>CM077462.1:66844020-68232106 GCA_039654755.1 Calcarius lapponicus | reverse complement strand
TTGCCTTTGGATTACAGAGACTCCTGAGTAATTTCATGAGGGCTGTTTCTCTGCCAGTAGGTGGGGAACCCTTAGCAGGTCCATCCAGACCTCCCTCCCAAGGAGCTCTGTCACTTTGGGAGGTTGCTGATATTGTGGATGTGTGAACCAATCCCAGGAGTCCTCTGCTCTCCAAGGCCTCACACCCTTCCTTTCATATACAGCCCTTATAGTCAGGACATCTGAGCACCCCTGCTCTGGATGCCTGTACACTTTCTTACACTCTCCACAAAGCACATTTTGCCTGGTTTCGTCCCTTGAAGAAGCAGACCATCAGCCTTCAGATCTCCCTGCAACACTGGCCTCTTTGTGAATGTTTGGAAATCACTCTTCCCCAGGAGCTGTGCAGGGTAAACTTGTTTTTAGCATTGTTCACAGCCATTCACTCTTCACTCATGTCCCATCTCATCCCTACTTTGAGCCACAGTCTGTTTAAAACATAGGGGATAGAGCTTCACCATTTCCACCTCACAGAGGTGTACGACTCCAGAGGGATGTTTGTTCAAAAAGACAGCATTTTCATAGATAGACTGTCCTCACCAAGCCTGTTTTCCACTTTGGTTTGGGTAGCTTCATCACTTGGCCACCAGCCACTTTGTGATATGGTTTAGTGGGCATGGTGGTATTCATTTGAAGGCTGGACTTGAACTTGGAGGTTTTTTCCAACCTTAATCATTTTGTGATTCTCCTGATTCTACAAAATATCACAGTGCATAATCAAATTACTTTCTTAATATCTATTTTATTCCTCCATAACAGCAAATAAGGAAGAGGAGCTTGTAGGCAACCAATCAGTGATGGGAAGGTGCAGACAGGGTATCTGGCATTGATGTACTGCTGCTAGGAATGGCTCAGACAGTGAAAGAGGAGGGGAATGGAGGATTGTGGTGGGTCTGTGGATGTGGGCTGCTGCATGACACTGTGCTACCACTTGTGTTGTTGGGCTAGGGAGCGAACCCAGCCAGCCTGGGGAAGTTTGACTCTTGGCTCTGTAATATTTAGGGCTGGGATGAAGGATGGAGAAGAGACACCTGAGATGATGTGTGAACTCAGCCCAGTTCAGCTGGATTTCCCCTTGTGACTTAACAGATTCAGTGAGCGTAGGAACCATTACAGTGGCTGTTTTTCATCACTGCTTTCTACATCACTCAGAGTCAAGCAAAGCAGCTGGCTCAGGCACTGTTTGCAGAGTGCCTGGGATCTCACCCCAGCTCTGCAACTGGCCTGCTTGGCCATTGTCAGCATCCTGTCTGTGCATGTGACATTTGGTAAAATCAATGTAATGCAGGCATGTCCCTTGGGATGTGCTTGCTAATGTGTGACATTCTAATAAAGAATGCTATTTTGGTATTATGAATCATTAATTAATTTAAGTAAAATGTTTTAAAGAGGCAACAGTTTTCTCATGGATCAGACTAAATATTAATTGAAGAGTACAGAAGAGATGTGCTTTATTGCATGGAATCTCTCATTCCAGGCTGCTTCTAGGAAGGATGCAGACTTAAAAAAATTTCTAAGTCAGTTTATTCTTGCCATAATGATAGCCACAGAGAAGTCTGTGCCCAGGGCTTGAGGATGAATGGAGATGCCTTTATAACATTTGCTTTATAATCTTAATTATCAAGTAAAACATCTCACTGGCCTTTCTTTAGATGTCAGAGAGCCTAAATTGCATTTTCACATTTCACATGCATAATATTTGGGCACATGTGAGCTACTGGTCAGAACTGCAGGAAGCAGTGCTGGCTCCTCAGTGCCAGATGCAGCATCTCACGCTTCAGGCATGGACCTGCAAACAGGGGACGTGTGTATCCCTACAGAGAAAAGCAGATTGTCATGGAAGGGTATAGAGGAAACAGGACTCTGTGGAAGCAGGAGGAACAGGAACTGTCTCAGTCTTTATGATTGCCTTGAGCAGGGGAAGCTGGAGCCACGTTTTACTTCATGGGATGCAGTCCCCTTTGCCCCCAGCTTTGTGCCTGAGGGCTCCAGCACTGGCCGTGGCCGATTTCCCTCCTATCAGCAGCTGCAACATCACAACGTTCTTGTTGGCTCACTGAGCTCTCAGCCCCAGCCCAGGGACACTGCAGATCAAGCTCCTCTTCTCTGTTTCCCTGACATGGCTGCTGACAGTGGTGTGATGGTTTGTCACTGCACATTTCCACCTGCTGAGCAGCCATTTCAAGAGCTATTGCACAAACCCTGTAGTGCCATTTCAACACATGAATATCCACTTACCCCACATCTGTTAGCGCAACATCCTGCTCCACCTGGTCCCAGCATCATGAATGCCGGCAAAATAACCTGTAAGAAAAGCACAGGCTTTGAATTGGTGTGCAGCACTTCTGCTGGGGTGGTTTTTAAATTCTAAGAGCTTGGGCATCATGTTCCTCAAACGTAAGTCACCTTCTGTCTCTTCTCTGGGAGTTACACCTGCTTGGATGTTGTTGCTGCTGAAGAGTTACTCAGAAATAAGTGTGGGATTACAGCTAGAGCTGTCTGGCAAATTGCTGGTACATCAATTCTGATTGCTGAAGCTATACAGCTTTTTTTCAGGGTATAAAAAGGTTCAGCACAGTATTGTTGGGGTTTTTTGTTTGGGAAAAAATGTGTCAGTTTTGAGAAAACTGAATTTCTGCCAAGAAAAGATTTTATGGTCAGAAAAGAATTATGGTCAGTGTAAACCTCCTGAGCATTCTGCTCTGGATTATAATTAGGAAATCAGCCTTGAGCTTCCTGAAACAGATCTTTGGTTTGGGTGGGGGTTTGTGCTGAATTTCTGGAAAACCTACAAGATGGACTTTAGTCAATGGGGAACTTCCTGTTCACATCAGCTTTCTCCATGGTAATTATCGGGCAGAGCTGGACCAATACAATGCAGTCAGTAACAATCTATGACTCGGGATAGATATAACACTGCCTTACAGACACTCTGGAGTTAGGAAAAGTTGCCTTTAGTTTGGTAGCCTGAGGGCAAGAAAGCTTTTGTGGGTCTGGCTGTGCAGCCAGCACACTCCCACTGCCTTGTCTCTACACACCAGTGCTGGTTAAAGCATTTCAAAGAGCTGCACAAGTAAAGGAGTATTTTAAAAATCAGAAAATGGTTACCATAAAGTTAATGAAAGAAGGAGAACCCAAATCAATCAGTCAATCAATCAATCAATCAATCAAACAAACAAACATAAAAGGTAAAACTGTAAAAATGGCCTGACTAGGTGCTGGCAAGATTTTTCCTCATGTAGGGCAGGAAAAGCAGAATGTCCATGATGAACGAAGCGCACAGAATTTACGTGTGTAATGTGACGATCTCTGTTGAACAGTGTGGGACATTGTTATGAAACTTGCTTAGATTTGTAGGCTCCTAGATATTTTTCAAAGGATTTATTCTCTGTTGCCTTTTCTGCACACCCTAGAGGCAACCTGCAGCACTTGCAGTGGTGGCTGGACTACATCTGGAAGCCTGCTGAAGTAGAGCACCGAGGTTAAAAAGGTGTTCCTCTTCCTGCAAAGAAGTCTGCTCTTAAATAATCACAAATGGTCCCCAAGGCAGCCTCAGCCCCAGTGTTCTACTGTCAGGCACTCAGAAGGAGAGTTAATACCTCTGCCCATCAAACTAACACTCCTTTTTCTCCAGGGCTATAATTTTTCTTTCGAGGTTTCCCATCTAAGTGGCAAACACTTTTGTGTCATCTATTAGCCTGGCTCAGGATGAAGGATTTGCTTGGCAGCTTTCTTTTTATGCAGTGCCTGATTATAAACACCTGCCTTTTGACATGGGCATGAGAATTTGCTGGGTTTGGCTGCTGTCAGTAAAACAAGAGCTGTGTGTGAGCCATGGCTCAGTCAGGCATTTCCTTCTGTTGCACAGAGGTTTTCTATGAGGAAGGCGTTACTGTGACACATAGAGCCAGTCTTACTCTCTTTACATCCTAAATATTTGAAATAAGGAAATTGAGAGGTTTCCATGTCATATAATTTCCATTAGAAATTCATCACAGGAGGAAAGGGTGGAGCTGGCTACTCAGCCAAAGGGTGCACTGATGATCTATGTACAGATGAAGTTCCCAGGTGCAGGGAGGTTTGCTGGCTCGCAGAGCTAAGCCAGGCTGTTCTGAAGTTTCTCCTACAGTCTTGACTCTGGAGGCTGTGTCCTAGTTGCGGGGAGATTCTCCAAAATCAGGCAACCTGTTGGCAAGGCTTGCCTCAGTTTCCATTGGGAGGAACCCAGGTGCACAGGGGAACATACTGCAGCTTCATCTTTCCTCACTGTTGTGTCAGGTCATGGACCAGACTCCAGTCGTAGAACATCCTGTCCCTTGGTTTAACTCCTTAGGACACTGAAAAGCCAATCTTCATTTTCCCATGCTTCCAGCACCTGGAAGATGAAGCTGCTGATAATGCTTTCTTTCGCCTTACCTGTGGGCATTTCTCATGCTGTTTGCTGGAAAACATGTACACTCAACAGCATTGTTTGTGGATCAATAATTACTCCTAATGCTGTGTTTTGAAGGTCAATGCAAATTTTTCCTCTCCTCTGACTAGCTGTTCTCATTTTTGATGTATGTTGTGCTGGCCACAGGCAAGTCTGTGTGGAAGCCTTAAAAGAAGGCACGTTCTCAGTGAGCCAGTGACGCTCTCACATCTAACATCTTTCCTTTCCTTTCATTGAACGCCAATGACTCCTGGGCTTGCAGTGATACGAATTTTCCACAAGGTCTCTCATGTAGTTGCACTTCTTCCTTCTACAAACTCATGCTTATGTTCAAGCTCAGCATGAGTAATAGGCCCAAGTGGTAGCCACAAGAAGAAGCAGACAAGCTGCTGGTGCAGAACAGTTTGTTGAATGACTTTATGCCATGTTTCTGCTTTGGGAAATATGAGTATGAACCTGATCCACTGCAGGCTTTCCATAGACTTAAGCAGCAGCTGCATCATAGTCTGGCTGTGAATAAGATTTATTTTTTTCTAAGTTAATTATTCTTAAAGATTCCTTTATTTTTTGGCCAGCTCTGTGCCAGTTTGCCATCTGCCCAGTAGTGGTCATATGCATGTTACTTGCTCAGCTTTTTAACTGCACTTGGGTAGATAATTGAAAGAGAACAAGGGGAGCAGGCTTTCTGATGAACTGGAAAGATAAGTATTCCCCAGTATTCCCCAACATGTTCCCTTCTAGACATGGATATTCACATAAAAGTGATCTTTCCTGAGGCCTGGAATGGAGAACTAGTTATGGAAGAGCACATTTAAACCAGTTCCAACCCGAAAGAAGGTGGGTGGGAGTGTGGGAACAGGAGGCATTCAGCTTATTAAGCCATTTGCAGCTCCACATTTGTCAAATGTTAGCTGGGTCTCAAACTAACACCTGCTGAAGCACGTTTCTGATTTTCCCTTAATGTTTTTGTGAACTGGGGGTGCAGACAATAGTGAAAACTCACTGCCTCCAGCTGACCTCAGCTTTGCTTTTACTCTTGGAGGATGAACACTTGTGTAACTTTTCTTCACAGTGAGCAGTCAGGCCTAGTGCTTCTTCCTAGCTTGGAGTCCTGATATTTATTTCAGGAATGTTTTGTATTTCTTTGACTAGACACTTTTGTTGCCTTAAATGCATTTTCTCAGTTACATACCCAACTTCTCATTTAAGCTGTTTGCATGTTTATGCAAAACACATTTTTATGACCTTTTTTAAATAGAGATTTTCTTGGCCCCAAATTTAAAATAAAACTGAACAAAACTCACAAGAAATATTAATCTCTTACCAGTATCCCAGCTCCCAGAATGCCATGGAAAAACCAGACCAAATCAGTTATCTCGCTGAGCTGCAGTACTTGTCCATTGGGGAAGTACAGGAGAATGTTGGAGACAATGGCACATACTGCCAGTGGGAAAAGGGTGATCCCAATGCACTTTGAACACTTCCCCGTGCACATGGCAGCTCTCTGTTCAGGAAAGATACATGGAAGTTTGGGTTACTGCAGTGCAGGGAGCACCAGATTTCAGCAGTTTTATACTTTAATGAAAGAAGAATAAATTTTGTAGAAAGAAATGTTTCAGGTAAGACATACACAGATAATCCTGTTCTACAGACCCCATTCCCTTCAGAGAATTTATTTAAAATTGAATTATTCACAGCGGGGATGTTTAATTAAATTTATTTAAAATTATAGGACTAAACCTGTGTTGGTAGGAAATTACAGAGAGTTTCATTTTACTTATTAATGGACAATTGTTTGTCCATTTGGAATATCAGTAACAAAATCATGGCTCCACAGATACCCTGGCTGGCAGTCAGGGCTAAGGCCTGGAGTGGAAGGGGAGGTGGATGCTGTCCTGGTTTAACCAAGCCTGGTTTTCAGTTGGGGGGAAAGATTGACATCCCCATTATCAATCAGAGCGCTAGTTTTGAAGATTGACACCCAGTTAAGCCACTTAGAAGAGCTGGATACCCCTCTATGAAAACACATTTACAGATGGGCTAGCGCGGGGAAGCTCTCTTGGCTCCCGGCCTCTGAAGGGGTAACTAGCCGGGCCCAGGCCAGCCCCTTGCAGCCAGGCCAGGCCTGCCCAGGCCAGGCTCACATGGCCCACATAGCCAGGTTGGCACGCTGCTTGGTTCAGATTTCTGCTGCCTCTGGGCCATGCCACTGAGACTGTCCTGGTGCTGAGGGTGACCGCACAGCCGGGACTGCTCGGCCGGAGTCGGCGTGGCCGAGACAGGGCCATGAGGCCAGGGCTATCTCAGCAGGGCTCACACATAAGCTTTGCTTTATTCCGAGACCAGCACCAGGAGTGGCCCCATAGCCAGTGCTGGAGACGGCCCCAAGGCCAGAAGTGGCCAGGGCCAAAAGACAGCCCCAAGGCCAGAAGTGGCCAAAACTAGCCACTGCTGGCCCAGTACAGGAGCAGCCATGTGGCTGAGAGTGCGTGGCCACAGGTATCTCTGCCTGACTCGCAACAGACTTGATTTGCTTTTAGCCAGCCCTGCTGCAAACAGAAAGACAAAAGCAGCAGCAGCAGCTTTGTTTCTTTTTCCTGGTGCCTTGCATGAGGAAAAGGCGCAGGGGTGGTGCTGACAGCCAGTGTGGCTCGCATGGTGCTGGCAAGGACCATGTAACCAGCAGCAAAAGACAGCCATTCCTCAGCTGCAGAGCCTACATGAGATCAACCTTTCAATGCTGCAAGACTATCAAATTCATTTCAGTTGATCAAGTTTAAGAGCAAACTAACCTATGAACACTAATTCTCTCCCAAATCAGGAAAAAAAAAAGAGTGAAGGCACGTAGAGAAAACAGCATAAAACACTGAACTCAGTAAAGATGTCAAATTCTAGATGGGAGAGGATTAAGGAGATGCCTTAGTCTTAGGCTGAAATTCTTTTGTGAGGCTGTAGTGGAGATATATTTTTTGATATATCAAACTTCATTTTCCCCCTATAATTCATAAAGTGCATAAAGAAGTGCATCATTCACCCGCAGCCCATGAAAAAAACCCACTCATGCTAAAGCATATAAATGCTAAAAAGCTATAATCCAATAAAAAGCTTAAACAGAAAAAGATAAGAGAGATGAGAAACTTTGTCCAAGGGATAGAAGAAGAAAAACCTCTGTTCCCAGAGATAAAAAAAAGAACTTTTGTTTTTATGCTAAAACTTCTTATCCTTAAAATAGTATGAGTTGACATAGCCCATAGAAGCAGCTTTGAGAAAGCTGCAAAGCATGAGAAAGACCTTCACACTGCAAAAAATTTTCCTTTCCCAAGCGGCTGATTTGCTATGACATTAAAGCCACGAGAAAACTGTTTCTTGTAAAAAAATCTCCATAGCATGGGAAGAGAGACTCCTCTCCCTAAGTAAACAGAAAAAAGATTATTTTAGAAGGGGTAAACTGACTAAAAGTTCCAAGTTTTGTCTCTTCATGTTGTCAGGGGGAAAGGAAAGAGGGTGTGGGGGGAAAATAAAAGAGGGGGTGGGTGTTTTGAAGATCTATTCTGATTTTCTTATAATTTTTCTTTTAATTCTGTTAATAAAGTTCTCTTTATACCCTTTAAAGTTTTGAGCCTGTTTTGCCCTCCTCCTCCTAATCCATATCTCACAGCAAGAAATGAGTAAATAATTTCTAGTGGGTGCACTAATGTTTAGCCAGCACTAAACCCATTACAGATGCCTTGGGTTTTCTGGGACCCCTGTCTTGGGAGGCTGATTTGAAATCTCTTGCACTGAAGGTATAGAACAGGAAATGGCTACCAAAGATACCATGTGAATATTCAACCCTGCCTTGGCACTGGGACAAGCAGGGAAGCCTCCCCAGGGTGCCTACCAGCTGCATTTCCTCTATTTCAGTCAAAAATACACCCTCAGCAAGAGTTGGAGAAATATTTATTGCTGTTTACTGTGGTGTGATTATTCTGCACAAAAGGGTTAATAAGACTGTGGATTATGGGCCTGCTTGGCACCCACCCTAAAATATCTGAAAAGCTGCAATCTTGTCTAATTCTGTTTCTTTGCTAAGGGCAGGTCAAAAAAACATCCCATCTCATTTTCAGAGATCTGTCATAACATATAGTAGCTCAGTGGTTCATAACATCCAGGTTCTTTTTTTTTAAATCAAAGAATGAACATAACTGAAGCACTGGTTGAGAGAGGTCTCTGCAGGTGTCCAGTCTGACCTCCTGTTGAAAGCAGGAGTGCCACCAACACTAGGTCACTGTGTCAGCCACAGCTTTGTGTAGCTGAGCTTTAAAAACCTACAAGGATGGAGCCACCATTGCCTCTCTGGGTGACCTGTTGCAGGGTTGACCCAATCTCTTGATGAAAAAGTCTTTTCTTGTGTCCAGTCTGAATCTCCAAAGCTGTAAACAGGGCTCTTGTTCCCCATTATATCCTCTCACACCACTCCATCACCTCTGTCACAGCCCAATTTTTCACAGGCTGTTATTAGACCCCTCTTCACCAAAGTCTACAGCTTCAGCTCACACTGCATCCATGCTGTGATCTACAGCCAGAGAGAAAAGCCTGATCCATACAAAAGTGGACCCACAGATATGCCTCCATGTCAATTTGGAAATTTCAGACTACTGGGTCAGAGGTTATTGAACTTGCATACCACCTTCAGCTTTATGGCACAAACTGATCATAACTTCTTCATGGTGTTCGTCATGATAGCTTCATTCCAGCTCAAGGCTTTCAAGTGCATAAAAATATAAAATGTGCATGAAAATACAAAATATCAAGCTGTGGATTTCTGTCCTGAGAGAACTGTCAGTTTATAACAAAAAGGGCTTTGCTCTCCTGTGAGTCAGTTACCAAATGCAAGAGAAGGGTAAGGACATGGGCACGCAGCATTTCATGCACACACTGGTGCCTTTGCTTGTTATGTGCAAATAGTTTTTGTAATAACTGAGGCACTCAGCAGTGAAATGTCCCTGAATTTACTCATGTGTATTGGCTAATCCAGAAAGTTTTATGACAGAGATTGGTGTGGAGAAGGCATTAAGCAGGCTAGGAACACAGAATTCAATCAAGGCTGGGTTCCCAAGCAAGAAAGAGGCTCAGGTGAAAGGTAGCTTGAAGCCATTTGAGAAAGGCAGAGACAGGCTAAAACAGACTTTGGTGACAGAATGAAGACAGTAAAGAGATAAGGTAAGATATCAGGTGAGATGTCCTCTGACCTATTCAAATGAGAGAGAAAACAGAAAGACTTTATAGGGTGCCTGCCGTATATTGCTGTGAAGCAGCTGTGGCTGACAGAGACTTCTGAGTTTGCATTTCTATAGCAAAAAATTTGCATCATTTTCTGCTGCTATGAGTTCAACAAGAGCACTGTGCTTGTATGAATTTTCTTCTGAGCAGTTTGCAGTCATGTTGAGTTTTATAATCCATCTTTAAAATAAGCTAACTGGCATTAAACTATTCCAGATGGGATCATTTTTAACAGAGATACTTCTGTGTTTATGGTCATTACCTATTGTTTACACAGTGCTCAAAATTTGGCAAAGCATTTTGCAAGCCTCTGGAGAAAGCCCTAGCTCACAGATAAAAATCTAAACAATGGGCAAGTGAAAGATGAAGTGGGGAAAGGGAATGGAGGAAAATGGAAAGAATACTGGATATTTCACCTCTCTTTCAAATAACAGTGTCTAGGTTATTTTTTTACACTAACTCTTGCCTGACTGCTTTCCCGTCTCATTCCAGCTTTAGCTTTTCCATTTGTTTGCCCAGCCTTACCTCCCTCCCCTCCCCAGAGAGAAGCAAACAAGCACAGGCACAGCCTAGCCTCATTCTGCAAAAGCTAAGCCTTGTAGTTGAGTTATAAATTCTCTTGTGCATCTTTTGTACGTGGCTGGAGGGCCCAGTTCTTGTACAGCACAAAGCAACATGACGCTGCTTTGGCTGGAAGAACTGGGGGTTCCAGCCCTTTCCCTCTGACCTATCTCAATACCACTTCAAACTGCAGGGAGAACTTACCTAAACAACAATCACCAGACCTAGTGAGAGCCTCTACCACCAAAATCAATGCCGCTTTGCCACCTGTGCACATCAGAGGATCTGCATGCGTTATTATAGCTTAGGAAAACACTCTGGTTTGCCAGAAGCACTAAAACACTTTATTAATTCACCAAACAAAAGCTCATTCTACAGCTTCGTTAAGCAAGGTGGCTAAGCAAGCTTCTAAGTTTTAGTGAGGTTTTTAGAAAGTTTTGTTTTTTAATGCTACAGTAAGCATGTAAATACTTTTGCTTACCTTCTAAGCAGGGCTAAGATGGCCTCCAGAGTTCCCCACAGCCGGCTTCAGGCTTTCCAGCTCCTCTCTCCTGGAGTGTGGCTGTCTGAGCGAGGCACGGTGATGTTTCTGGGTGACGGCCTCTATTAAACAAATAGCTGTTTCTCTCTGAGAATGAGGAAATACCCCAAGTTATCCCTGGTTGGCCAATGAGAGGTTGGCATGTCACCCGCGGTTATTGATTATTTTAAGGCAGTGTTCCAATGGTCAATGCCTCAGCCCCCAGGACACATGGATTGGAGCAGTGAAGACCTTTTTGCAGCTGTAACCATTTCAACTGTGTGGAGTTTGGCAGAAGAGGAAAAGCAGGAGATGGCAGAGGAGCAATGAGTACCTGGCAGAAAATGAGGTTGGAGCACGACGTGGTGGCATAGCAAAGTCTGGCCATTGGTGTGGCATCATCTTCTGCACAGCAGGCTGTGGCTGCTAAAATTCAGTCCTGGCTGTGCTCCAAAGCATGCTCTTGGGAGAGTTAGGTGAGGAGAATGGGGATGGGAAGAAGACTCACAGTAAGACAGGAGAAAAAGGAGAAAGAAGGGTAGACAGGCTGGGGAGAAAAGAGAGATGTGACCAAGGGAGGGAGCAAGGAAACAAAAAGCCATGCTATTCCATGGAGGGGAGAATGGGAATAGAGAGAGGAAACTGAAAATTTGCTTTGGCAGTGGAGAAAATAAAGGTAGAAGTGACACTATGTAAATGAAAAAATGTAAAACACAGTGAAGAGTAATAAGACATTAAAATTGAACTGGGAGAAGACTCATATCGAGGAGAAAGGGAGTTTCTTTGGTAGAAAATGTGATGATAATAATAACTGTTAAAATGTGTCTGACCTTTCAAACACAGAAATATATATGTTACTTGGTAGGTCAGATTTGACCCCAGTTGTGCTGGGAATATACCCAGATCCCTTCCTTCAACTGAAAACATCCCCTCTCTGACAAGCACCTGCATCCTCACCTCTCACCTTCATCCTCTAAACTCGCCAAGAAAGATTGGGTGTGAAGGGTGGAATTCATCTCATGAGACTTTGGGCACAGATGCCAACCTAGGCTGTGCTTGCTTCTCGTGAGAGAAACAGACACTTCAAAGGAAAAGAATCATAAGATCTATTTTAGGAATTACTGTAGGGTTACAGTGATCCATGAATGGTAAAAGAATCTCACCTCTTGTTCAGACCTAGATGTCAGAATCTGTTGTCAGATGAATCACATCCATGAGGACAGCCAGCATGGCAGAGTGACTACAAAAGCACCAGGAATTCAGTCCCTGCTTGCATATTTAATATAAATAATAATATTAAATAATCACTGACTCGCAACCAGTGAAAATCTTTAGTGATCTCAAAGGGATCTCAGACAAAGAACCTTCATTAAAATGCAAATGGTAACAAGAAGGAAAACTGAACTAACTCTCTGAATCCAATGCCCCAAACTTCAACTGACACCAGCAGCAACAGCCTTTAACCATGTCTTTTGTGGCAATGCTTCAACCCCAAGGGAAGGGAACAAATTGTCACACAGTCTTCAGACAGGACGAAGGCACAAGGTCTAGTGACATTTAAACCAGTTAAAGAATTAACTTTAGAACAACTTGTTCTAAAGATCAACAAGAGAACATCAGCAATTTCTACTGACAGCTGAAACAACTGGAGGGACCTGCCAGTTTATGTAGAGAGTCAAGAAGCAAATGAGGGAACTTCATAATGATACTTAAGCTGAACCCTGCCCCTAAATCTCATATCCTGGTTGCTTGGAGTTTTTATAGACTTTAACTCCACAATATTTCTCAGGCACCACCTTCCCATACCCAACACCCTCAGCTGGGCTCAGCATCCTTCATTTTGATTCTGTTTTCTCTGGTTTTGCCTGGCTCACGCTCCTCCAGGATGATGTGCAAACCTCACCTCTGTAGTTTCTCATCTATACTATGTCCCCAGCATTACACATTCTTTTACTGATCTTTTTCATTTTCTTCTCTGCACTTTCCAAAGTTTACCTATCACCAATGTAGATTTTAAACTGTTTAGGGCAAGTTCAGTGTTTTCATCTACATTTATATAACACTTATGTACTCAGGGGCTTAGCAAAAGAGTAGGGCTTCTAGTCACTACAGAAAAAATTAAATACTAGTAAGATATATTGAACTCTATTCTCTTACTGGTTCAAGAATTTCTTTAGATGTGCTCATTATTAAGTAGCATCTACATTCAGTCTTTGATGAGTTCTGTGCTAAGTACTGCTCATTGTGAGGCACAGGAAGAATGCCAAAAAGAAGAACATAATAAAAATCTGTATTAACACCAGGCATCCTGACTCCTACCTGTTTTTCTAAAGCAACAGACTCACCTGAAAGAAATGAAAGCAAGCAAGCTCTAAAACACTTAGAAACACTGAGCTTTGTCTGTGAAGTGTTTAGTAGCTAAGCTGAGTGTATACAATTGTGTACATCTATTTTTTCCCCTGCAATATTGACTTTTCAGGCAATGAAAACATTCTGTGTTCCACTGATCAATGCCTCCTGATTATATTGACTTACTGTGCAGCAGCTCTGATTCTCCTTTTATTCTAGCCTTTTAGCCATAAATTCTTTATTAATTTTTCAGTTACATGTAGTAGCATGGGAACTGAGAGAGGAACTGTAAATATGTGAAAAATCTTGTTCATCATGATAGGAATGAAAACAGTTCCAGCCCCACAATTTCCCTGAGTGGTGCAATGTGAGAAACTGAAGAATTACAGCCATGTGCAGGTTTTTGAAGGGCATATCTGACTGCCCACTTACTCTATTAATGGATCTGCCCCATTTGGAGCCTGGCTGCTGTGCACTAAGGAAAAATGGCCTATTTGCTGTTGGTGTGATGTGGAAAAAGGAGCTAGGAGCTCTGTTCCCATCTATTCTTGTACAAAGCTTGAGTGACTGCTCTGATGCCACAGCTTTTTTCTGAGTACATAGTGGCACTCCACTCAATTTAATTTATTCCATTTTGACACAAATGATTTCTTACTGCTGTTTCCTGTGACACTTTGCTGTTAATGTTCCCTTCAGCTCAGTGAAAGAGAGGTTGATTGTCGTGAGATCAGACTGCTGTTAGGAAATTTAACTGCTGTTAAGAAGCTTTTTGAGATGTGCTGTCTCTGAGAAGGTCCATGTGCTTGGGCACTGCAGGTAACCTGGCCTGGAGAGCCAGCTGCCCCTGCTTCTCTTGCAGCAGGTGCCCAGCTGAACCTGCCTGCCTGTATCCAGGAGCAGGCAGATGCTCTGTTAAGGTAGAAACAGGAAGATGGAAATGGCACTACCAGCATTATTCAGGTTTTCCTTTATCTGGAGTAGCCAAGACCTGCATGACCCAGGCCAAGAAGAGCTGATTGCACAGCAAGAGTATTGAGGAAGCTGAGAAACAGCTCAGTGAAAAAAGGCTCATTACTTGAATCAGATCAGAGACAGCCAGAAATAACTACTTTTAATGGCTGAGAGGTGCAAGTTAAGGTTTTTTATTAAGGACACCTACGAGTCTGAAGGGGGGGAATGGATGTTATTCTGGACAAATTTTGAAATAGGGGAGTGTGCCCTTGGGGAGTGTATTCCCTGCATTGCACCATCATGCACTGGTGGTCCCAATGCACAGCATATGCTGGACATGCACTTCCCAGCAACAAAAGTCACATGGATGGATCTTTCTTTCTCTTCTGTTTTGCCTATTTTTCATTTCCCCCCTGCTTGTTTCTTTTCTCTTGTCTCTGATTTTATGCACAATCCCCTTTCCTATGTACTTGGACTCTCTCTGCTCCCTGAGATGACATCCTGCTAAGCACACTTTTCCTCCTGCAATGGCAGCACTCACATCATTGCCTGTGGGGACACTTGCACCACTACCAAGAGACAGAGCTTTGGGAATAAGCCCCATCATTATCAGTTACTCTGTGACCCCAGGGTGGCACAGCCACCCCTCTGCAAAAGCATCTTCTGGGGTGAGGAGAATGGTCCTGACACAACACCCAGTGAGCTCTGCCCATCCAACAAAGCATTATCCACTGCTTGTTTGTGTGTACCTATGTTCATCTGATTTATTACAAAGCTTGTTTTGTTTAATTATCTGAGTGGTTTGCCCAGGGACAGCACTGTACCAACCCCAATGTTTTCTACAACAGCAATGGACTATGACCTGTGGCCAAGGGTTGTTTGTACTCCCTACACAGAACAACATTGTCACTACCCAATATTAAAATAATTAGAGGTTTGTGCTTTCATTTTGCTGGTTTCATGCAACACTTCTTTCTGGTTTTGGCTGAAAGGCATTTCTCATCCATATGTTTTGACACTGGGGTTTGCCAAAGAATGTGCTGAGGGAGAGGGTGAATTAGGAGCTAAAAGTAGTACTGACTGGAAAATACCCCTATTTACCTGAGCAAACAGGAGAAATCTTATTGGTGATCCTTCTCCCTTCCTCTCTTGCCCTGAACTGCTCCAGGTTTCTTAGGAAGTCTTCAGTAATGAAGAACAAATACTAGGAATATGCTGAAGAAATATGTGGTTTGTCAAAAAATACTCATTGTATTTTTTACAGATATTTGACACTGTCAGGAGGGAAGGTTTCTGTAGTCCAGAGTGCTGGTTTTGGCCAGACTGAGAGATGTAGCTCATCCAGGTAACTTGAAAGAGATTACAAATTTCCATTCCATGCTGAGGCACCTGGGTCAGTAACTCCCACCAGAATGAAAGAGGAGGGCAACACCCAGGAGGTCAGAAGTGACCATTGTGTTTTCTTATTGCAAGGGCCACTGTCCACTTGTTCACCATCTCCATCTGGTTTTGTGCCAAAAGGAAAATCAATACTAGCTCTGTGTGTGTAGTTGTGATGTTTTGAACATGCACATGAGGCCAGTTTTGTTGCCAGAATCATTTCTTACTAGTAGAAGTGCTTACTACTTACTTTGCCTGTTTCAGAGAAATTACTATAGGTGGAAAATTTGGATAAGCCTTTGGAAATACAGTTGTTTTTCAGATCCTGATGTTTGTTTCTTTCCAGTTGCTGACTGGTTGAAGAAAGGACAATCCATCCCTTTGCTGACTCCAAAGCTGTTAGTTGTTTGCATCCGTTGTGGGACAGGATAGCATTTAAAATCTCCACATACGTAGCAGAAGGGCCTGAGGCAATTAAGTCAATATTTCCCTAAGTGGGAAGTGCTTTCAGGCATTTCTTAGCACTGCATGGGTTTCTGAAAGGGATTCTCTGCTTTCACAGACAAACACATCCCAGATTTTCCCAGAAATTTCACAATCTTCATATTCAAATTATTTATTCTTTACTGTTTCTGTGTCCACTGGAAGGGAGATTCCAGGCTTTTTTGAAGGTGAGGGGACATTGAGGAAAGTGGGCTGCAGGCATTTTTGTCATGTGCAAAATTAAACAGACATAATTAAAGGTTCTTTCTGAAAAGGGGTGAACTGTCTGTCTCCATCCTTGGAGATATATAATCTCCAGTCCTGGAAATATTCAAAAGCTGTCTGGGCATGGTAACTGCAGGTAGCACTGCCTGAGCCAGCATGAGGAAGTGATTAGAAAACAAGATTTACAAAAATGAACAAACCATCTGGAGTATGCTCATGTCATTCCTTGGTGGTGTAATCCATGTTTTATATTAGGTGTGGGCCTGAGCTGAGCTAAGGGCAAGATCTGCCTTAACTCTGTGATGATGGCAGGACTCCAGGGGCTGGGAGAAAGGCGAGAATTCCGGGAAGTGATAAGAGGGAAGATACTGGGTGGAGACAGGATCATAAAAGAGCTAGGTGAGAGATGAAGCCCTGCATTGCCAGAATAAAAGCCTGGAGGGCTCCTCCAGGAGGCACATCTCACCCTGTGCAGTGCTGGGGCTTCGTGCCTGCGTGTCTCCCCTGCAGTGGCGCAGAGGGACAATGACCCACCGTGTCCATGGCCATTAGAGGGAGCTTGGAGGAGCCCGAGGATGAAACATAGCCCTGGAAAGCAGAAGCAGTGTATGGAAGACAGCTGGTTCAGCATTTTAAACCTATTTTTAATATCCTTGAGATGTTTAATGAGATAAGGAGGCATTTCCCTATGATCTCCAAGAGATACAGCTGCTTCTTCCTTGGAAGAATTGCTTTTTGAAAGAGGCTGGGATTCTTTGAAGAATAGTTCAATAGTTTAATTAAAGCACATGTCTGGTGGTGTCTTCCATCAGGCATCCTCATCCCATGATAAATTTAAAAAAAAATTCAGCTGATGTTGTCTTAAGCATGTTCACTGGCTGTTATTAAATGGACTGGATGCTTTTACTTGGGCAAGAATACCATTTGGATTCTTTCAGCAGTCAGAGGAAGGTTCAGCAATTGCTGGACTCACCCAGGACACTGCAGGTCCAGCCACAAGCTCATTCCACTGACGGGCTGAAACAGACCCTGAAGGAGGTGAGGGATGCAGATGCCTGGCCCCTGGTACTCCCTGACCCAGGATCTGCTTCTGCAACCCTTCACACTCTGAAGGAAAGGTGTGATGGCTCAGATTAGCACATCTCATCCCAGAGCATCTCACTCCAGCTATGCTGCTGGCCTTGGTCATGTTTCCCACTCCCTCCACTGAGCCAGCTCTTTCACAGTCATGTGTGAGAGTCATGTCAGCATGTTCAGCACCTGTCAGTCATGTTCAGCATCTGTCTGGGATCCATCTGGGTTTTTTACTTCTGTATCTGTCTGTCTGTCTAGTCAGGCATTAGATAAAGGAACAAATTACTGTGGAGCATCTCATCAGTGCATGTAAGCTCCTCCTGACACCCAGCCCCCTGGCGCTTTGGGGAGAATGAAAACTAATTGTTAGAGACTCCCTGGGTACATGGGAGGGAAGAGGGATGAGCTGTCACCCAGCCCATGCTCACTTCCTTCCTGCTGAGCAGTTGATTGACAGCAACCTCTTACCACCAGGAATTTGTTCTACCTATCCAAATATTTCAAACTGTTCGTGAATAGTTTTGACTTCTTCTTTATTTATGAAATATTTTCAGTGCTCGTGGCTGCAAAGAAAAACTTCAAAGCTTGATTTGCTTAAAAATTAGAGGGCAAACAAAGAGAGTTTGCACTTACTACCTTTTATAAAGACTTTTCCATTTTTGAGATGCTGACTTGAGATTTTTAAATACCTCAGAACAGTAACATCGTGCTTTCTTTGGCTAACAGGACACTTGTAAAAAGCAGCTGTTGCAAAACCCAGCCCGTGTGCGGTAAGTCACTACATGCATTGCTCTTGTCTGGGTTTGGGCTCCCTTCCCCGCTCTTTGTCTGGGTGATCTGGCTGGTGAGATTAGGAGCACTGCAGGGCAGGGAGGATCCCCGTCTGTGTATTTGCGCTGTGTCCTGACACTTGTAAAGGAAGCGAGTAATCATCACTCTTGCTGCTTTCATGTCTCCTTGCACAATGGAAATAATTAATAGTAATAGCAGTGCTTTGCCTATCTGCGGCCCCTTTCATCTGAAGACCTGAAAGTGCTTGACAAGCATTAACTAAATTAGCTTCCAAATACCTGGAGAAGGAGTCAGATGGAATCATCCCCCACTTTTAGATGAGCACACAGGAGGAGAAGCTAAGCTAACTGAGTGCTTACAGTTAGTCAGCTGAAACCATGTTTCCTCCACTGGGGGAGCTTGCTCAGCACTTAGGAGGCTTTTTGAGGTGTCCAAAGGTGGGGATTGATGTTCACTTTTTACTTCCAAAGCATACAGGCTGTGGAGCTGTGTGATTTGCCCTGCAGGAGCTGGAGGATGCATGTCAGGCACTGTCACTCATGAAGTTTACCATTTGAACAACTAACGTAGACTGGGAAGGAAGGAACTTCTGCTGACATCATGTTGGCAAAGCCTGAGTGACTCTGAATTAGTCCTGACTTCAGAAATGTAAGTGGCCCCTGGCACAGAAACACTTCAGCTTGGATCCAGGGATGGTGCAGCCAGGTTTGTACCGTGCTGCCTTTCACTTCAAAACCTTTTTGGTGGCAAATTTGATCAGCCTTATATACAATGTGTGGGCTTCCAGGCCCTGCCACAGTGTTCACAGCCCTTTCTTGCAAAGAAAGATGCTGATAGTCCTGACCCAAATCTGGAGTCTTAAATAGATCTCTGTTAAAACAAGAGTACTCTGCAATTCCCAGGACTGTACTCAGCAGGGGAAGGGAAGAAATTCTTAGTATCATATATGTAAGATCTGGTACTGACATGAAATTATAAAACAAAGGCAGGTGATGTTTTGAAAGACCACAGCAAGCTCTTCAAAGTGGTAACTGGGCTAGTGGACAAGAGAGGTTTCTTTCCATAGACAATGGAATTTCTAATGCTGCTGAAATTGTTTTCCTTTTTAATATCAGACCTGAAAGGCTTCCATTCCAGGAATGGTACTCAGGCTGTAGCATAGGCTCAAATAGGAAGTATCAGAGTCACTGAAGAACAAGGGCTGCTCCTTATTGCAAAACTTTGTAGAGTCAGATGAAAGGCACTAATAGTGTTGGCAGCATGTCCCATAAATCACATGATTTCACTGTGGGCAATCATCCATGTTTCCACAAGGTTGTGACATTTTCCAGATTTTCTCCTTTCCAGCCAAGAAACTGGCCAGAAGAAGTTGTCTGGACATCAAGTGACTTCTGTCAGTTCCTCCACTTCACATAACACCCTCCCATTTAATCAACAGATGCTAAGCAAAATGTCACAATCCTGCTTGGAATATGCAGCTTAATGTCACTCTTGGGGATGGGTTACCTGTCAGAATTGAGTTTGCAACAATCTGAAGCCACTTGAGCAGATGCAATCACATCAGTTCTTTCTTTTCTGCTCACAATGCTTTATACCTTTTTTCTTCTACCTGCTTTAAATATTCCTGGTTAGGTTTCCAGTACTTACCTCAACTCCCCTATTTGCCCAGAGAGAAAATGAGGCAATGATCTCACAGGAGGAAAACAAAAGGGTCACATTTCCTCTAGAGTAAGTAGGTCAGTGCCATGAGACGTGATGGAAGAGGATCCCATGGTGCCCACAGGGTGACTAGAGGAGGCTGGACAGGCAGCAGAGCTGCCTGGAGGAGAGCTCAAGTGGACCTCAGCACTGGCCCTCCTGCTGGCAGGCAGCAAAGGTGTGTGTGAAAGAGGTTCACCGTGCAACCAGCCACAGCATGGCTTCCACAAACTCTGGAAGTCCAGCAAGACCCTGATCTCCACCAGCCCTGTGCTCAGGGGGAAGCCTGGGGGCCAAGAGGGCTGTTGCCTTGCTCCCAGCTCTGGAGAGGGAGTCAAGAGACCAGGCTCCCTTGCTTTGTGAGCATCTGGACATTGCATATGCTTCCTCCTTCCTGATTTGAATAATAGGGTTAATAAACGTGTTCGGTCCCACACTGCTGACGTAATGCCAAGCTCTTTCATGTTGGTTGAGTGCCACAATGCCACTCCATGAAAACTCATAAATAATGTACCTTGAAGTTCTGTCGAGGTATTAACCTTGTTTTAACAGTGCAGATTTACATGAGTTACCACGCACAAGAAGCTTCTCTTAATTAGGATCAAAACTTACTTTTTTTAGCTTTGTTTTAATGGCTCTTAAGGTTGACTAATTTTTACTTGCCCTGCCTATTTGGCAATTTATTGTAATCTCTTCAAGCTTGCAGTTCCTTTCAGTGCAGTTAAATGCCTTTCTTTTCATCATTGCATTCCTTTACACTCTTCAAATTGAAATAACTTTAGGGTTTTTTTACAAATGTATAATTGATTTCTCTGAAATCTAAATTAATCTATGTTTTCGTACTTTTTGGGTGGTGTGAGAAATGCTGGGTTTGGCTCAATACCATGACAGAACAGAAAGGATCTGTGTGTTGCTTCTGACAGAGCAGAGGCCCTATTTTCCATTTCACACCTTGCCTCAAGATTTGCCAACAGCTGTTCTGCAAGGAGACTGTACAGAGAGATGTACAGAGAAAATTATTCTGTGCTAATGATCTCTGTGGTAAATGCCCAATTGTGACCCTGAGCTGGGTGCATGGACTGAGCCCAAAAGGCTGGAAGGCAATGCCAGGGAGCCATGCGGGCTCTGACAGGGGAATCTGGAGGGATGGGTTCAGTTTCCATCCTGCCACAACGACTTCTGGGCAGATGTGAGTCAGGTTCACCGTGTCACATGTAATATGGGATATAGCTGCACTTCTAATGTCTTCACTGATAGTAGAACCTTGTTATTCTTGGAGTTCCAGCAGCTTTTTTGTCCTTCTATCTCCAACAGTTTGAGTTCTCAGACTTGGAATGCTCCAGAAAAATGCTGTGTATGCCAAGGAAGCCTTTCTCACCAAAGTCTTATCCAGAACTCCAAACAGAAATTCTAAATGCCTTTTGAGATTTCTGACCTACCAGTGTGAACTCAAAAGATTCAAGTAATTCACATGCACCTTATGTGACCACCTAAGATAACGTGAGGTTTATATTCTGTTCACTACTGCTGCAACTCCAAAAACTTTTTGAAAATGCAATAGAAACTGGTTTTAAGCACTATACAAAAAAACTTTTACATTTAATGTGTGTTTGTCTCTGGAAAGGACAGGACAACTGATGAAGGGAGAAGATGTCTTGGTTGAAAGGCTGATGCAAAACTTAGTAGGATTCAGTTCCCAGATGTATCACAGACACACTTTGTCATCTTGGGATAGTCACTACAGGCACAGCTCCAGGGCTGGTGGCAATACTAGCTGAGGATAATCTTATGCTGGAAACTGAGACCAATTCCCCAACCTGGATTGCAATGGTGACACAAATCAACACAGCAGAGGCACCAGGAAGGATTAGCTATGAGTGGGAACTACAACTATCAAGGAGAAGCAGAGAAGCAGAGTAGACAATCACAGAGTAGACAATCTGCGTGAACATCAGCTCATCATCTGCTCAATGGAGAATCAAAGCTAGGCTTCAGTCCTAGGCAGCCTGGATAAACTGCTTGTCTATGATCTAATGTCAAGGAACTGACAAAGGTCATCACATCCATCATCTCTCTTGTTTGATCTTACAGCCATCACAAATATTTTACTTTGATCACTAACATTAGTTAGCACAAGCTGGGGCTTTAGTGCACTAACTTAAGCTAATTCTTGCAATAATTCCTGACTTACTCGAAAAGAAAGCTCTACTGGTCGTGCTTCAGGGCTCATTCACAAACTGGTGTTCAAGATGTTCACCTTGGGTCCTATGAACACTGCTTTTCATTGCAAAACTTAGAAACCCAGCCATGCTCTAATTTTAGCCTTCAGAGGGACAGAAAGTCTCAGAGTAACCAACAGCCAACCCCTTTGCTGAAAGGATCCTGGACTAAGTGACAAATTTAATCCCATGAGCTCACTGCTGGACGGGAGCTTCCCAGAAATTTTCCTGATGCAAGGGCAAAACAGCTGTTCTTTCATCTTTTTCTGAGTCACGCCCACAGCACCTCCCCGGAATGCAAATGTGCCTGGGTTTAATGATGTGACAAGGTAATTAAGTGTTAATGTGTGGATGCAAAGGGTATACAAGTTGCCAGATCTACTAAGTGCTGAAGCCAAGCTAAGGCGTTTACCAGACTTACAACACATTGCTGATAAAGGGTGCTAATGTCTACACATTATTCCTGTGACACAAGTAAATTTTACAGTAATAGACAAATAAATTAACTTCATATTTGAATTTTAAAGAGGTATTCTAACAAGAAAGCAGCCAGGACCCAATCCTAGGTGCGTGAGAAGCAATAGAAAAACTAGGACATAGCACTATTATTATTTAAATGACTATAATGCAGTCAGATGCCAGCTCAGAATTGGACACTCCCCCTTCGTATTCCCCATTACCCTGATGCATTTATGTTATATTAGTCCACATATACAGAGATTTAAACATGAAACAGAATTTTTGAGTTACAAAAAGCACACGGAGAGGAAATTATAATAACACTGTCTAGATTAAATTGGCCCTGTACACAGTCCTTAAATATCTCTAATGGCCTGCAAATGGCTGATTTAAGCAATTGAACTCCACACAATCTCATTCAAAGTGCACAGTGCACTATAAATTAACATATTTCCTACTCGAATGCAAATGCTTGTTACATTATGACAATGAATATTTGCATAACAGGCACGAGTTCTTGTAAACGCAGGTGCTTGAGTGACAGGTGATGAAGTCTGTAACTCCCCCGAGCTCAGGAGAGCTCCTCTGGGCAGGGGAAGTATTCCTAGGGCCTGTGAAGAGATGACAGTGGGATGCTGTTAGCCTCCATTTGAACAAGTGTCCCCTTGGCCTTTTCTCAGGTTTGTAGCCCAGCAGCTGGCCTGTCTGTCCCACCCCTGGGGCATGCTCGATGGCTGTGCCACGGGCTGGCAAAGCTCAGCTCAGCTCCCACTGCCATTGTGTTTTCTTTTGCTTTCTAATTACGCCTGTTAAAATCACAGTGCTTTTAGTCATCATCATTTAAGCAACAAAGTGACACAATAAAGCAGTGGAAAAGGAAGATGACTTGAGAGTCAGTGTTTTGGAACAGAGGATACAGACTGATGTGAGAAGACAAGAGGCTGGGCACAGTGTGGTTTGCAGCAGAAGAGTGAAGAGATCAGCAAGGTGTCCAAGGATATCAGGAAGACTGGAGGTGCTGCTTCTGAGGATCAGGACCTCTGTACAACACCTGTGTTGTCCTATCACCTCTCCTCTTTCTCCTTGTCCATCGACTAACTGACATGAACAAATGAACATCAGCATGTATCAGAGAGAATTTTGGGGGCCAAGGGACTCCTGCTTTTATAACTGTGTCGAGCTGACCATTTGCAGTTTGTCTGACTGTATCCTTAACCCACGTATACTGAGCTTTTTGTCCTCATTGCTAAAGAAATGGAAAGCATACCCTAAAACCATCAAAAACTTCTTCAGCACGATACTGCATGTGTCTCTGTGCCTTGTCTCTTGATTTAGGTGAGAACTATCAAGGTCCAGGTGGCTGGAGCTGGACTGCTGTGAACAGCACCTGTTTTTTTGAGTTGTTCTCTGTGACTTCAGAGACACCTGCCCACCAGTGAGGAGAGGGGAGCTCAGCACAGCTGACCATCAATGAAGCCATCATTGCCACATGCCAGAAGGTGAACCTCACCTGACTGCCACATAAAACATCACCCACATCACTGAGCTATGTCCTGGTGGACAGCATTAAACCTGTGACTTCCAAATCTGTTTCTGAAGCCTCCTGCATCCCTAGTCATGGATAACCATTAGCTTCCACAGGAAGAGGTCAGACGGTACTGAACCTGAAAGAGGAATTTCACAACTGTTAAAGCTTGCAATGAGTCTCAAGAACTCTATTCCGGAACTGCAACTTTTTTTATACCTGTAGTCACTTAAAAATTAGGAACAGTATGATTTTGCAAAATGTCACCTAGATGATATTTTTTGGGACATTTCCTAAGTGGTTTAAAATATTCTATCAAGTATATGCATCATATTCTATCAAGTATATGTTTACATTGGGCTTTGCCAAGATGGCAACACAGATATCCTCTTGGAAGAGGTTAAGCTATAAAACAAGGGAGTGATTTTCAAGAGAGCTACGTGGGCTTGTTAATTGCCAAGATTAATAAAAGGGTGATCTTCATGTGCCTCAATTCTTAGGTGTCCAAATGGAAAGAGTTTTATAAGGGCTCCAGTTTTCAGGGATGCTTGTAAAAAGGTACCTCATTTTGGGCACCCTAAAACTGAATATATTCAAATCAATTGCAGTTGTAATAAATAAATCAGAAAATTATGAGAGGTGCTGGCCAATTCTTTTGCTCCCTCTGATAATGCTGGATTATACCTAAGTGTTATGTCATTAAAAAAAACCAATGAAGAGAACAAGATGCTATTTTTAGAAATCCCAGACATGATCAAGAAGTTGAAATAAAAAATTTTTAAACAGGGTTTTTACAAGGATGTCAAAACCACTAACCCGTCCTCTGCCCCAGTATGCCATATCACCTAGTCTGGAAAAAAGAGGACTAAAAAGCATCCAGCCTTCTAAAAACCACCAACTGGCTCTAGCCTGGACAGGTAAGTGAGTAATTTACTCACTAACCAAAGGATTGGCAAAGGTCCTGCCATGACAGCAACCTTCTCCCTGCTCTGCATAGCTCGGCTCTCTACCTATCCCAGTCCTAACCTGCTGGAAAGGAGGAGCTTTGCTCTGTCCCTTCCTTATTTATAACTTGTTGGGAGCTGGGAGGGAGGGAGGGGTGAGCTGGCTGTGGTGCATCCTGCAGCTGCCTGCCGGTGCCAGCCTCGCAGTCAGCGCCACAGATGCCTCCCGCGCAGCGCAGGGGCCGCCTCCGCGCCCTCGGCTTCCTCTGGCTGTGCGCGCTGGTGGAAGCAAAGACCAGAACTTACTACCTCGGGATTGTGGAAGAGAACTGGGACTATGCACCATCTGGGAAAAATCTGATCACAGGGCAAAGCCTCTTAGAGGACAAGTAAGTGACTGGGGGCTTGGGTAAGCTGGAGGTGTACCAACAACTGGAAAACCAAAATCAGTTAATGTGGTCATTTGGAGGTGTACCAACAACTGGAAAACCAAAATCAGTTAATGTGGTCATTTGGAGGTGTACCAACAGCTCTAAACCAAAATCGGTTAATGTGGTCATTTTGCTGCAAATGTCTTAAGATGGCCTTTTCCTTGTTTTTATTCTGATGATGTTGTCATAGGTGGGAATTCAGTTTCAAGGCAAGAGTAGACTTTGATTGATTTCCCTTCCATTGTGGTTGATTAAGCAAGGGGATAGTTAGCGTGTATTTGAAGAGGATGTTCATGAGCTGATATTTGTCCAAAAAAGCATCAGGCGTGGGCTCACAATCCCCTACCTGTATTTCACAGAGATGCAGATGTCCCTGGGACTTGGTATGAAAAAGCAAACTGCAGCTTTGCTATAACCAAGCACAGTCTTTGCAGTAAAACACAAACCCCTATTTACTGGCATATTACGTAATTTTAAGTATTTCCTCTGATAAAATTTGGGAAACTTGGTAAGATATAATGAAACTCAGATGTGTATAGTACCTACGAATGGGATACAAGTCCCTATATCCATGCAATCTATACAACTATGGGAACTTCCATTTTGGAAATGTGCATAGATAAGTTCTTAGATACACAACAGGGAATGGTCAGACAGAATTCCTGGTGAGCTCTGAAAGTGGGGAGCGTAGGTGAGTGCTGTGATGAATCCTGCCTTGGCCAGTGAAACGGGTGTCTGTTCTCATGCCTACATGGCTGGGGCTGGCTGTGTGTTCCTCCCAGAGCAGGAGAGCTGGCCTGGATGTTCCACGGAGATGGCTCCGATGCCTGGTGCCTCTCTAAAGAATGATTTGGGTTGGAAGGGACCTTTAAAGGTCCTCTCTTTCACCTTCCCTGCCATGGTCAGGGTCATCTTCAACTAGGTCACGTTGCTCAGAGGCACGTCCAAGCATTTGAATGCTTCCAAGGATGGGGCATCCACAACCTCTCTGCGCAATGTGTGCCGGTGTTTTACCACCTTCATTGGGAAAAACCTTTTTCTTACACCTGAATTGACTCTCTTTTTTGTTGAAAACCATTCCTTCTTATATCATGGGATTCAAATGTGTGGGAATATTTTTAACATTTCATTAATGTTTTTGACACACTAGAGGTACTTTGGGGATCCCGTCTCAGTGTCTAGGCTTGAGATGGAGTGGGAGCTGTGAGGCAGTGAGGAGGTGCTGGTCTCTGTGCCAGGTTTGGAGGTTCACTGGGAGCTAGATGCTGCCTCCCAGAAGCTAGAAATGGAAATGTACTCTCTGACTTTTCAGGAAATCCCAAGCAAGTCTGGACATGTCTCTAGTGGTAAGTAATTTCAGAATCACTCTCAGATGAATTTTATAAAAGAAACTATTTTGTAACAAGAAGAAGATGAGAAAGAGTTTTATTTTTCAACATAAATTTTTGCTTAAGCTTTTTATAGCTAGAGGTCCCAGATGGCATCCAAGTCAATAGGTATTATATTTATAGGTAGAATTAAGGTCAATAGTTTGTTCTGAGCCCATGAAAACAAGCTTTACTGGCAAAATTGTTCTTAATTTATATTAAATTCCTGAATTTCTCACTTTCCTAACCTTTGCAGCAAAGGATAACTTTCTCTACTCAATAAACTAGAAGATCTTTTACTACAGAGCAGTACAGCATTAACTGAAGAGCAGCTACTTAAAAATCCACTTCAATGGAGAGGTATTCAGTGGGGAGATACCACAGAGAGATTGGAATCTGTTATGTAAATTGTACTTTTGAGGCTGTGTGCACTTTGTGCTCCCTGAACATCAAGTAGCACATTTAAGTTTGTGACATAAAAGCATTTTTTTTACTAAATGGCAACACAGGGATGGAAGATACCTTATGTCTTCTGTCATCATGGCAATGTAATAATTAGAGAATGCTAATTACAAAAGGTTTACCCACAGAGGATTTTAATCTAGACTACACATTCAAAGCTGGGGAGATGTTTGCCACGAACTCCCTACATGCAAAATAATTAAGTGATTTTTGTTATTTTACTCCACTTTTAAACTGTATAGAATTGAGCCAGGATAAAGTGCTGTATTCTGGAATAAGAGTGTCTGCATAGGCATGTGGGTTAAATAATGAACCAGAAATAGCTATTTTGACTGGTCAGCTCTTTAGGATAATCTCTAATGTAAATTTAAAACAGTGTAATAATAGGCTACTTTTTGGCTAATAAATTGGTTCCTATGGATATTAAAAGAAAAGTAGTTCCCTAAGCAAAGTTTAAGGATCAGTTTCCAAGTAGGGATAGGAATGCCTTTCGAGCCACCTCTGTTCTGCCAGCAGCAACACTCAGGCTCGCTGAGCCAAGCACTTCTCACCTTGTGAAGCATCCTCACAGCGCCCATCTGATGGGGCACTATCCCAGTTTTATTGAGACCAAAGTGAAGATAAAGAGGTTGCAGACAAGCTGATTATCTTTAAAAGAATTGGTGCATACGTAAAAAGGAATGTTCCCTTTGATTCCAGCTAGCCCACAGAGATATAATCAAAACCACTTATTCCTCAGTACTTAATGAAAATCCTGAATTAGCAAGTGTGCAATGGAAAGTGTTACATTGCCTGGATCAGATAGCGACATTTAAGAGATGATTTTCAATGTTGCTTGCCAAAGTCAATAACATCTTCCTCAACCTTTAGTTTTTCGTAGTAAAGAAGATAAAGGGGGATTTGGTAGCTGAAGCACGGAGCTAGAAACCAGATTCTGGCACCAGACACAGCTGTGCTGCTCAGTTCCTGCTGTGCTGGTGCTGAGCGAGCTGCCTCTGTAGCCAGGAGTCCTAGTGCTGCATCAGAACCTGCCTGGGTGTGAGCTGAAAAGACTGCCTCTCATCAGAGCTGATTAGCCCAAATGAGCCCTGTCTTAGCAGAATTATTCTGCTTGGATGGTAATTTTTTATTATGCTTTGTCTTACTGCAGTGCTCCAGAGCCAGCCTGCTGCTTGCACAGAATAAGTATCTTGCTGGACATCAGTAATTGTAAAGCAAAAAGACTAATGAGGCTATTCACCTCTTCCCTTTGTCTTGTCTAAGCTTGAGGCCTCAAGCTGTTCTATTAACTCTCAAAATTTGGAGAGTTGTGAGTAAAACCAAGACATTTCACTCTCTGTTTTCCCTTCAGAAATTAAACTTACATTTTCTGGAGCACACAGGGCTTTGGAAATGGCAGGTCCAGATTATGGCCACTGAGCATAGGTGAGCTGTGAAGGTGGTCAGCATCCCTTCCCACCTGACATAACTGCTGGGAGAGCTGACATCATTAAATCATGCTGGACTAGACACACAGGGTGCAAGTGCTGTCAGTGCTGCTGGATGTGCTGCAGATCCCAGTGGGATTTTGTGAGTTAGGGCATGGGTATTGCTGCGGCGGGAGGGTGAGCCTGAGTTTTCTGCTTTCTTCAATGGTCACATGGAAAATGGCCTTTCAAGAGGAGAATATACCTAGGTGTTATGGTTTGACATCCACCATTCTTTCCCCACTGTAGCTCAGCCCTCAGGATTAAAGTTTGGTTGATAATCCCTTGAAATTACCTTGATGCGAATTTATATAATGGATGCTTAAATCTTGCTCTGCTGGTGGTAGATGTAAGTTTTGCCTGATGTAGCAGGTCATCTCTTCTGTTTAGCCACCAATCCTACATTTATTTATCTGGGCCAAGTCTTGCACCCACCAACACTAACGGGTGTTTTTTGTTAGCACAGCATCAAACACAGTTTGTGCAATTTGCCTGTGAGGAGATCCCACCCAGAGAAATGAGGTGAAACTGTCGTCACAGATGCTACACTAATGGCTGAGTCATTATGAGGCCAAATAACCCAATTGCAACAGCAGAGATGATCATTGTGGGAAGGGTCAACATCAAAAGGGTATTTGAGGTGAAATCCTGGCTCTAATGAAGCCTGAGAGGAGCTTTGTTACTGACTTCAGGGGCAAGTTTATTGTAGGAGAGAAGCCATCATACCACACCAGTGACGCCACAGAGCCTCATCTAAGATTTCACGGATTTTATTGACCTCTGTGGCTCATGTGGGTCAGAAAAAGCCTAAAAACTTCCTTTGAGGGCTTTGTGTCTCTGTCTTTTGAAGACACTCAACTTTGTTGTTCGATGCTTTGTAGTCAGGGCGCCATTTAGAAAGGTGAGTTGGCAACACTGGTCCCCCTTCCCTGGGCATCCCTCAAGGACAGACATTGCACTGGCCTGGGCATGGGAGTAATGGTTTCTTGGAGGGTTACCTTGAACAGGTTATGTGACCCAGGGGTTAAAACAATTGTGGTGGTCTGGAGCCCTGTCCTGGCACTGTCCCGGTTTACTTTAGCCAGAGGAAAAATCAGGAACTTTGATGAAATGAAATGGTTATAAACCCAAACCCAGAGTATGTAAAGAGGGTAGAGAGTAAGGAAGGTTTCACCATCTACAAATTTTAGGGAATAAACCTATAAAGATGGTTGTTTAAACCATAATGATGGCTTATGAGTATAAAGTCTATGGGACATTAATGGAACAACGACAATAAAAAGAAATTTTGCATTGGTGTGCATTTGCACCCAGGAGTTTACAGTAGCTATTGGGAATATTCACCACAGGAGAAAATTTGGGACTCCACATCTAGTGGTTATCCTGACTGCTGGTTTTTGGCATTCAGTGGTGATTACAGCAGTAAACAAACTCAGAAGGCTTTGAAATTGTATCTTCAAGGATCTGTCTCCAGGCTACTGAAGAGCTGTTTGCTTGGCCACGCACAAGGTGTCTTCCCATTTCTCACTGCTCACTGTAACACCCTGCTCATGTAAGCACCTCTTGGAAAACATAACCTCTGTTAGGTTGTAGCCTTCAGATCAAAGGTAACACAAACACAGTAAAAATTATGGCAAAACACGTCTTCTGTGTGATAAAAGAAATGGGTGTAGAAATTGCACTTCACACATGGATCTACCTGGAAATGGCAGATTGTCTGCATGTCTAGTCTTGATCTGAAGTAGAATCTACATGACACTCTTGTTTTACTCTTTGTCTCTGTGGAAGAGTTGTACTGCTTGTCATTGCAGGGAACTGGATGTCTACAATTATGCTTACACTTATTTTAAAGAACTAGAGTTTATTCCCTGTTAATATGCACTGTTCCACTCAGGTGCATTGCCAACTTTTCTTGTAGCTTTGGAAGTGCTGAGAGGGGTCAAGCACCAAAATGAAATCAGACACAGAAATGAAGGCAAGATTTGCATGTCTTTCTTAGTCGGAACAAGACTTTTTATGCCAATTTGCAAACCTGCTTATCTCTATATGTAACCTCAAGACTGGCCTGACTGCAGGAGATGAAAAGAAATTTAGGAAGTTTGCATGGGTACTGCCCCAGAGGATAGAGTATTCCCCTTTACTGTAGGAAGAAATGCTGTCTGAGCATCATGACTTTATGGACATGAAATGCAGGCTGACAACTGAATTGGAGGGAAATGGTTAAAATTTAGAGGAGCAGCTCTTACATCTGCACAACATCAGAAAGATGGAAGAGGTTCAGACAGCAGCATCACAAAGCCACCAGGAGGATGAAGCAGTTTGAAGTGAGCATGAGGAGAGCATGAAGTGAGCATGAAGCATGAAGTGAGAATATGAAGAGGCAGGGAGAAGCTTTGTCTTGTGACAAGAGAAGAATGACAGATAGGAAACATTTTGGCATTAGGTCCAGTGTGGATATTCCTTCTGCAAAAGGACTTTAAGTGCTGTAATGTGAAGCACAGCAATGCTTGTAAAGAGGCATGGAGCTACCAGCTACTTGGGAAGGCTGAGGTGGGCCCCCAAAATCCTCCTGGATGAAATGGGACAGCCTGGGCACCTAGAATGGGACTCAGAACAACCTGAGTGCTCTGTTTTCAGGTACTGAGGGCTACTAAAAGGATGTGCTGGAAATACATCTCTGTGCACACAAAGCATCACCTACACTGTGACTGGCTGCAGCTGATACCCATTGCACCCACTTGAATAGTCCTTCTTTCAGAAAGCTGCCACTAAAAGACTTCTTTTCCTGACTTCTAGATGGCTTTAAGTAGGAGGCAAGCACAGATGCAGATATCACAGCATAGCTTTAGGCACTGAGACTTTCTCAGTGCTTAAGCCTAGAAGGTTTTCTCACAGTAATTTCTTGAACTTTGATCACTAACTAGATTTTGGGATCACAGGCTATGCATTAAAAGGGCTAGGCTCATGTGAAGCATTTAACAAAGCCTGACTAAGAAGTGCATTTTTCTGGCGTACAATTCTCCTTCTTCAGAAGACACAGTGTATCCCAGGGGTGTTATGAGAGAGTGTGCAGTGTTGTCTGGACATAAAGACACTGTCATCATGATGAAAGCATGGTGCCACTGCACCAAAATATGTGGTGGCTGGTGAAATTGGAAAAAAACCTGATGAAAAATATCTCCTGAAAATAGGGCCTTTCTGAAAAATGGATTTAATATTTTTCTAGAGAAAATTCCTTACAAACTATTTTAAAAAATCAATTCATAATTTGAATTAGGACGTAGCCATGTGAATACATTGCCATGAGGTAGGGAAGCATGTTCATTTACACTGCACTCCTACTGACACCACCTCCCACTCTGTGGTAAACGCTCTGGTAGCAGCTCTTCCCCCAGGCAATAGAAGGTATCTTCTTGGTGAATGTGGTGTGTTTTGCCAGGTCTTGCTGTGTCCACAGACTACAGACCTGCTAATTCATTGAAAATTCAAATTTCCTGGCAACCCAATTTTTGGGTGTATTTATCTGGCATATATTATTCTGCGAAGAAACAGAATGAGAAGCTTCTGTCCCTTCCCCCCAACCCTACCCCACTGTTTCTGCCCCAGCAATGTTGGCAATGTTTTAATTGCTGCCAAAACTTGTGCCTTCTTATAAAGTGCACATTTCAAATGAAAAAGTGTACTTTTTGGAGGCTTTTATATCTGGATCACTTCAGGGGTCTGTTTTAGACAGTGATCGTGGAGGTGTAATGACCACAAGTGGGGGATGTTGTGTGTTATAGTGTCATAGAAATCACAGAATCATAGAAAGGTTTGGGTAGAGGGAGAAGTGGATGTTGTGGTGAAGAACGTATAGCAAATAATGCCTTTCAACTTATGTGACATCCTCCACTTTGGTTGCTTGTACTTCACAAAAGAATCTAAATGAAATTTGTGAAGCAAGTGAACTGGCCAGTCAAAGTCTCACAATAAATATGAAATTGCTTTATTTCTGCCAGTGATACTTCAGGAAAATTTAGTTTGACTTTTTGATGAGTTTTTTAGGAAGCATGAAAGTCCAATCAATCTTCAGGGGGTGAAAAAGCTCATGGTCAGTTATGGTGAAATCAGTCATACAGTCTGATGCTGTGTAGCAAAGGGTTTAATTTCTGCCTTCATTGAGTGTTATAATTAGGGATGAATATTGTATATCATATTTACCAGCTGTAACATGGAGAGAATTAAAAAATGGATTTTATATCATTACAGATAGGATTAACTGGGTCATCAGTATGATGTTATAGTTGAAAGAGCAAAATTCATTCCCAGTTATGTAAGAAATATTGACTGGGAGCATCTCTGGCCCTAGCTGGAATATTACTTGCCTATTGTGTGAGTTCTTTTGTTCAGACTTCAACAGAGATAGAGAAATATTTGCTTTCAAAAGAGAGCTTTGCGTAAGTTTTGTGGCCTAAAGAGTGTCAGTGTGCTTGGTTTGTCCAGAAGAAGGGTAGGAGGCAATTTAGTCAATTAAATAAAACTTATGCAAGTGTCTGCATAAAAAATAAGTTTCTGATGGTATGTGGCTTCTTTGATCTGAGAGAGAACTTGACTGGAACCAGTGGTTGGAGCTGGATGATATTAGACTGCAAATGCAATTTAGGGAGCAGGTATTTAAAAGTTATAATATGTTAACCACTGACCATATGGTGGGTTCTCCATCACTTGAAGTTGCTATAAACATAGACTCTGGAATGTGGAAGTTATGCATTTCATGCAAAATACATTTAATGCTACTCTTCCAGGGAGTCAAGCTGGTTGATTAGAATCTCTCTTATTGGCTTTTGAAAAATCTTAATTTGGTTTTATTTTCCTTTTTAACAGTCATGCTTTCAGAGGTGAGGTTTCAAACCTTCAAAAGAGGGAGAAGCTGTTAAAATTGAGCAGCTTGAGGCTTGAGTGGCTGGTCATCAATGAAGGCTTGGAGCAAATGTGCTAACGACCGAACCTGCAAGTGGGATGGTTGTTACTGTACAGAAAGGGGCTTGGGGCCCTGATGTACTCCTGAGCTTTAATTCAATTCCACCAGCCATGAGATGTGTCCCAGGGAACTATTTATCTGCACTGCAAGCACCAGTTATTTGGTCAGTTCTTTAGCTGAGTTTACTGTCTCTCAAATTTTCCCTTCCCAACACTAGGTTTGCAAGCGTGTATGCAACAAGAGGAGCCAACCGGATAGGACGTGTGTACAAAAAGGCCATTTTTAGGCAATTCACAGATGACACTTACTCCCAGGAGATCCCCAAAGCAGCATGGCTGGGGTTCCTTGGCCCAGTCCTGAAGGCAGAAGAAGAGGATGTCTTTATCATCCATCTGAAAAACTTTGCTTCCCGCCCATACTCTGTGCACCCACATGGGGTCTTCTATGACAAGGACTCTGAAGGTAAAATCTGGCTTGCATTTTCCTCTCTTTTTCCCTGGAGTAACTAATATAATGGCTACAAGCCTGTCCCAGTATTTACTGTTATTGACATCAGAGAACTTTAGATCACCCTCTCATAAACTCATCAGTAATTGCAGCTGATGACTAAAACCAGGAACAGCCGCATCTCAAAACTTTTTGCCACGAACTTTCGACACCCGAGATAAACCCAGTACTGAAACTGGTTGGATGGGTCTTTTTGCCTGAATTATTTTTCTGAATCATAACTCACCAAAACATCTTCCCTCTTTCCTTCTGCCTCTAGTCTGAATAGATGGAGTTCTTGCAACTAAATGTTTTCCTCTCTTTTAGCCTATAACAGACATGATCTAATTTTCAGAATCCCAGACCTATGCATGTGTATTTTTGTTAGAGGATGTGCCTACAGTCAGTATTCTCATCTGTTTCCTGCAAAAAAATACACACTGTTAGATGTCAAAATTCTAAATGACTGATAAGAGTGAAGAGACTGGGAAGAAATGGATCCTGTTAATGCATTTTAAAGGCTTATCTACCAATAAAAATGGATTTAAACTCCTAATATATTTGTGGTGAGATTGACAGAAATTCTGAGTTTTTTCAAAATTTCTCAATGATTCTCTATTTGTAAATGCTGCTGTTATTTTATAAACACAAGTTAAAATAGAATAAATTACACAGTTGTTTGACAAAAGCAACTAGGGGATGGCTAAAAAGTCTTCCTTTTTCCTTTCTCTGTATTAGGAGCACTTTACCCTGATGGAACTGGCGGTAAAAGCAAAGAGGACGACTTTGTTGTTCCTGGTGGAAATTACACATACACATGGCCAGTAAGGAAAGATTATTCCCCAACTTTGGCAGACTCAAACTGCTTGACTTGGATTTACCATTCTCACATTGACACACCAAGAGATATTGCATCTGGTTTAATTGGGCCTCTGCTGGTGTGTAAAAAAGGTACTGAGCTAGAAACACTGATAGAGCAAGCCCCTCTGCCAAGCTTGGCATCTTAACAGTCATTTTTGCTTACAGGTTTAAACATGATGGTCTAGAGTCTATCCCTACATAGCCCATAAAAAGGGGCAAGGAATAGATGGGCCATTCCAGGAGCATCCCAGGGTAGGTATTGTAGCTCTGGGACACCCCCCTTCCTGCTCCCCTTTGGCTTCAGATAGATTTGCCTCGGCTGGTGGAGGGACTGCAGCATGCTCTGACCATCCCATCGTGGCCGAGACCAGAAATAAGTATTCCCAAACTGGGGAAGTTTCAGGATGAATAAAGGACTTACTGCTCAGGAAATCAAATTAGAGCTGGGTGGGTGAATTTGGCATCAGCATTTACATATGTGAAAGCACAATCTTTGTAATTTTTTCCACATAGAGAGTAAGTATTTATTTTTGTGTACAAGTTATATCTCACAACCGTATGGGGATGTGCATGGAACAGCCTGTCCTGTGTATTTTATAGCCTGCTAATGTTGTGCTGGAGCCATCATGAACCAGCCCTGTTCTCTTCATCAGCTGAGTCATTGCCACTTCTTCCCCTGGGCACATGTAACTCTGCCGCCTCTTTTCAGTAACTCCCGGAGTATAAAATCAGCCCTGATTTCATATGCAGTACTTCTAAGTGGAGTAGGTTCTGTATATGAAGGAGAGAAATACTTTAATGTGAAAAAGACAGGCTGGTTTCCAGCTTAACTCACACAATAAAAATGTCTCAGATTTACATTCTTCTCAAGAGCCTTTGAAATCCACAGAACTGAATATGTGACACTGAGCTGATAAGTACAAGATAACACATGAAGCTAGGAGACAGCATGTTCCAAACAATCCTAGCCTGAAAGGCCTGATTATCTCCATGTTTGGCCTTGAATTCATGAAGGAGGATATCTACATGATGTAGTCCCCCAGCTGGTGATGGTGGACACAGGACTGAGCACAAGACTCTGAGCTTCCCCCGGGAGAAGGCAGAGGAAGGGAAAATTTTCATGGGATCAGACTGATTGGAATGAAGTCTACACCTGCCAGAGGATAATAACAGACTACTCAGTATCACCAGTCCTACAGTCTCAGGTTGCTCCCCAAACAGATATGGGGGTGAAGATGTTGGAATAAATAACCTGGAATAAATTCTGTTCATCCTGTCTTCAGACTTTTTAAATTTAAGTACCTAGTCCTAGATAATTCTTGTGGATTCCTTGTCAGTCTGTGGAGAGTGAGCCACATTTAGAGGGCCACTCTGGGGGTATGGTTGTGAATTCACTTCAGTGCAACAGAAATGCGGGCTACCACTCATCACTCCGTAATTCATTGTAAAAAACCCCATGAGTCACTGGTTTCTGGATAGATCCAGCTCATGACCTGGCTCACTGTGCAGGAACACAGATGCTAACTGACACTGATTAAAGGATAGGGTTGGTTGCAATGGGCCAAAGAGTGGGGAAATGGGACAACAGATATTGGCAAGTGTTTGTGCTCATGTCAGACCAAAGAGATGCTGAAATATCAGCTTGATTTAGCTTAGCTTTGCCTTCTGGAGGCACTCATCTGTTCAAAGTCTGATGGAGGGGGGTCAAAATGCCTTAGAAGAGCAAAATTAGGTGAAGTTCATCCTGCCCTGCAGACTGTGGGCAAAGGACTGTATTTCCTTGAGTGTGCCAAGGTTATTGTCATTTTTAAATTCAATCCCATCCCAGGCTTTTTTTATCACTTTCCTTTTCGTTTGCAATTTAGGAACTGCAGATGAGACCACAATAGAAGGGACTGGTGCTGCTAACGCTTTTGCCCTGATGTTTAGCATTGTAGATGAAAACTTCAGCTGGTACCTCGATGAGAATATAAACACCTTCTGCTTAGAACCAGACACAGTTAACAAAGAGGATGAAGGTTTCCAGACCAGCAACCGAATGCATGGTGAGAAGAACTTTTGAGTAAATGGTGACCTACAGCAGTGACCAGCTCTTTTCAATTCAGTAGCACTTTCTGTCCCCTGTGATATCTGTCCTTTATCTGTGTCAGGAAGGAATGGGTCTGAATATTGAAGTACTGTATTGATAAAAACCTCTCCCTAAAAGCAGAATGACACTTGCAGAAAGGAGATTTGGCTTTCATGCCCAGCTCTGACATTTGTTTAGCATTTTATCTTAGGCAATAGATTTTTGTCCAGCTGTGAAAAGAGTAAAGAAAGTTGCAGAGCAATTTGAGGTGTGTGTATTGAAAGAATTCCCAAAAGGCTTGTGGGTGGTAGGCTGGCTGGTATAACCACTCCTGCCCTTCTGGCCAATGGTACCTTGTGTTATTTGGACATTTGGTGTAAGAAGCTGATTCCAGATATTTCTGTATATTTTGTTTGTTCCAGGGAAATAAAATATTTTGCAAAATATGAGTCTCATTCTCCTAGCATCCTGATACATTATCAGATGTAGAAGCTAAGGAAGACACAGCTGACTTCACTGATTTGGCTGATAAAATTTTCAAATCTAAATTGCTTGAGCCTGGCATATAATGGTATATTTATGATGTAAGACAAGAGGAAATAGATTTCAGCCATGCTAAATAGCTGCAGAACAAGTTAACTTCATTATCAGGCCTTTTTGGTGATGACTTGGCCTTTGCAACATCTTGATATTACCCAGGATGTTTTTCACAGACACAGACATTTGGGACATTTGATCATACAGAGCAGTAAGACATATGTTCAAAATGCTAGTCCTTAGAAATGGGACCAGAGGCACTTTTCTTTCACTTCTCATAAAGTCTCACTCTTTTGTTTTTAGCAATTAACGGGTATATATATGGCAATCTCCCCGGCTTGGAGATGTGTGCTGATACTTCCATGTCCTGGCACTTGTTTGGCATGGGGGCCGAGATAGACATCCACGCTGCTTATTTCTACGGGCACACGTTCACCAGCAGAGACCAGAGGGCAGACGTGGTCGGTCTCTTCCCAGCGACATTCATCACGGCCGAGATGACTCCTGGCAGCCCCGGGAGGTGGCTGATAACCTGCCAGGTCAATGAGCACCTGCGAGGTACGCTGCCATAGACCTCCCTCATCAGCCTCTGCTTTGTTTGGAAGAGAAAACTGGGAGATGTTTCCAGGGGAAGCAGGATTTGGCACTTTTTTGGTGTGGCTTTGGAGCAACTTGCAACTGTTTCACCAGATGAACATCATGATCATGAGTTTAGTCACCAGAAATTATACATGTTGGGCCAAATCTTCAGCTAGTATGAATGATTTGGCCGTGTAGCCCATTTGAGCAAGACTTGCTAGACCCAGCACTGTCCCCACAATTCCTAAGTAAACCCGAGATTTTGATGAGCAATGAGAGGAGCTTTCAACACCAATTTTTCAACAGAGTTTTTTTGTTGAAGATAAGTACTTACACATTTAAAAAAATTGTACCAGCCAAACACTTAATAGCTTTTTGCTTTATGGAAATCAGGCAAAACTTGGCAGTGTTTTCAGGAACCATTATGCGAAGGGATTTGATGGTGATGTTGTGATATTTGTGCGGTGCAAGACCCCAAAAGCATGTATCATAAACTAGGTGTCATGGCAGCAGGCAATGTGTAATTATCATAACAGAGATGAGTTGAGAGAATTTTTACACATTGATTCCAGTGGGGTTTGCATCAGGCAAAACAGACTCAATTCTGGCAAGCAACAAATAGCTTCAGCAGAAATAACCAGTCTGTATTTCAGTGGAAGTCAGGGAGAGATGATGCTATTTGGCAGATATCTGGAGGCACTCTGACCTCCAAAATCATTCTACCATCCTTATGCAGATTAAGAAATTGAGTAAATAAGTCCATTAAAGAGTGTCATTGATATCTATGGGTTTCACCTATTGCATAAAGTGTACCACCTTGCAAAGGAAGGGCCTTGGTATCTGGCCCATTGTAGGCAGAGAATGTATTTTGAAATAGAAATTGGCTGTAGTAATTGCTTCCAATCCATGTAGCTCCTAGAGAGTTTTGAATGTACATTTGTATCCATGAGATTGCTGACTCTGCAGGTGGTCAGGCACTGTCTCCAGACTTTTTCTTCTCCCAGGTGGCATGGAGGCCCTATATGATGTTCAGATCTGCCAGAAAAACCTGTCTCACTCTTCACCAATCAGTCATAAGAGAAGATATTACATTGCTGCTGAAGAAGTACTCTGGAATTATGGACCTGACGGTTATGATAAATTCACTGGGCAGGGTTTGAACGCCACTGGCAGGTAAGATTTCTTGTCAACTCCCATTGTGCTTTAATTTCAGGAGTCTGTGTGCCACTGCCCCAGTGATTCACATGGGCTAGGCCCTGCACTGTCATTAGTTTTAATTGAAAGGGGCAGGGAGGGATGGATTTAAGCAGCCTTGTCAGGAAGCTGGATGCATAACTGTGATGCTTCAAGGTGCCTTCTGGAAGCACTTATCTTACTCCATTAAATCCATGGGGAAAGTGAGGCACGCCAAGTTCAACACAGTTAATGACCCTTCATCAATACTCTTCAGGCAGCTTTCACACTTACAGTCAGTGCAGTTCAGAGGTGCCACAGTGGCAGAATTTCCCCCCCTGATATTACTGATGGAGACAAATTGCATTATAGTGTCTTCCAGATAAGCCAACAATGATTAGACACACATTGTGCACAGTTCTTGCCTAAGTTGATATAGGTGTAAGTAAATCTAAGTAAATCAGGGTTAAACATAAAAGTCTAATGTGCAATGAATCCTCGTTTGTTGGCTAATTCAAACCTGTAGTACCTTTCTTTGTGTGCTAGAAAAGTGTATGCAGATTAGTAACTTGGGGGGATCATTTCTCCTATGTCTAGAGTAATAACTTTATCTGAAATGAAGGGTTCTACTTGAACCTTCAATTATTTAACCAGTCTGATTTGCTAATTCCACAGTGAATCTGCAACATATTTCACACAAGGGACTGACAGAATAGGAGGGCAGTACTGGAAAGTTCACTATGTGGGATATACTGATGCAACATTCAGTAAGAAGACTTGGTCAGAGGACATGAAGCACCTGGGAATACTTGGTACAGTGAATATTTTCTCCTCCTGTCATTACATCAGGTTTGAATGTAGAATCATCTGGACTGAGAGGGGGATTAAGTGCAAGCAGCTCTCTCTTCTTTTGGTGGAAATATGCTGGAGAGCAGTCCTTCTAATACCTTCCCTCACTCTGTTTTTTAAGGCCCTGTTATAAAAGCTGAAGTGGGAGATACAGTGCTGGTTACTTTTGCCAACAAGGCCAGAAGAAGCTATAGCATTATGGCCCATGGTGTAAGCTTCAGCAAGCTGTCAGAAGGTGCTCCCTACTTAGATGGTAAGTTTTGGCTGCATTGCTGGATTGTCACCTCTAGAATACTTGAGCCCAAAAATCTGCTGCTGAGCGATGCAGGTTTGTCCTTTCATGGATGCTAAGGCACAGAAAGGATGATTTGACTAGTGTTCATCTACCTTCATGTCACAATCAATGGGACTCCACAGTCTGCAAATGTGATTGTTCTTTTCTTTGGATATGTGCCAGACAAGATATCTAAAACTAGCTGAGGCCTGTGTTGAACAAAAGTCACAAGCACAATTCAATTTCTGTTAGTTCTAATCTAATATTTCCATTGAATCTCCATTTCAAGAAGTGGATCGCCTCTGGACATGCTCCAGAATTATGACTCTCAGGATCTGGCATGATGGCCCTGCTGAGTGTTTGGCTATAGCTATCCACATGTTCTCAGCTGCATCACTCCCAGTTCTCTAATCCAGGCTGGCTATTGCCCTTGCTTTACTGTCAGGATAGTCAGTTTCAAACACAGCTTTTATCTGATTTCCCTGGAATATGTCACAAAGCAGTGATAATCCTCATTAATTCCCATAAATACATAAAGGCTGAAATGGAGTGTTTATAAAATTCTTCCTCACATTTTGTGCAAGAATACAGTCTTATTGTCTAAGTTTAACTGGTGAATGTTAAATATCATGTTCCTTGGTAGGCACCTTGTCACAGTCAGTGACAAGAAGGCCCTCTGGAGATGTGATTCTGTCTCCACCAACCCCAGAAGTCTAGAGTTTGAAATGGCCCAGTTAAGGTGAGATGGCCCAGTTAAGGTGAGATTAATCCCATTCATAGCATCTACAGAGATAATGCTGTGGTCTCTGAAAAAGTGCATTTTCAGCACTGAAAAGGAACATACTTTTCTTGTTGCCTAAATTGCTTTGTTTCCACTACAACACATCAAAAGAAACTCATGAGACATAATCCCTCTTTTGAAAATTGTGCTGAGAGAGAATTAGGTCAACATGTAAAACTCATCATACAATAAGATCAATGTAAAAAGCTTTATTAAATTGTTGTCTCTTGTTCCCGACCTTGTAACTCAACAAATTCACCAGGCAAAACATAAAAAAGCAACTGGCTTGAGTTCAGCCTTGAAGTTATCTGCACAGATCCTAATGCCACCCATGTCAGAGATATCTCTCCAATGGAAGTGCAGCATCCTGCTTGCAAAGCTGTTGTGATTTCATTTATCAGTCCCTGGTAGCAGTGCCCTTCAGCTACTTCTGTGTGTAGCAAAATCAACCCAAAACCTACAATGCAGCAGCCAGGTGAGCTGGCACACCTCTGAGTCTCTGGAGAGAAACCTGACTTCAGATTCTCAATAATCTGTCTGCCCTTCTTCTCTCCTTTTAACTTTTGTGCCATGGATTTCCATTACATCTATCTACAGATATACATGCAGAAATCCTTTAGGTATACATGCAGAGCCTGTAGGTTTATGCTGAGGGTAAATAATTTTTCAGAGGTTGTGCATTGTCTAAGAGCAGCTTACTCATGTGAAATACTGTAAATAAAAATACTTACATCTAGAGATATTTGCAGATATATATTTTTTTTTTTCAGTGCTCTCAGGAAATACCCTTGCATGTTGCATTTGGCACTTGTCAGTCTCAGAGGGCTTTTGACTCCAAGTCAATGTTTGCCTCTGAGGACTGTTGCAGGATGAATCTAGTAGTATTGGATCCTGAGGAAGCTGTTTTCTATTGCAGTTTGCAGCAAATAGCTGTGCTCAGATGTAATAGTGCTATTTTCACTCGTGTCTAAGTTTCTAAGATTTTCTTGGAGTACTAGACACTGAGTGTGCTGAGAAAATATAGATAATGGGTGCTTAAGTGTCAAAGACAATCTAAATCCACCCTTTGCATAGCAGCAGACAATGGCCCAAATCCTTTAAAAGTAGCCTCCAACAAAGAACAATATCATCCAGTCTGGAGATGCTGACAGAGGCTCCTGTGCATTGCTATAAAATCAAAAAGAAACAATTACCAGGATCAGATTTGTTTTGAATTTCTAAAGAGTCACAGCTCCAGCTCCACTCACTAATGTAATTGATTTGTTGGTGCTTAATGAAAAGCAGAGTCTGAGTTTGTGCCACAGATGAATTCCATGCCACAGATGAATTCCATGATAGGGCAGGTAAGTTATAAGCATTAGAGGAATCCATTTAAGCCCCAGGATGAGCTCTGCATGTCTTGTCTGATTGAATATAATCCAGATAATCCAACGCAGCGTCGGAAGGTGTCTGAGTGGAGCAGCCAAACTTGTTCTGCGGGGAATGGGCTTGGTTGTCCCCATGGCATGGGCCTCGGCACATGTTCCATGGCATAGCTGCCCAAACTACGGGATGGTGCTCCAGCTGTGGCGGCAAGGGGGAGCTTCTCCACAGAAGTCTGTAGCCGGGCCCAACTTCCATCTGACTCTTGTAGTCGAGAAGAAAAGCCTTCCAGTAATCTTGGTGCATCTCAACTTTGTCTCTCCAGGCTACCTGAAGCCAGGAGCCCACGTCAAGCCAGGTGAAACCTTCACGTACAAATGGAGGGTGCCTGAAAATGGAGGTCCAACGGAGAGTGACCCCCCATGCCTGACCTACCTGTACTACTCAGCCACTGATGCTGTCAAGGACACCAACTCTGGCCTCGTGGGACCTTTGCTGGTCTGTCGGAAGAACAGCCTGAATCACGATGGGACACAGGTGCCCAATGGGAATGTCTGCTTGTCCCCTAAGAGCAGGGTGGTGCACTGGGGGCTCCCATACAGGCAATTTCCCCAGGTCCCAGCTCTGCTTACAGAGATTAAACAAATGTTACTCCTCAGGGTAAAAGCTGATCTAAGGGATGGTTAAGAAGACAAAATCACCATTCCCTAATAGGCTCTTCCCTAGCTTTTCTGTCTTTTGCATGCAAATAATAACTCTTTTCACACCCCATAATGGACACTCTAGTCATCCTTCTGGCTGATGAAAAGGTGCCAATTCATGTCTCTATGCAGACTTAGTAAGACAGTGGCTTCAGGGAAAAGAAAGCTTTGTTATAAAAACCTATTCATTTTTATTGAATAGACTTTTTTATGTCTTGTCTTCCTTCTCATCTACAGAAAGGAATAGACAGAGAATTTTACCTCCTCTTTTCAATCTTTGATGAGAATGACAGCTGGTATCTGCACAAGAATATTGAAGCATTTACTGGAGACCCAACAAAAGTGGATGAAAATGATGCTGATTTCATGGAATCCAACAAAATGCATGGTACAAAATATCTAATATCTGTTAATGATATCTTTTATTCAACCATATTAGGAAGATGAGTTGGCAGGTTTTATCATCATCCATAGCTTTCTGCACTGCACTGGAGAGTGAGCTGGAAAGCTGTCAGTCAGCTTATGGCCAGCCCCTGATGCTCTTGGAGTGCACATTGAAACTCCAGTCACAATGGTAATGAGTGCATCCATCTACCAACTACATCTGGAAAAAGGGAAGAGAGCAGTGGTTTTAGATACAATACTTAGTTCTGTAAAAAGGCACAATGCCAGAGACAGGTGGAGAAGAAGCCAATGTTCACTAGTGTTTTAAATGTCACTGCTGGCCTTGGTACTGACTCATGCAGTAAAATCTACCTGCCCTGCTGGGCAGTTGACACCTCTGGAAGAGAATACACGAAGACTAGGGGAATGGCCAAAAATATTTTACAACACCATTTCTGGATGCATGTATCTGACTTGAGCATGGATCTCCTCCAAGACATCCCTGGCATGACAGACTTGAGCAAATCACATAACCTACCTTAGCTTTAGATATATATTGTTAGAGAACTCTGGGGCTTTCTGGACCTGTCTATTTTATTCTTCTTCTATGAGATGGATCTCATACCGAAGTTTTTTTCTTTTATAGCATCTTTCACACATTGATCACAGAGAACAATTTGAGGATTAGGGAGTTTTGCCTTGTAACACCCTTGTAATTCAGACTCTTTATGGCCCTCTCCATAGCCTTAATGACATGGTTATACATTCTCCAGGCTGAAAGGAGGTACCAAATTTGTACACTTGGCTGGTGTCTGGGAGGTACACTCAAAAGCTCAGAGGAGGAGTGCTACATCACAATAGCAGAGAGCTATTACAAGATTTTGCAGGCTAAAACCAAAGAGGTAGAAGTTCTGAGTTTATAGGAATAGCACTTAGATGTTAATTTGGTGTCCTCCAATCCTACTTTTGTTTCACAAAAAGCCCCTTTAGTGACTTGCTGAGTCATGAGTCTTTGGCCAGGTGGGTGGTAGGAGGCTCTGTGATGCATTCCTGTGGACCTGCTGCTAACCAGGATTTTTTCCTTCTCCTCCAGCTGTCAATGGCTACTTGTATGGCAATCTGCCAGGCCTGACCATGTGCAAGAACGACAAAGTCTCCTGGCACCTCATTGGGCTGGGCAGTCACTACGACATGCATGGGGTTCATTTCCAAGGAAACACCATCGACTTGAGAGGGACGACAAGGGATGGGCTGGCCTTGTTTCCTCATTTATCAGGGACAGCACTAATGCAGCCAGACCGTGTGGGTATGTTCATGAACTGATTTTGGTTGTGTGGTGCTTGCAGATACCAGTGAGCCAAAATAACAGACAGTGAGATGCTCTGCTCTGCACAAGGAGGCTGAAAGCAAGGAGAGAGACCCTGGGTACCTGGCATAGCTGAGAATTCAGGCTGGATTAATTTTCTGGGAAGCTGTATATATTCATGTACACCAAAAACCAGAGGGTTTAATGACTTAGGGATGGGTAGAGCAGCAGGCAGAGAGATAGGTAACAGGATGCTTGTAGAATTTCATAATTCTCCAAACAGACTTTTTTAGAAAAGCAAATTCACTGCCATGTGGATAGTCAGCATCATTTAAGGTATTTTAGAACTTCAAGAAAAGCTTTTCAGTAATAGTCAGTCTTTAGGAGTTTCTTCAGAAGCTTATATATTAAAAGTACTTTAAAATCTCATGGGTAATCCAGTGATTCATACTTCAAAAGCAGGAGAGTGTGAGTTGTTTGCTGGAGACACCAAATAATCTTCATCATATGAAGTACAACATTACCTTGTTTTGCACTGATGCAACTCTGTTTAAATTAATAGAGTCATCAGGGTTGTACAAGGCTATGCCAAGGGCCATCCATGGCCAGGGCACCTGATAGAAATGTACATTGGAGTTGTGTGTGTGCCAGGTTAGACCTCTGTTGCAGATGCCTGTAAGACAACTGAAATTTTTCTTACACAAATCCCAAACATTTCCACCATCTGTCATGAAACTTCATTGTAGAACTCACACAAAACAATTATTCTAAGAGATTATTAATTTTTGGCTAACCTTCTACCAGATCAATTACCAGGTGAATTACCAGATTTTTACAATCATCAATGCATGTGATTTTATTTTAATTACATGTTATTTTATATCTTTCATCACTTTTGCCTCTGAAACACAGGAAATGGACTGAGATCTAGTCTGAACAGAGCCATGCTTCTAATTTTGGTTCTATCACTGACTCACATACAAACCAGCTTTGAAAGCGCTTTCCTCCTTCACACAGCGCTAGCAGGTGGAGCTGTACAGGACAACATCACAGTCAGCTTCTGCTTGAGTAAATGGGCAGAAGAGAAGGAGAGTATAAATATTAAAATCTGCCCATGAACATGCCAAAATATGCTCCCACAATCACTACCATCTTTGACCACCAGAGCTACCAAAAATAAAAGGGCCCATGGTGGGTCCTCCATGACCTTTCAGGGAGGGAGTGCAAAGGGTCAGAAAATTACAGTTTATCTCAACTGTGCAAATAGATAAATGGTTATAAGCAGGCATTCCTGTATCGTGGATCTGTATCTGTATTGCAGAGCCCTTCTTCAGCCTGATTACACCAGACAAACTGCAGGGGCTCCGTGGAGAGTCCCTTGCACTGAAGGCTGGTAAAGTGGCTCTGTGCTCAGGGACAAGGAACCAGCATCTCGGAAACACATCCCTTGTTTCTCCGTGACTTTACTGAGTTTTGCAATGAGTGCTTCCTCCTCCTCTTCCTGTGTTCCTCGTGTCTGCAGCATGAGCAGTGAGGCTCGCTGGCAAGCTTATTCCTGCTGCCACACATCTGAGTGCTTTCCAGAGTTTCCTTGGCCAAGCTGATCTAACTCAAATAGTTAGAAGTAATTTATGGTGTTTCTTGAGCAAAGATGGAGCAGGCTGGTTTTTCCTGTGGAGCAAAACAAGATCAAATCCTGCTGGGTCCTGCACTTGGCTCACAATAACCCCATGCAATGCCAAAGGCTGCAGACAGAGTGTCTGGGAAACTTCTCAGCACAAGAGGACCTGGAGATGCTGGACAACAGCAGCTGAACATGATCCAGAGTGTGCCCAGGTGGCCAAGAAAGCCAGTGGCATCCTGGCCTGGATCAGCACTGGTGTGGCCAGCAGGAGCAGGGCAGGGATTGTCCCCCTGTACTCAGATTGGTGAGGTCACACCTTCAATCCTGTGTCCAATTCTGGGCCCTCACTACAAGAAGGACATTGAGGGTCTGGAGCGTGTCCAGAGAAGGGAAATGGAGCTGGGGAAGGGTCTGGAGCACAAAGCTGGGGAGGAACAGCTGAGGGAGTGTTTAGCCTGGAGAAAAGGAGGCTCAGAGGGGTTGTTCTCACTCTCAATAACTACCTGGGTGCTAGTCTCCTCTTCCAAGGAGTAACAAGTGACAGGAAAAGAGGAAATAACCTCAGGTTGCATCCGGGAGTTTTAGTTCATTGGAGCAGGCTGCTCAGGGAGTGGTAGAGTCACAATCCCTGGACGTATTTAAAGGATTGTAGAGATGGCATTTAGGGACATGTTTTAGTGGTAGACTTGGCAGTGCTGGGTTAATGGCTGGCTTGATAATCTTGGAGGTCTTTTCCAGCCTAGAATATTCTATCATTCTATTTAAACATCCTCTTGCTTGACTTTCCATACAGCATTATACATTAGGACTATTTGAGGATTATCTGAGGACAGATCAGAGATGTACGCAGGACCTAATTTGCCAAGATGCTTGTTAGGTTTTTTAATTGCTTAAATGCCACGTACTTTTCTTTCCAGGCACATTCAAAGTGGTTTGCAGGACTTTTGATCACTTTGTTGGTGGGATGAAGCATCTCTACGAGGTCAGCAGCTGCCGCAGCCCCAGCGGAGCCCAGCAGCAGCGTGGAGCCATGAGGGTCTATTACATTGCTGCCGAGGAGGTGGAGTGGGACTACGCCTCAAATAAGAGCTCAGCACCAAACCTTTACAACATCAGCAGCTTTGAGGAAAGGTACCCAACCCAAAAAACAGTTGTGGGCACAGGACGCACTCGCAGTGGAGGGGAAATTTTGAAGCACCGTTTCATTACACCAACCTTGTTTTTTTAGAGGGAACTCTTTGACAAGCGTAATATGAGAAAATGTATTTATAAAGTCACAGCCTCTCAGTCTAGACTAGTTCATAGGCACCAGTTTCAAATGCTTTCATTTCAGAGTGTCTTGTAATGCTGTTGAATTCAAGAAGGCTTCCAAGTTTGTGTTCCAGCCTTGGCTCAACCTTACAATGATGCCCCCCAACCCTCTTCTCTCCCTTACTCTCCCCAGCCTTGCCATCCCAGACTTCTGGTTTTCATAGAGGAGAAAGTCAGGCACCTGTTCCAGATGTGAGCTCCTGTAGGCAATGCAGGTGCATGATGGGGGTGCTGAGTCTGCTTTCCTGCAGCATGGTAGCCCCTAGATCCCCTGAGGAGATCAGAACACAAGTAACCCTGCAATTGAATCACTCCACTGTTTGAGGAATGAAAAACTTGTGAAAAAAATACACATTCTAGATCATATTGCATAGACTGGTCTCTGAGGACACTTTGGTGAAAGCAAAAAGGAACTTATGTCAAAGATAAACCTTAGAAAAGCATCTGTGAAAGCGCTCCTGGTACAGAGGAAGAGGAGTCTGTAAAAAATACACCTGAAGAGTCACAAGTGATGATGTGAGTTTAAAGAAAACATAAACTCCAGTACTGTCAAAGGCTACTATTGCTCACACAGCTCACTACACAGTAAGCAATATCCCTGGGGCAGTTTTTTGGTTTTATTTAGTGTATTGTGAGCCAGCCTTGCACCTCCCATGCCAGGGGCACCCTGGAGATGAGCTGCCCGGAGGCAGCTGCTCCCAGAGAGGGTGAAGGCTCAGCTGCACAGCGGCTTGTGAGTGTCCTCTGCCGGCGAGTCAGCCCTCTGGGATCCCATGGGAGCAGCAACAAACTAGGGAAACCTGGAAAGCATCCTCTTCCCGGTGCAGAATGAAAATACATTTCTCCTTTTATCATCATGCTGGGAAAGCATCCAGCCTGTGCAGTACGCAGCAGCAAGGGGGAAGGGTGAAGCAGCTCCCTCTTATCTCAGATGATGGATCACATTTGTTTTCGAAGGTCAAGCTTTGTTTATCATCCTCCCGTGGCTAAGGGCCAAGATAGCAAAAGCAGCCATCATGATAAGAGGACTCAGGTTTCCAGGGACAGGCAGTATCTTTTATTGGAGTGAACAATGCAGCTGGAGAGGGCAGCTGAAACCACTCTCATCTCACACTTTTCCCCTGCTCCAGCTCTGGTGAAGGATTTGTGTTCTCAAAATTCTTGGAGAATGCAACTTATCCTCAGCTTTACCTGTTTGAAGAGGGTGTGCATTCAGTAAGGATTATCACTCGCTATTTGCTATTCTAAACGTTTTGCATCTCTCAGGGCTTTCCCATCCATCAGCACATTGGATCAAGATGTATATTCTCATTGAATCTATTGTGAATAGCACAACAGTCACTAGCTTTCAGCTATGGACACTTTAGTGCTTTTATTGCATTTTATTTTGCAGCTATGGGCATGTTTTTCTGGGCCAAGCAGAGGACCAGATTGGTTCAAAATACAAGAAGGTGGTTTACAGGGAGTACACAAGTGGCAACTTCACGCAGCGCAAAGTGAGGACAGAAGAGGAGGAACACTTGGAAATCCTGGGCAAGTAGCTCTCATGTCTCACAGACCAAGCCTGTGGTCAGGGAGACGATTGCCTTCCAAAAACTAAGAAGTTTTCTAGCTTTTTAAAAATTAAAAATGTGGAACAGTGGTGCCTATTCCAGGTGTCAGTGATTTTACACACTATTGATGTCATTGCTGAGTGTAAAGATCCTTTCCAAATTAAAGAATTAATTATTGAACATGAATAAGGAGTATCCTAAGGAGTGCTACAATGGCAATTCCAGGATTCATCTTAGCTTCAGAGTTTGTAACATGGGGGAGACTCTTGTAAACAGATTAAGACAATATTAAGGAGATGGATTTGTGCTTGCAATTGGGCAACACATAATTTTACCCATCATAAAATAACCAATAGTTCAGGATTTTTATGGGGTGAAAAGCAGGCAACAACTGGTCACAAAACAGTCATAGAATTTTAGAATATCATGAGTTGGAAGATCATTGATGTCCAACTCCTGGCCCTGCACGACTCACACCATGTGCCTGAGAGCATTGATTGTCCAAGCACTTCTAGAACTCTGTCAGGCTGGTGCTATAACCACTTCCTGGGGAGCCTGTTCCAGTGCCCAGCCACCTTCTGGGTGGAGAACCTTTTCCTAATACTGAAACTAAGCCTCTCCTGATACAGTTTCATGCTCTTCCCTCAGGATAACCTTCTCTAGTATGTATTTACCATTTCCTTTTCTGAAGGACAAGAGTAAAAAAAAAAAAAAAAAAGGTGTTTTGTTTTTTTTTTTTTTAAGTGGCAATTACCAGCTTAAATAAAAATATGAAGATTCAAAAGCCATCCTCAGGGATTTTCCTTAAAAACCAGCTGTCCAAAGACCCATTTTCAGAGAGAACAATTCTCTTCATTGACTGAAAGGGCATTATTTGTACATATGGAGATTTTAATCATCTGAGATAAACCAATTTTGACGGCTTTCCTGGAAGAACAGAAAAGCCCAATGATTTTGATAGAGTCCTTGGCTCTACTCCCAGGCCAAGCTATTGAAAGTTTGTTGAATTCAGAAAAGCAGCATTAAACACTGGCATCTCCTGTTCGAATTCAGGGCCGTTACTCCATGCCGAGGTCGGTGACTCCGTCCTGATCGTGTTTAAGAACAAAGCCAGCAGGCCTTACTCAATAAGTGCACATGGTATAGAAGAGGTGGGTTGTGAAGAACAGCCTGAGACACCAATTACCCTCCCTGGTAAGGCTCCCTTTATTTTCTTTTTTCCCCTTTCTTTTCTTTGAGCTACAAAGGCTGTATACAAAAGCATTTTAGCACATTAACAATAATCTCTCTTTCAAACTTGCCCATATCTATATCTTCTCCCAGGCAGAATATGATCAATGCTTATTCAGCCACAGTTCTGAGTTTCTAGACATGTAGGTTCTTGATCAAGTGAGCATGTTTGGGCAGAGAATAAGCCTTAATTCCTATCAGGGGTAGAAACAAGAATGTAATATCACTAGACAACCTCCAAAAGAGAGAGAAGCAGGCCCATAATCATGGCAAGAGAAATGTGAACCAGTGCTGCATTTGGCTCCAAACTGACACTCTAAAAATGTTTTAAAAACTCCCAAATTCAGAGGTAAGAATTGCAGATGTTAATATTAACTCTGCCTGTCTCAAGCTACAGAGAACTGGCATTTGCATTCAGTCATGCATAAAATGCCAAATGTAGCTGTCATGCGAATTACTAATCTTTGGAAAAGTGTACTAAATATGCCTCAGTTTCTAGTGAGGAAAACAGTGGAAATAGTTTTTCATATAGAAAAAATCCTGTTTAACTTTTTGAACTTCAATTTTTTTGTTGAGTTTATGTTCTAAATAGGAAGTCAAACCCAGGCATAGCAGTCAATCCAAAATGTACCCACCTTTGCTTTCCAACACCCATGCAAATTTTTTTTTGCAGTATTTGTGAACTCCAGTGTGAAACTAAATGTAAAGAAATTTTGATGTAATAAAGTTCTTTGCAAGCTGAAATTTCTTTCCTGTGAGCAGCTGTGTCGGTACAGTACAAATACACAGAAACTCATGTCCAAATATGAGCCAACATCTGCCTTGCTGCAGTTTGATGAAAGTATACCTGAGGTTAATACATGGGGGAGTGGAGAGAAAAGGAACTGACTTATATACAATTCCTTTGTTTTGTTATTTGCTCCATGGTGCTGTTGACGCTGTTAGGCTGGTGTTTGAGATGTAACAACGGGAACACTATTGTCATGTCTCCTGTGTCCACATGGGAGCAGGCTTGGGATGAGTTAGATGAGGGAGGGTGTCCGTGTTTGAGAGAAAGCCAAAAGCATTCTTCAGCAAGGTCTAAGGACTGACTTTTCCTTAGGAGTTTGGAAAGAGCAGTTAACATAGAAATGAAATCCCTGAAAATAAGAAAATTTTCTGGGTACATCAGTCCCCACCAGCATCATCTAGAAATACTCATTGTCTTTCTTCCTAGGCCAGGCTGGACTGCTCACCCCAATCTTGCCAAAGACTGTCTAATTCTACTAAATCCTAAATCAGTCATCAGACAGATTTGCATCCTGACAAACTGTACTCCCGAGAACACTGCCAGGAGGGGGGTGCATGGTAAATAGATGCAGAAAGCATATCCATAGCAACCTATGCTAAACCAGCTCTCATTTGCCACAGCTTTGTTCTCTCCCTGACCATTCTTCCAATTACCCAGAAGGAAAAAAGGAGAAAACATCAATTTTCCTCATGTTTATCACTTTTTTTCAGGGGTTATGCCTTATTTGCACTTCAAAGATCAGTCTTCAATGCCTTCTGAAGTGTCTCAGCTTTAAGTAGGGTGGAGATTTTTTTCCATCTCCGGCCTCCAAACATCCTGAGCTGAGGAGGAAAAAGCAAGGAAGGGGTGGAGGACCATGACCAGCCTCCCTTCTGGGTGTGATCTGTCACACCCTCTAAAAAGAAGTGATGACATGTAGGTTAGATACAGGTGGATGAGAAACATTTCCCTGGCCTATGTCTCCATGATATGGACTTAATGCCTCCATGACATGATGCTTATCCTGTAAGAGTAAATGATATTGCAATACTTACATGAGACCCATCTCATATTGTAAGAGAGTTGAGAGTCACCACTTTTTTGGTTTCGTAGTTACCGCTGTACAATTAAAACACACTGTTGCATGATGCATGAACAGTGTAATGGCTCAGTGACACAAAAACTAGGCTCAGTTGCTTCCCACCCAACCCTTTAAGCTTGAAAACTCTCCTTGCCTAGATGCTCACAGCTATTGGCAGCTGTTGGGCTGTAGCTGTACTAAAACCATGGTTCTGTGATTTCCTGGTTTTCACCTGACTCAACTCATAGCATGTCCCACGATGCTCTTGGCTGTTGTCACTCTGAAAGACTTTTGGGACAGAGATTGCTTGGTTCAACATTTCTCCACCACTTAAAAGGACAAGGTGTTGACCATATCTTGGTCTCCTACCCTTTCCTGCAGTACCAGCAAGAAAACAAAGCAGGGAAACACAGCATAGGCAGTTCAGATGTTTGTGTTCAGTGCAGAGAAATGATCCTCACCCAAACAGGTCATTTTCTCATCCATTTGTCACGATTTTTTAAAATCAGAGGTCAGGGAATTTCTGCTCTGGGAGGATGTGGCAGAGATGATGACATTTGGGAAGGGATAGAGGTTCTCTGGTAATTGTTGGGGAGGAAAGTTTATCTGGAAGATGAAAGAACCCCCCTGCTGCTCCCAGACAGCAGGTTGGTACATATCCAGATCTCCTATCTGGGCCCCCAACTGACACACTTCTGCAGCACCCTCTGCAAAATCCCAGTGGCAACCTCCACTTCTTTTTGCCCTTTTCAATTGAGAAGGTCCAAGAAACATTTTCTGGGCTTGGCTCCCAATGCCTCATCTGACCTTAATTATCAGCAGCCGAGATCATTGAATTACTGCAGGTTTTGCCAAGGGGCAAATTTCCTTCTGTCTGTAAACTTCCTTCTGGGGGGTGCCATTTTTGTCAGTATCATTTGCAGATCTTTTCTGGAGCAATCTGCCTTCATTTACACCACTGGAACCTCACTGACCTCCTGGAAGGCACTCATATCCCTATCCCATTGCTGCACGCTTCCACAGGTAGTTTTGATGCAGACAGCTTTTTGATGAGGAGGGTAGGAGGTCTGAGTTAGATACCATTCAAAGCCTCTAATACTTAGCTGCTCAAGGTAAAATTGTTCTCTCTCTGTTTCAGGGGAAATAAACACCTACAGGTGGAACGTCCCGGAACGATCCGGTCCTGGCAAAACAGATCCAAATTGTATCACTTGGGTTTATTATTCAACAGCAAATTTTGTTAAGGTAACCAAGAAATGGCCATTCAAGCTTGCATTGCTTTGGCTAACACGTCTTGCCTTGTGTAATGTTTCTGAAAGGATCCTGCTTCCCAGCTGGGAGAGGACCACAGCCTAGAGACACCATTTACAGAGCTAGATGCTTTGAACTCTTTACCAACAGTTGCACATGCCTGGGTAATTTAAGCTACAGAAATCCCAAGGCATACGCCACAGTAATGTGATTTCCTCCTTAAAGAACATTTGAAGGGATTTGGGGTAAAGACAAAACATTACACAAAATCACAGAATCACAGAATGAGTAAGGTTGAAAGGATGGATGGATCCAACCACTGGTTGTCATTGCTTTGGTAAATTACCAGTGAGACACACAGAGAAAGAAGTTTATAATCAGATTGATTTTTCTCATCTGATAGGAAAAAGCAATTTAATCTTTGGTTAATCTGTATCTATTTCATAACTGGATTAACTGGAAATCTGTAATGCATATATTTATTTTATTTCAGGACACATACAGTGGTCTGATTGGGCCTCTTGTAGTTTGCAGAAAAGGAACTTTAGATGAAAGAGGTTTGAGGAAAGACATCGATCGTGAATTTACTCTTCTGTTTATGGTGTTCGATGAAAATGAATCCTGGTATTTGAAAGAAAATATTGAAACATACCTTCATAAGAATCCTGATGATTTTAATTCCACTGAGAACTTTGTAGAAGGCAACAGCATGCATGGTATGTAGGACTCGGCAGCAGCAGCCAAGAGGCAAGAGGTTTATTTTTCACAGCCCTTTTAGGGAGACATTGGACCCAGCCAAGTGACAACTTCATAAACTGCAATGCTGGAAACAAAAAGATTTCACAAGGCCCAGCCAAGCTATTTTTCTAACAAGATAGTTTACTCTTATACTTTTGGGAAGAGGCTGCCCTGCCAGGATTCCCTTGTCATTTGGGAGCTGTGTTCCTCCAAGGCTTGTTTTTTAGGAGCATTGGGATGATATTTTAAAACTCTGACTGCATTTGCAGCCAGTCCAGGAGCCAGGCTGAATAGACTGGATGGGGACGCACACAGCCCTGGCAAAGCAAACTTTTCTCTCTACAGCTGGTACCCATTTTAGGCAACAAGTCTATTCCCTCTTTTTTCCATGTAGTTTCTCAGCATAAATCCAGTTTGCTCAGGAGTTCAACCTCAACCAGTAAAAATCAGTTTGATGCTCTGTAAGACAGAAAAATGTTTGTTGATGTATACTTACACAATTTGGAAACTGAAACAAAAGCCTGACTGTCTCCCTGCAGTGGCAGTGGTCACTGGGGACAGCACTTGTCCTGACCACACATGCCTGTCCCCTCTCTGCCTGAGCATTCCTCCTACCCTGAAAGTGCAAAGGCTGCTGAAGTAGAGGTTATAATCACCCATACTGTGGCCAGTTATTAATCATTTCTATTTTGTCATTCTTCCAGCAATCAATGGGAAGATTTACAACAGTCTCTTGGGTCTAACAATGAATGAAGGTGATAGGACAAACTGGTATTTGATAGGAATGGGCAATGAAGTGGATATCCACACAGTTCATTTCCATGCACAGACCTTCATCTTCAAGGTTGGTAAAATAAATAAAAGTAAAACTTTTATAGTGTTATGGGAAATTTATGAGAAAAACAAACTAACAAAAAGAAATCCATATTTCCAGCCTGGTTTTGTCACTTAGGCACAGAGCCCTGGGCTGATGCAGAGGTTGGTGGGAGTTTTGCATTTTAAGGAAATACAAAATGAATGAGGTACTTGCAAAGCTTCTATTACCCTAGTAGAGGAGGACATGCTTAGGTGGGTTGAAATATGTGATTACCCATAAGTGTGAGGGAGAATACAGGAAGGAAATTAGAGTTATGCCAGGTTAGAGTATGGTTTTATGCCATGATAGTTTGCCACTGGCAGGACTACCTGAAAAATATTTCAAAGAAACACCTTTGCTCAACTAAAAGCTGGAGTCAACAGTAGGGGTCTGCTGTTGTTGTATAATGGATTAAATAAGAAGTGTCCACAGACATCAGTTTCTCTGGATGATGCTCACTAGAAATGTACAAGAAGCATTTGATCTACCTTAAGGAGCTGGAAGTCTGACTGGAATATTTCAGTGCCCACAGGGGAGTATTTGAGGCATGACTCTCACAATTCTGGTTTTGCTTTGCCACAGACAGATAAGGACCACAGAGGAGATGTATATGACCTTTTCCCTGGGACTTTCCAGACAGTTGAACTCGTAGCAGAAAATCCTGGGACATGGCTTCTGCACTGCCACGTGGCTGATCACATCCATGCTGGCATGGAGACAACCTACACCATCAATAAATCAGGTGCAGTATCAGAAACATCCAAGGACTCAGAGGTGGCATTGCAGCACAATTGGATGGAAGGCAGGGATGAAAGGGAGACAGCTCACCCGTGCACTGGTGGGAAGCACCTGCACTGCCATGGCCAGTTAGCAGTGATAAGAGACAGGACAAACACCCCGGTGACATGGCAATCTTTGGTGCACTTTTGCTGCGACTTGAAAGCAGTTGGTGATTCACAAGCGCCTTTCTGAGACAGTGGCAGCCTAGGGACCATTTGTCATTTAAAGGTGGCACAGAAAACATCTGCAAAGATGTTTTTCAGCCTTTTTGCCTCACTGAGCAGGAGGGCCTACAGTCTGGCATGGTGCTGATGACTTGCAGATCTGTTTGGGCTCCTCCCTGCACAGGCAGACACCAGCTAGGATAAAAGGAGCTCCAGAAAATGGTTGCTCATCTTGTCCAAGAAATAGGTGGTCTCTTGACTAAGAAAAGTTGGCAAAATTTTTGAGTGGTGCTTGTCTCTTCCAACACACATGAGTGAAGCCGAAAGTGTTTTGTGAGCCTCTCCACATCACATAACTTCCCTAAACATCTGGATCCAGCATCTAGGTCCTCACTGTGCTGGCCACACTCCTCTACAAGAGTTGAAACAATGCCAGTAGGCACACCTCATACCTATAACCCTGTAGTAGCACGATGACAAATGTAGATGCCAAATGTAGCCAAAATACTCCTTCCCTGGATATCATGAATTTATTTGACTACACATATTCATGTGGGCTGTGAGATTTCAAATGGACAAGCAAATGCAGAACTGAATCATGGAATGGTTTGGGTTGGAAGGGACCTTAAAGATCATCTCGTTTCAACCTCCCTGCCATGGACAGCAATAGGTTGCTCAAGGCTCTATCCAGCCTGGCCTTGCACACTTCCAGGAATGGGGCACCCACACCTTCTCTGGGCAACCTGTGCCAGTGCCTCACCACCCTCATAAAAAATGTGTTCCTTATATCCCACCTAAATCTACCCTCTTTCAGTTTAAAAGTTACTCTTTGTCCCATCACTACACTAAGTACTGGAATAACAGAGATGCCTACAGAGAAGGGGAATGTTGCCCATGGAGCTGACTAGAGGAACAGTTGTGATGATCTAATCACAATTTCTGTTCAGATCAACAAGGTAGAAATAATGAAATAAAGTAAACCCTAATTTTTCAAAAGAGAAAAAAATATTTATTAAGGCTTCCAACTAAACTATGCCTTTTTTTTACCCTGAGAAGAGAGACGAGAATGGGAAGTTCCTTCAGAAGGAGGACACACAACTGGAACATACAACAAAACTACTGCAACAAATGAAACCACTGCAAAGGGTAAGTTTTTTTTTAAATGCCATTTAAAACTCTTCAGATTAATGCGCAGATTTCTCATTAATGACTCTCTTTTAACAGATTATGACAACAAAGTGGGCAATTTTTTCGGCAAAACTTTGAGTCCTGGAGAAGCCAGCCTGATACTCGCAGCTTTTTTTTGCATTGGACTTGTTCTACTGTCAACAGCATTAATCTTCTTCTGCTTCATCACCCACCAAGGAAATAGAATCCATTACACAGCTCTGGATGATAAAAGTGCACTTCTGGCAGACTCCCTGTAAATCCCCACTTTTAATTTCGTTCACAGGGACTCACTGGATTTCACAACATAGAACCATAAAACCATTAAGTTTGGAGAACACCTCTAAGATCACTGAGTCCAACCATTAACCTAATACTGCCAGGCAAGATGCTGCTAATAAAACTGGAGCAGGGCATATGCTGACAGTCCTACCCCTGGCCAGTGCTCACAAGAGTGAACACGAGCTGCAGGGCTCAGCTCCACAAGCCAGGTACCACCCATCCCCATCTCCACTCCTCTGGGCTCAGGTGAGCTCTGTCCAAGATCCAATCTGGCAGCTGAGCAGAGCAGCACACCTCTTGGCATCCACTGGGTTTTCACAGAAGTGAGGAGCAGGCAGAATGGCATCCATGTGCTCTGCACAGAAACTTGGGTTTCACACTAGAAAATAAACACCAGGGACTGACTTAAGTTGTCATTCTCTGAAAGAGCAGATGCAAATCTCCAGGTCCCTGCAGTTTCCCAAAGTCTGGCTCAATGAGTTCACCACCATTCAAGTGATTGCCTCTTTTGTTTTTCCTTGTTAAATGAGGAAACTTTGCACTGGGGACAGATTTTTGAAGACCTACAAATAAATTTTAGCGCCTGATGGGATCAGCAGTGCCCCTGCTGTTAGTTTCTAACAGCTTTTATTTATCTCTAAAAATCTAGCTCTGAACAACCTCCAAGAGATTAATTGACTTTGTAAATGCTGCTTGTTATGGTCCTGATTCTGTACCTCTTCTTTGTACTGAGCAACACCTCTCTCCCAACCCGCAATGAAGCCATCAGGAGGAGGATCTTTGTGCTCTGCGAGGCAGACAGACAGAATCAGGACACGTTTAGTGATACTTGAATGTTTATAGCTGATTTTTTGTTAGGTTCTGTTTATTCTTGCCTGCTCATGCCTGCTATAGCTCTAGCAGAGGAATTCCAGAACAAAAACCTTTGTAAAACTGTTTACACAAATTTGATTTTGAATGTAAATTCAAGTTGCTGTTTTGATTTTTTAAATTTTATTTTTTCCGCTTCTGTACTTTAAAGTATACTCAAAGGTAGGAAATTTTACTGTGCAGCACTATTATTGTAGTTTAAATGTGTCCTTCATTGATGTCCAGTCAAACAATATGTTGAAGGTTCTTGGATGTTTCTCAGTAATTTCTTTGTTTTCCTCAGTCATTTGAAAGCACACACATGAAGTAGAAATGCAGGACTGAGCCCTTATAGATTTTACAGCATATCAATAAACAACTCAAAACCTCCAATTTGAGCTGGCAAATACAGATATTTTCATTTTCCTGTCCTGTAAACTTTAAAATTGGGGTCTCCTGTTCTGTGCAAAAATACTGTCTGTGCAGAACTTTAGCTCTCTGCGCACATATAAAATTAAAGCCTTTCACTCAAAATGCACTATTAAGAAAGGAAATTATTTGGTACTTCACTTCTAGGGCAGCTAATGCACCTGCTGTTTTAGAAACAGAGTCATAAGTATGTTTTGACTGTAGAAACTAGTTTGCCAAAGTGATTACATTGATAATAAAAATCCCCAGCTATTTGTATGAACCTTCTGGCCCAGTTAATTTCCTCTGTCCTGCTCCTCAGCTGGACAGTGGTAGTGAAACCAAAACAAAGGCTCCAAAGGGCCCCAGGACACCACTGCTGCCAGACCAGGGGACACAGCCTGCCACAGGGATCATGAAACATCACAAAAAGTGCAAAGCAGCAAGGGTACCATTGCCTGCCTGGTGCAGGCAGCCCTGTGCCAGCACAAGTGCCCTGACACCTGTGTTGAAGGACAGCATCTGTGCTGGGCTGAAGCACCAGCAGGAACAAAGTTAAGCAACAAAATGAACTGATCAAGTCACCAAGGCAGGGATGTTTTCCATGGAATGCTACAGGCCCTCAAGTACAAAAAATCTGGATTATAAAGTGGGGTAGCAGCTGGGAACTGTCCTAGATGCAAAAGCTTGAAAGGTGACAAGGTCAATCTTCAAAAACTTTCCAGAGGACTAAAAGCCTCTGTCAGCCACACAATGGGAGCTGGTTGAAACTGCTCTAAAAACAAAACCAGGAACAGAAGAGAACATGGAAGAGTTTATACTTTCTTTTTTTCCCCCCCACAAGAAAATTGTGCCTTAGGAAGGTTCTTGAAGGACTCAGTGCATAGGTAAGAAACGTGGATGAATATAACCTGCTTATATTTCCATAAGATCTTTGAGAAGGTCTTCTTAAAGCTTCTTAAGGAAATGAAATCACCATGGGATGAGGAATCCATGGAGGTTAAATAACTGGTTAAAATACAGTGAAAAGTGGTCAGATTTCATGTTGAAAGTCACTCATGGAGTGCTACATGACTTGCAGGACATGCTTGTCCTTGCTTTTCACTATTTTATCTAAGTGTTGTGAAAAAGAATGGACAAGTTGAGTGACAATCTTAAGCACATGTAGCATGAAAAATCAGTGAAAAAAAAGAACAAAATTTATTACTGATACATTTACAGTACTATATGTGGAAAAAAAACCAGTCCTGCCCTTATGTGTATCATACTGTCTAAACATCTCTGAAATGGGATCTGATTTGCAATATTTAACGACAACATTAGCTCCAATGTTGTTCAGTGGGCAGAAAGGCATTTAAATATTAGGAATTGGTACAAATTAAGATTAGAGCAAAACAGAAAACCACTTAGTCCCATTACATAAATGTCTGGGGCACCTGCATCTTGTACACAACATGAGTCAAATCTCCTGGCCTCATCCAGCAAAACAGCACAAGACCAGCACAAAAAGAATAAGGGAATCAGTATTGTAGAACAGTTTCCATATGAGGATTGACTTCCTTGGCTTATGGCTTGGAAAAAATAGGAAGGACAATTGAAAGCAGATAGGATACCAGTTTTATAAAGGGGAATTTGAGTGGAGGAGGGAATATTTTGTCCTTTTTGTAGAAAGCAGTGAGCTGGGGGAGTGTTACACAAAAGCACAGCACAGGAAGTGGCTCTGCATAGGGTGGACATGTGACTTGTGACTCTTGGGCTGAGGATACTCCAAGCTCACAGAGGTCCAGAAACCAACAGGGAAAGTACAGAGGGGCAAACAAATCAGGGTTATTAAAGGTGAGGGCACCCCAGTGATTCCCCCAAAAACTGACCTGAAAAGCAGTGATCAAACATTATGGGCGGGGAAAATGCCACAGTACATGGTGCTAGGTTAGGGGCTTGGAGCATCTGTCAGACTGTGGTGGGGCCATGAGTGCTGAGACAGCTGGGGCTCACCAGCCTGCACAAAGTGCCTCAGGGACTCTCCACTGTGTGTGCAAACAGCTGATGGAGGAGTAGCACGGACAGAGGCAGGTTGTTCTTGGCAGTGCCTGGCGAGATGACCTGAGCTGATGGGCACAAACTTGACACAAGGAGTCTCCATTCAAACACTGCACCTGCATTGAGGCAACCACAGACATGAATACAGGCTGGGACAACCCATGGAGAGCCCCCCTCATTGGGGGCTCTTGTGGATGAAAATCTGGACATGAACAAACTGTGCTCAGAATGCAGAAAGTTAACCTCATCATGGGCTGCATCAGAGAGAATGTGGTCAGAGGACGAGTGAAATAACTCTGCCCCTCTGCTTCAGTCTGTTGACCCCCCCATCTGGAGTGCTGTGTCCAGCTCTGGGGCCCCCAACACAAGAAAGACATGGACATGCTACAGCACACCCAGAGGAGCCACAAAGATGCTCCATGCAGGGGCTGGAACAACTCTCCTAGAAAACAGACTGAGAGAGATCAGCCCAGGGAAGACAAGGCTCTAGACAGACCTCCCTGTGGCCTTCTAGGACCTAAGGGGGCTTATAAAAACAGGGAGAATGACACTTTACAAGGACATGCAGTGACAGGAGAAAGAGGAACGGCTTTAAACTCAACGAGGGTGAGTTTAGAATAGATTTTATGAAGGAATTCTTTACTGTGAGGATGGGGGCACAGGTGGCACAGCTTGCCCAGAGAATCTGTGGACGCTCCATCCCTGGTGGTGTTTAAGGCCGGGCAGGGCCTTCCTGCCCACAGCAGAGGGGCTGGAAATACATGATCTTTAAAGTCCCTTCTAAGCCAGGCCATTCCGCGATCCCGTGCCCCCCAGGGCTCCAGGCAGTGCGGGGCCGGGCCGGGCTGCGGGGGCGTTCCCGAGCCGGGCCGGGCGGGGCCGGGCCAGCCTAACCCGGCGCAGCCCCGGCGTGCGGAGCCGTGCCCGCCATGGCCATCGCGCACATCGCCACCGAGTACGTGTTCTCCGACTTCCTGCTGAAGGAGCCGCCCGAGACCCGCTACAAGGGGCTGCGGCTGGAGCTGGCGCTCGACAAGATCGTCACCTGCATCGCCGTGGGGCTGCCGCTGCTCCTCATCTCCCTCGCCTTCGCCCAGGAGGTCTCCATCGGTAACTCCGGCGCCCGCCTTTCCCGGTTCCCGGCGGCTCCCGCGGCGGACAAAGGGCTGGGCGGGCGGGGCGGCGGAGCGGAGCTGCGGCTCGGCGGGGCTCGGCTGCCGGCAGGGCTCCCGCCCGGGGCAGGGCAGAGGGCGCCGCGGGAGGGAACGCTGCCGTCCCGGAAAGCAGCCCTCCCGGAGCGCATCCCTGGCGGCAGGCTCATCCAGGTGTGCTGGGCTGCCCCGCCGGCCTTACCCGGGCCCTCCTCCTCGCTGGGGCATTCCCTGGCCGCTGCCGTTCTCTCGGCACCTCCCGAGCAGGAGCTTTGTCAGCCCAGCGGGCCCATCTTCTGCCGTGGGAGCGATGGGAGGCTGAAGCCGCGCTGCCCTTTGTTTCCCAGCGCAGTCCAGAGCGGAGCTGCCAGCCGGGATGATGTGCCAGGAAGTGCCAGGGAAGTGCCCGCCTGCTGCCGCTGCGGGGCTGGGCAGCGGGATTCGGTGTGGCTCAGCTGTCAGGGACAGGTGCCACCGAGGAGGGCTGTCAGAGCCCTGCCCTGCGCTGCAGGCGGCTCGGGGGGTGCTCACCCGCGGGACGGCAGTGGGAGAGCTCTCGGAAGCTTTCCGCTGCTCCTCGGCCCTCCTGCAGCTGTTCCCGCTCAGTTTTCAATTTCTGCCTTCACGCTATGGTAGATGAAGCTACAGGTCGATGAAACCTTACAGGCAAAAGGCCAAGTTCCCCAATTACTTTACTGTCTTTTTATTTACCCGGCTCCCCAAGTTACAAAAGTGATCATGCAGCTTCCCTTGGCATGAGGGATGGAACAAAATTATTTTTAAGGTCTCCTCCAACCCAAGCCTTCCTATGATTTGCTAAGAATAGCACTATGTGAATGAAGATTTCAAAGGTGTATATGTAATGCTATCAATTTTAAGACAGGGATGAATCACAGGATTTCCAGCCTTTCAAAAAGATAGTTCAATTTGCTGCATGCACCTGTTTATTGGCAGTCAGAGTCATATACCTGATCTCCATCATCTACAGGCTTGAGTCAAGTGAATGTTGGAGAGTGGAAACTGGAATGGGACTTTGGATGAGTGATGAATCTGTGCAAAGCCATCATGAATAGCATTAGTCAGATACCAGATTGCTTGAGAGATAAGATGCCCCAGATTGCTGTATTTCCAAACAGCTACACCCCTGTTGCATCAGGTTGCTGTGGCCTGCAATAACTGCACGAGGAAGTGCAGGACAACCAGACTGGGAATGCTGAGATCAGATCTGAGCCCCATGGCAGCTCTGTTCATACAGAAACTGGATGGACACATCCATATTTCTGCACTCTAACCTGCTTCTTTTAGTTTTAGATCTGCTACTGATATAGGCACATTTCTTTCTCTTAAAACAATGAAAAAGAGGGTTTGCATTTCCAAACAGCAGCTTGTGTATGGACCCCTTAATTATTCTCTCTGCTTCTACTCTAGAATTGCTGGATCCAGTTTGAAACAGTGCCTGGGTACCAATGTTTCTTTTATTTCTTTCATTTTACACGAAGATCAAACACACAGTTGAACTGCAGAGTTTGGTAAAGCATGCCTTTCTTTCAGATGAGTTAAGTTCTTGTCTTTCAACTATTTTGAATTGAATCTGTGAGTGCAGTAGATTCATAAAGCAAGAATTAAAACAAGGGCTGCATCTTGCTAGTGTTTCTTTTTGTTTATAATCCTGAGAACCTGTTAGAAGGAAACATTGGGTTGAAAACTGAGCTTTTTTTAGTTGAGAAATAAGTATGCAAATAAATATGGGAAGTACTTATTATTGTTATTTCCGGGCAGGGGTGAGCCTGCACCACGTGGTGCCCATACAGAAAGTGATAGTAAATCAGCCACGCTGCTGGGACAGCTGTCACCTATTGCCCACACAGTCCTTGCAGCTCAGCAGGCTGGCTGCTTGTGGGACAGCCCAAAACTGCTGCCATTGAGGCACTTGGGGGAACACTGAGGATTTTAGGGGCTGGAAATGCCTGGTTGTCTGTGCTGTGGATGAAATAGACAGCAAGGTTTGTTTTCAAACACTTTGTGATATAATCACGCTCTGAAAAAGCTCAGGAGTGCTAAACTGAGCAAAAATGTCAGGGTTCATTTTTAGGTCTGAAAAAGAGCAACTCAGAGGTGGGTGTAAAAGCATTTGGTGGAAATACCTGCGTCAGAGTACAAAAACTGAACACCCTTTCCAAAATTGAATGCTCAGCTTCTATTTCTGTTGGGATAATTGCATTCTTCCCACCTCAGGTTCTCTTGGCACCTCATCCTGTCACCTTCCCTTCCTGCTGTGCTTTCCTGTTCCCTTGCAGTCTGGTGTCAGACACCTGCAATTTCCCTCCTACACCCGGTTGCTCTTAGTTGTGCAAATTTATTAAAATGTTTGCAAAGGCTATGGCAGTTTTCTGAAGCCACCAAGTAACTTTTAGTTTTGATGGGAGTTTCAGGAAATAAACGAGATTCCAGCTGAATCCCAGAGGATTTCTCTGCTGGAGGCATGGAAAATCCAGCTGTAGCACCCAGCTAGTGAGCAGTGCTGACATTCTGGGGTTAGTGCCTGCACCCTGCTTTGGCATTCTTCAGGGGCAGGAGGGGAACTAGCCTGAGTTTACTTGTTGCTATATTTTAGAAACCCATGGTCAGTTATAGTTTTGGGAGGATTTTAAACTGGTTCTGGTAGTAATTAAGCAGTGACTGAGCTGTTGTGCTATCCCTGGGAATCTTTGCTACTTGAAATCCTGCACCTGTTACCTCTTTGCAGCTAGACCTTGTTTTGTACAATTTTACATAATTTTATATTTACTGGGAATGGGAAAATGGAAATAACAATAAGATTGTGAGGATTGTGTTGTACATGTATATTCCTTATATTGTGGCTTGATATTATTTCCTTATATTATTTGGCAGGTCTTGGAAAATATACTAGAGGTGGTCAGGTAGAGTGGTAACAGAAACCATCTAAATATAGCTAAATCACCAATACTTCTCATAAAGGGAAAAAAACCCTGAAAGATGGGTCACCCTCAAATGAATAGAGTTTTACTGTGCCATTTTTAGTAAGAACAGCTCTGAGTCAGGATTGAATTCCAGTTTCTGATCTCAGATTGTGAGTATTGCAGGATGTGCTTTCTTACTGTAAACACTTTGGCTGAAAACATAGATATGTATTCCCAGGGTGCTGCTTGGAGCAGGATGCTGCAGCCCTAAGCAGGTACAGTCAGATGAGCAGAGAGGAAATCAAAACAAGCTGCTCCATTTTGGCCTCTGCCAAAATTCAGCTTAGTTCTGGAAAAAGTATGAATGGGTGTCTCAGGTTGCAGCTGAAAGAAAAGCTGAGAGCTGTCCACTCAAATATTTTCATCTTTTTCTGTAGGAAGGCAAGTGTGAACTGCTCATCTGTGCTTGTCACCAAGTGATGTTTGACCTCCTGCATCCAACAGCTTCAGGCACAGCTGTGCAATGGGCAGCATCCCCTGCAGCCTGTGTGGGAGGTGATGGCTGGGAAGGGATGAGAAGGGAGGGAGACAGTGGACAAGAATGGAATTTTGTGGTGGCCACAGCAGCCCTTACATGTTTGATTTGGGTGTTGGTTGTGCATGGCTCATAGGTAGCTGGGATGAAGTAATCCAGGTGTTTTAGCATGTCTGTTTTATCATGTAAGAAAACACCTTGTTAGCCTTTCCAGGACACAGAAGCCATCACATCTTGAGTGTAGACAGCTGGTAAACTTGGTTATAATCACAGTGAAGGCTCGGTTAGTGCAGCTGGCTTATCAGTTGTGGCAGGATGCTGGGCTAGGAAGCACCAGACCATGGGCCAACCCACAGCATCTGCAGGAATCTGTCAAAATGGAGATTTGCTGCATTAAAACCATCTTATTTCCCTCTGGAGCTCTCTGGTGTATCTTGCCATGCTGGAGGGTGCTCAGAGGTGGGAAGGTGGAGCCTTGCCTTATGCTCTGCATACCACGGGGTTCATGTCCCCATTGACCACTTTGGACTTGCCCAGTGGTGACAATCCTCACTTGCCCTGCTCGTTTTCCACCTAAATTATGGGCACTTTTTTCACCCATTTTTTTTTTTCCCATTTTTGGGTTTTTTGTTTGTTTTGTTTTTTGTTTTTTGGGGTTTTTTAAATAGTTTCCATCCTTGCAGTTGGCTGCCTGTGGGATTTGAGGTGCTTTGGCTGGCAGAGTGAAGGTTGTTAGTGGGGAGCTCTGGGTGCTGTGTCCCAGAAGCTTCTGTGGGAGCCACAGTGGCATCAGTGCCCCTTACTCTGCATGTGCAGCTGGGCCTGGCTCTCTCTAGACAAGTTAATCATGTGTCTGAAGCAGTCATGAGAATAAAATGTGTAGAAAGTGAAAAAAAAAAACAAAACCCAAACCAACGGTGAGACTAAATCACAACAAATATACTGGAAAAAATAGTCTTAACTCTTGAATTGGGCTCCTTTCCTCTCTTGTACCTCCCTGTTTGGTCCTCCCTGCTGATGTCCCTCTCCTTTCATGTTCACAAGTTCCTGGAGAGGCTCTTAGGAGGTAAACCTATCTTGTGACTTGGTAAGAGCTGGAGGCTAAAGTTGGGTTGGGTGTAATTAAAGCAAAGACTATTACTGTGGCAGCTGCTGGCTGAGAGCTGGGAAAACCCCTCGCAGTGCTGCTGAAGCAGGCTGTGTGCTAATAGCTGGCTGCTGCACACCTTGCATTTAATTCAGCAGGATGCTGTGAAACCCAGGGTGTGAATGAAGAACTGAGACAGCAAATGTGTGAGTAGCCTCAGCCCAGAGCAGCCAGGCAGGCTGAGACCTTCTGTCAGAGAGGTGCAGATCCCAGCAGGATACACTGTGCTGCTCTTTGGCATGTCAGGAGTGCTCCAGCATCAGGCACAGGCCTGCTTGGGCAGCCAGGGCAAACTTGTAAAAACATTTGCTTTAATATCAAGCTCTAAACTGTCATTGTGTGAGCATCTTCAGCTGTCAGTAAGGTTTTTTCTGTTTAATTCCTATAGAGCCAGCTTTAAATTTCCTGTAGAAATGATGGTAAGCTGCTTTAGCTGCCAGAGTAAATGTAAAAATCATGGGCCTCTGGAGTTGCCTGAGATTTGGGTACCACCCATGTTGGCAGGGAAGTTAGATGGTCATTGCCACTGTTTTGTAATGCTTCACCTTCACACAAAGGGAAATTCTTTGTTTGAAGGTGTGGTGGAAATCTCAGTGGTGGAAATTTAATTCACAATTCCATGAATCAAAAAATTGATCACTCTGAAGGCTATGCTTGATAAATACCCAGCTCTTTTCCCACTGCATGATTTTGAGACTTCTCTGAGGGGTAACTTGCAGCCCTGTAGAGAGAGAAATATACCTGCTAATTTCTGACTCACTTAACTTAAACATTGTATCACCTGAGCTTTGCATTCTGCTCCTGCTCCATTGCCGAAGTACATCTGGGATGAGGTTCTTTTCTCCAGTGCCCCCTTTTGCTCCATACTTCCTTCTTCAACAGATTCTTTTTCACCCAACCTTCTGCTTGCCATGCATTAGGATTCCTTTTTTTATTCTTTAAAATATTTTTTTAATGTTGGTGTGGAGGATGTGTATTGGATGGTGCCTGGCAGTCTGTGTGTTGTCTATGTGCGCCTTGATTTTCTTGTTTAGGTTTTTGTTTAGTGGCTACTAAGAAGCATAATTCTTGCTAGATGAAATCAGATGTTTGGGTATCATGGCAAGTTCATTTTGCCTGGTGGAAAATTATAGTAAAAATTAATGGCCAGGTTTGCCTCCAAGCCTATGCAAATCTTTTTGCAGTAACTGCAGTGTATTAGAACCCAAATAATTACTTACTGAAGGTTCAATCCTGTCAGCTGCAATAATTTGATCCTGGTTCAAGAAAAATAGTTAAGCCTATGATTAGCATTGATTTTTGACTGTCCTGTCTGTTAGCTGTAGTTTCTTAATTAGATGTGTAAGTCAGCAGAGAGGGTTTGAGCCACTGAAGAGGAAACCAGTCTGGCTTGCTGGCTTTACCCTCTCTTTTGTGAAGGATGCAGCCAGAGGGGGCTGGTCCCTCAGCTCCTCCTGCCTTGGACCCAGCAAAGCAGTCCAGTACAGAACAGGGATTCTCCTGTCAGTTTGAGGTTCCTTGGGGTTCTGAGAGTTCCTTCTCATACACAGATTTGCTGCATAGGAGCTGCAGAAGAGCCAGTTGCAGGGGAAAAAAGTATTCTGGTACAGCTGTGGAGGCAATAGCTGGAAGTTTGCTGGCAAAGCACCCGTGAAGAGGTGCCACAGCTGCATGGGGTGACAGCTCATCCTTGCTGTGCACTGGCTGCAGTGACTCAGCCTTGTTCTCTGCACCCAGCTGCATGCCTGCAAGTAATTCCTGCTGCCAACAGCCAGCCTAGCACTCCTGGAAAAGTGTCATTTCATCATATGTGGGTGCACACCTGCTGCTGCCTAGCTTTCTGCAGCTCCTCTGGGTGGTCTGTGTTTAGGACAGCCATCATAAATGGCAATTTTTTATCCTCATTTGTTTCCAAAAGTAAAAGTCAAATCCCTATTGCTCCCTCTCCAAAGCTAATTTAGTATCAGGAAATGATTACAAAAAGAGTCTGTTGCCAAGAGTAATGATAAATTGGCTGAAGACTGTTGTGGCAACTGCTTAACAAATGCAGTCTTTTGTTATTCCTCATCCTTCTTGCTTGTATATTTTATCTCCCTGTTATGGGCTTGTTAGCTGCTTTTCTCTTTCCCAAGCTCTTACTTGCAGGAGCAAGGGAAAGGAATGGCTTCATGTCACCAAGCCAGGAGGCTGCTCCTGTGATAGCAGAGGACTATTAGCCTCTCATGAGCTGGCCCTGTGCATAGCTGTGTGCACAGTGGGTCTGTGGAAGCCATGTAGACCTGTGCCAAATTTCTCTCATAGAAACTACAGGTTTTCTTTTCAACTTCCTCCAGAATAGTCCAACATAAAGTAAATTATCTCTCTATATGTACTGCTATTACTCCTTTGGAGAAGAGAAGGAAGGAAGGAAATAAAAGATGGAAAATGGTGACCATTTTCTGAGGCATGTAATGATCTGTGTTTTGTATGGATGATGTGCAAAACCATCTTCCCTATATAAGTCCTAACTTTACTACTGTCACTGCAAAGTTGTAATTTGAAGTAACAAGTGTTTACAAATAAGACTGCAATCAGATAGTTAAAAACCAGTCCAACAGCTGGAGTGTCCCCCTGCTTGAGGGTGAGCTCTGTGTGCTTGGCTCCCACGTCAGGTTTCCAGCGTCCCTGCTGAAGCCCTGGGGGTTGTGAGTGATGGTCTCTGCTCTCTGCTGCAGCACTGGCATTGCTGTGGCTGCTCTGGTGGGAAGCTGTGCACATGGCACTTTGGAGAAGGAGGCTGGCTGCCTTTTTCATCACTGGTTTTGGAGAAGAGGCATGCCTGCCTTTTTCCTCACTTGTGCCTTTTAAGCACTCCATCACTTTAAGTGGTGTTCCAACCGTTAATGAGCATGAACACATGGAATGCGTTTCTTTTTCTGGATACACAAACATGAATAAGACAAAGGATCTTTCTGAACACTCCATTGCTCTTCTCTTGAAAGGGTCACTTGTTTGCTGCTCCACACTGGGCACAGCCACCAGCAGGAGATTGGTTAAATGATGAGAGCAGGGCATGAATGGTCCCTGTCCAGTGGAGAGCAGACATTAAATGCCTGCTTTTTTCTTTGCTTTCTTTCCCCTCTTTTTTTTTTTTCTGCAATGTATTATTTCTTTGGTTTCTACAACTAATGGAAATCATCTGGAAAACAAAAACTCCCAAGGCTTTGGGGGAGTGCAAGTGCTTGTGTGGTGCCAACTTTGCTAAATCACATGAGCTCTGCTCTGATAAACAGTAACTTGTTTTCCATAAGGGAGACTTGTGACAGGTCAAACCATGATGATCAAACCATGTCCTTATGATACTACAGCCCTAGAAATAATTATAATAGTGACTCATGTGGAAGGGCTTTTATTCATAAAGCTCCTTGACTATGCTACATTGTAAAGAGGCTGTACAAGTTACAAGGCAAATGGAGTTGGCTCCTTTTGCAAAATAAGTTGTTCTTCTCTGAAAACTAAGCTAGCAAAAAGGCACAACAAATGATACAGGCCTACATTATATACTTACTCCCATAAAGCACACAGCAACTTCATTAGCATAACTTAGATAAATGTGTTCAGGGGAAAAAAATATAGCACATTTTCCCCTGTTGGTCTCTTGATATTGGCAAAAGTGTTGGAAGTGTTGCTCTTTGAAGAAATGTTCATGGCAGAGCCGTGGCCACTCTGTGTAATTATTTGGTGAAATGACTGTCCTGTTGCAACATTTATGAAAGTCTGGTGGAAATATATTTGTGTTGGAGGGATTGCTTTTGCTGTCAAAGCTTCAGAAAGAAAGTTGAACGCCTTCATCCTGTTTTACTGGCATTATCTGAGGAGCCACTGGTACTCCATGTCCCATAACTACTTTTCCTGGTTGAAATATGCTGTGGGAGGGGTCACCTGGTGCCTGTGACTGGCCAGAGCAGAATTTGACCCTAAGGCTGGTAAATAGCTGGTCTTGCTGTCAGCTGGGGCCTTGATCTTAATTTGAAGCTCCTGAGCAGCTGCAGAGGTGCTGGGAGTAAATGGGAATGACAGTGTTATGCATAGTCTTGGACACAGCACATCACTGCACTGATGAGAGGGGCCTGGCACCCTTTGGAGATGTCTGGGGCCACAATTTCTCTGCCAAAAATTACAGGAGGAAATCCTTGATTTCACAGATACAACTTGAACCCCTCCAAATAATTTGCAGTCTCAGAGGCAAGAAGTGGCAGCACCCTGGGAAAACTTGCCCTTCCATCATTGCAAGGGCTGCTGGGCTGCAAGAATGGTGTTTGAGGTCTTGTTACAGTAGACATGTGAGCTGCAGGTTGTGCTTTTGGGAAGCTGTGATCCCATAGTATGTGATGGCCTTTGTTGCCTCGGGCCTGACGTGGTCACACTTGGTATCTGTTCATTCCTCTTTGGCCGACCTGAGTTAAGTGCAAGTGAGAAAGATCTTAAAGGTCACATTCCCACAGGACTTACAGAAATAGACCTAAAAGATAGGTGTTGTAATATGCTGGCTCAGCCCTTGGGAACATCCTCAGATGGATCCTTGTGGGAGTTACAGCCTTTGGGGTCAGTGGGAGCTCAGAACCCTCCTCCCTGCAGAGCTGCAGGGCTTTGTCTGATTGCTTAACCTGATAACTTTGGGTACCACAACATATTAACTGTGGGCTTTTCTTCCTAAACTTGTTTTCTTCTTTTTTTAAGTCTTTTGAGGCTGCAGTAACTTTTGCTTTGTTTTCCCAGGTGCCCAGATAAGCTGTTTTGCACCCAGCTCTTTCTCCTGGCGACAAGCTGCTTACGTGGACTCCTACTGCTGGGCAGCTGTGCAGCAGAAGCAACCATCCCACAACAACTTAGAAAACATACCCCTGTCACTGCATAAAGTATGTATAGGTCTCCATCTCCTGGCAAAGTGATTCCCACATAGGAACCTACCTTTGCCTCACTTTTCTGGTTCCTCTGCTTTGCTGTAGTCCTTGCCTTTGACTTGACTCTGTTTTTGGAATGTTTTCTTTCCCTTACTTCCAAAGAGGGTGGTACTAGAGAAGGTATTTTCTGCTTTTAAATAAAGGGTCACCAGTTATCTGACACAACAGTAATGTTAATGTTGCTGTGTTGGCCTGGAGTGAATGCTTCACCTGGCTTTAGCATTTTAAAACTGGAATACAGGACACAACAACTGCCTTAATGCTTGTAAAAGCTTATTTTAGGAAAACAGGGTAATAAAAGCATTTTATATTTTTATTGTGTTACTCTTGGCCAGTTGTACATGGAGAAAGAGACTTGTGGCAGATAGACATTTTGGGGGAGATGAAATTAATCAGTGGTACCAACAGGTTTAACCCTGTGTTCAGCTGCTCTTCTGCATGTCCACGGGCCAGCCACGAGCTGGCTTTCATTGCCTCAGGTAAAGCAGTGTCATATAAAGCACAGAAGGAGATTTATTTTATGGGTTAAAAGTGCAGTGGGTTTTAAGATCCTTGAGGTGGCCCAAAGCAGTTAGCAGAGGTTTGGCAGGAGTCACACACTGGGTTAATGCCATGCCAGTGCCTGGAGCTGACTCAGCTTGAGAGGCAGCTTTGGCCTGCTGGAGGAGTGCTGATGCCAAAGTAAGAAATGCTTGTTGGGCTCTGCAAATTTGTGTTCTGCCTTCCTCAGCCCTTTTATTACTTGCCCAGCAAATAAGCCCCTGGCACCTGGGAGCACTGGTGCTAGAGGGAGCTCAGGTATGAGACTTGCAGCACCTGTATTTCTGGCTTTTGCTTCTCTGTCCTGAGCCTCAGATTTTATTATCCAGTCATCTGGTGGTGTAATCTCTAAAAGGCTATTCAAGGCTCTCTCTGACTTGTTTGCTGACTCAAATCATTAATTGAGGATTTACTTTTGGCTGCTCCAGTTAGCTCCACTGATAACCATGACCCAATAGGCATGTGTTTAATGAATATTAAAGCCAGACTTGTTGGTTGCTAGCCTGAACTCTTCCTTGCACAGTTAGGACTCCACTTCCCTTCTGCAGGGGCCAGTTGAAGCTGCTGGAACATCTCACAGTGCTGGAAACTCCACCTGAAAACCTGGTTATTTTGCTGCCCCTTTTTCTTGAGCTCTTGTTACCAATTTTTTTTGTGTTGAATTTCATGTGATAGTTACCTGCTGACAGCATTAAGTCTGCTTGTTTGCCAGCCATGAATAGCTTAAGCACTCATAGTTTATGATGGAACCCATGTTAATTTGCTGACTAGTGCTGTATCAGAAATTGCTGCAGTTCTCCATGACGTGTATGGCATATGATGTTTCCTTGTAAATATCCTGCAGCCTGTCTGCAGGAAGTGCATCTGCTCAGCTGAGCCAGGGGCTGTTACAGGGGCTGGTGATTCATCTTCCTAGATCCATGATTAGCCACCCACCCTCTGATCCAGGCACTGGGAGCTGCAGATGCTCTTTGGAGGTCAATATTAACTAATATACTTCTGGTTGTTCATCAGCCTCCACGCTTTACAAGTTTACAGGGAAGGAGTGGCATTACAGCTGTTTAACAGTGAACTTTGCTTCCCACTCTGGTGTCTGAGGGCTGCTCTTTGCATCCAGGGCCAACAGCTGCTCAATGCCTTGGGATCGCTTCTGCAGGAAGAGCTGGATTTTCCCCCCCACCCTTGCACTGCCAAATATGCACAAGCCCATTGCTCTGCAGATTTTGGCTAGATAATTATTTAAAAAATGGCTGGAGCAGAGCCTTTTGGGAGCACAGTGATGTTAGGGAGAAAAGGGAGACTTCCTGTGCTCAGGTCAGTGGTTAGTGGAGACCTGACTCTGCATCTACAGCAATGCACACAGAGGGACAGCAGGGGTCATTAGGCCCAGTTCTTCTTAAAACAGCACTTAAAACTTTTATCCTGCTTTCTGGGAAGCAGAGCTTTTATTTGCAGGGCATCTCAGGTTCTTTCCAAAACTCTGACTCACTTAGTATCTCACTATATTGGCATGCTGGAAGGCTCCATAAAAAACACTTAAGGAAGCACTATATTAAAGTTTTGGGGGAGTGAGATTGTAGGCCCCATTACTGATTAAAATTGGGTGGGTTTCCTTCTGGCATGCTCTCCGTGCTCTGTCAGAAGTGGTGCCTCCTGGGGCAGTGCTCAGTGTGGTACGGAAGGAAGGAGGAGCAGGGAGCTCTTAGCTGACAAAGCCTGCATGTAGTAACCTGCACCGCTTTTCTTCTCAACATCTGGTTGCTCTGGAGGATTATCAAACTCTCCAGAGGTTGTTTTTTTTTTTTTTTTACAGAAAAACTGAAAGCTTTCCATCTCCCTCCTATTTCAGAGTTCAAGTTTGCTCTGGGATTTTTGGTTTTTTGAACAGTAAAATGTAAGTTTCAGTTCTGGGCACTCCCTAAAGCTTGGCACCTTTACTGGTTGTCCTTTCTGCTCTGGGAGATCTCTCCCAGGGGTTGAATTTATCAGTTTGGAAGCTGAAAAGGACCATACTGCAAACTTCTGGGTTTCTTGACTCTCTAGTGGTCATTGTGCTCCCAGAGGGTGCTCAGGACCTCTCTCTCCATGGAGAGCAGGAGTTCTGAAATTTCCAGTTGTCCTGGAAACCCCTCACACTGGATAACCCTTAGCAGGAAGAAAAATTAGTTGTGTACTAAAATGCACAATTCAATGAACAAAATACCTGCAGATAAATATAAAGAAGAGACTGTGGTAGGTCCTGCCTGTATTCTTAGTTTAATGCTTTACTTCTCTTTGTCAGTGAAAGAGCTGTCAAAATGATTATATGGCTGAGTCCTCTGACAAGAGTCGTCTTCAGGTTTGTCATTGATGAAGCTTACCCTGGTCAGGCTTCACTACTTCGTTGCCTCTGTTTTGTTATGGGATTTTCCGTTCAGGTTTAATTCCCTTAAGATGTTTCTTGTATCTGTCTGAAGTGTCAGAACAGAGATGTTGGTTTCTAGAGGTGAGTGGTAAAGACAGACAGTCAGTGGTGATGGGGATGGAGGAGTTTTGTATTTGCCTGCCCTGTGCAGATAATTTGTTTATTGTCCCTAAAGATGAGTGCTCCACCTGACAAGTTATTTTGGTAAAACTTGTCTTGATCCTTAACTGAAGGAGAAGAAAAGCTTTTGGCCACTGTGTGTGGGCAGTCCTTGCAGTGTAGTGGAGGAGGAGAGGAAGGGACTGCACTGTGAGGCCTTTTTAATCCATAGTGCACTGAGAAATTTATAAAAACTCAAGCAGGAGAACAGTGAGCATCATCTTACTGGCTCTTGATAGCAACCAAGCAAGTTGAGGGGTGGTTGAGCCCTGAGTGATGACCACTTCATAGCCCTGAAATTGGGATTGCTAGGATGGAGCTGCCTATGATCAAGAGTCTTCTAGGGATTTTTTTAATTACTGTATATTCTAGTCTGCTATTAACTGGGGAGAAGCAAAGAAGACATGAAGGGTTGTTCAGAAAAAGGGAATTTGTACTCATATGAAATGCAGGCAAACAATTCATCTGACTGAAAGAAGAGGTCTTCACATGTGGCACAGTCAGGAGAGGTCAATTGTCTGGTTAAGATCTTTCAAAGTGCAGGACAAGTGCTTTAGGACCTGCTGAAAGCATTGCGTACAGAGAGTGGGTCTGCAGTCTTTGTATGCATGAAGTGAAATTATGTGAAAACCCTCACTTTTCATAAAAGAAGTAATTTACCATGGACCCCTGAGTTGTTCTGTGAGTCACTTGTCTGTGAATGTGCCAAAGCAAACCTTGGGTTATTATATTGATGGTACAGTTATAATTGTGATTTTTTTACCTGGTTCTAGTGACTCATTGTTTGTACAGTTTCTTAATTGACTGAGGGCTCCTCATGTTTCACCTGTAAACCCTTCCTAGAGAGATTAAGGGCTGTCAGAGCAAGGACACCCATTTGCAGATGCATTTAGAAGTAATTTCTTGAAAGTGTAGTGCTAGAGGTACCTCATTCTGTTGTGGATGGAGTCATCCACTTCACTCATAAGAGAGAAGCAGCAATGTGTTGATGTAAAGCAGTGAGTTAACACAGTTCAGTAAATGTGAATGTGACAGTGGTTTATCAAGGTTCAGTGGGAAGATACACTTCATTACTTAGTGCATAGAGGATAGAATGAGAACTGCTGAGGAGACTCTCCTGTTGAGTCATGAGGTTCAGAAAGGACTCCTTTGTATTCTAAACTTCTCAGAGGGGAGTTCAGGTGCAGATAGCTTCAAACTTAGTCCCAGACGTCTCACCAGTTTATGTCTAAAGGATTGTATGTGCACTGTCAATCCTTCAAATCACTTAACCTAGATTTCAAGCGTGCTAATAATCACCTACAGACCATGTGTTACAGCAAGGAATTTGAGGAGTAACCTAGAGAGGTATCCCTGCTCAAGGGGAGAAGCTGGCATGCAGTCTGTAGCCATGCAGTGGGCCCTGGGCTGCCCACTGATTATGGAGAGTGATGATGTGACCTGTGTACACCAGCAAGAGGTCTGGGTCGCTGTTCCTGGCAGCCCTTGACTACTACATTGGCATCTGTCCCCCAAAGTCCAGAATAAACTGGGTGCAGCCGTGACAGCCTCCACTGGTGATCATGGCTTTAGCTAATTGAAACTGCAGAAGAGCAGTTTTGAAGCTGTATCAGAAAAGAAAGTATGTAACAGGAGAGATAAAGGTCCCATAGGGTTTGAGATTCACCTGTAGGTTTGGAGTCAGGACAGGATCTCATTTAGAATGATCAGTCATTTATAGCTGTTTCTGCTGAACACCAGTGAGGCACCTCCCATTGCTGCAAACAGGAATAGGGTCATATCCAGAGGGAGTTTAATGCCTTTGCTTCTGGAAATGCATAATTACTGTCATTAGCGTGTTTGGGGACTAGGGTTTTTTCCAAAATTAAAACTGAAGAGGGGGGCATCTCACTATGTTCATGTATTTTAATGAAGGCAATTCAGTGCTTCATTCTTTTAATTATCTGCCAACTAATTTTCTCAAAGCTGTTGCCCAGATCTGTGCAGCTCAAGTTTTGTGCTATTGTACTTAAGTTACTCTTTGACCATAGTCAGGTAGGTGAAAGTCAGAATGCTTTCAGTCACTTGTACAGTGTTTGCCCAGAGGAAATAGGGACTGAGGATACAGTAAAATTAGAAAGCTGTTGTTTTCTAAACACCATTAAAGTTATTTTCATCTTTTTGCAGCCATTTTTATCCAGACCCTGGCGAGCTTTCTGTAGATTAGGTCCTTGAAAATGCCCTTTGCATCACTCCAATTCCAGCTATAATTTTTTTTTGCATGATAAAAACATATTTGAGGGTATAAAGCAGTTCTTTTAAATGCCCTTTTAACTTATTTGCTGTGTATTTACTTCATCTTAGCAGATTTGAAGCTGGAGACAGACTGTTTTGTGCTTTAGACTGATTTTACTTTCACCTTTGGGGGAGTGTGGTGCTTGTGCATCTTCAAAAGACAGTTTTGTGATTCCACACTTCATGTGCTTCTGCAAATGGACTGTTCAAATGCCTCTTCTTCTCTACCCATGCATGTGTTCTTGCTGAGCAGCAGCTGAGTGCTAACAAATTTACTTAAACAGCCTGGAATGTGCACAGGGCTCAAGGGCTTGTCAGTGACGTGACCTGCAGCAGTACAGGGGCAGCCTCTTGGCTTCCAAGTGCTCTGCCTCCTTGGGAGCCTGCTGTCCCCCACAGTGTGCCATCAGGCTAAGGGCCAAGCAAGGCAGGAGAACCTGTTTCCATCATCCTTAGCTTTCAGGAGCTCAGCAGTTTGCAGCAGAAAACTTAGAGGGCACTGCAGTTTGGGTCCCTGCTGCACACACCACTCATTTGTCTCTTACTGAATATGTCGAGATGGAACTTGATAATTACACGGCAAAGGAAAAACTGAGTTTCACTTCTGGACCAGTGTCTTTCTCTGGCTCACCTTTGACCATACAGTTCTTGGGATCAGTGACACTTCCTTCTACATCAATGCTCAAACTACCCAAGACTGAAGGGGCATTTCCTCCTTGTGCATTCAGCACCTTGGGAGCAAATAAACCATAAAACCATAAACCATAACAGGAAGGTTGATGGCACGTGATTGTCTGTGCACAAATACCACAGAGTTCTCTTCTTAAAATGGGAAGTCATTATGTTTGACTGTCAAATGTAGTCAGATGAGCTGGACAACCCAAGTCTGTTGCTCTGAAACCTAGGACTCATGCCAGATGACTTTGCATTTTCACTTCTGCCTGTCATTCAAGACCTTAAATTTTAATGATTCAAAACAATTTGCTGGTTATCTAAGCCTACTGTTAACAAATAGAACAAGTGTATCTTTCATTTTTAAAAAAGCCAGGATCTGAGAAGGATGGAATTGTGCATCAGGTGCTGTGGAAAAGATGACAAATTCAGACTTTTGTTCACAAACAAAAAGAGCTGCACTAATTATCCTGTACTGCTCTGGTTTTGAGACTATTCAGAAAAGAGTTGCACAGAGTTCACTTATGCTGCCCTAAGCTCAGCTTTGGGAGTGATGAGAGCCTGGCAAGAGGAAGCCCAGCAAATGCATAGCAAGCGTGCCTTTTCCCAGCAGTGTGATGCTGCTGGGTGAAGAGGCAGTGGTGAAGGAGCTGGGGAGAGGAGGAGGTGCAAGGAAAGGTGGCAGAGGCTGTTTTTTTTTTAAGGCAACAGCCTGATGAGGGCAGGCTAGAGGGGACACTGGAGGACATCTGGGACAGAGCAAGAGGGCTGCTGCCAAAGTGCTACACAAGTGCAGAATTCTTTTAAGTTACAAAGGGAGAAGTGGAGGCTGGAACAATGGAGGTTTGGGGCTGTGACTTCAGTGTGAAAACTGTCTTGCCTCTGACCACATGTCTTGTTGTGCTTGGGGTGAAGAGATCTCTAGGATTACATGGGGTACTGCTGATGGCATTTCCAGTTTTGAGGGTCAGAAAGGGAATTAATAAATCTTTTTAATGCTGATAACATTTGAAATGAGTGAGTACTAAATCCAAGTAGTGTAAACCAATGTAAGGCATTTTGGTTGCTTCTTACTAAATCAGACGTGTCTCTGTTGTTTGTTTCCCCATCTGGCACCGGTGGAAAGGGGCTCAGAGGTGCATGACACAGGTGTAAGTGAAGTCAAACAGGCTTTGCAGCTATACAGGCAATGTTAAGCATTTGTTAAGACCTATGGAAAATGTGTTGCAGCAGCTTAGAGGAGCTTAGATAAGTATGAGATGGGTTCAAAGACAGATAATTTCTATTTCTACATAATACAGAATTTAATACAGAATTCAGAGGACTGATAGAGCCTGGATGTGAAACCATGAAGTTTTGGGTAAACCAAGGCATCAGGACTCAGACCTGGTGGTATTGTCCACAGTGATAAATAAGAAGACCAAATTCTTGTGTTGAAGATATGTCCAAAACACATTGGACATGCCAGAGTTTTACATCTCAATTGGAAGGTCTACACCTGAGAGAAGGAAGATGATCTGATGTTATCTGTTGTGTGCAAAGAGGAGGGAGAGGCAGTAGTGAGGGCAGAGCTCTGCAGAGTTTTTATGGGCTGCTGTGGATGGGGAAAATCAGTCATTTAAGGTCTAATACAACATATGCATTCCTACTGCCAATAATAACACAGGGTTTTGCTTTAATGGTAGGTGATGTCAGAAGTAATTTTCCTGAATAAAATGTTCCATAACATCAAATTACTTACTTTGTGCATGCAGAATCTTAATCTCTCTTGATTAAGGCAAACACAAGTTAATATAGTTATATTAGGCCCAGGTTTTCATCTTGTTAAATACCTGCAGATGTACGTGTAGCTTTTCCACTTGCAGTGATTAATGACTTCAGTTCAGGCTTCCTCTGAAAATATCCACTGGCTCTGCATGGGCACATGGCTGTAACACTTGTGATGTCTTACATCTGTTTCATATTTGTTCAACTAATTTAAAGTTCCTTATGAACTGATGCTAGATTGGAGTGTGCTTGCTAGCTAAGGTTGAATGTAATGATTTAGCGGTTGGCTGAGTTTGCAGTGCATTTCATTACCAAACTGCTTGTCTATCCAGGTCTTACACTGTGTCTCTGTGAGGGTAATGTTGTGTATGATTTTATGCTCTGAGTATAATGTCAGAGTACATAGAAAACACCATCTTTCCTGCAACTGGGAGGAATCAGAGTTAAAATTGCATGACAAACACTACTTGTTGATGAATAGAAGAAAGACGGCAAAACTACAAACTTGTATTTTACACCTGCTTCAGCCCTTTTCCTAAGCAATTGTGACCATGTAAGGGCTGACTTCTCAGTACTGCATTGACACCAGACCATTCTGATGCTGTGTGTTGGTTTCCATTAGGTGTTATCTGAAAATTTTTAAATACTCTGAAGTATTTTTCGCTCACTGGATGCACTCTGAACAGATGTGTGTTTACAGGCAGAGGCAGAGCTGTAGCAGCTCTATTCATGAACCTCCTGACAGCAAATGGAAAGCAGGAGAGATTTTGCTGGTATTTGGAGTATTTTAGTCACTATGAGCAGTGGTGACACATCAGAGAGGGAGAGTTAGGTGATGCTGTCTTCTTCTTTCAGTCAGCCCTTCTGATAGCTGCTTTGCTGTGCTATTTGTTTTTTCCCCAGGTTAATGCTGTATTTCTCAATGTCAGCTCCAGTGGTTCTGAATATGCAGAAATTGTTACCAGGATTGAAAATGTTATCAGGATCATGGCACCTTTATTCTGCATGCTTTTTTTCCCCCTTTGATGGGGAGAAGCTCTTAAGCAGCAGCAAAGTTACTGGAACTGTCTGAAAAGAGGTTTTGCTTCCCTGCATATCCCAAATAATCACAAAATTGGGTTTTAGTAGAAGGATTTAAATAAAATTACCAGGATTTAATAGGTCTCTAGGAAATGTAATGCTTATGGGGAACGATGGCGATAGGCTGACTTATTATGTATGCAGGTGAAGCCTAATCAGGGTTTTTTTCTCCCTGCAGTTCTTCCCATACATCCTTCTGCTTGTTGCTATCCTGCTGTATCTGCCATGTCTGTTCTGGCGCTTCACTGCAGCACCCCACCTTTCCTCAGACCTGAAATTTATTATGGAAGAACTTGACAAAGCCTATAACAGGGCCATCAAAGCTGCTAATAGCATTCGAAGTGGAGACCCCAGGGACCCTGCTGACTTGATTCCAGCTGCTAATGAGAACTTGACACAGAGGTAAGATGTTGGGGCTTGGCTTTCTCTGCTCTTCGTAACAAGTTCGTAACAGGTGTGACATCTGTACCCACTTAGAAATTTATTGCAAAGGTTTGAATGGTGACCTGACACAATTTTAAGTTTGGTTAAAAGAAAGAAGTTATCTGAAATTACTGCTTTGGCCCTTGGAGCTGGAACATATAATTTTCTTTTTTTCAAAGAAAACGTGTAAGGAGCTCTTCAGATTACTTGTTACCTGAGATGTTCTGATTTCTTTAGTTGCAGTAGGTCTGAAGTAGTTTTGCCCACCACAGTGTAAGAAAAGAGATACTTCAGTCCTCAGTTCTCAATGTTCTTGGCAGTCGCTTGCACACTGTCAAGTTACTTGTCATCTCCTGTTCTTTAAGATCTAGGCCTGCAAAGCTTCTGATCAGAAAAAATGATTAAAAAGCCCAAACATCAAAACCCACAAAAGCAGCCCCCTCTCCTTCTGATCAAGTTGGTGCACTGTTCCTGCTTCCTTGTAGGTCAAGGGTACCTGTTTCTCTCTGTGTGTGGGGTTACAAGTAGTGCAGCAGTCTTAGGTCTCTGTAAAATGTGGAGTTAGGTCTTGGCAAGTAAAAAGCTTTCTAGTGTTCTATTACTGAACAAGTACTTGGAGAGTCTGCTTTTCTGCATGGATTTGCTTACTGCACCTGTTTTGTACTGGAAAAAGAACAAAAATGTTTTGTTGCCATGAGGGCTATACTTTTTTTTCCATTTTCCAGTGTTTGAACTCTTTTGTTTCTTAGGCAAATTTTCTGTATTAGAGTGTTGATATTTTTCATTTGTCTGCTATTCTATTGGTTTTCTACTGTCTTCAATAAAACTACCCTTGATTTACCTCAATAAGGGGATGTGAACGTGTTGGAGTGAGTCCAGGGGAGTATTATCAAGATGATTAGAGGGATGGAACACCTCTCCTGCAGATACAGGCTGGGAAAGCTGGGGTTGTTCAGCCTGAAGAAGAGAAGGGTCCAGGGAGACCTTAAAGCAATACCTAAAAGGGATATACAAAAAAGACTGGAGAGGGGGTTTTTAGAGGGGCATGTAGTGACAAGATAAGGAGGAATGACTTTAAACTGAAAGAAAGTAGGTTTAGATTAGGTGTTAGGAAAAAATTCTTCCCTGTGAGGATGGTGAGGCTGGCACAGGTTGCCCAGGAAAGTTGTGGATGTCCCATCTCTCCAAGCGCTCAGGGCCAGGTTAGATGGGGCTTTGAGCAGCATGGTCAGGTGGAAGGTGTCTCTGTCCATGGCAGAGCATGGGGATTGGTTGGAAATAGATGATGTTTAAAGAACGCTTCTAATGCAAATTGTGATTCTATGATTTTAAAAAGGTTTCCAATCTTTTATCTCATTTAGAGTACTCGGTTTTGTTGATATTTGAGGTAGGTGAACATTGCATCATCTGATCTATATTATTTGATGTGATTTTTTTCTCTCTTTTTCAGTTTGTGGGAAATATCTGAAAGCTACTTTAAGTACCCAATTGTGGAGCAGTACCTGAAGACAAAAAAGAATTCCAAATGCTTAATAATTAAATACATTACGTGCCGTTTGCTCACACTAGTAATTATTTGCATTGCATGCCTCTATCTGGGCTACTACATCCGTCTCTCCTCTCTGAGTGATGAGTTTCTTTGCACTATCAAAACTGGGATCCTTAAGAATGACACAACTGTTCCAGAAGTGGTTCAGTGCAAGCTTATTGCTGTTGGTGTCTTCAAGGTACTCAGCTATATTAACCTGATAGTCTATCTGATGGTGATGCCCCTGGTAGTGTATGCAATGTTTGTTCCGTGGAGGTGGAATTCAGGTGTTCTCAAAGTGTATGAAATCTTGCCAACTTTTGATGTTCTGAAACTTAAGTCAAATCATTTTGATGACTTAAGCCTTTACCTCCTCTTTCTTGAGGAAAACGTGAGTGAACTCAAATCATTTAAATGCCTTAAAGTGCTGGAGAACATTGCAGTTTCTGAGAAGTTTGATGTCATGCAGCTTTTGGTAAACCTTGGTACTATTAAGACTGATACCATAGATGGGAAGCCAGGCACTGCTGAGTTGGAGAAGCCTGAAGGAACAACTACAGAAGAGCTGGAAAGCGATGCAACAGAGTTACAGGGTAAGCTGATCTCGATGTGTATTGCTACCAAAACCTTATTAATACGTTCTGTAAGGTAATGGACCTCCTTAGTCTTTGCTACGTTGCCTGCTGTGTAAGTGCTGTAACCTCAGAAGAATGTGGTGGTGTAAGTCTGTGGCACAGCTGAGCCCTGGGTTGTTTGTTGGGTTGGTGGTCCTTGCTGACATCTCTGCTCTGGCACTAACAGGCTTCAGCTGTTTGAGCTTTACCTGCCTAAGACCCCCTGCACAGTAGGAGAGCTCTAGGGTGGGTTGTGCTTGAAGGAGCTCCAGTGAGAAAGCTGGTGGTTCCAGGACTCTTCTTCAGAAAGCTGGTGGCTCCAAAGTGTAGCAACTGCTGCTTCTGCTTCTATTCAGGCTTTGGCAGGAGTCGTGGGTGCATATAAAAATAATTCTGATGCTCAGAAATGCTGCTGGCAGAGCAATAGGAAATGACAAAAGAAGGGAAGCAGGACTGGGGTGAGTGAACACGCTCCTGTTCCTGCTTTCATAGAGAGCAAGGAAGATTGACTATAAAGAGATTTTTATCAAAATGGTCCAAGTCAGTCTGGATTGGTGCAGTGGTTCTCTGGATATCCCATCAGTCTGCAGGCATGGTCAGCTTGAGCAGTCACTCACATACAATACAGTCTAGGATTCTGTCCTAAGAAATGTGGCATACCTTGATTGTGAAAGCAGTTACTTCCTCAAGTGCAGAATTAGAGAAGCCAAATATCCAGGGAGGGGTATAAACCAAAAGTGATGATGATTTAAAGCATTTAGAGGCTTACCTCTGTATGTAAGCACAATGCTGAGAAAAAGTTAAAGAACTATTTCAAAGGTAGGAAAAGAATAAATCTATTCTCTCTTCAGAAAACTATGCCCTGTAATTAATAAAAAGAAGCATTAGTACCCAGGGGTTAGCTCTTCCTGTACCTGAGTCAAGTAGTTGTGATAGGCTGAGATTTGGAGAAGTCAACTTATACAGCAGGGGAATTCAGAACAACAAACAGAATTCTTCTTGAACCAGAAGAACGCCTTTTGGCAGCCAGCTCTTGTGCAGCAGCTTGGAGTAATTCTGACAGCATATAGTTTTCCTTTTAAATCTGTCCATTTTTGAAATGACAGGTGGGTTTGGAAGTAAAATATGAAAGCCTGAGGTGGAGATCTGGGCTCAGGGAGCTGAAAAAGTTAATAGAAAATATGACTCATTTTTATCTGAAAGCAGAATTTTTGAGATTGTTTTCACCTCATGAAAACACTTCAAAGATCTATTTTTGTCTAGATCAGAACAAGCTAATGTTTGAAGCTCTGTTAAAATGGATTGCAGAAAGAAGCTGCTGTGTTTGTGAGCAGCTTGGGCTGGTGCAGCCCCTCTCCTTCTGCCTGGGGACTGCTGCAGGCTCCACACCCATCAGCAGAGCTTCACCCACACCTCATCATCTTTTCCTCTGTCCCTTGTGGTGTCAGCATGTGTTTATGAGGGGCTGTGTTGACAAACCAGTGGTACGTGCTGGCTCTGGCAGGGCGACGTGCAGGGCACCCTGGTGCTGGGCCTGGGGACAGTGGGGGCAGCACAGGACAGCCAGCAGTGCAGCACAGGCAGGCTGGCCCTTCCTTTGTGCACCAGGAGGTGCTGAGTGGTTTGGTGGCCCTTTCTCTTCTAAAGCTTTGCCTTCTCTTCAGTTCTGACAGAGCGTGGCGCAAGTGGCAATGCGAATGCGAGAGAAGACAAGAGAGTTCGCCAAAGGCTTGTAGATTCTTCGTGCTGATGCTTCCCAGCTGCAGGAGACGGGAGCCCATTCCATGGGAAGGCTCCTCCACTGTGCTCAGTGCAAGGTGCTGCTCTTTAATGCAATGTTCTCAATTGCCTGACAGTTCCCCAGAGGCCAAACTGGTTTACAGACTATTTGTTGTATAATAATCAGGAGTCACGTGCCTGAAAAAGCATGTTGTACGCTTCCGTTATTTATTAAAACAATCAAACCACATACAGGGAAGAGTAAGAACAAAACAATTCTGTCATGAGTAGCAAGTGATGTGCATTGAATGCAGTTGAAGCTGGCAGCTGGACAGAGTTCGCTCCATGCTGCACAGGGATGGGAGCATAACCCTGCAGGTAGCAAAAAGGTATGGCCACATTGCATTCTGAAGTGTTGCTCTGCAGCAGTGGCCATCTCAGTTCTGGGGTTTAATAAGGTAACTTTGGGCTCTCTGACCTGGAAAAGGGGGGCTGAGGGTGGGGTTTTATAATGAATCTGGTTAATCTGTCCTGGATGGTGGCTGCCACTGGTACTGGCTGTGTCTTCATGGGAAAAATAGAGGTTACTCTGTTCAGCCTGAGGTGTCTCAGTTAATCATCCCAGCATTGATGTCTGGGATTAAGTACTTGATGCTGGTGAAAAAGAGACTACAAACAGTTTTAGTGTTAAGGAGGTACTGTAAATATTAGGGATTTTGAGTTTTGTATGTATTAATAAATTAATAATGTTTTTATAAAATGTAATGATGTGTAAGCTAAGTGTTGGTTTCATTTATATCCCTCAGTTTTTTTGGTCTTACTGTCTAATAAATCCGCCTTGGAGTTTTGGACTGAAGATCAGTGAAATTGGTTCTATTTTTGTAATGGTTTATTGAAGTTGTTTTGTAATGTTTTTATGTGTAGAATTTTTCTCAATGTGTTTGTAGTATCAAATGTAATATTAGCTGTGCTGTTTTCCAAACCACACTTGAGAGACAAACTAACTTGTATTAAAGTAGCACCCAAATGCCTCAGCAGAGCCAAGCACCCAACAGCCAAGGTGAAGCAGGTGTAAATACTATGAAAGGTTGTTCTCCCCCACACACATTGTGACTGTATTTTAATTAAAGATGCTTAAGTGTATTGGAAGAGGCAAAATAAGGGAGAGTGTTTGTACATAGGTTTGTTATCAGACCATTTGGAGAGAGTAGAATTCAGCTTTAATGTTGCCCCTTCTGCCCAAGATCTCAACCTTCACTGAGTATTAAAATGACGTCTGTCTTGAAATATTAGAAAATGTAAGGTGAGGTGGGTGAGGAGTGAAGCACCACAGTGGCAGGGTATATTTTTTACAAATGTGATATACTGACTTGTTTTTCTGTATTGTCTATGAAAGTGAAATGAGTTGCCTGTCACCTCTTCCAGGCTGGCTTTTTAAACAAAGGAGAACTTCTTTTATGGCCAGGTAGGACTTCCAGTTTCTAGTTCCTTAGTGTCACCCACTTTTGTGCTCTCATCTGCTGGCATTCTCCATATGGTTGTAGATGAGGGGCAGACAGGAGTAACTGGTGGTACCATTTTTGCACAGAACTCTTCATGTGCTGCAGCAGATTTCAGAGATTGTGCCCATACTTGAATCTGGCAGCCACTGTGAATGAGTGGATCTGAAGGTGCTACTGTGCTACATGTAGGGCTAGTATTACAAGAACTCTTCCATTTTCTTATGGCTTTCAACTAAGACAAGCCTTATTTTAAAAGAACTCTTTAAAGCCATAGTTTTATGCTACCTCTGCCCAGGACAGCAGCACAGCTGTAATCCTAATGTCTCTTGCATTACCAGCACAAAGCAGGGCTTATGTTGGACACTGGTGGTCCACACTGCTGAATTTTACTGCCATAATTCTGCCACCAAGCCTATGATCCCTTTGACCTTTCCTAGATTCTGTCTGGCTATGCTGATGTGTTGCTGATGGTCCTTTGTACGTAGGCAGTGCAGGTGCACATTGTGCATTGTATGTCTTGGACAAGGAGCTGTAGTGCAATATGAAGATTTTGTGATGTGGATGTGTTTGAACTTTTTGATGTAAGTAGAATTTTCAGTCTTTAAAATCAAAGCTCCTGAAAGCCACATGTTCATGTTTCCTGTTGGATATGTACCTAACTTTTTACTAATTCCCCTTTTGTGTTAAAAAATATGACTTGTTGCAGTGAATCTGTCTTCTAAAATGTTCAATAAAATGCCTATCAATCCTCCTTGGTTATTAAAATGAAATCAGTTTTGTGACCTACAACAGCATAAGTGTCCAAAGGTTCCCGGAGCAGTCACGTGTTGCCATAGTGCAAATACATGTGGTCTGATGCTAAACCCTGAGAAAACATTTTGGACAGTGGTTCTAATTCTGCTCTTTTTATTTTTGTTCTCATAAAATTGTCAGAGCAACAGGAAATGTCAGCACATGGTAAATAGCACATCCACTATGTAATTTACTATCTACAAATTGGCCACACTGTCAGCACATACTTTTCAGCTGTATCTTCCTGTTTTAAGATGTGTTTCTGAACTGCTCAGCTCAGTTCTATTTATGTTTTAGTGGCACTGCTCCTGCTGTGTTTTGCCATTTTCAAAGGATGGGCTGAATGCCAGTTTAGGTCTTACGGAAAAGAGTCCATCTTCAGCCCCTTCACCACTATTCTCTTTTAAACATTCCTCTTCTAACTATTCCAGAAAGTAAAACGACAATGTCAAGGTTCAGGTTTGGTCTGTGCCTTTCCTTCTCGCCCCTTCTCTCTCCACCACTTGGGTATTAATAATCCTCTAATGCAGGAGAGTTGCAGCTAGTTCTTCTTCACATGCTTTGCCTTATAGTGGCTCTTGTGAGATTTAAATTGAGATTTGCAGAGAACAAGTAAAAATGTTTATTCCATTAGCAGATGGTGTGCCTCTAAAAGCAGCTGTACCCCACTGTTTTTCTGCCTCTGGATGTTGTCAGTCACTTTCAGAATAAAGATATATATTTTAAGTCCATTTTTTCCCTTGTAGGGAACAGTGGATGTTTTAATAGCAGCTTTGATTACTAGTTTAGTGCCTAAGCCTAGAACCCTATTAACAAAGGATGTCTTGACTGCACTTTGTGAACAGAAAGACAGAAATCAGGTTGTGAGTGGTTTTCTGAAGATGGAGGTGGAAAGAGGGATTTAACCCCCAGTACAGGCACAGGTGAGTCTGTCACAGAAGCAGGGAAGAATCAAAGCTGTGTCATGGGAATAAATTTTCCTAGAAATCTTTTCTTTGAGCACCATTTTGCACAGACCACATGACAGTGGCACAAATGAAAACCTAGCTGTAGATTAGGGGCAGTTTGGTGTTTCTGTCATGCAGGCTGTGTGGCCAGAAGCTCCAGAAAATTGCTTTCCTCATAATATTTGACTTAATATACTAAATTACAAAGAACTCACACTGTAACACTAATCCTTTTAAGTAGTAAGATTTGCATCTTCTCTTTTGTTTCTTCAGATTCTTTGAAGTGAGTAATCTCAAACATTTATAATCACTGAGATTAACCAAACATCTTCATGCAAACAACATTCCTGGCCTACAAATGAACTCCCACCCAGCCCAGGGGCTGCTGAGTTAGTCCCCTTAAGTCAGATTCTTGCTTTCCCCACAGAGTCCAGGGAAAGTGCAGGTGCCTTGGAAGGCATTTGAATGGGTAAGGAGTCCAGGAATGAAAAGAGCATGGGCTCACTCTGCTTGTGCTACCTTTGAATTGCTTTAGCTCTTGCATATTTACAAACTTCATGTGCCTAAACCAACAGCAGTGAAATCTCCCATCCAGCAGCAGAGGAACTGGGGGCTTTATTTGCTTTTTCCCTCTCATCTGAGTCCAGCTGGGATGAGAGAAATCTGTGCTGCTGCACAGCTCAGAACAAGGCCTCTCTGCTGGGAATCTGAGCTGCAGGATGAGAAACAGAGCCTAAGGCTACTGTGTGCTTCTCTTGGAATGTGTTTGCACTGCTGAACAGGAATGCTGGGTATAAAGCTCAAGGGTTTGCTCCTTGCTGTCCTCCATGTTCAAGTGTCAGATCATTCCCGAGCCTGCTCTCAGGACTCTTCTTCAAGACAAATTCTGGGCAAATAGTTCACTTCTAGAGCAACTTCCAAAAATCACTAAGGGTGAGACCATAAAAATTTGGTTATCACCACCCTACACGCCCCTCTGACATATCCCACCAAGTTTGTACCTTCAGAGGCTGATGACATGCTTTTAGAACATCTGATACATGTCCCTATCTTCATATCGTTAAAAACTGATGAGCTCTGACAGACCTGTCACATCATAGTGTTTTCAACTGAAAAAAAGCCCACAAAAAACGTAACTGTCTTAAAATCCTCATATCCCTGTGACCTTAGGGGCTAAAAGTCAAGCACTTGTACCACCACATATCTGCTCTGGATGGATCTAACCCTACATTGTTGTGGAAATAAGTAAGCTGACACCTTAGAGCCAGGAATCATTTGTTAGACCTCCAGTTATTTAATTGGTGCCCTGGTTTCATCTCGGATACAGTTACTTGTTTCTTAGTAGCTGGCACAATGCCATGTTTTGGACTCAGTACAAAAATAATACTGATAACACAGTGATGTTCTGGTTGTTGCTGATCAGTGCTTACCCTAAGCCAAGGACTTCTCAGTTTCCCAAGCTCTGCCAAAGAGCAGGTGCACAAGAAGCTGGCAGGAGACATGGCCTGAACAGCTGACCCAAAGTGGCCAAAGGGATAATCCACACTCAGTTTATAAACTGTGGCAGCTGGCCAGGAGGCACTGATTTGTTTTGTAGATAAAGGCAATTTTTTTCCTGGTCAGGACATTGTGATGATCACTGGATTCACCTCTACCTCTCTAACTATCATTAAATGGCTTTGAGCCTAAGGCAAGAGGTGGAAAGTTTCATTGCACCATGACTCAGAAATCCCTTCAAACCTGCAAGCCACAGGACAGGCTATGGGGGACATTGCACCCAGAAGAAAAAAGGATGGGCCAAAGAATTTCCCTGCTTCTTTAGTGGCAGTCCAGACCTGCTCCCAAGGCCACTGTGCCACCCCCAGGAAGGAGCAGGGGCTGCCCCTCAGTTGGGCTGTGCAGGATGGGGAGAGCAGAGGAGGATCCCATCCTCATTCCCCTTTGGTGGCACAAGGAAGATCAGGAATAAGACAGCAAGTCACCAGCCACCAGCACTGGACACTGAAGCTGTGGGGAGGCACAGCACTTCCAGCCAAGCCTCCAAGAGCTGTAGGGTGGTGTAGGTGCCTTTGTGGGTGCAGTGTTCACAGTGCCCTGACACAAGGCTGGCTGACTGCGTCAGCAGGGACCTGGCTGCACTCACCAGCACGCAAGGGCTTTATGAATAAGGCAGATGTGAATAATAGTTATTCTCAGTCTCCTGGGAAACTGCTATTCTAAAGCTCTCTCTGTGTGTCCACATGCAGTTTCTAGGTCAGTCTGCTTAGAGGACTAAGACATCCCTGGAGCTCTTGAAACAACTGAGTGCACGCACAGGTCACAGCTCAGTGCTGTGCAGATGTACCTGTTCACACCCCAGAGCTGTACAGCTTCATGCAGCTGTTGCTAAGCCCAGCATAAGCTCCCTATTAGGTAGCTTCAGTGCACATTTGTAGCCTGAAATTTGGAACAAGCAGAGAAGTCTGTAGCCAGCAATGATACCATGGTCTTGTAGAGTAATCCATTCATGACTTCTATGCAGTTCATAGCCAGACTCTAAATCATGATCTACCCAATCTGCATCCAAACACATCTTGAAGTTTCACATTTAATATGCAAATATTTAGGATGCCCCCTAATAAAATATTCATAAGATATCCTGAGTTGGAAGGGGCCCATCAGGATCATTCTGGCCCTGCACAGGACACTCCCAAGAATCACATCCTGTGCCTGATAGTGTTGTCCAAATGCTCCTTGAACTCTGTCAGGCTTGATGCTGAGACCACTTCCCTGGGGATCCTGTTCCAGGGCCCAGCCTGGGGTAAGGAATCTTTTCCTGATATCCAGCCTAAACTACCCCAGACTCAGCTTCATGCCATTCCCTCATGTCCTGTCACTGGTCACCAGAGAGAAGATATTTTATATCTGCCTGCCAGATATAAAAACCACATATGTAACAGCTAGTGATGGCTACTTAATATATTCATTGAAGAAATTAGAGGCTTGTGCTTTTTCAGAAAACTGTGATTTTGAAGTCTCTGGAATCTCCCAGCACTTTTTCTATAAGAAGGGTGGAAGTAAATAAAGACAGCTTGTAGATGGTGTCTGATATCCTTTGAAAATGCCAGAGAGACAATGGAATTACTATTCCTAAAGTTACAGGACATTACTATATTTTAAGCAGCTGCCTTTTCATCTCCATCAGCCGAGAGGAGAAATTCATCCCACGTTGACAGGAGAAGAGGTGGGCTGCCCTGCAGTTAGAAACAGCACCAACCAAAGCTGAAGTGCCTTTCTTCTGTGCAGGAGAAATTTGCCATCTTTTCCTTGCATGATCTCAGTGTGCTTCGAAGAGCTGTCCTCCTTTTATGTGTAAAAGCAAGAGGTGGTTTCAAGGATTTGTTTTCCCCTGAGCGCTATTCAGAATAGCACAAGCTGCAAAATACATCATGGCATTGTTTGTGTTCCCTTGCAAGGTCTCTGCATCTTTCTACACAGAGAAAATGAATAAAACACTGGCAAAACACGCCTGTTCTTGGGCTACGCAGATCTCCTGCAATGAACAGCCGTTCAGTGCCTTGTGCAACACTTCCCAAATTCAAAAGAGATCAAAACTCCAGCTACAGCAGGCAAACACACACCAAATGGAAAATTGAAGATAATCTCCACCCTGTACACGTGTCTTATTTTATCCACACTCAGATCCTCCCTTCACACCCACCAAGATGGCATCTGAATGCAGTTTATGGACCAATGGCTGTATTAGAATTTTAAAAGAACCCTCTGATCTGCAAGAGAGATGAGGTAGAATGGAAAAATACCCATGAAGCCTGCATACCCAAGTTAAATTGCCCAGAGTGTAATATTTTTGGAGTATTTTGCATCATACTGCACTTTGTATGAACCCAACCCCCCCACTGATTTCAGCAGCACTGGTGAATGCCAAATGTCTGTCCAGAATCCAAATCAGACATGAAGAAAATGAAAAATAGCTAATTATTCGAAATTACGCTGTACCACATTCAGCACATTGTAGCACACACAGTGTATGATGGACAGTTTCCAAGGATACATTTCCTGGGCTTTAATCATGTCCCCCTCTTCCACACTGTCCAAGTCTCTCTGGGACTTGTACCTCTGCTGGCCACCAGCCATCTGCTCATTCCTGGACAGGCTCCTGAAGATCACTGTCCAATCTATCTCTTCTTTTCCTTTTATCCAGTCCATCCCTCCTGTTCCTTTGATTCAAATCAAACAGCTTCAACTTCTTGCATCCCCCTCTTGTGCCCAGATTCAGGATTGAGCAGAGCCTGGAGGAGAAAGGTTTGCCACCCAGTGCAGGATGTAGAGCTGTAACTGCAGGAGCCTCGCTCAGACTCACCAGCAGCATTTGAGAGGACATTTGAGGATTTTGTCTACTGGAGTTACAGCAGAGCTCTTCATATATAGCAGGATGACAACTGTACTCAAAAACTGTGAATCTTAAGATGTTTCTTTCAGCTTCAGAAAGGACATCTTACTGAGGTACTCGGCATTCTCAGAGATTTATTTGCTAGTGAAGTGCTGGATTCTGCTGCCACTGGAATGGGGAGCATGGTTCACAAACTCTGCACCATTGGGAATAGAATAGAATAGAATAGAATAGAATAGAATAGAATAGAATAGAATAGAATAGAATAGAATAGAATAGAATAGTTCATTTGCAAGGAACCTACAATGATCATCCAGTTCAATTCCCTGAACAATTCAGGGCTGATGTGTTGCAAGTGTTGAGGGAGGAAATGGGACTTGGTGTAAGGGGTCAAAGAATACAGGAGGAAAGATTTAACTTTGCAGATCAGTGATACAAAATATTCTGGCTCCAGGGGTGTTGATAAAGGGCAGTAAAATAGCACTGGATTCACAGTAAGAGAGTGATAACCACATGTGCAAGGGCAGGTTAGCTGCAAGGAGAGGTAGATGTTTCAGTCTCTTTAAATACTGAAGTGTGCACAAGGCTTAAAATTATTTCAGAACTGTAAATTTATTACAGGACACTGAGAAAAACAGCTTTACTTTTTTTTTTCCATTTATAATAAGATTTTTCTCACTTCACTGCAGAATGCTGCAAGTTAAATTTGGAATGGATAATCCTGGTGTGAAGTTCAAGCTAATTTCCACAGCACAAGGAAGTATTGTTTTTCTGTGCAATACAAGGTACAGGTTTTGGAACACCATTTTTTTTCTTATTCAAACCCATATTTTCTTCAGCTAAGAACATTAAGTTCTGAAATCTATTTCAGACACTTGGCAGTCATGAATTTTCTTAGCCACTCCAAATAGGACACATCTCAGCTATCTTAAATGTACCAAAATTGTACAATCACCAGAGGATAAGTTGCAGACAAATGTTCCATTTTTATTACTTGCTATCAGAGATCCCATATCTTCTCTCAAAGCAGTTAATTTATGAACTGATTCCAGAGAGCTAACATCTTGGCTGGAATGAAATGTCCCAAATGTCTGAAGTGACAAGTACACAGGTGCTTTACAGAGTAAGAGAGCAACATTCAAAGGCAAGGTAAAAATTCAAATTGTGTGATCCTCTAGCTGCAACTTGACAATGATGAAAAGATGTTTTGATAAAAGGTTCTAGTCCAAACCCACAGTAGCACTTAATTGTCCATTCTCCAACTGTGAATGCTATGCCCAAATTTTTGAATGTTTTTTGGGTTATCTATTTGAAGAAAAAACATCTACTTACTTGAAGAATAGGCATCCACTTTTCTTCAAATCTATCTTAGAAAAAGTGCTTGTGATGTAAGAGGCTCCTATTTATCAATGTCTATCATACCGTCCACTTCTGCAAGCGTATTTAAACATATACAAAAAAAAATATGGAATAGATCTGTTCATTCATTCTGAACAGGTCTTGACTTTTCAGACCCCAGTTCAGAAAGAATGTTTTCCTACCCAATTGCTCTGGATCTCAGACAGTGACCTAAAGGTCTACACCTCAACCATTTCCATGTTGCTTTGAGGAGACTCAGGAAAGAGGAAGGGAGATCTGATGTGGTGAGACTGTTGTTTAAGTACCAGCAAAACACAGAGTCCTAGTTCTAAAAGGGCTTAGTCAGGTAAGCCTGACTAAGCAGGTAACAGCAGGTAACAGCAACACACATGCAGAGAACCCCATCCTGCGAGCCAGTCCAAAGTCACCTTGACAACACTAAAGTTCCTTCCTGGGAAGAGTTTACTTTCTCCCCTCTAGGGTCTCCTCACCATTGTCACCAGCCTGCATCAAACATGCAGCTGGTTCATACTGCCTCCTGCAGAACCTTCTTCTTGGCTTTATCACCTGTTGTGTGGCCAGGGCTCCACATCTTCCTACCATTTTAGCTCTTGCCAAATCTATGTGCAGTCCAAGGCCACCGTTTAGCTCACAGCTACTATTGGCTCAACTGCAGAGATGTCTGTCTTTCCGGACTGGATGTTGGAGGATGGTGGAAGGACGTGGGAGGCCTGCAACCTCTTGAAGCTGCCGTTTTCTGGCCAAGCCAGTCGGTAGGATGGGACTGTGGAGGGAAGCCTCTGTTCCGTGGGCCTGGGGGCTTTTCTGCACATGTTGAGCAAAGCCTTCAGTTCCGATCGGAAGCTGTCATTGAGCCAGCAGTAGATGAAGGGGTTGTAGCAGGTGCTGCTCATTGCAAACCAGTGGAAGGCGAAGTACAGGGCGTTGTTGGTGTGGATGGTCTGGCTGGAGAGGAGCACGACGTAGCAATTCAAGGGGAACCAGCAGACTGCAAAGAGGACGACAACGAGCATCAGCATCTTGATGGTCTTCTTGTTCTTCCTGCGAAGGACGAAGTACTGCTCCACCGTGACGTCCCCGATGACGTTGCGCAGCCAGAGCTTCTTTGCCACCGTCACGTAGGCAGCGGAGATGATCAGAAGGGGCAGGACATAGAGCAGGATGAAGGTTGTTAAATCAAGGTACTTCCAAAAGAGGTCAGCGGGCTCAGGGAAATCTGGCAGACACAGGCACCGGGTGACATCCTCACTGCAAACGGAGAGATGGGACAGCATGAGAGGCACATATGGCCAGGCACAGCGGGATAAGTGCATCAGAAGCAAGGACCCAGCTGGGAGAGGGCTCCTGCCACAGGGCCTGAAAGCAAACACTGTGTTTGTCTCACAAATGTCACAGCTGAGCAGAGCTCTGCTCTTCAAGGATCTAAGCCATGGAACAGCCAGTGAGCAATGTGGTGGTAATTTCTTATGGGCATTCATGACCTTATGATAATTTTATGAATTCCATCAATTACAAAATTTCCAGCTGCATATAAGCAGTTTTTTATTTTCTGTCCTTTGGCAAATAGGAACACATTCTCTGCACATATTAAGGACCTTTCCCTCATTAAAGCACTTTCCAAATACTAAGGCACTTGACAGCTGAGACTGATTTACATACTTTCCTAGAGCGAAAGACTAGATTAAAACTTGTTGGGTTTTAGTAGGTTTCTGTTTGGTTGGTTGCTAGGTTGGGTTTTTTTATTTCCCATTTCTGGTCCGCCCAAACAGGCCAGATTGGTATATGGCATAAAATGCCAGTGTCTAGAAGTAAAGGATCAAGCCAGATCCTCTAACTTCTTAGCCTGTTTTGTGTGGTTAGTGGGACAGAATAAAGATAAAATATTTAAGAATGAAAAGGACGGGATATCAGACATTGCAAAAGGAGTCGGATGAAAATTGTAGTTTTGATCCAGGTTTGGCTAACCTTGACATATGCTCAAGATGTTCAGTAGAATATACCAAAGTCTGGCTGCTCAGAGTTTGGCCTCCAGGCAGACTATGGACGAAAGCAAAACACATCCTTACCTGTATTCAAAGATAAAGAGCTTTTGGTAGATAGCATGTGGTAGGGAAAAACAAGTTGCCATGATCCAGATTACAGAGATGTACATAACACCTTTCCCAGTAGATATGCGAGGTTTCAGGGGGTGCATTATAACCTGTGCAAAATAAACAAAAACCTAGGCTTATTACATTTCTGGAAAAAATTATGCTTTTTTTTTTTTTAATATGATCTTCCAGCCTGAAATCTATTACTTAATGTGGTAATTTAGCATGCAAGCAGTACAGTCTTCACCCAGCTCCCAACAAGTGTAAGCTGCACATGAAAAACTGAATTTTAACACCATGAAATATGGCTCATGTTAGATCCTAGTCCTATCCTCAAATTTCAGTACTTTCATCTAGATGGGAAAAAACTGCATACCAGGAGCTGTTAATACATGTTCATTACCAGGTTCAATTTCCTTCATAAAAAAAAGTCTCAAACTCTTGAGGTTCACTATCAGTGACCCAAAGAACCAAAGGGTTTAACCAGACCGCCATGGAAATGCTTCTGATAGTGAGTGCATTTTCTGGAAACAATCTTTCTAGCAGAAAATGCCAATTGTAAACAGTTTTGGATGGTTGTTGGGTGACTCCAATCTGATAATATCCAAATGTCCTCAGCTTTGAGCCCACTATCAAGAGCAAGCTACAGCTCTGCTTGTGACAAACTCCAGTGTGCTACAGTCAGATCTCCAGTATTCAGGGTAACAGGAGGCGGGACATCCCAGAACATCAGGAGATAGAGCTGAGAAAGATGACCAGGATGTCCCTTACAACCCTGGTGCTGGACAAGCCACCTCAAAGGAGAGCTGTCCACATGAATTCCTATCAGGATCTTGATCTTTCTCCTTGTTTGAGAACGACGGCATTTTCTGCTGCATAAAAACTCCCTTTACTCAGCTGGAAGAGATAGCAGGGTGATGGATACCTCCTTCCTTGATGTGGGTTTGAAACTATTCTGACAACAAGAACTGTCCCCTTACCCTGTCAGCTTCTCATGAATCTTATGGTGCTCTGGGAGCTGAAAGGGGAAGGACATGGGATCATCCTTTCTCAGTTTACTTATGCCCTCCCAAGCTTTCCGTCTCTGTGCTTCAGAGGGGTCTCACCTGGTGCCTGTCCACAGCAATAGCTGTAAGGGTCAGGGCAGAGACGTGGAGGGAGCAGTACTGTGCAAACCTACTGACATGGCACATCCCCTTCCCAAAGATCCAGGTACTGTTCACAAAACGAGCCTAAAAAAGAAGACCATTAGTTTTGTGCACCCCACAACTGCTTTTAGGTACACCTGTTCTTTGTATAATTGTATAATTTTCTGGCTTCTGATCACTGAAGAGGCAGGTTACTGCTGCTCAGTGGTCTCCCGAACAATACAGCAGTGCTGCGCAAAAAGATATTTGTTCTGTTTTATTTACAGTGTATCCTTCTGCAGCCTCGCTATTCGGTCAATACATTTGCTCTTCCTTTTAATCTCCACTCATGGGATAAGGCTGACCTGTACACCTTATCTCACTTCAGGCAAACTACAGCTTCTCAGAACAGCTTGTTAAACGATGCTAAGCACTTATTTTTTTCAAGAGGTTTATAGCCTTGCTTTCAAAATATTTAGAAAAGGGGGAAAAAAAAAAGATCAGATGCTACAAAGTACTAAGCGATCACTGCAAGGCTATTATTGCTCAAGTACTGTCAGGGCCACTTTAAAAAATGGGTAATTTCTGATCTTCAGCTAGATAACATGAATCAGAGAAGAAAAATACATGTGGGGTTTTCCAAAGGCAACTCCAATAGCTGCAATTTGGAGTGGACAGGTATCTGCAGGACAGGTATCTGCAGGATGTCCACACACTGCCTACAGCAGTGTAAAGCAGGAAAAGCCACCAAAGCACCTTTATGGCACTGTGAAGGCGCAGAGAAATTTACTTTAGTCATGGGGTGAGTTGTGGTGGTGCGTCCCCCCCGCTCCCAGGCTGCACCATGTCTGAGGATGCTGAGGCGCTTCCTTTCCCTCCGGGGTGGGGCATCCCAGGCATCTCTGGCCCCTCTTACCAGCGTGAAAGGCGTGTTGAGCAGCGTGATCATGATATCGGCCACAGCCAGGTTCACAATGAACAGGCTGGTGGCAGAGTGCACGCGCTTCGTCTTGATGACGACGTGACAGACCAGGACATTGCCGAAGAGGGCGAAGACGATGATGAAGGAGTACGCCGCGATGAGCAGGGCTTTCACCGTGGTGCTCTGCGACTCCGCTCCGTACCGGCTCCGGTCCACAAAGCTCTGCCAGTCGGCCAGGCTGTCATTATCCCAGGAAAAGAGACCCGACACGTTCGGGACCACAAAACTCTCCTCCAGGCTCCCGTTGAGGGGCAACTTTCCTGGGCTCACAAAGGCGGTAACCACGTCGGGGAGGGTGAGCCAGACAAAACAGGATAACATCTCTGGAACGCTGCTCCGCTCCTGCGGTTCTGGAAGAGCTCATTCGCGAGAGCAGGACTCGCTCCGTGCTCCGGGAGAGCCGCTCCCGCCCCGCTCAGCCCGGCGGCTGCGAACACGGCACACCAGCAGCAGGAGCCGGGAGATGCTCCTGCCTCCCGCAATGTGCTGCTCTCCCGCCCAGCTCGCCGCTACTTTTGTCCTTCAGCCAGCTTTATATCCCCAGGCGAGCTCCGAGCCGGGATCTTCTGCAGGCATTGGGCTGCATGACATAATTTGTGCTCTGACGTGCTGCTTTTCCATGCAGCTGCGCTCCCGGGCGCTACTCCGAGGTAAGTACATCTGTGAGAATGGCAAAATCACTCTCTTCAGATGTCAGAATCTGTTCTCTCTACCAGCAGCCCAGCTCAAGCAAGTTCCATGCTGTTTATTACACCAGCAGCACATGTGCCAGCTTTGCTCTCTCTCAGGCAAGTTTCAGCCTATTTCTTAGCATAAAGAATAGAATAGAATAGAATAGAATAGAATAGAATAGAATAGAATAGAATAGAATAGAATAGAATAGAATGTTACAAAAGAACTGTAAATAACAAGCTGCCTTATTGTACTTAAGAGTATTTTTCCAATGACATTTTTTCTTTCAGAGAGACATGGAATACTCAAGTTTCCCCTTGGCAGGTATTTCCTCTCAGCCAAAGGAATAAAACTCTGATGTGAAACTGCTTCCTAGGGTTTGTAGAAACAGAGGTAGTTACAAAAATATGATTATACAGGACACAGAACAGGAACTGTCCCAGCCCAGTCAGTCCAGTATCCAAAGCAAAAGAAGCTGTATGCTGGTCCCAAGCACTGATGAGATCGCAGCATGTGTGTTCCCTCTGCCTTTCCCACAAAACACAGCAGGAAATAGAAAATCAGGACCAGGAGACTAAGACCTGCAAATCCTACACAGAAAGACATGCTACTTCCCAAGTGCACATGTACAGTGCTGCACCTCTGCTGAGGATGGATCTGCTTGGGTGATGTCAACTAACCCCAGCCAGAGCTGGTTTTATACATAAAAGGCTTTACTTAACCATTAATTAAATGACCACTATCTGAAAAGCTTGTATTATTATAAGCTGGTCACCCACCAGAGGCAACAACTCTTCCAAAAGATGTTTGTGACTGCCTCAGTGAACTGCTCAGGCTCCCTTCTCTTCACCACTCCTCAGGAGCTGGACACAATAGAACAAGCAGAATGGACAACCCGCAGAGCTACTCTGCACACTGCTGCCACACTCTCTTTTTTCCATTATATTGAGCAATTTAAGCTCTTCAGGCAATTCAACTGTCTCAGAGAAAGCTTTCCAGTGGATCTGCTGGAGCTGCTAAGGTGGCAGTCACACCTGACCATTCAGAGAGAAGAAATATGTCCCCCTCAGAAGCACTGTCAGGAAACCAGTCTCAAATAAAGGCTCAAGAAAACAGTAGGAAGTGGGACAGAACGGTGTTCTTATAGGTTTGGGATGAGAACAGAAGGGTCAGTGGCATATGTTCCCCTGCTTGCTGTGCTGCTTCAGCAGCTCCCAAGTCCCCCTCTCCCTTCCAGCACTGCTGGCCAGCATGTAAGGGTGTCACAGACACATTTTATGAAAAATCCTTTCCTTAGGATTTTTTCTCCTGAGAAGCTGAGAGGCCTCATGAACAAAATGTAAACAATGATTATCTGCTGCTGTGGAATGCAACAGCTGCATCTTTGATTGGTCTCATGTGGTTATTTCTAATTAATGGCCAATCACAGTCCAGCTGTCTTGGACTCTGAGAGTCACAAGATGTTATTATCATTCCATTCTTTTCCTTTGCTTGCTAGCCTTCTGATGAAATCCTTTCTTCTATTCTTTTAGTATAGTTTTAATATATCATAAAATAATAAATCAAGCCTTCTGAAACATGGAGTCAGATCCTCGTCTCTTCCCTCAGCCTGGGACCCCTGTGAACACCACCACATAAAGGCATTCCCTCTTCTGCCACTCAAACACTGGCTCTTGTTGTTTCATATCTATTCAATTCTGTTCTCCTGTACTATAATCTGTATTTAATAAAAAATTATCAGCTTTGTTTCTTTATGCTCCTTGATCAAATTTTTAATTTCTAGCAGGGTACCCTTGCATATGTAGCAAGCGTAGCTGCCATTGCCTTTGAAGATAAGGTTCATCCAGGAGAGCAGGGTATCTTCTCACCTCCTAAGCCAGGCTGCTGCAGGATGGGAATCTTCCCCCCTCAGTCAGCTCAAGCCCACCCTCCTCTGAGCTGCATTCTGTGTCTTGTGATCCAGAGGAGGTGGTCCAGCCACTCTGGACAGGCACACCCAAAATACCCACAAAGGGTCATGGAAAAGCCCAGTGGAAGCTCTCTGTGTCAGGTGTCTCCTGTGTTGCTGGTGTGCCTTTTTCTGCTTCACAACACCTTTCTGATTTAGTTTTGTATTTAAAACATGCTCCAGTATGAGCTGTTTAGGCAGTTCACCTATGTTTGGTTGTTACTAGAGAACAGGCTATAGCAGATTTGGCAGCTTGGTACCTGCTCCTGCCAACTTCACCCTTGCTCAACAATCCTCAGCACTCCAGCAGTAAAACAGGCAGCTGCACAGAAATGTCAGGATTTGCCATGCTGAATGTGGTTTTTATAAAAGGTACCTGTGAAATGATGCCATTTCTAAAGTGAAAAATAATGTTTGAAATAAAGCTATATGGATGGACCATGAATTCAAGTAATAAAAAAATCATCAAAAATACCTTTGCAAGAATACTCTTAACACAATTATAACAAATTAGAAAACAGGCCTGGTGGGAATAAAAGATTATAAGAAGAATATAAAAAAGTCAGCTAGACATGCCAAAAAGTTTGGAAGTGTTCAAAAAGAGGAATAATGCATTTCTTTTCTTTTTAAATACACAGCACAGTGTACTTTTCTCCCTGCCCCCGCTCCTGGGAGCAATCTTCCACTACCATGGCTTTAATGAATTTTTGAGCTTTTCTGGGGCAAGGGAATTGAAATTACATGAGTGAGAAGTGATTTTTCAAAAACTACCCAGTGTGACCTCTGAGAAATCATGTTGATTTTCAGAGCATCTTGCCCCCTCGTATAACCAATCACATTAATGTTTAGGACAAGCATCTCTTTACAGTACAGTCTTTCTCCACACACCAGTTACATGTTTTCCCTTGAAGTGAAGGCTGCTATGTTTATCTTCCATAGATAAAAGACAAAGCATCTTCCACAGATAAAACACAAAGAAATTGTGAATTTGACAGCTGACTGAAAAAAACAGAACTGTGAAAAGGGAGAAAGAGCCTTTGATATGATTCCTATTATTCATACACAGTCAGCTAAGATATTTTCCTAAGATGTGTGTAACATCTTAATAACTTTATAATGTATATCTTTAATTATATATAATAACTTTAATAATAACTTTATAATGTATAATAACTTAAGAATGTTTAATAACTGTGCAATACTGGGTTTAAGTTCTCTTGGTAGAATAGAAATCATTAAGACATTTTATAGCTTCAGTACTGAAAACTGAATTCTTGTGTCCAACTATGACTCTGAATTCAGAGTTTTCAACTGTATCCACAGCAGACTGCAGGTAAGTACAAGTTCCACTGTACTGAGACTGTGTCCATATTCATACCTACTATATGTACTACTACGACTACTATAAATTTACTTTTTATTTTGCTGCAAAATTCAAACCAGAGATGGAGTTTTATAGAAAAGATATAACTGTCATTTTTATTATCACCTCAAAAAGATAACAGAGTTTCAGAGCTTTAGAAAGAACTTGCACTTTCAGGCAGTACTTTAGAATATGAGCCCTTCTAGCTTAGTGCATCAAGCAACGTAACAGACATTAGACCAAATTTGTGCCTCTGAAAAAAGCCAGCAAACCCAAACCAAACCATTTCACGGAAGTGAAAATGGAAGGCAAGCCATCATTTACAGGGAAATATCACATAGACAAAATTTTGCAAACTGCTTTCCATTTTCTTCACAAACTTCCACAGTCTCTCTCACACAGTGAGTCAGAAATCACTTAGTTCTTCTTGACGTGGCAGGGCTCATGAATGGATCATCCTGCAGTTTGCAAAGAGACACACATTACTAAAATTAGCAGGTGCTCCAAGTCATAAAAAAGCAAAATCACCTTTAGACTAAACTAGAAAGCCTAGCCATACTATTCCATGTTTTCTGACAGACCTGGTTTTGTTGGTTTTGATCTGAAAGAGGTCATTTATTAACTTAGAAGTCCGTGTGACGTGTGCAGAGAATAGAAGTTTATGTCAATATGACCAGAACAGGAACAATCTATATTTCAGTTGTAAATGAGCAGCACATACCTCAGTTAAATTATGTCTATATACACATTGCACATCATAGTATACTAATATTTGTATGAATTTAAAATACTGTTTATTTTTGCATATTCAAGCAAACATGTAGGTTATTATTGCAGGTACAAGAAGAGATAGCACAGTGGGGAGAAGAGACAAGAATGTAGTATTTTCTCTGAAGTGGCCATCATCTGACACTGTTAAGGAATGGATTCTGAGCATGCATGACAGACTGTGAAAACTAACTGCACAGTGCTTGACAGAATAGAGTGTCTTCTATTCAGTGCAAAACTGTGTAAAAAGTTCTACTTGTTTAATTGTGGAAGAAACCATTTCCTAGTAGTTCAAAGATACACTGCAAGAACAGATATTAGACTTGAAACAGTGTTTTAAATTTTTTAAGAAGTATACCTAGATACAATAATAATATGATACAGGCAATTACAATATGCCCTGAAAACTGCCGTTTCTAAATGCAAAAAAAAATCTTCCTTTTTACAGGAATAGAATATATAACTGAATGAAAGGATATAGCTAAGCACTAGAAGAGATTATAATTACTTTCTCTCCCAGGCAATTCCAGGTCCACATTTCAGTAATGACAACTTACTGATTACAAATTGAAGGGAAAAAGGATCGGGTATTTTTCTGAGGTATTTTTCTAGCCTTATTTTTGGTTAATTATGCAGGTAGTCTAATCAAAGTTGGTTGCAATAATATAGCCCTGTTAGTGAAAAAAATAATAAATTCAATTTCACTCTGAAATGCTTTATTCAAATAGGTGTAATACAGTGAACTACAGAAACTTACATGAAATAAAACTAAAAAATAGTACTATACATCATACCTCATCTGACTCAAAATCAACTCCTCTAGATGCTTGGCTTTGTGAACCTCTTTTACTAAGTGAAGACGTAGTTGGCAACCTTGAAACATACAAAGAGAAAAAAATGGCATCAGCATGTTCTCAGTCGCCAGACATTCCAATAATTTCCCTTTTAACTTAAGAGTTGGACCATCAATACACAAAGTAAAAATGAACAGGCATAACAATAAGTAGAACAATACAAATTCTTAAAATTACATCTTCATACTAAAGCTCTGATCAAGTTTACCTCAATCATTAATCTAATTTTTTCTGTTACAGAAAGATAACCCATATTAGCAAGTAAAAATTTATATAAATTCTCTAAGCAGTGTTATGACTTTCCTAAAAATCTGGTAGTCAATCAGACCCTTGTACTCTGCCAATTGCCAGCCAAAAATAAGGCACACATTGCATTCATGAAGCAAACATACTGACCTTTGATTTATTTTGGAAGAAGAAGGAACAAAAGAAGTATCTTCTGGATCAGAATCAACATCTATAATATCCTGGAAAAAAACATATAAAGTTTTTCCACAGAATTTCTCCTTACAGAGAGAGTGCATAATGTGTCAGCACTATAGCACAGAACCTCTGGTTTTTTTTCCAGCTATACACCTATTTAGTTAGAATAATATACACCTGAGAGGGCTCCAGGCTAGAACTGCACAAATTTACAAACACAGCACACATTCATTCTTCAGCTTGCACAACCCACCAAAACACCCATGTATAGACACCTTGTATCTTAGGCTATGGTCACAAATAAACATGGCTTTTCTTAGACAAACACCGTAACAAAAAAAGATACAAAAGCTCTACAGATTAACTTGTAGAAACTTTATGCTGGAACTGATAGCTTGGGAACATCTGCTGATTTAGGCTAATGCTTTGACTGTGTATTTATTTCTCTAATCAACAGTAAAAGCACAACTTCACTCATACAACAAGGTGCTTACCTCAGAGTAAGATTGGAACGAATTTGAAGAGTGGTCTGTTTTGGAAGACCTAAAGACTGGAGTCAAATATATGTAATACTTTTAAAATGCTCACACAATTAAATGCAAACAGCATTATACACTTTTCTTATTTAAGATCCGCCTAGCATGCATTTCCACTGCAAAAACCCCTGTAAAACAAACAAACCAACCCAAAACATAAATTAAGTCTGTCAATCCAGGGCTATAACCCTCTGTGCAGCTGCAGGTGCTTCCCAGTCTGGCTCAAAAACCACAAGTAGTGCTGGTTAAGAGGATGCAAAAAATACTTCTGTAACTGAAATTCCTGTACATCTAACAGGCTAATTATGAACACCTCAGCTAAAATTCATTTCTCTGCGATATTTCATTTGCTGACCAATTTAAAATTAAGGTAATTTGCTGATTAATTTAAAATTCAGTCTACTTTGGTGTATTTTGTGAGGGGTTTATGTGCAGTATTTTTCTCTTTAATTCTCAGATGACCTATGTTGTTTCCTCAGTGCCTTTCCTCTACAGCAAGGAACAGGTACTCTCACATATGTAGATGGCTTAAAGATAAGGTTTTCTTCTCTAGTAAAAACTGGCATTTCCAAAACTCACTAAATTGTAAGGCTACATGGATCTGAATTAAAGCTTACTAACTTGCAAACATCAGTCAAATATCACTTTTTATCCCCTGAGGAATATTCCACCTAAAATATAAATGCATTCTTTCTATGCTTATTCCTTAAGAAACTGCTTTATGTAATAGGTTTCCTATTTGCAGTTCTAGCCAAAGTTCCTAACACATTCCATTTTACTCCATGACAGAAGAATATCACTAATTTTCTTCCTTTTCTTTTTTTCTTTCTCTCATCACTGTTAGTTATTATAATTCATTAGTACTGAAAGAATCTCTTACAGCTGAAATGGACTTAAATAAGAATAAAGAATAAATAGAATAAAAGGCAATTAAAGCACTTCATCATTGAACAAACACCTTCACTACAATTTGAGAGAGCAGATTAGAGTAACAGACAGATCACAGGCCTACCATCCAGGATAGACATATTTTTGCCAGGAGCAGATACAGGCTTGTAGGATCTGCTGCCAGAAGCTGACTCTTGGCTAGTGGTTCCTGTAGAGATAACAAACAAAATGCAAATCTGTTCAGCAGGTTTTTTTTTTCCTCTTTAGTCTATTATTACTGAGTTGGAAGTCACTTTAACAAGAATTTACAATCCTCTTTACTCCTCACTTTCTCCTTGAATTAAAGCCCTCCCTACATGCAGAAGAACTGCTCTGGGTCAAGTGTTCAAAGACCCCCAAAGAACCTCTTAAGACAGAGGGCTCTGCTCTGATGGGATCACAACAGTGGTGGAGCACAGGCTCACAGAACTAGTTTAAAAGCACTAACCAAATCAGACCCAAGATGACAACCTTTGTTTGAACTCAACCAACTCAGACATTTGGGCATACTACTGAGATAACTCAAAGGAGTCACTTATTTATTTACATATATACATACATATATATATATACATACATACACACACACACACAGTGAAAGTACAACTGTAAAGGAAGTACCACTACCACTGCAAAGTGTCCAATCACACTCAGTCCAGGAGCTATTTAACTCTTTTTACTTAGGAAACACTCCCCCTATTTTCAGTCACTAGAAACATTAAAGTCTCTTGTAAATTACATTAGGATAGATGATTAGTAGAGAGACGTACCTCCTCTTTACACTGATCAAATGCATTATCTTTAGCAGTAACAAAGGTCTATCCATGCACTTCACTACACAGACCTTCCCAATAATGCATCTTTTAGGAGTATACTCTGTTTCCACAGAAGGGAAGCATGATAATTTTCTTTTAATCACAGTGAAAAAGTCCCAACTTAAGTCTTGTAAGGCAGTCAATTTTATGCAATAGGATACCCCAAGTATTTGAGAAGAGTTTTTTTCCAGTAGTTCTTAAGCAGCAAATTTCCACTTGATGGAAACATCAGAAGAGAGTCAACTTTTAAAGAAAAAAAGTAGGAACTGCAGTACAAAGACTGCAAAGTTTTTCTTACCTCTTCCTCTTCGAGATGAACCTCTTCCTGTTGTACTTTGTCCTCTTGCACCTCTTGCCCTACCTCTTCCCCGACCCCTTCCTCGGCTCAGTGTTGAAGAAAGGCCATCACTTGGATTGCTACTGCCCATCCTCTCCATATCCATGGAATCTTCATCACTGGAGGCTGCAACCAGAGCTTCACCCTCAGATCGGTGGGCTCTGGCTCTGATCATTGCCTGAAATGGAAAAATAATTACAGGAAAAAGAATCTTAAATCATGAAACACACCATTGTTAAATCCTAGCTATGTACAATAAATATATAACATAACTATAAATAAAAATGTGTAATTCTAAACCAGTGAGGCTTAGAAGACACAAATCCAGTGTTATGGAAGATGAGGACATCTGTGAAAATACTTACTTAATTAGATGTGTACATATAAAATTGTTATCTAAGATTGATAAGAGAGTGGAGCTCGTTAATGTGACACTTTGTCAGTGAAGTCTGGTGAGCAGCTCATGTCACCCTGTGTCAGCTCCACGTGTCTGCTCAGAGAAAGCACCCTATGGGCTCCACTGACTCCAACTCCATTGATGACAGTGTGTGCTTAAGACAAGTAGCTCAGGTGATGATATCCCAGATTAGCAGAACTGAATCTCACCCCAGGTGTCCTTTATCTCAAAATTCCATTTCAGTCTCACATAACTTGCTAAGACAAAGGAGCACCCATGCTAACAGAGGTCGGCAGTTTTCTTTGGAAATACATATGCAATTGAAGAAGGAATACATGGGAGATTTAAGATGGCCGATAAAGACACAGTACCTAAAGGTTTATCAATATTCCCCATTTGTTCCAGTAATACCCCCCAATACACTCCATCCACATGCCCACTGGTAACAAGATTACAAAGAGCTTAAGCTGAAAGATCTTTGAAAGTCACCTGCCTGGTTTAACCTCCATTAAAAGCAAGAAATAATGAACAATCAGATTCACAAATTTGTACAAGAAAATGGACCTCAAAAGCCAAATTGTGCAGTAGCTTAGGTACATATTATCCTAACAAAGATTTAAAATAGACTTACTAAGCCTTAAAGGCAGACAGGCACATTTTGTCACAGACAATGCTGAAGCATTGCTAAATGACTGCATTTATATGCAGAAGTCACCACTCAATTTTACACAGCCTATGTTCAAAAATCAGAGTAACTACCTCACGGACTTCCTTATCTTCTTCTTCAGTATTCTTTTTTCTACTCTCCCTGAATTTTCGCACCTGAATAAAAAAAAACAATTCCCGTCAAAATAACTATTCGTGGCATACAACAATCAAAATACAGTAAGTGCAAAGCTTTAATCACTGAATCATTAAGTCAAGCTCATGAAAAAGTGGAGAGTCCAAGAATAACTGAACAGTTTGTTTAGGGCCCTTTCATGCTGTCCTATGGTTTAAGAATCTCACATTCTGTTAATAACTGGAGCTACATCTCTGGGGGAAGGAAGAAAGCCTGGCACACAATGAAGGAGATACTGTGTTTAAGAGAAGAAGAGGATAGTAATTTTGACAATAAGGGGCACTGATATACATTAGGATAATGTATATAACTGGATAAATGGAAAAACAGGTAGCGATGAAGAAGCAAGATAGAAAATAACTACTATGAGAAAAGAATGTTGCAGTACATGTACAACTAAGGAAGCTCAACTTGACAAATATGGAAAAAGATATGAGGCATGACAGAAAGAAGACATTAGTTCTAATGACAAACAACAACAAAAAATACACCCTGAAGTGTCACAGAAAGCCTGCAGGCTCTGACTGTTTATTGTCTCTTTCAACCCCTCATTAATTAAAGCAATGAGTAAGAAAACATGTACATGCAGCCTTCCTTCCCCACCAAATTATTCTTTAAACAGTGCACAGATAAGTTGCAGAACAATTACTTCTACAGTGTTGAATATTACAGCTGAATACATGGGCTCATGAGGAAACTCAACTGGTTGACAAAAATGTCTTTCAAGGGTTGCTCAATACACATAAACCAGGCCTGTCTCTGGGATACCCTGAGCTGCAAGCAGTTAGAAGCAAGCAGAGCACCTGAAGGATAAATTTCCTTTTCGCTTGTCCTGTTCTTGCACTCTTCCCTAAGCCAATACGAAAAAGCTACAAAGAGATTATACCTACCATCTTTCTCACAACAGTAGTAAATACGTAGTTCTACATGTATTAGACAGATTTTTTCTACGAACATGTGTGCAACCTAAACCCCATTTTCAGTACAAATTTTGAACTCATCTATTTGAAACTTTATCATTAATTAATTACTGATCTATTAATTGCAGAAAATGACTAGAGGCAAATGTTGCCTCTGCTTGAGGCCACAGTTGCCTCAAGCAGATGCTCCACACACAGGCAAATCTATTAAACCTTGTTTGAGCACCGATTTTTCTACTGTCTTCATCTCTCTTGGGGAATCACATTAACAGACCATTACCTCCTCATCTATTTTTTCTTCCACTGCATCAGTGCGACGCTCCTTGAGAAACCTCTGTGTTTTTTCTAGCTGAAATTTCACCAGCTCTTCTATGGCATCTTTTTCCTCTTTGTCCACAAACTCTTGCACTGCTTCTCCCATTCCTCTTTCAGTTAGAAGTGAAAGCTGTACTTTCTTTAGAATTGGGGAAAACAATTTGTTAAGAAGCATCTGCCATTAGAGAAAGCAAGCAATATTCCAGCTGTTTCAGATAAATATTACATCAAGTTGGTTGCAAAAACAGTAATGTGCATTCCTTATTTAAATCAGAGAGAAAAAGCACAGCAATAAGCAAATATTATGTGTCATAAAGCAATTACAACTCTCTTGCTACTAGCATGTCACATTAACTTTACAAATTATTTTTCAAACTAGTCAAAGCAAAAGGCTTTGTGAACAGTAAAGAAACCACAATACTAGTAATATCTAAAATAACTTCCAGGAAATAATGCTGCCCAGAAGAATAAACTTCCTAACTATTATAAAATAAAATGCTTAAATAAAAGAAGTATAGCAAAGGAACATGATTTATGCTGTCCTAATACTGACATCTAGCATGTGTCTAAGGTTAGGCAGGATGATGTAATTTGAAGGATCTTTACCTCAAGAATTCTTGCTCTAAAGACTTTCTACAACTGAAATAGCTTCTGCAGTTATGCTTGATCAACTACATCAAGCATTTGTGCACTTGGCTCACTGATTATTTTTTATCTCATAGATGTTACTGCACTGGTGCTGGGAAAGGGAAATATACTATATTTAACAACAGGGTGGGAAAAAAGCAAATTATCACAGGTCTCTCTTCCTTCTCCCTGCTCTGCTTTAAATAAATTTTGGAAATGCACTACATCTGAGGACACAAATACACTGCAAAGTAAGAAGTGACTCTAAGTCAGCAGGTAATAGTAAATGCTACAGTCTCACACTGACCCTAGAGTAAATTAAGGTAGCTCTTCCTTCAAATGCTGCCTGAGATTCTCCTCCTGTACGTGAGTACACGACACAGTACAGGGCACACACTGCAAGTTCACACAAAGAGCTATCATGCTCTCAAACCAGTGTGTGTTCACACACCTACACAACCTATACACAGCAGTTACTTGCTAATCTAAGACACACACTTCATGTGTCATCTAAAAAACACACACAGTGTTTTGGGGAAATAAATTCACTTCTCAGTGAATGCCAGAGTCTTTCCAGGGCACACTATTTCCATTAAGAATGAAAAAACAATGGTGGTAAAAATATCATAGACATTAAAAAGGAAAATTATAAAAGGTAGAAAAATACCTTTTCTGCTGTCTGGAAATACTGCTTTACAAGGTCTTCTACCCTCAGTGTTGTTCCCTCAGCAGGTCTGCTAACCAATTTTCCAAAATTAAGATCAATGTCTAGAATAGAAAAGCACAGTGGCATCATCCAGATTTACAGCTTTTAATTATTACCATCGCACTGAACCATCTCACTGACAGTAGCAGGAAAAAAGGTTAATGCAAGCATCCTGAGAATTGTGGTCCCTTTTATATGTAAAGCTTTTTGCTCTTTTTAGAGTCTATTCATTGGAAACACGGAGCAACATAATTGTGCAGACAACTCCATGTCTAGCAGATATAAAGGGTTCTAACTAACATATGTCTGGAATTATATATTGAACACAGTGTTCTGAAGGTTATTATAATTGAACTCTAGAAGGTCACAAATGGAAGAAAATCATAGGAGTCATCAAAGCACTAAAGTTTTTTATAAGTAAGCCATTACTAGAAAAGAGGTTCTCCTCTACAGCATGCTGACTGATTTTCAATGGAAAATGTTCATAGCTCATCCCCCCTTCTCAGGCAGCAAGGTAGGAATGGCAGAAATATGACAGGGATAATCATCCTAGGTTAGCACATACCACACAAATAACAAAGTGACTATAGACAGCTTTAGACTATAGACTGAATTCCTGAAGTTTTAACATCCCCTGTACTGAATCACAATGTGCACATGTAATGAAAACATTGAGTGCTTCATTAGCCACTTCCCTTGCATAAGAGGCTGTCTAATAAAGCAATGCAAAAGCCATGGCAGTACTTTCACATTCCCTTCCTGAAGCGGACATGCCCATTAAGTAGGAAAAGTAAATTAGTGAAACACGGTGGCAGATGTGATAGCTACTGTGTATTCTGAAAATTAGATCATACAACTATAGAAAAAGGAAACCAAAGCAAAATAAACCAAGATCAATACAGTATAATTTTAAAAACGCCTCACTAAAAGCAGTTTTTATTCATGAAACGATGTTGTGAACTGTATAGAACTGACAGTATTAATGAAAACTGCCACTGGAACTGGACAATGCACTTGCAATGTACTAATGCAAACTAGCAAGAGGTTTTTTTTAGCACATTATGTTCCTGTACAAGCTGAATCCTCATTAGCAACTATTACAAATCCAATATTTGAACAACATGTATTAACCATTTATTTAAAATTCTAGGAAACAGTGAGAAATGCTGCAATACTAACAGCTATTATTGGTTTTGCACAAATATTTAAGTAGAAACAAACTTGGAAGAGACAAGCCAAGAGCACCTCATACAATTAATTAAGGCAAACAAAATGCCATCCTGCATTAGGACCTTCTTTAAAAAATATATGAACAGCTCTTAAGCCCACACCTTTCATTACTATTTTAGGTATGAACAAATTAACTACTACAAAATAAACTTAAAATATAAAGGGAAAAAGCACTATACCCATTTCTTTTCCTTCAGAGTGTTCAAATCAAATCATCTTACTCTAAGAAGTCTCAGGAGTGAGCCACTTAATGCCTTTCATTGTAATTACCACAGAACCATAGAGTAACTCAGTCTGGCATGGGGCTATATGTACTACTACAAATAACTCAATAAGGTCTGAGGCCAAAGGAAAATGAAACTGTTTATGAATAACTGTCAGAAGACACTGTGCTAAATATCAGAATTTTGGACAAACCCAGAAAAAAAAAGAAATAGTTGTGCAATATATACATTTAAATAAGACAATGCATCTTTACTCCTCCAGTAAGACATTAGATGGTAGACACCAAACCTTTGCAAGAGCTGGGCAACAAAATACACGGAGATGAATGCAAACAAAAGCAAGCCAATGATTCCTTCTTTCACCATCACCTTTTTTCTCTTTTTGTTCACGATGCCTGAAAAAGTGTATGATGTCTTTTGGGTTAGCCACCCGATGCATGTACTTCTGGCTGAAACGATGGACACTGAATGGTTCAAAGCCACCTGCATAATCCACCTACGTGAGGAAAGGACAAATTTAAATATGAAACAAAACAAAGTGGAGAAGCCATACAGTTCAAAACAGATTTGTTATGCTTCAAAGGAAAAAATTAATAGTAAGAAATAAGTCAACCTAAAATTAATGCCCTACTATGGAGAATAGTTAACAGCTAATAATACCATTAACACAATAGCTAATAACTGCTCATATTTATAACTTGTTCTTAATTGTTTAATTTACTAGCCTTCACAACAGTTTCCAATTGGGTTAGGAAAGCACACAGGATAATATGACTTTAAAAAACTTCACAGTAAATAGCCACTTTTGATGCCTTTATTCAGAACAGCAGTGAAGTACATTTATGACCAATCTCATCTTTACCTGGTTACACAGGTAAACAGAAGTATGGTAGGTGATTTATATTTGCCTGTATACACAGCAAAAAAATGTATATATTATGTATTTACACAAAAAGCATGACTTTGCTTTGAAACTTTTCACAGTGACCTTTAAAAACAAAGCAATCCAAGCTGAACAATTTCTTACTCTTAATCTTATGATAGGTTTCTCTGGCTGGCGGGGATTTCCCAAGCGTTCTCTTTCCGCAGTGTCCAACATCAATTCCACCTGTGAACAAGAATTAGAAATTCAGTTCTACTTTGTTCTCTTACAGATGCCTGAACACTCCAAGTATAACTTTAAATACATCCAGTTGCAAGGGGAGCAATTAAAATAAATCATTATAGAACGTGCTCTCATTCCTGAACACATATGTACCAAAATGCAGCCAAAAGCCATTAAGAATGATTGAGAAAAACATGACAATGAAAGGCTTATCCTTCAAACACAGTGTAGTCCAGCAGTATCTACACTATTATCTCTCATATTTCATAGCCACTATGTTTTGCTAAATTTCTAGTTCAAGGAAAAAGCAGAAAGAGCCATATAAACCTAAGAACTAAGCAATTAATAAACTTGCTTAGTTACTTCTGCCACTTCAGACTGTATGGCTGAGCTCTCAGGGTTTAGGTCAAGGTATTTATGCTGGCTCCAAAGTGCACTTCCAACACTGCTCCACTCTTAGCTGCAAGGTTTTGTACAAAAATCATATGGAGACCCAACAAACAGTTCCAGACTAATTTAATAGGTCATCCCAATCACGGCATCTGCAAGCCAAGGCTGCAGAGTGAATATCACAGAATTAGCTTCCTATGGAAACATTGCCTAAGTTCGTTTTAATATGGGGCAGAAGATTTCTCATCTTCCAGACTCAAAACCAGTACCAGATCCCATCCCCTGTCCCTACACTGTTATCCATAAACTGCTAGCATCACAAGTTACCTTTTCCATGCAGAATGCCTGTATTGCCTGAGTAACATTAGGATTGTCAGGATGAAAAAGATCTGGATGATCAGCTAGAACAACGTCCTCTATATGGAAAGTTCGCACTGTCTCTAGAGCAATCTTCTCCATTTTCATTTTTTTCCCTTTGATATGCAGCAAACCAATGTGTCTAGAAGGAGAAAGGTAACTTACTAGAAGATAAACTTTAAAGAACTATGGTATAAAGATTTGTTTTCAAATTCATGTTTCCTTTTCAGGGAAAAAATTTCAAAAGCTACAGAAAGATCCGTACTTCAGGGTTAGTCCTGTAAAACTTCCATTTTATTATACTTAGATTGTGCTTATTCCATATACAAGCACTTGCACTCAGTTCCTTGTATTCCAATTTATCAGTATGTAATTCCTCTTAGCTAAGTTCTATTTGCTTTACGTGTAATATTAAATTGTGAGCAAAGCAGAAGTTATACCAGTACTCATTCCATCTACATTGCTTATTATGTCACACTCTGAAGCTAATCCACAAGTAATACAAGTCTTTTCATACTGTATTCAAGTACATTTCTGTTCTCAACAGAACAACTGAGACATGTAAGACAAGGTATAAACAAGAACAAAAAGAAAAGCTCACACACTTCTTCACAGCTTCTCCAGGGGACAGAGATGTCACCACTGAACTTCCTGGCTGAGAAACATAGAAACGTTGCTGTTCATTTTGGAATGGAGCTATTTTGCACTCATGTTCATGACCCCACACAACAAGATTAATAAAGTCATCTAAAAACTGCTCTGGAATGTAGTTGGTAGCTCCATGTTTGCTCCTGTTCAAGACAAGAGAAGAATAATGGATGGGCAAGGGGAGAGTGAAGGAGAAAAACATCAGTGTGATTTAAAATGATACAGGAACTCCAGCAATAATATCAGACATACATGTCAGCTCTTCTCCACATTTGTTCCTTACACAGTTGTTTATTGTTTGGTTAAACAAAAGGGCAACTTACATTACTCACTTTTTTACATAGCTCACTGTTTTCTGCCCCCCTCCTTTTATTTGGGTCTTCCTTTTCTTCTTACTTGGCTTGTAAGACTTTTGGGTTTTCTCGATATGAATGCTTTCATAGCATCTCATGACAATCAGTTTTGGTTGTTTTTTGTTTTTAAATGGTGGGGGAAAACCCAACTGAATAAAAAGACATGGGACACGCCATCCCCAATCCCTTTTTTGGAAGATGAGGCAGGTGGGGGAGTGAGTTCCTTCAGCCTACAGGACAGAAATCAGTACACAGAGCTCTATTTGTTTACATCTGCCTCACCATTATTTGAGCATGAGGATTGCCCTCTTCTTCAGGAAAAATAAGAAGAAAGTATTTGGAAAAGAACTCTGCCTGTTCCTACTACCACTGCTGGTAGAAGCCTGTAGGCAGATAGAACATGTTACCTATCTGTAAAGCACAACAGTGCAAGGGAACACAGGGTACTTGTTGACCCATGGTTCAAACAAGGATAGAAAATACAATATTAAGTTTGGTGTTCTCCCAGCTCTAACAAGCAGAAAAGACCTAATTATGTGCATGTAACACTACAAACCCTCCACTGCCTCTAACTATAAAAGTTTGGGAAGAGATCTCCCAACTCCCCTAACTCATTTATTTCAAACCTTTTCCTTTACAATTCTTCTCCAAAAAGAGCTGTAAAACCATGTTTGCACTTGTAAAAATCTGAAGAAACCAGCTACTCACAAGAAGCATGAAATAACACAGCTGGTTTGCTCACCTATCCTTTTCCAGACAGTTTAACGTAGTAACACAGTAAGTTGCTGTAATTCATTCAGTACTGTTACCTGTTTTGATGAATCACAAACAAGTTAAACCAACTATCTTCATCTTCCTTTGGTCTCAGCATGGTTACTTGCTTATTGACAAACATACGATACAACCTCTCATCTGGAATTGCTCCTGAAGTGGACAAACACACAAACAAACAAAAATAAATTTGCGTGGTAAACAAGTCTGTATTTCATACCGTTTTTACTAGCAACTCTATTAAAAAAAGCATGAGGAACAAAAATATAGCAACCTCCCAGTACCCAAAGTGGGCTTACAAGAAAGCTGGAGAGGGACTTTTCAGAAGGGAAAGCATGATAGGACAGGGGAATGGCTTTAAACTGAAAGAGGACAGATTTAGTTGGATATTATGATGAAGTTCTTCACTGTAAGGGTAATGAGGCACTGGAACAACTTGCCCAAGAAAGTTGTGCATGCCCCATCCCTGGAAGTCACTGATTATTTCCTTGATGATTTTAACTAGGAAAAAAACCCACCCAAACTATCCTTAGCCAGGCTCATGATAGACCTCAATAAATTCCATGTGGAGTGTCCATATTTTGTATAAGAACAAATGCTCTCTGATTAAGAGAAAGTCAAAAAGGTATAAATAATTCTGGCACAAACAAAGAAACACACCATGAACATCTTCATGCAGCAACATTGGTACTTTAAAAAGTTGTTGCATTTCCCAGTAACAACTTTGGTACTGAAAACTCTTCTATTTTGATATTAGAACATTCCACTAACTACTAACCTTTCAAACATCTAGCAAACTTTCAAAGTATCTCATTAAACACACAAAATCATGGCCAACTAGGACTTAATTTAGAGCTATAAAAGTTGCTTGGAATTAAGTGTTTAAGCAATCATGACTGGACAAAAAATAAGGGTGAAAAAATAAGACCTAAATAGTTAACTTTTTTAGGCAGAGAGCAGTCAAAAATAACCATTTTAAGTATGAAGTGAGGGTAGAGGGGAATTCAGTGGAGAAAATACAAAGGAACAAACCTGAAGTTGAAAACATATCACAGAACCACTTTAAAGTATGAAACTCTTAAGTTTCTTTAAAGAAACTGAGATTATCCATGGCCAATGTTACTTATGAACCACTTCAGACAGACACGTAAGACATTCGATTTCTGCTCAGACAGCTTATGTTTTAAAATATAACCAAAATGCCACACAAACATTGGGTGTTTAAGTTTGGCCTAAGTAGGATGAAATAAGCTTAATACACAACAGAGAGAATTTAAAAGTGTGATTGCTCTGACTTGACACACCAGCAGTATGGTTAACTGAAGCAGGGTTTATTTATCGCCAATAAAAGTACAAAAATCAAGTTTAGGAAGATTTATCTAAATGAGCAAAAAAACCCCAGTCAGCTAGTGACACAAAGCAGGAGGAAAAACCTGACATTGTCACAGAATTTATATGCTTTAGTTAAGAATCACATAGACTTTCATGTTTGTTGCAGCCTTATACATTTGTTCCAATTTTATTTAGACCTATTAAATTTCAGTAATACATGAACAGTCTAGTCACAGTCTGGCAGATAAATACTTACCCAAGCCATACAGAGCAATTTTTGTTCTACCTTTACGCAATAAAATGGGACTAATATCTATTTTCTCCACAGAAGTTGAACGTCCAAAGTGATTCAATAGTCCTGCACAGCTTAAAATATCCAATGCACACAGTGCATCTGCCTACAACAAACATTAAGAAACAAATACAGAATTTGAATAGAACATTAAGTGTTTCATGTCTAAATGAAAGTCTCAAAAGTAAGAGAGAATATCTTTCCTTAAGTAACTTCTGCAGTTAAAAAGCCCCACAACAATATATTAAGGGTTTTACTAATACTCTAGAGTACAAAAGCAAATCCCTTTTCCTTACAAGTCATACTTAATTTGAACAATATGAAATGAAATATTAAATCATTCTGAAAAACAAAACCACAAAAAACCCATTCAAACCAGCCAGTCTCTAAACTACTTCAAAAATTATCTGGTTAAGGTAACTACCTTATAGTAAGTTCAAAGTTAAACTGCTGCTAAAACACTTACCTCCGTGATACACTGTTATTTGATATAAAATGCAAAATGATTAATTTAACACATGCATTTTAATGCTTTCTAAACATCCTTTTCCTGATCACTTTTAGTAGCTTGTTTTTAAGCTACCATTTCACTATTATTAGATTATCCTCCTTGCAAATAAATGATGCTTATCAATTACACATGCACAAATCAAAATAGCAAAATTCTCCTTCTTTAAGAAAGAAGCTTTCAGTCTCTACAGATGGAATGCTTTGGAAAGTTTCTGAAAGACTGCCACTTCTAGGCATGAAAAGTGATTCTGTTCTCAATGACAGAAACCTACATAAATTAAGAAATTAAACACAGTTCATATGGATCTCTTATTTCCATTTGCTTTTAAATGTTACACCTACACTTCAATTGTTGACACTTGTAATTCCTAAAGATGCACAAAATATTTACACACAGAGTGGAGCAACTGACTAAAAGTAGCATGACCTCCCAGAACTGTATTTCTATATCTTTGTAATGCAACAGTACAATTATGAAAAGAATTACCCCTGTGGGATCATCATGATTGCCATGAATACTAAAAACTGGAATAGAAATGTTGAGATTTTCATCCTGATAATTCACCCAAGGAAATCTAAACAGAAAGAGGAAAAGAAGTTAAACTATATCTGCAAATTTGTGTATGATTCTCAATATTCTCTTCAAATCAACTTAATCACACATAGATGTGGTAAAAATCAAAAAAAAGTTATTATGAATAAGCCTAAGCTTAAGGTTAAGCATAAGAAGATTCTTGCTCATGGTCTGGAATGGAACTTTCTATGGGGAATAGGGTAGCAAAAGAAACCATTTTTTTAGAACAAGCCATGAAAAGAACCGTACAAAAAATTGTGTAGTAATAGTGGATTAGGCTGTGCAACGTTTGCTTACACTCTGTTGATTTTACCAAAACAACTCGTGTGAATTGGATTATTTGTACTGGATTTGCAAAATGGAAACTATACATTACATAAATATATCAAGAGTCACAGCACATTCAGAAGTTTCTCAAAAAATTGTACACTTTTTTTTACAGACTTAGATGACAGGTGAAGTTATCCTGTGAACTGTCCCACACCCACACAGACAGGCCTAAAAATTCCAGATTCCAGTCATGGAGGATATAAAATAAAAATCACAACACACTCACCCAATACACAAACCAAGCCTTACATGATAATTTATAGTAACATACTTACTTGCTGTAATGAAAATTAACTGCCTGATCACTCAAAATTTCAAACTGAACAGGACGATCACCCATGCAGTATTTTCTTAGTGACTCCAAACAAGAGTGTACTGTTTTTCTGGAGGGTTTGTTGTCATGAAAAAGGTCCCCACCTAATAAAACAAAGTCCACCTGTGTGTAACAAAAAGCTTTATTATTTTAATACAACATTTTGTATTACCTTGAAAGACTTCTAAGCAAATTGTTTAAATTATTTCTTCTAGGGAGTTCCACATACTTCCTCAAATATGAGGAAATATATTCTAGGTAAAAGGAGTTAGTTGTAAAAGAAACAATACTTAACTTCCTTATTAAAAAAAAAAAACCTAGTTAAATTATTAATTAAAACAAAATCAAACCCAAAAAGACCCATTTATGAAGAGCCATAGGAGAAAACAACTGATAGTGGTAAAAAAGGATTAGTCTACTATTGTAATAAGGGTCTCCAAATGGGCTCCTGTATATTTTTTGACAGGTGTGAAAAGCCACATTATCTGCTGCATTACCTAGTGTGAAGAAACCAGTAGCTATCACCACATTATTTTGAGAAGGTGCTAACTGCAGTTTCTGCATATATTGCATATATTTATCTTTTGGTAAAGCATAAGGAAAAAACCTTATCAAAATTACAAAGAATCTGACTGATGAACATCCAGTCCTTAAAAATGGAATCACAGAATCGTTTAGGTTGGAACTCTAAGATCATTAAGCCCAGGTGTTATCACTGGGATCACTGAGATCACTGGGACCTCGGGTACCATTGCTGAGTCCAACATGAAACCATGTCCCCAAGTGCCACATCCATTCATCTTTTAAATATCCCCAGGAATGGTGACTCCACCACTCTCCTGAGCAGCCTGTTCCAGTGCTTGACAACCTTTTCAGGGAAGAAATCTTTCCTAATATCCAGTCTAAACCTCTTCTGGCCACCTGCTCTAGTCCAATTGCTTGTTGCTTGGGAGAAGAGATCAGCTCCCACCTGGCTACCCCCTCCTTTCAGGCAGTTGTAGAGATCAATAAGGTCTCCTCTGAGCCTCCTTTTCTCCAGGCTAAACAAAACACCCCTAGCCCCCTCAGCTGTTCCTCACCAGTTTTGTGCTCCAGACCCTTCCCCAGCTCCGTTGCCCTTCTCTGGACATGCTCCATCCCCTCAATGTCCTTCTTGCACTGAGGGGCCCAGAACTGGACACAGGATTTGAGATGTGGCCTCACCAGTGCTGAGTACAGGGGGACGGTCATGGCCCTGCTCCTGCTGGCCACACCATTGCTGATCCAGGCCAGGATGCCACTGGCCTTCTTGGCCACCTGGGCACACCCTGGATCATGTTCAGCTGCTGTCATCATCGTGGGGATGCAGCAGGCTTCCCTAAAAAGTGGAGCCAGCCTGCATATTTGGCAATCTGTTCCCATCAGAAGTGTGTCTCCTATAACAACCCACCTTTTTTCTTCATGGAAGGAGTTTTGATACTGGGCACAGGCAACAACCTCAGCAACAGCTCTATGCTAGATGAACCACTGTCCTTGTTCAGTTCCTCTTGCAAAGCCTCACACCTGTTATGCCAAGGCACGTGGGGATGTGGGGCAGTCATAGAAGAGATGCACCTGCTGTGCTGGGCAGGAACTTGTTGCCATTGCCCTCTGTCCCTTAATTCAGTGAGTTCATCCAGAGGGAGTGAGGATACGGAATCCCCTGGATCATGTGTCCTGTCTGCCTGTCAGGCCTCCCCTAAGGAAAGTAGAGTGTGATTCCAGGAGCCTCTCTCTCTCTCTCTCTCATACACACTCCCTGATACTCCTCAATCAGAGCTGTGTCTGGACAGGGACTTCTGTCTGGGCAGCTCTGTCAGCTGTGGTGGATGCAGAGAAAGGCCATGGCTTTCTGCCAGAAAGATACCACTGCTCCCTGGTGGAGCTGGCAGGGCTCAAGCGCTGTTCCTGCACAAAAAGTCGCACCACGGCAGGTCTGTTTGCCATGCTGGAAGTGCTCCAGCTTGCTGCCATTCCCCAGGAGCTTCTTTTACAGGTGTGGGGTGGGGGCTTGGCTGCCACTGCTCCTGACTCCACCCAGGTCCCATCAGCCGCTGCGGGCTCCTGGTGGCTCTGGGCTCCCCCGACATTGCCCGAGCTCAGGAAGCCCCTCTGTCCACCCCACTACAGGATTCCGCTGCCGACTGAGCAGGCACCAGAGCTGCTCGGCACCAGAACTGCTCACTTCAGCGACTCAGCACTGCATGACACTTCAAAAGCTTCTAACAAATCTCTACGGCTTTGTCAGAAGACTGTATGTCACTACTCTCACTCTCCTCAATTATTTTTCCCCTTCGCAGTGACAAGCCCTCTCTAGATACCACTGAAATCGGTGCAAGCAAACCAAAAACACTGCTAATGCAATCAGAGTCATGATTCAGTAAAAAAGCTCTCACAAAGAATTAGGCATTCCTTTTACTAAACCAGAAGTGAAACTGAATGCAGCAATAGTTCAGCCATTTGAGACTGTACCAGGACTAAGCTTTACAGCTTCTGGCAGATTGGACCATATTTTCAACAGCTTCAGTCCTTCCTTCTCCAAAGAGCAGCACTTACTTCATTTTTTTGAGCGTGGTCCAGAATTTCATTAAAAGTTACAAATGTATCATTTCCACGCACTGGATCCTTCTCCAAATAGCCAAGATGAATATCAGTAGCAACGAGGATTTTAAAGGTATCTTCATCGTCCCTGAATAAGACAGGAAAACTAATGTCAGAGAGCAAGACACATAGGGAATTTCTACACAGTCTTTACTAAGGTAAGCTTATCTGTCCAAAGTCATGAAACACGGAGATTTGCCATAGAACTCTACCAAGAATCAGTCCTGTAAGAGTCCCAAAATACTTCACTACTTGTACTGCAAACAGCACATCGCCAAACCAGCCAGTTAGAAGATTTGTTTATCCCAGTCATTCTGCTCCAGTAAAGGGATGCAAGCACCGCTCTGAAGTATCTAATTAAAAACTAAAGAACCCTTTGTATGTTTTTTGCTTTTAAAAAATACTTGTGGAAAGTCTAATTCTCTCTTTGCACTGGTAATTTACACGTGCATGAAGGCAAGCACGGTGATCGTAAGGAGCAGAGGGAAACACAACTGATGATTCCAGCTCTTCTTAACTCGTCCCAGACACACAAAACACTTGCTGCCTGATGTGTCAGGACTGCGGGGAGCTGCAGACACCGGGAGCTTACTGTGAGTTAATGCTGCTCATCCTGGTGCGAGGTTCCCCACGGGAAGGCTCTGGCACAGCGCTGCCAGCTCAGGGAGTCAGCTTCTCTCTTCGCAGGCGCTACGCGAAGCTCAAGAGACCAAACGAGGCGCTGGGCCAGGGCAGGGGCACAGTGAGCTACGATCCCACTGCACGATCACCGCCGTCGCTCCATCTCCCGCTCCCGCCGCCGCTCGGGCCGAGCACCGCCCCCGGCCCGGCCCGTCCCGTCACATCCGGCGGCCGCGCGGCCCGGAAGCGCTCGCCGGGCCCCGCCCGGAGCCCCGGCGGCGCTGGGACCTCGGGTACCGGAGCGGGGCCGGGCGGGGCGGACGGGAGAGCCGCGGGGCGGGCGGGGATCGGCCGGTGTCTTGCGGGGATCGGTGGGGCCCGCCCGGGGTGATGCGGGCCCCGCGGAGGGGAGCGGGGCCGGTGCTGCGGGCCGGGCCGGGTCGGGTCGGGCCGCGCCGTTGTGGCGGAGCAGAGACTGCCCCAAAGTCTGCTGCTCTCCAGACCCTTTGTTGGTAAAGTGAGAAGCGTTCCGAGGGCGCTCAGCAAAGCCCCGCGCAGTGCCGCACTGCAGTCTGAAGGTGGTGCCGTTCGGGGGTCGGGGTAACACGGTGCTTTTCCAGCGTGGATGTTATCTGTGAGTTCTGACAGAGCTGGCAAAGCCCGGGTTAGTGGAGGATCACTGAGTTTTCCCTTGAGTTTTGCTGTTTGTTGACATCAGCATCATCCATCAGATAGTTTTATTGACAGTGCACTGCTAACAGTTACAGTTGGCATAAATACTATTCTACAGATGCTGACTGAAAATGAATAAAGACAAGCAAGCTGATGAAGACGATGATGACAGCGAGCTGTTCGAAGACTTCACAGAGCATTTTAACCAACTTGAACTGCTGGAGACGCACAGGCATTTGATTCCTGTAGGAACTCAGAGCTGTTGGTCAGGACAGTCTGATGATGATGATGATGAGCAAGAAAGAACGGAGGAATGGTACGAAATGCAAGAAAAGAAAATGGAAAAACATCCAGAGAAATTGCTACTCTGGGCAGCTGAAAACAATCGGGTAAGGCATTTGCTCTGTTCATATATATAATTTACAAAAAAATTATTTTGAGCACGACTGTAGTCTCATCCACAAACAAAAATTTACCTATACTTTTCTTTCTTTCTCTGAGCTTTTTCTCGTTTTGCAAGCCACTGTACGGAAACCATCCCCCTTTGTAGCCCATACACACTAAAGCATCTCTGGATCCATTGGATTTTAGAACAAATTTTGATTCCAGTTCAAAGTTCAAGTAACAGCACTTTTCTTTAACTTCTATAAACTGAAAGCATGCTAGGCTCTTCATGGCAAATAAGCCTTTTAACTGGGGTGGAGAGGCTGTATCTGAGATTTTATAAGTGCTTCTGGCACTGACAGAAATTAAACTTCAGGACCGTCCGCGCCATGTGGTGGCGTTCGCAGGGGTCCCAGGATGAGGGAAGAGATGAGAATCTTGGCTCCATGTTTCAGAAGGCTGATTATTATTTTATGATATCTCGGGATCTTTTGGGTCGCTGTGACCCCGAGAATGTGAAAAGTCTCTTTCCCAGCCCGAGCGCTTGAAGAATGAGTCAGAACTCTTCAGTTCTCAGTCTCAAGGTTGTTTATTGCATCTTATCTATAAAAATTTTCTCCTGCCCTGCCGAGGTCCATCCAGCAGGACAGTTCCAGGCGCTCTGCCTGCCCCCAGTGTTATGTCTTTATACTAAAAACTACGTATAACATGTTTACAATTACTTTCCAATACCTACCACCTATGTTAGACAGTGAGCTTCTACTCTAAACCAATCTAAAAGTGCCAACATCACAGCGGAACAGGGAGGCCAAGAGGAAGAAGGAGAAAGGCTGGACATACCCAGTTCCCTCCATCTTGCCTCCCGAACCCCCATTCCAGAAACCCCAAAATCTACTTTTTCACCCCATGATAACTTCACTATTATTCTACCTAAACTGTTGTGGCTTGCTGATCTTCATATAAGGTTGGTAATTTGCTCCACGGGTCATAATCAAAGCCACAGGTGTTCTGGGCTCTGTGCCAGGGCTTCTGAGCTCCCTGGCAGGAGTCTTGGCTATTCTGGACAGCCAGAGGGATGTCCTGGGTTCCCACAATGATATATATTACATTTAAAGAAAATTATATACTAAAACTATACTAAAGAATAGAGAGAAAGAATTTCATCAAAAAGCAAGGAAAGGAAAAGAATGGAATGATAATAAAATCTTGTGACTGACCAGAGAGTCTGAGACAGCTAGACTTTGATCGGCCATTAATTAAAAACAACCACATCAGACCAGTCAAAGATGCACCTGTTGCATTCCACAGCAGCAGATAGTTATTGTTTACATTTCGTTTCTGAGGCCTCTCAGCTTCTCAGGGGAAAAGGATCCTGGCAAAGGGATTTTTCATAAAATATGTCTGACAAAAGCCATACATCTTGTTTGATAGAATCAGGTGAAGTTCCCTGTTTTCCTTAAACAGCTGGGTACCGTGAAGAGGCTCCTGACGGAGAAGCTGGCTCCAGTGAACGCTCGTGATGAGGATCAGTACACTCCTCTGCACCGAGCTGCCTACAGCGGGCACTTGGACGTTGCACACGAGCTGGTGGCGCAAGGGGCCGACGTCCACGCGCAGACCGTGGATGGCTGGACGCCCCTGCACAGCGCCTGCAAGTGGAACAACACCAGCGTGGCCGCGTTCCTGCTGCAGCAGGGCGCAGACATCAACGCGCAGACAAACGGGCTGCTGACACCCCTGCACATCGCTGCAGGAAACAAGAACAGCAGGGAAACCCTTGAGCTCCTGCTGATGAATCGCTATGTGAAGCCAGACTTGAAAAACAACTTGGATGAAACTGCCCTTGACATTGCAAGGAGGACTGATATATATCACTACCTTTTTGAAATAGTAGAAGACTGCATAAACACAGTGTCCCCTTAAAAGCTTGTGAATGTGAGGTTTTAGTGTTCTGCATGCCTGTCGGTGGTGGTCTGTCTCTTTGCAATGAGGTTTTAACGTAAGATATTTCAGTATTCTCCTCAGGCAAAATTCACCTCCTGCAGCGCAGTTCAGTGGTCACGCTTGTACTTTGAAGCGTTACTGCAGTTAGTCGAGGTGGTCAGAAAGTCTCAGTAATTCCTGTGAGTTTCAATTTAATAAGTGCAGATTTGGAGAGGCCTTTGTACGTTGTCTGTAGTGTCAAAGCAGGAGGGAAAACTGGAATATTTACTTGATGTGAAAAAATTCTGGCTTGGTTACGCAGACTTTATTACGGCTCACTTGAAAATTATTTTTTGAGAAATTCTAACTTTTTTAAAACTGCATGAAAGCTCAGAATGAATGTAACTTATTTGGGTGATACACAAAATGTTTAATGGACCTAATGTAAGGCTTATTATAAAATAAAATATTTAACCCAAAATATTTTGTCATATTTTTAATTGAAAGCCCATTTATCAATGCAATCACCTGTTCATAAATCAAACATATTATTCATAGGATAGAAAGTAGTTCTGGTTTATTTTTTTTCCTGGTACTTTTCATGGAAGTGATTTTCTATCAAGATCCTGATTACTTGTCCCTTGCAATTAAGCTGCATAAACTTAATGTCAAGAATGTGGCATTAGTTGGAAAAAATGAGCCACGACCATGTGAGGATAAACAGCCAGCATAGTCATGTCTGATTTAGTTACAGGTAATTTAGTATTTTTCTTGCCTTTTGAGTTAGTACACTAAAATTTTGCCATGGTAAGTGCACACAGTATGATTTTCACCTCCAGCTTTACCATCTGTAATTTAGAAGTGGAGAAAGTCGCATCTCTGTTAAACTGAAAATTGAATGTAAGTGCTGTGGTACTGTCACTATGAGAGCTCTAGTAAACTGTCCCATGCAGATGCCTTACTGAGTGATCCCAAGCTCCTTCCACTAAGCCATATGCAGCACAACCGTAGCATTAGCAGCAGGCTTGGGATGTGTTGGACCACATTTGGTGCTCTGATCAAGCTACTGTGGAGGGCGACTTGGTCACCCACCTTTTAGAAGCCGTGTATAATGTTCAGCACTTTCTGTTGGAAAATAGAAACACAGCTTCTGAACTATGAACGGTGTAACATGATTTTATTTATTATTTTTAAAAGTTTCATTTCAGGACATCCGTGGAAGAAGATGAATATACTTTGAGATGCATCAAGGAATAATAGAGACATGGATTACAAGGGCACTTCAGTCCAATAAGCAGTATCTGAAGATGCTTCATTTTATGACCAAACTAGTACTTTTGAGTATCAGTCGATATACTTCAGTTAAACTGGGCTCTGTCGTTCTTCCCCTCAGCCCGGCACCCTTCCGTAGGGCAGGCCCGCGGTGGCAGCCCAGAGTTTGTGATGTGCGTGCCCCGCTCCCGCGGCCATGCCGGGTGACACAGAGGAGCAGCTGTTGCTGGCACCCGGAGCTGCCCCCGTGCCAGGGCCCGTTGTCCCCGGGGCTGCCCCAGCCCGCCTCGGGGCCGCCCCGGTGTCCCGGGAGCCGGCAGCGGCCCCGCCTGCCGGGCAGCCTGGCAACCCCCGCGCAGCCGCCCGGTCCAACCGCTCGGCAGCGGCAGCGGCAGCGGCAGCCATGAGGGCGGCGGGCCGGCACACACCCGCGGCGGCGGCGACGGCGGCGGCCGGGGAGCCGGGCAGCGATGTCCGCGGCGAGCAGCCCCGTGAGCACGGCCGTCCCCGGTCCCCGGCCAGCCCTGCCCCAGCCCGGGCCCACCCCGCCCTGTCCCCTCGGGAGCCCAGCCGTTCCCCGCTGATGTCCCCCGCACTGATGTCCCCCTCAGTGGTGTCCCCCAGCACCGCGGCAGGTGCTGGCCCTGGTGCCGTGGGGCGTCCGCATCCCTCTCCAGCTCCCTGGAGACTTCCTGCAGCGATGACATCTTCTTGGGTGCCTCTCCATCTTCGGCCCTGCCCCGGGATGTCTGTCATGGGGAGGCACGGTGGCCGGCTCCCCAGTGGCCCTGCAGTGGCTTTGGCCACCAGCACGCCCCGTCTGGGTGGAACCACCAGGGTCCTGTCCTTACCATCCTTCTGTCCCGGGGCGTAGGGTCTGGCTGAACACCTTCATGTATTTGTAAATGATTTGGTTCACTGTGCATTGAACATGGATGCAGAGTAGCATAGCTTGACAATTGCATTCAGCAAAGTACATCAGCATTCAGGGGATTTATAATAACTGGTTGCTTTGTAATATGTTTTACTAACAGGGCAGAAATGTGTATATGTTGAGCCACCTAGGAGAGTTAAAGAAATACTGGAGGAGCATTTTCATTTACAGGAAGAAGAATGCAATGTTAATCATCCAACTAGAGGTAATCCTCTTTATCAGCAAATGACAAATGTTTGTCAGGACAAGTGATTTTTTTGAGGAACTGTGGCAAAATTACAGAACATGTAGAAACAGCAGAATTGCATATAGTCTTTATTACTTCTTTCTCTTTTTTTTTTTTTTTTTTTGTTGTTGTTGAGAAATTATGAGACCAGAGAGAACACAGACAATTCCATATGATACATCAGTTTAATAAACCAGAAACAATTGCCAAGCAGTGGGGAGGTCTTGTTACCTTTCTCTTTGAAAGAAATGCTGTAGTTATTAGTACACTGTTTCTCTTGTGTAGGATTGAGACTCATTTCTAAACTCACTCAGAATGAATTTAAAACAGTTGGATTCACAGACAAAAATGTACCTAAGTTAGGTGATGTAATCAGTACCTAGCAGATGTAAAGACCATTGGAGCCTGTAATTGTTATTACTGTGACTGGGCTTTGTAGGGAATTACAGCACACACCTGCAAATGACAGACTTTGGTAGCCTCCGTGTGTAGTAAGCAGAGGAAAAAAGGCACTTTGGACATTCTTTTGACTTGTCCTAGACACCTGTCATTGTGTGTGTCATACTCTAAAAGTGCCTGTTCTTTTTCCTCTTGACTGAAAAGGGATCTGGGACACAGACCTGAGTTGCAGATGTTAACACTGGTCTGCCCAATCTGTTTATGTGCCTAATGTTACTAAGAGCTGAACACATCTCTCTGCACAACTATTTCTGCATCCATCTGCCAATGGATCAAAATTGTCTGGAGTATTTCAGTCTGGTTGAATAAATGGATGTTACTTTATATGTTCTCATGACTTTTGAGGAGTGTCCCAAAGAAATGTATGTTCCAAAGGCTTAAAGTACAAAGATAATAGAGAAACAATACACAAATATTTGTTACAGGACTCTATATTATGGATCTAGAGCAAGCTCAATACAGAAATGGTATGTACAGCATAATGTTATAACCATGATGAATGATAGATATGGTAAATATAGATGCTGGTGTTCAGATTATTCAGTGAGTACTGAATTCCTTTTTCAGCTGTTTGGACAATTAGAGATGCTTACTAAGTGGCCTGGGCTCTGATAGGCAACAGTTGTCAGGCTGGATGGTTACTGATTTACAGAGTTTAACTACTAAAGTGTATTGTTTAAAATGAATTAGATGGCTAGTAAATTCTAACCTTTCCACAAAATAAATTAGCTTTTAATTTTGTTCTGATGGTGATGGCTTTGGTTTTTTGTTTGTTTGGTTAGTTTTTTGGTTGGGCTGGGTTTTTTGGGTGATAGGTGTTGTTGTTTTCTCTGTTTTTATGAGGGCATTTGGTATTCCAGTATGACCAAAAAAGGATGCTGCCTGCATCAGTGGTATTACTGCTGTTTCTTATTTATTATAGACAAGCTATATCCTGCTTCAGTTGGGTGCCTGAGTAGTCCTAAGAGCTTCTATAAACAGTAGAGAGCGTTGTGTGCCTTTAGCAATCTGAATTTCTTTGTGAAGATGTCAATCTGTTTTCATTAACTATGGAAGAATATTATTTTGTAGTTTTATATTAATTCTAGAACAATCTGAAGTAATAATTTATAAAGCTCTTATTTGCCAAATTATTAACAGTGGCTCTGGAAGGAGTTTGGAATGTGAAGAACAATTTCTCCATTAGAAGCCTGAAACCAGTGTCACAGAACAACAGTGATTTACTTTTACAGCCTCAATTCTACTCAAGACATGCAAGAGTGAAAAGTAAGAGTCAATTATAAGAAACTTTCACTATAACACCTCATTTTAAAGTTGCAGGACATCTTTCTGCAGAGCTAACCCATCTCTTCCTTTAGTAAGCAGGCAACAGACTTTGAAATCTTGCAGAAGAAATCAGTTCAGGGCTGCTGTGTTGAGTCACCTTATTTCATATTCTGAAACCTTTTGTAAAGGTTCCACATCTATTCTGTGGAATAATCACTTGGTTCCTATTGATAGATGGTGAACGTTGGTTTCATGTTCATTATGAACCTTACTGTTCTTAGCATCCAATCCTAAGAAATTCAATTGTTTGGAAAAGCACTCCTCTAGCACACCTCCTGAAAAGAGCTTGATCTAAGTATTCTTTCAGGCATTTTAGTATTTGCCTGCAATGGTCAGCTGCTGCTCTGGGAAATGTGTTTCTCTCTTTACAGTCTGTAGACTGTGGCTTATGTGGAGCAGCCCTGTTCTTTCTAGATTTTAGCTTAGTGTGTACCCACATTCTCTCCTAACCTAACTCTTTAAACTCTAAGGAAACAGAGTTATTTTGCTTTTTAAGAGGAATATTTGTAGTGCCATGAGCTTGCAGAATATATTAACTCAGCATATTTTGCCATTACATGAAGCTCATTCCCACATTCCTGGGAGATAGGGGTTTAAAAATACAGGTTTAAAAATACCTGACTAGCACCTCTTTCTTCCTATCTTGATCTTGTGAGATCAGGAGATAGTGGCATCTTAGTTACAAGAGCAGCATGGATTATGTTATTACTGGTGTGAGAAGTGCTTAACCAGTACAGCCTTCTGCCACACTGCCTTTACTTTAGAGTTACTTACTTGTAGAAACACTTTAGTTATAGAACAGAGCTAAAAACTACAGAATGACTCAGAGTTTTGAGATGTTGGCATCATTATAAAGGTCATGTACCTCAGGCTTCTAGGGAAGGTAAGCAGAGTTTTCAAAGATCATGATCTTCTCCACTTCCTGCTCAGAACCATGAAGAAAGAAAAGCTTTAAAACAAAGCAGTTCATTGAAATTGATGTAGGTGCTGAAAATCTGTTGATTTTCCTTTGGGAATTTGAATTAGATTTCATTCTCAGGGACTGCTGCTAGAGACAAGTGGTGCCCTCCTCACTAGCTATGCTGCCTGTTTTGCAGTGGGCAGGCAGGCATCATGAGAGAAGAGGTGGCAGAAAAGATACATAATAGGAAAAATCTGGGAGCAATCTGGTTTCAGCTCCTGTGTTCACCAAACCATCTCCATTCATGCACTCTTTTTTGTGCAAGGATCTGGGGAAGAAAGGAGAGACTGGGGGGAGATGGAGTAGGTACAGGCTATAGAAATGGACAAAAGGGAAGAAATTATGAGAGAAGATGAGCCTGCTGTGTTTAGTGCCAGAGGAGAGGAACCAGTGAAGGAAAAGGAAGAAGCACTGATAAGGGGAATGAAAGAGGAGACATACAGAAGGTTAGAAATTCCTGAAGGAAATAGAAAAGAGGAGAATAGAGTTCAGGTACACAGAGATAGAAACTGTAAAAAATGAAGGGAAAATATGCAGAAGATATAAATAGAAGACAGAAAAATAAAAAAAAATATATTCATATTGCTGAATTTACTTAAGTAAATGCATTTTCCTTCTTCCTTTTACTGCCTTTCCCTAAAAGTGACCAGTGGTTTGGAGGGCTCACTATGTGGTGTCTCATCCATCCTTACAGCAGATGTTGTCTTTTTTACAGATTGCTGAATGTCAGTGCTGTGAAGACCTGAGCCTGCTTTGATGTGTCAAATCAAACATCAGCATAGCTAGCTACCTTTGAAAATGTAGATGTTTGTTTATAGGATTTTGAATAAAGTTAGACTTGAATATGGAGCTATTTCCTTTTTGTTGTTTTATTCACATCCTCATACTACTTTTTAATCTGATGTTGTAAGTAGTCAAATCTGAACCATATTCCCACTAGTGATGAAAACAACACAATCCAAAGATTACAAGATGTTCTTGCTGAAAAACATGCAACTGTGAAAGCATGTTTTCATAGTTTTCTCTTCTGCAAAGTGATTCTAAATTCCATCAGATGGTTTTAATGTAATTGATGAAGTGCCTCATAATGCTTTAGGCTGAGTTCATCCATTAAAGCATTTCAAAGGTGTTGCAATAATGTAGAAAAATTATAAAAGAAAGGCCTCATAAAACCAGGCCTGCTCTGTTAGATCAGTGGCTAGCCTGTCATTTCTTCTAAGTGAAGCTAGCACTTTGCAAATTCCATGTGAAAACAATCCTGGTGTAAAGAGTTTGTTAACATAACAATCTATTTCTGGGTGAAAAACAACTAGCACCTGCATAAACATTAAATCTATCCCATGAGAATCAGTGAAGAAAATATGTAAACAATTTTAGAGAGATTCAATGGACAAGAAAAATACCTTTTACTAACCAATAGAGTAATTGGCAAGAAAGACTGTGTATAAAAAGACTGTAACTGTGTAAAAAAAAGAACAGGCAGGTATAAAAAAGCCTTTGATACATTGCTCAGTGTGTCATTTCTGTCTGTCTCTACAACAACAAGAAGGCAGGAGTTTGTTATTCAGCATCTAGCCTGATTTAATGAAAGTGTAACATAAATAAGCCTCTCTCCATGTAAGAGCTATCATAGTATCAAAGAACCACAGAGACAGCATGGAACCTGAAATAACTTACCACTCTCACTCTTAAACCATTATTACAGTGAGGTAACACCAAATGAATATTAGTTTGCTTTGTATTATCATGCCACTTACAAAACAAATCTAGATCTTTTGTACTGTATAAAACCAGAAAAGATCTGGAGTCCTCCAGAGGCAGTTTCACCATGGACCTCTGTGTGCTACAAGGGCACAGCTGACTCACCATTATCTTCCCCACAGGCTGCTCTGGCTCCTGGAGCACCTCCTGCCCCTCCTTCTCCACTGACCTTGGGGTCTACAGGGCTGTTCTTCTCACACATTCTTACTCCTCTCTTCTCTGGCTGCAATTGCTTCAGTGCAGTACCTTTTTCCTTCTTTAATTTGTTATCCCAGAGGCATTACCACCATTGCTCATTGGCTTAGCCTTGGTTAGCAGTGGGTCTGTCTTGGAGCCAGCTGGTATTGGCTCTGTTGGACACTGAGCTTCTAAAACTCCTCACAGAAGTCACTCCTGTAGTCAGCCCCCGGTACCAAAACCTTGCCTAACAGGTGGAGATGGGATTTGTTTCTGGGCCTCTCACTTCCTCTGGAAGTATCTGTAACACACTGAATATTTAAAAAAAAAAAGTCTCAGTGACAACTTTATAAAACTGGACTTTGATTTCCTTTGGTTTTTTTTCTACTATTATCTGTGAATTAAATCCAATATTTGTTCTTTGATTTTCTGGATCTCGGCTCTGACATTAGAAGTTTGATTTTATTTTTGTATCAGTGAGAATGGAAAAAGAGAAAAACCAAAACCAAAACAGCCCCTCAGCAGGCTTCAAGCCAACTCTTTTCAGTGTTCCCATTTGACTCCTAAATGAAAAAGGTTATTGTACTGAATCTTGTACCTGAGGCACTAGAGGGATAGCTCCTTTTGAAAATACTGTTCTCACTTTTTAGATGCAAATTTGATCATTAATCACATAATAATGTTTGAAAAGCACTGGAGTTTTGGATAGAGACTTCGATTAGGCTTGTTGCATCTTGCTTCTGCTTTGTTTCATTTTTACCCTACTCTCCTCTCCTTGCTTTCCCATTCTGTTTCATAATCTTGTTTTAAAATTTTCCAAATGAGAAGACTTTCTGGCTCTATCCTGGATTCCTGCAGTAAGTCAGTTTTTCTGCAGCATTTGGTGCTCACCTTCTCCCTCTTCCTTTATTTGTGACCTTCTACAACAGAGAAATCCCTGTTAGATCTTTTCTACTCAATATGTTACCTCACTTATGAGGCTGTGGTAATTCTTACCTAGTCTGATATATTCATGTTTGTGACCTTTTTATGTGTCTCCTCTTTTATTTGAATAAAACAAAACAATCTGTTAAAATACAAAATTGCATAATAATGTTATTAATATTAGTGTGATATTTATAATGTCTTTATAATATTTCATTAAATAAGGTGTTGGGTAATTTAAATTAACTGTGCTCACAGTTTATCATAGTGACTTTTTACTGTCTAACTGTTTGGCTTTCATTTTCTCTTTTTTTATTTTATTATTTCATTGCCAAACTCAACACTACTGTCTTGAAAGACAATTTTTATCACTGCTTATATCATTACATTATTGCCTGTATTATTACCAGTGATTAAACACTTATATTTTTCCAAGGCTACATCTGCTTTATTAAGTAATGAAGCACAACAGGAGAGGGTCAAGATATTAAAGCAGTTGGTATTGAGAGCCCCATAACTAGATTATGTGTGGTTCAGAAGATTTACTTCAAATTAGGGCTAGTTTTGTCTCCAGGACTGAGATATGACCCCAACCCCCGATGTTCAAAGATGTCCAAGGAGAAGTTTTGTCACAAATCCTTGCTCTCTGTCCTGGGAGATGCTCACTGTGTAAAATGAGAGCATCAGTGCTGGTTGCACATCACTGTCTCTTGCCACTGTGGCTGCACAAGATGAAGGCCAGTGCTGAAAAAACCCAAGGAAGATTGAAAATATTGATAACCACTTACAAATATCCACAGAGTCAAATTCTGGCTTGCTGGTACCCACGCATGTGTCAAAGTGTCTGAGGATTGTGTGGGACTGCTAGGAAAACTTTCTGATCTGATTTCTGCTCTGGTCTACACTGGTGAACAACAAAGCTGTGTGCTTCAATGGAAAAGAGTGTCCTGGACAGGATCTTTCATTCATAGTGTGAACAGCACATTTGTTCATGCCTGTGCCTTGACCTGGAAATATCAACTTCTCATGTTTTTAATCCAGCATTGCTCACAGTCACAAGTGAAACTGTAGCCAGGCAGAATATTTGAACACTGCCTTTGCTGCCTATGCAGAAACATGAGTTTGTCTGTCCAGAAATTGTTCAGGCATCAACTTTCAACTGGATCCTCTCATCATTTTCCAAATTTTAAATTTCCAAGCAGAAAGATCATAATCCTACATATGAAACACTGGATAATCAAATTACCTGAATTTAAACTTCACACCGAAATACAAAGTGTATCATTTACACAGAAAAAAACTTTTACCACACCTTTTCATAAAGAATTTAGGTTCTTACTTGACAAAACTTGCATTGAAGCCATGGGGACTATTTATGAAGAGACTGCAACATCATTCTTAGTGTCATTTTGGTACCAGACAGTATCCTCCTACACTTTGAAGCTGATCACATTTTCTTATGATGAAAAACTCCACAAGATTTCCCTGCCTGGCAGAATGTCTGGGTTGATATCTGTGGCTGAAAACACAACCATGTCTTACAGTACCTTTTAAACTGCATTTGTAAAACAGTTGACAAATAGCTTCAAACACTTTTCTAGGTTTAAATATTTCTGAAGTGTGACAAAACAGAGTGAGTCAGAGTAGAGGAGGAAGCCAGCTGGGAAGTTCCAGGCGAAAATATTTAACTGCTGTTAGTGATGGCATCTATTCAACCTTCAAATAAGAAAAATATTTTTTATTTTGCAACAGCTTCATTACTAGCACACAGCATATTATTTTAAATTCCTGAGTATCAGCAACATGAGAACCTGCTGTGATTTTCATGGAGCAGTTAAAGCACTCCCAAGCTGCATATACAGTGCCAAGAAGCCTGGGTGGTCCTCAGTCCATGGGGCTATCTCCTGGACTGGTTTATCTCCAAAGCAGACAAAGCCAGATGTGTTCCCTGTGGGAGGTCTTCAGGCATCTGGCAACACTACTCAGCCTTCATCATGTTGTATTTCTCAGTGATGTCCATGGAACTTTTCCTGAGTCAGAGTGAACAAAACTGCTGGACAAAACCTTGCCAGCACAAAGTAGCTGAAGTGATTGTGCCATGGATGTGCTGTGTATGATGGCAGAAATGAGGCAAACTGAAGTTGGCGTGGGTTACTGCCAGGCTGGTGTTTATTTCTCTAGATAAGAAATGAGACATTAAGAAGGGGTGAGAAACAGCTGACCTACACACAGATCTCAGGACACCTGACTTCCAACCTTGGTCCTGACAGTGAGGACCTGCATCACAGTCAGCCGGGTCATCACTGTCACTCTCTGCATCCCTCACTCTACACAACCCATCCCATCTGGCTGTTAAATTTACTACACCAAGATTTCTAGGAATCTGCTGGACTTCTAGATGAAGGCATAACTATCATTACTTGCAGCAGCGACTATAATGAATACCCAATTAAAATGTATTTCTGCTATTTCCCATACTGGGAGGGTTTGAAGACAGCAGCAACAAACCAGTTGGATCTGTGATTTGTAAAAATTCTAAAACATATCTCAAATATACATTTCATCTTGCTCTAGATATAAATTCTATAAAGATTTTTGAATGAGTGGACTACATACAACATGTAAATGTAAACATATATGTAGCTTCCACAGCAGCAGGTGTAACAGGAAAATTAATTTAAGGTGACAATAATACTCATAGAAATGATTTAGGCTACTGTTCTCTCATCTTGAAATGATTAAATTCTTGTTTGCCATAATAAACCAAATATTATTATGGTTCTGAATATCTGTGTTATATATACAATGACAACTTACTGTGTATTTCAGTAATAGCTGTTTTTTAAGATGCAGAGAGATGTAGAGCTTTAGTTGATGTTGAAGAATACAGAAAGCCATGTTTTGATTTCATGCTAAATAATTCAACAGATTTGTCTCAGTATAACAATCATCTTAATATGGATGCTACTGAAACGCAGATGAAAGTCACAGTGAAGTTTCAATGTGAGACTGCAAAAAATCAAAAGTAACTAGGCAACTCTTGCTATGAATCATCACAAGGGAATTTATTTGGGGGGGATTTTTTTTTGTCTTTCAAATTTGTCACTATTTGGCTTATGAATATTTCCATGTTACATTGTCATGAAATATTTCATAAATGCTGAATTAAGGCAAACATTTTTGTTGACTTACCATAGGCAGGATCAGGCCTTCCATCATCAATGTAACTGGTCAGGCTTTGAATTTGGAATGCTTAGCAGCAATGGAAATGAAAGTATGACTAGATAAAACTCCTCCAAAGTCACGTATCAATGCTGAAAGCTCCTGAAGGAAAATAAGAACCATCATTGCAGTTGATATGATCAAATTTATTGAGTGAATGAGAATTCCACAGAAGACAATTGAGTTCTCCCACTCACTTTCACAAGTCCCAGATTTCTCATATTATCAGAAAAATGTTTGAATAAATAAAATAACTAACAGCTGTGGGTTTGGACCATTTTGAATCCTTGATTAATGCAGACTAGGGATTGTGTTCATTTTATGTAGTGTTCATTGTATCAGGCGGGCTCTGGATTGAATCTACGTACAGCTTAAGGCTTCACAGGATTCTGCTCTTCCTTAGAAGGATGAGCATTTCTGTATTTTTTTTTTTGCAGTTTTCTATTGTAGCTTTCCCATATTCCCATTTTGTGACTAAAATCTGTTGTTTATCAAGACAAGCAGACATTGCTAGTGCCGGCAATGATTCACCTCATCCACTAGGGAGGACTAGCGCTCCCTGGAGATCCCTTCCAGCCAAGTCTGTATGTTGAAGCAGGCAGTCAGCTACCAACTCCAGCCGCAGCTGTTGGCATTTCTTATATTTTATGAGTGCTTGCAGCATGAACTATGGATGTACTGTGTGCACAGCATGGAATGACTATGTACAATAGGTTTATGGGTGTACATGGCTGAGTTTCTAACCTAACATCACCCTCACACACAAATGTGCTTTATTTTTTTGGAACCTGAATCACTTTTCTTACTTCTTGACTTACTAGAGTTAAGCCACAGGGCCTCAATGTATGTGTTATGTAAAATCTGAAATCCAAACAGTCAGTGAGAATTTATGCCTGGTGTAACTCTGCTGCCTTCAGTAGATACAGATGAGAGGACCTTGGACTGACAGCTGTTGGATGAGCTTGTGCACTGTCAGGGCTGGAGACTTGTTCGGTTCTGTACAAACACTGTCTGAGCTGTATGAGTCAACAACCTTGCAGTTCACTGAAGGAAATTGCTTAGGAAAAATGTTTCAAGCCTATGTGACGTACTTTTTCACAGCTCTGTGAAGCAGAGCTGGAAAAAGTTACTTTCTGGTATCATGAGGTTTTGTAGTTTTTAAATAACGGTGAGATTTTAAAGTAAGTATGTATGATTCTAAGAAAGCTGTAAAGGACCAAAAAGAACTCTCTTTTAAAATTTATTTTCCTTTTGTTTTCCAAATTGCTACTCCTCCTAGAGGTGCTTGAAACTGATTGAATTTGACAGGAATTCAAAGCTATTGTTGCAGCTGTCACTTCTTTCTTTTTCTTTTTTTCTTCCTAAATAAGTGACTTATTCAAACTTGCTCTCAGTCTCACTCTCTAAATTACATCTGTTTTTAAAAAAATTCCTTGCATCTTCCAAAGTACTTCCCTGTGAGGCCACAGGACACAGCATGTAAATCATAGTTCAGCTGGTGTGGGACAGCCCTTTTGCCAGAGTTTAAAACCTCTGTTTGTGTCAGGTGTGGATTGGAAGAAATAAATGAGAATGCACATGGGAAGCAGCAGAGCAGTCCTGCTTTCTCATGGGCAGTAGGGCAGGGGAGACGTGAGACTGTGCCTGCCTTTGTGATGTGAATGGCAGGGTTCTCCTCCCCGTGTGGTCCTCTGTCCTGTGCTCCTACATGTGCTCATGTCTGGGGTTTGTGTGACAAGGTTCTGCTAGTGATGGGGTGACAGGGGTGGCTTCTCTGAGAAGGCACTAGAAACTTTCCCCCCATGTCTAGTGGAGCCAATTCCAACCAGCTCCAAGACAGATCCACTGCTGGCCATGGCTGACCCCATCAGTGACAGCAATAGCACCTTTGGGATAATGTATCTAGGAAGGAAAAAAGTTACTGCACAGAAGCAATCGCATCCAGAGAAGAGAGGAATGAAAATATGTGAGGGCAGACACCAAAGTCAGTGCACAAGAAAGGGCTGGAGGTGCTGCAGGGGCTGGAGCAGAGATTCCCCTGCAGCCCATGGTCCATGGTGAGGCAGGATGATCTTGGATGGAGAACCTCATGCCAGAGCAGGTGGATGGCCATAGAACACTCTGCCGCTGGGCAGGTTCCTGGCAGGATCTGTGGCCCCGTGGAGAAAGGAAGCCCACACTGGAGCAGGTGTGCTGGCAGGACTTGTGACCCCACTGGGGAGCCACGCTGGAGCAGCCTGTTCCTGAAGGATTGCGCCCTGTGGAAGGGACCCACACTGGAGCAGTTCATGAAGGTCTTCTCAGGTCCTGAGAAGTGCTCACGATGGAGGATTTCAAAGGATTGTGTCCCGTGGGAGGACCCACTCTGGAGCAGGGGAAGGGTGTGAGGAGTCCTTCCCCTGAGGAGGAAGGAGCAGCAGAGGCACCATGGGATGAACTGACCGCAGCCTCCATTCCCCATCCTCCTGCGCTGCTGTTGGAGAGGAGGCAGAGAAATTGCCAGCGACACTGAGCCCAGGAAGAAGGGAGGGGTGGGGAGAAGGCGTCTTTCAGTTTTGGTTTCATTTCCCATTACCCCAGTCACATTTGATTGGCAAGAAATTAAGTTAATTTCCCCAAATCGGTTTTGTTTTGCCCGTGACTGTACTGCTGAGTAATCTCTTCCTGCCCTTAGGTCGATCAGAGAGCCTTTCGTTGGATTTTCCTCTCCTTTGCCCTGCTGATGAAGGCAGAGACAAAGTAGCTGTGATTAACACCCGGCACCCAGCCGGCGTCAACCCACCAGCGGTGAGACCCCTTGTGAGCGTCCCTGCAACCCTTCCCGTGCGTGCTGGGGCCGGGCTCTCACCGGGGATCCCTCCTGAGTGCGGAGACACAGATTCCCTGGGCGGCCCGAGCCGGGCATGAGCAGCAGAGCGGCCGGGTGCCGCAGCTCCCCGGCTGCCGCGGCGCTGCTGCCGCACGGGGCAGGCGGGGAGGCCGCGGCGGGAGCCCGAGCACGGCTCTGCCCTTCGGGCGGAGCGGCGGGGCCGCGGCGGGCGGGGCAGCGCGGCCCCCAGGGGCGGGGGGCGGCCCCCGGGCCGGCGGGCGGAGGCCGGGCGGGCATGGCCGGGAGGGGCGGCGGTACCGGCGCCGACGCCTCCCCGCTGCCGGGGCCGGGCGTGGGGGCAGAGCGGCGGCGGCGGCAGCAGCCGCGGCCCCGGGATGCGCTGCCCGGCAGCGGTGCCCTGCGGGGGGCAGAGCGCTGGCGGCGGGCGGCGGGGATGGAGGCGGCCCTGCGGCGCTGCTGCTGCTGGCGGCGCTGGCGGCTGCGCGGGCGGCGCTGCGCGCTGGCGGCCGGGCTGCTCGGAGCCGCCGCCGCCGCGCTCGCCCTCTACTCGGCGCTGCCCGAGCCGGGCCGGGCGGAGGGCGAGGCCGTGACCGTGCTGCTGTGGTGGGAGCCCTTCGGCCGCCCGCGGCGCCTGCCCGACTGCCGGCGGCGCTACAACATCAGCGGCTGCCGCCTCAGCGCCGACCGCGGCCGGCTGGGCGAGGCGCAGGCGGTGCTGTTCCACCACCGCGACCTGGCGCGGCACGGCGCCGAGGGGCTGCCCCGAGGGTCCCCGCCGCGGCCCCCGCGCCAGCGCTGGGTGTGGATGAACTTCGAGTCGCCCTCGCACTCGCCCGGGCTGCGGGGGCTCGCCGGGGTCTTCAACTGGACCATGTCCTACCGCCGCGACTCCGACGTGTTCGTGCCCTACGGGTACCTCTACGTCCCGCCGGCGCCCCGGCCCTTCGTCCTGCCCCGCAAGACGCGGCTGGTGGCCTGGGTCATCAGCCACTGGAACGAGGAGCACGCCCGGGTGCGCTACTACCGCCAGCTGAAGGAGCACCTGCCCATCGACGTGTACGGGGCGCGGGGGCTGGCGCTGGCCGAGGGCGGCCTGGTGGAGACCGTCTCAGCCTACAAGTTCTACCTGGCCTTCGAGAACTCCCAGCACACCGACTACATCACCGAGAAGCTCTGGAGGAACGCTTTCTCCGCCAGCGCCGTGCCCGTCGTCCTGGGACCCCGCAGGGCCAACTACGAGCGCTTCATCCCGCCCGATTCCTTCATCCACGTTGACGACTTCCCCAGCCCCCGGCTGCTGGCCACCTACCTGAAATTCCTCGATAAAAACAAACCCAGCTACAGGCGGTACTTTGCCTGGAGGAAGAAGTACGAAGTCCACGTCACCTCGTTCTGGGATGAGCATTTCTGCAAGGTCTGCGAGGCTGTTAGGACAGCTGGGAATCAAATCAAGACTGTTCAGAATCTGGCCAGCTGGTTTGAAAGCTGATGTTCCTGGCGGGTGACAGCCTGGCCAGCCTGGGCCAAGTGTCAAGGTGTTGGGAAGGATGAGTCTCACAGAGATCTCTAGCCCAGGTAGTCGGCATTAGCCACGGGAGACTGGCATCAGTTGAAGAAGTATACAGGTACAGGAAAAAAAAAAGCTGTGAAAAACCTACAGAAGGAAGATTTTTATTGAAGAGAAAATTATGAAGGTACAAGGAGACATTATGCCAGATGATTCCAAAAGAGCAAAGTTAAATTTCCAGAAGTTGTACTGTTACAGAACTTTTAAATTTCTGCACAGCTCAACATAAATATCTGATGCCAAATTCCTCAGCTGTACAGCTGAAACCAATTTTGGCAGCTATGACAACTTCCTGGACCGTGAAACTTTCCTCTGCTCACAGAAGACACATGATCAGTGCTGGTTTTCTGTAAAAAAAAATTATTTTCTGTATACTAAGACAAAAATGAATGTTTTAAACTGTTTTTTATGCGAGTGAAAGCTATTTACACACAAATTCTGAGCCACAAGTGTTGAATGTAAGAATCTGATGATACAGTAGCACCTTTTAGCAATGCTTGAAATTGCAGCAGCTAGTTAATAGTGCTTTGAACCAAATAATTGTTCTGTTTAGGAAAAAGTGTATGGAGGGGACTGAATCTGAGTGGACAAACAGCTCAGATGATGTGAAGTATTTCTCCTACCAGCTGTTGAAACCATAGGCATGTTTATCCTGTATAAGAATAGAGTAGGACTTTAAATACAGGAAAACACAGACTGTAGGGAAGAAAGTTGGAACACTTCCACTCTCCCTTTATTCAGGAATTAGAAAATGTTTACAGGTATCTGCATGTTTTTCTCTGCAAAATTATTGCCATACAGGAAAATGCAGGGAAAGGCTCAGAATGGCAGGGGTTTTATTACTGTATTGAATATATATACAGAAAGGCTAACTTTTTTCTCAAGTATCAGTAGACAGTGCTATGGCATAGCAACTTTTTTGGTTTATGGCATGCATTTTGAAAAATTCTGCTGGGGGACAGACTAGTCAGAATGTTGTTTTGTTGTTTTTAAAGTAGTAATTACAAAAAAAAAAAAATCCCCAAACTTCCAAATCACTTACATTCACAAAGAAAATTACTGTAGAGAATAAGATCTACGTTGTTGGTAAAATGCAGGTTGTGTGAGGAAAGAATATAAAAAGGGAAGGATTTACTATTTTCTCTTCCTTTGGTTTTGAGGTCCTTTTGTGGCTCAGCTTTTAAATCCGTAAATATGTTCTTAAGGTAGAACTCCCTTCACTCAGTGCCTGTCAAGGAGCATTTACAGTAGCCATTCCCTTTTAGACTCCCACCTTTTGCTGTAGCCATCCTAGTAGTGGATGTGTGGTTACTTTTTGGTTACATGTAATCTTGCTCAGCCAAAGCCAGAAAGAAACTTCAGTTACAATTGCACATCCTCGCCAAGCTCAGCCTCTCTGTCTTTTTTGCAGCTATGAAGTTTGGTGGATAAAAAAATGGCAACATACAAGAGACTTGCCCGTGTGAATAAGGTATTCATTCTGCTGCTTTTTAATCCATGGAGTTACTCAGAGACTTCACTCAGAATAAAATCATGGGCACAGAACAGGTGGGAAAAGAAGAAAATCAGTTGCAAATAAAAGATGGGCATCAGAACAGGCAGCCTCGCTGGCATTTGTGAGTCATATTTAGGCTAGGAAAGGATTAGATTTGATTTAAGCACTATGGGATGTTGGATGAGTGCTTTTAAGATGTGTGAGCTGGCAGTCTACTGCAATTTATTTTAGTTAGTTGTTCCCCATGATTAGGTAAGCGTGGAGCCAAGGATTATTGGGGAAAAACCCTAATAATAATGAAATTAATTAATCATTTGCACAGTTTTACCAGTTCAGCTCTTGCAGTCTTCTCCAATTACTCCCTTCTGCTTCTGTGCAAGGAGGGTTGACTGAAAGTACTTGATGAAATTTTTGTTGTCAGTTCCAGAGTTATTGTAGAATATTTATTGGGAAGGAAGTGAAAACAATCTATGCAATGTGGATATAGAAGGGATAATTCCTAATGCTGCACTTTCACTCCAAGAAGTGTAAAGTGATTTGTTTAAAGTAAAAGAGTGTTCTTCATGGCATGGCCATCTGTTTCTCTACCAGTAGTTACTACTGCCATAATACTGGGTTTGATATTTTTAAAACTCCAATATAGGTATAATATTAAGAGTAATACCCAAGTATTAGAATGATAGGTTCCCTCTTTTCCTTTGAATGTATAGTATTTTTTTCAGTTTTTATCAGAGTTTGCAGAACTGTATACAAAAACCCAATCTTAAAAGTAATGAAATAATATTTAAGATTGCACTACTTTTTATCAGTCTGCTGAAACCAGTGCATTTTTTTCAGTCCTTCTATTTTTTTTAGCATTTTGTGAAAGTTTCCAGGCACACAGTTCTTCTGTGTAATCATTAGTAATGCCACATGCAGAAGATCAGGCTGCAGGAGCATGGGAATTTCCAGAGATTGCAAGTGTTAATTTTCTTCTCAGCCTCTCTAAAAAAAAAAGAGTTGAAATCTTTGAGGGAATATTTTTGTAAAATTCAGTAAAGAGCTACAAAGCAATTAAAGCATTGTTTGGGTAAAGTGGTCAGAATTGCACAGTATTTGTAAATTGTGCATTGAAGATTTTCAAGAACTGTATGGCGAAAACTGCAGATTTGTAGTAATTATTGCAGAACCACTTGCGCTGACAAAAGAGAAGCCTTTTCTAATTTCATCATTCTTACATGGATGTTGCAAATTTGTGGCTTTCCATTTGGGAGGAAACTCAGTCCAGGCCTATAGCTGCTGAAGTCAGTATTACAGAACTTCTATAGATCTCTGGTTTTTGGTCATCCACACCATGAGCTAATTGTGTCCTGTTACAGGCAAAGGACTGGCTTTTGTAATGCACTTTGTAGAGCTTAATGATAAAGTTTGCCTGAATGAACTGGTTTGTACATTGGGTACCCAGACATTGCAGATGGTGTATACAATCCAGTTGTAAAAATTGGGGAAAGCTATTTTCTATTTTTAGTAGAAAAATTTCCTTGAATACATTTTGGAAAATTTTTTATTCCATGCCTTAAAATATTGGAGTGGAGGGAGAGAAAGGAAGATTGTTATCTTCTGGGTTTTATAAGAAGAGGAATTACATTACTTTTTGGTTATGATATAAATGGAATAGAGAATTATGTGATCCCTCAAATTGCATATTGTATCTCAGGGAATTTTATACTGTAAGGTGTCTTGATCTTCATAGAATGAAGTAACTTTATATTAATGATATATGTTGACTCTCAATAAAATTAAAGGAAGTAGTGCAAAATGACTCTGTTTTTTTATTCTGTTGTCTGTGTTATGAAAGCTGAAGAAAACTGCTTTTTAAAGAGAATGAATGTCTTTTCATGTTGGTTTAATAAATAAAAGTGGCTGACTGTTCTCAGAGTAGTCAGACTATCTGAGGTTAGGCATGAAACCTGGTTCTGCCAGGAGAAAAATATTTTCCTAGGAGAGGCTGTGCTAAGTTCTTTTCTGTATGAAAAGGTGCATTTATTGAAGTTGGGTGTTGGAAAAATGTCATTTCAAACAAAACCAGAAAACAAACTTTCTCTTGACCTACAGAGAATTTGAATGTGGTTGGATTCTTTTTGCCTCCCTTAAATTTCAGAATGAGACTATGTTTATTTTGGTATTCAGCATGTAGTGCTTTATGTTCCTTTTTAGCAACAGCTTTTTTTCACGGTTGTTCATGGTTGTTTTCAGCTGAGCGACAAAAGACCAAGAGCCAAGAGCTGTTTTCCCTAAGCTTGTGTTAACACTGATTGCTGCACAAGTGATGGCTTACCCCTCTCTTCACTCATCTTAGTGCACAGTATTGAGAAAGCATTTCTGAAAATTCCTGCCCAGCCAGGAAGGGGGCAGAGCTGCAGACCTTGCTTTTCCTTGTATCATTCTCGCATTTAACTTTTCTAAGTAGAGCTTAAACTGACTGCTTGCTTAGTCCTGCCTAAGGGGGGAAATATTTTTTAGCTCATTTTCCAGATGGCGCTGAACACTGGGTTTGGGAAACTGGTTAAACATTTTTCTGACAAATATTAGGAACCATTTGTTCAAGCTTGCTTGGTGAGTGTGTGAGTGAGTTATGCCTGATTAAACTCACACAGCTCTCTATCCAACAGTCATAAAAAATGGTGTTTGTTTAAGGGAGTAAATAACCCTTTGTAGAGTGCACAGACCTGACTCAATCTAAAATCTGTTGACGAGAACACAGTGACTTAATGTGGATTTAAGTGGTGTTTAACTAAAGATAACTCAGGATCCAAGTATAACAGCCTGTTTTTAATCAGTAAAAAAAGTCATTATTTGAATAACTTGCCTGTAACCAGCTTGGTTTATGTAACCAACTCACTTTAACAATTTGCATAATTATGTCTTTTCTTCTGTGGGGTCATTTAAAAAAAAAATACCCCAGGCCAGAATTTCTATGTCTTCTTTGCATTCTGAAGATTTATTTTTTTTATGGTCTTGAGCTAAATACTTAAGCTTAATTTTCACACAATGGCAGCTGTTCCTGAGAGTCTCACCCCGAAATTATCTGAGTTTAAAAAGATGAACCTGTTTTCCAGGAGTGCTTTGAGAGCTGCAGGGATCTCTCACTGCTGGTGCTAAAGGCGCTCTATGTGTTCAGGAAGCATTGAGAAGCTATGACCCCCTTGTAATTGAAAAAATTTCTCTAAAGGAATACATACTTTTCTGAATTCCTTCAATGATTTTAGGTCCTTATAATTGCATGGGTTTAATTTTTGCAACAGATTTAAAACTGGACTTTATTTCAGGAACACTTGATATTTTAACAATATTCTTTAACTATGAAAAATAGTCCCAAATTTGGAACTTGAATTTTTCTCTATTTATCAAAACATCTTTTGAAGTTAATTAACCCATAGGTTGGCTGCACACGTTATGGAAGAAAATTCTGCATTTGCATCCTTGAATTTGCCTTGAATTGATGTAAAAGATGCTGTAGATATTTTGGACTATGAGAAGCTCATAAAACAGGGAAAAAGAGCATTAGGAATGCCCAAGCTGTACTATGGTTCTGAGATCCTGATCACATGAATGCTTATGACTGGAAATTGGCCATCTTGCTTTTAAGCAGAAGGCAGAAAGATGATTGCAAATAAAAAGCATAGATTATCAGATTGTAAATACATTTGGGTGCATTTGTAATGCTGCCAAATAACTATGTATAGTATAAACATGATTAATTTATTTGAAGCAAGCACAATGTGACTACATGAAATACAGCAAAATAATTGTCCTAAAGGCAAAGCTGGATTCAGATATGGAAAAAATGGTACTGAAAAAACCCATGCAATTGTGGGAAAGCGTGGGTAGACATTTTAAATTGTTAAGTGGGAGAATGTCCTTGGAACTGCTGACTCTAGCCCAAACTGAAACCAGAAAACATAGGTTCAGGGTCATGCTGGTACTCAGGCTTATATCTGCTTCTGAATAGGAATGGCCTGCTGAAATTAAGGCAGAGCTCTGAACATTTTTATTCTCCTTCCAGTCCCAAGTGTATGTTTTGCTTGCCTTATTGTTTGTTTGTCTTCTATGTCATCCACATGTTTCTCCTCAAATGCGCTCAGACCTGAGGATGTCTTCTTTCATGTCTTGTTACTTTAGAGAAGGAGAGCTAAGAGGAGATAAGTTAATATATGTATGGTTGCTGGAAATTTTGGTTGTATTTTGCCAGAGTTCTGGGGTAAGTGCAAGTAAGCAATAACAGCTGAATACAAAACAGAGAAGCATGTTTTAGGGCAGCATCTTGTTGGAGACCCCGGCCTGGTCTGAAGCATCTCATCAGTTTTTAAGGCTGAGACTTTATGCTGTGAGTTTTCTATTTAGTGGTGAAGATTATTGTATCACATATTCCCAAACAGTCCCACGGATGTGTCATCTCAGAACCAAAGAATCACAAGATGGACTATGAGCAGCGACAGTAAGTTTGTGCTGTGAAAAAATTTGTCAGCTTAATTAGAGAAGAATTTGTCCTGAGTTCAGGCTCTGATAAAGGATATTAATGAGAATCCTTAATGAAAAAATCAGGTTCACTACACTGTCTGTTATGGTGTCTGTGGTGAGGAATGTTTTCTGTGCTGTCTTTACAGTTGGGTCATTTTTGTTGCTACTACTGAGATATTTATTAAAGTGAGGATTAATCCACAGGAGTTTTTAGTAAAGAATTTTTTATGGGACTGCTGATAGAGAGGAGATGAAATCTGGTCTCCTGCGCAGAGTCGAGGAGAGAAGCAGTCTGGAGCAGCCCAAAAGCACCATCACTGCAGGTAGTATGAGTGAGTAGCAGACCTGGGCTTGACTCCATGTGGGAAATGGAGAAGATAAAGAAATGTCACCAAAGTAGTGGGTTTTTATAAAGTTACTGAAGTACTTTGAACTCCATTGCCTAAAGCATTTGAGAAATGCACTTCAAAACAGAACACAAAAGGAGACTCTTGGTCACAGGCATAGACTTTGCCATAGTCTAAACATGTTCCTGTGGATAAAAGCTGCAGAAACAAACCAGGAAGGCCTCATCAGCTTTAGGTAAGCAGGCAGAAGAGAGCAGAAGAAGAAAGCAAGGACATCACCAAGGCTGTAAAAGAAATAGGTTAGTTGAAAAGTTTGCAGCAGCCTCACTGGCAGCCCCAGCGACGTGACCAGGACAGGGGCTAAGGGAGGATTCCTCTTGGATTTCCCATCTGGGAATAATTTTACCCTGAGCATAGAAGCAAGACACATGATTCTTTCAGCTGGGTTGAATATCATCAACAGGGCACTGAGGAACAAGTTAAGGTACATCTCCAGTGTTTCAGAAGAAAGATGACTCTCACTCCTCCTCTTGTAGGTGTGTGAGGCAGAGCCAAAAGCTGCATTCCTTGTACTGGTTAATGACTTGTGACATACTGTGGGAAGAATATTTTTCTGAACATTGCCTCAAGGGCAGAAGTGGTTTTAGCCAACCTTTTTTATGAAACAAATGGTCTTAGAACTTGACAAGCTCTCACAACTGTCCAACCTCTCCAGCTGGCTGAACTATGAACTCTAAACAGTTTCTGCTGGCTGTGGGACAGCTACACGTGCTGTTTAGGCATCTGAATAGACTTTTTACAGTTTAAAATGCTCAATTTCTTTCTTTTGCTCTGGTGGTTAATTAGTCTACCTGTCACATTTCTGCTATGGATCAACTTCCACATCTTGCTCTCATTTCCCTCTCGATGGACTGCTGGCCAGCTCAGCTGCTTGGGCAGGTTAACCTGGACTGGTGGGTTTGGATACTTAACAGAAAAGTAGCATCATGAAACAAAAGGTATATATGTGGTTTTCTCTTTTGCTGGCCTTTTGGGATTGTGGGTAGTGAGGCTGGAGTTGAGCAGAGAAGGAAATGAAATGTAGAACTGAATGATGTATCTTCTTGCTTTACCTAAAGCTTATTATACCCAAAGAATGTAAGAGCTTCTAGAAGATGTGTCTCTAAAACCCAAATTGAAAAAATTCTATTTGCCCTGTAATGTTCCCCATGACAGCGGTAGAGATCGGGATGGAGAAATCTCCATTTCTAATTTTCTGAACAGCTGCTTCTCCGCAAATTCAGGTTTGATCCTTGACGGCCTCAGAGCACTCCCTCATCTTGTGCCATGGCTTGTTCACCTGCTTGATCCTGCTGAAGTGCAAGGGGATCTGGACTGTTTTAACCTGCCCTTGAGGCCATCTGCTTTCCTCTGGCAGATGTGTGCGGCTTGGAGGGGATGGTGAGCTCCGTGCATGAGTGCTGGCATCTCAGATCCCATGCTCACATCTACCTGGGGGATGCAGAGACAGACCTGACCATAATGTTCAGCTCCTCCCATGTCTCCCTATGCCCCTGCATCTTGTAGATTATCTTATTACTTGAGCAGTGTTACTTGCAGGCTGTGCTGGCTCTGCGCAGAAAAGCCATGAGACAACAGCAGATCATATCTTGGCCCTACATCCTCAATCCAAACCCACAAGCCAAACCCACAAAGTAGTCCAAATATCTTGAATTACACCTTCTATGAGACATCAGATACTTCAAAAGTTTGATATCTAGGTCACATCCTGTGTGTTTTGTCATTAATAACCTCATTTATTTTGCAAGTGCTACTTTAAAAAGCCAGTGTTGTACTGGCCAAAGAGAAAGTAGTCTGCTTTTTTTTTCCTCCCTGATGTTAACTACTGGAGTATGTGCAGGCTGCCAAAAATTTCTGGTTGCTTGGGATATTGTTCAGCCACATGATGCCTGTAATGTTCTGTCCACATCCATGTATCCTGTGGATTTCACAGGTGGTTTTGGAGTATACAAAGTGTCATCAGCTCTTATGCAAATTTCTGCTTCTTATCAGTCTAGACCACAGTGTGTGCTATGAAGGCAGAAGCATGTCCATCTGTCTTGCTCTAGATTGGGATCTGTTGTTTAAATCATGCTGGGACAGTACAGTTCCTGCACTGGTGTACTATGTCCTGCTGCTTTTGCATATCTGGCACAGTCTAGCAGCTTTAATGCTGCCACCAAAATATGTGCAAATGAGCAAAGAAATAGAATAGATTTCACAAATTCAGATGAAACTGTCACTTTATAACCCTTAGGTTTAAACTTAAGAATGCAGGGGTTCATTTAAAAAGGCTTACCTGAAGTTACATAAATAAAAGGCAACTTAGGGACTGGGAACCTGTTGTCTTGTGTTAGAGTGAGTCTACTGTCACTTCCACCTAGCAGTCTGAATCTGGCCCTTTCAGCTTCAACACAGACTGGATAAGAGCCCATGTATTAAGTCAGGATGGGTTTGACAGAACACAAATGAGATGTGGGTGACAAATTTTGTCACTTGCTCATTTTTACGTCTCTTCAGATGAAACCACAGATCCTAACCAGTGCTTATTTATTTTCAGCTCTGATGTGTCATACTGGTGCATTTGTGGATTCCTTATGGGTTAATTACAGACTTCAGTTTGAAGTGTGATATGAAAGAGTTACAGGGATTTAATTTTTATGCCTTACAATGTGTGTATGTTGCAAGATGCTTCACCAGCAGAGATCCTACAGGCAAAGCAGACTGCTGTACCATTAAGGTTTGGACCCAGAAGGACTCAGGCATTTCACTTGATACTGAAATTAAACCTGGTTTGTACATCTGTAGGATTCTGTGTTCAGATTAGAAGCATCTGCTTTGACTCCTGTTTCTGTCCATCCCTACGGCATTCAGCAGGGTGTTCTCAGGAATACTGAAGTACTCTCTTGGACTTGCAATTGAGATTTACCTGTGCACATGTAAATGCTGAAGGAATGTGGCCTGGGTGGCTGACAGGTGTGTGAGAGAACAAAAAGATGCCACTGCAAGGGAACGCTGGCTTTGTTCTCACTGAAGGGTCTGAGTGTGTGGTGCCTCTTGTTTCTCATGATGTTTGCAGCACATTAAAGTCTTCTATATTGAACCTTCTGAAATGCTGCTTCTGCATTAAAAAAAAAGTATTCATTTGTTTCTGTGACATAAACCTCTCTGGTTTTACCAGAGGGTTGCCAATCATCTGATTTTACAGGTACTTCTCCATTGTTTTAAAATAAAGTAATTTCACTTACGTCCCAGGTTACTTGGTTTATATGATGAAAACTCAGCATTATAATTAAGCTAAAGGCAGGTCTGGCTTCAGTGAAAATGTCACAAAATTTTATCTTTGTTTCAGCCTTCACACACAAAGTCCGATATAAAACAAGAGAGAGGTATCTGAGGGATCCTAAGTCCTGTGATCAGAATCTTTCCTGATCTTTGCTCTTGGTACAATATTCAAATATACTTTATGATTCTATGTCTTCTGTAAGAGGTAGTCCAGGAGGCACAAGTAGATTTTATCTTTTTCTAAAGTCTTGCATATTCCTAATTCATTGGAAGTCATTTTAGCCTGACTTTCCTGGAGATAGCAGTGCTGGTCTCTAGGATGATACATTCCCCAGCATTTACATCCTCCTTCAGTAGGTGACCCAGTGTGTGAGTTGGGCAGGCGAGAGCCTCCACTCAGTCTAATATCTTAGGTCCATGTGTGTGCTTACAGCTGTCCTTCACACAAAACAGTGCTCAAAATAGGTAGATGTAGCTCATGATCAGTTCTTACCTGAGCCCAGGGATGGTAGCAATTAGTGGTGGTGGGCCGCTGACATGTTTGGTACAGCCTGATTCTTTGCCCTAGGAACACCTCAGTGGAGTAAGGCAGGACCTGCCCAAACCATTCCTTGTTCTTATTTCACTTTCACTTTGGTTACAGTAGGCAAAGAACCCCTCTGTTTGTAAATGCACCTAATACTATCCTTATTTCCTAGGGGGATTGTGAGGTATTTTCCTCCCTTAATAAAGTACTTTGAGATCTATAAACAAAAAAGCTGCTACAGTGGTATGAAGGAGCTGATGCTAGAGACTAAAGGAGTGCATGGCAGTCAATAAGACTTTGTCATAGTCTGAACATGTTCCCATGGATAAAAGCTGCAGAAACAAGCCAGAAAGGCCTGAGAAGACTGCTGCATTAAAGCAGCCTGGATCTGTGACCTCTATGGGATAAGTCCCCTCTATGGGATATTTGCTAAGCTGAGGCTCTAGTAGGAGTTGTCACTTCGGCTCTGAGAAGGCAGAGCAACCTCGCTTCCATCCCCATTCCCACCACATTCCCATTCCCATTCCCATCCCCATCCTCTGCACGTTTTCTTTGAGAGGAACATTGTAAACATGATGGAGCTGGGAATGTCTCCTTTGTGTCAGCACTCCCCTGAAAGCTTGACCTGGCTCTGTTAAAAATGTTTACCTGTGTCCCACCAAAGCACAAGGGAAATCTCTCCAGTGGTTTCCTTGGTGTATCACCCAATGTGTTAGTGCTGTATTTGCCTGCAGAAATATCACAGGAGACACAACAAAAGGACTACTCCAACACCACCATGCTGATATGATGTTTATTCTGAAAGCAGAAGAATGTGAAATGAGGTGAAACTGTTCTTTCCACATGCACTGTTTGCATTGCATTAGTGTAGTAATATTTTTATATACCCCTGGTGCTTTGCATCTCTTTGATCTTTGCAATCTCACACGCTACAGCACAAACAGAGCAGGGTCTGGAGGAAACAGCAGTGCATTGTGTGCCTTTGTTTGCAGTGAGCATGACCTCATGGGTTGTGTTCCAAAGTTCCAGAAAAGCCCATAGCCCAGAGCAAAAGAGATGTTTCTATTCTTCACCACTTGTATACACCTCTTTAATATAAAGGAGAGGTGTCAGACGGTCATGTCTTGTTGTGTTTTGATTTTCAGGGGACACACCATGACATTCAATAACCTGATGCTCTACCCATCATGTGCTACGTATTGTTTGTATTGTGTATCCCTGGGGACACATACAGCCGATGGGGGTGTGTTTGTGTCTGCACACAGCAAAGTGTGCACAATCTCGGGGAGCACGGGAAAAGGAGGTGCTGTATCAGAGCAATGGGCCATTGCCTCTTGGAGCAAACAGCAACAGCAATGGTGGCAGGCACCAACATCCATCCTTAGCCAGGCTGCTGCATATTTTGGGTAAAATTAGGTGATTTTTATCTTTGAAGGTGGTGCTCCCTATTCTCTTCAAAGGCTAATAAAAAATTAGTTTGCTCTTACATGCATGGTATCCAGAGCAGAACCTCAAAACAATGGGCTAAATTGAGCAGAAGAAACATGACCTACCAAGAAAAGAACAACTTTCCCTGATCCTCAGCCCGGCTTTGGAGATAAAAGTGCCCTGAAGAGTAATACATATACAGCTAATGGAGCTCACTGCATGCAATGTCCTTTTGTAGTGAAGGTGGGCTTCTAGTTCAAAAGCTGCTGCCAATTTTAAATAAAACTACATTGAGCAAAAAGAATCACAGGCTCTTTGGTAGCCCACCAGGTCCCAAAAACCATTCCAGATGTTTTGAGTAAAAATTAGTGTCTTGGATTTTATCTGAGACTTGGAGTGTGTCCTAGGACAGAGGGGTGAAAGACATAGCTGTAATTCAATTCTAGAAACAAAATTCAGGCCCATGGGGTCACCTTGGGGAAAATTTGGAGGCCAGCCTGGATTGCAGTTGAGCAGGTTTTCATACCACAGCCTGAGAGCAATTTTCTATCCTTCTGTTGCTGTGATCCAGTCCTAAAGTAAGATAAGCACACGTAACTGAGACAAAGCCTACATAGAAAAAGGCCTGATTGGGAAAATGCCCAGGTACACAGAGAACTCCCCCTTCTCCAGGAGCAGGTCAGGCTAGTGCTTCTGTTTTGTTCTGTACTGATATTACAAGTGACAGCTGATTCCCATCAGTCGGGTACATGGATATAATTGTCACTTTTGCTTCTGGTTCCTTTCCAGAAAAGATTCAGGCTGCCTCAGTCCTTGCAGAGGCATTGCCAGGTGGCTCTCACCTGAGGCCAGGACTCACCTGAACACTGAATCCTTTGTTCCACTGCCCTTCCTTGGTCAGACAAGAAGCAAATAATCAGATCACTGTTTACTGGCACCCTGTTTTCCTTAGAACATAGGCAAAGAGAATGAGATCAAAAGGTTTATCACCTGGGACCTTTTCTTTGTCAAATTTTCATCTAGTAACCCCACATTTTGGTATAATTAAAGTGCTAAGTGGAGACAACTGTACATGCATGAATGTTTAAATAAAATGTGTGTGCGTGGAGAAATATTCAGAAATATCAATTTTCTTTGTTTTTCTTCTCATTGTTACCAGTGAGGACAGCTGGAGTGTGCACGCTCTTGCAAAAAGAAAGGTCTCTGTTAAAACTCAAAAGATACAGCTTCTCTCTGCTATGTCCATTGATAAATGCACTTCACTTGCCTATCAGTTTTCTAGCAGTGTAGTTGTGCAGTGATTTAACTGGGCAGGCAGCTAAACACCTCCCAGCCATTTGGAAAAAAGGAAAACTAGTGGGTTGAGATAAAGATAGTTTTTAAAAGGACAGAAAAGGAAGCTAAAATAATAGTACTAGTAATAATAATAATAGAAAAGAATATGTCAAACAAGTGATGCTCACTGCAATTGCTCATCACTAGCTGAATGCTGCCCAGCCAGTTCCTGAGCAGAGATTGGTCTCTCCTGGCCAACTTCCCCAATTTTTTTATTCAGCATGATGCCATATGGTATGGAATGTTTCTTTGGCCAGTTGGGGTCAGGTGTCCTGGCTGTATCCCCTCCTACCTTCTTGTACACCCCCAGCCTCCTCCCACTGGCAGGGCAGAGTGAGCAGCTGCAAAGTCCTTGACACAGAGTAAGCACTACTTAGCAACAACTACAGCATCTGTGTGTTATCAGCATTATTCTCAACGTTATTCTCATCCTAAATCCAGAACATAGCACTGTACCAGCTACCAGGAAGAAAATTAATTCTATCCCAGCCGAAACCAGGACAAGCTTTGTACTTTGTACTTCTTGTGCTTTGAAACCCTCTGCTACCTGTGTGCATTAAGACTTATAAAACCAGTAAAGGATTCCTCTAGGACTGTCGCTGTTTGACCTCTGTTAGCTACATAAGGATTGCATGTATCAAACAAGAAAACATACAGACCTCCTGAAACCTAAAATAAGAAAAAAGAAATCATAATTACAGCAGCCTTTCATTTATGAGCTCAGCTTGTTCAGTTTTCTTTAAAGCCCAGCAATTGAGATAAGCATGGCAGCAGGCTCTGGATGTTACAAGATTCAAGTCAAGATTTTGACTGGCTTCCAATGTTAGATTGCAAAATCCACTCCACTGGCACCTGCAAGAGCTGCTCCGGGAGCATGTTCTCTGCTGTAACTCTTGCAAGATGGCTCAGAAATCTCAGATTTCAGGTATTTCAGATTCAGTAGAAAACAGCTCAAACTCCATCTCCTAATCTTCCTGCTATCAGGACAGAGTATGGGATCTGGGCTTTCCTGCAGCACAATGATGCTACGAATTCCTGTGATCCAGCCTGGTGTCCTGTGTGCTTACAGGTGCATCTACAGAACCCTGTAGAGGGAGAGCCACCAGGTTGCAGGTAGCAGGATGCTAAAATTGCCCCTCATAAAGAAGTGTGTGTTCTCCTGGGTACAAGGAGTGGGTGGGACTGGATAAGGGCATTGGGTTCAACAGGTTTTGCAAGTGCAGGAGGTAGAGTGCGACAGCTGGGCATCCTGCAAGTAGCAATTAATGTCTGCATGCAGCTGAGGACAGGCAGAAGAGGAGTTTTAAACCACTTTCTTCTTGCTATTGATTTCTCCTCTTAGGGCTTGCTGGTTTGTCTGAAGTGTTGTGTATTAAACTTCTCCTTTTTCGTGCCTCTGTCACGATGCTGCTTTTACGCTGTCTTGCTTTTAGAGCCTTAAAGCTTTCAGTGAAGAGCCAGGTAAAGCTGGAGTTTGATGGTTTCCCTGCTCATTGCTTCTTTAGTGTCCCATATCTCTAGCTAGAGTGTGGGAGTCTGGGTGGGAGCTGGAATCCATTGCTCACATCTGCTCACTGGCAGAGGATGACAGCAGAGCCAGCTCTGCTCCCCCACTTCTCCCTGCTAAGCAGAAGCCAGACCCAGATAGATAAAGCAAGAACAATATGAATTAGGATGGTGTAAATACATAGAAATGACAGTCCTAATTAATTCTATCTTTTTACACTGACATTATGAAAATGCCCACTCTATATTCCTCTACCTGGAAAAAAAAATCATTTGGGGAAGATTTGTTTTTCTTGTAACTCTTGAAAAACATTACTATGCTGAATATACAATGAGCACTGCGTTTTTTCTGTGCTGCACAAAAACGTATATGAAAAACGGTTATTTTTCATCTTTTAGCATCATTTATCCATGTCTCTCTAGCCAGTTATATTTAGGATGAAATGAATCATGGACTGTTGCTGCCCAGTGACTATAAAAGGAATCTTAAATGACCGTTTTGGATGCAGATGTCTTTTGTAACAATTTTTGTTATACTACTCTTCCTTAACTTAGTTTCACAGCTTGGATAGAAAAATCTGCTTGTAAACCAGACATCAGATTTCTTATGCCAAAGCTAAACACAAAATAAATTGATTTTACGTAATAAAATCTGACCCAGAGGTTATAAAAAAATCGTAGGGGATGAAGTAACCCCCACAAATCTCTCCAGAGTCGTGGCTTGCTGAGGGGGGTGCTTTGGCATCTCTTGTGTGCAGTGGGTGGTGTGTGATACCATGGCTCTCCCTGCCCATCGCCTTGCCAGCAGCAAGCCTTCCCATCCCCAGCAGAAGACACAGTGCTTTCCAAACTCTCTTCCTCTGGCCTGTTTTAGATGTGCATGCTGAGGTAAGCTGGAGTTGCCTGGGGGGTTTGTTTCCCTCCCTGGGCAGGGGTGAGGTGGGCTGCTCAGGGTGCTGTGAGGCAGGGAAGGAACTCAAAGGGGGAACCATGAGGAGCAGCCTCTGGGGTGATGCTGTGGGCATGGTACAGCATGGATGTGGCCAGCTGTTGTTTGTGGTTTCGCAGATGGATTACCAGCATCTGCAGACGTGCTGAACCAGCGACTGCTCGGGTCCCGCAGCCTGAGGAAGGAGCTTCCACCTGGTCTGGACGCAGGGGAGCATCAAACCTGCCTCCAGAATGGGAACCTGCAACCAGCTGCCCTGCTTTGCCTAAGCAAATGATTGGTAAACCAAATTAGAAGCTCATTAGGGCAGGGAACATCTCTCTTTTTCTCTCTCTCATTCTCAGCCTTATTTCCTGTATTGTCATAGTAGAGATAATAATGCTGTTATTAAATATCTAACCAGATTGCTGAAACATAGCATTTTTTGACCAAAGGTATTGGTATCTATGAGCTTTAGGCAAAGAGTACCATAAATAAATTAATTTCAATGTTTTTGAAATTTTGCTTTTTGTTTTGAAAAATAATTTACTTTTGTTTATAAAATAATTTCTTGTTGTTTATTATACCAAAAAACTTTGCAGTGTTTTGCAAATTAATCTGTCTTTTGCATTTATGAAACAAGAATGACTATATTTTAATGCCATATTAGTCATTAAACTGATTGGGACAAGTTTAGTAAAATTAATTTTGCATTCTGTTGCTGAGTACTCTGCTGGGCAAATAAAACAAACAACTACAGCAAACCTTCAGACGAGCTATTCATTTTGCAAACCCAGGAGAAACAGAAGACAGCAATGCTAGCTGCATCTAAACGCCATCAACCCCACTGGACCCATTAAAAGGAAGAGTTTCAGGTTTTTCTCCATATTTCCATTTTCCCCATGCACTTTTTCCATGCTGCAGGAGGGAGGAGTTTCCCAATGGCAGAGAGAGGGGGAGGAAGGCTCACTGCAAGGTTCAGGTTTGAGCAATAAATACTGGGAAGACAGTGTCAGATGGCAGAGGTCATAAACCAGGTAAAAGAAAGACCTTTTTATTACCCTTCCCTGCATTTGTGGGATGGGGTTTGGATAGTGGCTGAGCCCTGGAAGGAGGTAACTTTGCTGCTTTTGCTGTCGGTGACTCATAAGTGACTCAATCAGCTCTTGAAAACACAAAAGCACTCTTGTGCAAAGTTCTCATCTCCGGTTATAGGTAGTCATTACCTCTGAGAGGGTGCTCAGAACATGAGTAGGAGTTTCTCTCTGCCAAGAGAGTATTTTGAGGTGTCTGGTTTTTGACAACCCAATTTTCTTTCCACGCTTCAACTCCTTCCTGACAAGACAGTTGTACAAAGCATTTGCAATTTTTCTGGTTCAAGGCTTTTTGTAAGACTAGTGAGGTCAATATCCTGTTTAAAAAGTAGCAGAGAAAGCTTTCTATTTTTTTTCTCAGCAAACATTATTTGTATTTTTAAAATACAGATATTAAATACAAATTTAAATATATAGATATATTTTTTTTTAAATTTACATTTACAGCTGCTTGTGTTTGGCTGTCTGCTAGCATTGCTGAGAATCAGAACGAAACACCAGGATTCCTCAGACACGCAGCATCAAGGTGATGGATCCCCTGTGTGCTACCCACCTTTCCCTGGCAAGCACCAAGCACATCCCAAGTTCATCAGGCACCCTGATATGTGAGCCCATTAGCAGCCTCTCTGCTCCTCAAAAACAGATGCTTGCTGTGCTCTGTTCACTATGGACATCCTTTTGTTTGTCGCCTGTAATGGGTTTTAAATCGGCTCAAATTATATGGTAACATTTAGAAAGACTATTGGTGGGCTTTTTTCACACTGGCATGGTGCAGAGGGAAGATGCAGGGCCCATCAGCGGTCACCTGAAGGACATTTTGGGTTAGATCTTTGCAGGGAGGCGCGGCTGCAGATCACAGTGGGGTGCGATGGGATGCTGTCAGGGAGCTGGGCGGGCTGCGTTCTGCTGCTGACTCTCCAGTGGGAGCTGTTCGGATGGAGCGGCCCCTCTGCACCTCTCGTAATCCCTCCAGAAGGGATTCGGGCGTTGTGCTTCCTGAGGGACATCAGGGGATGTAATCTGCTGCTAGTGAGAGCTTTGAGGATGCTGCTGCAATGCAAAGCAGGATTTTTACTCGAGGATGCTGCTCTGCTGCAGCAAAGCCATTGTGCTGGAGCTACAAGAGATCTGTAATGGTGTGTGCTTGTTGCAATGCCTGTCAGTGGGAATCTGGGCTCTGTGCTGAGCTCTTCAGCTCAGCCCCAGTTCTCTGCTGTATTCTCACAACGTTGAAAATAAGTGTTTTATAGGCATCTGCCTTCTCTGGGTTTGCTTTCAGTGCAGTTTGTTCTTGATTCTGAGTCTCATTTCCATAGTCCTTCAGAAGACTCCTGAATTAACCCCACTGTTAGCTCAGCGTCCATTTACATATTTGTCACAAACACATTTTCTGAAAAAATCCTTTCCTTAGGATTTTTTCTCCTGAGAAGCTGAGAGGCCTCAGGAACAAAATGTAAACAATGGTTATCTGCTGCTGTGGAATGCAACAGGTGCATCTGTGATTGGTCTCATGTGGTTATTTCTAATTAATGGCCAATCACAGTCAGCTGGCTCAGGCTCTCTATTCGAGACACAAGCCTTTGTTATTCCTTCCTTTTCCATTCTTAGGTAGCCTTCTGATTAAATCCTTTCTTCTATTCTTTTAGTATAGTTTTAATATAATATATATCACAAAATAATAAATCAAACCTTCTGAAACATGGAGTCAGATCCTTGTCTCTTCCCTCGTCCTAAGACCCCTGCGAACACTGTCACACATATTTAATTGTGGGTTTACAGTTAATTTTTTTGGCATTTCCCCTTATTTTTGCTGTTTTCATAATTTCCATAAGGTAGTACAAATTGACAGCGGAAAAATAATTTCTTTATTCTCACCTCAGGCTTCTTAAATTTTCTTGTGTTTCACGGGGAAGATACTGTTATTATGAACCAACAAGAGCTAAGGTATTTCTACCAACAATGTCTTAAAACAATTTTTTTTTCATTTAAAACTGACTTCTGTAATGGAACTGAAGGGAAAGCAAACACAAGCCTCTATAGTGTAAGCTTTGCCAAGGAGGCTGCAATTGTATTAATACTACATAATGATAGACTCAAAACTGCCTTCAGAGTGCCTGTCGCTTGCTTGGCTGTACAGCCTGAAAGGATTTCATAGGAAAGCAGGAACACCTGGTGGTGCTGTCACAAAACCTAGAAGCTTTTAACCCTGCTGAGGCAGATAAATAGGCATGCAATTTTGCATGTGTGTATGGCAAGAGAAAAAATAAAAAACAATATTACTTACTTGCTTTGTGAGCACCTTAAATGTTACACTTCCTGGGCTTGAGTGCCTCTTCCAACACAAACCATTCTATAATTCTACCGTTTTACAGAAAAAGTGGGACACACATGCCTGAGCATCTAAAATTGAGGACTTTGCCTGCAAAAGCACTCAGTAATGTCTAGGATGAACAGAAAGAGGAGAGAGATGCATTGTACTTCTTGCTGCTAATTTTGATGTGAACAGAAGCTGAATGTTTCATTTTCAAAGTCACATTTGATTTGGCTTTTTCTTATTGTAGCGAATTCATGGGTTTACTGGCTTTTTAAAAATAATGTTTGTTTCAATCATGTTTAACCAGTCTAATCCCTCATAAAGCATTTGATTTTGTAAAGCACATACTTAGGTTTATATATAATCAGTAATTATTGGGGGCAACAAGCAGGGAAAATAAAGACTAGAGTGGCACAACATGTGGTGAAACTAAATGAAAACTGAAAACAAAGAGTGTGACGTATGCAGGCCTAATCGGGTTTAAGAGCTGTGTGACAAATGAGTTCTATGGAAAAAGCAGGGAAAGTGGGGCTTAGGGGCTGGAACGGTGCATTTTTATTCAAAAGCAGTGCCTTTCTCAGCTAGCCCTGGGCTGGCAGCTGCCTCTGCAGGAGCTGAGCCGAGGCTCCGTCCCTAGATGGGGTTAGAGCGCTGTGATTCTCAGCCTCCTCCTGCTGCTCCATCTGCGCCCTGAAGGGGCCAGCTGATAAAACAGGCGCTGTGCTAAGAGGGTCTTTGGAGAGGTCACATCATGTTGGCAGCTGCCACCCAATGTAATCAGCCACTATTGGGTTGCTGTTCTCAAGTAATTGTGTGAAATAAAAGCAGATCCTTTGAAAACTAAAGCTTGCTTATTCGATAGCTGTTTCTCAGTTATGTTAGTGTGCCCTTAAGTTCCTGTCTTTTATATCAAATAAAATGCTTCTGCAGAAACAGAGGCTTGTCTGATGCTGCAGATTGTGTGCCAATCTTATTTGAGTGAACAAGCTCTCACAGATGACCAATTTTTGAAGAGCAGAGAGTAAGTTCACAAACTTAATTTGCACCATAAATATTCCATTTCTGTGTGTCTCCACAGTCTGGAACTGCCCATCAAGTGTTCTTTATAATAACATGCCTGGGCTTTCAAAACATGGGGAGGAAAGCCTGCTCCTGGAGAAAGGACGGCTATGTGCTTGTATCAGTGATAAAGAAAAATAAAGATGGACTTTGATTTAATGTGGGGGGTTGCTATTCCCTATTACACAGTTTGTATCTGAGGTGTATGCTTCCAGAACAGAAGTTCCTTGGCTGCAGGGACTGCTTGAGCTGCTGCCCTGTAGGAAATGACGCTGGATTGCCTCTTTATCGAGGTGCAGGAGCTCTCAGGAATGACAGCTCCTGTCTGCTGCTGGAGGAGGCTGTGAAGAGACCCTTCATTGTGGAAGGGTGGGGAGGCAAATGGGTGGCATCAGTAGGTGCTGTGCTGGCATCTCTCTGCTTTGCTGGTGCTCCTTACCCAGCATGTTTCACAGGTTCAGCTCCTGCTAGAGCCAGCCTTCCTTGGGGTAACTGCTTTGGAACACAGAATCACCAAGTGGTGTGGATTGCTTAAAGATCATCCAGTTCCAACCTCCCCCTACAGTGGGGAGGGACACCTTCCACTGGACCAGGTTGCTCAAATCCCCATCCAGCCTGGCCTTGCCAGGAATGGGGCATCCACAGCTTCTCTGGGCAGCCTGTGCCAATGCCTCACTGCCCTCATGGTAAATAAATTCTTTCTATTACCTGATCCAAACCTACACTGTCAGTTTAAAGCCATTCTGCCTTGTCCTGTCACTTCATATCCTTGCAAAAAGTCTCTCTTCAGCTCCTCTGTAAGGCCCCTTATGGTACTGAGAGGTGCTGTAATGTCTCATCAGAGCCTTCTTTTCTCCAGAGTGAACAACCCCAGCTCTTCCAGCCTGTACTTATAGCAGAGGTGTGTCACTGTCATATTTTCTGAAAAATCCCTTCGCCAGGATCTTTTCTCCTGGGAAGCTGAGAAGCTTCAGAGAATTATCTGATTGCTTCTCCTGTGTTTTCCTGCTTTGGAGTGTGGTTGGAGATTGTTTCTTTGTAACCTTCTGTCTGTATCCTTTCTCTATTCTTTAGTATAGTTTAGTATAGCATTCTTTAATATAATATAATACCATAAAATAATAAATTAGCCTTCTAAGGACATGGAGTCAGATTCTCAATTCCTCCTTTGTCCTGAGGACCCCAGCAAATATCACAGAGGTGTTCTCTCCTCTGCACTCACTTTGGCACATACATGTTGGAACACGGCATGTATGTCTGCAGACAGTCATTTTCCAGGGTCACAGTGGCCAGTGTGGGCTGCCACCTGAAGAAGCTGCTGTTGAGCATGCTACAGCATGCAGGTATTATTGCAGCATCCTTTATAGACCCATTTTGAAAGCAATTGAAACTTGTTACCCCAAAAATCCAGATTTTACAAAAAAAAAACCCACCCTAAAACAAACCACAGCAACCCAATCAACTCAACCACAAAACAGGTTTTCTGACAATTATATTTGGTAGATGTGGTATCATGCTGGTGACTGGTCCTCATCTTGGGAGATGAGCAGCAGACTGGTATTTGCAAGGTTAGGGCACAGCTGGATGTGTCCACTGCCTGTGGTTTTGTTCAGATGAGAGGTGCCTGAGCGCAGGGTGGCGTTCCTGGGGCAAGGCAGCAACACTCAAATTTGAGGCACAGCTGGGGCTGCTGCCTTTTGTTTACTCAGGCACCAGTTTGTTTTGCACTTGAAGAAAATGCAGCCTGACTTCTTGCCCTTAGGGAGGAGAGTCAGAGGAGGAAGTGAGTGTTGAGAGTGCAGAGATCAGAAAACTTGGAGCAGTTATTCTGGATACTGGTAACAGCAGGACTGCAAGGGAGAGGGGTTACGTGCTGCCCTGCAACCTGCTCTGGAGGCTTGCTGGGCTGGGATTGGTTTTAGAGTATCTGATTGAAAGCTGTATAAGGCATATTTGTGCACAGGACAGTAATTTCTTTGTTTTTTAGGACAGATGTGAAGAGGCTGAGGAGGGAGTGGGATGGAAGTGTGGTAGGTGCAGGGTCAGCAGCTACAGGGGCACTCTGTCCTGCTGCACGCCTAATGAAGTACATTTCCTTTATTTCCCCTCCAGTAAAGGGTAAGAGTGAGCACGCTGCATTTTCTCCCTGGTCTGGAAGCATTGCCACCACTGAGGGCTCCCCTCCAGTGCTTTCAGCTTGTTTGGTCCTGACAGGATTCGGTCTGGAGCTGTCACCTGTTTGTTCAGCACAGTCCATTAGGGCAGATATCTTCAGCTCTGCTACATGGAACTTATTTTCCAGCTGTCATCTTGTATGAAAATGAAATTTCTGTGATAACCAGATCAGTCAGAATTGATAAATTCTTCCTACTTCATGAGAAAAACTGTATGTATTTAAAGCAGTGGAAAAACCTTTCCAAAGGGAGGTGTGTGGAAGCAGAGCCCTGCATCACCTCCTCCACGTCTCCTGGGGAGGGGACCCATGTCTCCATGGGTTCTGTGAAATTTACATCAAGATTTAATTATAATAAATCATAAACACAAAGGCATCTGCGTGTGGGGTGTCTTTCAGCCAGATTATGTGAGGTAGCTGACACAAGAGCTGTAAAACTGATTAGCTCTTTCTATTCACCAATAGATCAGAAGTTAATTCCATCTCCTTTTCTAATTGATCATTTGAGGGTGGATTAGGCCCACATTAAAATGTTTTTTGATCTTCAAAAGTAAGTAGGTAGTTTAGTTATACAATTAGACAATTATTTAGACAATATTGTACATTTTATCAGTGTATTAGTAATAGGAAAAGTTTGCCCCTGTGTTGTTTACACATCAGCAGGAAAACTGTCCTTCTTTACTGTTTTCTCCCCCATATTAATGATTTCAAAAAGGTTTGTCAGCACTGTAGAAGTCCAACCACCGTATAATTGGGTCCCACACTTTGATTTGAAGTGACCCCTCACTATGAGTATGGGCCTCATTATTGAAATCTGCCCATTTGGTTTGACTTCTGTGCATGAGATGTCAGGGGCCAACTCCAGTCCTGGCAATATTCACATCCCAGTTACAGATATAAGCCAAATTATTTCCTTCAGAGCCTGTATCAGCACTCAGGGGTTGTACAAGGTGCAGGAAGTGGCATGAGGCATTATAAAAATTATAATGTAGAAAATGTAATAATGCATTCGCAGCTCATCAAAATCAGTTTATCACTAAGTCACTCCAAATTTAAAGATGTTATTTCACAGTTCACATCACTCCTAGTGATGGATGCTGGTAAAGACCCCACCAGTGCAGAAGGCTGGGTAATGGGCTTGGTGACCCACCCTGATTCCAGCACCGTGAGGTAAGGCTTTGCTAACACTGCTACTATTATTGCTGTGTCTGCCTTCCTTATTAGGGAAGTCTGAGGTTTAATTTCTCCTTGGACTGCCTCACACAGGTCAGATGGTTGCTGAACTGGAAGATGGCAAAGTAACCATGACACTTGCAGCTAACCATAACAACCTTATTATGACTTGCAGCCTTACCATAACACTTGCAGCTGACCCAAACTTCAGGAAATGGGTAAAAGAAGAGGGAGCAGAACCTGCAGATGCCAAAATGACCTCCAGCCACAGCTGAATTCTTGCAGAATAGCAGGAGGTAGTGACTCATCTGGTCAGCCTGATTATACAGCATGGGGCTTTGGTCCTGCCCAAAGGTGGGATGGAGCCAAGGGGTTTGGGATGGAGCCAAGAGCACTCCAGAGCTGGCAGGGAGGGCATAGAGAAGCTTAATTCAGGCTCTGCATGCTGCTGAAAGGCAAGAGGATGAGAGGCAATGGGCAAAAGCAAAAATATGAGAGGTTTGGATGGGCATAAAGAGAAATCCTTTCTCTACAGCACACCCACCCCACCAACCAGAAAGGCTCTGCAGCCTCCCTCCTTGGAGGCTGTCAAGACCCTAGTGAAGTACTGAGCCCCTGAGGCAAATTTTGGAGTTGACCTCCCAAGGTCCCTTTTGGTCTGATTTTTTCTCTCAAATTATGGAAAAACCCAGTGCTACCAAGGGAGATGTGGGCAGACATTTATATGTGCAGGAAAATATCGAGTAGATGAGCTAATGCACCTTCTCACTTGGCAGTGCTGTGGTGTCATCTAACACTGGGACAGTTTAGGGGTGAGTCACAGATTTAATGAAGTACTGGGAAAAGTGCCTTTGTTGTGAGACTGTTAATGAGCTCATCTACTTAGCTTAATGAAGTGAGGATTGAGAGTCAGCTTTGATCCCTGTAACTGTTTATTTGAGGAACAAATTGGATTGTGGAGTTTGCAGTGTATCAGATAAAGTCACCGCAAAATCCAATGGCTGAAATCAAATTTAGATGCATTCAGGAGAGAGGTCAATAATAATCACTAATAAATCTTTTTAATAAGAGTTCTGATTTTTGAAAAAAAAGTTGCCATGGATTATGATCAATCCTCTGCTGTATTTAAATCAAATACATTTATTTGACAGATGTGATCCACCTTAAAGGAGGGTGCATTCAGGTGAGTCCCTCGCCCCTCCCGGTGCCAGCTGTGGTGGCTGAATGGGTGACCCTGAGCCGTGCTGGCCTCATTCCCTGCTCTAGTACAGCCCAGGGAATGCACACAGAGCTGCATTCAAGAGCCTGGCACAAAACCACAGCTTTGTTTCCAATTATCTACTTCATTACTTGGACAGATATTCAGCAAAATAGTTAGTCTTGTTGTAAATACTTCCATCCTCAAGAAGCAGCTTAAATTACACTTAGTTCCCATGTCTTGGTCATATGGACAGTCATACTGCACTTTTTGCAACTGTCAGATACAGACAGTGATTCACTAAAATGCAGCATTTCATGGCTCATCTCTCTGTAATTCACAAAATGTGAAACACTTTTGGTGAAAGCCACATATGAGCATTATAGTGTTGGAACTAATTGACAGTTAGAGGCTTAACCTTTATTTCAAATAATGCAAAATCTGTGTAAGCTCACAGTAGAAAATACACATCCTTTGTCCCCAGCACGTTTAGCCAGCACTTGAGATGTACTCCAGTCCAGAGCAGTTTTCATCAAGAGGTTTAAATACATTTAAATGTTGAGTCATTGACTGTCCAACATTTTTATGAGAAAAAAGATGAAGTAATGGTTTGATTATAAGAGCATATGCTGAGGACCAGCAGAACACTGAGCATAATTCCTCATGGTAACACTGCTCTTTGCAGCCCTAGGCACGATTTTTCAAGAGTTTTTTTTAGAAAAGTGTATTTACGTTTTAATCTGCCCAGTGTGACAGTCCTCTTGCAATCCACCAATTCTTACAATCCAGCTGTTGGAATTAATCTTGCATTGGTGAAGAATTTACTGCCATACCATGCCCTGCATCAACTACTAGAACACATTCCCGTGTAAATCATTCTAGATTGATTCTTAACTGATTATTCTTTGTGTGCTTCACCTGTATAGTAACTAATACAATGGATTTTGCCTCTGAACTTTGTTCCACTTTCACAAATTTATATTAAATTTCTTGTGCTAATACCTTTGGCAGTGACTGAGTGGTTGTAAATCTTTGTTACTTTGGTCAGAGCAGGGTGCTAATAATGCCAGGGTCATGGGTTAAATCCCTGTATGGCCCATTCACTTCAGAGTGGGACTTGATGACCCTCGTGGGTCCCTTTCCACTCAGTGTTCTGTGGTTCTGTGATTCTCTGAATACAGTCAGCAGCCAGAGTCAGCTGAGGTGTGAATGGGTACTGAGAAGCACAGATGGATAAGCAGAATCACAAGAAATGACTCATCTAGAAGTGATGGGATGCAGAGATACAGCCCTAACCAGGAATCAGACATCCCAGGCCACCCAGGACTTGTAATAAACTGAGAACATGCCATCATCTTCAATGAGGAGAATGTCTTAAATACATGTGTAACAGTGGATAAACTCACATACCTTACACACCCATTCTGTTCTTTATCCTGATAGTAAAATCAGCCAGAGATGGCCATAGATGTTGAAGTTCTCCTGCTGCTAAACATCACCACAGGATACATGAGATTTCTTGGTTTTTTTTCACACCCTAGGAGCCTGAGCAGGTTCAACACTTACCTGTTCTGTGAGAATTTGGGTTTTTTCCCCCCAAAAACTTACGTACAAACATTTTTAAATCTTAATGCTTCTTACTTCTCTAAGGAAATCAGAGCAGAGACACTGCCTGGTTTTATATCACCACATGTCTTTCCTCTTCCATGCCCAGCACATTTCTGCATTTACAGTGAAGGTGTGTGCTTGCTGTAGGGTACACTGCTCAACAGTGAAGAAGGCCAGGAAGCTCCTGGAAGGAAACCAGACCTTACAAGGACTGAGCCCATCTTCAGTGATGACTGGCACATCAGGAATCTTAGGCCAGGACAGGATCCTGGGATTTAGTTTCTTCAAGTGTGTTTGAGATAAACTTGAGCTTAAATTCACTTATTAGAAAATATATATATGTGAGTGCCTGGATATGTGGTCTTTGATTTCTCTGTTGTTTTAAGCCCCAAATTGTCACTGCTGTGGTCTGGTACAAATGCATGCCTTGGTTCCTTGCATGCACCCTGAATGCCAAGGACACATTTACCCTGCTGAGGAAATGTTTGGAATCTGCATAGGGTCCAGAGTACTGAGAGCCAAGCTAAGGGGGAATACGTGGCTCAGAGGGTATCTGCCCTCACTCCTTCTGAGAAAATATTAAGTTCCAAACCAGACCATGAACCTGAACTGAATGAAGCTGTATATGGCTATTTTTAGCATTTCTTCATCTAATAAAACTTGCCTTCCCTATACTATTTTACAAAAATTCTCATCTTTTTAAAACTACAGATGTAAATTAAAATTCCAGTATGAACTTGTTGACAGAGTCATTAGTTGCAATGCAAAGGGTGCATAGCAATCCATATTAACTTTTTTTTATTGCTTTAAGATATCACAGCTCATTAAAAATAGAATAAATTGCATATAGAACAATTTTACACGTGTAGTCTTAGGTTTTAAAGGTAATTCCTAATACATGTTCCTCCTGGAAGAGAAAAATACAACTGCAGAATTTCTCTTTAACTGATTCCCATAAATCTGCTTCCACAGTTTATCACAGCAGTTCTGCATTGCTGCCAGGGCAAATCTAGAGTGAAGTGTAATAAAATCCTTAATGGCCAAGAAAATGTATTAAATAGATATTGTAACAGGCAATATATTGTGAAATCGTGCAAGGAAGAAGCGTGTATTTGGGTATTTCATAATACCCAAATGCTCCTCCACCTCCTGCAGCACTGGTTCTGTGGGCACAAGCAGTGCTGAAAGCTGCTGAAGCTCCTTTCAGGTGTGTGGTATTTGCTGGGTCCCCAGGACGAAGGAGGAATTGAGAATCTGACTCCATGTTCTTAGAAGGCAAATTTATTATTTTATGGTATTACATTACATTACATTACATTATATTATGCTAAAACTATACTAAAGAATAGAGAAAGGATAGAGACAGAAGGTTACAAAGAATGATAATGAAAACTTGACTGCTTCCAGAATCCTGACACAGCTGGACGGTGATTGGTCATTAAGTCAAAGCAATTCACATGAAACCAATCAAACAACCACCTGTTGGATAAACAGTCTCCAACCACATTCCAAAGCAGCAAAACACAGGAGAAGCAATCAGATAATTATTATTTTCACTTTCCTCTGAGGCTTCTCAACTTTCCAGGAGAAGGATCCTTGGCAAAGGCATTTTTTCCAGAAAATATGGCAGTGGCACAAGGGGAGCCTGGGGGGAGCTGAGCAAGACACAGCTTTCTCCATGAGGCTCTGAATCACCTGGGGTATGGGACAGGCTGCCCTGTCCAGGCTGGCAGTGGGCATGGGGAAGGGGGACATTGCCAGGCATTGCAAAGTCTTCCCAGAAAGTCTGCAGCTGATGAAAAACTGTGGGATGTGCCCGTGCTCTGAACCTGTTCTTAGTGTCCCCGTGAAGGGCTGCTGGCTGTGAAGAGCATCACTGGCAGTTGCAGGGAAGAATCTGAAGTATCTAATCTAATCTAAACGAATCTAAGTAGCTTGTCTTTCTCTGCTAATGTTCAGGGGAGACTTAAGGGCCTTGGAGAGGGCTGGCTGGGAGCATGGCTGTGGAGCCTGGACCGTTTGGGACCATTCCTTCCAGAAGAAGACAGAGCCTGTAGACACAAAAATTTAAATGCTTTTGCTTATCTGCACAGAGCACACACTCTGTGCACTGTGGTAAAGGAAAATAAAAAATACAAATATTTAGATGTTTGGTCTCCCTTGTCTTGAAAGATGGCTCAATGTAGAAGGCATCCCAGCATGGTGCCTCAGTGTGCATCAGCGCTGACATCCCAGCAGGGCAGGCACCACCCAGGGGCACTGCAGCACCACTGCAGGCATCCCACCAGTCCATGCCAGCAGGCAGGAGAGCAGCAAATCCAGCAGACATCTCTGCACAGCATCTCATCAGGACACTGCAGCAGGAACCACAAGAGGGTGGTGCTTTGCTGCCAGCCCTGCTTTTGAGCCCGATGGACGAGGAAGGCAGGGATGTTCTGTGGGCAGACACAGGCAGTGCAGGTGACTGACCACCACGGGTTAGCCCAGGTGGGGTAAGGAAGGGCTCAGGAATGCAGAAACAGCGGCCCCAGAGAGCATCCAACAATTGCTGGTGGAAAGAGGACTCCTGAAGGTGTCGTGACGGCTCCTCAGCCAAGTTTTAAGGAGCTTTTAGGCATGTTTAGTCCAAAAATAGTAAAAAACAGCTTTCCTTCCACCAGCTATATATATATATCATGTCCAAAAATACAGTTTTCATTGTGAAATTGAGCCTCTGGCTGAACATGCAGAATGTGACCTTGGGTGGTCTATGGCCACCAGTGATGGGGAGAGCAATTCCACAGCAGCTCTGTGTACAGGGGAAAAAATAAAAGGAAGAAGCACTGGTGCAGATAAAAAATGATCATTTACTTTCTCAAATACTTCTTTCACAGGGTCTGGTTGGCCTGTGAGCACCCCATGCCCATGAACAGGGAGACAGAGCAGCCACAGGGAGCCAAGCCTGGAGCTGCCTGACCGGCTTCTCTGCCCAGTGAAGTGAATAACATCATACTGTAAAAATGATTTTCTGAAATCTCATTGGAATCTCAAGGCTGCTAGTAGAGTCTTGTTCCACATCTCTCACTTCCTCTCTCATTAGTGAGGGAAAAACCTCTGGGTTTATGTTTAAAATGAGGAATAATATGTTCTCTAAATTAGGACAGCTGAGGACTTTGTGTGCCCAGGGTAGCAGATCATCAGGAATGATGACATTTAAATACACATTCTGGTGTCCAGGGGCAAACTCCCTCCTAGTGCCCCAAGATGTGGGGCATAAATAGACTACAACTTACTCTTCAGGCACATACATTTGACTTCTGGGTTTCTTTTCAAGGTCACTTTTCCACTTACAGAATTTATTTACTGTCCGCTTACATGAAATTTCAAACAGTTCTTAAGAAATAAAATTTCATTGCATCACAGGAATATTTTTGATGCATATGAACATTGGATTACAAAAATATATTATGCTGAAGCTTTTGCTGAACTCATTCCGTTGTTAATCTGGATTCCAAGGTAAGGAAACAGGCCCTGGCACAGATGTTTTGGAAAATGAACCCTGATGTCAATGCTGTGTGGTGCAGGAACAGATGAACACGTAAAACCCACTGACACGTGGGCTGGAAATGGTGGAAGTGCTCCAGGTCTTGCTCTGGTCCCTGAAACTCAAATGTTGTTTCTATTCTTGCTGTGCCCCCAGCAGTGACTTGAAGGAGGGCTGTGCTCAGCAGGTTGGCTGTGCAGTCTGGGCTCCCAAAACACATGGCTTGCAAAGACAAACTCAGACTAAGCAATTTCTGCAAGAAGCTTACAGATTTCCCATCCAGCCTTGATGGACACAACTGAGTGTCTGTCCAAACTGTTTCCCCAGCTGAAGCACAGCCTTTGGCCATACAAATGTGGCACTGAAGAACGCTCCTACTGTGGTTTGGATTTTCTGTACTATCAGCATTGATGTTCAGGTGATAAATCCAAGGAGATGAAAAGATCATGTCACATATTTCAAATGGCAGTATTTTGTGTATTTCCTGCTTATAGTTCAAATATTAGGAGGGTAACAAGTTGGTAATTTCATTTAGAGGTGGTTTGGGGATACTGGCATCCACGTTTGCCCACCTCTGCTGTTCCCTGTGTTTGTCAATCTCTCTGTGTTTTGTCCACATGCTGGTCCAAGGTTTTTCCCCAATTACTTTCCACAAGGTGGTTATAGGATACCTGAGCCAAATGTGACTATGAGTTTAAATACTGGCACATGAACAGCTGATACTCTCTTAAATGGTAAGAAAACTTTCTGGAAATTATTTTCAAGGAGTGAAAGGGAATGGATTGCATGAATTTACTGAGAGCTGTCAAGGCCAAGGGGTACCTGTCCTTAGTGATACATCAGGAAAAGATGTCTCAAAATCCAGATTTAGTTAAGTCCAGTCCTTGCTATCTTGCCATACCCAGTTGGATCAGACTTTCTTTAAATCAGTGGTGCTATTTAACACGTACAAGTATATTACGCTTCCTGCCAAGGCAGCACATGCACTTGTGTACTTACTTTTGAAATGCTTTTCAAGTAAGTCAATTAATTTCAAAATAGGAGTGGGAGTTTTAACATCATAAAAGTGGTTTTGACTCAATGTTTATATTCCCTGAGCACTTGAGCACTTTGGTGCTGAGTGCCATGTCCAATCTTCTTTTAAACATCCAGAGATGGTGACTCCGCCACCCCCCTGGGCTAACCATTCCAATGCTTTATTCCTCTTTCAATAAAAAAACTTTTTCCTATTATCCAGCCCATATTTCCCTTGACACAGTTTGAGGCTGTGTCCTCTGGTTCTGCCAGTTACTGCCTTGAGAAAGAGACCAACCCCACCTGGCTACAGCCACCTTTCAAGGAGTTGTAGAGAGTGATAAGGGCACCCCTGAGTCCCCTTTTCTCCAGGCTAAACACCCCCAGCTCCCTCGGTCGTTCCTCACAGGGTTTGTGTTCCAGGCCCCTCACCAGCCCCTTTGCCTCCTCTGGACGTGCTCCAGTGTCTCAATGTCCTTCCTAAACTGAGGGGCCAGAGCTGGACACAGCACTCGAGGTGTGGCCTCACCAGTGCCGAGTACAGGGAAGGATGAAAGGATGACCTCCCTGCTCCTGCTGGCCACACTGTTCCTGATACAGGCCAGGATGCCCTTGGCCTTCTTGGCCACCAGGGCACTGCTGGCTCATGTTCAGCTGGCTCCAGCACCCCCAGGTCCCTTTCTGCCTGGGCACTGCCCAGCCACACCGTCCCCAGCCTGCAGCACTGCAGGGGGTTACTGTGGCCAAAATGCAGGACTTGGCACTTAGACTTCTTAAACTTCATCCTATTGGACTCTGCTCATCCATCCAACCATTCCAGGTCTCTCTGCAGAGCCCTCCTACCTTCCAACAGATCAAGACACTCAGTCGATCCCAACAGATCCCAGCTTAGTGTAGCCTGCAAATTTACTAATGAGAGACTCAATCCTCTCATCCATGTCATCAATACAGATATTGAACAGAACTGGTCCCAGCACAGACCCCTGAGGGACACCACTGGTGACTGGATCACACCAGTATCAGCTGCCTGCTTTGCTTTTATGTGTTCTGGGAAATCAAAACAGAAAACAATTTTACTTTAGCAGTTGTAACTTCAACCAGACAAGATACAAAGCATGCGTGAGCCCTCCTCCCTCCCTCCTCAGGCTTAGAAGCACGGCTGAAGTTAATGGTGTAACTGCTGTGATAAATAACATAATAAAACAGAAGAGAACAAGGCCCATGGTATTTCCTCTAAATATTACAAGAGTTTGGTCTTTAGAGGCCTGGTTTTCGCTCTGTTAAACTGAGTGTGGACCCAACCATGTCATGCCAAATGTCCAGTGCTAAGCTGAAAGGTGTATCTGCTTAAACATGCAGCATTACACTGGTTTAATTAAAGTAGCACCACCCTAGGTGTGCACACCACTGACAAGAGTGGCTGTCAGATTTGTGAGTCAAATAGTAAAACTTTGTCAATCTGACCTGTTTTGGTTCAAGTGGCCAAGGGCATTTGCCTCCAGGTCTTGGCTGCAGATGCAGAAGGCTGAGGTCAAAGCACGGAATTCACCCATATTGCTCCTCCAGAGGAGGCCATCTTTTGCAGATGAGCGACAAAACTGCAGCTCCTGTGTTTGAAGCAGCCCTCTCTGAAGCTCCACAGTAACGTGTCAGGGAAAACTGGTATGGTCCCTGCAGTCACTGAGCTGTAAAGCAAAAATAACTTTGAAGCAGAGAAAGTGTGAATTGTCTTTGAACTGAAGCCACCGGCATAGTGCAAAAACAAGAATTGGAGAACCGAGAAAGATAAGAAAATGCATGTGTGTGTGAGAGAGAGACAGAGAGACACGCATCCATGCTATGGAAAGAAATTGTGTTTTCCACCTGATCCATCACCATGAGATCCCTTTTAACATGGGCAGATACTGATAGGACAAAGGGACATGGCTTTAAACTGACTGTAAGGAAGACATTTTTTATGATGTGTGTGTTGAGGCACTGGCACAGGTTGCCCAGAGAAATTGAGGATGGTTCATCTCTGGAAGTGTTCAAGGCCACGTTGGATGGGGCCCAGAGAAGTCTGGTCTAGTGGAAGGTGTCCCTGCCCATGGTGTGGTGGTTGTAACTAGATGGTCTTCAAAGTTTCTTTCAATCTAAAATATTCTGTGATTCTATGCTTCGGTGACTTCAGGTTTATTAAAATCATCTGCTAATTGCAGCTCAGAGAATAGTCACAATGTCCTGCTTGTTTCCCTAGAGTTTTGTGGATGACTCACTGTGATATTTTTGTTTAACAGCAGGCAAAGGAACATTTTTCTGTCACACCAGTCTGTAGGGAAACGTTTCCCTCTGGAGCTGGCTGTTGCTTTGTGCAGATGCAGCTCTGCATGCAGCATCCCTCTGCCGTGCTCACTGACACTTCAGTCTGCCTGAACATGCCAGCAGCAAAAACAGATGAGAAAATGCCCAAAGGGAAACCACAGAGCATCTAAAAATGCCAGGAGAATACACAGTCTGCAGAACACCATCTCTTCCTGAGCAAACCTTCAAAGCTCATCAGCACGCCTCACCTAGCAGGCACAGGAGGGACGTGTGCCTGCCTAATTTAGCTTTGCAACTATGGCACTGAGCACTGCCATGGAAATCTGCCTGAAGTTTAAGGCATTATAAGACTTTAAAAGATCACAACCTTTAAACACAAGAAACACAAACCAAAGCTGACCAAGGTGCCCCAGCTCCAGCTCTCTTGGGGCACAGGGACTGCAGGTGTTGGCCACCTTCTCCCAGCTCTGGCTCATCTCGACTGTCCATCTGCTGGTGTCAGTGAGATGAGAGGGGGATGCAGATTTTGAATTCAATCTTCCCAAGTCAGGAATTTCATGTCATTAATTTCATCCTGAAAGTAGGCTCCTCCATGCTCCTGGGATGATTTTTGGAGCTTTAAACAGGTAAACCTAACCCAATCTGCATACCCTTTCCTGGTTAGAAACTTTTGAGAGCAGTCTGCTGTTGTAAATCCTTTTTTGGGGGGGAAGAAATAATTTTGGTCCTTGCTTTAGGATATTCAGAAATAATATATTCAAGTCTAAAGTACTTGCTTTAGGCTCTCTTTTAATCAGTGGAGGAGAATGGGCACCTCTGGTGAGATAGTCATCTGTTTTGGGAGAGCTGGTGGGCTGCTTGGCTGAATCATCCTTAGGAAATGCTCATGCCTTCTGATAAGGCAGGTCACTGTTCACAAAAACTGCTTGAAAATAAGAAAAAAAGTCTTTTTGGGAATATGGAGACTGTTTTATGAGCTAGAACTGCAGGGTTTGCTAGCAGGGGGAGAGTCTGGGGCTTGGTAGTTGCACTGCTGAAAGCACTGGACAGAAGTGCGGGGAAAGTGAGCCCTAAGCTGACTTACACATGTGCCAGACAAACAAAATCCCATAAGTTCTCTGATCTGGGATAAAATAAGGAGTGTGACTCCCAGAGAAGTCCTTGAGGATGGGACTTCAAACACTGTTTGATCAGGGTATCCATGCAGCAGGGGACATTGGATGCAGCCTCACAGGGCTGACGCCTGAGCCAAGGTGTTTACCACGAGGCAGCAGCCTAACCCTGGGTCAGGGGAAAGACAGAATGAGACAATGAGAAAGATTTCTGTCTATCCCCACACACACAGAGAAATCAAATGAACTGACATGGAAGGAGCTGCTGCAGGTCACTTTATGCTCCAGCACACAGGTTAGAAGAGGAAAGAGCTCGGTATGGTTGCACAAGACAAACTAATTTTCTGCGCTGAAACATCATATTGCCAGTTACTACAGGCTGAGGCTGTGCTTGTGCACTCAGAGTTAGGAATTCATCTTGGTAAAAACAGCAAAGCAGTTTTATCTGAAATAGGTATTTCTGTATCAGAAGTTCATAATAATGCAGAATAATAATTCAGTTTTGTGCCCAGGTGCTGTGTAGGTGAAACTGGTGGGAGGTTTTTCTTGCTCTATCACTCAATAAAAACATTTTTGTTAACTACAGGCTAGCCCATGTGTAGGTAAAACCAGCACATATTCTACTTTTATGGGTGATGTGGTGTTGACTTGGCCACAGTTTTCTTAGCTTTTCATTATTAAATTGCATACAAAATTATTTAGCAATCAGAAATGACAGAGTGCTGCACACTGAGCAAGAAGGAACTGTTATCATTAAAGATGCAGATTCTTTGCTGTCTTGGCATCTTGCTGGATGAAGGGTTTTGGTTTTGCTTTTGTATTACTTAACACAATATTAGTGTAAAAGCACTTCAGCTTCAGATATGCTTGTGACATCTTTCAAACCTTAGTAATTGTATTAATTTGTTGTAGTGCTCTGTAATTTCATAATGAAAGAAGTAAAATCAAAGGATATTCATTTCTCTTAACAGAAAATACATGTTATGATACTTTTGAAAAGAAAAACATACTTTTTAGATGCAGAATACACATAGATGCAGCTAATTACACAACCAATTTTCTTGCAAAGTTATGTTTCATTGGTTTCCAAGTAGTCTCTTTAATTTTGTTAGACCTACATGCTAGAATAGAATTAAGCAGGTGAATGCTTACATGTCAGAGCCTTAGGGCATACCAGCCAAAATGTACGAAACAGATTAGTGCTGTATATATTGGTTGCAAGTGCTCTTTCAAAAATAGATTCCTGGGTTAGAAAAGGGAATGGGACCAAACTATTTAAACTGGGAGAGAACACAGGTTTTAGAACAAATGTATATAAACTGCCCATGAATGTAGTTAGACTGGAAATGAGAAGAATATCCTTAACCATCAGAAGATGAAAACATCCTTCTGAGAGTAAAGATGGATATAGAGGATGAAACTAGCTGTGAGATCTACCTCAGCACAATCTCCTGATGTGATTCCTTGTGGCAGACAGCTGTGGACTGTGATGGCACAGAAGCTCTGCTCTGGTGTTCTCTGGTTCTAGCATAATGTAATGAGTACCTTTTATGTTAATAACCACCATGGCGCTTCACAAGGCATGCTTGGATCTACACTAATCACCATGGAGTTCATTATGTTCAAAGGTTTGGATATGAAAGTTGTGAGGCAGAATCAGGTGTCCTTTGGCAGAGGTAATTGCCCTGGTGGAAATGGCTGGTGAGCTCAGAGGCTGCAGGAGGAGGTGGGAAGATGAAGGTGCTTGAAACGTGTCCCTAAGCAGCATCAAAGAGAGCGCATTAATCAAAGTGGGAACAACAAAGGGCAGAGGGATGACTGATCTGAGAACAACGCCGTGTCTTTCTTGTTAGTTGGAGAGTCAAATTGCAGCAGATGGCCTCAGTGGACACAGACTTTGAAGGCCTAATGATGCACAATGAAAGTGGTTGTGAAACCTGTAAATTAATGTCTGGATGCACAAGAGCAATGTTGGAAGGAAAATGAAAGTGATGGTACCTGATCCTTGAAGATGTCAGGTGTTTGTATCCCAAGAGTGAAACTTTTGGACTTTTCTCTGAAAAGTATTTGAATTTTGCAACTATTTGAGAATTAGTAGAAACACATCATCCCTGATGCAGTGGGCATATTATTCCACTGTACAGTGCTGATAAGGGCCTGTTTGCTCTCTGCTTTGGGGGGAATACCCTGGACTTGAACCTTCCACATCCCATAGGCATGGCACTGTTTTACAGGCTGAAGTTATGGGGATGATTTTCCTCGAGACAGAGAAATTTGGAACTACTCTCAGCAGCCCTCCCACATATCCAATAAATCTGATTAAGATCTGAAAAGGTTTGATTACAGTAACAGTAAGCTCTACAGATTGTATTAGCATATTCTCAGGCAGCATTAATGCCAAAAACTAGAGGCTGGATTTGAGGGCCATCAGCCTGCTTGGCTCCACTGCCTTTTGCAATTAGCACAGGCTAGTGATGAGTACTGAGAAAGCTGTTAAGGGTTCTCTTGTTTCTCACAGCCAGCCTTGGAGTCAGGCGCTTCCCGTGGCTGCGGTTTCACCGTCTGTCTGGTGGCTGCAGAGCTTCTCCTTCAGGAAAACAAACAGGTGTTCTTTCCTCACACCCAAAATACTCCAGTCTCCATTGCTCAGGTGCCACAAAGACTGCAGCAAAGCAGGGCAGTTGCTAGTGCAAGATGGTACACTCAGAAATAGAGAGCTGCTGCTTCTGGTCATTCTGAATTGGGTGTCTCACAACGTCCATGCAGAAGGCAAGTGAAAATTCAAAGCAATTACTGCAATAGTTTTCTGGGATGTGCTTCTCACAGAGATTAGATAGGCCTTTGGAAGAATCAGCAAAGAATCAAGAGAAAAGTAGAGTGTCTATGGAAGACACCATAAACTGCAGAAGCCATCTTCTGGCAGGACTGAGGTTGCCAAAACCAACCTGAACTGCAACTACTCAGCTACAGCTTCCACCCAGCTCTACAAATACCAGAAGACTTGGGGTTCAGAGATTCCTCTTGGGTTTTAGAGCTTCCTCTTCGTCTTTTGGGGGAGGCTGCCTCTCTTGTGTCTTTTTCCCATTCCTTTTCTTTGGAGGTCCTCTTCTCTTGGGGCTGCTCTAGTTAGTGAGAGCTGCAGCATCCTCTGGGGCAGGGATTCCCAACTGCAAGAGGTGTTGGAGGAGTACATGGGCTGGGACTTGCCCAGCTTTACCTCCCCTGCCATGTCCCCACCATGTGAGGGCACCTCTGTCACTCCACAGCCTTCTACCCTGACCAGCAGAGCAAGGACCAGCAGCTCCATGGCGCTGTGGGATTTCAGGAGGGGTCCCTTTGTCCATGTCCTGGGCAAGCCTGAGGAGGCTGTCTGCTTTTGTGCTGCAGCAGAGCTGAGTGCACCTTGATGGGGGTTATTTTTGAAAGGATGATGCAGCATGGCAGTGGGGCTGGCATAGAAACTCCTGGCTCCATCCCCTGCCCTGTGCTTGGGTGGCAGGTGGCTGCAGGGTGCAACCTTGTCAGCCTGGCTGTAGCTTCCCTCCGGAGCGTTTTAGGACTGTGCTAATTCCCTAAATTTAACCAGTGATGTCAAAGGCTCATGTTAGCTCCCTGCACAGAGTCCTGTGCCCACACACACTGATGTAAACTAGGAATAATTCCACCACCACATAGATTTGAATCCTGTCCCAAGCAGTGGCACCCAATGCCCAATTTTGTAACAGAGACCCCCTAAACCTTTGCTGTGCAGCTGGGTCAGCCACACAGCTGGGGGGAAGGAGACTGGGAAGGGTCTGGGAAAACACAGCAGGAGAGCTGGATATAGCTGGCACTGCAGGAAGAGACCTCTCAAGGTAAGCTGGAAATGGAGCACTGTTATTTATTGGTGCAGTGATGGCCAGAGAGCAGGCAGGGGGATGGCTGTGTTTGGTTTGGCTGCTGAACTGACGAATTGGAAAGGGAAAGGAAACACACTCGGAAGTGTATCCAAATCGATGTTACTCTCTGTTGTTGGCAAAGTAAAGAAGATAAAGTTCTGTTCAAAACAAAATGTTGGATGGTGCTAGAGATACCTCTCTGACTTTGTGTACTGGCTAAAGGAAAACAAGGGAAACAAAGGGCTTGTTTCACAAAAATGCTGGATAGGCGGCAGGTCCCCACCATCTTCCCATCCACTTCACTCCTTCCCTTCCTGAACCCAAGAGGCAGTGGTGCAGCACCCCACCAGTGCTCAGGATATGGACTAGCTCCCACTCAGCTCCTCCTTGAGAAGTGAAGCCCAGAAAGACTTTGTTAGGAAAAAGTATCTGTTTTCAGACAGAATTAGGCAGCCACAGAATTTCTCATCCCATTGCCTGGTGCAAACCTCTCTCTCCATTTGTCTGCTTTTTTGGAGGAGTGCAGGGCTTGCAGCTGGGCAGATGTTTAGCATAAGACCTTTCCCCCACCAGTTCAGAAGAACTGGTGATCAGGATGAGACGTGAGGAACGGGAGTTTTGCCATGCAGATGTTTTGGTGGGGCATGTTTTTTTGTGAGGATTGATTCATTCAGTGCTACTAGGGAAAAGCAGTCCCAGCCATATGTGATGTTTTGCTGCCTGGGCAGGACAGGGATGGGTGGAAGGGCTTAGCCAAATTATCACAGAACATCCATCACCTCTGCATTTCAGTCTGGCTGCAGGCTGTTAAACACTCCCTGGAGCTGAGCTGCACAGGGTGCAGATAGTGTGATCTTGGATTGGGACCGGCAGCATCATGGGAAACGTGTGGAGAACTTACCCTGGGAGTAAAATAGGCTGAGCTAAGGCTGGGAAGAAACACTTTTTGAGCTTTATAGAACTTCCCCCTCTGCCCCTCCCTCTCCAGCTTCATAGGAGGATCAAACTCATCTATATGTTTCTTGATTTATTAGTTTTGTTGGAAGAAGACTTAGAGCCCAAGATTGTAACCAAGGGGTTAAGGATGCAGGAAGCTCAGGTCAGAGACCTGCATTGAAACAGGCCAGCTGAGGTCCCACCATTGCCCTGCCCTGACCGCTGATTGCTGCTGCCTCCCAGGTGGTTTTCCCACACACACACTAAAAGTTCCAACCTAAGAAACTTTTCCTGGCAGAAGTTTTGTTGAAAGTGGTACATTCCTGAAATGAGGGGAGAAGAAGAAAAAAAAGGATTAGTTTCTATTTTCCAGGGAAGTATTGATTCTCCTGGCAATTGCGAGGCAGAGGGGTGAGCACAGGGGCCACAGGAGCTGCTGCTGATCCTCATGAGTCCAAGTGTTGAGGGGGCAAGGCACTTCCAAGGGTAGGGAGCAGCCCTGAGGGCTCTGTGCATCCTGGCCACTGCAGACAAAAATGACAGCCCTTTGGAAAACTACAGAGACTGGTGGACAAGCTCCAGTGCCTGGGGAAAAAACAGCAATGGAAAACCCACTGGCACAGCCCAAGGCACAGGCAGCCAAGAATGGGCTGTTACAGCTTGCTCACGGGGGAAAAGAGGTAGATTTGGTCTCTTTCGGGCCCCATCGATGGAACATATGCACTGTTTCATCCATCATGAAAAAATTTTGAAGGAAAGCCTAAACCTTGGTGTTGCAGATAATCCATTCTTACATTCAATGTGGTTCAGTGTCCCCATAGGGGAGGAGAAGATGGGTTTGCAAGGGACCGTGTCTGTTTTTGTGGAGAGACACGACTGAGATATGGAGGCAAGCAAAGACTGCCATACATTTTTGGAGGAAGCCTAAATGTAGGGGCTTACTGGGAGGAAAGAAAAGGGAAAGGGCAGCCTCTGTCACACCATCTTTTTGGGAAGAGACATGGAATTGCTCAGTACCCTAGAAGAAGGTGCCCTCAGTTTGCTCAAACCCAGTAAGAATGCCTCCAGCATAAGAACAGAAGGCCTGAGAGCAATCGATTTCTTTGGGGGAGAGGGAGTCAGGAAAAAATTAATGTATTTAATAGAATTTAAAGCTTATTCTTTGTTTTATTCATGATAGCAAAAAACTCTTGAGGGCTAGCAAAAACTCTTTAGGGCTATGAACCCCTAAAAGTTCGTAGCCACAATACTTCTGATTAGAGAATCATAATGACTGACTCTTACAATGAAGTGAGCAGTAAAGCCACAGGAAGGTTTCTTAGTTTATTTGCACCATCACAAACATGTCAGTATTACTGGAGGTATCTTCCTGGCTATTAAGAAGTGTAGGGCAGTTATCTGGTACCATACAGTAAGGAAAATGAGTTATCCCCATCCATTTACTTTGCTGCAAATGGGGGGTCTGCTCCATCATTCCTTGATGTCAGGGAAAATACTATTGACTGGATTAGGTTTCTCTTTGCCCCACACCTGGAACTGTTTCCATTTGAGAAGTGCTACCACCAAAGTTGGATTGCTGATGAATTTTTCAGTAATGTGCATATGAAAGTAATACCACCTCAAAGGATAATTAAATCACCAGGTGTCTCAGTCTGCAGGATGCAGCTGGACACATCCTGTCAGATGCTGTTCTTCCATAATTGACCTGAGCAGACACTTTTTTTATGGCTGTTCCTCACCGATAGCTCATGCTGGCTGCACACATCAGCGTTCGTCAGTCTCTTGTGAATCAGCAAACCAGGGGGTGGATAATTGTTACTTTGGTTCCTTGCTGAATGTTTAAATAACATGCACAAATTGAAAGCCCCTCATTGCTACAAAATAAAAGTCTAACGGATACTTACGAGTATTGAAAGGAGTTACTGAGAGGAAAGGAGATGACGTGCTTCAAATTTCAGCTGGAGCAAATGCCACTGCAAAGCTGATATTTTTCTGGTGGAGTCAGGTTTTTTTCTTAAGTAGCAAGTAGACCTGGCTGGATAATGGCATTTCTCTTTACTGAGATATTTAGAAGTTTCAGCTTTTGGGTTTGTTCTGATGCAGAGCATCAGGTCCTCTCTAGTTTTTCATGAGAACCAAAGAGAATGAAGCAGGGGCTTGGTGACAGGGACTCACCCACCACCATGCCTTAGATAAGACTGGTGGCCAAAGTCTTGCTCAGTGTCATTAAGGTGGGGTTATAATTGCAGCATCCTCATCCCTGGGAGCAGCCCTGGCTCCCCTGTGGCAGTGGGTAGATGGAGCCCTGTGTCAGCTGGGGCTCTGCCCTGGATGCATCCAGATCCTCCTGCAACTAGAGAAGGGAACTGCAGAGAAAGTGAAGTGGAAAGTGACCACAGCATGAGACCACACAATTCACAGGGAGGAGCAGGCAGCCAGGAGAAGGTCAGCAGAAAGCAACTGATGGCTGCACTTCTGTGATCCCAGTGGCAAGAGATTAGGTGTCTGTGTTATGGCTGACCCCAGAGATCATCCCACCCTCATAAACTGGCACCAGGAGACATCCTTACACCCAACAGGAATTTGCCATCGATTCCTCCCGTAGTCACCGACATCACCACCACCTTACCAACCTCTGCTCTTGTCTGATCCTGAGGAAAGTAATTCAGTGAGAGGCTGGTTGGATTCCCTCTGTGTTTTTCTTTTCAGAGTTCTGCTTTTGTTCAGCACAGAAAGATTGTCCCAAAAGCAGGTTTCTCTGAAGAGGGAGCTGTAAATATTTTATGGCTAAGTTCAGACCTCTGGAAAATATTACCAAAAAAGTGTTTCCTACCTGCCAGTAGAGATCCTGCCTGAGCCTCAATTGCATTGAAGGATGTATGTGGATACTTGAGCAAAGAAGCTTTCTTGGTCTGCTCTATCCTTCACCAGGGAGAAAATTGTGGTGGATATGGCTGTGCTCTCTGTCAGGGTCTCAATGAGACAGAACTCTTCCTCTCTGACTCCCATCACTGAATAACCCAGACACTGCTGCCCATCTCTGCCTGCCCCACAAGTAACCTGAGACTCCCCACTGCCTGCACCTGGCCTGGGACATATCTCCTTCCTACCACCAGTCCCACTTTCCTCCTCTCCCTGGAAAAGGTAACCCAGCACTGTCTGTAAATAAGTCAGCGTTACAGGCATGGCATGGTCTAGGTGTGGGGACTGGGACAAACCAGCCCTCAGCCAGGAAACTCTGCTGCTTCTCAAGAGGTGGAGAAGGACCCCACCAGTGTTTATGATGTGGACAATCTCCCCCCAGCCTCACTCATGCCTGAGCTGCCCTGCGAGGTGAAGCCCAGAAAGGCTTTCCTAGGAAAGAGTGTCTGTTTTTAGACAATTTTCCAACAACAGTGGGATGACCCCTCTCATCCTGTTGACTGGTATGATCTTCTGTCTCTCTTTGCTGCACTCTTTTGGGGGAATGCAGTGTTTACATCCACGCAGATGTGTAGCAGAAGACAGGCCCCATTTGAAGACTTCTCCCACCAGTTCAGAAGAACTGGTGAGCAGGATAAGGAGCAAGGGAGGGAGTTTTTACATGGGCACCCAGGGGCACGGCTCAGGTGATGTGGCTGGAGAAGGGCAGGAGGCTGGTGATATCCAGCACCATCCCTTGTCCTCAGTACAGGGCAGGAAGAGAGGAAAGAGTGGGTTTACCCCCTTTGTGGATAAACCTTTCAGCAGCAGATGCACTGCTCATCTCTGCCTCGCCCAGACTCACCAAGCCAAGCTTGGCTTGGGCTGAACCATCCTCTCCATTTGATTCAAGGCAGACGGGTGCCTCTGGCTGTAAATCTCCTGGGAAGCTCATGACTCACAGCGAAGGAGCGGTGGAGCACTGTGAATTACGCAGCACTGGCTTCTCACCCTCCTGAAGGCAGTTTTGGCTTCCCAGGATGTTTGTGCAGGAGTGGATGAGCTGTGCCATGGTGGAGCAACCACAGCCCTGCACAGACATGCCAGGAGGAAGGTAAGAGCATGCCCCGAGTCAACAGGCCTGGAAAAGCCATCAGGACTTGGTATCCCTGCAATTGCAAGCCTACTATGTAGTATTATTTTTCAAAAAAGAACCTTAACCCAACGGCTCTATCACAGAAATGAGCATTAGTTGACTTCTATCCACCCTGTGATTTCTCCAAGTTGGACTTCTATCCAACCTGTGATTTATCTCACTACAGAGTTGAAGCCTGGTGGCATCCCTGCCCTCCAGGATGGATTCTGGTGCATCAGCACATCAGGGGTGTGGTATTTTCAGGGGTCCCAGTGGCAGGAAGGAAATGATGAATCTGACTCCATGTTCTTAGAAGGCGAATTTCTTATTTTATTATATACATTATATTAAAGAATGCTATACTAAACTGTGCTAAAGAATAGAGAAAGGATACAGACAGAAGGTTTAACAAGATACTAATGAAACACCCGTGACTCTCTCTAGAGTCCTGACAGAGCTGGACCATGACTGGTATTAAGTAAAAACAATTCACATGTTGGATAAACAATCTCCATGTTGGATAAAAAATCTCCAAACAACATTCCAAAGCAGCAAAACACAGGAGAAGCAAATGAGATAATATTGTTTTTCTTTTTCTCTGAGGCTTCGCAGCTTCCCAGAAGAAGAATCCTGGGCAAGGGGATTTTTCCAGAAAATATGACAGTGACACAGGGGCTTGGTGGGAGAGCTTTGACACTGTTGGTTCTGCTCCTGCTGCTCTACAGCTGTGGTGAGTGAGCCTGGGCGTGAGGAGGGCCATGGGACATACCAGCACAGCCAGGGCTCTCTCAGCTCCTCCCTTGCGCATAGGTGGTGGCTCAGCCATAATCTTTCACTGCTCCAGACACTGGCTGCAAGACAGCCAGCACCAGCTGGCACCATGCTGGCAGTCACCAAAATGCCTCTTGGTAAGAGCTTGAATGCTCTTTCCTTTGTGGCCAGAGCTACACCACTGGAGAAAGAATGGTAGTGCAAGGTATCTGAGAGATATCTATTTTTTCCCTGGCTGGTATCTGCTGCCCCTGGACCTGCTGGCTTCCTGAATACACAGGCAACAACCCACCTCGTTCCTGGCAGCATCCCAACCTGCTTGCACTGCATGAGGGTGCCAAGCACAGCCAAATACTGACAGATGTCTTAGGCAATGCTGGCCAGGGGAATGGGGTGATAAAGCCAAGCCTCAGAGCTGGCTTGAATGCTGCACAGCACATTTCTCTTTGTCATCCAGTACACAGGGGTGCTTGAAGCCCTCCTGGCCCTGAGAATGGGGGCTGTTTGCCTCCCAGGTGTGAGGTTTTCTGTCTAATCTGGTATCTGGAAGCACTTAACAACCAAGCTCAAAATTTTATATAATCTCCTGAGTACCATAAGCTGCCAAGAGACATGATGGATGGCGAGGATCTTTCAGGAGGTGGAACAGAAACCAAGATCTGTTCACATCTGCTGCAGTCGTGTGGGCTGCCTATGCTCAAGTGAGCTTTTGGATGTCATGTAGGATTTGGAGCTTCACTTCTGGGATATCCTTGTTGGAAATCATACAGGAAAATTGGTCACTCTAGAAAAAGATTGCAGAGTGTGAACATCTGCTGGAGCCATTCTCACCATTGTAAGACCATACTTTCCCAGGCAAGAAGGTAGGGTATTTCACTTCACTCTTTCCTCTTCATTGTCACCCTTATCTCCTCCCATCTGCTTGGTACAAGTGGCTTCTCTGGAAAGTTAACTTACAAGGAGGTAACATTCTCTCATGCTATTTATTCCTCTTCTGAGACTGCCTGAGGTGGCATTTGATCATGGCAGATATCCCTTTCCAGGTATCACTTTCCCCAGGTGTTTCTGACTCAAGGGAAAACCCAGGAAGACATCCACCTTCCTTATCAAGATGTAACTAGCCCAGACACCGCTGCATCACACCATTTTTTCATTCTGTGTCACTGATGACTCAGCCTTCATTAGCAGCAGTCGTCAGGGACTATTTCACCCTACATTTCCTCCTGGCTAGAGGCCATCCCATAACCTGTGCAACCCAATGAGCTTCAGGTTGTCTCTCACAGTGCTGAGGTTGCTTTTGAGACTGGGCTGCTCCTTCTCCTTGGCACTTCCCACGTGTGGTGCCACAAACTGCTGAGGAAGGCGGCAAGCAGACAGCCCAGCATCTCTGCTAGCTTTGGCATTCTGGATGTGGGAATTAGCAAAGCCTCTTTGAGAAGATCTCCTTGCAGGGCTCTTTCTGGCTGTCAAGGGATTTAGACAGCCACTTGGGGTTTTTTTTTCCCCTTCTGCTGTGTTTCTACGGGTTACTTTCCCATAGATAATTGCGTGACTCAGGAAGACAGACACATACCTGGCATTCTTGTGGGAACCATAATGCGAGAGGTGGTGTAGAGCATTTTGAAGCTCTTTGAACACACAAGAGCAGCTGAATTCCCCCGACTTACCTACCCAAACTAAAGCAAGTCCAGGCAATGGCTACATAGTTTTTGTGGAGCTCTTACCCAACAGAGGACAAACATTTCCCAGGAAAGCTTTGGTCTTGCACCACCTAGGCACAGAGGCTTTTTGTCGCCAGAGAAATCACAGGTGTTTTTTCAGGTAAGATTTACCATTTCTATGTTACCCTTTTTTTTAAGATGTTGTCTGAACTGAGGCTGGAACAGGAACATTTTCTCCTATGACTGCAAAAAAAGAAAAAAAAAAGGCAGTAGTGTGCTTTCTGAGAGGTCAGGGAAACAGCACAGAAAAATTATCATCTCTTAAGTAGATAAGTGATTGTTATGGCTAAAATATCCTGGCAGCTAATTGCCTGTGAAGATAACTGGCAGAGCTGAGGTGGGGTGGCATTTGGTGCTGCTAGTTTAATACAGACAGCTCTGCAACAGACACAAAAAGAGACAAAAGCTTTGCTTCAAGGAGTTGCAATTCAATTTTCTGACTTTGGAAGAAAACCAGAGAATTAAGAAAGAGAAATTTTATTCCACATGGTGACTTGGAGGACCTCACAGATCTTAAATTCACCCCAAATCTATATTGATATTCACACCCAGTGTCTCCTGCACTGTGTCACCAGGGCAGTGGTCCTGGAGCACTGAGAAGCAGATCCTGATGTCCTGCCATGCCTATGAGATGGCTGGGACAGGTTTGTGAGCAGCTCCTTTGACACCTTTTTGGGGGGTACCCTCACTCAAGAGTGAGAGTAAGAGTTTGGGTGAAACCAAGGATATTATTCTCAAAGGTTTTCAAAATTTTGTCTGGTTATCTCTGTAGATGATGGTCCACAGTTAGAGGTGAGCCATTTAAATGAAGTCATGACATGTAAATAGGAATGTATTTATTGGTTTGCCTCCTACTTTTACATCCAAAGGGATGTAGAGGATAGATAGGAGCTTCTAGTGCCAATTATCTTCACAGGCAATTAGCTTCCAGGACATTTTAGCCATAGCAATCACTTCTAGTGCCCATCCCCATTAGTGCAGGTGACCTGAAACTACCCACCTCTCCCTTGAGACCAGACTGGGACAGATCCTCCAAGAGGGTTTTGTCCTACAGAAACCTTATCAAAAATCCCTTAGGGTTCCCAAGCAATGCTGGGATCCTGACCCTGAGCCCTTTCCCTCTCTGGTCATCCCTGCAGCCCTGAGCTGAGTCGGGGGGATGGTGGATATGTTTCAGGGAAGGTTCTCTTTGGAGGAGATGGTGTGTTTCCTGGCTTGTGAATGTTTTTGTTTGTCAGGGTAAGGGAGCAATACAACTTGCAGCTTGCCCTGACATGTGCCTGCTGTGTGTAAACCTGCAGCTTTTATAAAAAGGGTTCCTGTCTTGAGAACTGTGCAGCGTTCAAGTGCTTCTTGGCTCTGGACTTCTCCTTTAGCTGTCGTAAGATCAGATTAATGATGTATTAGTTTGAGATAACTGCCATGAGATCATGTAATTAGCTTGTGATCATGCTCCGTGCCAGTTGGCTGAAACTCGACGCTTTTTAAAAAAACCTCTTTCAGACCAGCTACAAAAAGAGCTTTTTGATTGATGACATTAACAAATAGCTCATTAGTCACCTTTTGGGCTAATTAAAGGAGAGCACATCCAAGGCAGTAAAGAACAGCTGTGGGTGATTAAAGGCAGCCGTCAGGCTGAGCTCTGGGGTACAGTGGAAGCAGTTTATCACCTTGTGCCTTTCGCTGTGCCCGCGCTGCTCCAGGTTAAACAAATTTGTAATGTCCCCCTCAAAGTCCTGATCCTGCCCTGCTCAGCTCTGTAAGGCTCAGTCAGACCTTCCCATTCCTGCTCATATTGCCTTTGGGCAGATGGACAGCCCCAGGAAGGCAGTGCCCTCACAGAGCAGCTGCTGCTTGCCCAAGTGATGAGACTTCCCCTTGGCACTGCCCTCACATTCTGAGTACATGGCCTTTTTGGCACAGAAGTTGTCAAAAGTTACTCAGTTTTTAATCTGGGCAAAACTCTGGGTCAGGGGGGTACTTTGACTTCTCTGGACTCGTTGGGATTGGGAAGGGTCTGGGTTATTGTGTAGGCACCATGAGGCCCTTTTGGTGAGCATGGGGAGGGAGGTTCCCAGCACATGCCTGATGAAAAGAAGGCTATCCTTGTATTATTGCAGGGCTCTGGGAAACATCGCAGGTAGAAGGATCTGTCTCACAGCATTTAATCCCACATGTGATTGCTGCAAGGCTGCTGCCTGAGACCTTCCCACACAGCCTGGCCAAGCTCTCTTCCTCATCTCCAGCTGGACCAAGCTCTTTTCTTCACTCCCTGCTTCTGGTCTCAGCCTCAGTTCTGCCTTGGCTGCAAATATCATCCCTTTAATGCGGTGAATATCGATCCCAAACCCCAAAAGTTGTCTGGAAGCATGTGTTAGGATCAGTGCCCTCTCTTTGCTGGAGAACACACTAGCAATGGCCAGCCACCCCTGCAGGGTTTGCAACATGAAAAGAAATGGATTTTTCTCCCTTGTCCCAGCCTCTCTCTCCACAGGGATACTGAACCCCTCTCTCCTTGGTGCTCCCTGCTGCCCCATCTAGCAGACCTCCTATGCCTTGTGACCACCACCTCAGCTGCTGTGTGGCCTTTCTCTGGCTGCAATCCCCGCCAAGCTCACTCTTACACCAGGCTGCTACAAGCTGGTGGTGGCTCTGCAGTCACCAGCCCAACCAAGCAATGGGATGGTGTGGCTTGGGGCTGCTCTGATCCCAGGAACCAGTTGTGTGCACCCCACACTGCCTGGCTCCCCCAGGACAGATGCTATCCAGAAGGGATCACATGTGAACTCTTCTTAGGTGCTACAAGGTGTTGGAAAGGTTGTTCATCTAAATCAAGAAATCATTAAACGCCAAGGGCTCCAGTGTGCTGTTCTGGAGCTCAGAGCAGCCAGGTGGTGTGTGTCACCAGCCCTAAGTGATCACCAGCCTGGTGCGATCTAGGTGGATCAGATTGAATTGAATATCTCATGACACTGTGCCCTTGTTTGTTCCTCATGGAGAAGAGGGGAAGTAGCTGAGTCTGTGTCTTCTGGAAGAGCCACTGAATTTTTCTCCCAGTCAAGTAGGGGGGTGCAGTTAGAGCTCTAAAGCTGAACCATATGTGAGGAGACATGATAGCTCAGAGAAATGTGAGATCCTTTGCACAGCATCTGCATCTCCACTGAGCAGCACCTGAGCCACGTGGATGGAGCCAATTTTAAGGGCAGTATTTGGGCAAACATTTCCAGCCTATACTTGTCCAGCAGATCAAGCCCCTGCATGCTGTAGCATTTAGGGTTTGATGCTTTAATGTCTTTTCTGTCTGAGTTAATCTCAGGTCATTAACTTTTATTTTCCTGCTGTTCTGGCCATGTGAATGGCTTATGGTACTAAAAAATAAAGTCCCCATGCAGTTGCGAGTGCTCTGAGAGGCTGTGTGGCAGATTGTCTTAAACTGGAAATGCTCCAGAAGAGGAGCTTAACTGGGGCTTGTGCTCCAGCAGCCACTCCTGACAGATTAGAGGGATTGTAAAACATTGGTGAAATGGTCATTCCAGTATTATGCTATTTTTCCTGCTGTTTGGATGAAATTTGCAAGTTAGATTGAAAATAGACAGTCCTTGTGATCTGCATTGCTGTTTTTTGGTACAGTAAAAGCTGTAGAGTGAAATGTGTCTTAATGTATTTAGCTCCTATTATTTTTTTAATATTGTATCGGGATATAGGAGGAATGTGGCTCTTTTCTCACCATGCTTTTCCTCAGAGGAATGGTGGAAGCTATAGGTGCATAAAATGAGCACCCCTTGCCCTGTACACAGGACCTGAGTGCAGGCCCTTTGGAAAATCTCACATTTGATTTGTCTTCTTGAAAGATGGAGTTAATGGGTGTTGACTTTTGATTGTAGCAAGGCTGAGCCCTTCCAGCAGCTGGAGCTGTGATCCCAGCCTGAGCAGTGATGTCTCCTTCTCCAGCTCTGCATTTTAGCAAGAGGTCTATTGCACGAATATAAATGCAGCTAGTGGGCCTTGTCCCGTGTTTCCACCCATCCCTTTCCCTCCCATGCTATCCTGTGGGGCAGCCACAGCAGACAGTGGGCACAATGAGTGCTCTGTGGTGAGGCAGGGACCACAAACCCATCTCTGATCTCTGATGCTGGCACTGAACACCCGACACCAGCAGCCTCTGCTGACATCAGGTTCTACTGTGAAGGGAAGAGATGGATGCCCCAAAGCTACAGCAAGGACTGAGGTTTATGATTTTCTGGGTTTGTAACTGCGGGTGTTATTGACCCAAATAAATTTTGACCTTTGCTTTCTCTGATGTTGGTTAGGCTTTACATGTCAGTGAAGTCAGAAGGTTTCACTTCTGCAATTGATCTTCTGTGTGATGAGGGCTCAGGACTCATGTCTATAAGATTTCATGTTTATATGATTTTGAGCAGAGTGGGGCAGCCAGCAAAGAGGTGAGGTTCCCTCTTTCAGAGAAACAAGTAAATATGGAAAAGCCATTTTATCTCCTATGCTACGTTGATAAATTGCCCTTTTGTTCTTTCTCTCTTATACTTTTATTGAACTTGAAGACGAACCCCTCCCTTGGCAGGTAGAAAGAAGAAATTGCCAGAAGTACACACTGAAGTGATGCCTTTCAGTAATGTAGCTCTACAAATAATAGGTTTTTCATTTCAGTGGCTGAAGGGAAAAATTGAACATACTTTTCGGTTTGGATCACCCCCTAAAGGAGAATGTTTCTTTTCTTCTTTGATTTCTTTTCATAAGCGTAGCATAAGACATTCTGGTTTGAGATTATTTACTGCTTTTCATGACTTGAAAAAATTAGAAAAAAGAAAAGCAAAAGCAAACTAGGTCACTTTCAAGCCAAAACCAGCACTTGAAAGAACAAGAAAAAAAAAATCAGTTTTAAAAATGTCAAGATGGAGCCTTGCTGCTCTTCTCAGGACTCTTTCTTCTCTTTCAGCTTAAACTAATTACTTAGTCCACCCAAATTTGCCTGAAGTCTCAGCACCTCTTAATTGCAATTCAGGTGAATTTGCTACATCAAAAAACTCCAGCCTGGCTCTGCCTGTGCATGCAATGACCTGTCCTGCTCGCTGCTCACCAAACACATACAGACAAGTATTTCATTCTACTCAGTTAAGGTGTTGAGCAAGAGCATGTGTGAAATGAATTCTTGCAGCTCTGGCCTGCGAGGAAGCACCAGCACATTCCTGGTTCATGCTGGTGAGAGCTGGCAGTGGGCTGAGGCAGGGGCTTGGGCTGTGCCATGCTGGGAGCCACTGGGAGCCAAGTGCCCCCGCGTGGGGCTGCTGCCCCTTCCTGCAGCCCCCATCAGCAGGTGGTAGCTGAGTGCTTGACAAGTGCAGTGGGACGGCTCAGCCATGCTTTGCTTCCCTGTGGAGGCAGGGCCCCATCCATCTTTTTCTTGGCCTCATTTCCTAAGGAGATGGTGCTGGTGTGGTGGTGTCCCTCCATTGCTATCTGCCTACTCCTCTCAGGAGTGTCCTGAATTAGGGTCGTGAGAGCATTAATTACAAAAAATTCCTACAAATAATGGCAAAGAAAATCAGAGGCTGAGTAGTGATGACCGGTGTGGTGGGTCTCATGGGACTCATCTCACTATGATACCAGCTCCATTGCTGCCATCTGGGGTCTGGGTTTGCTTCAGAGAGTGCTAGGGTAAATCTTTGTCACCTCCTTTTCAGCATCTTCCAACAGAGGCAAAAATTTGTTGTTGCATCACAACACTGTTGTATGCTTCCTTAATAAATTAGAGATTGCTGATGCCGCAAGGACTCTGTTCCCTTCCAAATCCTTGTGATCCTGAAGGCCTAGGGATGCATTAAATGCCTGTATGTGCTACCCCACCAAGGATCATAGAGCCATAGGTTCACAGAATTGCTTGGTCTCAAAGGGACCTTAAAGATCATCTAATTCCAACACCCCTGCTGTGGGCACTACCCACTAGACCAGGTTGCTCAAAGCCCCACCCATTCTGGTCCTGAGGATTTCCAGCTGGACAGCCTGTTCCAGTGCCTCACTACCCTCACAGTAAAGAATTTCTTCCTAATATCTAATCTAAACCTTTTCATAAGCTACCTTTAGGTACTGGAAGGTCTTATATGGTCTTGGAGCCTTTTCTTCTTCAGGCTGAGCAACTCCAGCTTTCTCAGCCTGTCTTCACAGGAGAGATGCTCCAGTCCTCTGATCATCTTCAGGGCTCTCCTTTTGACTAACTCCAACAGGTCTGTGTCCTTCTTTTGCTGAAGTTTCCAGAGCTGGATGCAGCACTGCAGGTGGGGTCTCGCCAGAGCAGAGGGGCAGAATCCCCTTCTTCCTCGCCCTGCTGCCCACGCTGCTTTGGATGCAGCCCAGGATGAGGTTGGCTCTCTGGCTGTGAGCACACACCATTGGCTCATGTCCAGCTTTTCATCCATGAGCACCTCAAGTCCTCTGCAGGGATGCTCTCCATGAGTTACTCTCGGAGTCTTTGCTCACATCTGGGATTGTCCAGATGCACAGGTCCAAGGAGTCAAGGGAAGGAAAATGTCTCCATGAGGATTCCCAGGTGCAACAAACATGTGGGTTGCACTGCCTAACTGATAGGCAGGAAAAGAATTTAGTGTCTATACCAGAAAGGAACTTTTTAGGGTGGAGAGCTCCTGTGTTAACTGCTCAATAATCCCCATCCTTCCCTGGTGGCTCACAGCCACTGCTCTGGGGCTGGGGTAGCTGTGAGAGCCAAGTGGCCAGTGGTAGATTGCCTTGGAATGTATATCTGACTGACACTTCCAGCCTGCCACTCATGTCCATGGAGGAGCTGGGATGTGGGAACAAGGGCCAGCAAGCCTGCCTGCCCACTCCCCTCACTTGCCAGGACCTGATGGCTGGACATGTAAAGCCAAGACACACATCCCTAATGGATGTCCTTGTGAAACATCATCCCACTCAGAGGTAAAACACCATCCCTGCAAGTATCATGATGGATTAGGAATTTCTAAGTGTAGGTCAGACTGCTAACAGAAATTTAGGAGGTCCAAGTGTTGGTGGCCTTTTGATGCAGTGGGGAGGCTTGGTAAGTTGAGTAGAGTCAGCTGTCCAAGAGTTCCCTGTGAGCCACATGGGCTTTTCTTCCATTTTTAAAAATTATTTTCTTTTTTTTCCTGAAATATTGACAAGATTTCCCTCTGCTGAGGTGAGCTTCTCAGCAGCTGGCTATGGTCTAGCAACATGACAGATGCTCAGAGTATCTTTTGGTTATTCCCCAGAGAGAGCAGCAGGAGGCATTGCAAGCAGATCTTTGATGCTGTGGATCAGAGATGGACCCTGGTGAAAACTGGAAGCTGGATGAAACAAACTGGCTGTCTCATGGTGGGATCCACCCCTTTTCCAATGTGAAAGGAGGTAGGATATGATTGCTGGCTCTTAATCCACCCAGTGAAAGTGCTGAGAGCCTTCCCAATGTGCTGCTGCCACTCACTGTGCTTGCAGTGCTCCCAGGGGTTTTGCTGGGCTGTGTCCTGAGCCAGGCAGTACTTGGTGCGAAGCTGGGAAAGGTCAGATCCAAACTGTCACACTGACACAGCCACTTGGTCTGCAGCTTGTTTTCCTGCTTTGGAGTGAACTTAAAAAAAAAAAAAAACCAAAACATATATATATATATAAAAGAAAAAGAAAAAGAAAAAGAAAAAAGCCCCAACACCCATCTTTTGGCCAGTTTATGTTCCACATGTGCTAGATATAACCACCTTCACTCTTCACAAGTAGGACTCTGGAGATGATCATGGGTGGGAAGGAGTGACAGGACAACTGATAAAATATTCTCTTCAATCATATTTGTGTGGGCCATTTTAGGTTGGCTGCAGGGATACATGCTGTCCTGGCAATGACAAGGGGGCTGCCCTAACTGGAGCTCCCTGTGCAAGGGCTATTCAAGGCTTTGGCCCACCTTAGCCAGGCACAAGATGTCCCATCTCAAGGCTAGAGTTCATTGCACAGTGGAAATTCCCTGTTTCAGGAAAGTGCCTGGTGCAGATGCAATGAGGAGTAGCCAGCAGTCCTATTTCCTCTATCAGTTCATCTCTACCTAATTTCCAGTCAGTTGCTCTTACTTGCCTTTTAATCCCCATTTGAACATTTGGCAGGAGCAGCCACAAGTGCTCCTTGCTTAGCCCCAGGTTATCTTTTTCAGCAGAAGCTGTCCCTCCCTGGGCAAAGTTCCTTCTTTGTCTGGGATGTGCTGTGCCCCAGACTAAAACCAAAATAAACCCGCAGCCTTCCAGATGGCAGCACCTTGGGAACGGAAACACTTTGCTTTGGTAAAGCTCTCACTTATCTCCATCTGTTTCCCTTGGCTTCCCGCTGATAGCCCACATGCTGGGGGAAGGGAGAGGGACAAACCAAGATGTGGCATCGCCTCCTTTTCTGTGAGAGCTGAATCACATCAGTAGCTTCATGCTTTTGAACCCATAAGTAGATTTATGCTTTTGAGCCCTGGGTTCAACATCCCCAGCAAAGCACCACTGGGCAACATCCTTATGATAGAACATCTGCTGCTTCTGCAGGTAGCCAGCCCAGGGTGGCTCCAGGGCAACAGCACAGGGAAGCTTGCTGCAGTCCACTCTTTTTCCCCATTAGAATAATCTCTGCTTCTATTGTTTCTTAAAAGTCTTTGCTATGTGCATGGTCTGTGTTATTGTTTATAACTGCATTGGTTAAATGCCTGTAGGCTTCAGGATTGCACTGTGCTGGTGTCTGTAAAGCAGAGGATGGCAGAGTCACCGCCATCAGGGGTTCATAGAAATCCAAACCAGTTGAACAATTGAATGTGCATGTACATTGCCTTTTGGTTTTGTATGCAGCCCTCTGCTATCCTACACTCGTGGCTCAGAACCTTTTCTAACCATTGAGTCTAAGAGCATTTTATAACAGGGGGCAAGATTGCTTTGAAAGGGCACAGGTATGGGATTGCTGTAGGGTATCATGCACCTGCCCTTCTCAAATGTCCTCCTGGAACCCCTAGGAATACAGGGATCCACAGTCTCCAGATCAAAAGATTTTTAAGTCAAGCCCAGTCATTGAAAAAAATGCCATGAAACATAAAGGAAAAAAAAAAGCACCACAAAACCTCCCATCCTCTGCAATTCATTTTTTTTTTCTTTTATTTTCATTGGGTTTTTCAATTTAACAGCATTTTTGACATTGCAAGAAATGTTTGAAAACAGCAAAATCCCCATGAACTACAAGGCACAGATGGAATTCAATGCTTGGTCACATGCTCCTGTGTGGCTGGGGATCTTACTGGTAGTGAGGGATCTGTGTGTGTTATGCTCTGCAGCTGGGAGCAGACAAGATTGGGTGGGCTCATCTATGGCATGCAAAGTAAACCCCTACAAGTTGTTGGTGAGAGATGCCACCAGCTCAGGGATTTCCAGAGCCCATGGTCTCACCTGTCACAGGCTCTGAGTTACTGCAGTGCTGCTGTCAGATAACTCATAGGTTTGGTCAGCCTCTGAATAATTCTTGCTCTTGCTGGTTAAACCTTCTCCAGCTGCTGCTGTTGGAGGAGACTGTAGCACGCAGGAAAGCTTTGCTGCAGGCAGGATGCTCCTGGCCATGGCCTGAGCACTGGCTAAATTGAAGAAAGGGAGTGAAGAGCTGTGGTATGGGCAAAAAGGGGAACACTACTGGGGATCCCAGGGAGGGTACAGATGGAGCAGTGAAGCTTCTGCTCTTCAGGGCTCATCCTGACAAATCTCTGTCTTGAGCTGGTTCTGAGGTTTTTTGGTAATATCTGAATTAAACGAAAACCCCCAACACGCACATGAAAGCTGTCAGGGTGAACTGGAAGCAAGCTGAGCAGGGGCTTATCTGCAGTGTGATTAAAACAGTGTTGTCACCCCATCTGTCCTCATCTTCCTCCCCAGCTGACTTCCCTAGCATTTGTTCTTCTTCCCTCAGACAATGAGCTCTCCGAAGGTGCCCCAGCCCTCTTTGCTCTGGATCAGCTGGGTAAGTCCAAGCTTGACACATTTTCCTCTGCCTGTTTTTTTTTTTTTTTTTTGTTTTGGTTTTTTTTTGTTTGTTTGTTTGTTTTGGTTTGGTTTTTTTGTTTTGGTTTTTTGTTTTGTTTTGTTTTGTTTTGTTTTGTTTTTATGTTGAGTAATTAGGAGATGACTTAAACAACAGGGCAGCTGCTAAATGCCTTTAAATCTATCAGCACCAGTGCTTCCTTTCTGTGCTGCTTTTGAATGCCATCCATCAGAAGGATGGAATAGCTTGACACTAGATGTGTTTGATAGCTTTCTGTGTTAAATTGATGGAAGGTTTTTTCCCCGTGGGAGAAAAGCTGTTACCTTTCTGGTGCAGAGCACTATAGGATGCTATTGTTTCTTGGCTGGGGGTTTGAGGCTTAGCCAACAGCTGGTACTGGAGTTTCTGTGCTTGAAAAATGATGAGGGATTTTTCTTCACCTGGGAGGCAGAAGTAGAGATGTGTAAAGCAAGAGAGAAGAGTAAGACAGTCAGAGAGAAAACAATCTCAAAGAAGCAATGGCAGCTGAAGTCTTCAGAGGCTGAATCCATGGGGAAACCTCATCTGGCAGTGATCTCCCCTTAATCCCATGGCCAAGGTCAAAAGAGATGTGATTCTTAGGATGAGTTAGAGGTGCTCTAGATAAGGTGTGGTGAAGACTTGAGCTGCAGGATGGGAAGCTTCTGAAGGAGGGCTTCTGGCCACCCAGCACTGGAGGTCTGATGTGCATGGAAAGGGGAAAATCACAGAATCACAAAATGGGTAGGGCTGGAAGGGGACACAGTGGGGTCATCTAGTCCAACCTGCCTGCTCAAGTGCCATCAATTGCACAGAGTTGAATCCAGATAGTTCTAAAATATCTCCAGTGAGATATTTTAGAACTCCAATCTCTCTGGGCAGTCTGTTCCAGTGCTTGGTCACCCACACAGAAAAGAATCTTTTACTCATATTCAGGTGGAACTTTGGAACTTCCTGTACATCAGTTTCTGCCTGTTGTGGCTTGTCCTATTGCTTGGCTACACTGAGAAGGGCCCAGCTCCATCCTCTTGAAACCCTCCCTTCAGATACTCACAGACATTGATAAGGTGACCTCTCAGTCATCTCTTCAGGAGGCTGAGCAGGCCCTCAGCCAATCCTTGTAAGAGAGATGCTCCAGTCCCTGAATTCTCTTTGTAGCCCTCTGCTGTGTCTGCTCCAGGAGCTCCACATCTCTCTGGTACTGAGGAGCCCAGAGCTGACCAGCTTCCAACCCCTCCTGAGAAGAGCATGCTGGAAAGATGCATGCTGTGCAATAAGACACTGGGAGATATGCCAGCCTCGGGACTAGGCACCCTGCCTTGCTCTTTGGCAGCATGGTGGGACTGCTACGGCACACTGCAATGTGCATCACCTTGACATGAGCAAGCACTGGCTCTTCCTCACAAGGAAAAGGCACCCTCCTCTTCGTTTTCAGGGCAAGAAATTCTCCGTACTTTGAGATACTCAAAAGCTCTCTAGACATGGACCTGGGAAATGGGCTGTAGGTGGCCCTGCTTGAGCAGGGGATTGGACCATATGAACTCCAAATGTCCCTGCTAAACTCCACCTTTCTGTGATTCTGTGACTACCCTGCCACTCTTGAAACCCACCTTGACCCCAGTAAAGATGATCCACATGCATCCACTGGGTACTCACCATTTATGGTGCTGGTGGAAACTTGGGATAGGAGGGTAAAACTGCAGGAGTCCAGAGAGTGGTTTTTATCAAGTGTAACTATCTCCAAAGTATATTTCTGCTGCTAGTAGACAAGTTCTTGAAAAAAAATCCTAGAAATGAAAAAATGCTTAAAAACCGTATGCCTCACTGGTTCTAGAACGGGTGGCACATGGAGTGGTTGTCCTCACTGGCAGCGAGGATCACATTTTAAAGTAGTTCCTGTGAGTTCTCTCCACTTGGTGTCAGGATAGAGACTGCTCTGACATGCATTCACCCAGAGGAGCGTCTTAGAAGGGAGTGGGCATAAAGCCAAGAGCCTTCCTTTGGCTGCCTTATTCATTACCTGATCATGGTTAAAACATGTCAAATAACTTTAAAATACATTTTCTGTGACAGAACTTACACCAGCTCCTTTTATCCTCTTGGTGTTCCTTCTCTTATTCCTTGAACAGAGTCCTTCCTCAGTGGCATGTGCCCACTTCTTCTAACCTTGGCAAATCCTCTAGATCTTAGTATTTAGTGATAAAGAAAAAAGCTCCCTTTCCCAAATAACAAGTTGTGGTCAATTTTAGGAGGAACTGCTCAGACACCACTTTCCTTTGCCCAAGTGTTTAGACATCCCTCAGTCTGGAAAAGATTATCCAAACCAGTGCTTATATCAACTTACAATTCCACTCTGCTTTCCAAACATAGCACAAGACATGATTACTCTATCCAAGGTAGACTAGACAGACAAAGGATATGAGATAGCAGAACAAGTAATGGAAATATGGTTTCTTCTCTTGCCTTCCTCCCAGCTGGTGAGTTTTCAGCTGGATCAGTCCCCTGGCCTAAGTCAGGCCCAGCTGTCTGGTTTGCAGTGCCCGGTAAGACAGGCGGTAAGACCAAGCACAGGTTGGAGAGGTGGAGGCCAAGGCCATCCCAGTAGCACCTTGGATTTATGCTGTGAAGTGATTGTGTAACCAAAGAATACCAGGTCAAAAATACAAAGCCCTGGTCAAACCAGCCACCTGAACAGCAGGAGTTATTAGTAGAGGAGCAGCAGATAAAGGAGTATTATAATAAGAACATGCTGAGACAAAACATCAATATTGTAATAAAGCATCATCAGGATAAAAGTCACAGAAAGGCAGGTCTGAGCAGGACTTCAGGAAGACAGATACATCTCACTTCTGCCTGGAGGCAGGGATAGTGGCTCTTGTTCACACACCCTGCCTGTGTGCAGGACCAACTCATCCTAGCAGGCTTCCCAGGCAACTCACCCCAGTGCTCTGCTGCCCTGGAGGGGTTTCCTCAGTGTCTAATTAGATTTCCATAATTTAAGCCAAAGGCAGGCATAAGCAGGAAAAAGGCCTTCCAAGGGTCAGACTGAGAGTTTCTTGCCCACTCAGCAGGGGCTGAAGAGGGCATCCAATGGAGGATCAATGGAGTCTATCCCTTTTTTCCTGCTCATCATGTCTTCCTTGACCTCTAGTCCTGTGTCCAGTTTTCTGTCAGCTTGTCCCAGCTTGCTGTCAACTTAAAAAAGCTGTCCTTGGATTTTGCATTATTTGTGGAAACGCTGTTCGGGACAGATTCATGAGAGGTTTTTTGCATCACATCATACCTTGAGTAACTAATCTTTAAGAAAAATTTTGACCAGAAACACATCCATCTTTTCATATTTTATTGTAGCCTGGGTGTTCCTATCTTGCATATAGTGACACCACATGACACAGTACCTGAAGTCACACTTATACAGCATCTGCACCTTCTCATTCATCTATCAGGTTTATCACCTCATTGCAGCAGGTCAGATGAGTCTGACAGCCCTGTTCTTGCTGAATCTGTGCTGGATGTTTCTCATACTCTCCTTTTCTACATGTTTGCAAAAATTTTGGTGATTCCAAAGCTTCCAATGATGGAATTAACAGTGAATGGGAAATCCCTTCCTAGCTCCTCTTTCTCTGCTTGTCTTAAAGATTTGTGCTCTGCTTTGCCATGCCTGACCTTTGAAAACTTCTCTGTGGTCTGCTGCTGTGTAAATCAGTGGCTCACCTGTACCTTGTGCATTTCTGACGTTCCTTGGAGAAGTACACAGCAAGGGAGGCAAAAGTGACCGAGGGAGAGAGCAGCTTCCACGAAAGCAGTCTCTGAGTAAACTACAGCTGAGCTAGGTGGAAAAGAGATGCTTGAAGGAAGGTACAGTAGCAGTACAAGAATTATGAATGGCATAGAATAAATACGTGCAAGAGAGACATGGGCATAGTGGACGTCATCCAGCAAAGAGCCACAAGGGTGATGAAGGGATTGTGGCACTTCTCCTGTGAGCAAAGGCTGAGAGACCTGGGTCTCATCAATGTGTATAAATACCCATAGGAGTGTTGTAAAGAGGTTGGCATCATCTTTTCAGTGATGACCTGTGCCAGGACCAGGGGCAATGGGCCCAAACAGAAACACAGGAGGTTCCCTCTGAATATTAGGAAACAGTTTTTTTTTCTGTGACAGTGTCCAAGCACTGGCACATATTTCTCAGGGAGGCTGTGGACTTTCCATCCTTGGAGTTACTCCAAAGCCATCTGGACATGGTCCTGGGAAACAGGCTCTGGGTGGTCCTACCTGAGCAGGGTGGTTAGAGCAGATGACATGCAGAGCCCCTTCTGGCCTCAACCAGTCTGAGATTCTGTGAAAGAGGGAAAGGCTTAAAACAGCCCAAAGGAAGTATGTCTTCACTCAGCACACAATTCCATTGTGCAGCATGCTGCCACTGAATGTCCAGGGTGCCAAAAGTATGAATGGGCTCAAAAAGTGATTAGAAAACATCATGGGAGAAAGGTCTATGAAGGGCTCTCAAACTTGATGATGCGGCTAAACCTTCTGGCTCAGGGAAATGGGATCATGTACTGGAGGAAACAGCACTTGTAATGTTCTATGTATTTTTTTTTGCAGTCATCTACTGGAGAGGACACTAGGAGGTCTTTGCAATAATCCAATGTAGTCCTCCTTGTCTTAGGTCAACAGTGACTAACCAGAAGAAAAAAATAACAAACCACCCTTTCCTTTCTTCATCTCTCCCACAGTTTTAGCTGCTGGATTTCAGCAGATATGAATCAGATGGCGACTGTTGTGTTCCTTTTGTTCTGTAAATGATTAAAACAGAACATTTCACACTTGCTTTGTGGCCCAGCAGAGAAATGCTACATTTTCGCCTTGGCAAATCCTGAGGTGGAATTTCTGGCTATGGAGAAAGTGAGATCAGGGAGAGAAAAACTATCCCAACAGAGGAACATATGCAGACTGCTTTTCTGTCTCTCCCATGCTTGGCATATCTTCTCCCTATTTTCCATTTCCTCATCCTTCCTCTCTTTTCTACCTCCTTCCCACCCCAGTGGCATTTTTTCTGCTTGCCGCTTAGAGATGATTTAATTGAATATCAGAAAAAAAGGAAGCAGACAGAATAAAAAATGCGAGGTGAAAGCCCCCAGCGCAGAAAGCCCTGGGTAGAGTAATGAGAATGTGATGAAATGGAAAAATAACGTGGGAGTGGGGGGTATGAACCTCACTCTGCCAGAACTGAGATGAATATGTATAGGAGATGCAATATATCAGTGGAAACCCTTAGGACCTGTGCCTCACATTTCCTGACAGCCGACCAGAGGAGGAATTAGCTGGCTGTGCTATTTATAAGTGCACCCTGGGCATGGTCAGCTGCTGGAGGAGGTTCCCCACAACAGCAGCTTGCAGGAAATACTGCTTTGGTGATACTGTCTGCCTGGGGAATAAGCACGCCCAGAAATGAAATCCCATTGGATATAAAAGGGAAGGAAAGAAAAAGCCCTGGTCCCTGCCCTGTTTCTTCCCACTGCTTCATAATCATCCAGCTGTTTTTTCTTTCTTGTCCTGACCTCATCCCATACTGGAGCAAATCCAGGGAGCGAGTGCTCTGCTTAGCTATCTTCTGCCAGAAACCAAAGAGGTCAAGTTATTAGAGAAAAATGAAAGCTCTTTGGCAGAACTGGAAAAACAGATGTGCAAAGACATTTCTGCTGCCTCCAAATACAATGCTGCCTATGAAATGTGTATCAGAGGCGGTCTGATAAATGTGCGCAGTTGTCGTGGTAGAAATCTTAACAGTGGCTAATTATTTAGCAGGATGGGTTCCTTTGGGGCTCCAGGTTTACTGGAGCTGAGCTTACTGGCTGCCAGGTTACAAGACTACTTGAAAACCTCCTGCAGATGTGACTTAGAAAGTGATGCTCCAATGCTGCAAGAGGATCTGCCTCTGCCTAGTAGCTAGAAGTCTCTGCAGGGCAGGTAAAGCCTGTAGCTATCAAGAAGAGAGAGGGTATTCTCCACCTGAGATATGGTAAGAACATCTTTTATGTCAAGGGCTTTGTAGCTTTTATTTACTAAATTTGCCTGGGTGGAAGTTTCTATGCAGTGTATTCATATTTCTTGATTCAGCTCTTGATTGGTCTCCACATTGCAGGGCAGCCATTTGTGCCATCCCCAGAGGCGGGTTAGCAGGGCTGGACCCCTCAGTCTGCCCATGAGCCACTGTTAAAAGCAGCAGAGGCAGCAAGAAGTGGAATTGTGTGCAGGCATTTGGGGTTGCCGCAGTGTCAGGCGGAGCAGGACAATTATTTGTTTGCTTGCAGCATTTGGAATCTGTGGGATTACACGCATGGATAGCTGCAAATGCAACGAGCATCAATGCCCGTGTGCACTCGGGGTTTGGGATGGCTGCATCCCTGCTGCAGGGCCTCAGGGGTCCAGCCCAGGTCTGTCAATAGCAATTGCTCAGAGCTCCCCAGCCAGCAGGTGTTTGGGATGCAGCAGGGATGCTGAGTGATGCAGGGGGCAGCTAAGGACCAAGCCGTGGTGGCACCAGGAAATGCTTCTCCCTCCCCATGTAGCTCACCAAAATGCTTGGGAGACCCATGAAAGGTGTTTGTTTTCCCCAGCAGGGTATGAGAGACATGAGATATGTGGATAATGCAGGTCTCCTGAGTCCATGGCTACCAGGGAAAAGCAGGAAGAAGGCAGTGAAAAGTGATGGCACTGTCATATCCTGAAAAGAGATATCACTGTCATATCATATCTGCTGACCTTACAGCTGGAGTTCTGGTGGCATTTGGTCCTGGTTGAGCAGATTAGAACCAAAAGGAATGAAACCCAAATTTCTTTCCTGCCCCAAATTCCTTAGAATGGCATAAAACAAACAAACAAACAAACAGACAAAGAAAAAATACTGGAGCTATTCCCAAATTGACCAAACAATAAATTTCAATAAAATATATAAATAAATTACTAAGTGCATTTGAAATTTATTTTAAAAATTGGAGCTGCAAAGGAGAGAAGCTTGGGTGGCAGTTGCCTTGTGCCCTCCTGGGTAGACACAGCTCCCCAGAGGTTATCAGATGTATCAAACCACAAGGGGTTAGGGAACTCCCTCTCCAATCTGCCATCCTTTGTGGCCACTTACCCATTTATCAAATAAAAATGGAATTGAGCAGGAAAAAAGATTTTGAAAATCATGTGGAAATACACACCAGAAAATGAATAACATGGGAGAAAATTGAAACCATACTTTTACTTCAGCAGAAGAAAAAGGAATCTTTTCCTTGGGAATATAACAGCATGGTTCACCAGGACTTTGCAAGTCTACTAAAAGACAAGCTGGCAGATATTTTTTTGTCTTGATATATTTGCTGTTCTACCACCAAAATCACCACTGATCACTTTCACTAGGTGAAAGGGGAGGACAAACCCTGGGGCCAGAATGAGAAACAAAAATAAGCTCTTGAAGAGGTTGGATCTGCTTGGCCAAGGGCAGTACAGCCAGATAGTGCCCAGGCCCCCATGACACAGACTGGGAAGCAGAATAACCAAAATAATGTGTCCCATTTTGCCCAACCAAACGATCCAGCTGGAACATGAAAAAAAGTAGTGCTTGAATTGGCACTTTGAACAGGACTCAGTGGACTCACTGGACAGCAGTGCGCTCATCCCACTTCATCTGGCATAGTGAACAGGCACTGAACAAGCAAGGGCAAAATTTCACATTCATTTTTACAACTGATCTGGTTCATGCTTCACCTGTGCTTATAAGCAAAGCTAACCTTTCTGTGGGAGGTAGGAAAATCTGAAAAATCCAAGACAAGGTCCTCTTGGGGACTGAGGTATCTAACTCTATTGTCAAGGCTCTCCATGACTTTGCAGAGGATTTAGGCATTCAAAAACCTGAATTTGGGCTTAATCTTCTCCCACATACTCAGGGCATCTGCAGATGACAAAGGAAAGGAACATCTAGCTCTAATCCAAGTCTGGTACCCTAAGCCTGTAGTTTTTCTCCTGAAGTAGTCAATGATGTGATGGTTCCTCTTGCCACCACCTCAAAAAGGAGCATATTTGCAATTCAGTGCTCCCCTGTTTGAGCATAACCCCAGCCTGTGTTAGGTGACTTCATGGAGACAGGTAAAAGATGTTGAGTTTCAAAGCTTCAGAGAGACATCACAGCACCTTACTGGCACCTTGCCTTGCACACAGGCATGGAGGGAAGGGCAGCTCTGAGGATGCCCAGCTCACATGGCAAACATCATTCTGGGGTAACTTCTGTCGTGGGAGATGCTCAGATGCAGGAACTGAGGAATCTGATTTCACCACCGAATATTTTTTCCTTCTTTGACTGTTCCCATAACCTATAGCTTCCCTCTGTCTTGCTTCTGAGCAAAACCCAAACTCTGAGCAAAACCAGGTTTTGTGATGCAAAAAAGCAATGCCTCAGGCTGCTGTGAACCACAGCACTCTCCCAGGGCCTGGAGCTGCTGGGAGTCCTCTCTGCATCCATCCAGTCCTGTGGCCATGGCACTGGGCCAGCTTTTCTCTTGCTGTGCCCCTTTATGGGGCTGTGGTGACAGTGAGTGGTTTCTTCTTCAGCCTGTAGCTGCACTTCTTCCTACCTGTCTTTATGCATTTGGCACAGTACTGAGGAGGAAGAAGTCACCTACCAGTCCCTGGGAGAAAGAAGTACAAATACAATAGACAATCCTGGCATCACTGGGCAGCTTGCTGGACTGAAGGAAGTTGAAGCACTGAGATGGGGAAACCCAAGCAGTGTCCTGGCAGTGCCACTCATCCCAAAAGATGCCTACCCTATGGGGCAGTGTTGGGAATAGAGTGTGTTGGGACTGCCGAACCCAGCCTGTACCCACATCATGGCTGCAGGGATGGGAATGAAGTGCTGTGCAAACACCGGAGCAGCTCTTCTGCCATGTCCCCTTCGTCAAACCCTTGGCAGGAGGGCTCGAGTGGTCTGGGGAGATGGAGCAGTGGGTCACTCCAGCCCTAATGAACGCTCATCCCGTGGAACTGGTGTGCCAAACCACTGTGCTGGAGCAGATGGGCAGCAGGGCAAGGGCTGCGCTCAGGAATGTGGCGCTGAGTTTAGGAACGAAATTATATCCCCGGTCAATCCCCGATGGGCATCGATTCCTCCATGCTCCAAGAGGAGCTAGAGCTCTGGGAGACGAGGAGGATGCCCAGGGTTAATTCACAGGTTTGGGACTCGGCGTAACCCCCAACAACTGTCCCGCAAGGAACCAGGGAGTCTGTGGCGGTCTCTAGGTCGGGATTTAGATCCCGAGCATCCCCAGACATGAGGCGGGGCAGCCGTGCTGCCACACAGGCTCACCCCGGGCGTACCCAGGTGCCTCCAGCGGCTCCGGATGGGGCTGCGAGCCTCCAGCCGGGGGTGCGAGGCTCCCCCGAACGTGCCTCCCCCCATGCCCGACAGGAGGGGCGAGAGGGGCGGGCAGCGGCCGCCCCACGCCGGGAGGTGCCAGGACCGCCCCGGCCCCGCCCCGTCGGCTGCGCCCGCCCCCGGCTGTGCCCGCCCCGGCCCGGCCCGCGGCGGCCGGCGGAGCGCGCCCGGCGGCGGCGGGGAGCGGCGCGGATGGCAGCCGTGCTGCCGGGGACGGCGGGGCGCGGAGCCGGAGGTAATGGCGGGGAGGGGAGACGGTGTCCGTGTGTCCCCGCTCGGCTGCGTGTCCGCGCGTACATGTTGGCGCACACGTGTGCCTGTCGGTGCATGGGGGGTGCGGGTGCCCGTGTCCACGTGTGTGCGGGGGATCGCCGGGGTGTGCGGGGGTGCCGCGGCGGGATGTCGCTTCTCATGCCCACCCGTGAGTGCTGCCGTGCCCCGCCGCCCTCCCGGCAGGATGCGGGAAGGCCTGGGCAGCCTTCCGCCGGCTCCCGGACCCAGCGCGCCCCGCAGCTGCCCCGGGCTGCCCCGCGGGCGGTGCGGGAGCGGGGCCGGGGCCGGGGCCGTGCTGAGCCGCCCGACGCTCCGGCACACCCGAGCCGCCGGCCCGGCGCTCCCGCTTCTCCGCTCCCGGAGTCCTCCCCGGGAATCTTCCCCGCTCCGGGAGGGCAGAGCGGCGCGGGGCGCGCCCCGAAACAGCCCCGGTGGGAGCGGGGTGTCCGCAGTGTATCCTGAAGGGGGAACACGCCGGGGTGCGCCGCCCTGGCGCTCCCGGGAAGAGCGAAGCGCCGGCCGGGAGCGCGGGGAATGTTTCCAGCGGCGCTCGGAGCGGCCGCTGCCGTTTCCGCAGCAGCGATCGCAGCGTCCCCGCGGTCCCCAGTGCCGAGCTGTCACTCGGAGCGGCCCCGGAGCACCCACCGGGGATACCGGCCCCGTCCCGTCCCGTCCCGTCCCGCGGGTGCGTGGGGCGGCAGCGCCGGCCGCAGGGGACACGCAGGAGGGGCCTCCCACGCGGGGAGAGCGCTTTCTCACGTTGTTGTTGCGGGAGGATGGTGAGAGGGAACTTTTTTATATTTAACGTTCCTACCCATGCAGGGAACAAAGATAAACTCCGGTTTAAAAAAGAAAAAAAAAGTCAGCATTGAAAGGAAAAAAAAAAAAAAACAAAACCCACGACGTGAATTTAACCCGAATCCTTCTGCCAGGTTTTGTGATTCATAGCTTTAAGTACAGGAAGGTCGCTGCTTGGGCTTTTTCCTCTTTCGATGGAAAGATGGAAAGATTTTTTTTTTTTTTCTCTTTCCTGGTGCTGTGCTAGCATCCCCGGAGCTGTGGGCAGCTGCCGCCAGAGACAAGAATCTGGTGGCTGAGGGTCTGCAAGGCCCTTCTTGTGCATCCACTGAGTTCAGGTTATGCCTTTTTATGTATAGAAATAAGCCTAAAAGCTTCCTGAGAGAAGAGTGGCAGTGAGCATGAGTGCTATGAATTTTCCTGAGCACAGCTAGCTGGCAGCACCATTCCTGCTAACAGGTGTGCATGTATATAGTTATATATAGATACTAAATATATGTCTAAATAGATGTAGATGTATGTTTAAGTATTTTTATGTATTTACATAGATATAGACATATATGGCTGTGTATATTGTATATAAATAAAAAACAGACCATGTTATATATTTACTTTTATACATATATATGTGTATATATACGTAGTCGTTTCTAATGGCCAGACAAGCTTTTCCAAGGGTTCTATAAATACCTTATCAAAAATGTCCGAGTAGTGAGGGGGTGGGGGCAGGGAATATTGGGTTGGCAAGAGCCGGTAGTAAAACCCCCTCTGAGGCTGTGCTGGGTGCATGGTATGGCCCTGCCTGGAGGGTCTGTGTCCTGCCCAGCCTTCCACATCCCCAGCCACGACTGGAGCAGTGGTGTGAGGGAATGAATTCAGGGAGGCTGGTTTTGGGTTGTTAAATGGGGGAGCTAATGTGCCCCACAGTGCTGCTGGGGCTGGGCTTCCTGGCTTCCCCAGGCTGTGTGGGGCCACTGAGACCCCCCCCCAATCACCTGCGTGTCCATTCTCATTTGTCCTGATGTCCTTTTCTCCCTGTCAATGTTTGGCAGGGGAAACTTTGCTTTCCCTCTTCTTTTGGAAAGCACTCAGCTGCTGGAGGAGGGCAGCTTCAATCCAAAGAGGCACGTGTGGCCTCTCCTAAGCCCAGATATCTGCAGGATTGGTGACAGGCCTAGGGGCAGTTTCCAAGTCCTGGCCTCCCACGGCGATCTGGACCAAGCCCTCTGCACATCAGTGCCTGGATGGAGGGATGGATGCACGCATACAGCTCTGGTGCTCCTTGCAAGAGCTCCTCTGCGAGGAAACGCCAGCGCAGAGCCAAAGGCTTTGCATTTCTCCAGCAAAGACACACCTAAGGGGGTTGGAAGGGATCCCAGCAGCAGCCTGGGGAGACTCAGGCACAACCAGACTCTTCTGGTCTCAGGATTATGTGGAGATGTTACTGCTGACCATTGTAGCTTTCCTTCAGGAAAGAGTCCACAGTGCCTTTTTTCCTCACTGATAGGCATGTAACTTGCTTTAAAGGCCAGGTCTGGTATAAATGTTATTTGGTATTGAGGCAGGAGTGTGTGCCCTGTGCAGCCTTCTTGTCCTGGAAACCATTAGGAGGACAGCTGCCTACTTGGATTTTCACACACAGACTATCTGCTAATGGAATAGTCCCAGTGGAAAGTTTAGTGCTCGGGAATATTTTGTGGATTTGAGAAAAATCCCAGGAGGATTTTTGGCTTCATATAGCAATTGCTTTTTGGCAGCTTTGGGATAGATGTAATCTGGTCCCCATTTGCGTCCTGAATTTTTAAATGGAACGGCCTGCCTTCCACTCAGGGCAGAAGTAGAAATAGATGGAAGTAGAACAACATTACCTCTAAAAAAATAAATACTTAGGGCAACTTTTCTGTCCAAATGTTACATTTAGGAAATGTATATGTCTGTTTCTGGTCATTTTAGTGACTTTTTGAGTAGGTGGGATGCTACTGTGGGTGTAAATTTCAGGTAGATCTGTAGAAGCCAGTGAAACTGCTCCAGGTTTGGATTGGTGCATGCGAGAGCAGAGTTTGGTCACACAGTAAGGTGTATCCCATTAGTGGCAGGAGGTCCTGCAGCATTTGCTGGCTTCCAGTGGCCTTATCCTACCACCGTGTATGGCTGTGGTTTTCCTGATGCATGTCTGTCCCACATCTTGAAGTTGTAGCACGTCATTTTTGTGCAAACCAGGCAATGGCAGCCAGCGCGTGTCAAGGCAGCACCAGCCGAGGAGAGGGGTGATCTACAGGGGCGTGCCACGTCTCAAGGACACGTAGCATGGGGTTAAATCATTCAGCAGCACTTGGGATTATCTGCTCTGACCATGTTGGTTAACACAAATATAAACATGCTTTAGACAACAGTAACTCCAGTGATCAAGTCTCAGGCTGGAAAATAATGACATTGTTAATTTAATTTAATGAATGATTTCATGATTTTAAATGCTTTTAGTGAAATTCCTCCCTCTGATGGCTACCTGGGACAGACAGAAGGTCCCTGCTAGTGACATGTCCTATTCCCTGGGATGTGTCCTGCTTGTGACCAGCAACAATTTGAAGCTGGCTTTGTTATGATGATGGCTCCACACTGGTGGCTGTTGCTGTGATTTTCCCTGTTCTAAATCTGAGCTGAGCCATCTGGGAGCAAGAACTACAGGCAATTATCTTGTTAGCACTTCTACGTATAATACCTTTATTAAATTTCTGCATTTTAAAAGTGGCTGACTATAAATTGCATGTAATGTTTTAATAATGGAAGGATCATAATTGTAATATATATTCTGGTTGGAAGAAGGTTTAATTTCTTTTTGCTTTAAGTTATGGCACTTAAGAATTGGGCAAAGACTCTGCTTAGTGTAGGGTTATCTTAGTGAAGAATGAGCAGCTCTTCACACAGATCAAGTGAAGAACTGTAGATCCCTAGGATGGTTTGTTGCTTGTGTTAAAAAAATGGAAACACTCTAGAAATCCATATGATAGAGTTCAATGCCCGCCTTTTCAGTTAGAGAGTACTGTACAGCCTTTGTACTATTTTTGTTCTGTCCTTATCCCAGGCTCCTTTGTACACTGCAAGCTTGTGGGAATGACTCAGGGAGAAAGCTATTTAACCTAAAGGACACCACTGGCAAAAAAAATAAAAAAACAACATAGATGGATAAAGAGCAATGTCTGTGACTGAGTGGGGACCAAGAGGAATATTTGTGTGTGTCTGAGGAAGAGAGATCCCAAAACCTCCTCCAAATGGGATGAAAAAAATTCCTCTTCTTCAGGATACTGTTTATTCAGTTCAAGAAGGGAATTTTATAACTTAGTTGCTTGAAGTAACAAGGAACTACGACTGAATGATCCACAGACCTAGGTCCTATTTCACTTCTGGTTAATTAATGGAAGGGCTTAAATATCGGAGTGACACGGATCATGCCAGTGCTTTTCTGTAATGTGATCATTTTTAAACGCAGTAAGTACAGCAAAATTTATCATGGCTTAAACTCCTGCTCTACAAGTGTCTTGTCTGTAAAGTTGTAGCTGATTGATGATTTTGCTTTTTGCCCCCAGTGGGAAAAGATTTCCTTACCTAAGAATTTATGTGATGCATTTTTGTCTTGGAGGGTTTTTTATTGCTTGGAAATCAGAATTTATAGTGTAGTGAAAATGTCTGCAGACAGTTGCTGGGCTGACAAGTGGTGTGGCTGTAGCAGAAGTGTTGTCTCACTCGCAAGCTCCATGTCAGCCTTTGTATTTCATTCTTTTACTGGGAGTTTCTTCCCCTACTTTCAGCTCTGAATAATACTTATCCTTTCATCTCAGAGCAGCAATGCTGACATGAGCTGTCATTATGCCACTGGCACTTTGATCAAAGCAGGAGTTTCAATTATTGATTCAATTCTTCGAATAAATTTGGGCTGGATGTATTTGTAGACTCAGTGTTATAGCTGCAAAGGAAAATGTGTCGCTTGTAATATGGAGGGACCTTAAAAATGCACATATTTTTGCAAAGCCTAACACAGCTTCCTATTCCTATATGCATCTCTTCCTCCATCAGGTTAATGCCCAGTTAATGTTTGGCACCTGGAGGTGTGATGAGAATACTCTGCCTGTATCCTGCCTCTCTTCTGGGGTGTGCCTGGGTCAGGGGGGAAAAACCACTGTGTTATTCTAGCATTATAAAACCTGTTACCATCTGAGATGAAAGAGTGGTGATGGGCACTGTTTCCCCCTACATGCCACACACCTGATTTCCATCGGGAAGGCGGGGAAGTGCGGGCATCCGAGGGGATCTCCCGGGGAGGCAGGCTTGGCTCCACTCTCGCCTGTATCCATCTGATCTCATGCCAGGTTTGGGAGCTGCTTTCAAAGCACATTTGATTTGCTTTCTCATAGGTTTTATTCTTCCCTGCTTTGGTTTTTGCTGAAGGGAAGCATATATGAAAATAAGCATGTGAGGCTGAAGTTTCATGGAGAATGTTCATCCTTGTAGGCAGTTAAATTTGGACATGTTAGCACAATTCTTTGGGAGAGACGGGCTTTGGCTGACTCCATTGCCTGTTCCTATTAGTCTTGCTAGTGCTTTCTTGGATGATGCACTTTCTGGAGAGTGAAATGACAGTACCAAGGATGGGTGACTTCAGAAACTCTTCTTGAGCAGTGGAATAGCACAATGTGGATCCTGGAGCTGATACTTGGATGAGGATCTCTTTCCCCAGAGCGGTGAGTTGCGGAGGTGTAGCTCGGTCTGATAGTCCTGCCAGGCACAGGGGTGCAGCTTCTCTCGCTTTCATGTGGGAAATCAGAGGTGCTGCTCGCTCACATCTGGTGTGCATTATGCATGTTGGATTTTTATCCTGCAAGATATTGTTCTGCTCCTGTGGAAATGATACTAGTGATGCTTGTTCAGTCCTCACAGGGCTCAGGAGCCCTGGCCACAGATGCGAGGTTCCCAGGCAGAATTATGGGGTGTGAGGATGAGTCAGCCACCCCAGAAGTGACTTAGAAAACTTGTGCATTGACTGGGGAGCTGCTGATGGAAAACAATCACCAGTGGCTGCCTGACTGCCTGCACTTCATTGGAACTATGGCTGCAAAAGAATCCCAGTGCTGTTGGAGGTACCAAAAGCATCCCTTGTGACATTGTTAGGAGTCCAATTTTTATACTTAAATCAAGAAGCGAGACATGTGAGTTATTTTTTTCTGTGCCAAAGGAAACTCAAATCTTCCTCCCAGTTTTGGGAAAATGGCATGGCTGTGTGGCTGGGGTATGGCAATAGCTACTCTCAACACTGGGCCAATGCTTAGGAGAGAAAGTAGGGTTCATGGGCCAGGATGCACATGGAGGGGTGTCCAGCCTCGGCAGAGGGTTCCTGTGACCCACTGCAGGGACTGATTGATGCACCCTGGGCAATTCATGGCGCAGTCTTTGTGCAGCCCTTTGGACCATGGAGTGCTTTACTATTCTTTTGTTATTTTCCTTAAATAATTCTCTTCCTTTTTTGACCTGACATTTTAATGCAGCAGCAGGGCAGAGAAAATATTTTAAATGTCGAATAAGGTATTTATCCTCCTTTGTGGCATGGCTGTGATACAGAAGGACAGATGGGCTTGGAAATGATGTAATTTTTCTCCTGTCATTTTTGGATTTCCCTTACATACTGTGGCAGGGTTTATAGGAAATGTAAAGCCTCCTTACTTTTTAATTTTAGATGATTGCTTAGGATCATATTTGAAACCCCTCAGTCTCTCTTGAACCACTCAGTCAGTAGAGTACAGATTGAAAGAGAAATTTTTGAAGGTCAGCTCTGTGGTTTTGTTTGGCTGGGTGGCTTTTGGGTGGTAGAGGAGGAGTCATACATGCCAGCAGCATGGGCTGTGCTGTGGGCAGCCGCATTATGTTACCTGGGTGGCCAGTGGGTGTGATGCAGAAACTCATTACCTGGGCTCTGCCTTGAGGTGTTGCCTCTAAATAGCAGCAAGCTGTGTTTTCACAACTGGCATCTTCTGGTGTTTTGCTGAAGACGAGAGTAGTACTACAGTTTGGCTGTTAGAAAACCATCTTCTCTGTTTTTGTAAATTTGTTTCTTGGGGATGCTGTGACTGCTTTAAAAACATGTCTTTCCTCTCATGTCACAGCAATGAGCTTCCTATGTGGTTTGCTTTAGATCCTTTTCAAAACCAGACTGAAGCCACATCAGAAACAGGAAATATTTAAGTGTTGCTCCACTGTCTCTGGGTCCTGGCTGACTGTCTGGTGTTAATCTTAGCAACTGATTCATTTGAATAGTTCTGAATCTTCAAATGAATTGCACTGCTGTGCAGTAACCTCCAGGATAATACATCTGCTTCTGTACAGGGGAATGCACGCTTATCTAAAAGTAAAGGAAAACAAATGAATTGGTGTCAGGCAGTCACTTAGATGTAGGAGAGTTGGTAGAGATGCAGAAATGAAGGCCTGGAGCAGCTACCCAATTTAGCAAGGACTGAACTGGGCCAGAAATATGCTCAAGTCTTATAGAGATGGCTATAAGAGAAACCTGATACATGGCAATTGAAGGCATGATGTCTGTGGACTGGGCTCCATCCTGGCGTTCTGGGGCTGAGGGGCTGGGCTGGCTTTGGGAGGGCGAGAGCAGAGGGCGCAGCACAGCTGGCAGCTGCCTGCAGGCACCTACAGGCATGATGAGGTCAGTTCTTCTTGGCAGTGGCTGTCACAAAACATGGGGCAGCAGCTGCAGCAGCTGTGGTTTGTGGCTTGTTTGGGCTAGAAATGGGTAAAAACCCATTCCCCAGGGACACGCCCCTGGCAGGGTGATGACCATTCTAGGTTGCCCTCAGCTGGCTTCTTAACTCCTGGCTGCTGGGCACCACTGCTCTGGCACTAGGAATCACTTACAGGGGTGAAAATTGCTCTTCTGGTGACCATTGTAGAGGAATGAGGAGGTCTGGAAAAGGAGCAAGTCCCTACCCATTGGATGGGTGCCTTGCACCATGTCAGAGCTGGATGTAATAAAGCCTTTACCTTCAGAGAGGGGAGCTGGGATTTGGAAGGCTCCAGTGGCAGCAAGGCTTGTGCCTTGCTCCAAATGGCTTGTGAGGTTCCACTAAGCTTTCAAGTGGTACCTTATTACCCATGATCTGGATTGTGGCTGTGTGCCAAGCGCTGATCTATTGGCAACTGTTTTCTGTGTTACACAGAAACACTTACAGCTGACATTTTATTAAAACCTACTGTGAATGAACATAAAATATTGTTACATCATTTTTAACGTCATAAAACATCATTACATCATTTTATGATGATAAAACATCAACATGGGTTCAGCACAGTCCAGTAGTTTCTGCCCGGATTGGGGCTACTTGATTTTGACTGTGATATAACAGAGATGAGAAACTGAGCAGTTTGGCAGATGCTGGCATTTACCAGTCCTGGTTTTAGTAGAATATTGCTCTGCTATGACAACCAGGGACAAGTGGTTGGGTGAGAATTTCTGCTCTTGTTAAAGAAGAAAACATGGCTTTGTTCTCCATCTTGTAAAATTTCAAACCATGACCCAAGGGTGCCTACAGACTCAAAATGCAGAAGGCGAGGATGCAATTTTACTTACAGTTTATTTCTTTTGAAGTCTCTTTGGTGAGTGGTGGGGCTGAGCCAGTATCTACTGGCTGCCCATGTTGCCTGTAATGCTTAAAGCTGCTTGTCTTCTTCCTTGGGTGTGCAGGTTTTCTTTGCTTCACCCCAATCTACTTTTTATTCATAAAACAAGTTCAGGTTTGAAGTCCACTGGTTGCGTACAGGATTCCAAATTCCAAGGCAGGACTGTGTGTGTGGAGGAGCGACTAAGGGTGTCTTTAATCCTATTCTCTACCAGAATAGGCCAATAATTTTGGAAATTAGTGTACTTGAGATTTTTCTTGGGTCTGTGTCAGCATCAGCACAATTTACAGACCAGTCTCCTATGCTTGTTTTCACGTACATATATGGCTTAGATCTACTCAAGCAAGCAATCTTTCCCTCTTGCTTTCTAAATATAGATAACTGCCATACACATTCATGCATAATATGAATGGTAAAGTGATGAATTCATTAACATTTTGCAGAAATGCCTATTTCCTCTCCTCATGGCACAGAAGAAAATAGTATCTTCGTGCCTGTAGAAATGACAGGCTGGATCCTACCCCCTTGTCATCCCCCTGCTGCCTTGCTCCGTGCAGTTGCATGGAGTTAGCGATGACCTGTGTAATATATGCAGGCAGCATGCAGTTAGCTGAGCACAAACCAAGCAGTCAGGATTATTAAATCCAAGTCATTCGTGGATGGCTGTTTTTCCTGCAGAGTGAGGTGCTGTGGATCCCTGTTCTTGTGGGCTTCCTGCCCCACAGGGATGGCCAGATGCATCACCAGTGCCACCCTGAGCACTCTGCCTCCTGCTCAAGCAAGTCCTGGGCAGTGGCTGGAGGCTGATGACCATTCCCTTAGTCTACAACCTGGGACAACCAGTGGGGTGAGTGGAGAGTGAGCCTGCTGTGTGCCTATTGTGCCAGGGTACTTGCAGCCAGGAGATGCTCATTTCCAAGGTTTGAATCTCAAGGAGCCTCTCTTTACAAAATTAGTAAATTCTCAGAAAAATGAGAAAGTAAAAACCACAAAAGCGTAGAACAGACCAGGTTGGAAGGGACCTCACAGATCATCTGGTCTAACCTTTTGAGGGAAGGAGACAGTGTAGATGAGATTATCTAGGACAGTGTCTAATCACATACTGAAAACCTCCAGTGATGGGGAGTCTGCCACATCCCTGGGGAGGTTGTTCAGTGAGTGATTGTTTTCACTGTAAAAAGTTTCATCCTTATGTCAAGATAAAACATCTCTTACTGCAACTTGTGCTTGCTGCCCCTTCTCACTGTAGCTCCTTGTGAAAAGAGAGCCTCTTTCTCTCTGTAGCCTCCCTTTAAATGCAAGACTGTACTGAGAGGTCCCTCACAGCCTTCTCTTCTCTGGGGAAAAAGGACCAAACTCCTTCAGCCTTTCCTCTCAGAACAAGTTCTACAGCCCACTGATGATTTTTGCAGCCCTCTTTTGGAGTCTGTATCTTCCTTGAGTTGTAGGATTATGCCAATGTTGTTTGTGGCTTGAAATATAGGGTCAAGCCAATGTCATTCCTGGCTTAACACTGCTGCGATGCATTTTGTATCAGTTTGTTAGAACAAGCACTCCTGAGAACAGATTTAGGATGAGCCTTGTTTGCCAAGTTACAGGCAGAAAAGGCCTTAATGCTGTGTAAGTGCTGCTGGGCAGAGACTAAAACATCCCTATACTATCAACAATGTTTCCAGCACAAATCCAAAACATAGCCCTGCAGTAGCTACTGAGAAGAAAATTAACCCTGTCCTAGCCAAAACCAGTGCAGTGCAGCCATCAGTGTCTGTGGGATGCTGGGGCATGCAGCTCCTGTGCAGTTGGTCTGCAGCACAAATTCCCATAGCCCTCCAGCTACATCCGCTCCTTACCATATTAAGAACATCTGGACAAAGTGATTTATAAACTCTCTCCCTTGATAGCATTGGTTGTATTTTATGTCTCAGCAATTTTCTGTATTGCTAAACTATTACTCATGAGCAGATTTTGTGGTAGGACCTTTCCCAGATGATAGTCCTATTTAATGTATGGCCGTGTCCTCACCTTTCCTTCTTTTTCCCCACTCCCTCGTTCAGTTTTACTATGGCTCTGTTGATTTCATGTCCTGGGGCTACGCCTTGATTTGTGAGCTTGTGACTTTTCACTGTTAGGTCCTACAAGCCTTTCTTTGTACCTGGACTGAGCACCATGTAGGTCAGGCTGGGTCAGTGCACCAAACAGCACTGGTGACTTGGTGTTTTGCCTCTTGTTCCCCTAATGTGTTATTTGGGAAGTGCAGACTGAAGAGGTGGTTTGCTCACTGGCCTCAGAAGGGCTTCTCAGCCCCTAGCCATGCTCAAGAAACCTTTTTGGACTACTGTCATAAGTCATGGCTTCACTTTTTGTCATTCATGCGGTTTCTTTACTGGCATTCCATTCTTCTTTCTTACAGGCTCCACATCTGTTTGTTACAAGCCTACCAGCCCAGTCCAGGTACTGGAAGACTCTGGCTTTCTCTACCAGGATCACCAGTTGTTTGCTGGCAGGCATGAAGTGTCCCCGCTAACGGCTGAAGTGATCAGTGCCAAAGAAAAAGCTGGTAAGTGCACGGCCACACTTCTGTATGAACGCAGTGCATTTACTTCCAGGTTTTTCCCAAAGTATAAATTGAGCAGTTTAAACCATTTACAAGCAATATTTAGAGAGTTGAAGGCCAGCTTCTCATTCTTTGTAGAGTCAAAGTTACCTTTGACTTGTGTATTGTGACGCACCATCAGTTGTCACCTGTTTGTGGAGGGTGCATCATTTCCCCTTGTCCTTCAGGACATGGTTGCTTTTCAGTGCACAGCTGGACCAATTTCCATGGCTCTTTTGCTGCTGAGCAAGACCGTAGGCACTGTGGAAAGCTCACTGTGGTCAATCCTTCTGGACTTCAATATAATAGGCAGTTTAAAGTACACCTCCCAGATATAAGGATGATAGCATGACTAGCATGGAAGTGGAAATCCTGATGTATTATAAAAAACTGCCTTGACTGTGTGATGTTGGCTTTATTCCCTTTCCTCAGGCTTTTCTCAGGCATTGTCTAACAACCTAGACTGTAAAGTTTCTGGTGTATTAGGGAGACATTATTGCTTTTCTGTGAAATTGTCCAGTGTGATGAGGCTTCTGTGTGCTGTGATAACATGAACAAAGCAGCAAGAGTTTGCTGTAACTGCAGGGACATTTAAAGCAGCTGGATACTTGGCTGTTGAGCAGACAGGTAGATGGAGATGCACCGTGTGTCTGTGCATCTTCCTGCCTCAAACACCATCCTGAGGAGCTGACAGACCCCCTGAGAGCTGGTGGCCAGACTGCAATCCAGTGAGTGAGGCTGGCAGGCAGAACATTGTTTCAGGGAAAACAGGAGAGGTGTATCTCCTAGGACAGGTGTGGAGTGAAACTGGGAATCTTCTCTCCGTCTTGAGCCACAAAATAGTTTTTAAGGCTTTGCCACAGAAATGTTAGTGGAAATGTCCTCTTACCATTGTTAAGAGTCAAAGGCTTTTGTTTTGCTCTGGCATCTGAGTCGTATATAAGCTATCCCACAGCATGTGTAGTAACTGATGAAACCTCAGGGAAATGACCAGACCTCAAGAGAAAGTTTGCTATTAAACTGCTTTCAAATGCCAAGAAACATATGTAAGTCCTGACAAACTCCTTTGAGAATTGGGAACAGCAGGAGAGAGAAAGTTGTCAAGAGTGACCTGAAGAAACCAAACTGCAGAAAGCACCTCCTTCTTGCCTAGGGACATTGGAAAATTCTTCTCACTTTTGTCTGCACTGGAGTATTTCAGAAGCATTTGTCTGAGCTCAGTGTTCAGATAGACATCTTACAGCACTTTTGGCATGGAAGGAGGGCTCTGGGAGGGAGGGATTCCAGAAGTCTCAGCCATGGTTAAATCATACAATATGCTGAGTTGAAAGGGACCCATTGGGATCATGAAATCCAACTCCTGGCCCTGTGCAGGACACCCCAAGAATCACACCATGTGTCTGAGAGCTTTGTCCAAATACTTCTAGATACTTAGCTCCAGGCAAGCTCCACTACCTATGTAGTGCAAACATGGTGCCATTGACTCTGAATGACTTCAGTAGCCTGTGTTAGGGTTGTGTAGTTAATCTGTCTGTGCTTTTTTTTTAAATACTGGCATTACATCTATAACCATAATACCTTCCTTGTAAAATTGCAACAGTTATTATTGACTTCCTTAGAAATAGTGTTTTCATCCAGAAGGGAAATTGCCGTTTTAGAGGAAGATGCCAGAGCACAGATTATTCTCCGACCTTTAGGACCATTTCATTTTCAGTTCCATTTCACAATTTTTCTGTGACACATTTTACATTTTATTTTGTCATGGCACACAGTTCACTTACACCTTTGACCATCAGAAATACAGCAGTCGGTGTTGCCATGCAGGCTGCCTCTGTAAATTGTGCAAGCCATCTCCAGGGAGCTGTCAAACACTGAACAGGCTTCCTAGACAGGTGGTCGATGCCCCAGGCCTGTCAGTGTTTAAAGAGGCATTTGGACAAGGCCCTTAATAAAATGCTTTAAGTCATTTTGAGCATTGAATTGGCCAAGCAGTGGGATGATATAACCATTGTAGGATCCTATCCTATCCTATCCTATCCTATCCTATCCTATCCTATCCTATCCTATCCTATCCTATCCTATCCTATCCAACCATGTTAGAAAATACCAAATTTCCCTGTGACATGGAATGTCCCTTTTTAACTTAGAGGGAGGTTCAGAGCTGTGGGCACTGGACTCATGGAATATTATGGAGGGGAAGGCCAGGGACAGGACTGGAATGTGTTCCTAGGGGTCACGGCCAAACAGAATTAGGGGGTAGGGGTGGAGGATGAGCAGGGAGCAGTGCTCTGCCTCCTTCGTTGGCTTCCAGCCACATTCCCTGTGCTGCCAGGGGAATCCAGGGGTGCATCCTGGGCATGGGGCCATCGTTGTGGGATGTAGGAAGGGAAGAAACAGCAGGGGGAATTAGAGCTCCTGGACAGCAGAGCTAATGGGTGCCTTTCTCTCCCTGTCCAGCCGAGGAGACCCTCTGCACCCTGCGCCCACCCAGCTTCCGCCGTGTGCCAGAGGCGGAGATGCGAGGGGCGGAGGAGGTGGCAGCCGGCACCGTCCTGCAGCGCCTGATCCAGGAGCGGCTGAGGTATGGCAGCCCCAGCGAGAACATGAACCTGCTGGCCATCCAGCACCAGGCGACGGGCAGCGCCGGCCCCTCCAACAGCACTGCCAGCACTCTCTCTTCCGCAGAAAACCTTGCTCCTGAAGACCTGCCAATGGTCCAGCCGTCAGGGCGGCAGGAACCACAGGGGCAGGAGCACCAGGGGGACGGTGCTGCCATGGAGAAGCAGCCTCGGGCCCCGCAGCCCCCGCACAGCACCGAGGAGCTCCCCACCTATGAAGAGGCCAAAGCCCAGTCCCAGTTTTTCCGTGGCCAGCCCGCACCACCAGCCACCGCCGCCACGCCGGGTTTTTACGGCTCCTCCAGCCAAAAGTCCAGGACGGAGGGGAGGCCTACAGTGAACCGGGCCAACAGCGGGCAGGCGCATAAGGATGAGGCGCTGAAGGAGCTGAAGCAGGGCCATGTCCGCTCGCTGAGCGAGAGGATCATGCAGCTCTCGCTGGAGAGGAACGGGGCCAAGCAGCACCCCCCAGCCCCAGGAGGTGGGAAGGGTTTCAAGGCAGCCCCACAAGCCAGCAAGGCCGCGGACCCACGGGGCCCGCCTCCCGAGTACCCCTACAAAGGCAAGGCAGCAGCCGCAGGCAGCAAGGCGCAGGAGCACGGGCTCTTCTATGGCGAGCAATCATCACAGGATGTCCTCAAGGCCGCCTACGCCGCCCCCCAGCCCGCCCGGGCGGAGCTGGCCCTCGTCCGCTACCAGCCGCCCCCAGAGTATGGGCTCAGCAGGTAATGGCCATTGGGGGTCTGCGGGGTCACCTGGTCCTGTCTGGGGGGCTTGGGCCTCGTGTAGACACGGCCGGAGTGAGCTGTAGCCCCAGGCACATGGTGGGGACATTGCACCCTGCAGTGGGGACAAAACATCCTGGGGCCAGGATGGCAGGCCTGGCTGGTGGAGGCACCTGCATCTCCCAGAGGACTCTATAAAGCTTATATTCCACTGTGTGCTACTTGCATCTTCTCACAGAACTCACGTGGGGCTTTCATGGTACTGGGCCCCTCATGTCAGGCCTCCTGTGAGCACAGGTTTATTCCAAGCGCATTAAAAATAATCCAGTGTTTGCTGGCTGTGCGCTGATCCCTGCAAGGGGTGCAGGTCCTGCCTTCAGAGATGAGGTGGTGTGTTCAGGGCTCTTTTTCCATGTTGTACCTCAGTGCGAGTGTTTGTCTGTCTCATCCCTGTCTCCTTGACCTCTCAGACAGTTATTTTGTTGGGTTTGGAAGTCGGAAGTTGTTTGGTGTGAATGTGAGCAGTTTCCATGTTGCAAGCTGCCTCATTGGATCTTTACTGATCCCAGAATCCCCAAAGGTTTTGTTGGCATCACTTTAAGTTGCACAGTTATTTTACCACAGCACAGGCACAAAGAAAAGGTGGGCAACTTACCTGGCTCTTTCTGTCCAAAATGTGTAAGGCATGAAATGCAGGAGGGAATGCTCTGCTTTTCCATGTTTGCAGCAAAGATGGGTTTTGTGTTGAGACAGGTAGAAACTCACAGTGTAGTTTCAGTGACAGGGGCAAGGTGGCTGTGACAAGCGGCAGGCCTGTGCTGAGTCCTTCTACAGCTACATGTATGGCCATTGTGCAGATTTTATGCAATTTTTTCAGAGCAAGATGGTATTTTTAAGACCTCAGCAAAAATGCCTGTTTATGCAAAGAAATACCTATGTGGATGTGAGGGCAACTGGGTCCATGCTTTCATGCAGTTGTTTGTGATGCTAACAAGCATCTCCAGCACCAAGCAGATTCATCCTCACAGAAAAGGAGCTGGTTTGGGTATTTTTATCACTCTTGGAAAATGCTGGTTCAATAGCCACAGAGTGTTCTGAATCTGTGCAAGTCAGTGGAGCTGGGTGCTGCATGCACTGCTTCAGCTAACTGGGAGCATCAGTGGAGTCAAGTAGAAGACCCTTGGGGGCCACTTCCAGAGCTTTTTCCAGTTGCATGATCATTTGATCTGATTTCAGTGAGATGCTGAGAAACCCCCTTGATTCAGTGCAGATTTCCATGCCAGTCCTCAGCAAAGGCTGGATCACCCCAGCAGCTGTGGGGAGGAATCCACTGGCTTGTGATGGTGGTCACTGCTTGTTCCTGGCAAGGCAGCATCCTTTACCCCCAAATCACACTGCAGAGAGGATGTCTGCTACCCCTGTGTGCTTTCTTTGCATGGTGCTGGAGAAATCTCCCTCCTGTCAGGTCCTGGGGCACCAGGGGAAGGGATATGTGGTGCAGCAGAGGACTGGCAGCGTGACAGAGCAGAGCTGCCAAGTTTTGCACACTTACTAAAAAAATCTTCAGTGGTATCTTTCTTGCGACTCAGCAAGGGCCTTAATCCTTGTCAGTCTGCTGTCCCTGGCTATGCCAGCAAGCTTGTACAAATGTAGGTTAGGGGGTTGGTGTGGCTGGGCTTGTTTCACCAAAGCTGGGTTTGCTCTAAGGTGTATGGAGTCTCTTGAGCTTCATTTAAGGCAGTTCTGGATCCTGATGTACAGGTGGTCATTTTCAGGTCCTTCTTGGCTCCCTTCATGTGCTGCCTGGATTTTGGGAATGTTTCCTGTCAGTGAATGGGGAAACATGGCTGTGTTCAGATGTTAGACAGTGAGCCACTGGCTCTCAGCAAAGTGGTGATCTTCATCCTCATCTCAGGCTTCTCTGTATTTTTGAACACAAGGATGTCAACCTTTCACTTTCCATTTGCACACTGAAATATTTGTTACCTTTTCTCAATTATTATGAACTGCTGTCACTAAAAACCAGGAAATAAACTCACTTAGTTTATTCTGTGCTTTTCCCAGTTTATAACTGGTCCCAGGTCCTGTATGGTCCTGTCACCGAGGAAGATTTGGTTGATGAAAGCATTTAGGAGGTGACTTTAGTCCCTGTGTGCTTATTTATCATTTGTCATTTCTCTATCTCGGCAGCTGTGCTCCAGTGTATCCCTGCATGCATCTTGAGCTGCATGACAGGATGGGCTTACCCATGTCTGGGATGGTTAAAATGCAATTTCATAAAGTGGTCTCTGTGCCAAGTATTTCAGTCTTTGGAGAGGATAAAGGCAGGTTACCTGTTCGGGGATGTCAGCCCTGTCTTTACTAGAGGATTTGCCTGGGCAGAAGTGACTGTCTGGAGGAGTTGGGTGCAGGGGGAGCGCTGTGATACACTCCTGGGTTGCTCCCAAGCATAAACCTTCTTGTGAACCCTGCACTTGCTCACTGCTTCTCCCTTACCTGTGCTCTGGGAATGCTCACTTCCAGGCATCTGGCTGGGATGGAGCCAGATGGAGAACCTTGACAGAAGAGGTTGAGAAAGGGGACTGCCTGATTTCCTAAGGTTAATTAACAGTAGGGGTAGGGTTTGGAGGGGGTGGTTTTTCTGTTGGAGGAACAACTGAGGTAAGGAATTTCAGCTTTCATCTCATCAGGAGTGTCTGGGACAGAAGCTGATGGAAACAGAGCTTTGCTCATGGTCAGATGGGAATCTCATTTACCCCAGCATCTTCTTCCCTCCGTCTTGGTCATATCAGTTCCTCAGCCCATCCATCCTGGCACCCTCTGGGTAGGGACCATGTGAGAGCCTTCTGTGTTCCAGAAAAGAGGAGAAACACAGAGTGGATTGATCCAGAAAAAGCACTCACAGGTACCAGGGATGGAAAAGACTTAAAGGGTCACTGAACCCCCCACTTCCCCACAGCTCTTCTCTGACAAGGGAAATGTGACTGGAAATGGACCAGTGCTGGCCAGGAGCTGTTGAAGGATAATGGAATAACTGTAGCTGCTGCTTAATTTCCTTTTTTGGTTTGACTTTTTGTTTTGCACATGACTGGTTTTAAAGGAAACATTGCCTTTATAATCACTGGGGTGAAATCTTGAAATTTATTGTAAATTTCAAGATAATTAAATGGTTTTGTACTGAAGAAATCCTAGAGTCATATGATGTAGGGGTAGTCTCAGCATTTATATAAGTCAGATTTAGTGACTTCTGTTTTAGGGACATCACAGTTGCAGACCAGAACTTGAACCTTGAAGCTTAAAGGACTAAACAACTAGAAGGCAAATAAAAATGAACCAGTATTTTTTCCTTTTAAAATGTCAGTATTTTTAAGCCAGTTGCTTGATGCTTGGGGCCCTGACTCACAACTTCTGAATGCTTTAAGTTGGCCAAGTATAATAATCTTTAGAAAACGTTTCCTTTCCTAGATGTGCAGCCATTCTTGAATGGTGTCTTTGCTAACTTTCCTTAGGTGCAGGTTCAGAAAGTCACACCTTGTTAGGTAAAAGGGCTTGGAAGTAATCTAATTTAGTTTTTTGCACAAATTCATTCCAGTTTGTGAAACATTCAGTCCTGGTGAGTATAACAATCTCCATCTGGAGAATCCATCACGGATTTTATAGCCTTGTTCCACTAGCTAATTGCCATCTCTGGCAAAGATCTCCATTTTAGTTTCAGCCTGTGTTTTCTAGTTACCAGGGATTTTGCAAAATCTATGTCAAATACAGTGAAGAGACCTGTGCTATCAGTTCTTTAATACATTAACAGATGGTGCCCGGAGCCCTGCACTTATTTCACTATTGTCAAAATCCCTTTTTTCACTGTGGAAAGCCAACCTGAACACTGGTTCAGTACCAGCTGGACCAGAGGCTAATCAGGTGTAGTAACACCTCTGATTTGACTCGGTGTTCCTTGTTTACATAGCTCATTAACACTTGCAGTTGGCACCCTGGGATCTCCCCATACAGCTTGTTACCCAGTCAGGCATGTGAGGGTTGTCACAGCCCAGGATAGTATTTTCCACCCTTTCACTTTAGCTTGCTGTATTTATTTCTGGGTGGATGAACTTGGACCAGCTCAAGTCGATATTGTACCTCCATGTCGTGCTTAAGCCGTGATCCAGATCACTTGGTGCAATGAATCCTCTTCATTGATCCCAGTGGCTATTATCAGATCCTGGTGTCTTTTATTCTGAATGATTTATTTATCTGCACTATTAATAAAAAGCACATATAATGCAAATGAAGCCTTGAACTGGGAACTCTGCTTCTTACTGAGGGGCATTAATTTGTGATACATGCAGAAGACAATCATGTAGGCACCTTTTCATTCTGATTTAATCCATGCATTTTCAAAATCAGCATGCAGAATCAATGAAAAGAATAAATCTGGGCAGTTTTTAAATACATCCCATTTTTTATGTGTCTCATAAAATTCCACCCTGCCAGGATATAGAAGTCTGTAATTAACTGCTGAAATAGTCTGCTGCTTCTCCAGTATTTGTGTATTTATTCTCCCACACATATTACTGCTGTTTTCAGACAACCTGTTGATAGTTACTGATTCAGCCATGCCTGTGGCTGCTGTTGGGACACAAGGAGCTCGTTTTCTTCCCTGAAACAGCCCAGGCAGGTGGGTTTGCTGGCGCTGTGGGCAAGCTGAAGGATGTTACACCCAAACTGACTTGTCCTGGCTTCTCTCTGCAAGGATAGCCCAAGCATGAGCGTGGGTTGGAGGCTACACTTCCATCTGACGTGAATGCTGACAGACCTGCAGAAGAGCTTTGCTTTGTATCCTTTCCTTCTGGTCTAATATGCCTTACATTAAAATAAATGAAAGTGAAATGGATCTGTTTCCACAGTTTGGATGATGCCCTGTCATTTCTCCTTACCCTTCTCTATTTAATCCCAGCTGGTTTCTCTAGAAGTGCAGAGGTTCAGGAAGGCACCTTTTCCTTATGCTGAGAATCTGTTCTGAGTGTGGATCTCTGTGAGGAAATAGAATATCCTGTCCCTCTCTATACTTTCAAGGGTATGTTTGATACAGCATATGTCTTTTTAGATTATTGTTTTGCCCTGTGAATCTTCACATAATCGTGCCAAAGAAGCTGGGCCAAGTCTTTCCAGAGCTACCAAATGTCACCAACAACATAGTGAATTCAAGGGATGTGAGTCCAAATCTGCAGAATGTTTTTTGAAACAAACACTGGGGTTTACGAGGTGCTGCAACTGTTGCTGATTCCATAGGACACAGAATACTATGAGGGCTATGTCTGGGCTTTGGCAAATGTTCTCCCATTTATTTCTGTATCACCATTTAGTGATGGACCTATAATTGTGTTTCCTTGCACCATGACCATCAGACTGGGCTTGATGACTTTGCCATGATCCCGTTTTTTTCCTGCATGGTCATAATACTGTGTCTTTCATGTTATTCCCAGTGAGACAGAACAGTGTTTGAAGCAGACTTCGTGACTGCAGAAATCATGATGAAATCAGGTAGACACCTGGTCTGGGGTTAGTATCCTGACTGAAGGCTCCCAGTCAATGGGCAGGAATAAGCACATTTTACACACTTTTTTACTCTCATTGTAAGGTAGAAGCCTAAGGCAACTTCAAAGAACTGCACCCCAGAAACGCCTTATTCTCATCGCTGACTCAGCCAGAGCATCCACAGAAGATGCATGAAGTTGTGAGATAAAGTTCCTTGGGAGAGTCTTTGAAAGATGAAATAGGCCAGTCTGCCCTAGAGGCAAAGGAAGGCAGAGCATTCAGGGAAAGATGAGCTAAATAGGTTAGAGGAGGGCATTTTAATTATGAATGTAAATGCCATGGTGTGTTGGAAACAAAGTCCTTCCTCCACTGGCCCCTTTCCATCCCTGAACAGGGGAGAGCTTCACTGTACCTGTAGCAAGGCTGAGGTGGAATTTCCTTTCCAGAACATTTACAGGCATTTTCATTTACTAATACTGCACTGCTTTATCCAACAACAGCTCTTTTGTATTTATGATTTCCTGGTCATCAACAGCAAGTGGACTTTATAATTAATTTTCCTTTCCAGGTCTGCATAAAGTTACAAATTCTCCCCAAATTTCTCTGTCTTGGTAATTCTTGCTCCCAGGTGGTCCACTATAAGAGGGCTATTCAGACCATGCCTAAATTTGGGGGCTTGGGCAGTGAGGATATTCTATTTCCTCAGTCTTGAGGAGTTTCTTATGAAAGTGAGGTCCATTGTCAAGTATTTTGCTGAAGACATTGTATTGCAAGCTATAGGTAGTAAGCTATTATGCATGCTTTATCTCTGAAAAGAGAGAGAGTGCTTGGTGACCCCAGCACAGTAGCCCTTGAAAGCCTCATGGCCTGCTGGTGCTCTTTTCTCAAAAAGCTGTTTTTTTCTCTTTTTCCTTCTTTACAATATATTGCAGAAGCTTATGGGGGCCCTGCTTCTACAACAATGCCAGCAAAAAATATGTTTTTAATAGAAATGTAGCTGAAATATTGCAGAGATAGCCAAAACTCATAATGTTTCACTGCTGCATGCTTTTAAGGATGATTGTTAACTAGAATGTTTGGCTGAAAGATTTTAACCTGCTCTAATGCAGAGTAAGATCAACATTTAAAATACAGTAAAAGCATTGTGAGAATGTCATTCTTCACTAAGCCCAAAGGACCTCAGGATAATCCTGATTGCTGCGTTTCTTTGGAGCTTTACATGAGAATTTGGATAGGAACTAAGCTGCTGTTAGAGCATTCCTATTTTTGCAAATGCTGATTTGTTAATGTGAATTGCTGTGTTTATTTTATTACGTATCTACTCAGAGATTTTGCAGTTGGCTAAGTCAGAACTAAATTGGGACAGATTAAACAAGCAAAAAGAAAGTTAGAAGCATTAATTTTGTTGAATAGCTGTGCTTCAAGCGATATAAAGTCAGTTTTACCTGTTCAGTTTCTGAGCTGGAAAATGCTGGAGAATCTCTCCTGTGGCCATGGCTGCTGAGACTCTGGTGGCTGGCAGCTGCTATAGGGTGTAAATCTTTAGTAGCTCAGAAAATCATTTGCAGTTCAAGAAAATAGAGATCTCTGTGGTCTTTCCTTCCTCTGTAGTGTAAAGCTAGACAGACTAAAGTGACAAGAAAAGATGAAATTGATGGAAGGCTAAGATTTCCCAAAAGTACAGTGTCAGAAGTTCATGCAAGGGTCTAAAGGGTGTATCCATGGACAAAGATTGCTGTGCTTCGTAATGAAGAAGGAAGATTGCTGTGTCTCCACTGGTTTAGATTCAGAGATCAATTTAATTCTATTGTTCTACACTATTCCCATAAAAAAGTGAAAAAATCTGTACCTGCAGCAAATCTTCCAAATTTTCTGCTTTCTACTAAGTGTCTTTGTAGGGTTGTAACTGTATCCAGACAGTTGGGCTTTTACTTGCACAAAACCAGTGATGCCTTTTCTTTTGGTAGAGACAAACAAGCTCACACTTAACTGAATTGATTGCTGTGGTAAAATATGTGAGCACAGACTGGCTGTCAGCAGCATTGAGGAGGTGTTGCGTGCTTGTCTGAGTTCACATTCACTTGTGGAGCATCTTTTGCACTGTGAGTGACATCCCTCACTCATGATGTTATTTGTTGTTCAGATTTTTGAGCAAAAGAATATTCAAGTCCTTTGATGGGCATCAGGTCCCTTGCCAGGTTTGCACACTGGAGCACCAGAAGGAAAAGGGGACTGTGGGGATGGTGTGAGAACTATGCCCATGATCAGAGGAGCTGGAGCACCTCTTCTATGAAGACAGACTGAGAGTTGAAGTTGTTCAACCTAGAGAAGAGAAGGCTCCAGAGAGATCTTACTGCAGCCTTCTAAAACTTAAATGCTTCCTTCTGAAACTTAAATACTTAAATTATAGGAAAGCTGGAGCAGGACGTTCTACCAAGGCCTGTAGAGATGGGATAAAAGGAGATAGCTTTGAACTAGAAGAGTGTAGATTTAGATTAGATATAAGGAAGAAAGCTTTATGCTGAGGGTGGTGAGGCACTGCAAGAGGTTGCCCAGAGAAGTTCTGGATGCTCCGTCACGGCAAGCGTTCAAGGCCAGGTTGGTTGGAGGCCTGAGAAGTCTCATCTAGTGGAAGGAGTTCTGAGCCTGTGGCAGGGTGGTTGGACTAGATGGTTTTTAAAGATCTAAAGATATATTTCTAAAGATCTATTTCCAACCCAAGCCATTCTGTGATTCTATTAATTCCTGTGTGTTTTGTTGTGAAGTGTCATACGGTGCCTCCCTAGCTTCCTGTCTTTTATCCTCTTTCAGTAGACATCTAGCTCCTTAGTTATTAGCCTGCACCTCTGCCAGAGAACTAAAATGCCTGGGACTGAGAGCAAACCCTTCTGGTCCTGGGAGCTGCCCAGGGGGAATGGCCCCTCTCCTGTGCTCTTGAGCCACCTCTGTGGATGTTTAATTTACAGGAGAGACACAGCCTTACAGCATGTCTATGCTAGGTAGGTAAAAGCCATCTCAAGGCCAGACTGAGCTCAGCACAGCTTTCCTCACTGCTGGCTGCATGAAGCTCTGCTGGGATCTTCTTCCCAGGGACACTGGTCTGTACTTCTGACTAAGTTAGCAGTGTGCTTGTGTTCAGTGCTTCCTCCATTTCAGTACCTTTCTGTGCCAGAGTGGATGCATTGGGCAAAGCTGGGATGAGAGTGTGGAACTGTGTGTGTGCCGTGCCTGGGGGCCTGCAGATTTGCTTTCACTCTAGTTTGGACAGAAGATTAAGACTGAATTGCTGGCTTTCTTTGCTGTCGTGTGGCTTGGCAGGAACAAGTTTGTTAGAGCAGTGCTGTTCATTTTCTAGGGCAGGATTTTAAAATTGCCTTCACTTTTCAGCTTTGTTCTGCTGCAGTTGAAGGAAGTGGTGGGTTATTGTCAGTAGAATTAGGCCAACACTGAAGGCTTTTGAAAACCCTATTTTGAGAAGCTGTGTAGGTGCTGAAGACAACAGTAACCATAATTACTATGTATTTATGTAGCACAAAATTGTCTGTCTAAGAAAAAGCATTCATGGCTCTTTGAGGTCCCAGTTCTCTGAGGGGTAAATATGTGTATTCATTATGTCCTGTGCTGTGTGTAGGGTACAAAAATAAAGGTAATGATATCAACAGCAAGCCTAATAGCTTGTGGTTATATTAAAATACAAATCCAGAAGGTGCTGGATTGCAGACTTCAGGTGGGGTTCAGCAGCCAACCTTTTTTCCAGCCAAACTGGGCCCTGACACTGAGGTACCATGTGGTCTGGGTTGAGTCTCTTTAACAAGATCAGTGTAGAAATTTCAGAACTTTGGCATCAGGGTTCAGCCTGTGCACAGTGAGATTTTGCCTGGGGCTGCTTCCCCTGGCCGAAGCTTCAAGGGCTGCCTGTGCAGTGGATGGAGGGATGGAGATGGGTCGGGTGAGGGACTCTGATCCCACCTGGCTGTCAGCTGCAGCCTTACCCTCACTGCTGAGACATCCTCCTGGATTATCTTCCAGCCACTGCAAATTATGATTTGGGTGTATTAAAGAGCTGCCTGCTGACAGCAAGCCTAGCTCACAAGCAGATCCACTACCAGCTCACTGCTTATTCTTCCCTGATATGAGTCTGGTGAGTGACAGATGCCCTTAATCAGGGAGTGACACAATGAGGTCTCCCACTGGAAGACAGCTTTCATGGCTCACTGTGATTGAATGGGGCTGTGCCTCCAGCAGTTCTGCAGCAGCACTTCCTCTTCTACTTGCTAGAGCCACTCAGGGATGCTGCTTTGCTCTCATCACTTCCTCTTGCCTCCCAACTCAGCTGATCCACTGGTCTTGCTCTGGTCAGGGAGTGGTGTTCAAAGGGTGAGTAATGCATCCCTTGTGTTTTCTTCAAGCCTGCCAGCTTATGCTTCTCAGCCATGGTGTTTGTGGGAAGGGGAGGCAGGAAGAGGCTGGTGGCTGCTGAAGTATTAGCTGCACACCTAGGCAAAAATGCTGGTTTTGAGTCAGTGCTTCCTTTATGCGCTCATGCCAGACATGTATGTCACTGTCAAGAGCAGGCGAGGAGACAATTTACCCAGTCCCTACTGCAATTGTTGGCATTTAGGCGTCGTGACTGTCCAGTTAGGGCACTATTAATAAACCATGCAGTCACTAGGTGAAAGCTCCCGTAAGCTTTTCAAGGGCGTGCGGCTCTAACACTTCCCCCGTGTGTGCTTTCCCACAGCCGACAATGCCCGCCGCCCTTCCCGCCGCCGCCGGCCCAGCAGCACAGCCCCATGTCCTCGCAGGCCACTGCTGGCCCTCTGCTCCCAGGCTCCTTGCCCCCACTGCCAGCCCCCGTGGCTGCCCAGACCCCGACGCTGCCGGGCCAGCAGCTGACACCCGACGCCTTTGCCATCGTGGAGCGGGCGCAGCAGATGGTGGAGATGCTCTCCGAGGAGAACCACGTGCTGCGGCAGGAGCTGGAGGGCTACTACGAGAAGGCAGACAAGCTGCAGAAGGTAGGTTGAGAGGTTGGGATGGAGCCTGGTAAGGATAACCATCCTGGTGCTTCTGCCTTTGGGCAGCTGTTCTTTGTAGTTGTGTCACTGCAGTGGGGATGCACCACTGACCACTTCTAACTACTGCCTGTCCATGGTGGTCTCACCGTAGAGCCTTGTGGGCTCTACTGCCTTTAGGATGAAACAGAGCAGTCCATCAGATATCTCTCAACTGGATATTTTCCCCTTCCATCTTCCATGGTGGCCTCGCTGGAGCTTTCCCTAGAAGTCTCCCATGGGCAGTATGTTCCTGGTGCAGCAGGGTCCTGCACCATCTGCACAGGGGTTAGAGATGCAGGTGAGAACCATATGAAGAGCACTTTCTTATTTGTCCCAGGCAGTCTCATCCACCACAACAAGCTCATGTTGTGCTCCACACTCTTTGGAAGTGTAACAGCCACCAGTGGGGCTGTCCATTGTTATGAAATTGATGAACTGGGTTGTCTTAAAAGCTTTCAGTTACTGTTCCTTGAGTTTCTAAGAAATGATGTTAGACATCCATTTGAACATGCTGGTTCTAAAAGCACTGTCCCCTTATCTGAAAGAACCATTTGATAAAGATTTTGCTTGAAACCCATTTTTCTAAGAGATCCTGCATGCTCTTTTCTATAAATATGCAGGTTTTTTCAGCGCAGAAGGGTGATGTCTTTTGCACTGCCTGGGGTGAGAAGATGAAGAGTTGTATCAAATGAAGTAGAAGTTGCCTGAAACTGAGGCTCACTGAAGGCAAATCAGAGATGCTCCCCAGATCTGCTGGCTTTGGGTCCCAAGGGCTCAGACCAAATAACTTATTTTGGACCCTGTACTACTATTTCATTTATGTCTTCCCACCACTTATACACAAATGAGCTTAGACTGCAGGTCTTTTCTCTCTGGATTTAGGAGTCTATAGACTCCTAAAGACCTGCAGTCTAAGAGCTCATTTTTTTTGTATGCTGTGTGGATTAGGGTGTTCTTGGAGACACCCTTTATAGAAGAAGAAGCAGCTCTCAGAGACGATGTCCCAGCCTTAGCTTTGGGAGAAATTTGTGACAATCTGTTCAAAGAGATTAGGAAAAACAGCAAGTGTTTTGTGGCTGCTGCCCTTTCTGCCTCCTTCTCTGCAACAAGATGAGTTGAGTTTATTCCCAGAATTTCCTGAACTTAGTTAAAAAAATTTTGCAGCAACGTTAACTATTCATGAAGAAATCTGCAAAAACTTTAATACTGACTTCCTGTGGCCTTTGTGGGCAAAAAGAAATATTCCAGCTATTAATTTTACAAAAGCTGTGTTGTTCAGTAGAAGGTATTTATGTGTAATGCCCTATAAATATTCTGGTTTCTTTCACCCTTGGAAATGGTTCTCTCTTTATCTTGGATGCCCTGCAAGTCTATTGCATCAGACATCAACAGAAAGGTATTCAAGCATGGGCTGAAGTCTCACTTCAGTCAATAAAGTGTGGACTTGAGTCCCATTGACTTTGGGGGAATGTAAGCGGAGTATTAAAGTGAAACACATACTCAAGTGCATTCTTTCTTCAGGAAACCAAATCTCTAACACATGGTATCCCTCCCATGCTGCTTTTGCTGTGTTTGAACACAAGGTCAGGGCAGGTCTTCCTCAGTTCCCACAAACATTGCCTCTGAAAATGTGATTGAGTTAAATTATGTACTTTAGATGTGAAAACTCTTCCCTCTTGTTGCGAGTGGAAAGGTCGGGAATGAGTACTTCTTGTTTGTGGGTAACAATTTTATTCTAGGTAGGACGACTTTTATTCATTACAGAGTAGAGGAGGAAGTTAGAGAAAGTCAACCTGACTTGTAGGACTCCCTGGGCATTTGTACAAACAGGTCAGTTCTGAGGATTGTCACATTCTCAGTTGTGTGTGAACAGACTTTTTTCTAGAGAGGTACAAGGTGGTGATGAGTCCCTCTGCTGTTTGATGAGTTGCCTTTTTTCTTACCTAAAAAAAGTTGGAAGAGAAATTGTGTGCATTTAATTTTGAGCTTTTTGGATGATTTTCCCTTTTCTGAGTAGTGCTACCTTGCTGAAGTTTAATTGCCAGGCTGGGCTGACTCTTCCCCATGCCACATGTGTGGGTTGTTTGAGTGGGTTGGCTCCAGGAGCTACCAGGCAGAGAAAAGGCTGAATTCGTTTTTTTTTCCTCAATGGAAGAAGGAGAAGGAAATCCCAGAGCTGTTGAGAAACGCCAACACAATTTATGGCTGTTCTTCTGCTCTCCTTTAATTTTGTTCAGTGCTGATGGAGCACTTGCTACAGGAAGTTTTTGCCTCCAGGGCTGCAGGCAGTGTGGTGATGTGTTTTGAGAAATACCAGCATATAGAGGGCCAAGCAGAGCTCTTGTGCTAACCAGCTACATTGGGCCAGACTGTTAGGCTGTGGGAAGCCACTTTTTTGCTGGCAAATCTGCTCTGCTGTGGTAGGAGCTGTCTGGAGAAAGCATCTTTTCCTGCAGATAATGGCTTACCAACTCCCTGAACAGTTCAGAGAGAACCAAATAAAGCATCTTGCTAAGGGCATTGTTCATATACCTGTAAAGCACTGAAAGGCTGGAGGCATCAGCCACCTCTCTAGGAAACCTGTTCCAGGGTTTGACCGCCCACTCAGTAAAGAAATGCTTTCTCATGGCTAGTCTGAATCTCCCTACTTGTTTCAGCTTTTGTGAACAAGCTGGAAGCACAAACTGGGGAAGGTAATCAGGCTTCCCCTTCATGGCTCTGCCAGGCTTTCCTTGGTGTGTGGTTTGGAGGTGTTGCTTGCCCATGGGCTGTATCTTGACAGAGTGGCTCCAGCATTGTAGGAGGTGCAGGTCCAGGCTGCTGGAGCCTTGCTGTGGGTTCCTACACACCCAGTGGTGTGACAGCTCCAGTGTCCCTGGAGCTTTCATTCTGCAAGTGCTGCAGCTGGAAAATCATGCCTGAAGCTCGCTGAGAGGGACCTAACTCTTCAGCAAGTGGAGGTGTGCTTGCACCCCGGCTTCAAAAATCATGAATCTGTCCCACCCATGACTCAAGAGGCCAAAAAAGCACCAGATTTTTTGGGAGGCTATGTGTGTCTTTTGGTTTTCCAGCCTGTGCACATGATCAAGCCTTTCTCCAAAAACACAAGGGCCAGGCATGCAGGAACACATTCCCACATCAGCATTGATCATCTCTGCAGCAATAATTTTACCAAAGCTGTATCACTTAGCATGATATTATCTTATTAAAAGAGTTGGATGGATTGAGCTGAACAGCAAAACTCTACTCAGGACTATTCTTCTGTCAGTCTTTAGGGCTCAGGTCTTAAAATGTAAGTTCTCTGCTAAGGGATTCCTCTGCATACCTTGCCTGCAGTTTGCCAGATTTCAAGAAGGTGAAGTTAAGAAGATTGAAAACCCAAAACAATTGGTTCTGTTTGTTACAGAGAGTTTGTCTTGTATAAAGCAGTCTTCAGTCAAGGATGGAAAGGAATGGATCACAGTAGTTTAAAAGTGACAGGAGGCCAGAGCTGAGCCTAAAGTACTTTTGGTGGCATTCAGAGTTCAGAGATAAGTTCTGGATCAGGGACCTGTTGAACAGTGAATGTTGCTTCCTACTCCCTTTCTAGGAGAGAACACAGCCTACACAGTTACACCATTTCTTGTTTTTTCTCCTCTTGGGTGGCATTAAAGCAGTCACCTTGGACATAGACCAAAGGCAACCAAGCAGTTCCATCAAGTCTAGCCCACCTCAAGCTTTTTTGGGAGCTGCCAGTGGGGTGTCCTGGGGTGTTGTGACATGGTGAGCTGCCCCACAGGGTGTTTACAGAGGTCCCCAGTGCAGGAGCCACCAGCATTGCTGGGGCTTCACGCCGTTGTCTGCCAGGGAGATCGGTCATTGCAGAGTTGGTGGCTGTCGTGACACTGGACATGAGCATTGCCCTGACACCTTGTGTCATTGGAATATGCTGGGCAAACACTGGAATGGGGCACATTCCTGCAGGGCTTTAACAGGAACTCTGTCTCCTTTCAGTTTGAAATTGAGATTCAGAGGATTTCAGAAGCTTATGAAGGTTTGGTCAAGACCACCACTAAGAGGGAGTCCCTGGACAAAGCGATGAGAAACAAACTTGAAGGAGAAATTAGGAGACTTCATGACTTCAACAGGGATCTCCGTGGTACGTTACAGTTGCTTGTGGTTTTTTCCCCCTTTGGTTGACATGGTGTTTCACTAACAAGCTCCAGAGCAGCAGGCTATAGATGAGTGGCTTCACACAGTATTTAGATACACATCATGGAAATGAGGCCCTGCTCATTGGCATTAGACAAAACTGCTGTCACCCTCCTGGTGGCAAAAAAACCTTCTGGCAAAATGTAAGAATTGGCTCCAGATGGTGCCTTTGTGTTTAGCACTTGAAAATATGGATTTGACAGCGAGGCCACCAGTCACAGTGTCCTGTTGTCTCAAACTGAGACACCTGCCCACTCCTAAAGAGCTAAAGAGCAAATTGTAATGTAGAACAGTGCTGTGTTACCCATAAATCTCTAAGGTCAGTGCCTTCACAGGTTGGTAGCCAGTATCAAAGGTTATCTCTTTTTTAAAAAACTTAAATTTGAGGGTGTATCCTTTTGAGAAAGGAAATGGAGGATATGTTGGGTAGCTATCGTCCATCTAGGTTCCTGATGGGGAATACTTTGGTACTCACTGCTCCTGCAGTGAGGTGTCTTTTGCAAGCTGACTTACGTTTTTTTGCAATAGTGTAAGTGGGACACTGTCTTTTTGAAGGGGAGAAGTTTCTGAAGGCAGGACCTTTCTGGGGGAAGCTGTCCTTGGCTGCAGAAAATGCCTTCTTTCCCAGAGCATCCCCAAGGAGTGGTGTCATTGGGCTGGGGGCTCCTGTTCCCCAGGATGTCTTGCTGCACCAGGGGCAGCTCCTCACTGCAGGAAAGCAGCCATCTCCTTACACAGTTGGGTAATTCAGATTGCAGATGCCTTGTGCATTTTGAGTAGTGTGAGACATGATTGCCTGGGCATGTCAGCTGTGAATGGCAGAGGCTTTGCTCCCAGTTTCTGTGAATCTGAATAACACAGCTTCATGGAAGAGGTCAAAGGCCTCATCTTTTATGTATGTGTCAGCCTCCATTTTAATATCCTCCTTCAGAGAGTCTATTTATACTTCTCTGCTGGCATGCATCTTATTTTCTTGGTTGGCCTACAATTTTATATACATATATTTATACTTGAAGTATTTCCTGTTTTTTGCAGAACGACTGGAGACAGCCAATAGGCAGCTGGCCAGCCGAGACTTCGATGGGCACGAGGATAAGGCAACAGAGGGCCTTTATGCCTCTCAGAGTGAGTACTGTGCTGATCTGTTTGGAAGATGCATATACATATATATGCATATACACATGCACACATAGATACCTAGTGGAGTGGAGGTGAATACTTTGCTATTAATTGTTATCCTGCTGTGACTTGGTTTTACTCAGCTAATTCATCACACAGTCTTGTTTAAGTTGCAGACTGGATTGTTTAGGGTAGGGTTTTTTTCCTCTGAGCACCAGAACCAAGCAGTGGGAGTTAATGGTAACACAACTTAGCTTATTTTTGATAAATATTTATCTGAAATTGTGAAGTGTTGCTTGCAGAGATAATCTCTAAAGATGCATGCTTTTTTAGAGAAGCCAGATTCTTCTCTTGGCCAGGAAAAGCTCAGAACGAGCTCTGCTGACTAGGTGTCAGTGCCATGGTTTGACTAACAGCAGAAAAAGCAGAGCTCAACCATGCTTTTTACCAAGGACTGAAGTGACAAAGATTTTACAGTTTCTATTGCTATGGAAGCATCCTTTCCAAATGCATTGTAGGCTACCATAATGACTGGCCATAGTGCTGCTGATTTCCTTGCCGTGCACTGATGTGTGTGTGACCATCCAGCCTGAGCAGCTGGATGCTGTGTGCCTGTGTGTGGCTTCTTTTGTATCCTAAGCATGTTCAGCATGCTTCCAGAAGGGCTTGGCCACCTGGAAGCTGTGCACTATCTTGTGAGCTGAAATCCCAGGGAAGCTCATTGCTGTGTACTGCTCATCCTTCTGTTTTATCGCATCGAGAGCTTCCTTGGAAGATGAGCTGAAACTGCAGGGGAGAACCATCCACTTCCATTAGCATTGCAGAATTTGGTACTATTCAACATGCCTCACCACCAGCCCTGCAATGTCCAGCAGCTGCTCCAAATGCTGGAGAGTCTTCTCCTGGCTCCCACCAGCAGTGATGATGCCAGCACAGCTGATTGTTTGGTACACACGTGCACAAACCAGAAGAGAATCCAGTGATCTCTTCCATGACGCGTTAGCTTTGCCGTATTAGCAAATGGCATAAAGGTGTGCAGAAACTGCTGCAAATCCAATGGGTTGATCTCTTAAGGAAATGGCATTGCTGTGTAAATCTTGTCATCCTCAGGAAGAGTTCAGATGGGATAAGCTATTCAGTAGAAATTGGAGAAATTGCTCTCTTCATGTAGAGACAGCCTGGTAGTGTTGCTGTATGCTATTAGCTACAAGGAGGAGTTAAATCTCCAGGATGGACTCAGTTTGAGTTCTTTTCCAGTACATAAACATGCTCTGTGCTTCTACTGATAAATATCCAGCAGTGAAACTTTGTGCTGTGCACTCAGCATATTGCTGCAATCAATTCACAGCTTACAAACAAATATAGCTTTTTGGATCCTGTCACGTAAGAAGGTCTGGATGCTTGGAGTGTCTCCTGGCTAGGCCAGCGAGCTAAATGTTACTAATGCAATGCAGAGTGCTTCCAAGAATAGAAAAATGGGCACATGTAAAACAGGTCCTCTTCAGTCATGTTCTATGGGCTGCCGGGGCATGCACAGTACTGACCTCGATATCAGGGTGTCTGCCTAACAAACACCCCTCTCAGAGTCCATAAAAGGTTCTGCTTGGGAATCCTCTGTTGCTCACTGCATTTATACCCTGATGTTTGTGGGTGTCTGAGTCTTCCACTGGGGCAGACTGTGACTGAGGTTCACCTGTACCTCACTGCTGACCTGGGGGTTTTTGCAAGCACAATTTGTGTCTTCCTCATGTCTTTTAATAGGATGCACAGGCAGAAAACTGAGAAGAAGGAAACTGAATTTTAGCTGCTTTATATACACTGAGATTGAAATAGTCATTTTAGAAGAAGAGAGAAAGGTTTGTTGTGAAAGTGATGCTTTGGTTTTATTCCAAAGAGTAGCATGTTATTAAGTAAATGCAGGTTAGTAAATGCAAATCTAAATTTTCATTAGGAAAGCAAAAGCAGATTTCTAGTTCCTGTGTTTTTGGAAGACAGCTGGGAAACATGACCCAAGTTATATAAGAAGACTCCAACATCCACAGTTTCCTAAAAGTTGTCATTTTTAAGCCACTCTGGTGATGAGCTGAAGAAAGAAAGATAAGATTATGGAGGCTAGTAATACTGCATAGCAATTTTTTTTATGATAAAACTCCAGTATTGGGAAAAACTTCCTGAAAAAGAAATCTGGCAAGGAAGGATATTCAAGGATCATTTTTCAGTTCCTTGCAGAGCTTTCCATTAGCAGTGCAACAGTGCAGATCAGTCGTGCTCTGAGATGGAGACTGCAGGTAACAAAAAAATCTTATTCATTGCAATTATAATAGACAAAGCCAGGCCACATGCCTCTAAGTATTGAGTGCTAGGCAGGGCTGGAAAATACTTACACTGTATTAGTTTAAAGATAATTATGTGATGTTTTGTCAGGGAAAAGGGTTTTTTAAGGAAAGCCATGAAGCAGCGACTGATGGAGGCATATGGGCCCATACAGGCAAGAGAAGAGATGCTTAGGAGGAGCCTGAGAGGTGCTGTGGAAAGGAAGAGGCAGGAAGATTGAGCATGGTTTCAAGGGCATAGGGCTGAGAGAAAGAATACAATTCAGCTTATTATCCTCATATCTTGGGAAAAATATATTTTGGTGGACTGTGAGAATTCTGTGTGTTTTTTTGGGATTTCTGAACTGTGGGAGCACTGTTTTTTCAGGTGTCTGAGACAGATTGAGGTCTGTGCCCATCCACATAGCTCCGCATCTGTTAGTGGGGATACATGGACAGTTTTAGCAGCGTGTTGATAAGCTTTGTGGGAGTGTTCAGTTCATGTGCCATGAACTTGTGCATATATCTTTGTCCCAAATATCCCAGGCAAAGAAATGTTCCCATTTCCAGACCGGAAATAATCAGGAAATAATCTGCATTGCTGCTCCAGGCCTCCTTTGGCCCAGCTTTGTCAGCATCAAACTACAGCTGCAGAGGACTGAGTGAGGCTTGGACAGATGGACAGTAGCTCTGCTGCTCTTCTGCAGGGAAATGTCTGGGCCTGGCAACCTGAGTCTTTTAATGTGTAGAGAATTTAGTAAAAATTCTGTGGACAACCTTCTTCTGTTTGGCTGCTTGATATAAATACTGATTCATTTATTTTGCTTATTATTATGGGGTGGATACCAGCTGCTGAGAGGTCTTTGGAGCAGGGAACAAGGTCCTGTCCTTATTTCAGATTCCTTCTGACAGTCAGTCTAGGGAGGCTGTCAGAGCGTGCTCTTGATCCCCTCTCCCACAGCCATGGCTGTTTGGGAAGGTTGGGCCACCAGGGTTGGCTGGGACACAGCTTGATCTAGGTGAGCAGGAGAGGTGACTCTTGTGCCCCATCCTGGTACATCAGCTGGTCCAAGGGTGGCTGGCAGCAGCTGCCATGGTGTACCCCTGTGACCAGGGATGGCAGATGACAGAGCTCCTCCACACACTTGCCATGTCAGGAGCTGCAAGAGTGACGAGAGGCTAAAGAAGTCCCTCAGGTTTCACTGAGGAAAGGCATGGTCGCTGGAAGGCATCTGTGGAATTAACAGCTGTGAGTGAAGAGCCACCACTGGGAAATGAAAACCTGCATAAGAGAAATTATTGGAAGTGCTGCAAGGGATGTGCTATGGGAACCACTCTTGTTTGCAGGAAATCTCCTGCAGCCAAATTAGTCTCCAGCTGCTGTAATTTGATATATTTTCTTCTGCCAGCAGTGGTCATTTTGTAGTAGCAAGGACTGTCTTTAAAATATGTCCATGTTGCCACTCTGCAGCATGAGAGCAAGGCAAAAATCAGCTTGGGATGTATTGAGATGGTCATTAAATTGGTCAAATAAGTTGATACTCAGATGTAATGTGTGCTAAGGTGGGAGTCACTTCTGAGTTACACTGTCTGTGTCATATCGTGTCTGTATATTTTTGTCTAAAATTTCCATTTCAAAGCAGATTCAAGACTGTTGATGCACTTGCCCAGCCTGACAAGTCAGAAAGCCTGTTTGAGAAGTACCGAAGCAGCCTCCTCGCTTCATCCCCTTTCCTCTCCCCAGCTGGAATACAAGTGTAATATCCACAGTGTGTGGAGGTACAACACTCAGAGGCAGTCTGTAGAAAGCTGTGAGATTATAACTGTGAGCTGCAACAGTGAAGCCTTTTGGGAGCTGTTCTGTAATGCGGTATGGCAGTGACCCAGCAGAACACAGAAATAATTAAAGTCCTTTAGTTAAAAAGGTGCATGCAAGGGTAGTGGTTTTAGACTTTAAGGATACTTTGTTTGCACTTGAAGAGAATTTAAGGTATGTTCAACTTAGTCCTTCATCACTAAAAATTAATGCAAGTAAAGAACTTATAAAATGTACCTCTAGGATTTTACAGGATGAAGGTCACATGGAGAAGTGTTGAGAGCTGTTCAGGAAATTTTTCTTGCCAGCTTTCTAGTGGTGATTACTTTGTGTATTTGTGTATTATTTGTCCTCTTTTGGCAGGATAGAAAGCACAATGCAACAGGGTAGGCTGAGGACTTCAAGCTCCATGAATGGAAGTTGAAAATGAAGACCCCAAGCTCTGTTTTGCTATGTTATCCCCATCTGTAATGTGAAACACGGGTTTCAAATCCAGAGCAGAGCAAGTGTGGTCCCAGCATGAGATGGTGGAGTGGAGGGCTGAAATAGCACTTGTCTTCCAGCTTCCTCACCCTCTAATGACATTAGCTCCCTGATAATTTGCCCAGATTTACACTTTTCTACAATACATACTAATGTTCCTTCTGACTAATCTGATTTAAGTAAATATTTTTGCATTGAAGGAAGAGGTCTGCATGTCTAATATAAAATCCCATTCCAACAAGGGAAGAAGAAGGCCACCATCATCCCAAGATGGCTCAGGGTGGCAATCAGTGGTGCGGTGTCCACAGCACTCACTGGGCTTTGCCTGTGGGCTTTGCAGTGACCAGCAAACTGTCAAACCCTTTTGACCTTTGATATTGCTGCCAGCAGTTTTTATGAGGAGCTGAGTTCCTCCTTTTAGGTTAAATGAGAAGACGGGTGGGTGGATTTGGGCTCCCCTTGTCCACTTTTGCCTTGCACACATGGCTCAGCTTGTGTCCATCTCACCTCGCTGCAGGCATCTGCTGATGGTGTGTGAATTAAACCTGTTCTCATCCAACATCACACTAAGGAAGAATGTGGCCCTGATAAGGATAGTTCAGGTCTAAAATGGAATGGCTTTGGCCATGAGAAGTTTTCTGACCCTGCTTGGGAGAAGGTGGATGGTTGGGCTTCCAGCGTGAGTGGCCACATTTGGGTGGCATGGGCTGGATGTTTGGGGCAGATTTCCCATGTTTCAGTGTTTTTGAAACAACTTTTCACTTCAGTTAAAAATAATAAATTATGTAATGCTATGTTTTAAAAAATCAAAAATCAAAACAACATTTAATTGATGTCAAATTTTTGGAGGAAGTTTTCCTTCCTGGAGGTTTTCCATGTTGTCATTCAGAACAAAGGCCAGATTTTGAAATTTCAGATGTCACTGAAAGAAATCTCGATCCCCTGCTCACTCCAGTCATTAACTGTTTGTGTTCTGACATCAGGATCCAGTGATTGGCCTGTGACACTTGTGTTCCCAAAAATGGCTTCTCAGCACTGTCAGGGCAGAAGCAGATGGAGCCAAGCATTTCACCAGGCAGTTTGCCAGCAAAGTCAATGGTGGGCCTGAAATTTGTTGCTGAAGACAAAGATGAGAGCAGAGCAGACTGAATTTAGCCAGTTGTTTATTTTTTAAATGTTGTTTTAAATCTTACCCAAAAAAGGGATGATTATTCAGCACAGAGGTTATCTACATGCTTTATTCTCACTTGTAATGCTTAACAGAAGGGGAGCACTGGTCACTGGATCCTTAAGTCCTGCTGGTCTGGAAGGTCACCCAGGGCCCCCATAGGCCTGCAATGGTTCCCACAGCCTCCCTTCTCTCTGCATGGGCAGAGGAAGTGTGTACAGAGGCCTCCCAACATATTCTTTGTTACTGTTTTCTTTCCATTTTCAGGCTGTCCAGCACAGATTTGTGTTTACTATTTGGCTTCTTCAATTTTCTGTGCGTCATGATCTCCATCTTTGCCAATAAAAAGCACGAGGCACAGCACAGCCCACATCCATGGGCTGAGGTTTCTTGCCCATTACAGAAGGCAGCAGAATTGAAGCTGGCAGCTATCAGCAGCTCTTGATGTAGGGTGTTGTGTGAAAAAGGGGTAGTTGGTGCAAGCCAGAATGTTTCTGGGGGATGTGCTAGCAGTTCAGCAGAATGGAAAGCTGTGAGGTAGTGCTGGGGCCACAAGCTCTGCTGGTGCAGATGCAGCCCAAGCTGCCACTGGTCTCTGCTGCTTTTGTAAGGCTGGGCACTGAGGGGCTGAGCCCTGGCACTAGAAGCTCCTTGCCCTCTGTGTCTCAGCACTGTGTTGTAAAGGCCCTGCTTGCTGCTGCTTTTCATAATTTCTGTTTTTTAGGGAGGTGACAGCTTTCCTCTGGTGGGTGGTCTGTGAGCTGTCCTCATGGAGTGGCTCTTGCTCTTGTCTTTCTTTCAGACAAAGAGAGCTTGAAGGAGAAGGAGAAGTTGGAGATGGAGCTGGCAGCTGTGCGTTCAGCCAATGAGGACCAGCGGAGGCACATTGAAATCCTTGACCAGGCCCTAAACAATGCACAAGCCAAGGTTATCAAGCTGGAAGAGGAGGTGAGGCATGGACAATATTTCTGTGCTCTGAGGATAGACATGGCTCATGGTTAGACCTTTCTCCATCTACCCATAGGGTGCTAGGTCTTCCTGTTTCCCTTGCATTTGCCCTTTTAGAGAGAAAATGTGTAGTTACACAATACTGAGCCAAACAAGCAAGCAAAGGAGACCATAGTTTTGTCTAGAGCAAAGCCTTTAACATGTAATCAGGAATAAGATCAAATTCAACTAGCTGGTGGCTGAGGTAATGGTAGGATTTAGCAGAAAAATTGAATAAAAAGCTGGCTACTCACTGGCCTGGGACTATAATAGAGACATGTGGTGTTAGTGCATCCCATTTCTCACCAAAGAATACCAGGAAGCTTTTGAGATTCACACAGCAGTGCAGGACTTGGTGATTTCACATCTTAAAATATCTGGCTGATCTGGCTGGAAGCAGACTGACTGACCAGGATTTAGAGCTACAGGTTTTATTTGAGAGCTGAAGAGAACCTATCATACCATGAGACCCAAGAAGTGCAAGAGTCCCAATAAGTAATCATATAAGCCTGATAATGAAAATAGGTATTCAGATGGGAAGCGAAATCCCATGCACACAGCTCTCTTTAAACTGACAGACAGAACAGTACCTAGTAGTTGGAAGCTAAAACAAGACAAATTCATAGTGGAAATAATGTTCAGTTTTAACTATATCTAAGAGTGACATTATCAGTTCTCCGTTACTGGTGAAGAAAGTCTCAATTTATTGTATTCCTTAAGACCTTCAAATCAGGAGGTGTGGATCTAGTAACTATTTGAAAGTCTATGCATGCTAGCAGATTGGGTAAAACTGTCAAAACCAGCCTTTTTGACCTTTCAGACCCCTAAAATTTCTCTCACTGGTACCAACAGAGAGAGAATGTTTTATGGGAAGTAAAAGGAACCTGATCTTTACTACCTAAGTGGCCAGGTCATTGGTGACAGGAAGGCTGTGGATGACCCTCTGCTCTAGCAGGTTGGGTAGAGGTTCAGGCTCTGGCACAGACTGTTGGCAGGATCTTGGGCAGCTCTGTTCCCCTTCAGAGCCTCATTTTCCACCTGCTCCCTCCCCAGGCCTGGCCAGGGGAGCAGGGGATGCAAGGGGTCTTGTGGGGAGCAGAGAAAGCCTTTCCCAAATACTTGCAATTAACTTAAATGCCATTCATTGTCTTGAAAAGATGAAGGGAGAATTGACCTCTCTGATTTTTGAATGTTTTTTATTGACAGTAAAATGACAATGACGACTCCCTGTTAGGTTAACCAATGGTTACTTAGAGTCTGGAAGATTTAAAGTGCTATATGTGAGTGCTGAAGACATTGCTGGTTTCTACCTGACTAATGGCCCGTTCTGACTCCCTATTTAGAAACATTTTAAAAACTCCATTTCCTTGGATGGATGCACTCAGCAGCAAGAAGAGGATCACATTAGGTTTAACTGCTCCTTTGTTAGTTAGACTAAAGCCTGCTCACCATCTGGGTGTATTTGGGGCAGTCCCTTTGGGGTAGCTGCAGGAGCCAGCATATCTTTAATCTGTACATAATTCACTTGACACTCTTTGGCTGAAAGGCAACCTGAGGTTTTCTATTTGCATTTCATTACAAAGGGCTGAATAAAGGAATGGTTTAGGTGGTAATGCCTGCGTCTACACTCATGGCATCATGCTGGGGATGGGAAGAAATAGTGTTTAGCTTGTGTCTGGTCCCCAGACTGTCAGTGTGCTACTGGCAGGTAATATTGACTTGCTGAGTAGAGACTAAACAGTGATCTCCAGGCGGGTGGTTCAAGAACCTACCTTGTGCTTGCTGTGTTGTAGTAAATATGTTTGCAGCCTTAGGGCTCTAAGAGCTTGGCAGTAGTCAGGTTTTAGTCTAGTCATTCAACAGAAATGTGCCTCAGCTGGATCCTGGGTTGTGGACTGGTAGAGCTGAGCAGAGGTTAGATGTTCCCCTCTAGGGAGCTCCTAACCTGCCTAGGGCATGGCAGGAATTATGGAGGTGGTAAATTTCTGCCTGGGGCACTGTAGGTGTTACAGAGGTGGTAATCTCCTGCCCTGGGCATGGTAGGTCTTAGAGGTGACATATATGGAAGTGATGCCTTGGTATTTGCTAGAGTATATCAGAGTCTTCAGCCTGACAAACCCATGTTGATCTGGTACTTTTAACTTCTTTTTTTCATTATAGGGGCAGTTCAAATGAATTCTGTGTTTTAATTGTTCAAGGCAGTGTCAGACAGCTTGGGTGAAGTGCAGTTAATCTGAGGCTGCCAGCATGTGCTCAAGCTCCAGCACTTTTTGTCCTGTTTCATGGCTGAATCAGAGCACCTTTTCAACAGTCTCCAATGTTTCTGGATCTTAATTAGACACATGGAGAGGATAAGCTGCAGTGATAAACCTTCATTTTAAGCCAGGGATTTTTACTATAATTTGTAATATATTGAGGAAAACATAATTTCAGTCAAATCAAAATGATTGTTATTATTGTCAACAGAGCTCTAGCTCATACACTGCTTTGTAAATCTGCCCAGATTTTCTCTACCACCAGCATGTAATTAACAGCATTTTAAATCAAGCCTTGAGAAATAAGCAGTAGCTACTAAGTTGAATTAACATAAGATAGTGTTCTGTATAAATCTGCATTATCCTTGAGTGCCTGCTAGTAGAAGGATTTAATTCAAAATGTGTAGGTGGTATTATTACCACATGTCATTTAGCAGACTGCTGCTGGAATCATGTGTCTGTTCCATACTTTGAATAGAAAGCTGAATGATTGGAGAGGGCTCAGAAAGCAGCTAAACAATTTATTTGGAGTCCAGAAGTTGTTCTTTGCTGGGAAGAATTAAAGTAAAAAGCTGTCTGAGCTTCAGTCTGTGCACATGAACATGAATCAATGAATGGTTACAATTAGAAGGGACAGCAGTGGGTCTTCTGGTCTAACCTCCCTGCTCAAGCAGTGTCATCGTAGAGCACATGGCACAGGATTGTGTCCAGGGGCTTCTTGATTATCTGCAGTGAGGGAGGCTCCACAACCTCTCTGGTCAATCTGTTCCAGTGCTCGGACACCCACATAGTAAAGAACCCTCAGGTCCTTCTCTGCAGAGCTGGTTTCCAGCAGGTCAGCCCCATCCTGTACTGGAGTATGGGCTTATTTCTCCCCAGCTGCAGGGCTCTGCATTTCCCCCTGTTGAATTTCAGAAGGTTCCTCTGTGCCCATCTCTCCAGCCTGTCGAGGTCCTTCTGAAGGGCTGCACAGCCCTCTGGGCTATCAGCAGCTCCTCCCAGCTTTGTGTCTGCAGGCAACTTGCTGAGGAGGCACCTGCACCTTCACTCAAGTCATTGATTCATAGGTTTACAAAGCTGGGCCCAATACTGAACCTTGGGGGACACCACCAGTGACAAGCCTCCAACCAGGCCCTGTGCCACCTGGGATCTGCTGTTCAGCCAATTCTTAATCCTCCTCACTGTCCCCTTATCCGTGGTTCCCATGAGTTTACCCATGAGGATGTTGTGAGAGACAGCAGTATCGTGAGCCCTACTGAAGTCGAAGTAGACAATACCCACTGCTCTTCTCTATCCATGCAGGGATGGATGAAGAAGGGTTGCTGTAGAGAGATTAAACAGTTCTATTTAACATAAGAGGAAATAATGAGATGCAGTGTTTGGAGGCTGAAGCTGAACAAACCAGGGCAAAAATAAAGAGTTAAGAGTAATGAACACTGAAACAATCTACTTAGAGTGATAGTGGGTTCTCCATCTCTTACAGTATTTCATTCAAATCTTATATCTGTAGAATTCAATTGTTCAAACTGGAGTTACGTTTCTAGCACATATATTTTTCCAAGACCCACTCATCTTTACTCAGATTTATTTGTTTGGATGATCTCCTTTTAGCCTTAGCTCTTCTTTATCTTTATTTTCCTAATCCCCAGGACAAGAGCAGTGTTCAGGCAAGTTTGCTGATCTGGTGAAGAAGTGAATTGTTTAATTAAATGCTTCTTGCTCTGGTAGATCACAGTTTGGAAACAGAACAAGAAGTAATTTGCTTAAATTGCATAAGAGAAAACTTTTACCCTAATGCCTAATCTGGCTTTCTGGCAGTCAAGGAAAATAAGCTGTGAAGTAGTTTGCAGGGATAGGTCGTGTAATTCCTACCCCTGGGTGATTTTGTAAACAGCTTATAGAAATATGTGCCAGGTTTTATGTACACTTGATCCTACCATGCAGCAGGAGGATGGATTGGTACCTCTCCAGTTGCCATCCAGTTTTGGGGGTTTTTGGAGTCTGTGTGTCTGTGAGGTGTTGGAGCTTAGCGTCACATGTCTCTGATTTTATCCATCCTTCCCTTATGGATCCATACTTCACTGGCAACCCAAATTAATTTGAATTACAACATTTTATACTTTGTGTTTTAAATGCATTGGTGATTTTTTTTTTTTGTTTATGAATCTACATGCAGACTAGAAAAGTCAGAATTGGCTTCAGAACCTCCCTATAAACTTATGAATGTGAGAACTGTCTTGTTGCATATCTCCTGCAAAATTGTTTTTGAAGGCAGTGGTGGGCATGTGAGCATCGCCTCACCCACAAGGGCAGAGGTGTGTGAGTGTGAGCCCTGGGGCCTAGAGGGCTGCTCCAAAGCCAAGTTGTGGCTGCTGTGATACAGATGGACCCTGCAGCATTTGGCAGGACATGGGAAGGCAGATGAGGTTTGCTGCCAAAGAGAGACCCTGGGGGAGCTCCCTAACCCTCTCTCTCCATGCTGGTGTGGCTGGAGGTGACACAAACACCTTCCTACTGCCAAAATAGCACTTTCAGCAAGAAGCCTCTGCTGTGTGGGTCTTGCCAAGTTGTGAGCTCCTGAGGAATGCAGTCTTCATGCTGCTGCCAGAGACTAGTGGGGTTTATAATCTCATTAATTTTCAGGGAGCTGCAAGCATTACCCTAGATTGCAGCAGGGCTAAGGAGGTCACTCTGCCAGTTGTTGGTGCCAGGCTTTAGGGAGGTTTGTTTAGACCAAGCTAGGCTTTTGCTGTGAGCAAGCCTGTATTTCATTTCACCTGTGACATGGATGGATTTAGGGTGACAGAAGAGGAATTTGTACCCCTTTTGGGGTATGCTGCTTGAGCAATCTCTGGCTGTAAAACCCTGCATTGCAAAATCCTTGTGTCATGTTTAACCCTTCAGAAATTGCATTATAGATGTAAAGAGGGCCTGGCTTTAGCTGCCAGGACATCCCATCGACAGATCACCATGGACAAGCCTGTGTGCAGGATGGAGTAGGTGGGAGTGCTTCTGGCTGCTGGCACTCCACTTGTTCCACTTGTGTTAAGCAAATATGCAGGAGTGAAGAAAGAACCCCTCTCTTTGGGTGCAGGCAGTGTGCTGAGTGTCAGCAGTCAATAAAACCCACGGGGATTCCTCTTAACTGGGTCTGTCCTGCATGTTTCCCCAAAGAGTGTCCACCAACATCACAGCTCTTGCTTAGAAATGGCCTGGGGGGTTCGTGGGTAGCAGATCCCCAGTGGGTGGAAGATCTGGGGTAGCATTCCTTCCAAAAAGGGTAGCTGTGCCCCAGCAATGCCTGTTGTGCACATTCCCTGGCCATCAAAGAGACACCATCCTTTCCCTAGAGGACCTCTTGGAAGCAAATGACCAAAGCCATGCTCAAGCTCAGTGTGTGCCCAAAGTGCACAGGGGTCCCAGTGGCCTGGGGTGGGGCACAGTGCCCTGCAGAGTGCTGAGCCCTGTGCCCCACAGCTGCGCAGGAAGCAGGCCTACGTGGAGAAGGTGGAGAAGCTGCAGCAGGCGCTGACACAGCTGCAGGCAGCCTGTGAGAAGAGGGAGCAGATGGAGCGGCGGCTGCGGACACGCCTGGAGAGAGAGCTGGACTCGCTGAGGATGCAGCAGGTGAGCACAGGGTGATATGGGCAGGACCCCAGCACGGGGCCTTTGGTGTTGATTTGAACAGAGATGGTCACTTGCAGCCCTGTCAGGTGACACCTTGTCTTTGGATTGGGTTTGTTGGGCTTTCCTCCTAAACCATTCCTTTGGATAGGGTCATTGATCACTGGAAGTGTTCAAGGTAATGTTGGATGGGGCTTTGCACTTGTGAAGTTTTCCCTGCCCATGACAGGAGGGATAGATTTAGATGATCTTTGAAGGTCGCAACCCAAAACACTCTATGATTCTTATTCCTGATCTTCTGCAGAGGATGGGGCCATTCTGCTGCAGGGCTCTGGATGCAGTTAAGCCCTGCCTGCTGCTGGGCTGAGATGTCCTGGCTCCCTTGCCAAAGGGCAGGCAGGGAAAAATGTCCTTCCATGTTTCTCTCTCTAGCAATTGTGCAAAAAACAGCTCCACACAGAAGGAGGAGAGGAAAGGTGCGGTACATGTGATATTCACCCCAAAAATTTTAGCTGATGTTTCATTGAAAAGGCCAAGTGGGACGATGTGGGATCTGGTAGGAGCAAGATCTAGGCCCATATTTGTTCTGTGCAAAGCCTGATGTATGTGGTTCACAGAAACTTCAACCCATGACAGATCTGGAGCCAAGTGATATCATCTTCAGACAATCGGTTATTTATATGTCAGTCCAGTCCAGAATGGGCTAGGAGTATAGCTTTGAATTTCTGTGTGTGTCCCCTTGCTTTTCGGCAGCCCTGTGTCCTTAGAGGGGTATGGCTATGCTTGTATTTTATGCACAGTTACTCTTTTGTTATAACACCTTCACCCCTAAGTCACAAAGTCCAGTCATCTTGTAAAGGAAAGGAAAGAAATGAGGAGGTTGCAGGGAGAATTTCCAGGCTGCAGCCTACACCAAATGCCAAATACATGGGCATTGGCCCTGGAGGAGAGTGAGCAGATATGCTAAATGTATCAAACTACAGCTTGGGGAAAAAGCAGCAACATAAGCAAAGTGTGATGCTCTTGGAACTCTTGAAACTCTTGAAGCGCTCACCCATATCTGTCATCGCATGCATCTGCTACTATAACCTTTCCTTATTTATAAGCCATTAGTGGACACCAAAGCAGCTGTTACACAGAGCTTGTGCTGCCAGAAAGCAGAGGGGCTGATCCTGCTGGCAGGATGCCATTGGGAAATAGCTCTACGGTCAGGGTCAGTGTCAGGAGTTTGCAGAGTCATGAGCCAGCCAGACCTGAGAGCATCCCCTTCCTTCTGACAGCCCCAGGGCAGGGCAGGTCCCCCAGCACCCTGCCCAAGGTGTCACTCTGCTGCTGCTCCCTGCAGACCCTTCTCATTCATCTCTACTCTTTCTTGCTGCCATAGAAGTGTTTTAAGTCTTTCTTGCCCAGTCCACCACGGGCTTGGTGTTCAAATCTTCTCAGTTCCCCCTCAGCCAGCTCTCTTCTAGTTTAATGAGGAATTACATAGTTTATAACATGCTAATGCCATTTGAGAAAAGAACATCTGAGAAAAACACAATTAAAATTCAAGTGAAAGTAAATCTAGAACTAAGGCTGGGGTGCAGAGACAGATTGATATATTAAGTAACAGGGATGGACTGTTGCTGAAATCCTTGTCTTGCAAGTTCAGGCTATGTCTGCTCATTTTGGCAGAAAATTCTTCAGTAATTTACAGATTGTTTATTTTTAATTTTTTTTTTGCTACCATAATTAACAATTGCTGTTGGGTTGACATAATTTTCAAATGCCTGCATCCATTCCATCTAGTCAGTTTTAAGAGGAAAGATAACTCTTAACTTCTTGTCTCATCTATAAGCTTTGGGACAAAACTTTGGGTCATTTTTACTATTTTTATCTATACTGGTTGTTTATGAGCCACAATGTTGCTGAGAATCACTTTACTTCAAAATACCCCAGCTTTTTGCTTCAGAGCTGTCTTCTCTGAGTAATCAAAGTTTTAGCTCCTGAAACATTTTCTCATTGCAGAGAAAAAAGGTGATTTTCTTTTTTCATTTTTACCAGAGTGAGCAGAAGGGACCCAGCACACAGTGAGCCAGAATCTCTTCTGTCCCTGGCTTACTGGTAGCTGAGTCCAAATGGCAGATCTTCCTTATCACTGACACACTAATTGGGACCAATAAAAAAACCCTTCCAGTCAGCACTGCAGGCTCAATGTGCAGGGCTGGCAGATGTTTTGGCTCAGAAGATGACAAGCTCCTTTGATGTCCCAGGATACCATTTGTAGATCAGGACCACACTTCCAAAATACTACCTTCCTGACAGAGGTTTGACAATATTTTTGCAGGAGCAGAGTCACAGCTGTTGTTCCCGAGGGCTGCTCCAATACTGCATTTCCAGAAAGCATTTTCCAAACATGTTGTTACTGCACCAGAGGCAAAGGCTTCAGCCCTTCCCTGGTGTCTCTAGTTTCAGTGGTACAGCTTTGCCAGTGGAATCTCAAGGTGCAGCATGAATGAGAAATCAGTGCTCCTGAGACAGTTTCCTCTTTAGCACAGTACTGGTCACCATGGAGTATAACAAATCTCTTGCATTTTTTAAAATTAATTTATTTCTACTGAGTTCTCCCAGAGCTTCATGTCTCTCCCCTCCTTGTGCACTCATCCCTCTGCTGAGCCAAGGACTGGATCTCCCTCTGCCTCCCTATCAGCCATGAAAGGAGCTCAGAGTAGCTACCCATGCTGCTTAGGTGACTTTAATTTAAGTGCTGCAACTGGGTGGAATAAATCCTGCCTGGGCAAGCACTTTTCTTGCAGCTTAGATGGAAAGAATTATGCACCCATTGCTGCTTGTCAGCATCCCATGGGAGCCACCCCACAGGTGCCTGGGAATCTTCTGCCCCTCTAGTTAGAAAGTTAGCTGTTACACCATGGAAAGCATCCCCCGAGGGCACAAGAGAACTAATGTGCCAGAAGGGACAAGCTTAAATGCATGGCTGGGATATTCTCCCAGCTGCTGTTTTAAGCAGGGTACATGTAACTAGGTCACAAGGTGCTTTTTTTCAGCTTTAATATATAAACCCTCTGGTAATAACTGCCTGTCCATACTTAGCACTGCCCAGCTATGGGCATGAAGCCTCAGCAAGAAGAATATCTTTTAAAGCTTAATTGCTTCTTTTCCTACCAATTTTTTCCCTACTTTTCCCTTGGCTTGGGGTATCCCCATCCAGGGTAGCAGCTGAATCCCTGCTTCTGTCAGTATGGTCTGGGGAAGCGTGTGCTAGGGTTGCATATATGGTCAATGTGCCTGTTCTCCTGCAAGCTAAGGGGTTTAGCCTGGGATTTCTACCTGCCCCTGTCAAAAGACATGGGGATGTCTTTGTATGCGCCAGAAAACTGAGGAAAAAAGGGTCAGCGTGCCATGCTGGGTGGGGCATGAATATCTGTCACTGTTTCCACTGGCAGAGGCAGGGCAGCTACCAGGCAAGCAGCCTTCCAGAGCATAATGCCCCAGCCTTGATGGAGCTGGTGCGGGAGAAGGAGGAGAGGATCCTGGCCTTGGAAGCTGACATGACCAAGTGGGAGCAGAAGTACCTGGAGGAGAGTACGATCCGGCACTTTGCCATGAATGCTGCAGCCACAGCTGCCACAGAGAGGTAAGATGGCCTTGCTGCAAGCAGGCAGCTCTGTTCACATGGAGAGCATGGCAAAATGGGTGTTCTCTTAAGGATGGATGTTGCTTGCCTTGCCCTGCTGAGTCACACTGCCAGGATTAATGCACTTCTCCTGGGTGTCATGCCAGTGAGATAGAACAGTTGCTTGAGACAGGATTTATCCTTCTGACTGGGTCCAAAAGTTTATCAAATCTAGGCATCAGATTGAAGCAATGGGCTCTGGGAGTCTGAAGGTGCCAAATTTCACAGCACAGGTAAGGCAGCTCCTCCCAGTACCCCGGTGGAGTGAGCAGGGACGTGGTATATGGCTGCACCCATCCCATGGCCTTCAACAAGATTGTTTAACCTAGTTTTAAAAACCTGTAGTAAGGGAAATTTTATTGCCTAAATAACCCTTTTCACCACTTCATTATTCTTCAAACTAAAAGGTTTTTCCTGATAGCTAAGCTAAACTTCTTCACTGCAAATTACCTCCATTGATTCTTGTCCTTCCCAGGCATATAGGATGAACAACTGACCACTGTTGATGTTTAAACAGCCTTGTAGATATTGGAAGACAGATATTCCCTGTTCTATTTTCCCTGGTCTGAACTAGCTTCCTCCCCTCAGCCATCCCTGACATGCCCTGGTGTAAACCCTTTCCCATTCACATGTCTCCACATATCCACACAGACACAGTTTGTCTGTGTCAAAGCGTGGTGGCCAAAAGCACAAAAGGCAGTGACACTTCCCAGTGATCAGGAGGATGGGATAGTTAACTTCTCAACCCAGTTTCTTAGGAACCAAATCCCTAGGAAACATCCTAAAGTGAGTTTTCCTTTGAAATGCGTTTAGATATGTGACTCAGGATGGACTTTCCTTTCACACTTCAGTCTAGGCAGCAATTACTGTGCTGTTTTTCAACTTCCAAAGTGTAGAGCTTTGTTACTGGTTCATGATGTAGCCTAGTTGACTTGGGATCTGGTGCGTGGGTCCCTCTGATGTCTGACCCTATCCTTCTGGGTGGCTGTTATCCCTGTGTGGGTCACCCATGATTCCAGCATGCTCTCTGTTCCTTTAACCCAGTTAAATGAATGGCATGAATGACCCAGCCCAAGCCAAGAGTAGCCTGCAGCAGGATGCCCCATTGCCAGGTATCCATCCACTTGATGGACAGCATTCCTGGCTTGCTCTTTGAACATGGGTTTGGGGTTTTCTTTGCAAGTTTCAGTGTCACTTGCAAAAGCCAGCCTCTCAGTCTCAGGAGCCTGACTGACCATGGTGAACCCTTTGCCAGGGATGCCTCGGCCCCGAGCCACTCGCACAACGGCAGCTACGGCGAGACGGCGCTGGAGGTGCGGGGCTGGCAGGAGGAGGAGGAGATCGTGCAAGCCAACCGCCGCTGCCAGGACATGGAGTACACGTAAGGGATATGCCTTGCCATTCCTGCTTGGGCTGGGGCTGGGGCTGGCTTCAGATAAACCAGGACGCCCTTCTGTTCCTTCCTACATGCCTCGAAAGGATGGGCTTGGCTTCACTTTGACTTAGTTTTGCTCTTCAGCATTCAAACAGGGATTAAAGAATTGTTGTCATAACTTCCTCCCTACTTTCCTGTTAAGCCTTCTGTGGCAAACCCAACATTTTTACAAAGCAGAAGCTGTTCCACTGTTAAAAGTAGTCTGGCATGCAAGGACACAAATTTGCAAACACTTTTATAAAAAAAGGTGTGTTTGTTGCTTGTGGAAAATACCAGTGATTGTTCTTTCTGGGTTTGGGTTTTGTTTTTCATTCACAGATGTGAGCTAATCCTGCTTCCAAGGAAGTAGTGGAGTTTTGCCATCTTGTAACATCTTTTAACATCTTGTTTTAACATCTCTTTTAACATCTTTTGCTTAAATTGCTCATTAAACATGTGATGATGAAAACTAATGCTTTCACTGCTTCACAAAATGCGCCTGCATTGTATTACATATTGTACAGCACAGTCAGGCTAGTAGTTTGACTGTCAAAGTGTACAGATTTTCGAAAAACATAGCTTTGTAGTTGTTCAGTATGATTTGGTGCAAATCATTCCTGGAGAAGAGTTCAGATAATCCCATTTTTTTAGTGATTTGAGAATCTTTAGGGTTTGTATGAGAGACGTAGCGAGCTTTGCTCAGCTCTGAACACCATGTGCTGATTGTTTTTGCAGCAGTGAGGGAGAAGGAAGAGCCCAGACCATCTCTTAGAGAAACCAAAAGGAACTCACTTCAGCAGGTCTTTTTACTCCACGTGACAACAGACCTGAATCCTGGGGTTAACTCAGTCTGCCGAAGCATAGTTTCCAGATTTGGCCCCAATGCATTACAGGGCTGAAAACTGCCTATGTGTTTGTATTGTAAAGGTAGCAATGTGCAGCCTGGTCAGGATACTGCCCACTGCTCCTGCTGGGTTAGTAAAACCATAGCATAGATGGGTACAGTTAACCTTGCAGAAACGTTTTGGCTTAATAGCTAGAAATGCTGTCTATTTTGAAGTGCCTGGTTATCCTTGGAGGAACTGCTGGGAGCTGTCTTACCCAAGTATCTAAAAGTGTAGGACAGAACAGCAGGGCATCTGCCTGGGTGTTGCCGACATCTCTTCATAAAAATCCTTTCATTAGGATTTTTCCAGCAGAAGCTGAGAAGTCTCAGCAACAAGATGTAAACAAGTTGTTATCTGCTGCTGTGGAATGTAACAGGTTCACCTGTGATTGGCCCATCTCTGATGTTTATAATTAATGGCCAATCAAGGACTGTGCTCTATCGGACAGAGTCCGGGAGAGCTTCGTTGTTGATTCATTCTTTCTATCTCTATTCTTAGCTTTAGCCCTTCTGAGAAACCTTCTCTCTCCTTCCATGCCTTTTTAGTATAGTTATAATATATATATACATCTTAATATAATAAATTAGCCTTCTGATAATGGAGTCCACATTCTCGTCTGTCCTTCGCCCTGAAACATCCTGAGACCGCCGTAACACCTGGGCACCTCTCTGCCTGGGCATCTCCCTCCAGCTGTGGAGACCTGTCCATATGAATGTTTTTTCCATTCCTGTAAGCAGAGCATTCGTATTTTGGCAGAATAAAGAACCTCCACGCCAAAATAATTGAGAAGGATGCCATGATCAAGGTCCTTCAGCAGCGGTCACGGAAGGACCCTGGCAAAGCTGACAGCGCCAGCCTGCGGCCGGCTCGCTCCGTGCCCTCCATCGCTGCCGCTGCCGGCACGCACTCGCGCCAGACCTCGCTCACCAGCAACCAGATAGCTGAGGAGAGGAAGGAGGAAAAGCTCTGGAAGGGAAGCATAGGTGAGTTCTGCTTTTGCTTGAGCTTTGGTTCATCCATCACTTCATGCTGATCCTTCTGCTTGGGCTTAGTGCCATGGCACACATTGCCCTGGCAGCTCATTTCCAGAGCACTTGCCATGGGCAGAATGTGTGTCCTTGTGCTTAAGTCAAAAAAACCCAGTCATTCTTTAACCTCACATTGTATCTTAATTGCATTTTTAATCATATTAAATCATTCTGCACTGATTATAGAAAGCTGTAGTTGAGGGAAGACCTCCTAGATACAAGCACATAATGTTTGCAACTTTATGAGAGTAAATAACAAATTTGGGCTAGAAATAAAGCCTGAATAAAGTTAATCAAGAGGGTAGGATCTCTTTGGATAGGACAGCATGATGTGATGTGGCAGATAAATGGGAAAATCAGTGCAGGACTGCCCATTGTTTGGGACCACATAGGATGGGGTTGTGGAGGTGTGCAAGGCAGTGTTGGGACTAAGTGCCACTGGGACGGGTGTGCACGAGAGGAGCTGGGGGGGGGAAGCTGCTTTCAAAAAATTGTTTTTTAGGAAAGTACCATGTGGATGCCAGAAAAAGCAGCATCAAGGGGAAAAGCTAGGCCAAACTAAATGACTGGAGCCATACCCAGCATTGTGTAGCTCCAGGGTGGGATGGGGGACAGCACATGCATTTGAGCCAGTATGTGACTGACCTCTCTGTGTTTTCAGGGCTGCTCTTGGGAAAGGAGCACCATGACCACCCATCAGGCCCCTCTCTGCCTCCACCTCTGCCCTCCTTGTCCTGCATGCCCATCCCAATGCCAGCAGCCTCCCACACAAAGACGGGCAGCAAAGACAGCAGCACCCAGACGGACAAAACCGCGGAGCTCTTCTGGCCCGCCACCGCCTCCTTCCCCGGCCGGGGACGCCTGGGTGCCACCCCGTCACACAGCCCAGCCCCACGGCCCCTGGGGACACGAGTGGCCAGCGAGAAACTGGGTGAGCTCTGCCAGATCCCTGTCAGTGCAAAATGCCAGCACCCCCGGGGCTATCAGCAATCCCCAGAGGCACATCAGTATTAATGGGGGCAGGGTGTGGGTAGGTGATGCCGCCACAGTTTGTAAGGTATGGTGAAGGTTTCTTCAGGGAAACTAAAATTGTAATGAAAGAACTTTATAAGGCTGCCCAGGGTGCAGAGTTTTGTGCTTGACAGCTTCTGTAAAGTTCTCTTTGTCTGTGGCAGGCTAGATATTTATGCTGCTAGATATAAAACTGTAGAGTTTCACACCTTGAAAACACTCCACACCTGCTCACAAACTCTTCTGGTTTTTTTCAGCTGAAACCATGGTTGGTTAAAACACCATTTTCTCCCTAATTTTGAAAGGAGAGATGGGGGGAATAGCAAGGAGAAAATGGAAATCTTTTTTTAGGAGGGATGAAGAAAATACAATTTAGTTATCTTTGAAAGGTGGAAACTGCTGGTTTGCAGCCCTAGCAAAGGAGACATTTATTTTATGCACATTATTTTGAAAGACCCTGTTTCTTACGCATTCATCTCCTCTCAAAAGCAAGTTTTCCCTCTAAAAACATGCTATATGTATCATTAAAAGGGCTGACTGTCACAGAACTAGATGGTCTTTAGTGTTCTGTCCAACCCAGACCATTCTATGGTTTTAGCTAAAGAGATTCTTTAGTGTGTATCTCCTAATTACCATCTTGGGGTCTGTGCACACTGACACACCTGCTGTCATTGTGCAGGGAATTCAGCATCACACATTCTTGGTGTCCTGAACAAATATGGCTTTCAGTATGTAGGGTGTACAGTTACCTGTACGTGTACATGCCCCACCCTTAAGAAATGGGTTGATATTTGCTTTGAACAACTTGAATTTGGACTGAAGACCAACTTTCCCTTCTTTCCATTGCAGAGAACTCCAGCCATGGGAAGCTGCCTGACAGCAAAGGCAGAGTGAGCAGCCTGCTCCACAAGCCTGAGTTTCCAGATACAGACATGATGGAAGTCCTCATCTGAGCAGAGGACAGCATCTCTGGGGTTTTGTGTGTGTACAGCCAGGCCCAAGATGGTCCTCGGTGTGCCAGCCTTGAAAACTAACCCTGAGAGTCTGAAAAAAGACAAAGTTTATTCCCAAATTGAAGGCAGAGTCTGACACGTTGAGACTTTTCACCAGGCGAGAAGTCAAGAGCACTGAAGAGGAGTGATGAAATGAACCTCTGACATTTTCTGAACAGAAAGGGTCATTGAAAATGGAAAGTGGTGTGAGAAGGGGAGTGTTGAGGAAAAAGGAAACTGTGTTTTCTGGCATAAAGAGAAAGTAATGAAGTTACAGACTGGTTGCATGCTGCTGCTCTGTTTTCCTGCCTCTGCAACCAGGACAGGGAGTGAAATACTGTCTATTTGGAGGCCAGAGAAAGTTTCTGAATAATCCAGGAAAAACTTGCATCTTCCTCAGTATCAATGCATTTCTCCAAGGTTTCAGTCTCAAAAATTTCATTTCTTAATTTTTGTGAATAATCGGTCTGTAGATATACATGGCAGGTTCTTGTAAGTATTTGTTTGAAGTGCATTGGTGTGGCTTTCCTGGGCAGGCAGGTCAGGTGCCTCTTTCCTGGCTGGACAAGTGTTTCTCTTGGAGCTGAATTTACAGTACAAATATTCATGTCTTGCAACCTCAGAGCTTGCTGAGACTTCTTTTTTTGATAGGAGCAGTTGTTGGCTGGAATTCTCCTGGTGCACGAATGTAGAAGGGGGAGGGGGGACCCTGCTGAAGCAAACCCTCTTGTAACCATAGGAAAGTTTCAGGAGGGAGAGCTGGGGGAGGATCCCAGCAGCTCCCTAAAGGGCTGTGAGTTACAGAGTTCCCTCAGAGGGGAGCTGCATGGGTTTGTTTTTAGAGGAGTTAAGCTAGGTTGCCATGTGAGATCAGAAGATACCTCTTTCTGGGCACTGGTTCATCGTATTTGAAGAATCAGTGTATTTGTGGTAAGAACAAGATTTTTCCTTACTTTCAATTCTTATAGCCAGATCCTAGCTTCTTTGAGCATACAAACCTGCTGTTCAAGCTGATGTGGGACTAGACATTAAGGAGTGCAGGAGAGGCAGGCAAGGGTTTAACTGCAAAGCAGTACGTGAGCATCGTGTGTTTTCTGTGCTGAGCTGTGGTTTCTTTTCACCTTATTTTACCCAGGGTGGAACATTTCTTATTTTCAGCTTTGTCCCTGAATTGAGTAGGAGGCAGCCAGCTCACCCGCTGTGTTACTCGTGGCTTCATGCACTGCACATGCCGATGGGGAAATTTTCCTCTGCGAGGCATTTCTGTATTGGCTTTGCAGTTCCTGAGCCTTGTGGTGCACTTTAAGGAGAGCTTGGCTTTGGGGAAAAGGAGCGATGGGATCTAATGTGAAGCTGCCCAGAGTGGAAAAGTGATGGGTGCTAGAAGTAATTGTGCACTCAGGGCTGGCTCGAGGTCACCTCTTCCCATAGGTGACAAATCAGAGCCCTTGACTGTTGAGAACACCAGGCATTTTAAACTCTGCTTTTGCCAAAAACTGAAAGCTCAAAGCCTTCACAGGCCAGAGCCTTGTGCTCAGTACTGCCTGGCTGATACCTTTTATTTTTAAAAAGAACAAAATTGCTATGTTAAAGCTATGCACTTATTTTTGCGTGTACCTAGAATTAGACGTATGTTGTTGTCACCCTCTTTCTGAGTTTCGCACTTGTTAAACAAAGTAGCGGTAGGTAGGTTGTGCAGGAAACAAACTGTGTGTTTCAAGTATTAGCAGCTTTGCATTGTGAAACCAAAGGTGTAAAACCCTTGGAAGATGTTATGCAGCTTAATATATGCCTTGTAAGATAATTTTTTTTCCTCTAAAGTTAATTTAAACGTTGTAATTGTTTGCATAAAAGCCGGGACCGCATGTGACATCACCACTGACCCACTTTTGTGGCTCTTCCTCAAGCATCTGTGGTAGGAATGGGGCAGGAGAAAGACAAATCAAGGGAATGCAAGTAAAATGTTGGTGAATTTTTAATGGCATCACTTTTTATCCAAGAAATAAGGATACCCAGGTGCTTGGAAGTCCCTAAGCATTTTGTTACCAGCTGTAATATTTCCTTTGCTGAAACTTTTCAGTAAATTGTGTGCAGGCAGACAGTGAGGTGTCCAGGAGAAACAGTGCTGGATCAGCATGGATCAGCTCTCAGTTATGTTTGGTAGTGGTTCAGCTCAATTTCTCCAAGTCAGCTAGAGTACAGCTAGCACTCCTCCTCGGGGAGGCCACAGGCTCTCCAGTTTCTGCTATCCAAAGCTGGCTTTACACTTGATGCTGCCCCAGATATAGGAAACTGTTAGAGACAGTGTGTAGGCAACAGCTCAAATAAACCAAATTCTCACCAGTTCTGTTGAACTCAAGAGATGTTAGCTTTCCTGGAGGGAAGGTCTGGAGGAGTGGTGTGTCTCCCTCCAGCCCAAGCAATGGCAGGACTTGGATGGAGTACCACTGCCATATGTCAGCCCCGCTGAGCAGAGCGGCCCAGCTCCATTTGTGCTGGCTTTCCCAGCTCTTTGAATTGTTTTGTGTTTTTGGGAAACTGTGCTGTAGCCATTCCAGGTGATGTCAGTGGTAACTAGTTGTAAAATACTGTCATTTTTTATTGTTGTTGGTTGTATAGAGAAGTTTGTGTACAGTGTTTTACAGCTGGAGGGTTATTTGTACATAGGGGGGGAAATGAAGGATGTTATGTGTCACCCCCAGCAAATGTTGATATTGTTGGTCAGCCAAAGATTTCTTATTCTTTGCTGTTTAAATTTGTGCCTTACTATTGTAGATAATAAATGTATAAACATGTTTATTTTCTCACTTTTCCAGTGTGAATACATTCAGTCCTCCAGAAGAAAGAACTTAAAAAAATTCTTGAGGCTTTGCAAACAATGTGTTAAGACTAAGAGGGGATACCTCAGGGACTTTAAAGGTTGCATCTTCTCCATTTTTCACAGGTGTTAATGGAAGGCCCCACAGCAGGTGACACCAGTAGGTGTATGTGGGCATGAAATCTGTGGGTCTCCAAGGCAGAGGATTAAACTGGGAGCTTGCCCAAGCAAGAAGAGCATGATGTTAGAGATGATCGAGAAGAGATACGATTTTAGCGAGATTGTCTTCACTGGAAGGAAATGAGAGGAGAAGCTTAATGAGATACTTTGGTGAAGATACGAATATTTTTTAGTCCTATGTTCCTCTAAGCACAGAACTCAGTCTGATTTTTTTATTTTAACTTTTCTTGAGGATCTGGGGCTTCTTTATTTGACAGATGTTGGATCAGTGTGAGTGAGGTACTTAAATATTTTTTTATATCTAGATGTTCTTGAATTATATACTGTGCTCAGTAAGGAATAAAGATCAGGTCCCATTTCATGCTGTAGTGCTGGCAAGAGGAATGCTCCAGACTGGTGGAAATATTGTTCCTATGTTTGTTTATGCAACTGAAATAAATGGGGGGAAGGGAGCAAAAGTGAGCCAAGTGTCTGGCTCTGAGTTAGGGAGGTTTGCTCAGCAGGCTCTCACATGCTCTTGAAAGTGTCTGTTAAAAAATTCCTGAATCAGGTCCCAGGGAGCTGCAGGCATGAAAGGCATGAATGCCACTAAGGGCCTCTCTCTCCTATGAGTTCTCTGCCTGTCCCAGCCTTCTCTCCCCAGGTCCTTGCACACATTGAAAAGAACCAAGCTGTCCTGAGCAGGAGTGTGTCAGCAAAGATCCAGGGGAGTTGCAGAAGCCTGAGGAGAGGTTTGCTTGACCCAGATCCCAGCACTGCATATTCCTCATGGAAGCATGGGTCAGCCTGACCCATCTGATCACTCCATCTTCAGGATATGGCAGCTGGCAGTATTTTTTGTGCCAAGTACAAAAGTTTGGTGATTGCTGAGATTGTGGCTTTTTGACTTCTTGTTTTTCAAGATACATGCCAAAAACATGGAAGAAAAGGAAACTAACAGAGGCCAAACCAGTATAAGGATGGGAAAAGCCTCATGGCCAGCTGCGTTCAGGTATAACAAGGAGGGGGCTTATTCCACTTTTGGGTTGTGTCTTCACCAGAGATGCTCTGGCCAGAAACCAGAATGTCACTGTAACACTGTCTGCAGGTTAAATATATTTTGCATATTAATGTCAGGAATAAACATGCAAAGAAGCAAACTTTGAAAGTCAGTTTGATTAAACATTAAAGTCCATTATTCCAAAAGTAAGTAATAGACCTGCACTGTGTAAAGAAAGAGCTCAGAAGAGCTAAAACGATTAGCAAGATTGCCATTTGGAAGCATTCAAAAATCTAGTCCCAACCAAAATGACAGGACCTTTTCAGGATTCAGTTGGATTCAGTGCACTGTGCACCTGTATCATCTCTTCTGTGCTGGTTTGTTACCATTTTCAGGGCTTTTCTCCTCCCAAAGTTTGAGGGGCAAACATACAAACAGCAGTAAGGTGCATTCTTGGGGAAAAGCTGTGATTTCAGAGATCCTTAAATACCCTCTGGGTCTGGACTTAAAGTACATTGCAGTGAGACATGAAAAGTTCAGATCTCACTCCCTGGCAGGAAGGATGCTGCCAGGATCCTGCTCGTCATCAGGATCCCTGTCTGGGGTCTGGATGCAATCCAACAAACCAGGCTGGTCTTGAGCACCCCGCTGTGTTCCTTGACTACTCTGGGTCAGGCAAGTCAGCCTAAGGCAGTAACCCCCTCTGCAAACCAAACAAGTGGGGAAAACAGGGCACAGTGCCCACAGTGCAGTCCCACCTGAGGGAGGGGTAAGAACACGAGCAGCTGCCGTCGTGCCGCTGTGATTAATGTTCATCCAGACCTTAAGCTGCGGCCTCGAAGCCTCGTAAAACCAAACACGAGTGCCCAGCATTCCTGAGCTATAAAAGGCCCAGGAATTCATTGACTCGAGGTATGAAGACCACAAGCTATTTTCTTTCATACCGACCACTTCAGCTTTAGATGAACAAAGTATCAGTGTGCATATTTTCCGGAGTAACCCTGCATGGCCCTGCTGCAGTGCAGAACTCAGTCCTGTGCCAGTGCCCTCCGGTCTGACACAAAGCAGGGCAGCGACTAAGAGATGAGCCCCAGGTCTGTGCTGGCCCCCATCCTGTGAGAGGCTGAAGACCTGCAGCAAAGTTTAGTGCTGAAAGGGAACATTTTCCCCCCTGGTACCACAAGATAAGGCAGTGAAGGAGCTTTTGGCAAGCTAAAAATTGGAGGATGGCAGTGCTACCACCTTTGAGGAAGCCATACCTCACCTGACCATTGTGGTGGCTTCTCCAGCTGCTTGGTGGACTCTGACTCCTTGTTCATGGCTCCCCTGGTGCCTGTGTGCCCTATGTCTGTCCCCTGCCAAAGCAGCGTGGACAGCCAGTGGCCCTCCCGGCATATGAAGCTTCCTCCAGGACAGCTGGGCTCAGAATGAGAAGAGGGGACCGTGATGGCAGCAGACATCCCTCTGCTGGTCCCTGCTTTGGGCCTTGATCAGCCCAGCTAGGAAAAATCCTGCTGGGAGGAAGCTCCAGGAGGAAGAAAGGTATTGTAAGGTGTGAGGAGATGGAGGCCCTGTTGCTTGGCCAGTTACTTGGAGCATTTTTAAGATGACCCTTTCTGGTAGGCTTGCTGTTAAAACTGCAATGCAATTTGGTGTGCAAAAAATTGCTGCTTGTGGTGTAAATCCCATCTGAATTCATAGAAGGAACCTTAAAGACCACATGTAGTTCCAGCACCCCTGCCCTGGGCAGTGACACCTTCTGTGAGACCAAATTGCTCAAAGCCCCATCCAACCTGGCCTTGAAGGTTTCCAGGAATAGGGCATCCACAACTTCTCTGGGCAGCCTGTGCCACTATCTTACCACCCTCATGGTGCAGAATTTCTTCCTTATGTCCAATCTAAACTTTTCTTCTTTAAAGCCATTACCCCTTGTCCCATCACTACATGCCCTTGTAAAAACTCCCTCTCTGGCTTTCTTGTAGCATCCCTCTTGTAGCTCTGGCTTTCACCCTCTCAGTGCACATCCTACCCAGCTCTGCTGCACCCTCTCACCCTGCTGCCTCCCACGTCCTTGTCCAGCTCAACCCTGCCAGAAACAGGCAGTGAAAGCCCAGGCAGGTTCTCATGTGCCACCAGTTTTACTGTTCAGTTTTAAGACTGAACAGCTTAAGAGGTATGAACTACCCTCAGCTAGGTGCTTGTACAGTGCCTTGCACAGTGGGACCACGTGTGGTAGCCCCAAATCATACTCTCAACTGTAAATAAGGATATTTGTTGCAGATCATTATTATGCCAGCTCTGTGCACCTCTGCTTTTAAAATGAAACAATTGTACACATTCCTCAAGCCTAAATGTGGTGCACAGGTCAGAGCCCTTTCAGTTAAGGTGTTAAATATTGCCTTATCCCCACCACAGGGCTTTTTTTAGATGGCTGAGCCTTTCTCTTCAGATGCCATGAGTGCCTTATCGTGTTACCCAGATGGCTGTGTGTGCTGGCTCTTCTGCCTGCAGGGCTCTGAAGCCTCACCCGACCCCGAACGGGACTGCAGCACCAGCCTACATCGCCCCTGTCCCCATGCACCACTCCTGAGCCATTCTCCGGAGCCATGGGCCAGCTCCTGGGCAAAGCCAGCTGGCACAAGGCGTCTGCGTGGGAACCGCTCCCTCTGCTGGCTCATCCCGCTGCTCTTACCCGGGCACTGAAACTGGGAATGCTCTGGGATGGGGCTTTTGGTCTGCAGGGTGAGTCCAGCATGTGATGATGATGCTAATACCAGCAGTATTATAGATACAGCAATTATAGTAGCAGCAGCAGTAGATGAAGAGAGAGAGCAAGAGGGATAAAACTAAGCCAGACTAGGAGGAACCTGATCTAGTTGAAGATGTTTGCCGTCATTGCATGGGGGTTGGACTAGGGGGATGGCCTTCAAAAATCCATTGCAATCCAAACCATCCTATGATAAAGCCATAAATAAAAAATAAGAACAGGAAATCAGAAAAAGAAAATAAGAAAAACAGGAATAGGAATAAGCACAATAAAAAAATTTGGTTCATTACAGGGAACAATAAAATTGAGAAGGAGAACAAGAAGGAGAAAAAGAAATCTGGTCACCTCTAGTGGCAGAAGAAAGCTTGAGTATGAAGAATTTGATTCTAGAGTGAGCTAGACTTTCATGCTAAGGGAAATTTTTCTGTTATCCTCCGGTGACCCCTGGCTGTGACCAGGCCTGTTCAAATGTAGACTTCTACATAAAAAACTCGACCTAAGCATGAGGCTTTGACCTTGCAGCAAGAAAATTGGATTGTGTGATTGTGGGAACTGGGTCTGCATTTGAAAACTAGTTTATTACATAGCCCCTGGGTGTGAAAATTCTCTGTGCATCATCCAGTTGAACTGTTGAGCCCAAACCAGCTACCACAGACCAGGTTCATTTCAGTTTTAGAGAGGAATTTCATACACCCCTTTAGAGCAAACATTTCCCAGCACTCACCAGCCTTCACCCACCCATGTTGGCTTTCTCCTTGGATCTTTCACCAGCAGCAAGATTTTTCCCATGTGAAAAACATGCTGGAAGTTGAAAGTAGAAGAGACTTTTCTGAATGCAGGAGCTATTCCCCAGCTCACTGGAGAGAGGAATGCCATGTCGAGGTCCCTTTCAGGAGCAGCTCCAGAGTTGCACTGTGCTAGGCATTGTTGGTGGGGCATGCCCTGGGCTCCCAGAGGCCCTGGCAGTCCTGTGTTATCATCAAATTCAAAAGTCATGACCTGTGCCTCCTGATCCCAGCAGAGCTGGCCTGGAAGGGTGCTGCAGCTCAGGACAGCTTGGGCACTGGCCAGCAGCTGCCACTGTCCTCCTCACCCCACCAGCTCCATGTGTCCCTTGTGGGGAACCATCAGGAAAGGACCACGGAGTCTGCACCCATCACTAAAGTAATTTATGTGGACTGTTCTGCAGGATGCATCAAAGTTTTTCCCTAGCAAAACACCGTAGAAAGAAGGAGAACTGGCAGGGACACACATTGCTGTGTGCTGTTTGCTGGGCACAGTGGGACATCAGAGGACAGAAATATTGTGGCCCTGCCATGATCCTCTTGGCCTGTTTTTTCTAGGCCCAGTATCACTGAAGCTCCAGGCTCTTTTCCTCTCTCAACCCTCACAGCAAGCCAAATGCCATTTCACTGCTGGGCCTGAGATCCCCATCACCATGGTGGTCCAGATTAGAAGGACATGGAAGCAGCAATGTTGGGGCCCTGCTGGGATCACCTTAGCAGGACTTCTCCAGCCCCAGTTTCCTGGAGCTGTAGGCTCTTCCACTCTCTCAACCCTGACCCTAAACCTAGGCCTAAGCCTAACCCTAATGACAGCTTGGCACTTGGTTCTCATTGCCATAGGTGTACAGATTAAAAAGTGTTGAGCTGGCAATGTAGCACCCTGCCCTGATGCCCTTGCACTGCCTTTCCGAGTGCCAGTGTCCCTGGAGCTGCAGGCTCTGCAGCAATCTGAACCCCAACCCAAGTCCTAATGGCAGCTTATTGCTGCTGCTGAGATCCACAGCACCATGGCTGGATTCAAAAAGGGTACAGTGAACAATCTGGGTACCCTGCTATGACAAAACCCCTTCATTTCATGAAAGTAAACAAAATGTAAAAATTTCAATGAAAATTATTTCATTATTTTAGTTCATTTTGATGTATCTCCTTTCTTCCAATTCCATTTCCTTGTTTTCACTTAATTCCTTCATGAAAATTCTTCATTTATTGAAATCATTTAATTGAAATGTCAAGATTTCATTCATTAAAAGAAATGAAATGAGGAATCAAGAACTGAAGTGAAATGAAAAGATAGTAAAGGAAATAAAATGCCACAAAATGAAATTGAAAAAATGTGCTGTGGCCTACTGAATGCTGGATGAAAAAACTCAAAAGGACCAAGCCCTGGACTCTCTCCCCCATTTCCAGAAGCAGGCTTTGCTGAAGATCCAGTGCTTGTCCCACTGTGCCCTTCATGCTCCCATTCCACTGTCCCCAGAGCATCTCCACTCTGTTTCAGCTGCATCGGCCAAGAAAATTTGTGGGGAGTTTTCAGTTTCCTGACAAATCTCTTTTCTTAGGAAGAGTAGCTTCTGGGTTTGTCCATAATTATGCCATTCAGCATCAAACCACCCCTCCTATGCCCAGCTTGCCGCCTTGGGTTTGGAGCTGGTATTCTCAAACACTCAGTTGTTCGCTGTCCCTGCAGCTGCCAGGGGCAGCTTATCCTACCAGACTCCCTGTGCTTGGCAGGAAAATACATAGCTGGCTCTTAGGATGTCCAGAATATTGAAGAACCTCTTTGGTTTATTGTTATTTTCACTCTAAAATTTGTATTTCACAAAAGAAAAAAAAAAAATCCAAGTATTTAGAAACATCTTGGTCTTGCGCTCCCATTTACAACAGCAAGGACCAAGAGTAACTCCACCACAGCCAGCAGTAAAACACTGGGATAAAACCAGAGCCATGCCAGTCACAGGACTGACATCTCAGAGCACTGTTTTTTTAGTATTCTAGGACAGAAAATAGAGCTTTAAAATCTTCCAGCTCCCTTTCAGATGGCTCTGAACTGACCATAATCTCAGACATTGCTCAGCATTTCCCGCAGACACCGAGTCCTTTGGAAAGCCTGGCTGAAAGGCAGGCCCTGAACTGGCTGTCTGAGGAGCACCTGTCTGTGCTGACTCTGGAACTCGTTCTTTGGGGCAGCTGGAACAAGTGCTGCTGAGCCCTGGAGACCACACAGACGAGTCCACCTGGTCCCACTTAGTGAGTTATCACCTCTTTGCCTAAAGCACATTGCAGGAGTGGGAGGAGCTCCTTTCTGTCCATGTTACTCTGCTCATCTTTCCTACTTTTCCATCACACTCCTTTTGATCTATTATAGCTCTCAAGATCTAGTCACTTTACTTAATTTCACTATTTTATTATCTTTTTCTGCATCTGCCAGTTCTGCACTGTTTCCCTCCAGCTGAGCGCAGTCCAAACACCCTCCAGGTCTTCTGTGAAATCCCTCCTCACATTCCCTTGTACCAAGGCACTTTGTGGCACCTCTCCATTTTCTTGCAACACACTCACTCCAGTTCTCAGATTTGATACTCTTGGCAAGGCGTAATTATTGGGCGGGGAAAAAAAAAGGATGAAATTAAGTAACAAACCCACTCCAAACCAACAACTGCTGAAGAGAAGCCAGCAAGGCTACAGCAGTAAGGAATGGAGAAACTTCATCCATGCATGCTCCCAGTTGCAATCAGAAATTGCCAGTAGCTTTCTATTAAAAGGAAGAGTAAAATTAAAAATATTTCTGATACACTGCTAATTGATGAAAAATACTGACTTTGAAAATGTGGAATTTTAATGAAATCTTCATGCCAAAGGCATTCTCCCTCTGGATCCAGACACGCTCTCATGCTCTGCAGCTAGAGCTGAGCTAAGAGACATCCCAGCAGCCAAAGGAATGTGCCAAGCTCCATCCTCCTGCAGCAGTCTGACCTGGCAAGCGTGAACTTCCCCAAGTGACCAATGCTGAGCACTTCTCCTGCTATCCCCTGCCTTGAGCAACGCTAACTCAGAGCTTCTGCATCTCTCTTGTGACCACCTTGTGCTCTAAGGTGGGTCCTTGTCTTGCTCCAAGTGGTTCAGCACCACAAGGGTAACTACACCTACTTCCATCGGGAACAGAGCTGGGATGCCAGCACCCTGCACTCTCCTCAGATCCAGGCTTGCGACTGGCAGAGTTTACGTGCCTGGGCCACTCCTGTAAATTCACAAAAGCTGAAGCAGAGCCAAAACCTGAATGCTGCTCCCCTCCCATCTCAGAGCAGGGCTAAAATCATTGCCTCATCCCTTTGCTTCATGCCCAATTCCATGAATATAACAAGTTTTGCAACACAAGTCTATCAAGAGCAATAAAATCCAGGCCACCATCTTGGCTGCAAATAGACTCCAGAGCCCTGGTTAGAATCCCCTGCTCTAATGCCCACATAACACCATCTGGCTTTTATTCTTTATTGGAACAAATGGCAGAAAGGGATATTATATAAAGGACTGTTTATTTGCTTTTTTAAAAATTATTTGGCCCCAGAATTTTCTAAAATTATTCATTCTCTCACTTGAAAAGAGGATGCATTGAAAGAGCGAATCTACATTTTTAAAAGCATGCATAAATTAAAATATGAGGTGGGCATAAAGCAGCTAGAGATTTCAACATCTATGAATATTTTCTATAGTTCTCAGAAAACAGGATTTATTGTTGTTACCATCAGTTTATCCATGCTCCAAATGAAATGAATTCAGCCCTCAAAGTTTTGAACTGCAAAGAAGTTCCAATGAAGTCTTACCTCCTAAAATAAATCATAATCCTGCACTACCCAAAACAAGAGTTGCAGTGAGAAAAGTGATGAATCCATCTATTGCTAGGAGGAGTAATTGGGGAAGTTGGTTTAACACAGTCCTTTCAGGGGTGTGACAGGTCTCATCAGCAGAAGAAAGAAACCCAACAGGACTCCAATTTCTTCACTCTGTGTTTGGTGTTGACAACCTCTGTTGCTGCCTGGTTTCACCACCAATCCCAACCACCCAAGTCCCACCAACTCCAACGGGGCAGCCCCAACAAAAGAGACCAGCCACAAGGGACCCCATCTGAAAGTAAGCAGACTAACTGGCAGATGTATCCTTCACCCTCATCCAACTCAAATTCACACCGTGTTCTCCCAGTGCAGGAAAAAATAACCATTTTTCACTGGAGAAAGCCCAACTGCTTGAAATCCCATCCACTAGAAACAACTCAGAAAAAACAGAAATAGCCCAATTTCTGAACAGGAGTATTTCTGAGACAAGAGCTGGTTGGAGTAGCAGATTTGTAAGTAATGCAGCCACCAAAGGGAGAAAAGCTCAATACTCAGCATCCAAATACAGCTTTTTGTGGGACTGAACACCCTGTTTTCATTCTGTCCTTCACCCTAAGTGCTGAGCATTTAAGCTCTTCAGCATAGAGTCTCCATTTCCATAAAACTTCTCATAAAAGATGCCCATTGTGGTCTTTCAAAGGATACTCTTGTACGCAATTTAGAAATAATCTTTTCCTATGCAGCTGATACTGATTTCAACAGAGAGCAATCAGATCTCTCTGTTCCATTCTTTCACCTCCTGCACAGTGCCTCTTCCCTCTACTTCAGAATGTATTTCTTAGGCTTGGTGGCAAACTGGGATTTGGATTAGGAGACATAATTTGTTTAGATATACATGACCCTTTCTTCTCACTGGACCTGTACTAGGCACATTAGAATTCCAAGCAATTTTGTGCTTGGTTTTTTGTTTGGTTTTTTTTTTTTGTTTTTTTTTTTTTTTTTTTTTTTTTTTTTTTGTTGTTGTTGTTGTTGTTTTGTTTTTTGGTCTGGTTTTGTTTTATAATGAAAATTCCCCACTTGAAATGACAAGTTTTGGTAAGATCAGTGACTTTAAGGTTCCGGTCCTGAGCTACTAGTCAGATGCTACAAAGGGGAAAGAAAACTACTACACAACCCTTTGGTATATTCCAACTCTGAACTAAAGCAATTTAAAACTAGACATAGTCACTTCACTATTTAATTTTTCCCCACTAGACACAATATTATTTCATTATTGAGTTACATCCCATGATACACCCACCTATGCCAAGAAAACAAAGTAAAGTCTGAGATACAGAAAAGCCAACCTGTCTGACCTCATTCCAAGGAGGAAAGCAGCACAATGGTAATAGCTATCTGTGATTGAACAACATAAGAATTCAATATGGTTTTGGTTGTTTTTTGATTTTTTTTTTTACTTCAAGTGAGTGACTGAGCCATGTATGGAAACATTAATCTTTCTGCTTATCCACAGCTCAAAAAGAGAGCTCAGAGAAGCCTTTCTTAGGAAACATGAATCTTCCAGATGTGCCCATTTATGCTATGCTTGCACTGTATCTTGGGACATACAGTGTGGTAGCAAGGTTGTATTTGCTTCTATCACTAGATATGATGTGTCAATCTGCCTTAGTAAGGAAGAAACAGCTGAACTCACAACAAGACTTGAAAGAAGCTTCCCAAAATTTTTCTTCCAAACAGGCCTGACAAAATTAGACAGGGAGTTTTGTTTTTGAATAACAACTAATTAAACTCCCTTCTAGAAGCTGTCAGGAGATGGAATGAGGATGGAATGAAAACATGGATGAAAACATTTCTGTGGGTACTTCCTTTCCCTCCTCCTGAATCTGTATTGCAGAGCACTGTGCCATGAGAAAGAAAGAAAATCAGAGAAGCACCTCCATTCTGACTTACAAAAACAAAAAAAGCTTCACACTCCAACTAGCCCTGGCTGCAGGTATGAATAAACACTTGAGTCTGAAGCACTTTCTAAGCATCAGCACATCCCTTCAAGGTTTGAATCCTAGATTTCTTTGAAGTGAAACACTTGAGGGCAACATCCCCCATGCATTTGATGCTTTGACCTTGTGTTCAGATCTCTCCTCCAGCATGAAAGACTTTCAGATATTTGTAGTTGTAGAGAGAAATTTCAGCACCTCAGTGGGAACTGATACCTGCCTGGCTGAAAAGAGACACTGGGCTGTCACCACAGCAGGCACCAGCTGGGCTGCCCATGAGACACTCCAAGGGAAACAGAGCAAGTACCAAATCACCCCTGCCCCAGGATTTTACTTCAAACAAAATACAAGCAAACAGAGAAACTGGAACTCACCAAAAAAGGTTTGTTTGGATGGGTTTTTTTTAAAGAAGAACTCCTTCTACCTGGTACCTGTAACAATGAGAAATCCTGAAAAATGCAGATGGCAATCCTGCTGGTTGCAGTAGGAAGCCTGTGATATTCAGCCATGTACTTGAGGAAGACAAATAGACACTAAATGTTTTAGAAACCTGTATACACACAGCACAATTATTTCCAGCTGCAGGACTACCATTAGGCTTTATTCCACATACTATTAATCCCATCAGAATTATAAAACAGACTCCAAGAAAATTTTGAAAGACGAGGCTTTGTAAAAAAACCTTAGAAGTTTAACTGCTAGCCCCCATGGAAAATAGATCCTAGTTTTCAGCTGCAATGCTATTCCAAGGGTAGCCATAGGGAAACTGTTTATGAAGCAGATAGGCATTGTCTGTACCTACCAGTTATGTAAATTCAGGTGTTGCTTACAAAAACACAGGATTTAACAATCCTGATTGCTGGGAACTGCAAAATAATGCCTTCCTTGAAATACTGAACATTCACTTCCTTCCACTTCACCTCCTGGAACAAGTTGCCTTTGCCAGGTCCACTGTCCTTGTTGAAAGCTATTTGTCATACTGAACAGGGGTTCCTGGAAAAAAGCTCTGCTGAGAGCAGAGGTGTAGAATGTCAATCTCATTTTTTTTTAAGAACTCACAGTGAGACTGTAGTTTTACAAAAACCAATGACCTGCTTACTTTTCCTGGATGCATGCAAGGAGCACAGTAGAAAATTAAACATCAATACAGCATCAATACTGAAAGCTCTTCCCTGACCAAAAAAGAAAATATCACAGAGCACTTCAGATTTTCCAGTACTAGTAAAGGAAGTTCAGTAATTAATGATACAAAGCCCACCAAAAGGTAAGATTTGAGATTCCTTAATTAGCAGATTGTGCTGGTGTATTGCTGAGTCTTCAGACTGTGGGTCAGCTCACACTCCAGGAGGCTAAAATACAAAAGCTTCGAAGGAGAACATCAGAGATAAAATCTGCAAATTCTGTGGTGGAGCTGAAAAACAATGCCAACAAAAAACCTCAAATGAAGCTGCAGCCTGGAGCTCTACATTCCCCACAGATCTTTCTCCAGAACCTTTGAGGGAGGGAGCTACTGTGAGAAATGACCCAGCACAGCTTTGTGTCATGCCTCAATTTCAGAAAGGGATGCTCCTGCAGGTGTGCAGAACAGCTGCCTGCACGCCTGTGGAAGACCTCATTCAACCCCAGCCATGTAACTTCTCTAAAGTTATTTTTTCCAAGAAAAATTATGTTACTTCAGGAACACAAATGATGGCCACTTTGCATGTGTAATTTTCCATGAGGGCATTGGACTGGCATTCCATCTGTCTCCACATCCAATAAGACTCTGTGCTCACTCACTTTGGCACAGCAATTAGATCTCGGAATACTGGGACACCAATATATTTTTTTGTTGTTGCCATGACAACTATGCTGCTAGGTTGGACCTGAAGCAGCAGCTGGATTCTCCACTGCCAGGCCCTGACAAGTACAGCCCTTAACTTTTTTTCTTCCCATCTTCTAAACATGTTGCTTACATACCAAGATTTTAGTCACTTTATTTTGAGAGACTTACAAACTACACCCATTTTTCTGCTTCCCAAGAATCACTTCTACCATAAGGCAGGCAGCACAAATAACACAAACATATATTCCTCCAGTAGCTCACATGACCCCAAGCATGCTGAAAATCTCATTTCCAAGTAAAGGCAGGTATGAGCTGCTGGCATTAGTAAGCTATGCATAGCTTAGTGAAAAGGTGGCAAATAGAGCTAAAGCTAAGGAAAGCTTTTACAGGATACCAGTAAAAAAAAAAATCCGAAACATTATGCTCTACATTTACTCTCTTAAAGAAAATCTGGTAAGTTTTCAAATTAAGAAATTGAAAATAATACTAAGAAACAGCATCTGTGAGAACAAACACAATTGAGCATAACACTGGCAAGGAAAAGGGCAAGAATTTTACACAAATACATCTGAGTTCTGCCACTGTCACCTCCTAGGCAGAGAGGTAACTAATCCATTTTGAAAATATTATGTTCCTATTCAGTGCATCACTGGGCCAAAATTTCAAATGCAGAAATTGACATGACAGGAGAACAGAAAAAAAATAAACCCTTCACATTTTAGCTTTTTTTTGCAGTCAATCCTATTTTTTACCATCCTAAGTGCTAACACGGACATTAGAGGAGTAAACAAAGTGTACTATGGTATCTTGGTATCACTTGTTCGATAAAAGCACTTGCAAGTTTCTGACAATTCTATTACCACCGTTAAAGGGCACACACACAGATTGAAAAAAGAAACTAAAAACAAAGATTAGCTAAGTTCCTAACTAGCTTTTATGAGGAAGTCCAGTTCGCTACAGAAAGTATAGTTCTTTTCAGCTCTCACTGCTTCCCATACTCAGCTCTTCCTCACCTTTGATTTAATACTGACATCTATCTAAGTTGTGTAAGTTACAAACTATCATCACTACAAATACAGGGCATTTTGGAAAGCAATTTAAATGATCAGCAGTATTTATTGCAAATCAGCTTCTCTCTTTTACCATTTACAGGTGGACAGTAAAAGTAAACACACGTGAAGAAAAAAAAACATTCATGAGACACAAACTGGTTTAATTAAAACTGTAAATGAAAACAATATGCAGGAATAAAAACTCCAGATACATAGCACTTATTAATTATGAAGCTGTTGCTGATCTTGGAAAAGCATTTGAGAATCCATGACCAAACATTCAGCCTTAAATTCTGAGGGAAAGGGAGGGAACAGCCACGACCTACCAAGTCCTTCTGCACTACTGCACATAAAACTGTACTACTTGATATATTTTTCCATGAACTTTTTGTGAAACTCTGATCGCAGAGTATCATTGACAAATCTTTTGTCCTTTTTTGTTTCGTCTATCCCCTTGGCACAGTTCTTGAAGACAACATCATCATCCCACCTGAAAACAGAAGTTTTTCATTTCAGTAAGCTTGTATGAAAATTAGGTGTGATATACAAAAACATATAAATGGAGTTTGACCCTCTTACAGAACAACTAGTCATTAGGATTAGATTTTAGTCTTTCAGAAAAGATTATCTATTTTTCTACCCCAAACTATCTCCTACACACTTGTGACAAGATCTGAGGAAGGAAATAGAAACCAGCTACAGTGATAACATTTTCTGACTCTGAACAGCGAGAGTCAGCAAGGGGATGGGTGTCACTGAACAGACTGCACAGTACCTCCTTTTCACTTTGAAGTTTGCCTGAGGCTGTGCTGGCCCAGTGAGGTTCAGCAATGGGTTACCACTCAGGATGTTCTCCATCCGAATTCTCTCTTCTTCCGCCTTTTGCTCTTGTTCCTGAGAACCAGAAATGGATATATTATTTTTCTAGGCCACTTTTCTCCTCTAGTTGGTAGAGATACACATTATTTAGCTTTGTACACTCACACAGATGGAGCTTTAATTCTTAGCTCAGATTTTTCAGAGTGTTTGGCACTCGCATATGAGGAGATTAAGGACAGAAGCAGAGATACTCTACAGAGCTTGACTTTGCTAATAAACTGTCAAACTAGCAACACTTCTATTGGCTCTACTTCGCTCTGATGCACCATCAAATATTCAGGTGAATTCTAGCTTTACCATATACATATTTATTATAGAAAAAACTGTATACACATTAAAAGGTTTTCTTTATCCTCATGAGAAAAGACAGTACCTCATACAATATTCAGTAGGCAGAAGAAAACATACAGCATATTAAAACTTCTCTATTTTCAGCAGCTGTTTGGATTTTACTACTACAACTTCCCTAGGGACCAATTATAAAGAATATTGAGAACCCCACCGTGAAATGAACAGAGGATGTCATCAGACTATTTAAGAGTTTCAATATTAAGAAGCAGACAAATTTTCTTGTCCTTGTACTGTCAAATGCATATAATTCAAGCGTAAGTGAAGCAATGCACTACAAGTAACACAAAGTAATTTCACTGCCCACACTTTCCAGCTCTATTAGCACATTTAGTGACTTAAATGTTTTCAGACTTCAAAATTAATGTTTAATATTATTTTTACATATTTTTCCACAAGCTTTCACAAATATTGCAGGAAGTGTTCTTTGATGAAAGAACTAGTAGGGAAAGAAAGTAATTCTTTAAATTAGGATGACTAAGTAGGTTTCCTACTCTGAAGTTTGGTCTGAAGACACTGGTTAAAAAATGAACAGAAGCTTCATTAGCAATGCAGGAAAATCAAACCATGGCTTTTAAAAATTATATAAACTAAAACAAAGATCATGAGGTCAGGGTTTTTCCCCAAGCTGGGGAAAAAAAACCCTGCAGAAAATTAATTGCTGAGAACTTCTACAGGATGTCAAGAGAGGAAGCAGCTTCCTTGCTGCTGGAGTTTACAAGGTTTAAATGCTAAACTTGATGCTCATGCTAGCCAGAGTTCCCTAGCTTCAAACATTTAATCAATACTAAGTTATTTATTATTACCTTAAATTTACTATATTTTTCCATTCAGAAATTTAAGATGGGTGTCCTATCTCTGGAAGTGTTTAGGGCTGGACAGAGTTAGGCTGTTAAGTGTTAAGCTGGACAGAGCTCTGAGCAACCTGGTCTAGTGGAAGGTGTCTGCGCCCACAGCTAGGGGGTTGGAAGTAGATGACCTTTAAGGTCCCTTCCAACCCAAATCATCCTGTGATTCTGTGAAATTTTCTTTTAAAATACCTCAGCTTTCTTAAGAACACGGATTTAATGTACACACAAATAGCAGGATCACTGGTTAAGATTTTACTCTTCAAAATCTACTCAAGTTTTAGTTATTAAAAAACACCTACCATTACACTGCTTCTCACAAAAAAAAATGTAGAACCAGCTGCAATTAATTGCCAGTGGGACAGGAAAAGCTCCCCAGAAGGGCACATTGCTCAAAAGCAAAGCACAGCTTCAGGACAAGCCCTGTAATGACCTTATTAAAATATATGCCTTGGAAAAACTTGCTCCTTCCTGTTACTGTATCCATGGAGCTTTAACACAAACCACAACAATTAGAAGTTATTAACACAAATCAGCTGAGGTTTTGAATTTTCAAACAGCTCTAAATCTAACATTTGCAGTCCAGCTTCTGTTATTATCACCCCAGTAAGTATGGAAACATGGAGAACAAAAATATTTGATATGGAACAGCAAATTCCTCCCATGTTAGAAATATAAACTCAAATGATCCTTTTCTCTGTGGATCAGAGACAAGAAATGTATGCAGCTGCTTAGGCACAGAATGCCAACCTTTGATTTACCATCTTCCTTCCACAAAACATGGAACAGCCAAGAGCCATGAAATCCCATTTACTGCAGTCTGTTGCCACGTGTTCCCACCAGAAGTCCAGCAGCCCTCAGACTGCTGTACAGCACATGCATGCAAAGCACTGCTTTGAAACCAAGCAACATCTTGGACACTGGAACAAGCAACAACCCAGTACTGATCTTCAGGTACCTCCCAGGAGGGGATCAGATACTGCTTATGGCCATTAGCAAATTTACAGCTGGATTCAAGCATGTGAAGTTTTCTCTGCGTTGTCCAAAATGAGGTGGGCTCTGCACCACTAACTTTAATCTCCAATGCTCCATTGAAAGTGAGGCTTTGAAAACACAACAGGCCAGGGAAAAACACCCAGAGCAAATGAAAAGGCTACAAACGAAAAATTCCTAATCAAGACAAGGTAGCACTACTAAGACCACTGTAAGAAAATAATAGTTCCCTATTGAAAAATGGCTCTGTGGAGAGAACTTGCTCCAAGCTTCTATATGCAAAAAGATGCAGCAGTTTCTCAATGAAGAGCTGGAGCCCAGGTGAACTCTTCTGAAGGTGGCAGGTAGAGCATGGCACAGTCTTGTCCTCTAAGACATTAACTTCAGCCACAATCCAAAGTCACTGAACCTGTGCATTGTGCATTACCTTGTCTGAGGCAGACACTACTATTTTGGTTTGGGTTTTTATGATGCATGAAAATACCTCCACACACCACTGACATGCAGAGAACTACAATGCACTTCACATACCATTTTTTTAGAGGTCAAAAATCGACTGGAGTCAGCCAGCACCTCTTCGGGAGAAATTGCAGTTCCTCCTGCCTCCCTTTCCCCATTTCAGATTTAATCTCATCAATTCCTACAAAGCTGACAATTCCAGCACTCTCCACCATGCATGAAGAGAAGCAAAAAGCACTCAGTTATTTGAATGGCAAATATACAGAATCATTAGAGAAAGATAATGCCAATATTAAGAATAATAAAAAATAGGCATACAGTACTCCCATGTACTTCCTACACACAGATGCACTTCTAATTTTCTATACTAAGATTTCTAAAAGGCACATTACACATCACCCTAACCTCTATCTGCTTTGACATAACCCACATAATATCCTTCAGCCTCAATCAGCCTGACATAGCTAGATTTCTAATAACAGAGAAATGCATTAAATGACAAAATGTGACGATAGGAAAAAAAAAAAATCAAAGCTGAAAGAACACTTTTAAGAAGTGTTATACTACAAGCACTAGCATAAGACTAAAAGAGGGATTTAGCTCTGGGTAAGACACCAACAGCTGGACATGGTCCCACAGGCACCTGAGCTCACATCTTGGCAAATGCGAGCTTAGAGGATACAAGAGGGAGCCAAGACAGCTTTTAATGCTCACACTAAATTATGACACAGGAGACCAATCACACTCCAGGCTCTACTGACTGCATCTCCACTGCACCATCATGCGGGCTACAAGACACAACTTTTACACTGGCCCCAACAACTTGGCCTTTTGGGCTCAACCAAATTCTGTCTACAGCTGATTATTGCTAGCAAAAAAACTGCATTCACTTAAGTCAACTACAGCTACAGAGGACTGGGAAGTTGCAGATAAAATAAGTGGTAGAGACAATTTCTGACTGTTTCTGTTTCTGACTGCAAAGGAAAGAAAAACGTCGTTACCATGTTTATTTTGAGCATAGTTCCTACCCTTAGCACAGAGCAAGATTACTTTTACAGAAAGCGCTTAAATTCCCCAAATGACGCCATTGTATAAAAGTTAGTTATCCTACTCAGTTTTTATAGATGTTGAGCAGCTGAAAGAAAACCTGAAATTCCCAATTTCATCAAAGACTGAAAAAAAGTTAAAAAAAACCAAATTGCATAACCTGATTTAAATGCTAATTTTTGAATGACAAACTATGACAGCACTGCCTTTAGCAGCAGGGAATGAAATTCAAGAATGCACAGACACACTCAGTAACTTGCACAGGGGCAGATAACAATCTCTGTCCAACACAGAGATTCAAATAATTAATTGAAACTTCAAAAACAAAGAGCACCAAGTAACCACAATGGCAGTGTCCACGTGCAGCTTTTGTTGTGATTTTGTCCACAAGGAAAGGGATGTTATCACTAGTTCTTGTCATCACTAGTTCTTGTCAAGGTTTAAGTGTTCCTGGCATGTCTCAAACACTGAATGAAGAAACATACTCTGCCATGTGCTTTTGCCTCTTTACTGAAATTTTCTGATTTATCACTGATTTCACCTTCTAATTTTAGTCAGACCCTTGAGATTTAAGTGAAAAGGCTAACAGCTATCAAGACTCATTTTCTGATGTTTTATTTGAAGCCTGTGACATGGCTAAAACAGGGGGCAGAGCTAAGATTTACTCTGACCACTAGTAAAGTAATATATTCAGTTACAGAGAAACTTGGTGAAATAAAACTGTTAAGAAAACAAATTGAAAATTTCTTCTGCTCTCAGCTAAGCAAAGAACAACTGGATATTAAAATAAGTTTGCCAGAACTGCACACATACATTCAGCTGCTCACTAGTTTGAAGGTTTTTTTTAATAATTTCAACTTACTTTCTAAGGAAGCACTTGAAAACTGAAAACCAAGAGCATTGTTAAAGCTTAATTTAGAATATTGAAATGTCTCCTGAAACCTATCCATGGATGGTTAACACAGATATTGATTTAGTGTTTGTACAGTTTTATACAGACCTAGAATAATTCCACAGAAGGGGCATTCAAAACTAGAATTTCTGGTCAGCTTAGTGTCTACTATAAACAATCTGAGATTACAATTGTAGAGGAAATGTCAGGAGGACTCTCATACTAAAATTTTTTTAAAAAAACATTCATAGTATTTATTTAATGATTCTACATAACTTCAGGAAACTAAGCATTTTGAGAAGTTAACAAGCTTTGAGAGGAACTGTTTATTTGACTGACAAACTAATAGAACCTCTTAATATGAATATTATGAAAATTAGATTTAGAAGATTTCTATGGAAATTGGTGTTGCCCATAAGGGAAGTTAACAGGATGCTCTGTTAAAAGCAGATTCTCATAGTTTGTTTTTAACTGCTGTTTCAGCACAAATGCATTTGGAAAGAAGCCTTTCTCCTTTAACAGCAACTTAAATAATGGAAACCAAAGTTATGAGTGAAGACTATTAACAAAAATACAGTTTACTCTAAATGAAGTCTCAGAAGCAAATGGACTAGCATTTTAAGAAATCAAAATAACTAAAGTATCAGAGAAAAAAAATCTACATATGGCACAGGTTTGGGATATATTACAGTAGTTTACCGACTTAATCTTGTTAAGACCCTGCGATATTCCAAGAAGATGACAAGAAGTGGCACATTAATCTGTCTGTGTAACAGTGGAGTTAGAGAATGATGATCAGTGTGAAGAGAGAACAGGTATTCACTCCACAGTTTCTCTTTGCCTGGCCACTGGCTTACCCACATTGTCTCCTGTGGACAGCAACATTTCAGCAGGTAAAGCATTCCTGTACATGGATTTGGATTAACAGCAACTGCACAGCTAAGACTTTACATGAGATGCTATCCTGAAGTCTTCTGAATTATTAATACAAGGTAACTTCCAAAATTAGGTCTAAATTATGGCTTGCAGTACATAGTAACATGAAATAACATGCACATTAGCATGAAATAACATGCACCTTAAGGGGAAAGGATTTTATATAAAATAACTCTAAAAAGCTTAGCCAGTAACACCTTATTCCAAAGCTGTGGAAAACAAGGCATAACCTAAACTGTGCACTAAAGCCAACAAACAGAAGACTTCTTTCCAAAGATGATTCTTACTCTGAAAGACTCTTTCCAAGGCTGTGGCCCACTCTGACTTTTACTTTTTCCATCAAAATAGTCTTAGTTTCCTCTTCCCCCAAAAAATACAAGAAAATAAAATTCCAGTTACCTGTAGAGCACCTGCTATTTATTGAAGATGTCAATTTTAAAGAGAGACTACCTGCCACCAACCAGTGAAAGGACGAACACTGTAGATCTAGATTCTAAGTGTGCAATAGTGGGCACTATTGCAAATAAATAACATGATTTTATTCAGTATGCATGCAGCACTGGACACTACAAGCCCTGCTGCTGGGTAAGGAGAACATCCATGAAAGTAACATAATACCTGTAAGAGACAGCAAAACAAAACAAGTGCTATCCCAAATACTTGGCGGCTTTTAGCACCCTCTAGTGACAAAATTAGAATTTCAGAGAGATTATGATATTCCTACTTTCCACACATGATAAAAGAAGCAAGCATTTGGTTATCTGAGCTGCAATTTACTAACTATTATTTTCCTAATGCAGGTTTTCTACACTGAAATGTGACAAGTTATGCTGTTTAATCTTGACGCATAACTTACAGCTATCAAGCAAAGTGGAAAATCCACACAGACCTTCAATTTCATTTTAAGCACTGTGCAAGGACAAGTGAAGTCAAAATCTTTCCTACACGTGGCTACACTTAATTTGTAGTTTAGTACATTTCACATAGGAATACATGGTCGAATTTTTGACAGTGTTTTTAAGTAATTTTCACAATGTTGTTACTACAAAAGACAAATTCATTGCTTCCTGATGTGCCTCAAATGCCCAGATAAAGACACAAGAGATGCTTTCAGACATCCTTTAATGCAGAAGACTCTCACAGGCTAGATGGGCAATCAAGTAGCAACAGTCCTGTACATCACAATTTCTGCAATGAAGCAGCATGGTACACTTTTAGCCTTGTGTACTATTTAAGTGTAAAACTGCAGAGCTCATTTGTTTTACAGGCCTTGTTGATTCTAAAGGTAAATTTTATATTGTTAGGCAAGAACAGGCTCACAACTGCAATGCTGCCAACAGCAGTTAAAACATTATCCTCTCCTAGCTGTTCCTAGTGTCTGCTGGAAGCTCAGCCTTGCTCACTGCCAGCTAAGCATTAATGAAAAACACTAAAGTATGAATGTGTATGTTAAGCTATAGGAAAGGTTACAAGTAGTTCAGAGGCACTAAAACATTGTCAGAGCAGCCTTTGATTAGTCTCCTGATCAGCATCTAATGAGTTTATTTAGCATGTTCTAAAAAATACCTCAGATAAATTTATAAACAGGTGACAGGTGGCTTGGTTTTCTGACAAACTTTTTGATGGTTTGGGGTTTTTGTTTTGTTTTACACTAATGGGGAGTATACTTATAAAAGCACACAAAACCACTCCAGGAGAAGGAACCAAAGTTTCACAAAAGCACTAAAATTATTTAAGCCTTAAAGAAAGCACTTATTAAAAGCAGATGAGGGAATGTTGCACATATCCACAACTTCTGTTGCACCACCAGAGGAGAGTGTTTCAGCAGCGCAGATGAAATACCTGGACTCTAAACTCTGTTGCAACACAATGTTAGAACCAGTGCCCAACACAAACCTAAAACCTGGTAAATTTGACAACACAAACCACTCCCAGAAACTAGTCCAAACTTCCAGTACCTACAAGTCCAATCAATAGTCAGGAATTTTGCTAATGCACTCCACACCAACAATCCCTCTTACACCAAGGATCACTAGCACAGGATTGAGTCCCACTCACAGGAAAACATCTGTAACTACAGGGACTTTCCTCCCCTTTCAAGGGCAGAACATGATGTAGAGAGAGAGATGTGAATGGAGCTTCCCAGTTCTGAAAAGACTGCTGTATTGTTATTTGGTTTTGCAGACAACTTTCAAATGAATTTGCCTGTGTGTAATCACATGAAAATAGTTCTGGCCTTACAGCTCAAATTGGAACTCCTTGCAGCACCAAAGCTGTAAAAGGACAACTACTGTATAAAACCTGCAGCCATAAGAAGCAGCACCAAAAAGCACACATCGTTATTTCATAAATAAAAATAGTATTTCTAGTTTCATAAAAGCTAGTTAAGAAAATAAATTACACCAGATTGCATGGTGTCACGCCACTATATCCTTTGGTAATGCCATTATAATGCCACTATATCCTTTGCTATGACAGCTGGGTGCAGAGGACTTACACATGAAATCAAGATTTTCTTGACTCACTGCCTGTATAAAGTGTAGGAAAAGGGAATAAAATGTTTCGGTGAGTAAAACACTCAGTATGTCCGTATGTCTTATATGGAAAAAAATTCTTAGTAATTATTAGACAGAAGAACAAATCCATCATATCTGAGAGGAGGTCTGAACAGCACTTTGTTTACCAGTTCTCACTCATCCCAAGTACTTAAGGCACACCAGTTTTAACAGACATCAGTTCACAAAAAAAACAAGTGCTTTTTAATGCCTGAGATTTTACCTTTCGAGCTTGTTCTTCAGCTCGTTCTTTCTTGATTTTTTCCAGTTCAGCCAGAAGAGCTGCAGTGTCATCATCATCACTGTCTTCCAAGTCCTCATCTTCATCATCTTCCTAATAGTAGTAAGTGGAAAGCAAGAATCAGCTCATTAATTTCATTTAATAAAAAATGGCCCCGGGCTGCCCAGATAAGGCTGCAATTTTCTGCTGGCTGATTTCTGAAATACTTGGGTAGCAACAAACACAATACAAATAGGGTTTTTGCTCTTTTATAGTAAAGTCAAGAGAAAAAATATGTTTATGCTTTTGGGATGACTGCAATTAAAAATGCTGTGTAACTGACAGATTCAATGGCTGTCCCCAGTCACTCTCCAATCATTGTGATACAAATCATTCTGTGTGCCTGATTAACCCGTCCACTACTGCTGGGACCAAAAACCACTGGATTAAAAAGCCCAGAGCTTATTGTCAAGCCTCTTACTTAACTCCTAGATATCAGCAATAAGAAGCACAGTCAAAGGCAAGCATTGGTGGCTCATGCAGTCAGTCATTTGCAGGTACCTCAACAGTTCTACCCTTGAGGAATTCTTACTAAGCCAGTGGTAATACCCCATACTGTAAGTGGTATTTTCAGTTTCCTAGATTTGTTGTGCTTTCCAAGAATACCATTACAGCATGGACCAGAATCCTCTGAACCACTCTGGACTTTCAACACAGTACAGAAACTGTAAAAGGAAAATACATTGTAACCTGTCTGAAATCTTTAGGCAACCTAGAAGTACATATAGCACTAACAGCAAATCCTTAAGGCAGGGAAACAAAAGGAAAGAAGACAGAAAAGAAGATACATACATCAGTAAGAGGATCATCTGCATCAAGATTTGCCGCAGGAATCTGGTCTAGCCGAGGCTTCTTAGACACAGAAGATGATGTTGTATGTTCTATGGTGTAAAAGTAAAAACAAAAAGTGTCTAAGTCACTTCATTTAACAGCATCTAGTGTCAGAAAGCAAAAATCTTCACAATTTGTCCTGTATTAGAGTAAGAGAAACAAGCCTACACTTGCTTTCCCCTCACTTCTCAAATTTAATGTCCATGTTAATTCCTTCCCCAGGAAGCCTCAAGAGCAGCAATAACATCCCAAACTTATAGTTTGGCCTCCAGAAGTTTTTTTAAGTCATTATTATTTCAATCAGAAAAAAAAAATCCATAAAAGGCAGAAGTGGAGGAATATTCTTATTACATATATTCATCTGGAGGGTTCCCATTTAGGATGATCCCAAAGCATTACTGTTGGCTCATTTGGTTCAAACCACATCTACTTTCTTCTGTGAATTTGAAAGCCATGCAATAGCATCACTCCTAAACCTAAAGTACAAGAGGTTGTACTTAAATACTAAAAATGAGTATTTCTCAAAAGGCTCTTTGATTTTGTTATTACTTCACCAGATCTGAAAAGAACAGCACACTTTCAAACAGGTTTATTGTTGCACTGGTGCTGTAACAGCAGAAGATGAGTCATTACTCTTTCTCCTTCCTGTCTTGCTGGTCCAAGTACAAAAAAATCCCTTTATTAGCTGTACACACTTGTTGCCAGTTCATTACAATTATACTGTATCAGCTGGGCATGCTTTTCTATGGGCTGGCCTAGATGTCTGCTAGCATGAAGCCAGCGTGAAAGCCAGTGGACATTCCCTTGCAGGTCAACAGCTCTGAACTATCAGGCCAATACCTTAAATTCTACTCTCATGACATACTGTCTGCAACTGCAAACTTCTTACAACACCAAATTTCATGCAAGAGCAATGTTTCACAAAGGAGTTAAGATTTTTGTTTCTTGGTTTTTACCTCTGGTTGGTCTGTCTCTGTTCTTTTCTCTGGCAGCAACTCGTTCTCTCTCCTCCAGCTCCCTTCTGAAATCACGGTTACGCACCTCTTCAGGAGCATCCTGAGTGGTCTGTCTAAAACAACAAACAGGGAAAAAGCCTGGAGTTTGACACTCTGCAACTGGGGACAAGTTTTTCATGGAGGCCAGTAAATCCTGGGCTGAACAGGTAAAGACAGGGAACAAGAACTGGGTTCCATGCACATGTATGTTTATTCTCTCTTCAGCAGATCCCTCCTGCGTACATATACATCGCACACACAGACCTGCCACACCATACAGCCCTGCTCCTTCTGGTGGCTCTTGAATGGATGAAAAGACCCTACCTAAATCCCTATGAAACAGGATACAGGTAACATCTGTCTGCATTTCACTAGGTTGAAATATTCTGTACTCCAGCAGTCCAATCCCAGTGTCCTAGCAGACATCCACAAACATCATGGTCACCTTTCTTCATTGTTTTACCACCCCAAGCTGCTGCTGCAAACCCAATCTCTAAGGCTTATAGGTGAGACCAAAACTAGAACATCCTTTCCATGAACCTCTTCCTCTCCATGAGCACAGACCATGACCAATAATAAAAAAGTTGGGAGAACAGAAAAAACACCTTGTAAATACATGTCATCTCTCTTTTATACAATGACACACTGGCAAAAAGCAATGAACTACATATATCTTGAGCCAGATTAAATTCCACCTAGAGGCTGCTGAAATTTTTGTGGATCTCTTGAAAAGAACCAGTGAATAGAAACAAGCACCTCTCTGTGAACCCAGTGCTGGAAGTAAGAGTGCCTTGAAGAAACCCCCATGTGAGCCATTATAAACACATTGTGTGCACAGCCCATCTTTATGATGAAGCCTTTAATTTGCTTTTGTAATTAAAAACATAAATTTGGAGTCATTGCTAGAGCTGCAAAATCTCCCCAAACCCTGTGCTATGCACACAAACATGAGAGGGACTGAAACACTGGACTTCTCCTGCAGTGATACAGTCCTAGCAATTTAACAAAGACAACTTTTTATTAGGTGTTTGGAAGGAAGAACAGAAAACACTTGATGCTCCTTCCATCTCTCCCTCTCACACAGAAGGAGGAATTTAAAACATATATTGTATATTCCTGTCCCTACAGACGTCTTCCAAAGCAACAGACTGGTGTTCCAAACCCCACTTTTTTGCAAAACAAACCACCAGCAATTTTCCCCATAACAGCCAAACACATATGGCAGCACTTTTTGTGTTGTTTTGGTATTCTCCAAAACACTCAGCTCCCTTCTGAATACATATTCTTAAAAACAAAAGGGGCAAGAGGGAAGAGGTGGCAGGGTAAATATCTACACAAAAAAGAGCAAAAGTAAAACCTTAACAGTAATTTCACTGACAAGGGTAATATCAATTAGATGAAATGAGCATTTTTAGATTGACACATAGAATTTAAATTCAATCATACTGACTGCAGGTTTTATTTATCTTTCAAAAAGATAAAAAGACTTTATCTTTCAAAAAGATAAAAATGTATTATTAATTTCAAACATAGATAGTGTGATTCTTTGGAATATTTTCCTTTCTCATTGGTTAAAGAAATTTCTTCTCCCAGGACCTGCATAAACCACCTGCAGCTTAACATCTGCTCTTCCAACACATCCCATTACCTGAGTGCTATTCCATGGCTCCCCTGTCTCCTCTTAATGCCCTTACACAGTCCTTTGCCAAATATGTGATGTGGTTTTCCAGCTTTCAGGATGTGCTCAACTTCACTTCTCTCATCCCAACCTGCTCTGCAAGTGACAGTACTCTCTGTGGCTCAGCCACAATGCCAACTTACTTTCCACTTCACTGCCCAAGAAGTTCAGTCTCCAAAGTTCATCTTCTGATCATTCATGTACATAAACAGCAACAAATTATCACTAAAATTAAACCTCCCCAAATCACCTGCAATGCATTTGAACTCCTAGCTCTGCTTTAGAGACTTTCACTTTTAGCCCACTTGTTCAGCACTCCTGCACAATCTTGCTCAGTGTCAAGTACATCAATATGTATTGAGAAAATTTTAGTGCCACTCATAACAAAACAGTCATCCCCAGCCTGCTTTGCCCTGACACTCAAAAAATGATACTAACCTGTATTTGATTTTAGTATGAGAAGGAAGATCTCTGCTAGAATACTGTTTGGATAGCTGGCTTAAGTCTCCTTCACCTTTTCCTCTTCCTCCTCTTGCAGGTTCAAACGTCGGCCTGGCTGCTGTTGTCATCTTCTCTCCTACAGAATCAAGGGATGAAACAATTTGTCACTACAATTCACAGGGTAAGACACTCATCAGGAGCTACTCTGCCCCTGGAACTGTAGAAGCAGTGACAAGCCCCAGTGGTAACACATAGCTGGTATACCAGCTGTCACTCAGCTCATGATCCTCAAAGTTTAAGCAGTGCTTCATTGACAGAATATATTCAGGTTTCAAAACAGAATCTTTCCCAATATGCTTGGAAGATGATACATGGACTGACCTAAGTATGAAGTTACCTTTGTAAAGTAAATAAAACCAGCCAGGAACTGATCTCCCATCCTTAAAGCAAGCAGAACAGCCTGGTAACTCAACTCTTTCTCCTCCTGAAAAACCACCCTCAAGAATGACTGCCTACAGGGCTGAGCTCTTCATCACTCCCCAGAGCACTGGTGGCTCACAGAGACCACAGCGTGCCTAGGATGGTGCTGACCATTAACCACTGATGAACACCAGGCAACATAAACAAAGTGCAAGGGAAAAATTGTCACCAACTCTCCCCCAGAAACTGCAGAACTCAGCATGTCCTAAAAACCAAACTGGCAGATGCCCAAATTTCTACTATCACCTCTTCTGTGCATGAGAGTGAAACAGGCTCCAGGCAGCCTCAGCCACCCTGGGAGCACACACCATGTTCAGCACTGCCTGACAGGACCTAGAGATCCTGCAAGCCCAAACCAAGCTTATTTTGTTAGTTTGTCACTTTGAGTGAGAGGCACAAAATACCCAACTTCAGCATCAAAATGATAACATCATGTGTGGCTCAAAGTAACATCCCATCAGGAACAGCTACTGCCACTGAACTACTACTCAAAAAACAAAATTAACAGAGGGAAACACCTTTAAAAAGAAGTGAGATGGTAACTAGCATTGGCTTGTTAATCAAGGACAGCTGACACTTTTCAGTGATGCTGTTCCAGTCAGCTGAAGATCAGTGAGCCATTTTAGATCTCTTGGCACAGATTCTGCCAGACCCATGATCCAAGAAAGTCACTTGTTCCCATAACTTATCTGTGCTAATTATGTGGAACAGGGGGATCCATGAAATCAGGTGAAGAACAAGATCTGGTGTGGCTGCAGTAGTTTCAGGAAGCATGTGGAAAGCATCCCTGCTTCTCCTAGGTTACAGAATTAACCAGGTTGGAGAAGACCTCTGAGTTGAGTCCAACCTGTGACCGAATATAGCCTTGTCAACTAGACCAGGGCACCCAGTGCCAAACCCCAGTCTTTCCTTAAACACCTCGAGGGATAATAACTCCACTGTGGGAACCCAGGACATCCCTCTGGCTGTGCAGGATGCCAAGACCCGTGCCAGGGGGCTCACTAGCCCTGGCATGGAGCCCAAAACACCTGTGGTTTTGATTATGACCTGTGGAGCAAATTACCAACCTTATATGAAGATCAGCAAGCCACAATAGTTTAGGTAGAATAATAGTGAAGTTATCATGGGGTGAAAAAGGAGATTTTGGGGTTTCTGGAATGGGGGTTCAGGAGGCAAGATGGAGGGATCTGAGTGTGTCCAGCCTTTCTCCTTCTTCTTCTTCTTAGCCTCCATCTGCTGCTGTGATGTTGGCACTTTTGGATTGGTTTAGAGTAGAAGCTCACTGTCTAACATAGGTGATAGGTATTGGAAAGTAATTGTAAACATTGTATACGTAGTTTGTAGTATACAGACATAACACCACCCCAGGGGCGGGCAGTGTGCCTGGAACTGTCCTGCTGGATGGATCTCAGAAGGGCAGGAGAAAGAATTTTATAGATAAGATACAATAAACAACCTTGAAACTGAGAAATTAAGAGCCCTGACTCTTTCTTCAAGCACTGGGCTGGGAAAAGAGACTTTCCAACTTTTCTCAGGGTCACTCTGAGCAGCAAGAGATCCCGACACTCCACTATCTCCTTGGGCAGCTCATTCCCGTGTCCAATCACCCCTTCGGTGAAGAAACTCTTCCTAATGCCCAACCTAAACCCCCACTGGCATAACTTCAGGTCACTTCCTCTTGTCCTGGGAAAAGAGCCCAGCCAACTGGCTGCAACCTCCTTTCAGGCACTTGCAGAAAGCGATAAGGTTCCCCTGAGCCTCCTCGTCTCCAGGACAAACCCCCCCAGCTGCCCCAGCCCCTCCCCACAGAACTAGGTCAGTCTGGATTCAGCGTGGCCTTCAAAGACCCAGACTCAACCTTAAACCTCTCAGATTTCAGAAACACCTGAAGAAGCCTCTTTAGCACTGCCAGCAGTTATCGGCCCAAGAGGGAATGACCGAGCTCGGCCTGCAGCCGGATTGCCTTGGCCTTGCCGGCCTGAGCCCTGACTGGGGATCCAAACCGCACCGTCAGGCCCGGCCGCAGCCCGGCCCCTCGCCGAGCCCGCTTCACCCCGACACCCCCTGCCCCAGAGCCGCCCTTCCGCCTTCAGAGCCCTCCCGCAGCCTCCCCGCCGCTTTCCCGGGCACTCACAGCGCAGCCTCCTCCACCCTGCACAGCCGAGCCCTACACCGCCACCATAACTCCGCCAGGCACCCACAATGCCCCGCGGCGGGCCATAGACGCGGAAGCGCTGACCATAGAGAGCGCGTCCGCCATGATGGGGCCGGAAGCGCTGGGGCGGTGTCGCCTCGGTGGCGATGGCGGCTGCGCTGCGGGGTCAGGGCCAGGAGGGTTGGGGGTAAGGAGGAGGGAGGGCTGGTGGCCTTGGAGAGATAACAGGGGAGTGTGAAAAATGCATGTATTTTATGATTGGCTTTTCGCAAATATTAAAATGAATATTATATGTGTTGCGTTAGAAAGTAATGCTTTAATTCTCTTAAGTAGTGTGTTAAATATAGTTTTAGGTTATAAAAAATGTTAAAATAGAAACTATGCTATTTAGGATAGTTTTTTTAAAGAAAGGACTTGCAGCGAGATAGCAGCCACAGGACACCTAAGTCTTTCAGAGAAAAAGAATTTACTGCCCTCTTATCAGAAGAAATTAACTTCTTCCCGCCTCGAAGGCACTGTTAGGATTCGGAGGAAGAAGATGAGGATGAGCAGACAGAATCCTGTGTTTGAATGGAATTTATGCATCATGGATGAAGTGTATGAATATATACAGGCTATTGCTTTTAAGGGTTAATCCTCTGTTAACGGGGGTCCTTTTTCGGGCTCGTGCTGCCCAGAAAAAGGTACCCGGACGTCTGTAACTCTTTGTCTCTATTGTCTCATATTGTCCAAATTATTTTTACTCTAATCGTATTACTATTTTTATAACCATTTTATTACTATTAAACTTTTAACATTTTAAAAACAAGTGACTGGCGTTTTTCACATAGGGGAAGATGGAAACAATGGCAGGTGGAGGAGAAGGGAAAACCTTAGGCATTCTCTTTATGTGGCGGAGTGTATTAGGAACATCAGCCTAAGGTAGCAAGTGGCGTCTGACTTGTCCCTGCCCTCCATGCAAAGAAGTCCTTTACATGGTGTGGATGTTTATACGATAGGTTTAGATTGGCTGTAAGGAAGACATCTTTTACTGTGACGGTCTTGAGGCTGGAACAGGGTGCACAGAGGAGCTGATGATGCTCTGGAAGCATCCAGGGCCAGGCTGGACAGGGCTTTGAGCCTGTGAAAAACGCCAGTCACTTGTTTTTAAAATTTTAAAAGTTTAATAGTAATAAAATGGTTATAAAACTAGTAATACAATTAAAGTAATAATAATTTGGACAGTTTGAATTAGGACAATATGAGACAATAGAGACAGAGTTACGGACATCTGGGTATCTTTTTCTGGGCAGCACAAGGACCCCCATTAACAGAGGATTAACCCTTAAAAAAAACAGTATCCTGTTGCATATTCATACACTTCATCCATGATGCATAAATTCCATTCAAATACAGGATTCTGTCTGCTCATCGTCAACTTCTTCCTCTGAATCCTAACAGTGCCTTCGAAGCGGGAAGAAGTTCATATCTTCTGATAAGAGGGCAATCAATTCTTTTTCTCTGAAAGATTTAGGTGTCTTGTGGCTGCTATCTCACTGCAAGTCCTTTCTTTACAAAAAAAAGTATCCTACATAGCATAGTTTCTATTTTAACATTTTTATAACCTAAAACTATATTTAACACACTACTTAAGAGAATTAATACAGCATTACTTTCTAACGCAACACATATAATATTCATTTTAATATTTGCGAAAAGCCAATCATAAAATACGCATTTTTCACAAGCCATTCGACAGGGGGGTTAGAACCAGATGCTCTTTAAGGTCCCTTCCAACCCAAAGTGTTCTATGATCCTATAATCATTGCTGTCTGTGTAAAGAAGCCAAAGCACGAACGATGATCACTAAGGAATTAAATTCCCCCTATTAAAATGCAACTCCTTCCTTGTGTTTATTGTTCCTTTTAGATGCACTTTATTGTCAGGCTTCTGCGAATCCACACTTCAGCATGCGAAGTAAAAGGCTTTCTGATGTACCTACAGATGAGCACAGAAACATTTTCCCGAGTGCTCGACACCCAGCATGCAATTTAGGAGAGAGCCCACAAGAGGTCCCACAGATACTGCTGTCCAGGGAGCTGCAGCAACAATGGCAATTGCACCCTTAGCCCCAAGGAGCCAGCAGAGAAAGCAATTGGAAGACCTGGGCCTTTAGTACAGAAAGAAATCAAATATTTAAAGCAAGTTAAGCTCCACTGTGAAGCTGAATAGTGGCAGTAATTGCTGTGTCACATCCTCAGAGCTACACCTGTCAGTAACCAAGTATCCAGCATGCATTTTCTCATCTGCAAGCCTCTATCAGCACCCTGTGAAATGGGTTTATGATTTCTGCCACCACAGACAGTTTAAACTCAAGATCAAACCTTGCAGAGAAGTCTGGCTTTGGGAAATTGGTGTTGTTGGGCAGCAGCTCACAGCAGCCTGAACTGAGTGCATCATTCTGCAATGGTGGGTGTTACTCCTAGATTACAAATCTGTGGACTTTAAATCAAGAGGCACTGACTGTTACGCTAATTTGACTGTCATGGTGCAGCAGAATGTCATGTTTTGCTCAGTAACTTGTTCTGAAGGCAGTGCCTACTGTTCAGTTGTAATATCCATCTGGAAAAAGGTATCAAGTCTTCATTAAAGACCTCCAGAAATGAAGGGACCTCTCCTGCTCTTTGGTTAGAGGAAAAGGTGAGCATTCCGTTGTGTGGTAAGAACTAGCAGAGTCCCTGCTCTGAACAGATTGGAAGATTCTTCAAATAGTAAAGGAATGGCTTTGTGTCTCTGGCCAAAATTGTTCCCCAGGAGCTCCCCTTCCCCAAATTGAGTGTACCAATGTGAAGATGTGTTTTGTGGTCAAGGGCTTGATTTCCTTAAAAGACTTGAGCACTAAAGAAGGATATTGGTGAAGTGGAGGTGCCTGAGCCCAGACTTCTAAAAATACAAACTCAATTTTGTTGCAGAAGCACTTAACCATCACAGGTCCACAACTTTTGAATTTAAAGATCTCAAATCACACAGAGTTTTTCCCAATCTTGAACTTGTTTGGGTTTAGTTTAGCAGTAAGAAGTTTAGCGCCATATTGTCTCCAGGGCCTAACAATAATAGCTGGTCTCTTCCCCAGCTCAAGTGCTCAGAGAGCCTTCACCCAGGAATTATTCTCAGAGCGTGTCCACAATCATCAATATCACCACCAGCTTCTCAGTCCCTCTGGGTCACATCACTGAGCTCCTTCCCAAGCAGGGCTCACCCCACACATGGAGAATTATTGCCCCACCAGGCAGGTTTGACATTTAGGGACATTCTCTGTGTGTTTTTGACTAGCCAAACATAAGGGAAGGGATTAAAGATCCGCCAAAGTGCAGGGATGTAGAAGGGGACACCACTCAAGTTCAGTGGTAAAGGTGGTAAGTGTGAATTCCTGTGTTCCTGGATTCTGCATTGAAATGTCATCAGTTAATGTAAACAAGTAGATAATAACAAACCCCCAGATCTTCCCCATTTCCATGGCTGCTCCAGTCTTTGCTAAGCAATGCTTAGAAAGGTATTGTGTGCTGCATGGAAAACATGAAAAGCAGAAGTCACCACTTCCCTGATCGTTTCCTCTGGTCATTAATTATCCTCACAGTTTAAAACTGCACCTTATTTTTAATTTCAGTTGTCTTTGTTTCCAACCACTGGTGCCTTTTGTGCCTTTCTGTGGTAATTTTAAAAGCCTGTGTTCTCACTAGATATTTATACTTTGTAATCTAGTCTTGCTGTTGCCTGGGCTCTTCTAGTCTTGGGATTGTTTTCTTCCTCACACCAATTATTTGAGGGCTTTTTCTTGCTCTCTATCCAGTTTTTCAACACCAAAAATATAAAAACTGTTTCAGCATCAGCCCCATCAATGTGAACTAGAGAGATATAAGCACTTTCCTTCCACACCTTTCTATGTGGTTGTTTATCTGAGGATCACGCTGGCCTTTTTACCCACACCACTGCATTGGGGGCTTGAATACAGGTACATATCCATGGTGACTCTTGAATCCTTCTCAGAGCTGTCGTTTTCTGGATTAGAAAAATCCATGTAGTCTTTGAGCTACAACAAATAAATAAATATTTGGTTGTATTACAAGCATCAGTCTTAAAAAGAAATCCTTTGCCGGTGTCACTGGCATAGCCTCTTAGTGTCCCAAATCCTTTATGGTACCTTACACATTCTCAGTGCAATTTTGTATTTGCTTGTAGATCACACCAGGAGACCAAAATTCTTTGCTTATCCCAGTGCTTTAGGATGTAGGTCTCACCAAAGTGCTGGTCCTTCTCTGAGATCATGGCAAGACTGCAAAAGACATAGTGTCCTGAAGGAGAACAAAAACATTTCTAAAAACCTTGTGCCTGTCTGGAGCCTTATTAATGTTTTTCTCATCTACTTCTTGGCCTGCAGTGTTATGAAGATTGTTTATGTTCCTAATGGATTTTTAAAACTCCCTTTTAACCTTGCCAGTGTAAAGATTTTTTCCTGTTTCCTGTGTAATTTTTCTGTTCTTGAAATCTTTCAATGTATATTCTTTGAGTTTTGGTTCCCCTTTTTTCCATCTCTAGCATTCCTCTTACTTATTGATTTTCACTGATTTTTTTTTTTCTGAATCCAGAAAGGCATTTACTTGAAGCAATTGTAATTCCTGAGTTTTCATGTCTCCCACTGTAGGCTGTCTTCTTCCCACTCTTAAAGTACAGCAGGACGATGTGCAATCTCCTCTTTCAAAGCAGTGCTCTGAAGGTGAGCGTTTTCCCCAGCAGGGCAGAAGTTCAGTGCTGGAATGGAAATCTCCCAGCTTGAATTTTCCCCTTGCCTCCCCTTTCTTGAGAGAGCCTGGTTTTGGCCATCTGAGGCACAGCTTGCGTGGCCGATCAGCAGTAAATTGGAAATCCTGTTTCTGCTTTGGAGTGGCCACAGCAGCACAGCACCGTTTCCTCCCTCAGGACGCTGTGTGCTTTGAAGGTTTGTGCCTCCTGCTAGGAAACAGATACAGAAGGGCACAGGGGATTGTCAAGAGTGGAAACTTGGTGCAGGAATGCTCAGCATCCAAACCAGCCTTAAAAGAAGTTCGTGGGAAGTTGCTGTTTCCTTGATTGGAAAAAGAATAGAAGCTGGGCAAGGCTGTGACTCAGCCGGTGAGTCAGCAGGGGCTGCTTTCCGATGTTGTGTTCTTTTGCTCTCCGCCACACCTTCCCGCGGCCTGCCATGGGACAGTAAAGGCCATTTACTGCTGCTTCTCTTTGCTCACAAAGCCATTCCAGCCTGTAACCTCTGCCCTGACGCCTCCCACTGCACCATCTCTCCAACTTTCTGCTTCTGCGCTCCATTCCATTCCATTCCCTGGGCTGCTGGGATTTTTGTGCCTTCAGTACTCCAGTCATGGGTGAATTTAGCAGCTGCAAACTCTTGCTTTGCAGCAACAGAGACAGACTCTGACCTATTCACCACAGGGGGAAAATCCCAGGAATGAGCAGGAATTCCCTGGAAGAAAAGGCACAGGATGAGGAGCTGATCTGGATCCTCCTCGAGGCAGCGGTGACCTGCATCAGACACTGCAGACTGTGGTTCCTCAGCCAGCCATTAAACGAGCCAGACCAGTGCTGCAGGTCCAACACACTGGGATTTGAATATATCTTCTGTCAATTGTTTCTCCTCTGTCTGCTTCCCCACAGCACAGCTCTCTGCTGAGATCCCAGTGCTTTTCCACCGTGAGACGTGATGTCAGCCAAAAGGCACTCAGGGACTTGGGGAAGGGAGGGTGTGCAGGAAGGAGTGGCACCCCAAGACACACACAGCTAATGCTTCCTGGATTCACAATCTTGGATGCATGCTCAGCTCCATGGAAGCTCTCTTGTTTCTACTGAAGGGATTTTTTTAGAACTTGGACAAAGCAAATAATTTTAGCCATGCACTATTTACATCCAGGCAAGCAGCCAGGACATACCTCTGTCTATGGTTGCATCCACTGTTAAGCAAAAGTGTCCTACTGTTTTATTTATTAACCAAACATTTCTAATAGCCAAGCTAATTTTATCCTTTCCTTAAAGCTGGCTGACGATGACTCAGTCTGGCTGGGAGGAGTCTCAGTAGCACAGTGCCCAGATTTTGAAAACTGGTGTTATAGGAGGGAGGGGCTGGCTGTCCATGTACCACAGTGGCTCTGGCTTTGAGCCTGCTCACTTCACCTCTCCCTTTGTGTAGGTGTGGAATAAAGCAACCAGTGAAGTAATTCACAAGTGAGTTTGTTAGGCAGGGTGGGGTGGAGATGACCTTGTCTCTGTAAGAGTCAGCTGCAGCTATAACTTTTAGCAATAAGATCAGGAGCTGGTACACATACTTCTCTGGAAATTTTTTGATGTTTTAATGCTTTATCAGTATTTTCTCTCAGAATCAGTCCTCAGTTTTTGTGCATCTCTCCCTTAGCTTTAGGATTACTCTCATACAACTCCAGGTAAGTGAGATATCTAGTCTAGGCAAATCTTTAAGGCCCTTTATCTCTTTAGTGGATGGTGACAGGTTCCTCTGGGAGGTGATTCAATCCCTTGCTTGAGCAATCCCAGAAAATCCTGCTCTATATTTCATTAGTAATTTACAAAGCAACCAGAAGATGTGGAGTTTGCAATGTAAAACTATCTAAAAAAATGAGGTTAAGTTACATGAGATCCTTCTGGATTCAAAATTTCAGTTACTGAAAGCTTCAAGATGCAGGGAAGCACTTCTTGTAAACAGGGCTCTAAGGAATAGAGAAACCCAGTGTGGAAGCACAGAATCTCCTAATTTATCTCCAGTCTCCAAACCAGGAATACAAGGAAGAGTTAATAAGAAAAGTGAAACAGTTCTATGTCATCCTGACGAAGTTAAAACACAATTCAGGTTCCTTTCCAGCAACATCTCAGTAGTGCATTCCTCAAACCAGTTGAAAGAAGGTCAGCCATAGGATCAGTTTCTACTACCTGCAAAGATGCCACACGAATATAATATGTGTTCCTACCTAAGAGGATTTTAGCTAGTATCAGCCAGCAGTGAGTTCTCTTAACTACTGTGATAACCTTTAGTTATTCTTAGTTATCCTTTATTTACTGAACTAGCACACTGAGTAAAGAGTTTGGCCAGTAATGAGGCCTCTCGGGCTTTGGAAGGGTTTTAATCAGCCACATTGTTCCTTTCAGACGTGGGCAGAAGTCAGTTTATTCTGATTCAGATGGAAACAAAGAACAAGAGCTTGAAAAACAATGAAATCCCCACAAGTGGGATCAACCAGGTTGTTTTTCTTTTAGTTCTTGATTGCAAATTCACATTATTTTAGCTGCTGGGGCCTCAAGGGAGCCTTTTGCTTTTATGGAACTATGTCAGTGCAGAGGGCTGGGACTCAGGAAAGTTATTTTCTTCCTAGCACTGCCACTAGCCAGGGGACCTTGACAAAGTCACCCCCTCTCCCTAAGTCTTGTTCATTTCCCTTTTTATAAAACCACAAATCATGGACCAAAGGCTTTTGCTCTGCAACTTGTAGATGCAATGTCCCATTTAAGTGCAGGCTCTGTAATTTGATTTCCCATATTACAAAGCCCATAGGGCTTTGACATTTAATTTTGCCATCAGAACCATCACCTCTATTTGAGCAAGACCCAAGTGAACTGGGTCCTGTTGTGGGGCTCAGACTAAGGATAAAGCAGGCTTCTCCTACAAGATCAGTAACCCTGACTGAAGCTACTTACAGATTACACCAGCCTGGCAAAACTTGTTCCCTTCCTGGGTTTTAATCTCTGTTTTGTGATTTGTGCAGAAAGACAGGAGGGGTTCAGTTGAAGTTTAAGTGGTTAATCCTGGTTAGGAGTATAGAAACACAATTAACAGAATTGGTTGGTTCAGGATTTCTGGTGGCCAGTTCCTTCAGCTGAACATGGAGCTCCACTGTGGGTGTAAGCAGGAGGCCTTTGCATGCTCCCCTGAAGACTTGGGGCACACCAAGAAGGTGTGTGTGCTGCAAATGGCTCTGCAGACATGCCTCATCTTGGCAAGACACTGCCTGTTTCTGTATCATTGCTATTGAGGATTACTAATTGCATCCAAGCTTTGCATTTCCCTCCCTTTTCCTGTTCTCCTTGTCCAGTTGCCTGCCATGAGCATGGTGAAAGCAGCCCCATCTCTGTCCCTGCAAAAACAAGCACATAGAGCAGATTGGTCTCATTGCTCCTGTCCAGAACTATCTTACTGTGCCCCTAATAACTTGGCTTTGCTATCCTTGGAGGTAAAAATTTTAGCAGGAATAGAGGGAAGAGTCCTGGTCCTGTGCAAGGTGCTGCATCCCACTGGTTGGGAGGCCTACCCACCAGAGCACAGCAGCTTGTGAGCAGCTGTGGAGGGAAAACCGAAAGAGCTGGCTCCTGTGGGGGTGGGGCTTGCACAGGAATGTTTGGCGTGTGATGAATGTGCCTCACTATTTACATCTCTCCCCCTTCAAGTTTTCTTTGTGCTGGACCCTGCCTACTCCAGCAACTCCAGCTCCTGCAGTGTTTACCAGCTATGAGCTTGGTAGTCCCTGCTTGGTAGATTTCAAAGCACTTCCCATCAGGTGTAAGGATGCACAGTTAGGAACACATGGAGTGGTTACACAGGCCTTGTGCTGGAGGGAGGTTAGAAGCCTGTGGTGCTCTCAAGGGAGCTCTGGCTCCTTTGGGTGCTGCACAGAGGAGATTGAGAGCACCATGTCCTGGCACAGGCACAGGGGCTGCTGCTCACAGGGACTGTGAGTGGCCCAGGCTGGACTGTGAGACTCTTGCTCTTGTGCTTTCACTACAGAACTAAAGGGCAGAAGGGGATTCTTCTTCTGACTATTTGTGCGAAGTTCAGTAGCGAGCAGCCCAGGGCAGCAGAACAGTGACTCCTGTCACCGGCTCTTACAGAGGTGAGACACTTGAGGCCAAACCTCCTCTGCCTCCTGATGGAAATGAGATCTAAACCTCAATTTCCTAGATGCTGAACTGAACTTGAGAGAGACAGACAAAGTTACCTTTCCTCAGGGGCTTTGGGTTTTGCACTTGTAATTTAACCTGCAATTCCAACAGCCACCTGTTTGTTTAGAGGTCTATTTTGAAGCCAGTACTTCCTTCCACCCTGCTGTCAGTGTGACTAAAAGCACTGCTGCTTTTTTATTTTAGAGGAAATACCCCGTCCTGGCTGTCATGCATCAATGCTATTCTGTGAACACTAAGGGCAGAATCTGAGCCCTATATTCATGGTAGTGACAGGATCCTGGGACTGGTGATTGTGTTTTTCACATCTGAATTTTTCCCTCGGCAGTTCTGGCTGAGAAGCAACATATGTGGAAAATATGATATTACATTTATGCCTAGAGCAGTTGCAATATATATTTCAGTAGCAAGCCAAGGCCTGGAATGAGAATGGAGAAAGAGCTGCTCACTCTTCTCTCACACAGCCAACGCACTTAATTTTTCATGAACTAAGTCTCTGTGTGGCAGGAGTACATTAGATCCTGCCTGAGGTTTGTCTGACCAGCTGGATGTGGACATCCTGGGTTCACTTTAAAGCTCCAGAGGCACATCTGGAGGTGCCACCTCGTCCTCGCCTGGCGATGTAGAGTGATGCAAATCAGACCCTTGTAGTGCCTGCCTCTCTGCCTTGGCTGTTGGAATGACTGGGCTCCACAGGGGCATCTCCACTGCCAATCTGAGTGGCACAGAGGCTGCTGGAGCTGGGGAGCAGCTGAAACCTCTTACCCATCTATCAGGTGTGGCCAAACCTTTAGTGCAGAACATCTCACTCCTCCCACTACTCCTTGGTTCCAAAACACAGTGCTGTTTCTGGAGACAGGCAGTCCTGGGTGTGGCTACAATCTTGCTTCTTGATTAGAGGTTCTGGATCCTGCCATCAGGTTTAGCTTTCTCAAGGGTTATGGCTTTCTCCTTCCCTCTTCTGAAGATGATGCAAGCCTAACAAGCCTGTACCTCTAATTTTCTTCCCACTCACCAGTCTTTTGTCAATGCAGACTGTCAGGAGCTCTCTCACGCCTTGTTTTGGGCAGCATGTTGCACAACAAGCTCTCAGCATTGACTGAATCACACCCCGCTTTTGAAAATATAAAATAAAACAAATAGTAAAAAATCAATGTTAATACCTAGAAGAAAAGCATGTAAGTGGATAACTTCCCTGTCCAAAACAGATTTAAAGTGTGTAAGAATTGTTGTGCCTCTGACTAATTGACAATCTGTAAAACAAAGGCCATTACAGTTGAAACATCATCTCTTTTCCTTTTAGCTGTTATCATGTTAAAAAGCACCTCCTAATTTAAAGAACGGACATACTGGAGCTTTCAGCACATCTCTAAATAGCTCATTTTGACAGGTAATCCTTTGCATTATTAAAAACATTGCCTTATACTGCTAATCTACATCCATCCTGCTTTTGCTGTCTAGCATGGGATTGTCATTGTGCTTCTTTTAAATAGTCTGAAGATTAATAGAGATCTCTTGGGTATGAAGACTGTGATAAAATGCCAAAGGAAGCAATCTTTGGATTTTATTAATTTTATTCAGTATTTATGCAATGTATTTATACTTCATAGTGCATGGTTCATTTATACTTTACAAGGTGCCTGTCAGACTTCCACTGTGCATTTTTTTGTACAAAATGAGAATATGTCTCTGTCCTAATGGTGTTACCATCCATAGAGCAGTGTGGGTGCTTCACTCTTCCCAGTTGTCACCTTTTCCTCTGATTGTACACCATGGACAACCTCCTCTATAATGTTTTGTTTAAAACTTCACACTCTTTTTCTCTTCTGAATTCAACTGTGACACCACTTCAGGGCATCCACTGTCTGCTGTGTGCGGACACTGAGTCTGAACAGGAGAAAATGCAAGTTAGGAAGCAGAGGAGCCAGATGAGTCTGAGGCAGTTGGTGGCCTCTCCCAGGCCACCCTTGCTAGTGAGCATCAGGGCAGAGCTGAGCAGCAAAGCAGCACTGCCAGCGGAGGACCATTCCTCACCAGCGCCAGGGACGCCGTGGGGAAGGTGTGGAGACAAAAGGCTGCAGAGATTGGCATTAAAACCTCATTTTAGGTGGGACTCAAAATCCCGAAAATGTGTTTTTAAGCTCTTCCTTAGAGTTTGTTGTCCTTCTGCCACCCCCTCCCCTTGCCCTTGAATCTCTTAGTTACAATAGGAAGATTGTTTCACTCTTGCTTTTCCCTGTAGCTCAGCACTGGGCTCCCTTCCCGGACAAGTTTTTAAACTGATTTTAAAAAGAGACTGTTTCCCCATGAGACAGTGAGGAGGCAGATGTGCTCTCTGACATGCCATGGCATGTCTGCTGGCACTGCTGTGCTCCAAGTCCAACCTTGGTATGCCTACTGAAACAAATGGTGTCTCTCTGATGAGACTGCTTGCCCTTGGAGACACTGTCTTCATCCTTTTCTACTCAGGAGAAAGAGACAGTCACATGCAACACTTGACTCTCACAGAGGCCATGACAGGAGACTGGAGATCTAGCCTGGAAAAATATTTGGAGTCAAGAATGTTTTGAAAGGCTAGGGTAGAGAGGTCAAGCATGTGAGGGGATAGATTTTCTATTTGTAGCAAATCCAGTGTCAGTCGTGTGAACAGAGACAGGGCTGGAGAAGCAGTGTGGGAAAGCAGACAGACAAGCCTGGCAGCTTCTTAATGGCTAGAGAGTTTGGATGCTGACACGCTTTTCAGGTTTGTTTTACAGGGAGGTATTCTTCTTTTTGAGACACTGTTCTTGATGCTTGTTCTTGGTCCTGCTCTTGACCCCTGGAGAACAGGAAGACTGCTCATCTATGTCACGTCAATGAAGATGGATGTAAACCTTTCATTTTCCTTTCCCCCTATTCCTCCTCATATTTTCTCCTCATTTTCTTATCACAAGCGACTTTCCTCAGATTTCTCTTGTCATCTCACTTGACCTGTTACAACCTGCCTCCTGGGTTTCCTCACACCTATTTCCATTTGTTTTCCTTCTTCACCTTTTCTTATCAACCTAGACTTTCAGGAATGCAGATCCTCCTCCACTCTAATTTTTTGCCCAATATCTTCCTTTTTCTGCTGGTCAATACCATGTTCTGGATCCTTACCTCTTTTCTTCCCTTCCTTCTCTCCAACCTCTCTTAATTTTCCCCAACATGCTTTACCTCTGTCATGCCTTGCAAACTCTGTGTCTATACAGTTTGTTGTCTCCCACAGCCTCTGCCTGCCACTGAGTAATCAGCTTCCTCATGAGGGGTCGAGGAGGGGCAGGCATTGATCTCTTCTCTGTGGTCACCAGTGACAGGGCCCAAGGGAATGGCCTGAAGCTGTGCCAGGGGAGGTTTGGGTTGGATATCAGGAAAAGGTTCTTCACCCAGAGGGTGGTTGGGCGTTGAACAGGCTCCCCAGGGCAGTGGTCACAGCACCAGCCTGACAGAGTTCAAGAAGTGTTTGGACAATGCTCTTGGGCACATAGTGTGACTCTTGGGGTGTCCTCGGCAGGGCCAAGAGTTGGACTTGATGATCCTGTGTGTCCCTTCCAGCTGGGGATACTCTGCGATTCTATGATCACTTTTCTCATGTGTCCCTTTGGCCACATCACTCTGCATCCTCCCTGGGTTCCCTCTGCTCCATCACATGAAACATCAGGTTCTTGCCTGCACTGTTGACACTGCCCAGCTTATTGCCCTGTCACTCCTTGATGGGTTTGGAGAAGGCAGCCCCAGGTCCCAGGGCCACACTGCTGCCACAGTTCATGCTGACACCACCAGCTCACACTGCCCATTGCCAACCCAATGTGTATTTTGCCAAAGCTCTTCTGCTCACACAACAGCCTTAGGGCTGTTTTGAATCTGATCTTAATAGTCCTTTTGGCATCAGCTCCTATAGGCATCGCTCACTTTCACAGCCTGTAGGCATCACTCCCTGTGATGCCTATCAAAGTCTCTGATAACAGATAAGCTACTGCAGCACCAGCTCATCAGTGCCTGCCCCTCCTTGGCCAACTCCATTTCACTGTGTTTAAGCCCTCTGTCTGTGGTCCCTTGGCTGAGAATGTAACCTTCCTAGGGCAGGGCAGTCCTTTTGTCTTTATCTTTTCAGCATGGTGAGTGCCACAGCACGTTGATGGCACGAGTCCTTTAGTAATAGTGATGTTAGCAAGGGAAAAAAATACACAACTCTGTGTTCAAGGGTCACAACAGCTATCTTAAACTAGATAGAAACTGGACAGGCACCTAGTTTGGACAGAAAATCGAACTGGGAGCAGAGGAGTGGAACTCCATGCTGGCTTTCAAGTGATGCTCCTCATGGGAGGTGAGAACCTGAAGGTCCTGCTCTTCAGAATGAGTCAGGTTTATCTGTTTGCTGGTAAATGCAGAGCTGAATTGGCAGACAGACCCCAGCCTCACACCCTGAAAGGAATGAACTCCTCAGAGTTTCCCAAAAGCCCATAAAAGCCCTTGAGGCTCAGAAGACAACTTGGGGCTGTACATCTGATGAGTCAGAGTTGCTGCTTTGAGGCAAGGGGTTGATTTGCAGGTGTAGGACAGAGGCAGGATGTTTCCTGGTGGAAATCATTGATCTGTTCAGTGTGCTAGTGCCTGCTGTCATGCACATCTTGAGGCACCTCATGCTGCCTTTTCACTGGATTGGGACCATGCCCATCCTGAGGTAATGCATGTCAGCCTTGAAGTGGGGTGTTCAAATTCATTGTCTGACCTAGCTTTGCCTGGTATTAGGGCTTACCATGCTTATGGAAATATTTTCTTCTGCTGCCCAGGTAATTGCAAGTCTGGGATCAGAAAAGCACCTAAGACAAAGGTTTAGCTTCAGTTCTTGATTTTCCAGGAGCCTTTTTACATCCAGGAAAATGAAATTTTATGTCTGTTCTTTCCTTTCTGTCACCTTTCCTGAACATGACTAACTCTTTCTGGCAGGGCTGGGTGACCAGTCATCTGCCTGGACCAAACCCAAGCCCACTTACTACATTTCCTGTTGTTCCCCAGCCTGTCCAGCCTGCCTCTGTCTCCCCTAGCTGATATCACCACACCAAGAGGCGTTGACGTATTTCCTTGTCTTGATTCTTCCAGAAGTCATCCCTGAGCAGAGGAATGATAGTCATACAGTGTGGTCTATTTTTAGCCTTTTACAGACTCCTTCTCTGCCCTTGGGCAGGCTCACCACCTTTAACCACTCACTGTTCCACTTCATCATTTTCAGTATGGACATAATCCTACCTTGTCTGCAAAGTACTTGTGGGATGGTAGCACTTGGGAGGTTTTCTTTGCTTGGAAATCATATTATAAAAGGGACTTACGCCCTAATGGCACCTAGGATTTTTAAAAATTGTTGGCAAAACAGCTGATGACATCTCATTCTTGGATGGGAAAATGCTACCTTTTCTTGACTCCAAGGTACTGCTCTGTAATCTCCTTTCCATCTCCACTGTTTTGAAAACATTAATTTTCCCAGGCACTGAAGGAATACTGCTTTTACCCAGCAGTAGCCAAGGTATCATAGGCAGCTCCTTATTGGGTGGATGGTTACCCTGCTGAACATAAACTCAGAGGAGCAGCTTCATCTCCTTTTTTTGCCACTTCCATAGGTTTAGCCAAAATGTTCTGTGGTGGATGCTGATTAGGGGTACGTGATCCGAGGGGTCCTCAACCTTCTGCCTGTTGTTAATCTCTGCTGGGAGAGGGTCTCCCAAGATGAGGTGATGCCGGAGGGTTTTGAATTCCCCGTACAGCGCCAGGAGAGATGGGAGCTGAATGCCTTTCCCAAGCATCTAAGCAGCATGTGGCTGGCAGCAATAGTGACGACAGACACCCCAAAAAGGGACAAAGGGGGCTCCCAGCAGCTCCAATGTTGCTACCTCTCTTCTTTCTCTCCCTCTCCTTTGGCCAGGCTCACAGCTGGAGAGAGGACGGCTAATACCTTCTTTGGGGCGGTGGAATCTGACTTTGCAGCATCCCCTCTGACAGCCTCAGGAACATTTCTGGCTGTGTCAGCCAAAATTCCTGCCGGGGACTGCTGCAATGCAGCACACCACACCCCCAGCCCGGACAGCCGCTGCTGCTGCTCGGCTCCAGCCCCGCCGCTGCCGCGGGCGCCCCTGCCGCTCCTCCCGTTGCCCGGGAGCGCCGATGGTTGCGGGTTGCCGGGCATCCCCTCCCGCGGGCAGCCGCCGCCCGTCCGCCCGCCCGTCCGTCCGTCCGTCCGCGGCGTGTGTCAGAGCGGCCGCGCGCACGTTCCGTGTCCCAACGCGCCGCCTGCAGAACGCGCCGCGCTGCCGCCCGAGGCATCGGCTGCGGTTTCGGATTTCATTGCCCTCGCACGCTACAGCCCAGCTCCAGACGCGCTCCGGCCTGGCTGCTGCATGGACTCTGAGCGCAGGTCCCTGGCCGTACCCAGCGGAGGCAGTCGGCGCTTCCCTCGGCTCCAGGCAGCGCACCATGAAGGCGCCAATTGTATTCTTGCTTTGCATCTCGGTTTTCCCAGGCTTTTCCCAGGGCAGAGTTGTTAGAAAGGATGAAACTGGTTTTGCCGAGTGTAACGTGTTCTTCTCTGGACAAGTCCCACCCGAAGGATTTACGGAGCCGTTCCATGTGAAAATCTGTCAGCAGTACAACAAAGAGCCACGCTTTGCAACCCTCTACAGTACTAAGGACAAAATCCCTCTTTATTCAGCCTTTAAGTTTACAAAGCCAGCTCAAAGCGAGGAGGAGAACTGGCTGGTTGAACCGCAGGTAAGGCAGCTTTTCCTTTGCTGTAAAGCGACTCTTCCTGGAGAACGTTTCCTCTGGGGTGAAGCTGGGGCTAGCATTTGGCAGAGGAGGCAGGAACTCTGCTTGTGAATTTCTGTTGGTATGAATTTAGCATGAGCACAACTTATTTTTGTGCTTGGAACTCAGCAAACAAATAGTTTCTTGTCCCAGGGAGCTTGTAGTGAAAACCGAGAGTCTGCTGCATGAAAGTGCAGTGCCAGGGGAGAGGAAAGCCCTCTCTGACACCAGTGATGTGTTTGTCCTGCCCAGCCAGCTCCTGTGGGCTGGGAGAGCTGCTGGTGGGTTAAACATCGCAGTGTCAAGTTCAAGTTTGTTCTGCTGCCAGTATGATCACAGTGTTGATAGGGGTTCTTTAGCTTCACTGAGCAGAGATAAAGCATCCATTTGTGGTTCACCAAGTTGGTGCTGCAGCTTTTCAGTGTGTCCCAGTGTTGCAGACTGAGGTAGGAAAATGAGTTGCTGTGTTGTGGGGCGTGCAGGTTTCAGTCGGGTCAGAAATATGCAGTGTAAAATGAATTTTTCCAGAGCCTCAGTGGTTTTTGTCTCCCCTGTCACTTGGCATGTTTAAGCAAGGCCTTCAGGCTGTTCAATTTAATGGAAATCCTTTAAAAACTAGTGGTGCTGTAAGAAAACTTTAGCTCTTCTTCCCCTCCCCCTCACGTTTTAGATTTTTCAGCAGCGATGATGACGAATATTGTAGCAACATCAGGCTACCCCATCTGTTGAGCTCAGGAGGGATTATCAGTGTGCGAGGGTGCTTCGTTAGGGCAGGAATGGCTGCAGTGTCAGAGCAGTGTGTTGGGAGTGTGGCCCTCAGCTACTGGATGTTGCCACCATCCAGTGGCAGCTCACCCCTCTGCCAGGAGAATGCTGTGCTTATTTCTCTCATGTGTGGTGATGAGATACTAAGGCCACAAGGCCACAGGCATTGAAGACAGGAGAATATTAAGTGTTTACTTTAGCCTGGACTGTCTTCTGGCTCTCTGGGCTGGGTTTTGAGTGGCAGAAGTTTCTAAGGGCCGTTTGATCTGAGCTCCTTCCACTTCACAGGCAAGCCGTGGGAACTTGCCCTTTTAAAACAGAGGAAACTTTTTGCAGAATCTGTCACTATTGAGTTGTGGAAGGGTAGCAAATTTTTAAAGTGCAAAGGGGGCCTAGGCTGGCAGAATCTTTGGTCAGTGCCGTGGAGACAGCAAGGTAAAGAGGCAGAGATGAGGCCCTTTCCCATTTGCCTTGGCCAGTGACACCCTTCATCACCTCTAGCCCCCATATCTCCTTCTGCTTCTCGTGGTCCAGCTCTCCCAACCTACCTAGGCTGGCTCAGGAGCTGTTCCTGCCATGGAGCAGGGGCCAGCTCCCCCCATCACCCTGTAATTTTGGTTCCCCTGGACCTCCCTTGAGCTGGCTTCTCTGCCCTTACTGCTCCATCCCTTTTGACCTCTCATCTTGTCTTGGTTCCTGCCAGCACTCCAGAGTCCCAGGCCTTGTGTGTCCTGCCACCAAAACCTTCTGTGGCCTCAGAAAGAATAAGGCAGGTGCTGCCTTTATTTGATCTGGCTTCTCCAGAGCAGCCTCACAGGTTGACAGGAGTTCTTAGTTGACACTAATGGGTCTCCTTCATCCAGAAGTGAAATGCAGATGTCTCAGAGGCAGGAGTTAACAACTCTGTGTTTCCCTGGAGGAACCTCTGACTGAGACAGAAAAGTACTAGGACAAAAAGCAAAAAATCTGCAGAAGAATATGTAATGGGAAGAAATCAAGAATATGAAAAAAATCCTATAACTCAAGAAATAAGTGCATACAGCCCTCTCAGACACTGCCACTTGGAGGAGAGAGTGGGGAAGAGCTTTCACACCCATGATGTGGCTGCTGAAGGGAGCCCTTAGCAGCACCTGCTCTGCAGCACAGCCCAGTGAGCTCGTATCACCTTATCACCGATTTTCTGGGTAATCTCCTTGCTAAGACGGGCATAGATGGGGAGGAGCTGGCTCAGCTGCACAGTGGCATGTGCTTGCTCGTGGAGATGCAGACACACAGCAAACGGCAAGAAATCACTATAAAAACACTCTCAGCGCTCCAGTGAGGGCCTCGGAGTTGTCCTATGCTTTTTTTTGGGGATAATGATGTAAGCGGTGAGGGCACCATCTCACTCCCTCCTCTGGAATGTCTGCCAGAGAAACAAATGCCAAATGTAGCACAGAGGCAGTAATTGGGTGAGAAGTGTGAGGAATGTCAGTGCCACCCACCGCAGATTGGCAGTTGGAAACAATGAATTAATTCAGCAATTAGTGAAAAATTAGAGAGCAGGAAGGGTAGGCTGATGAGCAGGGTACTGATGGGACTCCCCCAGGCACAGGTCTGAAAACCTGCTCTGCCACAGATTTCCTAGGGGTTGTGAGCAAGTCACTCAGGTGTCTTTTACCTCATTCCATTTTGGTTGTCAGAAAATCTCTGTTTGATTCTTTCTGTAGCTTAGAGAGAGATGGAAAACTCCGGAATTGCTTTTTCCATCCTAATTTATGAGGGGCTGGATGAATTGCCTTGTGTTTTCATTTGGTTAATGGCTATCACCAGGCAGACAACCAAGGTGGGATTCTTGCCCAGCTGTAGTGCAGCTACCTCTCAGCTGCTCTTGCAATCTCTCTTGGCAGAGTCAAGAGAACAGGCACTTCTAGAGCCACTGGTGAATGTCCCACTGCAGAAACTTCAGTGTAAGATGCAGTGTGCCTCTTCCCTGAGGTAGGAATCCCAACTAAGGTTGGATCAAACATTTCCACTTCAGTCAAAGGTGTAAGGGTAGCTGAGGAAATAATGGTGGGAGAGGGAAGCTGAAGTTCTGGGATCCTACATAGCTGGGTGGGGAAGGTAGGGGCTGGCAGTGTCCTGCCTTGTTAAATGACCAAACTCAGTGGAAGCTGCCTGCCCTAATAACTGTGTGTTGCCATACTTTTAATCCCCCTCTGCCTCTGTCCTTTCTGTCAAACTGCCCTCTCCACTTAGTGACACACATCAATATTGTTATGTGCTGACATCCACACAGGCTGCAGGCACATTGGTTATTTTTAAACCTCCATTCTATGATAGGGAGTTTACCTGTCTGGTTGGGTTTTGCCGTGAGCTGTTCCAGGTTATTTGGACAGGTGGCTTCATGGCTGACTCCATGAACACAGGTATGTTTTGGGATGACACAAGCCAGAAGCTTTTTGAAGCAGGGAGGAAAGGTATCTTGCAATGCAGATTAGATGCAGTGCTGAGACAGCCTGCTTTTGGGATTGAGCTGGAGGAGGCATGGAAACCTCAGGTACACATTAGTTATGACAAACCATAATAGGAGTTATTATAAGCATAATTAGGTGATGTCAGAGCCTGACACATGAGCAGCACACAGCTGCATTTTTATCATATTCTTTCTTAATTGCACCCAAACAATCTTGATGGTAAGAGCAAAGGCCTGCAACTGGACAGGTGACCAGGGACATATTTCCTTGATAGGATCCTCAAGGTTTGCATGCAGCAGCTCACAGGGAGAGAGAAATTAAGTTTGTTCGGTTTTGTGTAGGTTGGTAATTTCTGCCAGGAGGCAGAGCTAATCCATCTTAGGTCCGTGTGTCCTTGTAGATTGGCAGCACTCACCATGGGAGTGAGATGGGATGAGTGTCTCTGAGAGGGTGTAAAACTCCAAAGGGTCGCAGCACTGAGGACAGTTCCTGGGCACAGCCTCACATCTATGCCCAATCTCCCGCACCTCTTCCATGCTATTAAACGTGCTGAGTGCATCCCTTGTCCCACGGCACACCATCATCTCATCAGAAGGGAAGAATGGCAAGGGAAGGGGGGGCAGGAAGAGATAGTGATGTTGTGTAATGCAAAATGTCTGGCCTCATCAGCCAGCTGCAGCCTGTTGTTTGGGGTCACTGAGCAAGAGGAGCAGAATAAGGCAGTAAAAGTGCAGAATAAGTCTTTTTAAGTGGTGCATTTAGAAAAAGCTGTGACTTGTGCATCAGCACACAGGACTCACTATGATCCTCCCAGTCCTGAAGCAATAAGCACCAGATACTTCAAAAAAAAGAAAGGAAGAAACCTCCTTAGCAGGAGGCGGAGTAACGCAGCCCTCTGCAATGGCCAGGCTTGGCACTGTGACCAAGCTTGGTGCAGAGGGAGCCCTGTGCCTTGACTGCAGGGGTTTGGCTGGTGCAGGAGGCCAGCCAGGGCTCAGCTCCCAGGTCAGGGTGATGGACACTTGCTGACACTGGCCCTTTCACCCTGACAGGCTTGTGCAGAGCTGTGAGGAGGTGATGCGCCACTAAGAGGATGCAAACTCTGTGTAGGGTTGCAAGGACATAGTTGGGTATCTGTCCAAGTGCACTGCAGGGTGGTCAAGAGACAAGGATGGATGACCTGGCAGTGATTCAAGGTAGACTATGAGCTGTCTGTCATAGGTGTCTCCAAAGTGCATATTATATAGTGCAGTAAACAATTTATGGGCCAGGGGCAAAGGCAGAAGGTTTAATTGGGCCAGCACAGTGCGGGGACCTGAGGGCCGCACCCTCTGGAACAGAGACTTCAGAAGGCAGTGACTGCCAGAGATCTTCTGCCACCCCTGAACTTCTAGCAACATGTTCACCCTCTAATTTGAGGAACAAAATGACAATTTGGCACAGCCCTCTGGAGCGGCTGCAGGCAGTGTCAATAGGAATGACTATGGATCAGACAGAGCTGTGGTCACCTGAGAAGGACCTGAACACACCCTGACATTTAGTGCTTCTCCTCCCACTGCTCTTTACCTCCCCTGCTCACTCCCTTCCCTCTCGTGTGGCTCCAGGACAATTTCCCTCTGCAGTAATTGCTACCTCTGGCTCCACTGCCTGGGAGCTGCAGGCACAAGCAGGAAGCACAGATTCCATCGAGGGCCTTGGGTGATGGCACCCTCATCCATGTTGTGACAGGTGGTCATTAAGGATGAGGTTCAGACTGTTAATGACATGAGGATCAGGTTACTGATGAACAGCCCTAGGAGCCCACTGCTGTGTCACCTGTTCAAGGTGGGGTAGTTCAGGTCATCTGACATGATGTCTGGCTTCATTCTTGCTTCTCACACAATAAGCAGTGAGAGGTAAATGCCTTCTCTAGACATCTTATACACCATGGCTTGTTTGTTTGTTTCTTTGTTTGTTTTTTCTTTTCCCATGATTTGATAGTTCAGAGGGGCTTAAGTTAAACCATGGTTAAGTGAACTGCAGGTACCACCACAGTAGGAGGTGAAAACGTGACCCTAAATCTAGCCATCTATTGGTCTTAAAAATCTCTTCTAGGAGAAATTACAAGTCAGAGGCTTGGTATATGGTGAGTGGTGAGACTTTGAAGTCTGTGCTATGCTGTGTACCAGACTGGAGAGTGCAAATATCCTTTGGAACCTAACCCAATGTGTTTGGCTAAGAAACTGAGTAGAGAATACACTCCTCTGAAGCACTTCAAGGAAAGTAATGAGAGGATGCAGGATATAATCCAAGGCACGGCATGTACCAGTAGTGCTAATGAAAAGTATATGTGAGGGCTCATTTTACACATTGTTTTCTAGGAAGGTGAATTGTTTTCTAGGAAGGTGAATTGCATGCAGTAACGCTTCTCTCTACTCTTTCAGATAGATGATCCAGAAAATGACTTGCATGAAATGGTGCATGAAGCTGATATTGGTGGCACTGTGGCCAACCTTGGTGCAAATCAAGCCCTGACCTCAGACTACGTGGGCTCTGGCTACGAGAGAGGCCTTCTCAATCCCAGTTTGCTTAATGAGGAGGATTTCCAGGTGGCCACTTATACACTCACGAATGCTGTCCCCCTGAGCCCGGCTCTGAGCAAAAGCTGGCACAGAGACATTGGGAAGGTAGTGGAGCAAGCTCTGATCCCTCACTGTTCCAAGATGGATCATCTCTATCTCCTTGCAGGTGCAGTTCCTTCCAGTGTCCAAATTAAAGGCAAGGTGTCAGTGCCAGAGAGCCTGTGGCTGGCAGCCTGCTGTGATGCTCCAGAGGGATGGTCCCTGGGACTAGTGAAAAAAACTAGTGATGAAAGCAGCTTGGCAGACCTCACGGTGAGAGAGCTGGAGAAGCAGCTTCTACCAGGAGTTCACTTGTTCAAGGGCAACTGTGGGAAAGACAAACAAAGCCAGAAGAATAGAGAAGCGGTATTACAAGCTGTCAGTCAGATCCGCTCTGGAGAGCAAGTAGGAACAAATAACAACGAGGAGACCAAAGAGAATGGCTTGGTGAGAAGAGTGGCTGGCATCATTGCTACCCCTTTCATCAAACTTCTGGAACTCCTCATCTACATCTTTGTGGAACTGGTGAAATTTGTGTTTTATTTTCTGTGGCTTGTTGTAAAGCGAGTTGTTGGCACAATTCTGGGCGGAGTCTGCAGCCTGTGGAATGGGATGGTGTCCTACCTTGAAGCCATCAGCATGGTGCTCATCAGCATCCCCTATGATGTTGGGAGGGTCATCGTCAACATCTTCCTGGGCTTCCTGCAAATTGTTCAAGACGTGATGTCCCTCACCTACAGGATCCTGAGCATCCCCGTGGGATTCGTCCTTCACCTTGCTGCTTTCCCTTACCGCTCCATCTGTGCCATTCCCTCTGTCCTTCAGGACATGGCCACCGGGATCGTGGGCACCTTCTCGCTGGTCATCGACGCCACGGCCACGGTTCTGCATGGCTTTTATTACCTGGCTTGGCACATCCTCAAACGGTTTGTGCCTAAAGGCTCTTCTGGGGACTGAGAGAAACAGGAACCAAGGCTGCAGATACATGGAATAAAGGAGGAGCGGGGCAATGCTTTAAGATACGTGGCCAAACGCTGTCAATTTCATTCTGGTATTTATTGTAGTGACACTAATAATAATGAACTGACTGGGGAATAACAAGGAGGGCCAAGGCAATGTCGCTTGGGGCTGCCACCACTGTAACTAGAGTTCTGTCTGTTGTCAAATGTTCGGGTTTTATCGGTGCAGGCCACAAAGTTTCTGTGATTTGCAGGTGTCAAGAGGCTTCCTCTGGGAAATGCACACTAAATGTGGTATGAGGTAATTTCTTTCTGGCTATGATGACACTGAGACTCATGCAGTGGCAGTGAGCTCTGCGGAAGCCTAGCCCTTCCAAGGAACGGGGGGTGGTGGTTAGGGGAGGACATGAGTTACAGAGAGATACCGGGACTTGATGAAAGGAGAGGGAGTCAAGAGTGCAAGGACTTGGGGGTGGGAAACAGGAGGGAGCAGAGTGGAATGGGGGCAAGGTCCTGCTGTTGACTGCATTGCTCATTTCTCTGGTGTCCCACTGGTGGAGGGGATGCAGCTGGGTATATCTCATAGTCTTCAGGCCTTCCCAGACATCTGAAATTGCATGGATTTTGCTGCAAGGAAAGACCCACTGCCCATTTTTTTTTTTTGCATGGTGGGAAAGCATTTTTCCTTAGCCATACCAAGGTCATCTTCCCCCAACTCTTCCTCGCTATCTGGTGACCACTGAAGGTCTGAGCCCTGAATCTTCAAGATGTGCTGTTCTCTGAAGGTCTAAACCCACTAATACCTTAGCCCTGAAGCCCTCATGTCTGCTCCAATGCCCAGCAAATCTGGGAGCCACACTTTTGGATTCAAATCTGTTGCCAACTGCCTTGTCTCCCTTGAGAGCTGACTGCACCTGGAGCCCACAGGGGACTATGGACTATCAGGTGGGAGGAGAGGCAGGAGGGATCCTGGGCTGCAGCGCTTGTTTTGCTGGGTGAAGATCCACACATAAAGAGACACCTTAATGTCAGAGGCAGAACCAACTCCTCTTCTGCACTGCACATCCTCTCTGCTCACTCTTCACCCCTTCTTCCCTCTGCCAGCATGAGTCATGTCCCCCAACATCTGTGAAATTGGAGCTGGGGCACGTGTCAGGGCTTTGCAGGGGACCAGCAAGTGTTTTCAGCCAGATGAGGGGCACAGAGATATCTGCCACTGCTGGAGAAGGGCACAGGAGTGCTGCCCTTCCCTGGGGCTCAGCAAGAGGCTTAGGATCTCTTGGTGCAGTTGCCTGCAGGAGGGAGGCTTCCTGTCTCAGCAGCATTTACTTTGGTGGGACTCCACAAGGTGTTTGGGAGTCCTACATACATGGTTCCTTCCTTTCACACCCACCTGTGTCTCTCCCTCCAGCACCAGCTTGGTGTTAGACCCCTGAGCTACTGTAGCATCCCATAATGAGCCCCAGGAGTGAGCAAGCTGGTGCTGCCATCCCAGCAGTGCTGTGTTGGTGGTGGCCTGTCCTGGGTTGAAGAGAACTCAGTCAGTAACATGGCAGCTGTGCCTCTGTGCCTCGTGCAGCAAGGCTGAGCTGGCGTGGATGGATTCAGAGGGAAAAGGAGATTTGGCTGGTTCATGGTGGGACAGAGTTGTTTCTTTAGCTCAGGGGCTGTGTTCAGTGCAACCAGATGTGTGTGCCCATCCCAGCCCAGCACGCCCTGGCCAGGTGGCACCCTGTTCAGCAGCGATGCAAATGGCAAAGCTGGGGATGCCAGCAATGGTGATGAAGTGGGGAAGAGTGGCATGAGTGGAAAGAGAGGATGACTCCTTGCCTTACCCTTCATGGGCCACCGCTGTTTCATGGAGAAGGAGAGGCTGTCTGCAAGCAGAACTGGCTTTGTTCAAAAGGAGAAGCAGCTTTTGGGTGCCAGTATGGGTTGTAGTTGGGTAAAGTCAGTGGCATTTTGCTACAGGAATGTTGGGTGCAAGGGGCAAGGTCACAGCTCCTAACAGGCAGGGAGCAGCCAGTGGATGCTCTCCAAACTGAACTTTGCATGTCTGCCCACTCAAACATGCCTGGTCTGCTGTCAAGACAGATGTGGAGCTGATTTCCCACTCCTTCATGAGACCCTGTCTTAATCCTGGTACTCCTCAAGGGCTACATGGCAGCTGTCAAGGCAGGAAAGAAGCCAGCTCAAGCCCCAGGGGATGCTAGGGTGGGGTATCAGGATCCCCAGCAGCTCTGAAGGCACGTGTTTTGGTAGCAGCTCTCAGTTGCAGCCCAAGCACTGGGGAGAAGGGATACCTGCCCCCCACAGCTGTCTTTCCTCTTCTGTGTGACTTTATCTCTGGCCCATTTTAGCTTCATGGCACTGCACAGCAGCCAGCCATGCACTTCCTGGGGCCCTGTACTTCAGTGTAGCTTCCCTACACCTGAAGGCAGCAGCCCCTGCATCCCAGGCACGCCAGCATCTCCAGTGCAGCTCTGCAGTCACAGTGACATGGGGGCTCGTGGGCTGATAAGCAGCAAAGCTGAGGCGCCTCAGGAGGTCTGCACTGACAATTTGCCACCACCATTGCTACCCCACCTAGCTCAGGCCAGCATGTCTCTGCTGCAGCTGTGACTTCTGACAGCAAGCGGACAGTCCTTGAAACCCAAGGTGCTGCGGCTCTACAGGGTTCGGGCAGAGGTGCAACAGTATTATTAAAATTGTCTTAAGCTCAGATTGCAAATGCTAAGAACAGTAACTGGCATGGGGCATTTCTCTTCTGTGCTGCGTGTCTGAGCAGGCAGTGGGAAATCTGCCTTGAACATCGAGCAATTATCACAGAACAAGCAACATCCTGCAAAAACCCACTGTTTGGGATTCTTCTTATCTAGGCATGATTTATGGCTCCTGAACTTTACTCTATCCTTGGGAACGAATGGCTTCAACAAAATAAAATGACTTTTCCTAAGAGGGGCTGGTATAATTTTCTGTCACAGAAATGCAAATGAGATAACAACCTAGGGTGTCCTGACTAATCAAGAAAACAGCAGCAGCACAGTTTTTCCTTGTAACAGCTTGACATCTGATATTAATGGCTCTTTTGTGCTTTTTAAACACCTTTCCTCTCTCAAAGCACTCTAAGACTCAATTAATTAAGCTGCAGAATAAGTAGGTAAAACCTGAGGAGTTGCAGGCAGAGTGACTGTGTGTGTGCCAGGAGAAGGGATTGTTTTATGCTTGTGAGATGCAGTGAGATGCACCTGGAGTGCAGCAGGATAGCCAGTTTCATACAGAAATCACAGCACAGCAGCACAGCTCTTCACAGCTCACAGGGAGAAACTCCCTCTTGTGCAGTGCTGGTCCCTGGACTTGGCTTTGTCACAACTTCCTTACCTTCCCTAACAGGGGTAATTATATTCCACGGAAGGTGTGGAGGTCCTGTGGTGAGTAACCAAGTGTTGGCACCTCCGTTTTGCAGGTACCTCTCTTTGGGCAGATGAACCCCTGCAGCTGAGTCTGCATCTGTCTCAAGTCTGCAGGAGCTGGTGAGGCACTGGTACAGGTTGCCTGGAGAAGCTGTGGATGCCCCATCACTGGAAATGGTCAAGGTCAAGTTGGCAGGTTGGATGGGGCTTTGATCAGTGTGGTCTAGTGGAAGGTGTCCCTGCCTTAAGCAGATCACCCCGAGCTTTGACACAGGGGTCTCTGCACCTCGAGGTGCCCCTGGTCTCTGCTGCATCCGCCTTGGGGCTTGGCACCCATAAAGGCAGAGGGGCTCAGTAGCCCTGCAGGACAGCCCCTCAGTGTCAGGCCCTCTGGGTCACACCTCTGCTACCCCTGCACGTTTTGAAGCTGCTCACCTTGCATGGCGCTCCATCAGCAGCTCTGTCCCTCCCTCTGGTCAGGGAGCAGCTCCTGTTCAGCAGGGAAGTGAGCCATGCTTGCTCACAGGTTATCTCTCCAGCATAGCCAGTGCCAGAAAATGGAAAAGGTATTGGATAATAAATACCAGCGAAACTCGTTTGGCCAGGAGGGATTGTCTGGGAGCAAGGAGTGTGAGGTGTGTCCAGGGTGTGTGGGTATTAGTGAGGTTGCAATACTGTGGGTTTGGCATGGGATGATTTCTCTTTGCTGCACAGACTCCTGGGCTCTCGGACTCACTTTGGTGGATCTCACACTGGGTAACATCTGCTATTGATTTCCACAAAACTGGTGTTTCCAGCCAGGCAGAAATGCCTAAAGACTTTCCAGTGGTGTTAGTGTTACAGCTGGTTGGAAAATCTCCAAGGAATTATATTCTGTCAGAATGGGGTGATTTATCATACAGGGTTCTTTTCATGGCAATTTACCATTTTTAGTGGAAAATAGTTTTCAAGTCCAGGTTGGAACAAGGACAGGAAACATCCAAGAGCAGCCCAAGGTCTGGATTAGCAGTTTGGATGCTGACATTCAGCACCCACTCCTGCCTAACAGCAGGTTTGGCATGTGAACGTGGCTCTTTCTGTCTCAGAGGCACATCCTTCAGCCATGGCCCATTTTAACATATGTGTGATTTTCTTCCATTTGTAAGGATGAAAAAACCCTTTTTCCTTTCCAAAAATACTGAAATTGTCACAGTATTCCTGGGAGATAGAAGCCATTTTCTACTAAGCCAGCAGCAGAGTTGCCTGCAAAACTGAAGCAGAGGCTTCAAATTCTTCTGCAGTATCATCTTTATTCATAAGTTGATGTTTTATTCTAATTTAACATGGTGAAGAATGGACATCTGGAGCAGATGTCACTGTGTGACTTTTCCAAATCCCCAGTACCTGCTGGTAGGAGATGGTTATGGACCAGTGCCAGGAGCTGCAGCAGGTGGGCAGGACCGTGCTGGTGGGCAGGGGAGGATATATGGGAGAAGAACATCAGACTAAATAAAAGGAAGAAATTTTAAATTAAGGTAAATTACAATGAGTAAACCCTGGTACAGGTTGTCCAGAGAGGTAGTAGCTGTCCCAGCCCTGGAAACATTCAAGGTTAGGCTGGATGGGACTCTGAGCAACCTGATGTGGTTGAAGATGTCCCAGGTTGAGCTATGTGGTCCCTAAAGGTCCCTTCCAACCCAAGCATTCCATGACTCTGTGAAACCAAGTGGCCAGTAGCTAAACAGTGAGCAGTAAGGGCTGAGAAATGGTCTCTGCTTGATCTGACACCACCAGCTGCTGATGTGAGTGAAGCAGCTCCAGAAGGATGATGCAATAGGCTCATGGAGACATCTCTTTCTGGATTTAGGCCATCTAAATGTAGCCATTTAAAATTTCTTCTCTGCAGGCACAGGGGTCCCTGTGTTCAGTATAAATGTCACCTGCCTTTCACCTGGGCACCTCAGCTGGACGCCTGAGGCTGGGACCAGTGAAGCTTGGCTGGGGTTGAGGGCTGATGGGGCTTGTCCCATCACCCTTGAAGACCTTTGAGGTGTCCACTGGCATTCTTCACCCAGATGATGGTACAGGTGGGATGGTCTTTCCCACAGCCCCTTGGAAGGGGTTACTAAACCCTTCCATGCAGGTGGGACTAATATCAGGCCTGATGCCTCCTGAGTGCTGCTGGACATGCCCTGCAGTGCTGGCAGCCACGTCTGGGTGGTGGGGGTTGTGTGTGGCCCTGTTGAAACAGATGGGATTAACCACAGTGTGCACCTCAACCACACAGCTTGGCCTGACCTGTGTGCAATGAATCCAGCTCCCAAAGAACTTGGCCCAGTTTTTTTGAGTTCATGGAAAACATGCACATTTGTGGGTTGGATGAGTTCATCCCTCACCCTCAGGCATCTGTAGGAAGTACACCTTTGCACTGGAGGTGACAGCCTGCACTTGAAAGCAGCACTACACCTGCAAAAATGAGATGAGTGTCTGATGTAGGGCAAGGGGCTGCCTTCCCAGGGATCTGTGAGGGCACAGAGCCCGTGGCTGCAGGAGAGGCTTGAATGGTAACAGTGGCTGTCCTGGTGTCAGAGGCCTGCAAATCTGAGGCTCATCACCACAGCAGCTGGGGATGACTACTCAGACAGGATCATTAAGGTTGGAAGAGACCGCTAAGATCACTGAGTCCTGCCATTGTCTCGGCACTGCCACATGCACCACCAAACTGTGTCCCCAAGTGCCACATCCATGTGTTCCTTGAACTCTTCCAAGGTGGCGATTCACCAATTCCCTAAGCAGTCTGCTCCAATGCCTGACCATTCTTTCAGTAAACAATTTTTTCTTAATCTCCAAACTAAACTTCCCCTGGTGTAACCTGGGGCCATTTCCTCTTGTCCTGTCGCTTGCTACCTGGGAGAAGAGACTGATCCGCTCCTGGCTACAATCAGCTACAATGTGTGATCAAAGACAAGTGAACAGGCTCTCAGGCTCCAGTGATGAAGGATAATTTTGTTCATTCCCAGATCCTGTAATACTTCAGATCATGCCCCCATTCCCAACCCAAGGCAAGTTTGGTGGTGTAGGATCTATCTGGGAACCTGGTCCCTGTTCTTCATTTCTCTCAGGAGCTTATTCAAAATCTCATTCTTTCTCCATCCCCCATTTCCAGCTGTGAACAGGTGCAGGCATTCAACACGGAGCACGTTCCCACAACATGTCCTGCTGGCAGTGCCGGGGCTCCTGTGGGCACAGCACTGAGGCTTTGGACCTCAGATCCACTAATTAGAGCTGGTAATGAAGCCTCCAATGAAACTGTTCCTGTTCCTGTTTTTCACAAAAAATATATTTTTGTTGTTTTGTTTTTTCATCAGAAAAAAAAAAAAGAAAGAAAAAGCCTAGGGGTTAGCTTAAATCTAATACCATGTTTTCAGCTGATATTTTCAGCATCACTGTGCTGAATTACAGATGTGAGCTGCAGTTTCACCTTCTGTGAGCTGAGCGCTGCATCCCAAGCGCGTTTCCCCTGACGCCGAGGGTGGAGGCGGATCAGAGTCCCCCAGGAGATGATTCAGGGCAGATGCCACCCTCTGGTGGAGTCTCTGCCTCTCTCCATGCCTTGCAGAGGGAGCCAAGAGAGAGTGGCGAGGTAATTTTGCAAGGCAACTTAAAACGCCTGTGTTCAGGCAGCACCACCTGCCCAGCCCAGCCCTGCTGGTGCTTCCAGGGACATAAATCAGCAGGGCAGAGGTGGGCTGGGCTGAAGCTAAGCCCCCCTCCACGGGGCTGCACATTGTGGCAGCAAACTGCTGGGGAACTCCTTCCTGAGCAAGTCAGCACTGGATGCTGCAGCTCATCACTGCTAAAACATTCCTGTTTTGACTGCAATCACGTTTTGTTGCATTTGCTGTATCTAGTTTTTCGGCTATGTTTTATTGCCTGGATATTCTGACACTCTGAACACCGGCCCTAGGCAGGAGAAGGAGGAGAAGGAGGAGAAGGAGGAGAAGGAGGAGAAGGAGGGCTTCCCTTCCGCAAAAGCACTTTCCCACGTGTCAGAAAGGTCACAGTTTTGCTCCAAGGGCCTTAGAAAAGCCTGAGGGAAAAAAACACTCATGGAAGATGAGGAGGGTTTCAATTTAGCCATGATAATCTTCCTTATATATTGAAAAGCTTACAAAAAAATCAATGATGTTTACATGAGCTCATTGGCATGATGAATGATGTTATTTAAAATCTATGTAATTCTAGCTCGGGTTTGTAGAGCCTCTGGTCCTCTGGCCAGGTACCTCCAGATACCAGATACCTCACCAGATACCTCCATCATGATCCAACTAAAAGTTTTTGGGAGGAGTTTCCATGCCCCCATTGCCTATAATTTGGTCTAACTTAGCGTGTAGGGCTGAAATGGAGTGGTGCAGGTGGGTGCACTTCAGTTAATGTAAACTTGGGAGAGCAGATCCAGTGATGGCTCTGTCCAGGGTCTGGGGCTGGTCACCATTTCTCCCCCATGCTATGGCATGAGGAGCTGGGAAGAAGCAAAGGAGGCCCCAGCAGAAGTGGAAATCCAGCCCTGCAGCTGTGTGCCTGCTTGGGCCATGAGTGGGCGGCCAGTCTCCATGGGCAGTGGCACACCACACTGCTGGCCACCTGGAATGCTCATGGCTGCTTGGCTCCAGCCAGGAGGCTGGGGGAGCCCACACTCCCAGCTGAGGGCCTTGGGGCACACCAGGGCATCCCCCTGTGCTCCATGAGGAGGGAGGAACCTGGTGAGGCCTGGGGTCAGCCCAGCCAGGTGTCTCCCCAGGGATGTGCTGCTTTATCTCAGCCATGGCCCTTTGCCAGGTCCCAGGGACAATCCCACAGCTGTCACCGTGGGCTGCAGGGAGATTGTCCTGCTGCCACCCAGTGGGGGCACAAGAGCATCCCTGTGACATGGTCCCTGGCCTGTCACCACCCTGTGGTGTCCAGTGTGGGCGCAGGGGGCAGGGCATGGATGGCAGCAGAGTGGTGGCCCAGGAGGATGGGCAAAGAGGTCTTGGGGAATCACCAACACACAGATGGTTTTGGCTCTGAATTTCCTGTGGGAAGCCAGCTGGAGAGGTGAGGATGGGGTGTGGGGGAGCAGGGCTGTGCTCTCCTGTGCTGGGTACCCCAACTGAGCACTCACACCACACACAGGGTCTGAGCAGGGACCAGAATCAGGGCAGGGCTCACTTGAGGGTGGCACTGTCCTGCCCTGCTGGTTACCCATGCTCTGGCACTTCTAAGGGCTAAAGCAGGAATTCCACAGCAGCCCTTGGCTTTGAGGAATGCTACAAGATCTTTATCTTTTTCAGGATGGTGCTGATGACACAGTGCCCCTCCCAGTCCCGAGCTGCTCTGGTGACTGGAGGTGACAGCCACACCACCTGTACCAGGGACCTGGACCTAAGACAACAGATATTTTCAGAGTTTTGGAACTGTCACTGAAAGCAAATAAATAAGCACTTTGTATATGTGCAGATATTTATATACATACATCTATTTATATTATTGTGATCCGTGCATCCTGAAGCTGGAGGCAAAGTTACACCCAAAATATCCCAGGTCTGCAGCTTGTGTTAACTAGTTTAGTCTTTCTGAGGGGAAGTGATCATCTCCCCCAGGACAAACTTCCCTGGTGATCCCTCAGCACTAAGTCACCCTTCTCTGGGGATGGATGGGGCAGGGGGCAGGGTTTGGGGACTTGGGGACAATTTCACTGCCAGGTAAGCTTGGCACTGCCCTGAGCCAGCACCCTCAGCACACATTTCCTCTCACCTTTGCTTGCCCTTCCTGTTCTTATGGCTCTCATCCACTTCTGCCCTGGGGTTTGCCCAGGTCTCCCTGGAAGAGGGATGAAATAATCTCGGTATTGAATGATACATAAATTAAAACCCACGACAAAGGCATGGAGAGGAAGGACACTTAGAGGACTGGATTTTCTGCTCTAGAGATGTGTTCCCCAGCATGTGGCAAATGATGGCTCAAACAGGAGACAGGTTTTATCCATTTTATTTAACCAATGAAATTCCTACTGATAACAATGAAAGTAATTTCAGCAAGTATAAATGCGATACAGTTTTAAACAAACCCCATTGTTCCGTACCTATAAATAGATTTTTCAAAACCTCATAAAAAGTGCAGATTTATGAATTGCTGTTAAAATGTTAATACATGATTCCTTTGTTTAAAAATGTGTTTTTGTCTCTTAACTCACAAAAAAAAGAAAGTTCCTTCTGCATCTGTTCAGATAAATTCAAGTCGGGTAACTTAAAAACTAACAAAAGTCACACACAAAAAATTCCATCCCACTAGGTCAGTCTGTCCTTTCAAAAAAAAAAGAAAAAAAACCAACAAACCCAACCAGCAACAACAGGAAAGAAATGACAAAAGCTGCTGTGGGAGCCCACAGTGAGCTCCTAGCAGCTGCCTCACCTTGCAGGCAAACCTCCCATGAAAGCATGGAGCCCGTGGCCCATCCCTGGGGCTCAGGACAGGTGGTGACCTGGGAGGCAGGACAGGAGATGTGCCACTGCCCACAGGATGCTGCAGGGACTGTGGGACGCACAGAGCTACCACACTTCCTCCCTTCCTGGTGGTGGCAGGGAGCTCCAGGATCAGAGCTCTGTCCTTAGCCCTCCGTCCCAAGCGCCCAGGGAGCAGCGCGGCCGTAGCGCAGGGAGGCAGGAGCTGACAGCGGCTGGGCTGGGCTGGGTACAATCCGCCCCCTGTCCAGAGGGTCAGAGGTGGGAGATGCAGTGAAATGCCCCTCTCTGGGCACGGTGCTGCCCTGCCTGCTGCCCCAGCCAAGGGGGCTCAGACCCACGGCTGCCAACAGGGAGCCAGTGCTGCTTCTTGCCCCCATGTGCCAGGCTCTGCAGTCAGCAAATCAGGGGCTGATTTTTGCACTTGAGAGAGGCTTGGAAGCTTTTTGGCTGCAGAAGTGCCATGACCATGCTTGTGGTCCAGCAGCTGGTCCGTCCATCCCTCTCATGCCAGCGAGCTCGTGCTTGCCCCGTGCACTGGTGAGCAGAGTGTGGGAGGCAGCCTGCAGCAGCCTTAGGGGCACAGGGGGCTGAAGCAGACACCAGGCCCCAGCCCGGGCTGTGTTTGGGTCACAAGCAGGGTGGCCCTGTGGCTTGGACCGTGCTTTGTGCAGAGAGGGCCTTGGCTCCCACAGTCGAGAGAGGTCGGCTGGTGCTTCTCCCTGTATCTACAGTGGTATTTTATCTACAGCAGGGTCTGTTTAGCAAGAGCAGTTTAAAGTGGCTATGTTTATCAAGTTTGCTACTTTATGAATTAAAAAACAACAAAACAACAAAACAAAAAACCAAACCCCCAACGACTATAAATACAAAGACTCTCACACACCAGACACTTGCAGCCTGCGTGACTCATCAATAACCGCATCAATATTCTGTTAAAAAGCTTATTCTACTTAGAACTATACATAGTACAAGAGACCGAGAGTGGCAGTCGTGTACGGGCACGCTACCTGCCCCAGGGTGGCCCACAGTCAGGTGCTTCCTAAAAAATCAGGGAGTTACAGTAACATGGCACAGGACTGCAAAGCCGATCACAGCTTCTGCTTACACTGCATACGAAGTACCAGGGGGAACACAAAAAGAACTGGTGTTAATACTGATGGATTAAAGAGTAACTATAAAGATCAAAACAGACGTTCACAGCATGCTACATATATTGCTCACAAACTTTCCTTTTTTTTTTTTTAAAAAAAAGGCTAATACAAAACAAGGAGTTGGCAGTCTGATTTTCAGTTATGTCGGATAGAAAGGTAAAGCATATACATTCATCGTGTGGCTTTCCAGCAAAAGGAGAAAAGGGTAAAATTGAGAGATTTCAAGTTTGCAAAATTCCTATTTTTTTTAAGCTACAGTTCATATCCAGTTCTGGTCACAGTCGTGAAAAGACCTCTGACTGCACTGCCTAGCAGAGTCCAAGGGTTATAGCCTACATATTATTATTTTCCCCCTAAAAGTGGCCACATCACCCACCACCATGAGCGGGCTGCTTCTGCAGCCACCTGGGCACATGGCAGCTGGGCTGGAGGGAAGAGGTTTGGGTCTGGTGGCACGACATGAGCATGAAGTGAGGAATGAGACACGGCTTTGGACTGTCGGTGTTTGGAGCTGCTGCTGTTGCTGCCCCCCAGACTCAGCTGGAGACACAATGCTTAGTGATTGGCTCATTTTGCCTCAAATCTCCCTTCAAAGGGCTGATGGGGATGAGAAAATGCAATTCAACAGCAGCAAGTTTTTCTTGGGCAGAATGGTCCCCTTCCCCTACTCCATCTCTGGAGTAAGGAAATGGTCCCAGCTCTGTTCCCAAAGAAGCCCTCTGGACACTGTGGAAGGAGGCATCCTGCACCACCTCCCCTGTGCACAGGCACACAAAAGAACCTCTCAGGGAAGTTTCTTCAGCTGACCAATCCCTCAATTCCTCCTGCGCCAGCCGTCCCCTTGGAGCACCTGTGCCCCCGATGCTGACAGACTGCCTTGCTCCCACAGTTACTGTAACAATCAGCATCTCCAGTACCTCTAGCTACTGTCAGGAACACGGTTTCTATTTTCCAGAAGCCCTGATAATACTCTGTACCCTAGGAACACCCAACTCTGTCTCCGGCAGCTGCTCCACAGTGTGCATTTGGATTTTTACCTATAGATAAATGAAAACCCCAAATCCACTTGTTCCAGAGGCTGGATGCAGTCTGCCTGGCTGCAAAGCATGCAAGGGACTGTCAGCCAGGTGGCCCTGTAAGCCTGCCTGGCAGAAGGGGACCTCAAATTCCCTGTTAGATGTCCCTCTGAGAAACCTGCAGAGCTGATAGCTCAAGCATGGGGCATTTCACCGAAGAAAGAATTTCCTTAGTGAATGCACTGCATTTTTACTGTAACTCCAGACACACTCTTTGACTCTGTAACTCTTTGACACACTACTAAGCAAATACTGAGTTTCATCCTTTTGAACCACATTTAACATTTTCCTGTCCAGAAATAATCTACTACGGCAATTAAGTGTTTCTAAATGCAAGAAAGAGCCTCTGCCCTTACCAACAGGCAGTGACAGAGGAACCTTGTTTCAAGGTTAAGGCTGGGAGGTTGTCCCTGCAGCTGGGAAGCTGCTTGGGGCTGGGAATTGGGAAAACAGGAAGCACTTGATGCAGGACAGGGGTGGTGGCAGGTTGGAAAATTACAATTTTTCCCCTGATGAGCAGCAAAGGATTAAATATCTGCAAGAGAGACCTGATGCAGACTGGGGGAGCAGCAGCACGACCACCTGCCAGGAAATGTGCTCTAAGGAATAAATTAACACTGATCAAGATGCTCCTGAAGTTTCCTCATACTACTGTGCTCTCTCCATGTCTCACACCTGTTATCCATGCAGGAGGTATGAAATACTATATTAATTTTCATTTGGAGATAAAATGTTTCACTTACAATTCCCAAATATAGGAAAGCTGGTGGATGCATCTTTTCAGACAAACATAGTGCTGGGGGACATGAGGAACAGTAAACCTGAAGTTCAGGTAATGAAAACTGACATTTTGTCCAGCTCTTGGAATGACTGCTAACAGCAACTAAATCTTACAGCTTTATTGTCAGATCTGCTCTGGCAAAGTTCATTTACAACAAATCCACTCCTTCTTCCTTATTTTTGTGCAACATCACCCCTTATTTATGGGAGAAGGATCCAAACATCTACAGAAAGTAACTGAAAGAACATCACTTGAGATCAAGAAGATTTGTGGTATTTCTTTTGATCCAAAAATTTTTGGTTCAGGCACACGCTATCCACTTACTACCACCAATGAATGTTTTCTGCAAGTAGAGCTTAAACAACCCAGCTCTTCTGAAAGGGAGTCCAAATTCTGGATCATGAGCCTGAAATGTATGCCTATGTTCATGGAAAACACACATGCATGAGAAACATTGAGAACCTGTTCTGCAAGAGCAGCAGCTTACAGTTTAACTGCTTTAGGAGAGATTTCTCTAAGTCTACATTAAGTCCCCAAAACAACTCATTTCATTAACAATCACTGTGAATCACATGGATCTGGTGCATATTATTCCTTTAGTCTCTATGGAAATTAATTTAATTCTATTTTATTTAGGTGATTCAGTTTCTTTAAAAATCTGACTCAAACATTCAAGTGGGCACCTTCTAGGATTCTGCTGAGTGCCTGGGTGCTTAAATCCCCATTGAAGTTTAGGCAGCTAGCTGCTTTTTTCAAATCCCATGAAAATATCAGTAGCACTACAAACAAAAATATACTTGAAGAATCTGGTGCTTTGACTTTCTGCACTCAAGTAATAGAGCAACAAATGTTTTCCTTTTTGTTCTCTTCTGATCTGTTCTAAATTTATACTTACATTTGTAATTGTTTACAAGCACTGATTTTCCTGTCCTTAAAGCTTTTTTTTAATAGGAAAAGCTGATAGTGGCAATTCTTTAACTCCTACAGCTGAAGTAAATCCTTTTCAAGGATCAAGGTGTTGGGCAAAGGAGGGGATTGTCCCACTCTGCTCCACATTGGGGCAGCCTCACCTCGAGTCCTGTGAGCTGCTTTGGGTGCCACAATATGCAAGATATGAAATTATTAGGGGGCACCCAAAGAAGGGCCACAAGGATGGTGAAGGGCCTTGAGGGGAAGCCACATGAGGAATGGCTGAGGGCACTTGGTCTGATCAGCCTGCAGGAGACTGAGGGGAGACCTCACTGCAGTTACAACTTCCTTGAGAGGGAAGAGGAGCGGCAGGCACTGATCTCTTTGGTGCCCAGTGACAGGACTAAAGAGAATGGCCTGAACTTGTGTCAGGGGAGGTTCAGGTTGGATATTAGGAAAAGTTTTTTTCTCCCAGAGGGTGGCTGGGCACTGGAACAGGCTCCCCAGGGAAGCCTGACAGAACTGAAGAAGTGTTTGGACAATGCTCTCAAGCATATGGTGTGACTCTTGGGCCTGTCCTGTGCGGGGCCAGGAGCTGGGCCTCTTGTGGGCCTCTTCCAACTCAGCAGATTTTATGATTCTGTGATTTTCATTTTAATGAAGGCTTTAGGACAAAGGATATATGTTTCAATTCAGCCTTGATGAAAATAAATCCATCTACAGCTTGCCAAAATTCTCATAGGACACCACAACACTAGCTGTAGTAGCTATCTGCACAAACTGCACCCAAATTTAAAATCATTATTTCTGTTTTAACAATTATTTCTGTTCTTGTATAATGATACTCTCATGAAATTCAGCTGTGGGTAGTATGTTCTGGGAAATGCAAATGCTTTCTCCAGTTGGCACCTTTTTCACTTCTCTTCATTACCAAAAAAAATAGAGCAAGGACATACTCTACAGCAACACACATTTTAAGTGACTCTGCAATGATAAGAAGCTGTTCATGCTCAAAAGCTCTGTTCCCTACTCACAGTGTTCTCTGTGCTAGCTGGTTAATTTGTACCTATCAAGCTTTCTCTTCAGCAGACAGGAGACTGTACGCTCTGTTTTTATGTTGGTCACAGCTGGGATTTTGTGGACTAACATGAATGCTGGTAATTACCAATTCCAATGGAGGAACACAGAGGGAGAGGACCTACACTTCCAATCATTAGGGTACCCTTAAGAAAAATATTAATGATCAAAGTGTGAAGATTCACATTCATCCATGCTTGAAAAATACAAAAAAAAAAATCCAAGAACACTTGCACATTAAAAGATGGCACAGTGTGAACCTAAAGCATGCATAAAGTGTATGGCAGCGTTGTCTGACTTTAAACACCTATTCTGAGCAAACATCTATTAAAAATCCCAAATCTGTGTATAAAAACTAGGCTATAAATTGTTGCACTGTAAATGCAATACTTTGAAAAAAATGCCACGTGGAAAACATTTCCAGATGTTTCAAGTTTGCATGTAATATTAAAGAAAAAAAAAAGAGAGAGAAATAGCAAACTAGTTGTACAATGACATTTCCTGTGCTGGAATGTCTTGCAGGCCATATGGGACTTGATATGGCACTTAAAAAAACCAAAACAAAACACTGGTTTACTACAAGTTTTATGAAGCAATCCATTTATGGTTTCTGTATTTCAAATCTGCTCATGAACTTTGCTCATGAAGGCATCTGAGCTGGCAAGTGTATTCCATAAGGAAAGAAGTAAAGGCACTCATGTTTCCAAATGTATAACTCAATCTACTCCAGAAGTCTTTGCATTTCTGAGGGGAAACGAAGCCATCATATTAGGTACCCAAATCTAGTTTCACCTCCTTTCTGGAGCTCAACTGTGCTTCTTGAGGACTACTTGACTTTTCAATGCAAAGAAATTTAAAGTAGTACTGAACAGTTCCCATCACTTGAAAAAAAACAGAAGTATTGCATGAAAACTTCTCTCAGCAGAAGCCATTATGGCCACTACCATCACAAGAGGCAGGGAAAAGGACCATAACAATTTAGAAAGCAAATCTAAGTTCACACAAATGAGCATCTCAGTATTTCTGAGAAATCTTTGCTGTTAGCTATACAAGATAAATAAATCTGATGTTCTACCCAATGCTCTCTAGCAGACAGACCAGCGCTGTCTGTTGGGTAGTTTTCTAAATAGCCAACATGACACTCAAAAAAAAAAATTACTGATTTTTTTCTTCAAAAGGTTTTCACATGCAGAGTCTGCAGTCTGAAAGTGCAGAGAAGTGTACAATCATTGGGCTTTCCAATCTGGAACGGACAGATAAAGCAGAAAAAATAACATGCAAAGTCAAAGCAAGATCAGGAAAAGGAAGAAAAGAGAAAACTTAACTTTAGTAGAGTACTGGTCCATGGTTTTGTAAATGAAAAGTGTCAAAATATGACTGGTAGTACTTTTTTTTCTAACTATTCTGCAATCACCAATGAAAAAAAAAGTCGTGCATTAACTTCTACAATCCAACAGAACATTAAAAAGAAACCTGTCCAGTTAGTTTTGAATGTATACCACAGAAATGAAGGTCACCCTCCTCAAAAGAAATATGAAAGGTCCAAACCAACAGACAAATCTGAAGCGGTTAACTTGTGTTCTACTGGGTAAGTTTAAGCATCTCTTTAGGCACTTCACTGGTTCATTAAATGCAATACAAAATAAAGCTATAAATATCAACATTTTGTGCTCTCAAAAATTAGTCAAAAGCAACAGAAAACAGCACAAAAGTGTGACATTTTTGGCAGCTTAGTTCTTCCCTTCCCCAATATTACTGGTTGTCCAAAAATGCTTTGTTTTGGGGATGCTTTGGCATCTCAGTATCAGGTTGTCTTAAGCCATAAAAGCTAAAACAAAACTGCTAGGCCTTAGACAATAAAGAAATTTGGTTTTAAAATTTCTTTATGGCTATACAAGAAGGACACTTTAGCAGTGGCATGTCAGGGAAAAAAGCTTGCTTTCTTTTTAAATATTGCACTTTTCTTTTGTTCACTCACACTAATGCATAGAAACTTTTAAAACTTTGAATATTACAATTTCATGCTATGAAAAAGTTATGGGAAATAATTTCTATACATCCAATATGAAAGAATAGATATTCTAGCCTTCCTTTACTTTCCTTAGTTAAAACGTTGATAAAGAAGAGAGTGCAAAAAACCCCACAACCCTATTTTTGGTCAGCCTGTGTATTAATTTTATAGGTGCCAACTAAACAAATTGCAACACGTGATGAGCATGGATATTGTCAGGACAACTGAGGGTGACTGTCAGTAAAACAAGACTATGCATGATTGAAACACAGTAAGTGTGGCTGAAATGGCAAATTGTGAGGCCTCTTCTCCTCGCGAAGGGGCACGACAAAGCGTGAATGAATTTTGCACTTCAGTAGCATGCTGTAGGATTTATCAAGATTAATTTCACATTAAAGTGTGCTCGATGTTTGCATCTACATCTCGCATCACCTCCAATTGCTGTAGTAAGACAGTGGCTGGCAGCAGTCTCCGGGACACACAGGAGAATCCAGTGGGCGATTCGATGCAGCACAGCCCGCGCGCCTCTGTCGCGAGTCACGACATGGGGGGACGTTCTCAGGACAGGCAGAACTGATCTTCTGCTGGACTCCACTCATCTGAAAAATGATTGCTCGGAAAAAGAAGTCTCTAAGCACTTCACTCCAGTGCTTAAAGAGCAAAGCGCTAGGATTGGATACAATAAAACCAGTTCCAGAATCCTGACCACGGTGCAGAAATCCAGCCGGAAACAATGCAGAGTAGCGCTCCTCAGTGTTACTTTTGTTATCATTAGTAATGTTAAGCATCAAGAAAATAAAACACGTCATTGCACATTACAGCCGCCAAGAAGCACGGCTAAACTTTGACACTAGAGAATTGAATAACCTGATGCTACATCACAAACAGCTTCTGGTGTGTATCTATTTCGAAAGGTCTTTACATACTCAGTAAAAGCCCCTGTACTCCTGGCCAGCGAGTGCTTCAGGTTAAGTGACGAGTTATGGCACGAAGGGCATACAGAAGTTCGGCTTGCATCCGAGCTTCCATCAGAAGTAGATTGACATGAACCTGTAAAAAATTACATCAGCCATTTAGCTCACCTCTGAATGCAACATGGTTTATTCATTCAGGCTGAAAATTCTAACCTTTAGTAAAGTATCGCTGCTGGAAAACTTTGTCATTTCTCCCTGTACCCTGCTGCAGGACTACAGTTCCTCTAGAAAGAGCTAGGGATGCCAATATGGACACCATCCCAGGACTGCAAGGAACTAGCCTCAACTGCTGCCTTAAGCAATTTCCATCTAAGAAGTCACCCTTAAACCTTTTTTTGTATCCTAATGGCATTAGCTCTTTAGCTCTAACTAAAGTTAGAACTATTAGTTCTAACCAATAAATTATATTTGGTTATCTTTACTACTACCTGTGACCATTATATAGGAGAACTGAATAAGGAACAGTTTCCATGCCAGATAGGCTTGCAGGGACTCATGCACTGAACCCTTCTCAGGAAGCATTTAATGTGATATCTGAAGGCTTGTTGACATTTTTATTGCTGAAAAACACCATAAAGTATGCATATATATATATATATATATTTAGGTATTTCTTGATCTCCAAATCCCAGGTATTGGCATATTGATCCCTTCTGCATTCTCAAGTTTATCTTTAAAACTTCACTTTTATAAAGTAGCTTTACTTTTTTTTTACAGTTGTCCATTCAATTTTATGGAGAAGTGACTCAAAATAGTAATAATAATAAAAATTATTTCCATCACACTAAGAAGCATTTTTGTCAAATTGGTACCTAACACTCAAGAAATTACTCTCATTTGTTTTCCTCTGATTTGAAACAGTTCATGTGACAGATGCTGTCATTTTAGGTGTCCCCATATTTTTATTTTCAAAGAGCACAGGGCTCTCTGTGAAGCCACTCTGGCTTTGGAGCACATACCTTCTCCGAGTGCTTGAACTGGCGCCAGTAGCTGTCGTACATGCGCTTGGTGGTTCTCTCTGGGTAGCAGGTCACTGTCTTTATGTAAACCTTCAGGCTGCGTTCAAGTAGCTGATTCACTTCTCCATAATCGTAGTCATCATACCTACATAACACAAGCAATCATTCTGCTTGATGTAACTTCCTAAAAGCATTGTCTTTCGCAGCATCATGTTTTCAAGCCTGGGAACTGGAACGTTTATCATACGTGACCAAAAAACATGTGGTAAGAGAGGATCTGAAAGGCTTAGTAGGATCATAAAACTTTAAGGCTGGAAAAGACCTTTAAGATTATCAAATTCAATGGTTAACCTGAAACCACCACCATGTTCACCATTAAACCACATGCCCTATCCACCATTTTATGAACACTTTCAGGGATGGTTGCTCTCCTACTTCTATGGGCAGTTCAAATGCTTTACAAAATCTTTCTGTGAAGAAATTTTCCCTAATATCCAAACTAAACCTCCCCTGGTGCCACTTGAAGCCATTTGTTCTCATCCTGTCACTTGTTACCTGGGAGAAGAGGCTGACCCCCACCTGGCTACAGTCTCCTCTCAGGTTTTTGTGGACAGTGATAAGGGGCCCCCTGAGCCTCCAGACTGAAAACCCACAGCTCTCTCAGCTGCACCTCTTAGGACTTGTGCTCCAGACTCTTCCCCAGCTCCATTGCCCTTCTCTGGACACTCTCCAGCCCCTCAATGTCCTTCTTGTAGTGAGGAGCCCAGAACTGGACACAAGATTGGAGCTGTGGCCTCACCAATGCCAAGTACAGGGAGAAGGTCACTGCCCTGCTCCTGCTGGCCACACCATTGCTGATCCAGGCCAGGATGCCATTGGCCTTCTTGGCCAGCTGGGCACACCCTGGATCATGTTCAGCTGCTGTTGCTCAGTACCCCCAGGGCCTTTTTCACTGAGCAGCTTCCCAGCCACTGCCCCCAGCCTGTAGTGCTGCCTGGGGCTATTATGACCCAAGTTCAGGACTCAGCACTTGGCATCACTGAACCTCATACAATTGGCCTCGGCCCACTGATCCAGCCTATCCAGAGCCCTCTGAAGGGCCTTCTTAGCTCCTTCCATCAAATCAATGCTCCTACCCAGCTGGGTGCTGTCTGTGAACTTGCTTAGGGATGTTGTCTTTCCTGAATGAAGGATACAGGCTGGCTTCAGAGAAGACATTTCTGTAAAAATTTCCATCCTGACTAATTTTCTGCACTGGAAGGAGAAATGATACTGATATGCCAGCAAAATCACTCTAACTTCCAGACAGAGGTACCATCTCTACTTTAAACACCCAATCTAAAATGATGCTTTACACATGGCTTATTTTTCTGTTTACATAGTTTTATCATGTGTTCCTAATCCAGGGAATTTTTGTCCATACCTGATTCCATACATACAGTGGACATAGTTAAATAAAGCTCTTCTTAGTGTAGTTGTATCAACATCTTCATGTGTTGCCATAGTGTTATATGTGAGGTTATACACCATCCGAAACTTCTCATCCAGGAGATGCCCAATATCAGAATAAAGCCTGTTTACAAGGGAAAAGCCATGATTTTCCCAAGTATAGTCCTGCAGGAAGAAAAGAAAATATATAAAGGCACAAATGAAATTAATTCCTTATGTCATCTTCTCTACAACTCAACAGTTTTTGTTGTCTGATAGTTATCAGTTTATTCTCTTCCAAAAGTTGCATTTTGAATCCTTCATCCACATCACCTGCTCCATTCCCCCAGAATTCTTGGCAATGATTTTCATGTTGCGACACCCCAACCCAGGATATCATTAGCCTACAGGCAAAAAAACCCAAGCTTCTCCTAAGTTCTTAGGGAATCTTCTTCTGCTTTGCCACTCTGACCAGTATCATTCCATGTGGGCCTGGCCTTTAAGTTTAAAAACTTGTTCCTCTTGGAGGCTTTGGTGCTTAGCTCCAAGCAGAGACGGATTTTTTACTTCCAGCCAGGATGTACAATCATTGGGTAAAGTACTGAGCCATCCCTGAAAAAACTGATAAAATCCAGGCTGCTTTGGTCTTAGACAAGCACCTGGATTGCAAAAAGCCTGCCTGCTTATATGAGGAATCTTTGCAGAGTGGTGGCACAGCAGGAAGAACCATCCTGCTCCAGAGCAGGGAGCAAGGGTGCTCTGCACTGCCGTCACACGGAAAATGAGAGTGTGCCCACATCCTTGTCGAGTGCTCTGTCATCCCATCACTGATGGCATCTTTACAACTGAGGGCATCATCTCCATGTCCTTCCTGTTTCTGGCTGTTTTCCAAAGGTGCTGCCAGGCCAGGGCCCTCAACTGGGCACCCTGAGGCATGTCCACTGTCCTGTCCCCTGAGTAGGGCAGCAGGAAAGAGCAGAACAGTGCTCCGTTGTCTCACGGAGGCATCAATGACATCTAAAACATGTCACACCATCATGTTTGGCCTCTAGCTGCCAGTACAAAAGACTGTAAGGCTTGTAAGAAATATGCCATACCCATACAGCCCTGGAAAGGTGTCCAGGACATCACAAAAGCCTCTGAGAGCTAGAAGGCCTAGAGTGGGGAAAGCACTGCTGACTTACAGCAATTGATCCTATTATCAGTGAAACCTCCCACCTAAAAACAACCTTAAAGACATTCTGCTGTGTATAAAATACCTTTTTTTCTATTAATAAATTTAAAACCATAGAGACAAAGGCAGTTTTGTTTTATCAGAGTAAGGATTAGACTTATTGTGTTTGGGATGATACTGAAATTTAAGTATCATTAATAGCAGAGAATTTGGGAGGCTGTGGATATATACATCCAACTGCTAAGAGCAGGACATAATAAAGTTAAATTATCAAGGTGACTCCTTTGAATGTAAGCCAGAAGCTGTCCTGTTTATTTAAGAGCAGAGATGTTTCAGTTCCAATTTCAGCTTTTTTGGAGCTTTTTTCCAAGGGAGCCTGCTGCTCCTAAAGTAGTTAGGGAGATTGTTTGATATATAGGCACTGACTATGCCTTATTCTTTTTGGCAGTAATAACCTACTTCAGGCTCATATAAAGACCACAGAATAAATTATCCAGTTCAGCAGAGACTGCTATAAAGCTAAATACATTTCCTGAGAGCGATCGTGGAATTCTTTATTTTACAGTCTCAGATACATCTTCTGACCACAGAGTTTTCCTGCACCCACTGTCATTTTAATTAAAGTTCTCTGATTTGCTTGGAGATTTCTTCAATTGCTTTCCATTTACTTCTAGACTGCTTATGAATGTGCTCTGTAAGACAGAACAGAACCACCTAGAATGTCCCTCCTGTTATATATAATACGAACCTCATGACTCTGGTCATGGCAAAGGATGTCAGTATATAAGACAATCTACATGTAAAATGTAGGTTCTGTTCTTCCAACAACACTGAGAAAAATGTATTAAAATACAGCAAAAACTTTAGTAATCATATTTAGGAACTCCTTTTCTTTCATAACATTCCAAGTCCAGAGATTTGCTGCACATAGGAGAACAATACTCCCCAAATCACTCTCACAGACCTGTATGTATCCAGGTATTGAAAGCCACTGGACAGAGAGTATTTGGTAAAATGACAGGAATAAAGAGTTGCTCCAGTGGATTTTTTTCCTACAACATCTGAAGGGATGGGGAAGAAATTCTTGCTTTTCTACCTTTCCCTTTTATTCCAGATATGCTTTATAGTTTTCAAACAATAATACTGGTAATAACTGAAGTAAGGTGGAAAGCCAAGTATTGCCTTGACAGAGATTGAAAGTAGTGAAAGACCCATCTCAGGGAGATTTATGCAAGGTTGTGAGTTATTTAACGAACCAGGACAAGAAAAGAAGCATGCAACAAACATGCCCCACTATAACCACTTTATGCTCTGTAGTGAGATATATAAACATTCTTTGAGTGAATGTGCTTTAAAGAGATGGTACCTGAGCTCTGAATGTTGGCAGATGGTCTTCTCCTCGCCTTGCAAAGTCTTTGTACCCAAACCCAGGATCCTCAACATAACGGGAGACATCTGTAGAAACTATTTCATCATCAAATGCTGGGAATAAAACAGCAAAATGCTTTGCTTTAGGCAAGAACGTGAGTTAATGCCAACTTCCAACTACCGCTCTACTGCAGGACTAGAGGGCAATTTTAGAAGTTATGCAAAGGAGAAGAGTGGTACAAAGGAAAGAAACATTTCAATCCTCATCTGCTTGTATTGGATACATTGCTTTCATTGAATCCATTAAATGTCAGCTTATACCAGACATCTAATGTACTTCTACAAAAAGAAAAGAGATGGGCTATACTTCTGTCTGGAGGTTTCCTTTTCTCTCTGTTGACTTCTGAGGGAGGCTAATTATCTTAAGTCAGGAAGATGAACATCATTGGCAAAGTCACTGTGTTAGCATAAGAAACAAAATAATGGATCCTTGACAGCAGGATTGTTGTACTGATTAGCCTTTGTGTCAGGAATCACACTGTCTCTGTCCTGTAAGCTGGAGTATGAGCACCAGGCAGCAACACAACACTCCACTGGTAAATATCAGCTGAAGATTATATGAAAGCAAAGAGCTCTACAGTACATCAGGGTGAAATTCTGCCAGGAGCTGTAGTAACTAAGCATCTTCAAAGAGCTCCAAAACATATCACTAAGCACACGCAGGTTCTCTATCAGGAGTCAATCTTTCCCTCCCGAATAAACAGGTGGCTTGATTGTGTAACTACCTCTGCAGAAGTTGACTACTGCATAGCTGACTGCATTTGACCCTGATGTTAGAATCATGGCTTGCTTCCACATGCATTGGTAGAACAGTTGCCATATGTCCACTGTTAGCACCTTGAAAAGTCTGTTAATCTAAGAATTGCAGAAGTGCTTTATCTCCTCTTTGCCTCATTAAACAATCAAAACATAACCATGTAGGAAGAAGCTTGGACAACATCTGCTACAGTAAATTCTCAGCAAAGAATAAAAAAACCTGTACACACACACTCCTCTGCCCTGAGGAGGACTGGATTTCATCATGAAAGCGTAAATGCCCAACACACACAGACTCCTCAACTGAAATCAGCAAATGGTAAAGAGGGAACAAAGTCAACAAAACTATCAGCAACCCTACTCAAAAATCCCTCCTGTCTTGAATGACCCCTTTTCCTTAAACACCTGAAGTTGCGCAGACTCATGGAAGTCCTGATTTGATAATGAAACTGCAATGAGTGTCCATTTATCTGCACTGCTGATACTGCCTGACCAAAGGGAACTACAGCAGGAATTTACAATGTCCATTTCAAAAAATCCAGCCTGATGTTGCTGGATGTATCTTCTTTCACAGATTTTTCCATGTTCCTAGAGAGCCACAAAACAATCTCTCTGCTGATCCTCAGTACATTCTTCCTCCCTTTGGGGCTCTTTGCACAAACCCATTGATTCTTTCAAACATGCTTAGTCTGAAGCTGTGGAGACCTAAATTCACTAAGAACAGAGCAGTAAAATGTGAAGCATTTTAGTGGTCACTTTTTAAAAATACACAAGCAATCATCTTCAAGTAGCTTCTACTATGAGGAGATAGCTAAAGATTCTGATTGTCTTAATAATCTTTCTTCCAACACTTTCTTGGGGGAAAAAATACCTTTCTGTCTGTATGAATCAGGCTTCATTCAGTAGTTTGTTAGAGATGAAGGCCTCCAGAGCATATGGAGAATATGGGAAAAGAAGGTTCCAGCTCAAAATTTGGAAAATTATTTAAGAATAAAAAAATGCTATCAATCTCTATCACAAAATAGGCAGTGGAACAGCACAGCAGTATGATCAGTCAGAGCAGCAAGTTGGAAATGTTCTTTCCAGGTGGGTAGTAAAATGGTAAAGTAGTTGACTTTCATCATCTTATTCCTAAACTAAATGTCATATCTGAAAGCTACTTGTGAGTGTCATTGAAGTTCTAAGCTCCATAGAACCTACACCTGTGAAAATATTACTGAATATTTATTACTAATGTATTCATTAAAATTAATAAATTTATTAATTATAATTAATAAATCAATTATTTTGATGATACAGAACGTATAAAGAAAGAAAAATGTACACCCTACTTTTTAAGGAAGCCTACAGGCCTTTTTTCCCCTTAATATACAACAGCTAAATTTCAAGTAGTAAAAAGGATGATATTTGCCAATCAAGAAATCCTAGGATGACGAAGCAAAAGGTAAGGCCACCCTTACTACACACCTCCTACATGAAGAGCCAGAATAAAGAAATGGACAGAAAAAGTTTCAGTCACTGAACTAGCCTCAAGCATTTATTTCTTAAAAAGCCCAAACAAAATTGAACTGGAAAAGCCCAAATACCTCCACTAATTACTAGCAGACTCTCCTTCTTCTCCTTCTCAAAGCGAGTTGCCATTTCTTCCTGAGAGGCTTCTTCATCCTCTTTATCTTCTTGTAGTCTCTTCATCCTTTCCATCAGGGCCTCCAGCTCACTTAAAGAATCTGCAATCTGCAAAAAACACCATGACATTCTGCAAAATTGGAAGATAGACAACGTGTGTCATCTTCAGATTTCATGCTTGACAGTAAACGTTCTCAAAACCAGCCAGCAGCAGCAAACACAAATACTCAAGCCAGAACGCATTTTGCCACATAGATCATAGGCAAACAGCTTTCCCACAGCAGGGAGACAAGAGCTGGGAAGTGTTAATGCTGTCTGCTGCAGTAATTTACTGCAGTGGGATTAACAGTGAAGAGGTGGTGTTTGAGTGTGGAAACCACAGTCACTCATATTCCACCACACAGACAGCTCAGGAAAACCCATCTGTTTGCCTACATCTCCCATAAACAACTTTTCATACTAAGGTAACTATATTCAGTCCATTGGCAATGGAAAATATGCTTCTGAAGAGATGCAGTGCAACACTGCCTTACAGAAACACAACCTGAAATGGCAAATTGGTATTTTTCTTTCATTATGCGTAACCAAAACAGCCACTATGTTGATCCTTTTCCTTACTTTTGTGAGGAAAAAACGCCTCTTTTTAATAGAAATACGTCAAAATTTTGGTTGCTCTGTACCTATCATTCAGGTTTTTTATAAGATAAATTATTTGGTTTTTCTTTCCCATCTTTTTGAGCCTGTTCTTTTGCCCATAGTTACAATTCTAGCAGACTCCTCACTGCTTAGCAATATGCACAGTCAGCAGCAATGCTCTGCCCACTACAAATGGGGAATAAGGGGCCTCCATGGCATGAGCTGGCATGTTTTACAGCCCAGAAATTTCATACACAGTGATTGAACCGAGTGATGACATGCTTACATTCTACTGGTAATTGTAAAAATTGTATCTAGCAACTCTGCTCATAATCCTGATTTTCCATCAAAGGCAATGAGGCTAATTCATCTGTCGGCATTAATTCAAGGGCATGTCTTCAAAAGCATTCTAGAGCACCTTCCAGGAAAAAATGTCCAGTTAATTAACTGGTAATCAAATTAATCAAGTTAATTAACTTAGTAATCAAAGTTCTCTGTTGATTCAAGACTGGAATGCCAGCATGAAGAATTAAGTAATTTTATTTCAGACATTTCCTCCCATCTACACAGAAGTGTTTCAAACTGTTTCGTGACTGTAGGCCTTGAAGTAGAAATAATAATAATAATAATTATTATTATTATTATTACTACTACTACCACTTCTACTACTTCTATTTTTTTTCCATTTTTTCTTTTCACTCCCTATGTTAGGAACATGGATGGAGCAATGCTCCAGTCAATGCCACACTGTCTAAAGAAACTGGGATTTTGAGCTTTCCGCTGAAAGCAAAGTTTTAGTCTTGCCCGATGGGTGGTCAGATTAACTATCAAAATCACACTGCTCTGACTACCATCCACTGTTAAAGGGTGGTTTTCAACAGATTGTGTTGGAAATTGCCAGAGTGTATGTAAGAATTACCAGACTGAAGCATTCCTGTAAAGTAGATGAAAAAAATTTCTAACTAAAATTTAAACAGGACAGAATGGAAGTAAGTTTTCTAATGCAAAACAGAGGCAAGCAAAAGAATTTTCTTGCAACACTAACCCCAAAGTTGCTACTTGTGAGGGATGCATTTTCTATGTTGTTGTCATTGGCAAGATCACAGACACAGAAGTTGTTGACTGCTATAAGTCTGACTCCATTGGATGTATCCGGATCTCTCTCTGGATTAATGCCACTACCAAACACAAAACTTGCCAAGGCATGATAATGGGCCAACAGGACAACAGCATGAACCAGTTCAGGAAGAGACCAATTATTTTCCCCAGTCTTGACAAGTTTCTGAAATGAGAATAAAAAAGTGTAAATATAACATTTCTTTTGGCCTCCAGATTTTCTATAAAACACTACACACTTCAAAAAGGGAACAATTCTTTCTTCCAATAGTACCATATTCCCCTTGCACACAAACTCTCACTGGATAAAAAAAGAGACACCTAATATATTACTTCTTTTCTTTTGGGCTATTTTAGCCAATGCTATTCCTAAAAAGAAAATCTTTTTGGCTTTGTCACACAGGAGAATCAGCTTGTTTGGTGCACTATACTTCCCTGAACTTTTTAAGTCAGGGTAACAAAGCCTAACCAGGCAGAGTTCTGCCTGTAGTTCCAAGCCTAACTTGCACAGTTCTAGGCAGTTCTTTTCACCAGACATTTACTGGTATTTACAGGGCATGACTGAAGAGGTACCTGGATGTGCTCTTTCGTGATCAGCCAGGGCCGGTGTGCAAGAAGTTTGTTTATTTCGTTCAGGTTTTTCAGTCTTTGGGGAATGTATTCTAAACCATTCAACCACTCTGCAATCCCACCAGTCTTCAGAAACTCATCAACGTGCATATTTATTAGGTAGGAACACTGATGTCTGGCAGCAGCCTGGAATAATTAAACACAGAGTGAACAGTACAGCACATTAGTGTGTGATCTGGCTTTGCTGCGGGTGGGAGACAGGTTAATAACACAAAACAAAAGTACAAAGTAAAATTCCAAAAGGCCTTGTGAAAATGCATTGCAATGCACTTCTATACAATATAGAGGATTCTCCAACAAAAATAAATTTGATTACTCTGGATTGCAAAATATAATTTCAGTTGGAAGTGATCACTAGAAGAGAACCCTCTGCTCACAGAGCTGACTTAGAACTTGTTGCTCAGAGCCTTGTCCAGACAAGATCTTCACCCTTGGAGGTCACAGAACCTTTCTTGGTTCCTGCTGCAATGTCTCAACATCCTCAGAGAGAGAATTGTTTTCCTAGTGTCCATCTGGAATTTTTTGTGACTTGAGTCCACTGCATCTCATCCTACTGCTTCACAGTGATGTGGGCATGAGAGAGAAGCATCACTGTGGTAAATGTAGGTTGCCAATTCTCCTCTCTCACTGAAAACCTTCTGGCTAGGCATGTTTTACTGTGATTTGTAAAACCTACAACAAAAATTCAGCTTCTGTCACAATACCACCGTAATTTCTCCTTTCTAAATTCTTCCTGGTTTTGTTCTTTTTTTAAAATACAGCAGTCAGAGCTGCAGGAGAAGAGGCCCAGCCTGCTGGTACATACCATGATAGCAATGTAATGCCTGTAGGGCAAAGGAAGGGGCCCATCCATGCGCAGCATGTAGAACTGGCTGCGGAGGAAAGACTCCAGGTACTGAGTGTGGATACTCATGACCTGGGTGATGTTGTCCAGGCGACCAGACGTAGAATATTCTTCCACAAGAAGATTAGTACGTTCATCCAAACCGTTTGCTTGCATAACCTTGAAAATAAGATGGAGAAATATTAACATTTGGCCCTGGGGAGAAAAACACTGTGGTATGAAAGGTTTATCTGTGTCCAGACTTAAAGACAATGATGGAGTTCTGGATGTGTATTTGCAAACATACATGCCTGCATGAATGCAAATACACACACACAGATCCTGCTTGTATACTGAGAACTGAAGAGAGCTTTACACTGAACCTCTGTTATTTTTTATCTGTTTCTAAAAAACCTAAAACCATTTTTCTATACATCATCTTGAAACAGAGGAAGTTGCAGATGCTGAAATCAAACCTGTACAGAGAGCTGAAAGTAAGTAAGAGCCAAATGGAAAGGAAATTCTTTATGGAAGACAACCTGTTTAGACACACACCACCTGAGTGCTCAGCCCTAAAATCAATTTCAAAATTAATGGAGAGGAACTGGATTATGTAACCAAATTATAGAAACAGCCTGACAATCTACCCCTTCTGTGCTTGTATAATTGAAGAGGAGATCAAATGCTAATTTGCCCATAACATTCAGGTATTATTTAGATAGGAATTTAATGCTTTCTTTAAACAAAAGCTGTTCTTTAATTATTCCAACCAATCCAAACCTTAGGCACAAGATGAAATGAAACAGCAGAAGAGTAAGTAGCTCTTGCATTGCAAGCCCTGACACAGTATGAGTGCTATTACTCAGTGTTTATCACCAGAAACAGCCATTCTCAACATGTTCACCGCTGAAGTTAAAGCACAAGACTAGAAAACCCAGTATTTATTGACACTGTGCAGTAATAAACCAGCCAGCTTACTATTGCAAACACCACGAAATGAGAACATATTTTAGTTGTTTTACTGCACATGAAGATAGAAAATGCCTAAAACCAAGAAGCACAATGCTTTCGCTGAAATATTCTATTTAAAAAATGTTTTCTTCTTTATGATGTGCTGATGAGTGGACCATGTCTCAAATATTTTTCTACCAGATCTTACATAGAAGTCACATGCAAAGAAACAAAACAACATATTACATCTTCATTTCTCACCACTGTACTTTCCTGGTTTAATTTGTGGGCCCTGAAAGAAAGGGGAGAAGCAGCTACACAGTTAGGCAGCTTCATCTTTTTTACATGTGTATCTTCACTATGGCAGCTTTTCTGTGTCTTATACCCAAACCAATGCCTTCTCAGTGGTCCTTAATAATGTTTTTACCATCAGAATTTTATTCACACATTAGAGACCATTTATCTCCCTGTATATACCTCACTCCACTCCTAGGAGTCCCCCTTATTCTTCAGCAAGTGTATCTCCCATGTATTTAAGAGATTCTTGTCTCATTTAGTGGTTTCTTGGGGAAATCATATTTTTTGTGTCTCTGGTAGGGTTTCTAATCTTCCCAGCTTGTCAGGAATTTTCCTTGTAACAGTGCAAGTTATAGAAAGAAATTTTGCTGACAGAATCAAAATATAATCCTGTAGGACTGTGCTGTTGCTATGTTAGGCATAGCAATATGCCAGATGATTATTTCTAAGCTTTATCTCCATCTCTATTACTATCCTCTTCATACCGTGCATGTTCTTCCTCCTGATTTATTTCCTTCCACAGACATTTTTTTTAATTCTGCTTTCAAAGCCTTGTGGCTTGTTAATAGGAACCTTTACAATTAAGTCATTATTCTCTGCCCATATTCTTTCCATTGCAACAATAAAGCAGCCTTTAACACCAGTAGTGTTATTATCACTTCAGTGTGTTACTATTCTGTCACTAAATCCTCTCTATTCACGGTACTATGTCATGACAAGGAATGAGGGAGAAAGGCAGTCATTTGTTTAACAAATCACAGTTGGCATTTGTCATGGTAGAAATCTCCAGTCTGAAATCCACTCCTACCTTTCAACCATAAATTCTCTCAAGAGCCACAGCTATAGGCTAAGGAGTGAGGTCATATTTGCAGGTTCTCTCAAACTGAAGGTCAGGCACTGCTCTGAGAGCTACATAATCACACTGCTGCAATACTGGACAGGCTCCCTTCAGGTCTGGCATTATAAATAATATGTTCACAACCACCTGAGAAGAGCAGAGCTGTCACTCATGGCTGTCTCCGGGAAAACTGGCAACAGAAAAGATGTCAAACAGTACCATTTGTGTGAAAGGATGGGGTGGGTCTTACCCCCTGGAACCCACTCCAGAGAAACCACTGCTTTTGCTTTCAAGGGAGCTCATCCAGATACCACGGAACAAGCAGGATCATAGAACCATCCTCCAGTGTCATTATTCTCAGAACTATCACCCAAGCCCAGATAACTGCAAACTTACTTCATTCTCTGGTATAAAGGCACTTGGTCCTCTTGTCAACGGCAGGGAGACCTGTACTCTCTTTTCCTGGAAAAGAGTCACACAGTCCAGTCACTGTCAGGAATTACATATTCACCTCACAAGATGAGATCTTCAAGGTCTGGATTCTATTCTCTTCTCAAAGTCCCCTGGGTGTTCACTGAGGATGTATGGCACCACACCACATTAGATCAGCTTTGCATCCCCTGTACTTTGCATGAAGGAATGGCATTCATTTTGGCAAGGAACAACACCAATTTTGGGCAGGGGTAAGGCAGAAACAAACCCCAAAAATCTAATTCCAGTTGGTTGACAGACCAGTTTGAAGATACACAGACAATAGCAACAAAACATGTGGCATGATGCTAAAATTAGCCAATTTACTGGATTGAATGGAAATTTGAAAACAGAGGGGGGAAGAAACCACACTCAGGAAATTATAAGCAAGATGTTGGTTTTTTCAGCATCGGCATCTGATGAGATCCTTAGTGTTGTGAAGAGTGTAAGAACTTTTTGTGCCAAATATTGGCATGAAAAGCAAACCAGCAAGACCCAGTTACATGCATTTTCAAGAAACCTGATGAAAAGGCCACCTGGCTCACTGCTGAGCACACTGCAAGCAGCAAGAGCCTTGGTGTGCAAACCCCAGCTACAAGGCAGGAGGATATATTTAGTACAGAACAAGCTGATAGTGTAACAAGAGCCAGAGGACTTTTTTGATTTATTAGGGATAAGAAACTGGATTAAGATAAACTGGGCTGCCAACCAGAGGAGTGAAGGGGACCTGGGGAGGCTGTCTGCTCCTCCATCTCATCAAGGGCAGGACCAACACTGTCCACACAATTCCTGAACAGTGTTGGCACAATTCTCCTGGTGGTTCCTTCCCCTCCACGGGTCATTTATTTCAGTGACTAACTCCTCAAACTGTTAAACTTTTCCTAATGTCTAATCTGAATTTCCCTTGCAATAATTTAAAGCAGTTGCTTCTTGCCTTTTCTTCTTTTCCTCTTTATGGTTATTTTCCACCTATCTGGCTGGCTGCACACTTGTCTCAAGTCCCTAATTGCAACCACAGTGTTGGTGACTCTTAATATGTTATCCATAAACAGCAGTATTGGATTTGCATACTAAGTATTTCATGCCCCTAACATAAAAGGCTGAAGTTTTCCATAACAAATGACTCTTAAATACCTCTACCAGGGGGGCTTTAAGCTTAACTGCCAGTGTGCACAAACAGCAGTGCCAGTCCCATAATGAATGTGCCACTGATTTCCACCCAGGAAAATTAAGCCACTGGAGCTGCGTAACTATTGTCCTGATCCTTAAAAACATCCTGTCCTTTCTAAATTAGATTAAGGAATAACATGCAAAAATCAGCAATGATTATTCAGGAAAGATGTTCCAAAGCAAACTCTCACAGGACAATTGAATTTGTAACTTTGGAACAATTAGCTGCTAAAAGATGCAGAAATAAACTGGATCAACCACATGAAGCCCAGCAGCCAGGAGACAACTTCCTGCATCTGCTGCCTACTGTCACAGCCCCAAAAATCCTGTAAAACACTTCTCATGAACAAAAAGTACTCCATCTAAAGTATGAAGAAACGGTGAAGAGAGTCCTGGTATCTGCACATGCAACCCCTTCCTCACACAGTTACACAAGGCACAGGAAGACATCTTCTGCCCCTGAATACACAGTCTTGCCAGCAGCCAGTCATTTCTACCAACATTAAAAAAAAGACATGTTTTCCAAGATTGGATCCAAACTTGGATTTTACTTGGTTCATGAAGGTTATCTGGAAATTAAAGTTTAAAACCTTTATTTCACACTACATAATCTGGAGGAAGCAGCTTGTATAAGTGATACAACTTGGATACCTATACACTGTCAGCTTTTGCTGGACCATACCAGAGCTCAACCTTCTCCATCCTGCTCTCTGATCTGTACCTTCTTCAGGCTCTGCAAAGCTGGTCCTTAAGGCCAGACCATGGCAAAAAAATCCCTTTGTTGCTTCTGGCAGGATCTGGGCTCCATTCCCCTGTTTTCCCATTCAGTGTGACTGCTATTACTCCTTTGTGCCTGCAGATAAGCTACTGGTGAGGAAAGGAGGAAACGGTACTTGGGTGGATGAATATGGGAAAGTATCAACAGTTAATTCCTGTGAATGATGACAGAAAGTCCAGGAGATAGTCAGACATGAAAAATGTGTGCAAATCTACTACAAAAAGAAGAAAATCCAACTCCTTTTGGGTGGTGGCTATTCTAAAAAAAACAAGCCTGGGAAAAAAAAAAGACAAACAACCAAAACAAGAACAAAACCCCAAAAGCCCGAACATGATCATTCAAGCTGACGAGTCTTATCACTAGACACTTACAGGTAGCTGGGCTTTTTTGATATTAGAAGTGATATTCTTCCCTTCCACCAACAAGAAAGACTATTTTTCCTTCTTGCCAAAGCTGTTATTTTATTAAAACTGGTTAAAACAAGATTGTGAGGAGAAAAGGAGCAAACATCATCTGGTTGCCCAAGTTCTCGGGATGCTATAAATAAAACCACGTGAAGTTTACAAGCATTGAGAAAGATAATGTTGGCTTTGTTGAGCTGTAGATAAGGACCACTCCTTCTGGGCATGCTTTATCTAGAACAATGATTTAAGGTCTACCCGAGAACCCAAACATAAAAAACAGTACGTGGGAATTAGAAAGCAACAGTGCAGATTTATGGTCCTTTATGGTGAAAATTCTTGCAAAGCTTCTTGTTTTCCGAGAAAGCCAGTTTGTTTTCCTGTCCAAGTAGTCTTTGCAGATTACACTAACTATCACAAAGTCAGCCAGGGTCTCAAATATCTTATTTGAAATTGGATTCTTTTGCTAAGAGGCTGAAAGAAGAAACAGGTTGCTCAGCAACTAAAATGATGCACACACATCTACCAGTCATTCTCTGCTTCATGATCCTCCAGAAACAAAATTACTTGAGTAAGAACAATTTCCATTTACATTAAGACTAGTACCACTCTGAGGGCTGTTTCCTCAGAAGGAATGAGATGATGAAGGGCTGCAAAGCAGAAAAAGGTGGGCCTGAGCATCTTCCTGAGAGAGGGGCTGCTGCAAGCCAGAGCCTCAGAGCAGGTTTAGCAGCAGTGTCACTGTCACACTGTGGTGTCAGACAGCAGAACAAGACCCCTGCAGAGCACAGGAGAGCTGATGCAGGAATCCATGAAAAATCCTATGTAAGCTCTACCTGTGACATCTTCCTGTCCTTAAACTGCACTTGCAATGGCGTCAGGACCTTCATCAGGAATCCAAACGGTGACAAAGTAGCAGCATTTCCCCTTTGCCCAGGATAAACTGTAAGAAATACCTTCGTCCTTGGGCGAGCTCTGCACAAACCCACAGACAAATCTGCAACTTGCCATCTCACAGGTTTATTTTCAGTTGTGGCAGTGACTGCACACCCTTCCCTCCCAAGATGGGCACTGGGATGTGGCACCTGCATCCCAAATAGCTGCCAAGGGGCAGAGCAAGGAATGCCAGAGCCACTGGGGTTGGTGATGTGGCTATGAAGGCCAAGGAGGAGCAAGCATGAGCCAAGCTGGCACTGGGATAGCACAGTGGCTTTCCTCCCAAAGCCCAAAGCAAAAGAAATAACCTTTCTTCCTCCTCACCGCCACATGAATCACCCTGTCCTCAGGCTTTAAAGAAATGGCTATTTTTAGCAAGCTGTAAAAGGAGGCTGTTTTGCTTGAGAATGGAAGTGCTAGCTGGTGGGGCTGATCAAACAGCTGCTTTAGGAAGCACTTCTGAATATCCAGGAAACATGGGCAAGAAGCAAGTGCCTGCACTGCTACGGGTGCAGGGAGGATTCTTACACACATGGCACATAAAATCTAGTTCATCCTGCACTTGACATCAAGGTGGCCATGCTTCAGTGGGATGGGGGCAGGGGAGAGAAGGAAGAAACATTCAAGAGGGAATTTTGTGAGCCATGACAGCGCTGCCACTCGTGTCCCTGCAAACTCCTGGAGCAGTACAAGTGTCTGGGAAACACTCATGAAGGGGCTCAAAACCTCCACTCTCACAACACCTGCCACCACATCAGGATAATAAACAGCAACAGATCAAATATAAATCCTAAGGGCATCCCAAAATTAGCTTCTCCTGAGGAACAAATTATTTTTCTTAAACAAGCAGAAATGTTTTTGGGGGAAAGGTAATGAGTAACTTATTATTTCTTAAACCTTTTCTTATATTATAATCTACAAGCCATTTTGCTACCATCTAGCCTTTGTAAGGATCTTTGTTATTTAAGTTCAGTGGTCTATCTCTTTAAAATACTCATTATCATCTGCAGCAATAATCTGAGTCAAGCGTGTCGCTGGGTGGGAGTGGAGAACTAGGTTTAGGATTCCCTATCTGGGGCTGAATCTTACCACAGGAACAGGTTTTATTCCCAGTCTCAGCTTTATCTTACAGTTCTTCAAACTCAAAATACACCAGTTCAACCTCACAGACTTAATGTTATGGAGCCCACATTTGGTTTTCAGCTGACACACACAAATGCCTTGAATTTTAGTTCACATTACAAGGAGCATTATTTGCTGCTGCTGCTGCTGGTTAAAACCCCACCTATACACTGCTTTTTCCTACTCCCACTGTTGTTACTGAACATATTTTCATTTTTTGTTCTTGGATCCTGGAACAGGATCTACCTCGGCTGGCTCTAATTACAGTCAAATGCTCTGATTTTCAGTAAATTGTAACATAATTTTAGTCATACAGTCATACTGGACCATCTGCTTATTCCATCCTCACTGAAAACAGAAGAAAGCATTAAAAAAAGTTATCTGAATATCAGTTGTGTCTTAGCATCTACTTTTATTCAAACTCTTCCCTAGGGATGCAGGAGGGATTTGGTTTATTTCTGCACATGCCAAGTTGCCTTTTGATTTAGCCACCCAACCTTGGCAGAGGAAGAGCAGTTCGGAAATGTGGCAGAAGTTTAGGATGCATCCAATTCATTTTAGATGGTAACTTCATTATTTGTTGTAAATTTGCAGAAGATCAATGCAATAGTTAAAACTACACATAGTCTTGCTGACTAAAATGAAAACCTCAATAGTCACAGTTTACCTGTCTTCACATGTCAGTTCTCCTGGGAGACTCCGATGGATACCTCAATAAATTGTTGTCAATAAATGTCAAAATTTCTCAGCTTTGCTGAATATACTTCTTTGTTCTAGTCATTCTTAAAAGAAAAAAAAATCTGTTTATGGCATCTAACGTAATAAAATTGGGAGCTTTATAGCTTCAGAACATATCTACAATTCATCTCACGTGAAGTTTCCATTCCAACTTCAAAAATTTAGATACACATTTGAAGGGTAAACCTTGGTGTCCTGTTATTCAAAACAATTTCTGCAGAAAAAGAAAAGCCATAAGACAAAAATGTGAAGAGCAAAGATTTGAAAGATGCATAACACTTTATTTGCTGGCAGTGCAGAACTCCTCCTTACAGCTCACCTATTCCTATAACTAAACCCAGGATATAACTCCAGAAGCAATAAAAGAAATGTTCAGAACAAACAACATCAAAATGTTGAGAGTTCACAAAGCAAAAATCCTAGCCTAGGGTCATTTGTTAGGGGCATTTCAAGTGATTTTGCAACAGTTTCTTCCTCTTAACAGACTGTCCAACTCCAAAAATGCAAACTAAGCCATAAAGATGAAAATTAGCAGAGGAAGTCAAACAGCAGGAAATCTTTTTTTAAATGAAACAGCATTTCAAAATACTTAAACCAGTAACTTTTAACATTAAGAATTTGGCATCTTTGTGCCTCACAGCTGATGAAGTGGTGCAAAGAGCTGGGAAAAGAGCCAATGTAGTACAATTGATGGAGAGCTTTTGCTCTGGTAACAGGTTACAGCCCTTTTGGATTTCACACAATAAAAGGAAGCCTATCCCAAGTTCCCGTCCCTCTACCAGCTATTAAGAACACAATCCACACTAATTAGAAACCAAAGGTCAGCAATTTCTACCCAGCCCAAGATGGATGGTCAGGCAGGAGAAGTCCCACAGTGGTTCCTCGCTCTTTCAAAGACATCCGGTACACTTGGCCCACGGGACAAAAACTCAGCAGTGAACACGAAGTTATGGCAGGAAAGCCTATCACCTTTTCCATACAGCAAACCTACATTTGCATCCTTACTGCTCCTACTGCTGGGTCTCTCTCCTTGCGCTGGAGATCAGTCCTGTGAACCAAAACCAGCCTCCATCTGCACCCAGGAGCAGACAGACAAGGACCACAAGTCACATGGCAGACTAACAAGTATGCTGAAAAACACTTATTTATTTAAGAAACTTGAACTGTATTTCACTTTTTTCCCCAGCCAGAATAGATCAAATGTATCAAGTTAAAGACACACCTTTAGCTTAACATTGACTGAAATTCAGGGTACATCTAACTGTGTAACTAAGTCTGGGGAGGTAGAAAAATAGAAAGACCTTCACAACAAAATTTGCTCAACTACTGGTGCCAAGTCAAACCTAATAATAATAATTAACACGTGAAAAGGATGAGAGACAAACAGCAACCTTTTCTACTTCTTTGTTGCTTGAGAATCACTTCTATTTAATATAAGCTAGACCTCAAAGTCTGACTTTTTACTCATGCCCCAGTTGTTCTCAGATACCAAGGATGAAACTCAACTGACCAAACACAAGCACCCAAATCACAGTTATCCAGTTGCCTGCTAGTTCAAATGAAAAAAGGAAGGTGATGTCTAACTCAGGATGGGAACAACTGTGTCATGGAAAAGCCTGAATTTTCACTATAGGACCTCATGGCTAACCAGGTATTGGTCTGAAGACCAGCAAAATATGTATCACCAGCAGACAACAAATGGTCTTCTGGTCTATTTCAGCCCTCAAAAAACTGCTCAAAATACCAAACAAAAAACCCCAAAACCAAAATCATGGGGAGAATAGAAAAAAGGAGAAACAATGCTTCTCTCATCCGTCCATGGAGAACTTCACCTCCTTCCCTCCCTGCACACCCAGCAGTAACACTGGAGTTTGTATGCTCCTCAAAAACTGCCCTCAGGACAGAAGATCTTGTGAGTGAATGTCTAGATGACTCAATATACTACAAGCACAGCAGAAAAGCATTTTCTATGTTTCAACAGCACCAGAAATTAAGAGCAAAAGTTAGAAAACTTCAGTGGTTTTAGCTGGGACTTGTTTCATCTGTACCTTGGCTCCCTTCCACCTCCAGGTTTAGTCCACATCTGACATACTGAGACAGACCAGCATTATCTAGTTTGGAGAACATAGCCTTTAGCCATTAAGTTGGCAAAACTGCAGAACTGCACTGAGTTAATCTGGCTGCTCATCAGCCAGGACAGGAGTGCTGCATGTTGAGAAAGGCTCCCTGAAGCAGCACAGCGTATCCTTTAATCCCCTGCCTCCTTGCAGAGGGCTGCCTTGTCCTGCCTGAGCACAGCCCATCTAGCCAAGCCTGGTTGTGCTCTGCCAGAAGGGTCCCATGAGCTCAGGAGGCTGCAGGCTCGGCGTGGGCAAGGGCAGTGACTGTGGTCACACGTGTGGCCTCCATCCTCTTAGGGAGGGACCGGATCCACCTCCCCAGTGGATCCATGCAGCAGAACACTGCCAACAGGTACAGCAAACACTTGCTAGAAAGTGCAGACAGAACAGCAGCTGCTTTGACAGGCCTGAATTAATACCTAAATTAATGTTTGAGAGCACAGCCTCTTTACAATACAGTAATTGAATGGTTAAATACTTCAATTCATAAACACACACACACACACATTTGATTTATTTGGCACACTGCCAATTGGAGATTAAAAAACAAAAAGAGAGAAAGACCCCCTGGGGTATGCAAATCCATCATGTATCTCTGGCAGAACTGTCTCCCAAGAATGCTCTACCGAATTTTTAATAGAAGTATTGTCTAAAAGGCATGCCTTGTAAGCAAGCAAAATAGAATGGTATTCATCCATACTGTAAATGCATAATGGCATCCTCCTACTGTTAAGAAAGTGGCCCAGGGTTTGGTGGTTTTTTTGTTGTTTGGTTTTGGTTTTTCCAAGTATTTCAAAGATACTAAATGATTGAAACACTAAATTAATGTAAGGGCAGTACACTACACGACACTCTGACAAATTTTTAAAGAAAGTCTTGAAAGGACTCCACTGCAATTCATCCTTGAAAAACTTCAAATGCTACAGTATTTCAGCAGAGACATCATCACCAAGGGTTTATAGAAAAGAAGATGCATTTAACAGCATGTTACTAGAAAAACAAACTGGTTGAATTTTTAACTAGGGACCATCATCAAGGCTGCATTCTCTCATCTCTCCTCTTTGTTACTGGTGTTGCATTCATTATGACAAAGAGCAGAGAGAGAGATTTTAGGCACAGTGTGCCCTAAAACATTAGGATTTGGATTTTTACCAAGGTGAGACTCTTGAGGTTATGCCTACACTGCAGCGGCTGGCACAACTGCTGCTCTTCTACAAGTCAGCTTTAAAGAAGTTCTTGGCTTCACTGGTTTTGAAGAAGTCCTTGGTTAACAGTTCCTAAGTCAGGCAGGCACATGAAGCTCTCCTGCACAACAGGCTTGAGAAACCAGACAAATGTTGAGTCAGCCACTGCTGAGTTTCCAGTTAAAAGGATGAAGCTTGACAGCTCAGAGTGAACATAAAGAGATCTGCTAACAGCAAGTATGGAGTCCTACCTTTGCACTTGAATGGAAAAAATAATAACAATATCCTCCTCTGATTAGCATCTCAGTCTCCCACAGCTGCAGGGGAGGAAGCTGGGCTCTGACCTCTGCACCAGCTCACTAAAATTGTTTTCCTTCCCAGTTTCAACTTACCTGCATGACAGACTACCAAAAGCAACAAGGTCCCCTGCACTGGTCTCCTGGCCACACAAAGTATTTTGCTGCCTGAGGTGTTATTCAAGCAATGTTCGCGACTAATGTCAAACACTTCATGTCTACAGACTACCAAATACTGAAAAATCTTCACAGGCTGAGTGTGGTGGAAATCCACCACAAAATTTAACTCAAGGCAAAGGTTGAGGACCTTTTCCATGTGAAAACCGGTTTGACCTGTAACTATGAGATTGGAGATCACACAATCCAGCTTCCCAGGCATTTCCACTATTTTTCACCCTGCAATGTCACTGTACAGCTTACTCTTCTTGTAGCTGTTCTTTTAAAATTCAGTAGGAAGTACACTCTGCCTGCTCCCCTGACTGGCCACTGAACCAGGACACACAAGTGGGAAGTCTGAATTTTATCAGAAGAGCAGCAAATCCACTGCAGAGACACATTTTGCTACCTGGAGCATATCACAGGTGCTTCTTCGTTGCATTTCAGGGAATAGGTACATGAACAGAAGCCCCACACTCCAGAAATAAACTCAGCATGTGTGCCTGCCAACACTCCTTTCTGATAAGTCTGTGTCCTTGTAGTGTTTTCAGCTCAAAAAAAATTTCTAGGCCACCATCACTTTGCTGAGTAGTAAATGCTGCTGCAGACATACACTCCCAAAACCAAATTCTATTCAGAGACATAAGAAAGTCAAACAAATGGCACAAGCATGGGTTTTCAAACTGCTTTTCCCATACCTTTAATGTACCAAATTATCACAGCAGATATTTTGAATCTCTGTGTATGAACTATCTTAAGTGACATGGAAGTAACTGGCCAAGATTTAGAAAACAAATTCCTCTCACACAGCTTAAAGAGGGAAATGTGCTCTGCTCAGTACTGGAGCTCCTTCAGCTGGTTTTCTGCCATCTTTTTCATACAGGATTGTAAAACACAGTAGCTTGAGTCTTGGAAACAGCAACTCTGAACTGCTGATGTTGCTGTCACAAGCATGTCAAATAATTTTAATTGATTGCTTCCTTGCTGTCACAGTCCATGCATAATGTGCTTCTGCCACCTTCAATAAAAAATTATCAACCAACCAGCAGGCAACAAGCTCAAGCAGAGATACTTAGCCCTTTCCACAACGTGCAACTAAGCTGTGAAAATCCTTGCTGTAAGATGCTAAGGACAAAAAGCCAGAGTGTGTCTAAAAGTAAAGTGTTCAAGTTCATGGAAGAGAAGTAGAACAGTTATTAAATATGGAAAATTCACCTCCAGCTCAGGAAGATTTCAAATGGCAAATACTTGGATCCTGGGAGATAGTGCTGTGGGAGTGCATAACAAACTGTTCCATTTTGTGTCTCCTTTCTTCAATATCTTCCCTTGGCCATTGTCAGGATGGGAGTCTGAGTTGCAATCCGACCCACTGTATCTGCCCTAATGCTCTCATATATCTGCAATAGATTGGTGCAAAGATAATACTTATTCTTTATGTCCTCTTAAAAATGGAACTTATTTTCTAATAGAGATAGGAATTGGCATCCCCCAAGCAAGGAAGCATTTTAGCTAAACTGAACCATTTCAGAAATAAGCATTGTGCTAATCCAGGGTAGATGATGCAAGCCATGTTATGGAGCTCCTCAGTGCCTGGGTGAGCACATTCCTGCACTGCCTGTTCAACACAGGTGGTATCATATAATTTATTTCAGAATCTGAAGTACATTACACTTCAATTCTTTACTAATATGGTTTTAGGAAGCCAGTGTTATTATTCCCATTTTCTAAATGCATCTCATCAGAAATTTCCACAATTTAGATTTGAAAAAGGTGAAGGAAAAAATGCCAATTGTCTTTATGTTTTAATGCCTTCAAACATGAAGACAATATACCTATGATCCTTGCTACTCACCTAATGGGCAGAGGATGTTTGTTTAGATAGATGGTACAGGAAGAATATAAGCACATACTGGCTGTGTTACCTCACCATGCAGAACTTTAAGCCATTTGCATTAACATTCAAGACAACATCAGACATGAAAACATGAGCCAGAAACATAAGGTTTCTAATTTATAGCCAAATTTGTAGCTGATGTTCCTTAAAATTTTAAGTTAATCAATTGAAAAGATTTTAAACGAAAATGAGATGCCCCCTTGGCACAAGTTTCTTGGACAAATGCTTATGTACAACTAATGATCACTGACATCTTTGCAGCAGTTAAAATAATGTAAGGCACAGTGATGCTGTTCTCCTCGCTCGCCTGGGAAGGGACAGCCCTCCTGGACATCCAAAAGGAGCAATATCTTCCTGCATTAAGAGAAGCACCTTTTTTTGCCATCTTTCTTTGGCTGATGACTCAAACAGAGAGAATGTGCCAGACAAAAATAAAATCTCCCTGACTAACATGCTTTACATCTAGCCTAAAGGTACAATTTCCAAGGGCAAGCGCCTTGCTGTCTAAGCCAGGAGTTTAAGCCTCTTTTGATTAGTTGACTTGTAAGCATTTTTCAGAAGGAGGTGGCATCCACACCATGCCTCTAAGTTTACTGAAGTAAGTCTTCTTACACAGTCTCCCTGAAGGAAGTCCAGAAAAATCCTATAGGTGCTACGGCCACAGATGGTAAACAAGGGGTGAGCCTTTTCGATTTTTCACCTGATAGGAAATCCTAAAATGGTCACCAATTAGAACAAATTATTTCTCCAAGGAGTCTTGTTTGCAAAGGCCAGAGACTGTTTTACAATGAGCAGGGAGCTGACACACTGTTTTACATTTGACTAGTCTGGGAAAGTCTGGCTCAGAGACAGACAGGGGAAAGGCTTCATCCCAGTAGCACATTCGCAAGCCACCGACTTGCTGGAACGACCATAAGAATTCTTGCAGTCAGGCGGTTTCTTCCCCCCACTTTTTTTTTTTTTTTTTAAAGAACATTTTGAATCTTAAGTTACATCTTACTAAAGTGAGTCATTAGCAAGACACAATCTCCAAAACACACTGACTTAATGTAGCTGAGCTGGTGGCAGCGAAGACCTAAGATACAAATGTGTTTTCATGATGGAGCTTAAAAGATACACTGATTTTCAAAAATGAAGACTCTTAACTGTTAGATAAGATTTATTGCAGGTAAATACAGGACTCGTCCAGAGACAGATCAGCTACTCCTGCTCTCTCCAGCCACCCAGGCTAACAGATTGACAGAACTTCAGATTTACCTCCAGCCTCTGCTGGCAGGTGCTATGATTTTCTCAGAGTCCTGCCTATACTTTTATTAAGAGGGCTTTTGCTACAGTTTGGTGACTTAACAACTCAACCAAAAAAAAGAAGAAAAAAAGACAAAAACCAAAAAACCAAAAAGCACCAGCAAGTAATAAAGAAATAATAATCTCACTGATTTTATACCCTGTCTGAATAATGATTTCTGTAGCTATGGAAGAGTGATTAACATGCACTGCCTAATAAGGTTCTTCATTGCCCTCCAGTCGACTTGCCCTGTTTCTTAATGAAGTCACCAAACCCAAACTGAGACCTTTTCAACAGAGTAAGCCCAGCTCCAGAGACACATTCACAGCCTTTACTTGCCCCAGTCCTACCTCTACACAGACAGAGGTGAGACGATGAAATTTTTCATCCAACTTTTCTGGGGAACAAGAACTGACGCCACAGACCTACCTTCTCAAACACGACAAATTAATCATTTTGGATGGCTGGATGCTGCCTCTATGTATTCATGAGGCCCAGCTTAACTCAAAGGAGTGTCCCATACAAAACAGCAACAGCACTGGATAGTCAAACTGCTTTTGCTTGTATGGCGAGTTTCTGTTGGATAAATAGGTCAAGTAACTACACCTTTATCTAATACCTTTTGCATCAGTGGTCTAAAGAGCAGGGGCATGGAGGGAGACCCTCCTTCCCCCTCCGTTCCCCTCCTGCTTTTCTAAGCCATGTGTGAGAGATGTTTGCAGCCTACCCTCCGTGGCTGCAGCCTGCTTTCCTTCCACTTGGACTCTGCCCTGCTGGAAGAGGCACCAAGCCCCATCTTTCCTGAAGAACTACAATGCTGGCTGCAGGCTCCTTCAACCTTTAATTACCTTAAGTTGACCTTTTCAACCAACACACCTTTCCTCCCAACTACTTGTCAAGCACCAGCACAGAAGAAAGACAACTTTTAAATTGCTGGAATAAAAGTTACTTATTTCAAAGCAGATTCTACTTGAATGACCCTCAATGTTACCGCCTCGTCCAGTCTTTCCCCAGTGACATAAAACTTAAAATAATAATGTAATTGAATAATGTTTGTGTTTTCTGGAGGGAAAAGAAGATGAAAATATTCTATGAGCCATTAATATGGCACAAACTAGTCAGGAGTTTTTCTGGTTCAACCTTTCCACTGCATTTGTTTAAATGTGGCAGCTGCAAAATGTAAAAATATTAAATATGGTGGAGAAACAGAACTGAAAAAACCCCAAAAAACAAAACTGCAAGAAAGAACACAAAAGGCCATGTCTGATTCTAGTGAGATGCACCAGAGCCTGTCTTTTGGCTTTCAAAGGGAGAAGGTAACCAATCAAAATGAAGTGTTGACTAATGAACACCAAGCACCTCACGTGTTCCTGAAGTGTTTTGCTATGTCTCCTAACACTGGGGACTGGAAGTTTCCACCACAGGATATTAACAGAGTCCCAGTTTAGAGTTTTCTAGCCATAGTGGTCTAGAGAGAAATTGGCTGCAACTGAATTAAAGAGGACTTAAAAAACATGAATTAAAGAGGACTTCAAAAACACGGGTGCTCAAACAGCTGCCACTGCACATAATGGGTGTTGCCATCAGCTTTTGGAAGGAACTGAAGGAGCCAGCTCATAACGGGGAGAGAAATGTGGTGCTTCAACTTTAAATTCTTATTTATAGTGTGTTGTTGTCACCTTATAACTGGACAACAACAGGGACAAACTGGGAACTTCAGCATGCTTCAACCTCATATACACATCAAGCTGTGTAGAACGTTTGTGCACAACCACCTAGTCCAGCTTACAGAGTTAGTAGTATGGGTGCTTCTCTACAAATAGTTGCCTTAATTTTCTAACTCTAAGTCAGATACTGCAGTCAGGCAATCATTGCTCACTGGAATAATCACATCCTGATGCTGATTTCCAGGGAGGCACAAGGTTTGCTCTGCCTGCTGAATAGCCAGTGGGTATTTGCATGCAGGCAGCACGTTGACTTCAAGACACAGAACATATTGTAGTAAAGCAACATTTCAAGTGTTCTTCCACACTGGATGAGATCCAGCTGGTGTCAGGTAGAATATTTAGACAGCGTGTAGGCGCTCCATTTCATTAGAGGTCTAATCAAATTTCTAAATGCTAGAACAAATTACTATTTCCACACCTCTAATCAGCAATGAGGGTGCTTTACTCAGAGGAATGTCAATCAACTCAGAGGGGAATATTTTTTATTTTTTTAGTTAATAGGCCTAATTACTTTTAAACAGATTTAGAACCATATGGCCAAAACCCCTCCAGATACATTCAGACAATAATGTAACTATATTCTCTTTACCACATGCTACAGCAGGAGATATTAAACATATTTACAAGCACGTGCTATTAAATTAGGTTCAACACTGTTAAGACACTGTCTTATTAAACAGTTTTTAACTGCAGAATTCATATGGAGGAGAGAACATATGCTAGCTTTCAATTGTTTTGTTAGTATCAGCCAGAGCAAATCCAATGCAATAACAAACTGCCCAGAGACAAATAAATGATGATTTTGAATAAGCAGCTGTGTACTGCTCTAGAATGGTTTACACCAAGACAGCTTGTATTCCTTCACTGTCATGAGCATAACTTTGTTTACTGAGGTTATGTGCAATTGCTCAGAAGCATGAATTTTCATTTGAAAATGTTAAGTGAGGAGTCTTTCTTGCAACCATTCCTCCTTTCTAAGGAGCAATTTTAAGCCATCCTATAAAGCGCCAAATGACTCTGAAGGAATTTACATTTCTCTCCAGTTTCATGACAAAACTAATTTGAAATTTAATATGCTTTAAAACAGATACACAATTACGCATTTTGATTCCAAACTGCAGCAATTGAGACATATTGACTGTATTTGTGACTTTACTGCTCATTCTGAATAGATGAAAACCTGATTTTCAAGTTGCCTTTTACTTTTCTTTTAAATGTCTTTTGCACTTGCAGAGGTAACAGAGATCTATGACTCCAAAGAATTCTCACGAATGCGATTCCTCCTGGCATTCCTACACATTAACCTAACTTTAGTGTATGTTGGAAGACTTAAACCACAAGCCAAAGGGTGGCCCACACACCATATTCCCTTGTGATAAAGAATTATTACTTCTGTTCCAGCCTACTCTCAACACATGGAGCCAGGAATACTTCATATTCCACTCCATTATTGTTTTTTACCACCTGATCCCCTGATGAAGGGGACTACAGGTAGCCTCACACTATTACCAAGTTCAAAAGGTTGGAGGCTGAGCTCAGAATCCATTTGAAATCCATTGGTAGTCTAACAAAACAAGGTGCTAACCTTAGGAGTAACATGAGAGTCATTAACAACAACAAAAGGTGTTTAATCAGGAGGTTGTATCTGTTTATTTATCTTACCCTAATTCAGGTAACCAGGGACATTCAGGAAAGAATTAATATATCTTGCTAGATTAAGAGCACTAACTTCTGTCTCTTACCCTGAGCACCATCACTTACATCAGCCTCTCCCCAACTTAAATCCATGACTGCCACAAAGATTATGCCCACAAGAAAAAAGCCCATGCTTCAAAACACCTTCCACTCAATTTAAGAAAGATGTGAGAATGAAGATATCTGAATAAATAAGTGGTTGATATGGTCTGTAACAGGAACAAAATAGTTATTCAGCTTCATAAACACATAATATTGTCTACCATCTCTACCAGTATTTTGGCCCAAGTGATAGTTATCTAATGTCTGATATGCAAGAAGCATCCTATAATAAAAATTTGAAACTAGTAATTAAGAGAGACGTTTAAAATTAATACCCCTTGATCATGCCTCCCCTGTTATCAGTAACACTGGTCTGCCCAGGATGGCATACCAAGAGCTGCACAGAATTTCTTGAACTATCTGTAATGTATTTCATGGACGGACTGATAGGCAAACAATCAGAAAAAAATTGTTTGTGGCGAGTATCCCTACCTCCCTCTAATGGCATTTCACAATTTGATTCATCTGCATTACATTCCCTATAGCTTCTACTCAAAGCACAAATTCTACCAGGCTGGGCTGCAGAGACAACAATGGGGAGCACCTCTGAATACAAACAGGAACACCTGCAAAGAACAGAGAAATTAAACAGCATAAATTATTTCCATACAGGTTTTTCCAAAGATGAGGAGGTGCAATTTCTCATTAACTGAGGTCTCCCTTCTGAGAATTCAAATTTCTTGTCTACTGAAAATGCCCCATTTCCCCCTGGTCCATCCTGACCCAGTTAGACAAAAGACAATATTCAGCCCGGACACGCAAACTATGCTGAGATCCCCCATTTTTCTCCCACACTGTAAATGGAAATCTGATAATAAAATCTCCAGACCCCAGCTATGCACAGCCAGGGGAGAATTATACCACTATCTTCTCTCTCTCTCAAATCTCCCTAGCCAGAAAAAAAAACCAGTTCAAGTCAAGAACTAAATGAGTATTAGCAGCTCCCTCACCAATGTGGGAGAGAGGAAAAACCAAGGATGCTTAATGAACCATAGAATTTTTTTCAGATTTCAAAACACTGCCATTTAAAGAGATGTGAGATTTGAAGCCCTAATTAAGTAATATGCATAAATTTAAAGCAAATGTTCACAGAGTCCACATCTCCAAACCACAGCCTGTGATTTGGCTAATGCAAGACTCCACTCCCAGAAGTAAGTCTTAGCAGAAGACAACCTCCACACTTGGCTAACCCACTCGCAACGCTAAACCTCAAAGCTTCTTTTGAAGAAAATCCTCCTGCCCACTTTCTTTCCCTTCTCACCTCCATTCCCTCCTTGTAATTCAGGAAAGATTGTGTTTTTGCTTTTGTTATTTTTTTTTAATAGAATGACTCCTCTAAATGAACATGGTTGCTACGAGGCTACCTCTTACAGCTTTTCATTGCAAAACAGTGTCATTCGCCAGAGGTTCATTTCACTCATGCCACTCTCATTACAGGTCTAATGAAAATTTAATAGTTCTGCCATCTCATTTTCAGCCAATAAAACTAGGAAAACACAAGGAAGTTTCTTTACACTAGTTTTTAAGGCAAAAAAAGTAAGAGAACCCAGGCAGCCTTAGGACCAGCATACATGTGCAAAGAGCAATACCGCCCTTTGATTTCAAGACACAAAGACTCTACACAGGGGATGGGAGAACAACCAGTTAAATGGATCAAATTCTGAAAAGATACAAATTATTGAAACACTCATGAGGATGGGGAAGGAGAGAAACCAGTCAGCTCTGGATTTTCACTTCATTTATTTCACAGGAAAGAACCTTGTTCTTAGTTGTTAATTTGTTGGGAGTTTTTTAAAATCAAATCTTCCAATAAAAAATGAGAATGAATTATGAGAGTGAGGGGCTTCTTGCTGTCAACTTTAACTGCCCTAAAAAGTTTGGTTTGTTGCTCTTGCTTTACAGCTTTACATTTTTGGATCGTAAAAATTCCATCTTGTCCCCACAGCTGGGCATGCAGGATTAGTTGGAGGAGTGACCTGAGCTGGTTTCACCATGTTTCACCAGTGCTCCAGGGGACTGGAAGACACAAACACTGAAGGCAGACACAATGTTTTACACAACAGAATGTTGCTAAAATTAGAACCAATGCAAACAGAGTTGATTTTTCATGACAGACTTCGCAAATCATTTTGAGAACTCCTTTAAGAAGAAACACATTGGAGATTTAAAGCCATCTAGGCAGCTCCTCACACCCCCTACAATGTGAAGAGAGATTATTATTAAGAGACATCAAACTATAGAAGACATAATTTGGTTTTACAAATTAAGATTCTCTGCGACAGCCAATGTTTATTGATGAGATTTCCAAAGCCAACCAGACCATGCAACACAACAAAAACCAAAAAAAACCAACAAAAGCGCTGCATTGTGGAAAACCCAGGGTGTTTTCCAAGCAAAGGCATAGCAACTTTGATTTGCCTATGCTCAGAATAGACTGAACCAGGTTGACTTCCCTCAAAATAGCTGAGATATCCTTGAAAGGCCTCTGGATTTTTACAGTGCAGGTAACAGCATCTCCATGCATCTTCATGACTCATGGTGACACATATTTTAGCTTACACAGGCTTATGAGACCTGACATTAAACTATTTTTGGTTCACTTTTGGGCTACTTTCTTGTTCACCCACACAGAAGAATAATGTGAATGAAAGTGTGTCTTTTCTCTTTTTTTTGGATATGACCTCAACTCCCTGAGCCCAGATTAGTGCTATTGTAAGCATGGCATCATTTAATGATGTTCACACATTTTTCTATCTTAAAAGCAGGTGCTTTTTTTGGCAGCATCAGACCTAGAACAAGCTCTTCCAGATCCTTGTACCTGTGGACACTTCAATTTTCCAGCCTAAATGATTTATGACCATATTACATCCATCTACTCTTGAGCTAATTTCTCTTCACTTGCTCTTACCATGAGATGTATTTATAGACACTGATCATATCCCCTCTCAGCCTTTGTTTCTGCTGGATTAAAAAACCAAACTTTTTTAGTTTTCTTCTGCAAAATCAGTACACCCTTTCTCCCAGCACCCAGCCAGCTCCCCTCTGTGCCGGTTTAATCAGGATCTATCCTTCCCAGCTTCTCTCCTCTTCAGCAGCACAGCCCTGCAGGGTGACAGGAAGGTGCTGGTCCTCCTGCATCGACATCCTACCCCCTGCTCCTTCCTTTAACACTTATTAAAAGTGACCAGCAGCAAACAGCCAAGCCTGTAACTCTCACATTCCATATCACTGGATTTCACACCACTTCAGCTAGGCCTGTGCTCAAGATCTCCCAGCTCTCCATGAAATGCCCTCTCTGCCTGGATCAACAACATTTATCTCTTGTATTGTCCTCTCAGCACAGCGACTTCTCCTTCCAGCATGGCCCACCATAATTCCCATGCTCATCACTTCCCTATCCCTGTAATTAACAGTAAGAGAAAAATAGACAAACTGCGTCAGATCAAAGGTCCCTCCTGCCCAGTAACCTGTCACTGCCAGGGGACAACAGGATACATGTAACAGCCAGGAAAGCATACAGAAACTACACTGAGAGGTGTTGCTATTTCATATTTACATGTGTTGTTTAATTTTTCTGTTATGAATTTTTGCAAATAGTTTTCAAACCTAGTTAAACTTTTTGGTACATAGAACATTTGATGTTAGTAAATACAAACATTTAATTTGCATTGACTTGCAGTGTCAAGTTAAAACCTTTGATGTTACTTCAGATGTTTAATGACTACAGTGCAGTTTTAGTCCATTCAAAGCTTTTTGAAGAGGACACTCTAGCAGCTGTCTTATCAACAGAAGACCATTACATTAGTCTAGTAGGGCCTGCTTTTGGTGATATCATGTCATACTTTTTTTTTTTAATATTTGCTTTAGTAACTTTGTACAGTATTGAGAGTTGTACTAACGAAGGACAAACACATGGGAGGATGAGGAGCAAATTATGTCCATCATTTTTATGGGTATTTCCCCTCTCACAAGATCACCCTGATCAGGTAGGTCTATAAATACCAGGAAAGCCCTGTATTTAATATGCCTTTATGCTGCACTCCAGCACAGACACTGGCTCAAGCCAGGAGGGTCAGCTAAGTCGGCTCCACTTCCACCTTGCCAACACTGAAGGTTGCTTTTAAACCACACTGCCCTGTCACCCACCTGGCCACTGCCCTTCTCTCTCCCTCACTGAAATCTAACACAAACCAAGTATTTAATCCTGGAACCATGTTTATACTTTTCTGTCCTACCAACTTGTATGTACACGTAAAAGAACCTTTTACTTCACACGCTTTGCAATTTGCAACCAAGCCTGAACAGTTGGCAAATCCTCCCTGTTCCTACATTTCCTGACATATCAGGATTTTTCCATCCCCTGAAGACTTTTTGCTTATTCCTAAAAGCCTTCCTGAAGCAGTGATTTATCCAAAGAAATACTGATCTCTTCCTATATAATATTCTCTTCTTTCTTGCTTGGAATATTGATTTTGTTTAGGCAGGAGAACCGTGGGTTTCCATCAGGCTCCAGGATAACACCCTGGAGCTCCCCTGCCCAGGGACTCCCCTACATGTTGCATTTTCCAAGGGGAGAGCTGGAGCTATCCTGGTTACTGAAGCGGCAGCAACACTCAGCCACCTCTAGGAAAGACTTGGCAACAGCACCCCTATGCCCTGTTAAGCCCTTTCCCCTCCTGGTACGCCACAGTTCTGTTACAAAGGCCGACCATCCATCCCTTGAACCAGGGCTACTCCACTTGTTTTGGTCGTTCTTCCATTTATTTAAAACTGGTTAAAAGAATTAGCCTTGGTTCTGTGTTCAACACGCTCACTCACCAAACCCAAGACAGAATCACCTACTACTGGCTGTGGCCGTCCTTTTTTTGTTTTTTTCTCCTAAACCAAATAATGATGCAGTTGTTGTACCTATGACTGTCTAAGTCCTTCTGATTAGCAACAATTCTTCTGCAAGTAGATCTGATTATCTAAAGAGTGCCATAACAATAAACCCAACTGGAATATGTATCCTTTTAATATGAGAAACCTTCTTCATAGGCAAATTCAACCCATGAATCCTTAGCAAGATTCTCAGTGCTGCCCTCATAGAACTTTCCATAACAAAACATAACTTTGATTAATCTGAAATTGGACGAAGCATAAAGTGCTGCATCTAGATTTTCCTGTTTCCCAGCTGAAGGAGAAACTTACCTTCACCCATGAGAAACCAAAACCTGCTAGACTATTTCAAATTTCATTATATGCCACTGAGTTGAAAGCTTGCTTTGCCCCTTATGATTTTGACAACAGCTCTACCTAAATTGGGAGCATTCAAACGACTTCAAATAAAGACTTAAAACGGAGGAGGGCAGAAGAGATTCAACATGTTCCAAGGCCAATCATTTTTTGCAGTATATTATCGCATGAACATTAAGGAAAAAAACCCCAATACCATCAAAAGAACAGATGAGGCAGCACTTATCTGAAGATTATTATTCCTCGAGATTCAGGTCAAATTTACATCTTGCTTCTATCAAGCATTTTGTTTTGGTTTTTTCCTCATGTCTTCTACTTGCATGCTTGCCAATGAGGTGCAAAAGGTTAAAATTTACAGTGATTTTTATTACACTAACTTTTAAATAATGACAGATGTAGTCAGAAGCTTTGCACTTCTGTTTTTACTGTCCAGCCTACAACAGAGATGGAACCATGTCCCAGTGCTACCACTGAAAGCACAGAACACGTATGTTTCAAAAGGGTTTCATGGGCTGTCACTCAGGTTCTTTATTCTTCCCCACTTTGTATGGTTGCAATGACCACAGCCAAAGCAGAGCAGCACAAAGTTGCCTTCCTCGACAGACCCAACTGGGTTCCTATGTTTCACCATCATCCCTAAACTAGCTTAAAATAAAATAAAAATACAACAATAAATCAAATCCAGCAAGTTTCCCGTTACCAGAAAAGTACTAACCTTGTCCCCACCTCCTACCTCCCACTGATATTAAAGAGGTATACAAAAAAAGTCCTACCCAGCAGGATGGGAATACAGCTTCAAAAAAATTCACTAACTTAAATTTAATTTTAGATCTACAAGTGCTGCCAAGCACCACTTTATTTGTCAACAAAACATTTTGATTATTTGGCAGAACAAAGCAAGCTCCCTCCCTGCTTGTTCTACAGACATATTTGGCACTGGTTAATTTGTATGTCTTCAGACATATGTCAAGTCTGAAGCTGTTTCAGGCTTTAACCCTGGAGAACTTCTCTGTTTTAAGTACTTGTTTTTCTTTAAGTGGGAACAGCAGCAAGCTAAAGCCAAGAAGGGATTTGGTCCTGCAACGAAATGGTTAAAATCAGACTCTGCTGATGTGTGCTTCTCTGATCCATTACATTTCTAGCAAGCTGAGCTAAGAGCTGAGCACCAAGTATCAACTGTAATATGATCCAAGAGTTTATGGAAAAAATAACTGCACATACCAAGCATGCACATTTAATAAGATTTTGTTTCCATTAAAATATTCAAGAAACACGATTTTTAAGATCTGCTTCTCTCTCTGACCGGTTTTTAACGTTTCTCCTCCCCCTCCCCTAAATACACACCTCCTTTCCAAAAACCAAACCCTTAAAAAAAAAAAAAAAAAAAAAAGGAAGAAAGAAAAAAGCAGTCCTACTGCAGGGAAGAGAGGCTTGAAAAACAACTTTGATTGGCACTTGGCCTGACCCACAGAGGAAGAAAAACAGTTTTCGGACAAAGAGCGCAAATATTTGAGCTCATTGACTTACAGGCTTTCTTAGCATTTGCAAGAACCAATCTGGAGCAAAATGTGTTGGGAGAGATTGAATTAAAATAAAACCAAAACCGGCATCGCGTTCATCTTGGGCGCTCGGAGACTCGGCGCATTTGAACAGCTCAGCAAGTTTAATTCATTTGCGCTGGACAAACAAAAAGCACCTCGAGTCACGGATGCTCCCCGAGAGGCAGATGTCGGCACCGGGGGGTGCAGCCGCCGCAGCCCCGGGGGGATCGGCGGGAAGCGGCCGGGGCTGCTCCGGGGATGCGCTCTGCGGGCCGGGGGCTGCCCATTCCTGATGCTTTTCCTACATTTTTAACGCTCCGATCCCAAACCCCCCCCGCACAAAGACCTGACGGAGATCGCGGGGATGAATTTCGCCGCTGGAATACGTGGATAATAAACTTTACGAGCGCGGCGGGGCCCCAGGTCGAGCCCCGCAATGCCGAGCGCCCCGCAAACCCTCGGGATGCAGGGGGGCAGCCTGGGACAAGCCTGGGCAAGTGACAGCCGTGCAAAGGGAGATGGGGGACGATGGGGGAGATGGGGGGCGATGGGGGCGCGGCTCTTGGCACCCCTCGGCGCCCCCCGGGTTCCCCTCGCCCTGCTCCCCCCTGCTCCCCACACTCCCAGGCATCTCCTTCTGGGCAGCGCCACCGGCTCCTCCATCCCCCGCCCCACTGCCGCCCTATTGCCCACTTCCCCTCTGGCCGCTGCCGCCGTACGCGTCCCACCCGCCAAGCCTGTCCCACTGCCCCTCGCTCCCCGAATCCCCCCACAAACCTCTCCCGCAGCCCCCGCCGCCTCCGCGCCGGCGCCCCCCGATACCTGTCTCGGCACCTTCCGGCAATTGCCGCACACCCGGTACTGCCCGGCGGCGGCGGCGGCGGCGGCGCTGCCGACGGGTCCGGAGCCGAGGCGGTTCATGGTGGCGGGGACGGCGGCGAGGGCCGGGCGGGACGGGGAGGCCCAGGACGCTCCGCGCCGCTCAGCTGCCCGCGCCGCCGGCCGCCCCCATCCCCGGCCGCGGCCCCAGCGCTCGCTCCGCGCCGCCGCCCCCCGCGCACACCCCCGCGGGCCCCGCCAATCCGCGCCGCCCGCCCCGCCCGCCGCCGCCGCCGCCGGCCAATCGCGACGGGCCGCCCGCCGCCGGCCAATGGGCAGCGCCCGCTCCGGCTCCCATCTCCGGGCAGCCTGCGAGAGGGGGCGGGGAAAGAGGCGTGGCCGTCGCAGGGGAGGGGCGTGGCCGCTGGCGTCTCTGGGCAGCCTTGGGCAGAGAGGGGCGGGGTCCGCGCCTCGGCGCGTGCTTCCCGCTGGCCAATAGGGTGGGCGCCATGCAAAGCAGGCCCGGGCGCCACGCCCCCAGGGCCGGGGTCCCGGCGGCCGCGGCTACCCCGGGCCCGCTCCCGCTCCCCTCAGGCGCCCCTGGGTCCCCGTGCGGGCTCCGCGGGCTTGAGGGCCCGCCCCGCTCCCCACCCCGCCTGCCGGCCCCCGGGGCCAGAGCCAGTCCCCGGCCATCGCCGCTCTCCTCGTCTCGAGATACCCCGGCTCCCGGGGCGGGGGGCGAGCTGTTCTCGCTGGCAGAGCGGCGGGATGGACATGCTGGGACAGGGTTGCGCTGGAGCAGGATGAGCTGCGTGCTCTGGGGGAAGCTGGGAGCACCATGCGAGACTGTGTGTGTGTCTGTGTGTGTCTGTGTGTGTGAGTGTGTGAGTGTGTGTGTCTGTGTGTCTGTGTGTGTGTCTGTGTCTGTCTGTGTGACTGAGTGTGTGTGTGTGAGTGTGTGTCTGTGTGTGTGTGTCTGTGTGTGTGTCTGTGTCTGTCTGTGTGTTTGTGTCTGTGTCTGTGAGTGTGTGTGTGTCTGTGTGTGTATGTCTGTGTGTGTGTGAGTGTGTGTGTCTGTGTCTCTCTGTGTGTCTGTCTGTGTGTCTGTGCGTCTGTGTGTGTATGTGTGTGTGTGTGTGTTTGCCTCAGGTCGTCGGGATTGTTAGGGATGATGAGTCAGGTTTTCTAGGCTCCCTGCTAATGCACGGAGATGGAGTGTATAATTAGGACAGAGGCAAATCTATTATCTGCAGCCTCGGAGAGCTGGAGTATGAACCTCTCTTGTTTTTGCATCATGGCATCACTGCAGTTTCCCTTGCCTGTGTGCTCTTTAGCTTTTAAGTGCGCGCAGAGGACCTTCAGCATAAGTAGTCCCAGCAACGTCAATAAAAGCTCATTAAATGTCGAGAGGAACATAACTCATATTTTGGAAGATGATGATATAGAAGGATTTTATTTTTTATTTTTAATGGGAACAGAATGCTATTACTCTACAAAATTTCTAAACAGATTTGGGATGTTACATTGTTTTCAAGGTTTCTCTCAGAGAAAGTATTTCAAATCAGCTGCTTTTGCTTTGCCTAGGAGTACTTTCTATTTTTGCAAAATGAAGCGTTGTATAATTTAGTCAACTGGCTGGCTAAAAAGGGCGCAATGCAATTAGTAATTTACATATCCTAAAGGAGACTGATTGAACCTAGATCTGTCTTTGAGAACTACCGAAAAGTTTCTCAGGTCAGACTTTACCAGCATAAGTAAAACCACATCCACAGAAACATTCTCCTCCATCCTTTCCCTTCTACCCATTTAAAAAGGGATCTTTTCCCTGGGCAGAGCAACTTTCAACAGATGGACCCTCTGTGGACTCCACTGTTGGGAATGCATCCAAATGTTACACTCACAGGCAGCCATACAAAATGCTTGGAGAGGAATACATGGAAGGGGGTTGGGTTCTTTTGTTTTGTTATTTTAGGGTTTTTTCCCCTCAAACAGGGTACTAGAAATGGCATCCCAGCATGAGAAAACTGTTTGCCTGAGTGCAGGTACTTGCTGTGCCATGTCTGAATCCCACACACTGCAGCATGGTGCTATTTAAACCAGGGGAGAAGGGCAGCCAAACAGGTTCGTTTTCATCACGTAGTCTGAATGTAATGCTAAAATCTAAGTAAACTATGTGAATGATGTAAACAGCCTTTTATTTCTTGCTGAACTTTATTATAATGTTATCTGAAATAGGAATGTTTAAAAGAAGTAGAGGATCAGTGTTATTAAGCCACAAGCAAAGGGGAGTTTACTCTTCAGCTCGAGTAAGATCACATTGAGTCATTTACTGTTAAAGTGTCTGGTTCAAAACTCAAAGCCATTGGCAATGATGGTGGCAGATTCATTTCAAAAACAGGTAAGAGAAAGATTTTGGCTGAGTTACTCCTGATATTTAAGATCAGAACATTTGCAAATACTCAGATTTCAGTAATAGCATCCATTCATTTTTTTTATATCCACAGTGGCAAGTACACATACTAAACATTCTCAGAAACCTCGTTGGGTCCCATTCCCTTACTGAAATTGTTTCTGCCTTGAGTGACAACTTCAAATCTTCAGCTTAGTCCATTAAACCCAGGAAAATTTTCCATTAGCCAGGTGTGAAAGTTAGGCTGACTTGTAAGGCAGTTTAAAATTAAAGAAATTTGGTATCTAGTCTCTGTTCTGCCACAAACATCTTGTGAAAGAAAGCAGGACATGCATGCCTAGATGCTTAAGTATTTGGTTGACTAACCCTTAATTAAACAAGAAGCACTTAAGTACCTTTGTGGCTCCCAGTCTTGCCTTTCAGTGCTTTAGTATCTGAGAAATGTCAAGAGAAATATATACTTTGAAAGTGTTTCATTGTTTTTGGAAACAATACAGCAAATAGAAGTTGCCTAAAGTCCTTTTCTGCCTTCAACAAAAATTCTATTGGATGTCTTTTTATTAAGTTAATTTTTCCCCTCTGCAATTTTTTTTTTAAATAAGGAGTTTTAATGCTAATAGAGATCAGACATGCACTTAACAGGGCCAATGCTTACCCAGTATCAGTCTTAGAAAAGTAGTGAATAGACTAGAGACAATATGACAATTTTCAAAACACCTGAACTCCTTCTAGATGTCATATTTGGAAATGAACTGCTGGGTTCTGTGTGACAATGCTCCTTTAAAACACTGGGTTTGTGCTTTGTTTACGGCATCCATGGAGTCCTGTTGCCTGCAAAGGCTTGTGCATGTGGGCCCGATTTTGAGCTCTTGGATTACTCCATTTTGAGTTAAACATGTGCATAAGTTCTCCAGAATAAAAGCCTGTCTTTGTACAAGCTGGTTTCTTGGTGAACATATCCACATTCTTGAAAGTTCTCCTTGTAAGCTTACTGCTCAAACAAAGTATGCAAAAATATCCAGTGCTCCCTTCACAATTGTCTGGCAGTTTTTATGATTCAACTGTACCTCGCTTGCCATCCACTGCTGTGGATTTCCTTCTGTTTTTGCCCAGCTACTGAGTCATAAAGGAAAGCAGAATGCTGAACTTAAGAGGTACTTGAGTTACAAGGAGCATGACATCTTGGCCTGCCTGGGAATTTTACAAAGATTATCAGTTCTGTGAACCCAGTCAGTTGTCTCTGCTGAGCTCACCTAGACAGGCTGTGAACTATTGCTGTGTAAAGGTAAGGTGGAGATTTTTTTTAAATCTTGATGATACGGAGCATACTGGCTTGAGACCATCACATCCTTTCACAGAGATTTCTGATTTGCTGGGATAGATTTGTACAAGTTGTTACTGCTTTAAATAGATTTTTATCATCAATGATCATAACTTTTGCAAAGTTTAAAAAACAAACACTGTGATGAAACAACAAGGCAGGAACAAACTTCCAAAGGAAGTAAGGGTTACTCTGCCTCCTGAAATCATCTGATGCATTTTTGGCAGACACATTGCAGCCAGGCATGGACTGCTGCCCTTGTCATAGGAGTGGCTGAGATGTGAGGGCCTTTGCTAGAAGGTCAAATTTCTCCTAACGCCTTCTGCAGCCTTCAAGTTAACATTGTTCAAACTGTTTGAACAAAAGTCTCTCAGATTGGCCGAGAGACACAGGTGCATCCAAACACTGAGCTGCCTTCATCCCCCAGAGCATGTACTCATGCTGTGTTTTAGCAGTGTGATACCAGCTTGGAACTCCTGCTGAGGCTGCAGGATTTCCACCTGGAATTTGGACAAAATGCATCTCCACTGTCTTCCAGAGAGCATCACACCCAGCAAGCATCTGCTGCACAGCCGTTCTGTAAGGGAGCACGGAGCAATAAACATACACTTTTTTCAAGAGCAGTAAGATGACCTGTAGATTGCCTGCACTGATCATATCGTGTGTCCCAGAACAGTCAGCCTGGTGGCAATGTGCTGTGCAGGTGCTATGGGATGCTGACAAAATCTACATGATCCTTCCCTAAATTATGCACCTACTCTACAAGTGTGCAGTGCTTTTGTTGTTCATACATTATTGAACAGCTTGATGCTTCCTGAAAAGGCTGGATTGACAAGATCCAGAGCTGTAAAATTGAACTCGTTATGCAGTGGGAACGTTCGTTATTCATAGACACCCAGCAGCTTGGAGAGAGAGGACAGGAGGGGGCAGCTGCCATGCAACAGTCTGACTGGATTGCTGCAAGACTAGAAATCCCATACGAAATTAAAAGATCCTCAAGTTTTGCCCAGAAGCAGGAAGAGAGAGCATACCTGAGCACCCAGCTCTGGAGCCTTACCCAGCTCCCTGAGTGCCACAGCGAAGTGCTGTGATTAAAGGAGCTGATTGACACATGTCACATGCCTTACATTTCATGACTCCATGAGTCATTCAGTAAAGCCATACTGAACATGGGTACACAGGCAAATAGATGTAGTTTCTTCAGGCCAACAATCCAGCCCATTAACATTATGTCAAATGAGTGATAGCCCTGCCTTCTTTACCATAATTTTTGATGCACTGTCCTAATATCATTTGCACAGCAAATTATATATTATGTTGTTAGGGAAAGGAAGAGCAACAGGTAAAGTCTGTGCCATAAGTGATGTTATGCACACTCTGACACTATAAAATGACTTCCCATCCTTACTATTACACATCCTAATAATTGTGTGAGACAGGGAGATGTGATAGTTTGTGGAATTCTTCCTTGAGGGTGATGGTACTCGCCTTTTCATTTGCAGGGTTTAAACCCTAACTAGATAAAGCACTCGAAATTATGTTTATCATAAGAAACAATTGTGGCTTGGCCCAGGAAAGCTGAGCTCAGTGACCTAATAGGCCTTTTCAATATCTGATTTCTTTAACAGAAAACATTAAATCACTATCCAACCAAGAAAGCTCTTCTCTCTCTCTTCGTGTTCTTTTGTGGTTTGCACGATAATTCACTAAATGTATTTCAACATGTTGTTTACTTCAATTCAGCCTTCTGAGACCACACTGGCCAGTGCTGCAAGGCCATGAATAGAGATCATCTGGAAAAAAAATACTTTATGCTTCAAGTTAAAGTTGGAAATGTTTCAGCCAGTACAATTTTTGGGAGCGATACAGAGGGGAAAAGTATTAAATGGAAAAAATCGTATCTGAAAATCAGGACAAAGGCAGCCTGGTCCAATGCCCTACAAAAGGAGAATTGCAAGTAATCCCTTATAATGTATTCCTATTAATATTGATGGTAGTCCTATAAAGTAGATTTAATGACAGCAGCAAGGCTACCTGTGGGGTCAGAAAACGCTTTCCCCTCCAGGACTGGAGGTGGAGTTCATGGGGCAGACAAGGATGCCTGGGGACAGGCAGGATGCAGAGCAGGGACAAGTCTGGGTCTCAGCACTGGCTGCGCAGCTGCAAGGAAAGGCACCAGTTCCAGCCCTGGTAAGGTTGTGCCTGAGGTTTTGTCCCTCTCCTAAACATGTGTGCCTGCATCAAAGCTGCAGTTGTGACATCCCTGTGAGATGTGTCCTCTGGTGCTATGGACCAGTGGCAAGACCTCCTCAAGAAGACAAAAATGCTGCTGGCCTTTGGGTGGAAAGTGGGAGCTCCTGCCTTGGCTCCCAGCTACAATGTGTATCACTGGAGAGCGCAGCCTAACCACACCTGTGCAGGTCAGGCTGGACAGAACACCTCCAGCTTTCCTTTTGCAGCCAAGATGTGCCAAGAGTTCAAAAGCCAAGGAGCCAGAAGAGGGCAAGCAGGAGACAGCTGGCTGGGGAAGAGAACTGGAACCTGGGGGTTTGCTGCCTGTTTCCTCCCACTGCTTTGGCTCAGTTTTGTGCCTGGCCAATGCAAAGCACACAAATGTCTTTGTCTTACTGAAAAACTGTAATGTTTCTCAAGCAGCAGAACTTGTCTGTTTGTATTTTGCAAATGAAACACTTGGTAGAGCATAATGCCACATTAAGGATGGAGCTGATAAGTGAAATTAGCTTCCTGTATTCACTGGCAAAAATATGGCTTTCATTTTTTTCAAATACAAAACACAAATACAAAAACCCAAAACCAGAACTCAGCAGCTTGTGGGATATGGCACATATTTTAGCTCAATTTCTGCTTGAAACCCATGAGATACGAACATAAATATGTTGGAAGATCAGGCTAAATTATGGCAGAGTTTTATTCCTTGTTTTTAGACAAAGAAGATCTAAAGTGCTGAAAAATATGAATCTGTTATGGACTTGGTTTATTTTTATTTTAAAAATGTTTTTACCCTATTTCATTATTTTTCCAATGGTTACACCCTGAAAAACCAGAGTGTCAGTGCAAGTGGGATTTTCTCAGAAGGTACCACACTTAGAAGCAATTAGGCGTGTGAGTGGAGGCAGTTAGCACATGGGATCTTCCCCAGCAAAATCAGCAAAGTGCTGAAGGCTTGTTTGCATGGTGCGTTTTCTTCTTTCATTCATCTCTGTCTGGATGCTGGGGACGTTCTTGGACAGAAGAGGCGTTGAGATTCAGCCTTAAAGAAAGCCCCCTGCAGGGGAGTTGGCTGACTGAATCAGCAGCACAATTTGCCTGGGCAGAGCCTCGCAGCCTGCTAACCTTGGCACTCGCACCTCCCTCCCTCCTGCACAGCTAGGCGTGCCTGCTGCGAGACACCGAAATGCAGCGAGCGGGATGGGACCGGCCATCTGGCACTGCCGAGCAGAGAAAAGGAGCAGCAGTTCCCCTGGACCAGCATCAGCCAACTCCTTTCTGCTTCTGTCTCCTCCAGCCTGCTCCTTGTCTGCTGCCGGATGGAAACTCATGACTCCGGCGTGTAGATTTTTCTTTGAAGGCCCCCTGACCTATTTCAGCTCAGTGTTGCAGTAGATGTGAGCTCTATTTGTAATGTCAGGAGAGGGGAAAGGGAGGGTCGGTCTGGAAGGAAAAAAAGGTGCAATCAATGCATCTTGCTCTGCTGGTGAAACCCTGGCAGTCGCTGCTGCAGTGCTGCCTCTCTTGAGCTGGAAATGGCAGAACCCAGCTCCTGTTTGGGTGAATAAATTAATAATAACGTGGGTCATTGCATCTTGCTCTGCTGACTTCCAGATCTGTCTGATATAACTGAACCTCAGGCACACAGACCAGACTATTTAGTAAGGCCACTGAAGCATTTATACTGATGAAGATTCGTGAGAATACTGGACAGTAGAAGCAGAGACTGCTTTATAGGTGAGGTGATGTCTTTGTACAGCACAGGGTCTGAGATGGAAAACATAAAAGGATTCTATTTCCACAGCAAGGTCATGTCTTAAGAATTTTATTTGTCCTTATTTCTATTAAAAGGTCATTTTACAGGGAGAAATAACTTATTTTAGTCAGATTGTATTGCTCTTGAACTTAACCTTCCTCTAGCTGGACTCTAAATCACCAGAGAGCATGGATTTTCTTGTAAACAGACTTCAGAGCAGCTTTCTTTTTTGCATTATTTGGCTCCCTTTTTTCAGAAAGAGTATGGACCAAATTCTTCCCTGGCATAACTCCAGTCCCAGTCCTAGTACTCCTATTCTGAGAATGCTGGGCCAAACTCCCACTCCTTGTTTTGTCAATATATGTTCAGATCAACTCTGCAATAACCACTGGAGTCATATATCATTAGCACTAATCTACTGCTGAGCAGAATGCAGCCCTCTCTATAAATATCACTTTGGTGAAGGGAAGTAAGGAAAATAATGCTGAATGTGGCCTTGAATGTATTACTTACTCTGTTGAAAGATCATTCACTCTTGGCTTAACTTATTTCAGGCATGACAGTCCTGGAAAAAATGTGTATCTGTGAGCGGCATAAGACTCAATAGGAGTCAATAAGGCCCGGTATTATGTGGTATTAATAAATGTATATTTGTGCTGAAGCATGCTAAACCTCAAAGGCTGGTTATAAATATCAATGTCTATTGAATTTCAGGAAGAAATGGCTGGCGGTAACTACGCTCGATGTCATTCTGCAATATGCAATCTGTGTTTACACAGTGGCTATTCATAGGCACGTTCCTGCTGGTAGGCAGAGAATTTGCCTCTTTCTAGTCAGTTTATGAGAAGTGAATTTCTTCCCTTACATCCCTGGCAGGACTGTTAGATTTCCTTTGAGTAAAGTAGCAGTGATGTGCTATCAAGCAAGTAATGTGTGAGCCAAAAGCACTGGAGAAAGCGTGACGAGCAGTCCACTATTGGATGAGGACAGCACTTGGCTAAAGGCAAAGGGGGTCCTGGTGCCTGAAGCAAGTTTCTGCAGCTGGTGGGCAAAGCATCTTCTGTGCAGACTGGGGATGCTCTGAGCATCCCCAGCGACTTCTCTCGGCGACGAAACATGGCATTTAATCAGAGAGCGCGTCGTAAGCGGTGGCGACAAGTCATACTGCAACAGAAGGATGTGGTTTCCAAGCGCTGTCTGCAACATGATTAAGCTTGGAGAGCAGAAGAAAGTGGTTGGTAACTGTTTGTCAGTGTGGTGAACAACTTGCAACTGTGCCAGGTAATTTTCTTGGTTGTGTTCTGAGCTGCCACGTGCAGCTGTTGTTAAAGCATCGCCAATTTGTTTGGCTGTGGGTGGGAGAGAGGGTCACAAGTGAATAAATCACGTCTTGGGGTTTGCATACCTGTAGCTAGCTGTCCCAAAGCGGAGAAGCTGGCATTTATAATGAAAAAGGCTGGAAAAAATATTGTCTGATTAATAAAAAAAAATCGAGGCATGTCCTATCTGTAGCATGTTTTCCTTTTCCCCACTGGAATGATGTTCATGACAGATTATTCAGAAACAAGAAGGGATGCTGCTCAGCTGCTTTGGAGGCACCTGGGCACTGTGGCAGCAGTGAAAAACCTAAGTGCTAAAAAATCTGTCATCTTCCCAAGCCACCTGGTACCTGAGGCTGAGTCTCCACTGCCTCTGTGCATGAGCCTCACTGTTAAAACAAGGCACAAGGGGCTGGGAGAGCTGACTGCTGCCTTCTGGGACTGCTACAGACTTCTTGTGTCTTGTGTGTGAGAGTTATTTTCTAGAGGCACAATGCACACTAGCATACCACTTCATCATGAAAGGCAGACAGGATTTGTAGTTCTGTGAAGGTGGATTCTGCTTTCCCACACCTCAAATTGCTTGGTAGGTCTTTAAGCTTTATGCTATTATGAAGGGCAGCATGAGGTACTGGAGAATCAGACCCCATCTGCCTCCAGATATTCCTTTCCAGAGCTTCCTGAAGTATATGGAGATCTACTCCTGTAAGATGCTTCATGAATGGTGAAAATAAAAGTCCAAAAAGAGCACTTATTTGTGGAGTTGTCAAAGAACAGTGTCTGCTCTCGATAAGATGCAGAGAAAATGAAACAGGAAAATACTCACACTGAAGACAAAGCTGATGTGGCTGCTGAACTCCTGATAACAGCATGAAGGGGAAGAACCCAACAGATCATGCACAGTGTGTCTGAAGTTATCTGAGCAATAAATGGAAGTTTTATTCTCCTCACCAAGAAAGGCAGTGTGATGGTTTTAATGTGAGATTATTTTCTTCTGCTATCCAGAGTTTTCTCACAGTTTATGCTAAAATGATTAGCCAGGTTGGGGTTTCCTCGGAGAGCCACAAGGCATGGGGGGACATTTGCCACCTAATTAGCTGCCACTGGTTAGTGCAGGGAAAAAGCTGAGCCGCAGCTTCTCTCTCCCCTTCAGTGCCATGGTTGTATCCATCCCTGAAAGCTGGGATGCTGGCAGAAGAGCAGAATACTTCTGATCTTGAGGAAGCCCAGGCATGGCCAGAGCCTGTGCTGGGGCATGGTGCCCAGACTGACAAGCTCGTGTTTCCTAGGGTTTGTAGTGACACACAGGACAGTGGTGTGCTGGGGGTGATTCATGAGCAGAGCCATGAAGTTAGCTTCCCCAGCTCCGGGTTGAATGCCTATTCCTCTCCCAGCCCTCGAGCAAAGCCAGTGAGCAGCACCACGAGCCTTAATCCCATCACATCCTGTTCCTTGAGAGGACAAATACCTATCTGAGAAGAGCCCATAGGAAGGCAGGCAGGTCCTGGGCCTCTGAGTTCTTCTGCATGCCTTGCCTAACTGCTGCAAAATTTCTCAGGGACTTGGAGTTAAGGTGATCTATTCCAATGCCAAGCTCCCCATGAGAACTGCAATGGCCACCATTTTTTTGCATGTTTTACTGATCTGCAAAGTTTACATTTGGACCTGAACACACCTGCAGCACAGCAATGGTGTGACAGGGGGTTTCCAGCCCCAAGTCCCATGCACTGCAGCTGAAATCAGAAATGGACCTACTCTGTGCAGCAGCATTATGCCCATAATGTGGTGAGCTTGCCATTTTCCCACACACTCTGTTTTATTACCATGCCTCGCAAGAGGTGCATGCTGTGGGCTCCTCACACCACTGAAGCTATTGGCAAAGGTTTGGGGTTTGCTGAAGAGCTACTAAAAACTGCTGGCTGAAGTCAGTTGCTTGTGGTACAATGAAAACCAAAGGTGGTGTGCATTTAGGAGAATATCCTGAGCAGCACCAGGAGATTTGCATAAAGTTCACGCACAAATATGCATTGGAAGGAAGAAATCCTCAAATATTTGTGTTTCATGCTCTCTTTTGCACTTCTGTACATGAAGACCCACATCAGACATGCAGCCTGGGCTGGTTAGCAACTTTCCTCTTTGATTAAGAAGCTAAAAAGTAGAAAACAGGAAGACCCTCCAGAGGTCAGGACAGGCACTCTGCCATCACAGGCAGCATTCAAATGACTCTGTAATCAAAACTGTACTTCACAGCAAGCGAGGCCGCAGCAGTGAATTTGAAAGAAGCTGCAAGAAGAACTGGACATTTTAAGCAAACTTTGCTGTTTCTAGGTCTCCTGTGGCTTATCCAAAAGGCCCCAGCTCCAAAGGTTCCTCATGGCCAGAGGCTGCGGCGCTGTGAAGCAAGAGTCCTGACGGTAATTGCAGAGGTCAGGCAAGTGCAAGGCTTTTGGCTTTTGGCGGGTGAAAATGGGACTCTGGAGCCGCAGATGAGAAACAGTGATACTGAAACTTCATCTGAGACAATCGCTACCAGGAAGATGAAACCAGCAGTTAAGGGTGTCGGTGTGAAATGAGGCAGCCAGTCAAAGAAGTGCGTTGGCTTCAGGCACCTAGGAACAAAAGGCTGTTTCATGAAGATGGTGCCCTGGGAACAGCGCTGGTGGGGGGAGGAGGGCAGAAATCAAAGAGTGGGCAAAAAATAAGGTGGCTGGATATCAGTGGACAGGGTGACTCCAAAGACTGCCAGTCCTCCCAGCTGAGATGAATGGTTTCTTTCTATTTACGTAGATCTGTATGCAGAAAAACATTATAACTATGATCTAAGCAGAGTCACAGACATTTTGGCGCCTGGGCTGGTTCCCTCCTCCCACTCCAAGGAGCAGGGCTTGACCCGAGTGGTGAAACGCATCCCGCAAGCGCTGTGCGTGTCACCCCGCCATGCCGAGCCCTCCGCCCGCCACTTCACCCCCGGCCTCCTCTGGAGGGGCTGGGGTGACCACATCGCTTGGAGGAGGTTCTGTGGGCAGCACATCCCCCTGCCCACCAGTGCTGCAGAGCTCTGCCATGTCCCACACCTTTACATTGCATCTCTGAGAGCGTTTCACTTTGAATCCAACCAAGCCAACAGAGCCTCAGCCGCCATCCCGAGCTGAGCATGTGCTGGAGTGCTCTGGGAGCAGCCAGCTGAGTCATAAGCCGATCCAGCAATTCCTATTCAAAGGCTGCTGTCTCAGCCCTTGTGGAAAATGCATTTATTGTTTTGGTTTTTTGCTTCTTTGTGCTAAGGTTCAAGCAGTGCTTTACTTGTTATTGCACGTAATGGTTTGTAGGCAGCACACAGCCCAGCGAGGCTGATGCCAGGTTGCAGCAGCGCTGGGACTGAGCAGGTGCCCTTTGTGGAGCACAGCACAGCACAGCACAGCTGTGGCTGGCACGGTGGAGCTCCACTGGGCACCCCCTCTGCATCAGATAAAATGGGAAACTCAGGAACTACCAAGCTAAGATGGATCTGAGCACAAAGCTACCAAAGGGAGCCACGTGACTTGCTTGCCTCAAGACTGAATTTATTGAACTGCTTCCTTACCTCAAGATTAGGCTTATAAAATTATTTGTAAGTTAAATTTTTTTTTCTCTCTGCAGTCTCAAGGTGTAATATATAAGTGGATAAGATCTGAGGAAGGTCTCATCTACTCTCTTCCTTCACAAATCTGCCTGCAGGCTGGACTTTGCCACAGGTTCCAGGACCCTATGGCAAGTAATTTCACCTCTCACCTTGGGAAGAGCAATTCCAGAAACCTGCTTTTGCATTTTATTCATGCAAATGAACAAATGGGAGGCATCTGGCTGTGGACTGGAGCTCTGCCCCTGGGCTTCCCACCTCTCCCCAGTGCATTGCACTGTGCTCAGCCCTCGGGGTGGTGAATCCCTCCCCAGAACCTCTCCAAAAGGTGTGTGTGTGAGGTGGCTTTTGGGTGCTGTCACCTTGCTGGCATGGTGTGCGTGCACCCTCCAAGAGCCCCCAGCACTGACCCCAGCTGCTTGGCGGTCACTCCTTGTCACCCGCCCTGGGCAATCTGCATCACCTGCTGGCAACCAGGGCTCTAGGAAGAGAATTAAATAAAGATGTACATTGTTATGGGCAGAATAATGACCCATTATCCCCATTTTAGCGGCAGGCTAGCAGGACACCACACTCCATAAGAAGCTAGCCATGGAATCAACAACAATAAAATAGAAAGTCTATGTCTCCTCCTAGCCAGCCCCTTTTCTTACTCCCTGGAGGGCTGCCCTGAGCAGCACATAGGGAGCAGGCAGATTTTGGCTCAGCAGTGCTGTTTGGAGGAGGGGAGGAGTGCTGGGCCGCCAGCATGGTGTGCGGCAGAGTGCAGAGAAGCGTGGGGCTGGCCCGCTGGAAAGGGTGAAAAAACACATCCCCACTGACGACCCCACAGCCTTTGAATGGCAGCATCCGCCTTTGTAAACAGAATATGCAGATATATTATGTAACTCCTGGTAAATTAACTGTTTTTCCATACTGTTAAAACATGGTAATTAAATGTTTGCTTGTCTAGTGCCTTTGCAACAGCAACATTTTGACTGACTCTCTACTGCTTTTACTGTTGTGGCTGTGTCATTTGTGCCCTTTCTGTGTTACTGCCATTCTGCTAACACCAAATGTTAAAAAAATAACACCGCCTTACCTCTGCATATATTCTCAAGTATGAATTGCAAGTGCGCTCATTTTCAAGCTTGCCTGAAAATCTACTTTTCTTTTAAATGACAAATTAATTTCGTGCAACATCCAAGAAAGGATACTTCATGACAGCCTCCAAACATGCAGGCCTTCAGTAAATCCCCAAGAACTGGTAACATTGGCAGTGCCAAGAGGCACAAATCAGGCTGACAGCTCTGGTTTAGTATGCATTGTACAAACACAATGAAACTCATCTGCCCAGCTCACAAGCTGTAGAGATAAATGCAAGAAGGTTGGAATGGAAAAGGAAGCATGAGAAGATGAAGTGACTGGCACAGGTCACAGCACAGGTCATGGGCACAGCTGAGAACTGAACTTTTGAATCTGTCTTTCTAAAGTGGTGCACTCTAGAAACAGCTTGATTTGACTGTACTCTTACTTAGGTTGTACTGTGAGCTCTCTCCCACCAGCAGACAAATCAATTGCCAGCAGAGACGCTTTTTAGTTAAGGGTCTCACACAGGATATACCAGTGATACTTCAAAATCATCACCTCAAAGGAATGATATCCAGCAAGTGAGATGGAGATTTTGAACAACAGTGCTTTTGTAACAACCACTGCTATGAGAAGCCCTTCTTGTTCATGTTTCTGCTTGGTTGTTGCAAATAAAGCAAGTCCTTGGATGTAAACCTGATTTGGAAAATCCACAATGGAGTAAGGTATTCAAATGTCTGCTTTATTGAATGTATGCAACAGTAGCACTTTGCTACTCTGGTTGGTGTGTGGTCACTTCTGCTGTAGCTGTTGATACATAGACGGTAGTGAGGGACACAAATGACTCACAAATATTTAGAGGTTGCTGCAGTTCCCCTGCTTATTCTCTGCATTTGCCCATCACACAAGAATGAGGTAGGATAAAAAAAAAAAAGGTGCTTAGGCAACTCTGAAATGGAATTTATGTTAAAAAATAATGCCTCAGGCTTTCTTTCAAACCAAACTGCATCTTCCTTTTTGGTTCATACCTTCCTTTTACCACCTGTTTCAAAATGCTATTGCATCAAGAACCCCTGTTTGGCACACAAAGCTGATCTCCTTCTCTTGCCCATCACCATTCTTGAGCCAAATTCCTTGCCCTGTTTTAACATTTACAGCGCCCCAGATAAGGGTTCAAGGCATGAACAAACATTTTCCTCTCAGGAGTTCAGCCTGTGTTTGCACAGGCTGATGGACAACTCTTGGGCATTATTCAGCTCGCCTAAGCTCAGCAGACACTTGAGGTCACCCTTGGTAGCCGTGCTCCAGCCATGGGTCCAGGCCAGGAAGGCAGCCCAGATCTTGGTGTTGGTGAGTCTGGTCTTGGCATAGGCAGGAGAAATCAGGAGCCACAGTGCAGTGCAGACTGTACTGGCTGTCACTTACTCGCCTGAGTCTTGGTGGCCTTACTTCAGTAGGAGGTCACACAGGCGAAGGGGAGGTGAGGGGTGTGGGTTTTAACAGATACACGGCACACTAGCATGGGATGAACAGCAGTGAGTCCCAAGCACTGCTCTACCCAAAGGGGGCTGGACAGCTGAAATACTCCATCCATTTAATAAATCTTCAGCCAACCCCCTGCACCTGGCCTGATGCCCCAGCCCTGCAGGAGGTGGTGAGCATTCAGGGTGCTGCAGGAGCTTAAGGGGGCCCCCAGACAGCCAACCTGACTGCTGTCTCAAGTGTGTCCTCTGTCCTCCCATTTACAGCTCTGAGTTCTAGTTTCTGTCCTTTTTGAGATCCCAGAACAGCCCTTTGTCAACTGCAGTAGTTATTTATAAAGACAAATGATATTAGGAAAGAGCTTGATATCTTTTAAATTGCATCTGATGAAATCTGCTTGCAATGACCACATGTGTGAGAAAGTCCTTTTGGCTCCCTTGAAGCCTTTTAGCTCTCAGTGCTGGGCCCATACATCACAGCCACTCCATTATCCCTAGCTTAGGGCCCTCATCTTCAAGTGGAGAGGTCCCTACCCTCTCAGCATTCATGAACCCTTTATCCAGTTTGTCCCATGTTCACCCCAAAGCTGGTGCTTTGGCCACTGCAACTGGCAGTGACTAACTCATGGGCCAAGGCCAAAGCTGGAAGGCTCAGAATTTTGTTTCTTACATGTAAGAAGTATCCAGCATTCTTCTAAAGTCAGTAAGAAACTTTCAGATGACTTTACCTTGCCTTGGTTCAGACCTCAGATTTGAAATTAATTTTTGAGCCAGTCCCATTAGCATCCAATGAGGGATGTACAAGCTGACCATCCTCACCTCAAACACATACACAGACCTTGGAGGAGAGAGAGGTAGGAAAAATAATAAAGTGAATATAACAGAAGTAAGTCAATGTGAAAAAAAAAAGTGTTCCATCTTAATTTCAAACATTATTAGAAATGACATAAGATGAAGAGGTGAAACTGCTTCCCTCACAGGCAGCCTACAGACAACTCAAAGATGACCATGCTGGTAAATCTGTTCATGTTCTAATAATGCCAAAGAAGCTGAAATGGAAATGGAGCCCCATTTTCCTATGTGCTTTCCAAAGCCAAGGTTTTTCCTGCACTGCCTCCTTGCCCCATGTTTCCAGGGTGGTGAGCTGTAAAGCAAGGTGCCTGTGTTGCTTGGTGGGTGTTCCTGAGCTCCCTTGGTGCCTGGATGGGCAGTGGCTGCACCCATGACGACCTGAGCCAGCAGGAGACAAATCTCTCTCCTAGACTTCCTTATTACTGCATCTCAGTTAATGTGAGTGAAATTAATGTGTATTATTGCACTTAATCCCCTAGATGCTCCAACCTGCAAAAATTCCTGTGAAACTTGAGGCATGGCTCAGAGTTGGCTTTCCAAAGTGGCAGGTACCAGCGAGTTTCATTGCTGCTTGGTGGATTTGGGAATGCAAGATGATTGGGAAATTATGGGTGCAGATGCTCTGTATAAGTAGAAGATAGGATTCATGGCATCCAGTTTTGGTAATCTGTAAGCCAAGTGACACGTTTTGGTGGCCCATCTCCTCTAGTCACCTGCAGAAGCAGGAGGTCTCAGCAGATGGATTATCCCTTCTGTTTCAGAGGCTCGGGACCATGTGAGTCACCGTTTCTCTCTGTGGATTTGGAGGGCTCACGGCAGGTTACTTGTCCTGCAGCACCATCACTGCCCCCAGTCACAGAGGGGCATGAGGTGACTCAGAACAGCTGCTTAAATTTGTGCCAGACCACACCAGGGGAAAGAGTAACAAAATAGAGCTGCGCTGGCCAAACCCAAGAAGCTGGGCTGGTTTTCTGCTGATGTGGAAACAGAATCTGCTCTATTGTTCCTACCCAAGGCTGTGAGCAAGGGCACATGCTGTGCTCTGCCTTTGCTGAGCAGGTTCAAGGTCTCCATTTCCTGCTCACCTTACAGGAGTTCTATAGATAAGCATCTGCACTTTTCTAGGCTGAGAGTGCTAAAAGCAAGTGTCACCCCTGCTCAGCTTTTCAGATGGTTGACAAAGCACTGTAAAGGTCCAAGTTTTATTTGGAAATGAAAAGATCTTTGTACCAAACAGAATATAGCTTGTGCACTGCTGAGACCGACAGTCACTAAAAGCAAGCACATCTGCTGATGCAACCTAATTGCTGTTTTGATTGCCCAGCCATGACGGGGCATAAAAATATTGTCTGTCTACAAAAAAAGAATGAAACCTCACTTGACCGTTTTGTGCCCAAATACCTTGGCACCCAGCCCTGCCGAGCTAGAGTTGGGCAATCTGAATTCAAAAATTTCCCAGTGGAACCAGCTCCTAACAATACAAAGCTGTGCCTGTCTGACTGGATGGGCTATTTTCATGACTCTGAATAAAAACCATGTCTAGAGCACTGCACGTTTCTGTGGGGGCTGTGCAAGCAGGCGGGCACGCTGGCCTGTGCCCGGGAGCTTTCCAAGTGAAGGTAGAGAATGAGCCACTGTTGAAAGGCAGTCTCTCAAGGCTTATGGGCTTTCTGCTTGCCTGTGCACAAGGATCCTTACAAAACACCATTAGGAACATTTCTGAAGCAACATGGCAGGGCTGGGGCTAATACCCAGTTAGAAGAGGCCACATCTGCTTACTGAAAGTCCTTGACTCTTGTGGGAAACAGGAGAGTGGCCTCCTCAAATTCAGGTATAAATCACAAGGATGTCTCACTTTCACTTGATTTCAATGAAAACCAGTTGTTGTACCTAACCCTGTTGTCTAACAGGACAGCTTTTTATCAGGTTACACCAGCATGGCTGACCCTAACTTCCCTCCTCCCTGCCCCAAGTCATGTGGACACTGCAGAGCCCCAGTTCTGTGCTGGGGCTGGACTGGGATGGAGTGGGGACCCTGCCACAGCCAGCACAGCCCTGCAGGAGACTGCTCCAGGGCAAGTTTTCTGGGCCAAATCCAGCCTCCCACAGCCCAGCTCTTCTGGACTTACCTGGTTATAGGCAGTGAATAGAAGGGAGCTGGGCTAGGAGTAAGCCACAGAATCCTAAAAACATAGAATTCTTTGCACTGCCAAGTCCACTACTACACCTGTCCCCAGTGCCACACCTACACATCATTTAAGTACCTCCAGGGGTGGTGACTCCACCACTTCCCTGGACAGCCTGATCTGGTGCTTTCTTTTTGATAAAGAAATTCTTCCTGATATCCAAACTAAGCCCGCCGTGGTGCATCTAGAGGTTATTTCCCCTTATCCTATTGCTTGCTGCTTGAGAAAAGAGACTGACCCCTACCTCACCACAACCTTCTGTCATAGATCAATAAGGCCTCTCCTCAGCCATGTTTTTTCCAGGTTAAACAACCCCACCTCCCTCAGCCACTCCTCATCAGAGCTGTGCTCTATAAACTTCAACAGCTTCATTGCTCTTGCAGAGAAAAAGATTGATCCTTCCCTCCCATTAAAAGGGGTATTGATTGATGTGCCATTTAATAGGCTTCACCTGCTAAACCCCAGCTTGCAGCCTGTCTCTGCCTCTTCAGCCAGCTCCTCATACCAGTGCTTTTGTGTTTTTCTTCCTCCATGCTGGAGCCTTTCAAGTTTTTCTTTAAAGAGGGAACCAAGTGATTTCAATCAGCTGTCAGCCCAGCCCTGTACCAGTGAGGGGCTCCTGGCTGCTCCCTGGCTTGGCATTGCAGCATATGAAATCCCCAAGGTCCTCTTCCCTCAATACAAAAATGTCAGACTGGCTTAAGGCTTTTGAATGTGTGTGGGGGTTTTGTTTATTTGTTTTTTTGAGGTGCTTTTGTTTGTTTCTTTTCTTTTTTTTTCTTTTTTTTCTTCCTTTTTTTCTTTTTTTCTTTTTTCTTTTTTCTTTTTTCTTTTTTCTTTTTTCTTTTTTCTTTTTTCTTTTTTCTTTTTTTCTTTCTTTTTTCCTTTTTTCTTTCTTTTCTTTTTTTCTTTTTTTTTTCCTTATTTATTTTTCCCCCTATTTATTTTTTTTCCTTTTTCTTTTTTTTTTTCCTTTTTCTTTTTTCCCCCTCAAATTCCTCTTGGGAACCAGTGTGTTTTACACACTTGCTTAGAGAGAAGCTGCTGTGCAGCAGAGTCCAGCTCTTGCAGAGCTCTGACTGCAGCACGCATCAGACACTGTGGGGCATTGCAGTTGCCTGATGACAGGTGAGGAAAGAATGGCAAAGATGGGCTGCCCCTTTCCACAGCCTGCTGGGCAGACTCTAACTGCAAACCTGGCTGTGTCTCTGCTGTATTCAAACCACCAAGGAAAAACCAGGGAGTCTAAAATCAGTTCTGAATTGCATGTTTTCTCTGAATTATGAGAATGTGCAATAGAGTAGTCAAAAGAGCTGGCATGGCTTTCACCACGCTTCCATGCTGCCATAATCACCCTCACCTTGCCTCCACTGGGCTCTCTTTGGGTTATCCTTGGCAGTGCACCAGTGGTTCCCATGCTGAACCTCACCTGTGCTCTCCAGACCAGAGAATGCAGTGCCTTGGCTTTGGCCACTGTAGACGTGATAAAAAGAAAAGAGCGCTGCATCTTGCTGAACAGCCTTTCCTTTTGGTCACAGGGAACAAGGGAAATTGTCAGGATTAATATCTTATGATGTCCCACAGTCAAGAACCCTTTGGGAGGATGTGTGGGGAGTGGGACCATTTGGGGAGATCTCCCAGGGAGAAAGAATGAAGCTACTGAGAAGAGGTTGTGTCTTCTCCCAGCAGCATTTGCAGGCAGTGCAGCAACACCTTGCTGTTGATAGAGTCAGAGGTAACCAGTAATTTGAACAGATGGATCTACATTTTATTCCATGTTCAGCTCCACAGATGACACCAAAAATGTTTACTCTAGAATAAATAAGCATTTGTGATGCCGAAATTTCAAAAGTCATTTGAGAAAATTTTTAGACAGTATTTTGTGTGTCAAGCATTTACAAATATTCCCAAGACTCTCAGAGAGAGGGCTTGGGGAGGATGGCTTTCTTAGCATGGCAGCCCTGAGATCGGTCACCTTTGCCAGGGTCTTTCTATGCAGCAGAAGGAAGCTCCAGGAACTTGGTGTACCCATGATCCTTGTGCCTGGGATCCAGCAGGGCAGCCTGCCAGGGGTGCTGTGTGTGAGCTGACAAGAAACAGGGAAGGTTTGGAAACCCACCTGGCAAGTGAGACTGTATTGGAAAATTGCCCAGTTTCTGTCAAAGTGTTGTCAAAATCATCCCATTCTCAAAGTATGTTTTCTTTGTGTCAGGTCAGCATTTTCAGGGTAAAAAAAACCCAAACCAAAAACCCCCCTGAGGAAGACAACAAAAAAAGTTGGAAAGTTTTCAACCAGCAATCAGCCCAATGGCCGTATGTTGTTGGTCTCCACAAGCCTCCAAAAGGAGATTTCTAAGCCAACTCTGCATTTTACACAGAGAGAGTGAGGATGGTGAGGGAGAGCAAAGGCACTTGGCTCCTCTGGGACCTGCTTCTCCACAATCTGATCCCAAAAAGAAAATGCTGTAGCTGAGTGTGACCAGAATTACAAATACTCAGCAATGACTTCTTGAGCAAAAACCACTTATTGACTCCTTCAAAGCAAAATCAGTCTGTCTTGATCAAAAGCAACGCTGACCATTTCTGAATCAAGGACCTGATGTTCTCCACCAGCTTTCATCTGCCACAGATGATACAGATGCAAGATATTTTCTTTTTTTTCCAACATCTACACTACCTAAGGAGTACCTGTTGTCCATGCTTTACGGAAAATGAGTACTGTGTTACCTTATGGTAACACAGTCCTCATTTTCCGTAAAGCATAGACAACAGGTAACACAGTCCTATCCTTATGGTAACACAGTCCTATCCACAAAAATGCAATTCCCTTCTTCATTATAAGAACCTGGCTTTGCTGTGAAAGCATGATCATCCAGACTTATCAGTCTATCTAAGACCTCTGTCAGAATTCTGGATAGCAAAAAGGACAAAGCCATGGCGTGAATGGAAAATAGGTTGTTTCTGGGAGGGATGTGCTTCCCCTCTGAAATGCTGAGGTAGTGGTTGATGCAGAGTGTAAGATCTAATTTACTACACTCCACTCCCCACTCAAAAATGAGATCCAAACATTCAGGTGTTGGTAATCACTGATGTGTAGCTGCTTTGATGAATAGAAAATTCACATCTGCCTTCCCACATCGCCAGGCAGGTGGACAGCACCCCAAGTGATCATATCCAGTGTCACTGCAATGAAGAATTAATTTAAGTTGCGAAGTGACATGAACTAAGTTGATGGTACACCTGAGGAAACAACAGACTAAATCCAGTGTCATTTCATGCTGAAGTAGACATTTTCATCTCTGAGGACAATCTCCCTTCAGTTATCATTGCAGCCTCTTCTTCTCCCTAATGGTCTTAATTCCTTATTGCACATGATGGGCATGTGCAATACCGTTCTTGTGCATAGGTAACACACTACTTCTAATTTTTGGATTGCAGGTTGCTGATTTTTCCACCAAGAGAACATTTCTTGTAGTTAAGGAGGATTTTTGGATGGCATTAATCTCACCCTATCTAAAAGTCTACAGTAATAGTCTATGTCTGAGCTGATTTCTCTGGGAATCTTTTGATTGGTTGTTGGAAAAAACAGGCAATGCAATGTACCTGTTTTATTTTAAAATTCTTATTTAGGATTGAAACAATCCAAAGTGATCTCTAAGTCTCCAGGTGAATTCCACCCTTGTATCACAAGGATTTAAGATCCCAAGAGGATGAACTATAAAGAACTAAAATTAAACACTTTGTGCAGGATGTATGGTCTCTGTGGTTTCCCTTACCTTGTTTCAAGGTGCCACTGGGACTGAGGACACAAGACTCTGCTGCTGATGTTCATCTTGGGTCTCTGTTATTGCACCAGTGACAGCAGCCTCTGATGGGAGGCAGCTGACAAGCAGAGAAGTTGATAACAAGAGTGACCTTGTACCACCATACCAGAAAAGAACTCATATCTTCTGCCCAGCTCCTGCTCCTTGTCCCACACTGAAGGGCTTTCCAGGCCCCTCTTATGCCCTTCTTAAATCCCCTTTTGTCACAGTGGCCAAACAGAGGTGAATGTGAATGCAGTCACTCCTTAGGCTGGTCTCTGGCTAACCTCAAAGCCCTGCTGCCAGAGTCCCAGAAGTGAGGGGAGAAGTCAAATTGATTTGTCTCACACCCCCAGGGGTTTCACCCATCTGCAGTACAAGCCCTTCATCTCTCCTCTCCTCATGATAAGACCACCTTTAAAGAGAGAGAGGACTCCTTATGTAACTAGAAGGCTCCCTTGAGCCTGTCAGTACCAGTTGCCCCCATTTCTGGCTGTTCTTTCTCTCACAGAAGCCAAATTATATGAATTGCATTAGGAATTCAGCACTTGATGAAGTCTTATTCTTTCCTCTTGCTCACACAGCAGAACCATCACACCCTATCCCACTGTCTCTCTCAATATAACCAATATGTAAGGACAGGAAGGAAGGAATTTTTATAGCCAGGGAGGTATGAAGGTAAGTCCTCATCCTAGATATGAGTTCCCACTGACTGAGAAACGCCTCTACCCACCAGAGTGGTGGTAGATGGGGAGCAAACAGCAAGGCAAGGTTCTGAGCTGTGTGGTACTTCCCCACTGCCTGGGAAGAGCCCCTCTTGCAGGCCAGGTCCCTTTACTAGTAATCCTCTCTGTTGCTAGCAATGTGGGTCTGCTATGTAAGGTGAAATGAATTAAAAAATCCAAACTGGTATTGATGCAAATGAAAAGCAGGGATTTTTTTTTTAACAGCTGTCAACTATTTGAATTCTTGCAAAAGTCTTACTCAGTGTCGGAGCTGAGTCACTCCTACAGTGCCTGGCCAAACTAACATCTTGTGGGGATATGTTTGGGGAGGGGAGTGGGAGTAAAGGGGAGGGAGGGGGCTAATCATACTCATAATTTCTCATCTTCCAAAATAATCTGTTTTCTAAATGCACTGCTAAACCCTTGTGCTAGCAATCCACCATCTGCTCCTTCTTTCAAAACACCCACTATGTAGTCTGCTGTCTTGTTATACTGCCAAAACTCTATATACTGTGGGTAGAATAGTCTCTTCTTTCAGATGCTTTTCTTAGGTGTCAGGGGAAAAAACCTTTGGAATTAGCACCAAATATAAGTTAGTGCATGGCCACGCAGCTTGCTCTTATCCTGCAATCTGTGATGTAATCTCATTAGCAAATAAGCAACTAAATTTTATCCATCTAATTCCAGGCAGGGGCTCTGGTATCACCCTCCAGCATAGACTGGAGCTGGAATGTTTTGGGTAATCTCTGGAATGCCTCAATAGAATTATAAATCCATAAATCAAAGCAGTCATTATGTATTTGAATAATATGTGGATCAAAGTCTCAGATTGAGGGCCTCTTTGTTCCCATGCTCTTTTTAAATCTTACTCAGTGAGCATCTATTCAGTGAGAAACAATTACAGTGAATTTAGAGCAAAAACATACAGTGCTAATGGAGCTCTGAAGACCTCCTCTGGCAAAGCATTTAAGCATATGCTTAATTTTAAGCACATGAGTGGTAAGAGTGAAACTGCACACAAAAGAGTGGTATTTTGTTCAGCAATATGTTGAATTAGTATCTAAATTTAAATTATCGATCTCTCCAAATTGAGCCTTTTTCAAAGTAGTTAATCTTTACTCTCCCACCCAAACACTTTGTTAGCAGCATTTCATACCACAGGTCTGTGCAAATACTGCACTAAATCCTGCTCATCCTACTCTAAGGCAAGTCTGTCCTCAGTAGGAGCAATTAAAGAAAGAGGAGCAAGACAAAGGCCATGTCTCGTTAAACAGTGCAATTATCCTGGGATATATGAGTGCTGGTTTTTTGCCAAAGGGAAGCTGAAACAAAGGAACCAAGTGAGTTATGATGTGCATCGACTCCGTTCCATGAGAGACACGGGACCAGACCGTTGGATCACAAAATGCCGCCACCAGAAACATCAGCCAAAAACCTCCCGCCTCCAGTCCAGGATAATCCCAGCCAGTCCAGGGCTCCTTTCTCATCTGAAAGGACATTGTGATGAAAGGCAATGTTTGCAACACTGCGCTGGTAAGCCTCTGAAAAGCAGTACAAACAAATACAGGTATGACTGTACCTCTAATAAAGGAAAAAGTAGCACTGATGGATCTGGAAAGGTTCTTTGCATGGCTGTGCTAATGCTTGCCAGGCAGAAGGGAGGCCAGCGAGACAAGGGTGCGCTTTGTTTGCACATGGGGAAATAGAAAAACTCTCTGGCTTTAAACCACCCGTGGCAAACAAAACAAATCTGACATCTTTGCTCTGCTCTGCTCCAGAGAGGCTCCACTGGACGTACTCTGATGCTGAGATGAGACGAGGCCTTGAGGTGGCTTGCACAAATGTTTGGGAAAGATGTGGATCATCCTCCAGCACAGCTCCTGCCCCAGTGCCTGGGCTGCTGCCTGAAGAGCCTTCCAGCTGCTCGGGGGACAGTTCCCTGCTCCAGCCCAGCTCACGTGGGTGGCCCGGCTCAGTCCCTGCTAGAAAGCTTCCCGCTGTGACTTGCCCCGTCACTTTGGCAAAAGTGGGAGTTGTGAAACATGTGTCAAGGCAATTGGGAGCACAAAGGTGGTCTGCTCACAAGGTGAAAACAAAACATTATTTTAAAAGATAGATGTTGCAAAATACTTAATAAGATCAGAAGATTGCACAAAGAGCAGTGAGAGGAGCTCACATCGCTGAGAAAATGAGCCAGTTTTTTACCCCACATCCTGCTGTGTGGACTGGGGAGGGCTTGTCTGGAGTAGAAACCTTTCCAAAGAGAGGAAAGGAGAAATGGATAATCTTTTCTTCCAGAAAGCAGGAGAGTTTCTCTCTTGCTTCAGCACACATCAACTCACCTGCTTAACTTTAAACATATTCCTAACACTTAAGGTCTTTCCAAGCTGCCAAATCCTAGATCTTCTTGCTCTATTAAAAAAAAAATATTGCTTATGTATCTAGCTACAAAATCTCTTACCCCACTTCTCACATAAACACCAGACCAAATATGAGCCTCCAACTGGGCAGCAAAGACGAAATTCTTTCTAGACTTGTAGTTAATGAACATACTAGAGACTGCCATGTTTTGTCCTAGAATCTCCTTGTAGGGGTGCTGCTATATAACTTCCCTGGTGGACATGATTAAAATCCAATGAAAATAATGGCAAAGACTTGTTCAGGTCAGCTACTGTAATGTGAGAAAAAGTTGTTTATGTCCAAGCTCTTTTTCCCTTGTATGTGTTTCCCCCTCTTTAAATGCTCTTCAGTTTGGCCCCAACTGAATCACAGATCAAAGCATTTCAGCTTTTGAGACCAAATTGCAATTTATAATGTCTGTGGTTTGAGCTAATCTGTCTCTGTGTCATCTCATTTTAAATCAACAGAAAGCAGCACAAAATAACTCATTTTGGTATGCCCTGCTGAATGTGGGATTTTAACTCAAACATCCTGTTACCAGCTCTCTCCACAGGTAAATGGGATTTTCTGCCTTTATCTGAGGGTGTTTTGTTCCTATTGTAAACAGCAATTTTGTAAACAACTTGTGTTCTACTGAGGTGAAACTACACCTCCAAACTTAAGTTCTAGTTTGTTTCCCTTCTTATAACTTTAACTGTATCAAAGGATAGCTTAATGCTGTAAATAGCCTTTCATTTTTAATTAAGACAGTCCTAATTTCAAACCCACTTGAACAATCTGGGTTTAAAAGTTCAATTCATGATTCAGGCCACAGTCTTATTTATTCTTCACAGCAAAGACCAAAGCAAACAGGCCAATTCTAGTGGAAACACTGCTCCCCAGCTCCCAGTATCACTGACTCCTTGTTTCATGCTGCTTCTGCTCCCCTGACAACAAAGGGGATGCACCAAAGCAGCATGAGGATGAGTCAGCCCCAGGGAGCAGCACAGATCAGCATGTCACTGGCTCAGCTGAGCACATCTCCATGGGCTCCATGGGCTCTCTGCTGGGCTGTCACCATCCCTGCACCCCTGCGTATTTTGCTGTGTACCACTGTTTGTGAAGAGAAAATCCAACCTAAGGTACCCATTTCCTAGTCTGATTTCACTCTTCCTGCTGACCTTCCTCTCCTTTTTCTTGCAGCCTGGAACACCCTCTCATGCTGTGCCTGGCTTAGTTGCCTCCCTGTTCCTGCATCCCCCACCTTGGGCCCATGGGAGGGAGAGGTGGGTGCATGCTGGATGGTGGCTGGAGCAGCCACGGGTGACTTTTATGTCATAGTACCCTGGGAAAGTCAGAGACAGAGACGTGGGCTCCTGGGGTGAGACTACAGATTAGCTCTGTTGGAGCAGATCTCCTTGAGGAACGAGTAACACATGAAACTCCTACTAATGCAAACCTGGCTTTTGTTTGGTATTGCTTAACTTTGATGAATAATGGAAGAGTCCGGCCTGCGGTTCTTTTTATTTAACCGCATCCCTCTTCAAAACAAAACCAACCAAAACCCGAGCAAACAAACACCCCTCCAGAGCAAGCTGATGTCTGACCTAAAGTGTGGCCCTACAGAGTAAGGTGCACTGGATGAAAATGAGCTTTATGTTTGTGGCAGAGATGCTGTGTGTGGAGGGAAGAACCACCTTTTGCAGCCAGGGCAAAAGTCCACGCAGCTCAGTCCATGCTCATTCTGGTCCATAACAGGAGTTCAAGTAAAGAGATTAAAGTAAAGAAATAAAGCAAACCAAGATCTTGGCCTGGAGGTTGTACCTGGAACATTACTTTCAGCAGCTCTTGGTAGATCTGTCCTTTATGAACTTGTCTGAACTATTGGCCTCCAATATCCATGCCACCAAGTCCCACAGTTTAATTATGTGTGGGATGAAAAAGTACACCTACTTGCCTGTTTTAAAGTTCAGACTGGGTACTGGCATATCACAGATCAAATAGAGTAAAAGCTGAAAGAACAAATGAGATTTTCAGAGCTGTTATTTGCACTCACATTCTTAAAATATGACCCAATTTCTTTCCACATCGGTTGACTAAGTCAATACTGAGGCTGTGTGACAAAAATGGCTCTTGTATGTTTGAGTGTCCAGAGACCAAAGCCTGTGCAGGGCCTCAAAACCCCAGGGGCTGCAGTCCTGTCCTTGGGGAGGTTTGGGTGCAGGGGACAAGGGTTTCCAAGGGTGAGGCCAAAGCAGGGCTCTCTCCAGACCCCACTGGGAGGAGGGGCAGATGCTGTGGAGCAGCTTGTCTTTGGTCCCCATGATCTCCCCATTTAAGTTTGAATCAATTTTCTCCCACACCAGTGTAAAGCAACCATCTTCTCCCAGTCAAGGGCACCAAGCCCGTCCTGAAAGGATATGGGCCACTCTTGCTGCTGCAGTAATTTCCAGCCCCCAGCTCACTCTGACAATGTGTCCTCATGGTGCTGCTGGAAACTCTGAATATAGAATAGGAACATGACTGGTAGTCTGAATGGGCTTCCCGTGGAGAGTGCACAAGCCTGCAGACAGGGCAGGGCTGCCTCCAGCTCTGCTGCTGGCTCATCCCCCAGAGAGAAACATTGACCTGGCTCTGCCCAGCTCTCCTGGTGGCACACAGCCTGCCTTCTGGGCTGTGCAAACCTCAGGCCAGCCAGGGAGCCCACCCTCCTGGGAGACAATGAGGGTTTGTGTCACTGCACGCGGAGTAGCTGAAGGGAGACGTGTTACACCATGCCAGCAGTGCAGAGCTTTAAAAGTTGGGGTGTATCTTGGGGAGGTATCCAGTTCATCCAGTTCAGCAGGGGTAAGGGGGGAGCGTGGAGGAGGAAGGAGAGCAATGCTGTCAGGAAAAGATAGCTTACCTCTAAGCCTCTTTCACTGAAAAAGAGCAAACGGCACTCTGCCTGTCAGACAGAAACTGAAATAAACTCTGCCAGATGGAGAGATTCCTGGCATGGCTGAGCTCTGCAGGAGCACGTACCCTGGTCATCTTTCCAGATCTGTTGCCATAGGTTTACAGCCAGAACACAGAATTGCCTGAAAAGCAGCATTCCAAGAAAATAGAGTTAAAACAGCTCAAATGTGACAGGCCTAGCCCTGCCCTGCAGAAGGCATTGGCAAAAATACCTCTTGATTTCTTCTTTGTGGTTTTCATGTTATAATGTCCTGTTCTGCCCTCGAGTAGCATATTGGTGTCCCCTGTCAGGGATGGGTAGCAGGGCCCAGTGCCCAGGGGAGGTACACACTGACACAGTGAGTCAGAGGACCCTCCCAATGGGCCCAGAACCCACCACTGGGAGAAGCTAATGCTGGTTGGATTCAAGCAGTGGGCTGGGTAGCAGGAGGTGGTAACACCCACGAGGGACAGAATGGGGAGAGACCAAATAATGGCCAAGGCTGGCTGGGGACACGTGTGTGACCCCAGAGACTGAGAAGTGAGGAGAAGACACCAAGAGAAGGATGGAAGAATGAAGAGATGAGACAGCAGCAGAGGCTGTGTGGTGGTGGCCTCTGATGAGGATGTGATGAGACATTTTCAAATGGGTATTGAGAAATGTTTGGAAGTAGAAAGTTGGATTTTCCATTTCAAAAGTAATTTGAAATACTTTGACTTTCAAGACCTTCTTCTTCTTCATGGCTTCATCAAGGTTGGGACCTGCCTGACCAACTGTGGCCAATAGTGGCTTCTATGATAGGATGATTGCAACAGTGGACAAGGAAAAGGCTAGAGGGGCCAGCTACCTGGAATTCTGCATAGTCTTTGACACAGTCCCCCACAACATCCTCTCTCTAAACTGGAGAAGAAGGATTTGATTGGTGGTCTGTTCAGTGGAGGAATTGGTTGGATGGTCGCATCCAGAGGACAGTGGTCAAGACCTCAGAGTCCCAATGGACAGCAGTGTCTCTCCAGGGAGTTTGGACTCCTTATCCAAGTTGATTTGCCAAGGTATATACTGAAGTAATTTTTTCCTTTGGCCGACTCCAGTCCTTGGAATATCTTATTGTTTAGTACAGGCCTATAAAAGCTCCCCAGCATTTGGAGGGAAGGTGTATTTATGCTTGTATGCTTCAACACATAAATATAATCATGATCAATATTAAAGAAATAACTTTTCAGGGTGCCTTGACGCCAGTTTTTCCATTGAGGTAGTCTGCATGGGTTGTTCATATGTACATATATTTGAGATTTTGATCTTTTGTACCAGTTTCAGACAAAACAGTATTACAGTATTATAGTAATTTCTGCAGCAAAAGAAATGCTGTTCTTTCCAAGTCTACCTTAAGCTGGCTGCAATATCCTGAGGTGAAGGCTGTTTGTGCCTGTTAGTAATTGCAGTTGTTCTGCTAATTGCAGATGGAGCACTTATCAATACAACGGCTTTGTGAGTTTTAATTCTGCTAAGCTTATTGACACAATGGTATCTCTAGGCTCTTCAGGCTGCTCAGCCATTGTGAAAAATCAATTCCTTCCAAAAACATCCATCTTCTTTATTCCAACCAACTTCCTTTGCTCCTGGAGTTGCAAGAATGGTCCATTAGCCAACCAGCCCAGCAGAACCCAGCAGGGAGTGCTGATACCTCTGGGAGTACATAACCAATTTTGGAGTGATGCCTGGCCTGCCAGGGCACAGGAATCGTTGGCTCTGACAATACACAGGAAAGCGCATTTGGGAACTTGTGCTCTGCACCACTCGTTACTGACCTGTGATTCATCCTCTCCTGCTCTGAAAGAGCCTCTGACCTTTCTGTCTTTGTTTTCTTCTTGCCGTATCCTTGCAGAGAGTGCTTTAAAGGGCACCAAGCAACTGGGTGGTGCAATACCTGCAGCCCAAGTCACGCCTTCTAAATTTCCCTTCCTCGCAGCCATGTGTGTCACCCTGTTGGGTGATTTCATTTCAGCAGCACCTTGAGCTTTTCCTTGGGGACTGCAGGTAATCCTGATGCCTCAGGGAGCCCGGGCAGCTCATGCTGTTCCTGCCAGCAGCTCTGCTACATTTTATCATTTTATTGATGCAGCCTCTGGAACTAATGGCTTTGTGGAAGGAGTATTGCTTTTCTGTGCTGGGATGCAGTGAGCAGGAAGGATCTGTTTAATCTTAGGATTTAAATCCAAGGGGGTGCTTTCCCTTTTAGGATGGGACAGATTGGGATTGCCTGGTTTTGCTATCATAAATCCTAGCAGAAGGCTTGAGAGTGGCATTGACCCCTGTGTCCCTCCTTGTGCTCACCACCCTGCAGAGTGGCTGTGAGCTGTCTCTGTCCCTGCCTCAATTTCCCTATCTCTGAGTGGGGATTATTGTCCTGAACAACCTTGGGACTTACTGGTGAAAATGCAATTTAAACTCTGCAATGTGCTAAGGACCCTGCTTGTTACCATGCTTCCAACTTCATTAGAAAGCTCTGAAAACTGCATTTGTCATCTGTATTTCATCAATATGATGAGCTTCTCTTAAAGCAAAGAACCCCTTATCCCATGTGTTCTTTGAGCATGGTCTGCCTTCTAAAAAAGTCTAGGAATCTCTTCAGTTTTGGCTGCAATACATCACTTTGAGCCATTTGCAGATCTTTCCCTCTGCTTCTGTTCCTCCCTGCAGCCACCAAGGAGTCTGTACAGCTCAGAAGGCCTCTGAAGGGGACGTGGAGTGTTCTGTCTGTCTGTTCTGTCACCGGTGCCTGGGTGGATTGCTGCTCCAAACCAGGCCTTGAGGGAAGGCCATAATGCTGGGATGTGGAGGATGCCTTTGAGCAAGGATCACTGCATGTGGTGCCCTGGAAGATGACATGTGCCCTGCTTGTCCCTGGCACCCATGCTGAGACACCAGAGGGGTCCCACATCCAGTCCATGCCTGGCATGTGTCACAGGGCAGGACAGAAGCCACAGAAGCAGCAAGGGAGCACAGTGCAGGAAGCAGTTAGGTCTGTTGTTTGGATTTTCACCAGAGGGTCAGTCACTATCTAGACATTTGACAGGCTCAGCAACAGGTCAGAGACTGAGCTACTGTAGCAGGATGTGGTGGTTGAGCCTTCTTCCCAAGCTGGAATACAGGCAGAGCTGCTGACCCTGTGAGAACAAACACAAGACAGATCCCAGATGCAAGATATGAGACCAAGAAGCAAGAGATTTAAGTTCTGATGCCTCCCCACCTACCAAGGGTATCTGGAACCAGTTTCTATGCCCAGACAGGATACAGGATTTTTAATGCTGATCAGTCTTTCTGGTCCCTGGTGATCTCAGAGTCATTACCACTTGGGCAAAATATGGGCAAATATGTGGGTCAATTTGAGAAGCTCAGCTAGTCCTGATGGACCTGGGAGGTCCACTCTGGTACAGCAATCTGTCCAATTGAACTTAATGAGAAATCTTGCAGCCTTTGTTTCAACCTTGACACTGCTGGTGCTTCTCAGTGGATGAAATCCCAATCCAAAGGTCAGAGAAATCAGTGACAGAATTTCCATTGTTTCTGAAGAAGTTCAAACCTAAAAGGATTGTTTCATGGTCCATTTTCTGTCCTCCCTCCCCCTACCCCCAGCTTATATTGTCCCTCAGTAATGTTGATAACATGGTTTTGGCAGATATTGACTGACCATATTCCCAGTTCTGGGAAGAAGCTCCCAATGCCAGGTATCCAGGGTACATCTAACCTTACTTTGCATCTCCTCAGCCTCCTTCTTTTTCGATTTCCTGCCTCTTCTCCTCCTGCACCCAGTGCTTTTTATATCTCGTGGAAGCAGGTTGTCTCTAAACACACCCAAAATGTAGCAGCAGGCAGGTTCTGCCCATACCTTTGCACAGCAAGGCTGCAGGAGAGTGAAGAGAGCAGGAGACAAAAGTGAAAAGCAATCTGGAAGGGGGAAGCAATCTGGAAGGAATCTGCGTGGGAAGAGTATTGTGCTTCGGAGGTGTAGTTTATTTTTACTTGTTTGTTTTGTAGCTTTGCAGATCCTTTCCTTGAAGCTTGTCACAGGAGGTACAGTTTGCTCTTGGCAGCAGGGTAGGAGACTGCGGGGATGAATTCCCACTGAGTGCCCAAGAAGTGCTCAGACTCAGTTTCCGTGCCCACAAATAGACATACAGACCATTTTATGCACAATGAAAGAAGCTGCACCAAGAACTACAATGCCTAACCTAGTTTTTATTCATCCTATTTTGATCAAGGCCTCTAAAAGGTTTCTGGCTCTTTTAAAACTAAGGCAAATGTGGATAGATGCCCGGACGCTGTCCTGCTGACAGTGCACTTCTCTGACACATGTACCATGCACTGCTGAAGCACTGATAGTGGTTTCTCACAGAGGTCTGCAATCTATTAGACAGCGCTTACTGCTATGTTTCGATGTATCCGCCGATCCAAGGCCGAGCAGACCATAAAAAATTATGAAATATTTGGCTACATGGCAAAGATCCTTTTTAACCATGAAATTGCATGTATTGCACTGTGCATGGACATAAATAATACACACACACAAAATCAGTGGCAGTGATTCTGATAAATTGATTGTGTACTTTTGATCACTGCTACTCCGCTCAGCCACGCTATTTCATCTCCTAAGGGTGCTCCTCTCACTCCCAAACCTCCCATGAGGCTGTCAGCAGGAGACATCATTGAAGTAAATCAACTTGACACAAAACTGCTTCACTCCTTACCCCACATTGGGAAATTCCTCTCCCACGCACCCCATACAATTTCACATAGAAAAGCGTACAATATTATGAGTTTTGGACCAAAAATGAGATTGAGGTCCAATTTTTGTTTGATCACGCAGGACAGAAAAAAGGGAATTTTATATGAGAGGAAAAGGTAAATTCTCAGCCTTCTTCGAGGACCACTTACATCATCTTTGACTGTCAAATTGAAACACAGCAGACCTTAAAGTCATGATGTTTTCAGCTCCAGCAAATGTAATTTACATGATTACTAGAGATGTTGAAAATTTATTAATTGGATGTTTTCCTCTGTTTTAGTTCCTGGGCAGTTGAATCTATGGAAAGAAAGATTTGACTTAACCAAAAAGGGCCCGTAAGGAATATTTTGTGTTAATATTACCTTCTCCAATTGCACTACGGATTTTCTTTTTGAAGGAAGATGCACAACATGCATCTTACAATTTGAGTCACATGAAGTGGTTTGTTCCTTTTTAGATTTCCTTCCACAATTATTTTATAATAAAATCATTAACTCTGGAAAATACTACTAAGTCCATCAAGTCCAACCATTAACCCAGAACCACCATGTTCACCACTAAACTGTGCCCCCAAATGCCACATCCACATGACTTTTGAATACATCCAGGCATGGAAATTCCACCACTTATCTGAGAAGCCTGTTTCCATGTCTGACCATCCTTTCAGTGAAGAAGTTCTTCCCAATTTCTAATCTAAGCCTCCCCTGGCACAACTTGAGGCCATTTCCTCTTGGCCTCTCTCTTGTTACCTGGGAGAAGAGACTGACCCACCTCTCCTTTCAGGCAGTTGCAGAGAGCAAAAAGGTTCCCCCTGAGCCTCCTTTACTCCAGGCTAAAAACCCCCAGCTGCTCCTCATAGGAGTGGTCTTGGTTATTGTGCTAACCAAGAGTTTACACAGATTTATAGAGACTTTGGATCCAAGCATTGCTCTGCCATGTGCAATACATGGCTCCAAGCATTTGTGCATTAAAGTCTTTATGCCGTGCCTTATGCAGGTGGAGTGCATTTCAAGTAGCGTCTGAGCACAGGTTTGAAAGGCTCCTCAGAGCTGTGTTCACAGAATTACCCACTTTTAACCCCCATAATTTAGAAAGCAGTTCATCAAAACACCAAAAAGCCTCCTGAACAAAGATCCATTAAGCTTGGCAGACCCTTCTGGCTTATGTTTCTCTAGAAGTGTGCTTGCAAGGACTGAGATGATGTCAATGTGATAATGGCCTTTCCTATTTCAACCAGCACTCAGACAGAACTGCAGAAGTGATGTTAATATTGTGTCTGCTTCATTAGTTCACCTACTGGCAGTTGCCTTGCTGAGATCACTGGTTTTTCCCTTTCTATATTTATAGCTTTGTGTGCAACTTTCAGCATACAAATTATCAGAGTCCAAATCACCGCATTTTGTAGTTCATCAAAACCTCGTTTTGCTAATCATGAAAAAATAGTCTCAAGCAATAGGGCAGGAGGGAAATTTTATTTCTCCCTTTCTCTTCCATAAATTTGTGTATGTGGTTCAAGTATTTAGACACACACACAGTAGCTTAGAAAATAACTAGTGCAAATGTTGTCATTTCCAACATGAAGCTGCTATCATGTAAGATATTTAGAAATGTTTAAAGCCCAAACAGGCTCAATTTGTTATTAGCTTGAGAGGTAACACAGGACAGGAGAATTGCTGTTTATAGATGGACATGTTTACATGGAGCCCATGCCTGGGTTTAGGATTGTGGACCAAGTTCTCTTCATCCTTCCTCCACATCGACACCAGTGAGTGCTTGGCAGACAGAGCTCAATCTGCTGGTTATTCTTGAGTATCTGCTGTTTTAAAGCATGAAAGCTTTTTGTTCAGGAGTCAAGTGATCTTGCACTAATATCAACCCCTGCCTTTTAAAAGAAAGTCTGATTTTTGAAGATGAAGCTTGCAATCAAAGTGAGGAGCTCTAAAATCTTGGATGCCAGCAAGTAAATGAAGAAAGACATACATTTCCTATTAAAAAGAATGGAATGATATAACTCTTGGCTGAGGGCCATGGAACTGCTGTCAGCATTATTTCCGTGTGCTAGGGCCAGGACTGAATGCACAGGGCATGTCTGTGCTCCGGAATGAGCCAGTGAGGGCTTCAGCTGTGTGCCAGCTCAGCACGCCCTGCCCAGGCCTGGATGGGGCTCCGGACGATCTGGATGATGACTGGCTGTGCTAATGGATGGCTCCTGGGCCACTGTGGCATTGCCATGCCTGCACCCTTCCCTCATGTCACACTGGGCATGGCTTGGAGGCATCTGGAGCACTGGGAAGTCTGCATGAAGGCCCATCATGAGATGAAGAAATCTACTAGAGGGTTCCTTTTCCCTTTTGTTTTGACAAAGGGTTATTTCTTGTATCTTGTTGCTTTTAAGAGAGGGCTTTGGCTTAAGCACAGAAATGGATATTTCCCCAAATGCTTGTCTTTTGTTGAGTAGTTTCCCTTTTTCATACCTCCTTTATAAGATGCTTGGATCCATTTTTGTGTGGTCAGCAAATAATTCCCACCAGCTGAAAGGGAAGAAAGTTTCGAATGTCAACTCCTATTTAGCTGATTGTTGGACGATACAAAATTTTTCTGTCAATGTGAGGCAGGTTCTTGGACAAGAAGACATGGATAGGAATTGAGGAAAATTCAGTTGTACAAAAGGTTTTGCATGTAATGTTCAAGATTAGAGTAAAACAATAGCAAATTGTGAGGGTGTGTACTGTAAGACAAGTAATGCCAAAAAAGGTGCTTAAAGCAGATGGGATTGATGACCTGATTTTACTGCTTGTTCTTCATCAGTGGCCCAGAAGACCTAGACAACTGCCTTACACTGAGTACTAAGTCATCATTAGGTTACCTGAAACCAGCATTTTGGGGCATTTGAGACCCTTGAGGGCACCAGCATGAGGCTGGTGGGTATGAGTGCCCCAATGAGTGGGGGCTGGAAGACAGGCAGGACAGTCAGGGGCGCATCACATGGCACAAGATATTTGTGATGGGCAATGAAACTCAGCCTCAAGGATGGGGTGCAGCTGCTGATTCAGACACCTGCTTTTAGATGTTGACTACACGAGTTGGGCATCCAAACTCTCACTGTAACCAGGGAAGATCTAATCCATGTAATCGATGGAGCCTAGAGAGAGATTCAGGTGGGCACATACTGATAGCTACTTACAGGAAACATGAATTAGTCTCTAGTCTCCATTGGCTCAGGTAAGACTTGGATGTCTACTTGTGACACACAGTGCCACATGAGATGATTTGCAGTATGAAGATACCCATATAGGGTGGGTAGATTGGAGCTTGACCTGAGACCTTCTGGACACTAAGATGAAGGATAGGCAGGATACCCTTGGACATGCCAAATACCTGCACCATGTGAATCAAGCCTCTAGATCCCAATGGGTATAGAGGAATTCTGACACACGGCTCACATGTGCACCTTATGTGGCAGACATCCTCATAAAGCTGTCTCCATCAGCAACTCCTCTCACTTCCAGCTTTCAGATGGAAAAAAAATATTCCTTTTAAAATAGATCTTTACCCTTAAGACCTCATGTTAGTTCACAGGATCCCCTGAATTTCTAACTTCTCATTCTTTTAAGGTCTTTGAGAAGGAAGAGAGTTATTATGTTATCAGCCAGGTCTTACCTTGGGAGTTAGCTGCAATTCAGGATACATTTACAAACCCAGCGCTCACATAACTGGAGAACACTCATCTGCTGGTTTTCTCAGTCAAGAGTCTGCAAAGTTTAGAAATTACATCAAGTGCCCATCTCTTGCATAACACAGGGCATATTATAAGTTCTGGTCACTCACTGAAGCCAGAACACTTAATTCTGTGACTTCCATGAATCAACCAGAACTAAGGCAGGACTCCTGTGGCAAAACATGAGCCCTGAGATTAAACTTTCTTTTGACAAAGAATTCTCCACAGCACTTGGTGACCTGATCTATTGATTAACCCTTTCACATTAAATCTTTCTACTCTGGGTGTGCCAAATGCCAGCTTATAGACATTGGATCATATTGTAGGTTTGCCCATGAGAGTAGCCACTGCTTTGTTGTTTCAACACCTGCATGAGGCACTCAGCATTTTAATGTTTGTTCAATCACTTTGGCTTCATTTGCTTTTGGCTGCAAGTATTTATTTACCCACACGTGGTCTTAATAATTGTTTTCCTTAGCATTCCCTGCTTTTATATAAAACCAATAGTCTTTGTTGTCAGATATTTACTCTATCAGTGATGTACTGTCCTCATTAGTTGCTACTGTGCATATATTTATGCTATCAACTTTATTAAATAACTCTTTTTACATGTCATTGTCAAAAAGTTAAATAACAGTAAAGTCTCATGGGATCTGGTCTGAGGATGTTTCCCTGGTTACCCTTGGATCTGAAATTTGTCGTTGTTAGCATTTAACCCTTGTCCAACCATGTGCTGTTCTGTTTTTCTCATTTTTTGAGCCTGTGAGTGAAAATGCCATGTATAAGGCCATTCTGATGCTTTCTGGGAATCTCTTGGATGAGCATTACACCTTTATCAACTCAGCCTGTGATTCCATCAATAAAAGTCAGCAAGTTATATCTTGTCACAATGTTTTATGTACCAGTATCCTGAGGGAAGGAATCCCTTCTCTATCCTGTGACTTTTCAATAAGGACAGTCTGGTTCCTTGTCTGCAGGAGGAAGGACACATATGAGACAGCAGTGGCCCAACACCTTGTCATGCCCAAGTTGAATTGGGTGGCAGTGGAGAGCTTCATCCTCACAGGGCTTTGCTGGGGCTGCTTGCTCTTCCCGCTTCCCAAGGAGTGCTGCTGCAACACGGCTCAGCTCAGCAGCTCAGGGGAACCTCACCCTCCCCATGGGAGCTGGACTGGGGGCACTGCTACAGCTCTCTCAGCCCCAGTGCTGCGCTGTGCCCTTCTGTCAGGTAACCACAGCAAACACCCGCCCACCTGCTGTACTCCGGGGCTGCACTGAGCCAATTACTGATCAAGCTGTCCTTTGGAAATGGAGAGCATCATGGAAATGGAGGCATGAAGTGCTGTCACCATTTAGTCAGTGTTAGTCCACAGTTCTGCTTAAATTTACAGCTTAAATTTACAGCTCTGTGCTAGAAGGTGTGACAAAGACCATCACAAGAGGGGATGGACTTCAGGTGTACGCTCAGAGTTTAATAGCGCTTTGGACACGCAGTTTGAATAATTGCAGGATTATGGAAGATGTGGGACTGAAAGGTTACAAAATATTCACATTATTATACTACCTCCCTGCACTGCTTCAGCTCACAGACAGCAAAATCACTGAAGTTGAGGGAATGATATCAAGCTTAATTTGACAGAAAGCATTGGTTAAAATAACAGCAATGTACCACATGCAGTAAATTACTAGGACCTGGAAGGAAGAAGGGAAAAATCAAAGGTATATATATTGTTAGTGCAATTGATTATGGCATGCATAAAATTAATAGTTAGGTTTAAAATCCTGAAAATGTATTTTTGGTTCTGTGAGCCATCTGGGCAACTGGGTATTTAACAAACCATAGATAGTATTAGAATGCAGCGCTGTTACAGTCATCTGCTTGTGCTCACATGGTTTTGTCATAAGGCTCCTGCTATTTTGTGAATCCTCGGTGGATCATCAGTGAATATCACTATCTTCAGCTTCTGCTTACTGCAGCTTCTTAATATTGTAAATTTTACAGGCTTAAAAGAATGATGCTAGAGGCTCTCAGAGTCTGGACTTGGTTAAAATTTGTGGTGCAGAGAAAAGAGAAAGGAGGTGGGGTGGAAATGAAGATCTCCATCTGGGGTAAATTAAGATAGTGCTACTCCAATCTATGGCAGCTCAAGACCACTTTAAGGAAAAAGCATATACTGAGAGCTCATGGAGGTTAGCTCAGAGAGTCCCTGCTGAGTAGCCAGCCAGGTGCTATTTTAATCCTTTTGTTTTGTTTAGCTGAGAAACCAGAATTAAGTTCGTGGTTGTATTCTGGTTTTGTTTCTTGCTCTCTACATGTACTGATAGTGCAGTGGCAAGAAAAAGAAGTCTTACTTGTAAACTACCTACTTGTTTTTTCCAGATAAAAGTTTAGACTACCCCATTTGAGGTGGGGTAAGGTAAGAAAGGGTGATTCTGAGGCTGATTTATTTCCTGATTTTAGAAGGAAAGAATTAATTGGCAAAGCTTACAGGAATTTCAACTACTGCAAACCCTGGGATATCCTTACCTAGATTTTGGGTTTCAGTCTCTATATCCTTTAAGGAAAAAACACTAAAATGTTAAAGTGGTCAGTCACCCCATGTTCTACCCTTCTTCTGGCTCCTTTCAAGTACTTTCACAATAAGCTTCATGTTATGAAGGGCAACTCAAATTTTCCAATATTTTAAGACAGTTTAGGGAAATGTCTCAGTTCTGGTAACACAGAATGTCAGCTTCCACCTTCCAAGTGTGTGTGTTGGGGGCTTAGGTGGTTGCAGCTTGAGAAGTATTTGGTACTTCATGAATTTTGTGCATTTCTTGAGCAGCTGTGCACCCCACCTCCTGTGCCACCATGGGGAACAGTCTCTTTAGACAACTAGCCTCAACAGGTATGCAAAGGTGAGCTTGCTAGTCAGGATTCATTAACTCTTTCCTTATTAAGGATGAGGCCAGATTTAGTCCATCATCCCAGGGGATGCAGACTCAGGAAGACTACTGAGCATTTTCAGCAATTGCAGTAAATATTTTCTTGGGGTCAGCAAATGCTTGTCTGAAAATGAGTTTTAGGATTACAGCTGGAGTGCTTCAAATGGGATTGAAAAAAAATGCATTGCTCTGTTTCCCTGGGTTTCCTAAGGTGTTATCCCAATGAATATGACAACTGAACCTGGAGTGATTTGTTGAGCCTGGATCTCAAAGTGCCTCTGAGCTTGTAGAGCATTCAGCTGGGCATCTGTGTTTGGGGTGATTTACTGCCAGGATTACTTCCTACTTGTTTGTAGTACCTAAATCCTGATGCTGGTTTCAGCAGTCAGCAAAAGCCACCTTTTCCTGAGTTATTTTACTGGCATTGAACAGACTTACAGAACAGAGATTTATTTTACTTTTCCTTTTTTTTTTCTTTTTAAAGAAAAAAAATTCTTTTTTTTTTCTTTTTACTATTCAAATACCCTATTAGGTGTTTCTAAATGTAGTGCTTTTATACATCATCATGGATTTGTTAACAACTGTGTGCATCTGGCCTAAATTAGACCACCTACGAAGGTCACCTACAAAATCTAGATATTACCAGGGGAAACAGAGGAAAAGGCAGTTTACTACCAAGAAGAGAAACATTTTAAAGCCAGCCCACCAGCAAAGAGACCCTGGCAGTCCATAAAGAACTTTTCAACAGAAAGTGGAAAGTGCATGTGAAGGACAGATACTGATCCTAATTCCATCACAGGTAATTAGCTATGCTGACCTTGGGGTACTTGCTCAAGCCTTACAGTTGTGGGGCAGAATGAGGCATAGAGAGCAAGATGCAGCTCTGAGCCCCTGTGAAGCCATTGAAGATTATGTGTTAAATTTCACCTGCAGGAAGACAAACCCACCAGAAAACCAAAATATTTCAGGAAATCTTTGGAGAACGTTGAAAGCCTAGAACTCTGCTAAAAGTAGCAGGCTGTAACAAATGTAAAACTTTTTGGCTTGTAGTGAGTTTGACCCACATCATAATCCAAAAAATAAAGGAAATGAAAGTAAAGATGCATACAATTAAAGTACTTCATATTTCCTTTCTACAGAGCTGGGAAGTATTGATGCTTACCTCACACACCAGAGCAGGACCACATGCTGCCCTGTATAAACACTGCCAGTCCAAGTCTGATTTTATTGAGTCCAGGTTTGGCTCAAGAAATTTAGACTGCTTGCAGCCCTATGCACTCCCACTTGGCTTCATCACCATTGCACAAAACTAAGTGGGAATAACAACTCTTACAAACAGGGTTTATCTCTCCATTACTGAAAGAAAAAAAGAATGTGTTATATTGTGGCAATCTGAGGACAGGAACTGAGGACCTGAGCATAGAGTGCCAGTGTTTTTGCAGACTGCTGTTAGAGATCCTGTTACATGTCTGGTATTCTTTCAGCTAAACCATCACAGAGGATCTGGTGCTTGGTGCTTAGCTGTTACTGTTTGCTTTTAAGGCTATTTAAGTGGTGAAATATTTGGAATAAGATTTGAGGTTGGTGCATTCTTCTACCCTGCAGGATGAGCAGAGTGGTCCAGCAGCCCTGGAGGGAAGCACAAGAAATATGAGGTCTTTCCTGGAACCTCTTTGATCTGAAGGTGACTGGATGGGTGCCACATTCTACAGACACAGGTGATTGTGGTTCTTTTGGGTGCTCCATTAGATCCTCAGTTAACCCTCAGGACAGCAGTTAGAGGACAGCAGCCAAGAGGCAACAGTCACTGATATGAGTTTAAAGGTGAGAAGGGGCTGTAGGTCATTAGCATCAACCTTTTTGGGTAGTCCTGATTGCCAGTAATTTGAATACTTGCTCTCTCTCAGTTTGGGGTTTTGGCACAGATGAGGGAACAACAGTGAAAGACCAACTTAAGCTGCTTCAGAAGAAGGTGTAAGAAATCCTGTTAGGACAAATTGACAGTGAGAAAAGTTTATCTCTAAACTTTCTGATACAGTAGTTTGTTTACACCAACTGTTTGATTGGTCAAAGTGATATCCCAAGCCTAGAAGGTTAATGAGTTAATGTGGTGGAGACATGTTGGCACCTGAAGAGTGTTACCATCTTGTCCATCCTCCTTGGACTGTCCAGTCCAGGCTCTGTGGTACAGCTAAACCAAGATGAGGGATGGAGCTTGTACCCCTGAGTCAAGGACAGGAGTCATTCAGACATGAAAACGTATGGATTACACAGACTGGCTCATTGCCTTATGCTGGTGCCTGAACAAGAGGCACTCACCTCCTCCAAAGCCCCAAATCCCTCTGGTAAAGCAGGCATCATGTAGGTGGGCTCTTACTCCTTTCCTCACAGAGTGGTCTTTATCTCTGCTTCAGACAGAATGGCAGATGCCTGTTTGCCATAGATAGTGGGTAATACAGAAGCAGCTGGGTCAGGGACAGTGCTGGAAGGGCATTCATGTCACCAGTTCTGCTCTGGGGTATACTGGTGCTTAGGGATGAAAATGACATATGAAAGAGCCAATTGCTTACATTTCAGTAGATAACCATGCCTGAGGCTACACTTGTCATTTTCTAGCACCCACCTGTAGTTCATTTCATCCCTGGTTTGAGTTTCTTGAAGACACAGAGTGAAGAGTGAAATGGTCTTGTTTCTCTGAGACCTAAACATGAGTAAACTGCACAGGTGAGCCTGTGGAGACAGCCCTAGTAAGGAGGAAAGAGGTGAGTTTCCATACCCCTGGAGCAACAGGAAACTCCTCACACTTGGCAAGGAAGACTCTGCAGAGTGGAACTCTGTCTGGGGAAAGGCACAAAATCACTCCATAGTTTTCCATCTCCTGCTTCCCTGCTCATAGCAGCTCCCATCTTGTGCTGGTTTTTCATTAACTGATTTGTGGTGAAGAGGGAAAAAGTCAGCCACAGAAGTGGCTTAAGTCTTACAGAGAGTGTAAAGAAACTAGAGGCATGCAGGGAAGACGTGGATAGGACCACATCACTGATGTGATCTGTTAAGAAAGGTGAAGCTTCCTAAGCCCACTCACTGAATCTGTCACTTCTTTATGTCCATGGCACTTGGACATAAAGATCTTAAGGAATGGACCAAGTAAAAACCACCAGTGCCAATGTTATCTGGTCCCAGTTCAGATGACCCCAGATACATATGGATAGAAGTACCTCTAGACTGAAGGGAAAAAATCAGTCTGCAGTCCTATTCTGCAGTCATTCAGCCTTTCAGGGCCTGGGGAGTGGATGGCACTTGTGAGGATAATGCAAACAGTCCTGGACTGCAGTATTGCCTGTGGCTGATGGTGACTGGCACCTGCCCTGAGCTCAGTTTCCTGTGAGATACCACAGCAAAATTCGTGCTTTCTGCTGAATACCACCTGGGTTCTCAGTGAAGAAGGAGATCCAGCAGTGATTCTATTTTGGAGAATCAAGGACCAACAGCTGAGGAAATGGGAACCAAAATAAATAAGGTCATTAGTGCCTGGGAAAGAGGTAGCAGCCACACTGGTGATCAGCATGTGCTGGAGGCAGATTAAGTAGTGTGAAGGCAATGTGTGATTTTACCAGGCAGTTTGCCTAGAATAGACCCAGCTCTCCTGGACAGGGTGCTGGAGGTGTAAACAGAGAGGTTCTGCTACAGAGAACACTGAGGGATTTTGGTAGGGTGCAGGATAGCCATGTCTGTCCCAACTAGTTACATTAGTTTTGATGAGTGTTACTGCTTCTTGACCAAACCTGCATGCACATGTGATGAACTTTGAAGGAAACCATTGTTTTCTTGTAGAAACATGACTAACTGGTCCTTTAAATATTTGTCTCATTCCTGCACGGATTCAGACTTGATGGCCTGCTGTAACTAGTGAGGGCTAGGCAGGGACACTAAATATCCCACTTTTAAAGATAAAATTCAGCTAACTGTGGTGGAGGATTATTTCTGAGCTCTGCCCAGCTCCTGAAGGGCTCAGGTGGAACAGGACAAGGAAATAGACATACTCACCTGGAGCAAGAGGACCTGGTTCCTAACTTGTGTGGTTCCTAACTTGTGTACCTAACTCAGTAGTTTGGACCTGGAGCCCCAAAACTGCTGTGTGTGAGGGAGGAGGCAGCTGCTATCCTCACCAACTGCTTGGAAGAAACAGAAATGGTGTTATTTGTGCTGCTTCAAGTTTGTGAAATCTGAGTTCTATCAACCCTTAGATACTTTTTGAACTGTTGTCCTCCTAAACTCCCACAGCAGAACATACACTGCCTGTCGCCATCAGCTTCAGGCAAAATGGAGTTTCCTTGTGAGCAGGAAGAATATGCCTCATTTTAGGTGTTTCAGGTATTTTACTGACCTACACCAGATTTTTCACCAGTGAGGTTTCTTTTTCATGGTAAACGCAGCAAACAATGCTTATTCAAGAGCTTGGGCATCTCCCAGATTGAGTATATGAAGTTGTTCACAGAAGTACACAGCAAAATCTTTGCTTAATTGGTGGAAAAACCTCCCAGGCTATCGTCAGTGTTGCTTTTGCCCTTGGATTCTAACTCCCAGTATTCTGAGATGTAGGGCGCCAGCTCAGAATCAATTTAGGTATCTAGTTTTTTCTCCACCAAAGGATCCCCAAAATCCTGTTATACCACTCAGGTCACACCAACAGCTCCATCTACATTCATGATCTGATTTCTGTCTAGCAATTGTTTCAGAGGTTTGGTACTGTGAGACTATGCTAGAAGTGATCCAGAAGAGCAGTACAGGGCATACTGGAGAAGCCACAGGTGCCTGTACTTCCCTTTGCAGGCAGAAGAAAAAGATTCCTCTTCTGCCCTTGCTACTGAGGTTCCCAGAGCATGAGTAATGCATCCTCTTGCCAGGTAAGTAACTTCAGCTACTTGATATAAAATGCATTTATTATTTTTTCAAGGACTAAGCCAAAAAGAAAAAGCATTGCTAATTGCTTCCCAGGTGTTGCTATTTGCATTTGCAAGACTGGGAGAGCTGAGGGTCTCAGATGTGAAGCTCTTCTTCTGAGGGCCCATCTGACCCTGCTCCCCACCTTTCTCCTCCCTTCCTGCAGACTGCAGCAGCACCTGTTGCTGCATGGAGCAATCCCTGATGTTGGGTTCTGAGGTGCAGGACAGCTAACTGGGCTTAAACTTTGTCTAGCATTTTTGTGAATAGTCTGGTGTGTCGTGCGTCCCAGGCCACTGAGCAATCACCTCACCACCTCTGTGTTGAGACCAGTTCTTACATCTGGATAAAGCACACCTTGTGCATTTTGACTCCCTTTTAATTCTTCTGAGCAGATGTTTCCAGTTTTTATATCTTTTCATGTCCTGCTAAGCACAATAGCCAGCTGAGACCACCCATTTTTCTTGGCAAGGGTCCTTGTCCATTCCAGTCAGAGCTACCTCTCAATTTTCTTCTTGATAAATTGTGCAGCACAAGACTCACAGAATTCTCCTTGCAGGATTTTCTTCTTACCCTCACATTGTTTATGTTAGTGTTTTTTTGCCACCTCTACAGTTTTTTTTCAAAGCCCTTTAAAAACACTGACATTTAACTCAAATACAGTTTTATGGTACTTATCAAATGTGTATGAAGAGGTAAAATCACCTCTCTTGTTGTAATCATAATTCTCTTGTTTAAATATCCAAAGGTCATTTAACCAGTCTTGCTACATGCTTTGGAGAGGTGCTTCTCTTTTCTGGTCCTAAATGCTCTGAATCATCTGAGCTTTGCTCAGTACACTGGCAGATACAAATCAGTCCCAGTTAAAGCATATTTTGTTTGAATGAATCCTAATTGCTTTGTATAATGGTCTCATTATTTACTATTCTGGTTGTACTGGACCACCCACATGTCATATCAGCAGTGCCTTTCTGGTTCATTCCAGACAGCTGATGGCCCTACTGGGGCACTAGCTGAACACCCATCCTGCTTTGCTGGAGGTGTCTGTTAGCTGTTTGCAGACCTGGATAAAGCCATTGAAGTCACCAGCAGAGCCATCTGACTAATGAGCCTCTCTACATTAGTTCAGAGGCTTACACCCTTTGGGGAGGGGCGTGCAAAACTCTCTAGCTCCCCAAGGCTTTTCCATCCCAACACTGAACCTTCTTGCTTCCAAAAACCAAAACCCTTACCCATGTTGCATTTTCACCCTGGAAACATTGTGTGTTGATGGTTTTTATTGCTTTTAAGTGAAATACAGTCGGAAAAGGCACAGATGTCGGCAGATTAAAGCTCCAAATATGAAGAGGCAAAATCTGACCTAAGTTTTGAGAAGAAATGCTCTTGTCCCTGCTGTTTCACCCACCGTTGTGTTCATCAGAGTGGAGCATGCCCAGAGCCTGTGGGAAAGCCCCTGGCAGCCCCAGGCAGCAGCAGCACGGGTGCAGGAGCTGTGGCTGGCTTCGTGGCCAGGCTCTGGACCACAGAAACATGGCATGCAGAGAGCTTCTCACAGCCCTCCCTTGCTGGTAGGAAGGTGAGGAGCCCAACGAGCAGTCAGACACGCTCTGTGCCTCAAGGAGCCTCCCAGGCCAAGCAGGAGACAAAGTGAACACACCAGGGATACAGAAAAAACCCAAAGGATGACCTGAAGATCTATAAAAGCAACAACATGGGTGCATCAGCTGATTCAACATGGCTGATGTTCTTCAACTCAGATCTGGAAAAACAGAGGACTCTTGCTGGGACAAGGAGGCTTGTGCCAAGCAGCAATAATTTTAGCAGTAAAATACTGTTTTCTAGGAGCTTCTCCCAGCAGAATGGAGTTCTCCTTCCTCTCTCCCTCTGTTCATCATTGCTCCTTCGTGTAAGGGAGTGGGCAGGTGAGCGTGGGTGGCAGGTGTGCAGACTGAGCAGATCATTGCAAATTATCTTCAGGCTTCAGGTAAAATGTAGATCAGAAAGTACCACATAGCAGGAGCTGTTTTTCATATTTAGATAAGCAAGGCTTGATGTGGGGTTTTATGAGGTTTCTGTACTGTTACTGTAGCACCTGGTTCCTACTAAGAAAACACAGAAAACCAAAAGTAAAATCTCCCTGGTGGGGTCTTGAAATATCTGTATCAGGCTGGGGCCATTTTGGTCCTTCCAGACTGTGTGCCTGCCCAAAAACCAGAGAAGAAAATGACAATTCTCATTGACTGTAGGCAAGCACTCTGTTAAGTCATATTACATCTGTGACCAGAACTTACCAATGGGAAAAACATGGCTTATTTTCTTCTTGATACAAATGTTAATTAGCTTAATTCTCTCTTCTGGTGTAAGGGAAACATCAGTCAACAATATGCCAGATATTAATGTGTGCCCCTCCTTTTATTCCAGGTAGAACACTATGTCTTGGAAATCCCAGGGACTTACTCCATTTGTTATGGAGAAGTAACTTCTGGTTTCCATGAAATACTTATTTGTATGACAGTTCTTGGTGATCTGTGAACTAGTAGCAAAGGACTGGATGAGCTTCATGGCGTTTTCTATAGGTGAGGGGAATGACTTTCTGATTAATGTTTTGAAGGATGACATTATTCCCAGATCTCAGATTCTTTGGACTCAGTGATCCGAGCAACCTCACCCAGAAGCGCTGCTCACAACAATAGAAACATGACCTGAGAAATTGTGATAACATCCAGGATTTAAAAGCACACTTCTTCCAAGCACAGAAGAGGAAGAAATCATAGGACAGGCAAAGTGAGGTGTGAAGCTGTTGGCCCTTGGTGAAATGCAGCCCTGTCTAGAGTGGGGGGGTTGGGGTGGGACCCGAAGGTCTCTGGACCTGTTGCGGATTGCCTGGCTGACCTTGGGCAAGTCCCTGCCCCTCCACTTCCCTTCCTTGTTCAAAGAGCCAGAGCTATCTTTTACAAATATTTGCCTGGGTAGTGCCTATCACTAAGAGTCAAATGCCAAACTTGCCCCTTATTCTTCTTCAGGCCTAAAGTTTGTGTAGGTGCTATTTCCTCTTCCCAAGGGTGATGCCAAAGGCTCGTGGCTCTACATGCAGCGCCAGGGGACACTAAAAGGCATCACACATCAGTGACATCAGCATGCAGGCTACATTTCAAAACTTTGTGTCTTCTCTCTGGGATATCAGAGTGCCCCCTCTGCAAGCAGGAGATCAAGCAAGCCTTCTCCAGTGGCTGGGGTCTGGGTGGGAGCTGCCTCTCACCAGGTCACAGATTCCTCTGGGACATGCTGGGCTATGCTTGCTCTTCCAGCCAGGCTGGAAAGCGACACCCAGCATTCACCTCCTCAGCCTTGTCACCGCGCTCCAAAGCAGACCCTTTCCCCTGAGGAGCCCAGCACTGTGGAGCATCCACCAGTGGCATTTTGCCTGAGCAGGGGCAGCCAGGATCAGGCCACATGACACCAACATGAGAGAGCAGCTTTCCTCTGATCGAGGAAACTGATCTGGGCATGCTACTGGCTGAAACGCTTCTCTGATGAGAAAGAGTATCATGTGTCCTCTTAGGAAGGATAGAAATGTTGTCTAGTTGTCAATCAGAGGAGAGGGATTGATTGTCCCTTCTGTAGTGACTTTCTGTGAAAGACAGAAACCAAATGGTGTGCAGGAGCTCTGTGAAAGAGAAGGATGAGACTCACTTGTGTGTAACATCCCTGCATAAACTCATTCTTGTGGGAAGTATCTTCAGAAATGTTGTGTATCAGACAAGGCCACAGAATCAGTCCCACTAAAGAGGCTCTTCTTCCTGATGGCATCATTTGAATGGTCTGATTTTCAGGTGCGCTGAGTACCCAGTGACTTCTGGCAGACACTCAACGATTCTGAGAAATAAGACCCCTTAGCCAAGCTGGTTTCTGGTTTTGGAACACGTAAAAACGCCACAGTTCACCTTGTTCAGAAATCAGCACAGCTCTCCAGCTATGTAGGCTCCACCTTAATAATTCAAGACTGCATTGCATCAGCCATCTCAACCCCTAACCCTGACCTCTGATTTGAGGAGCTGCAGATCATTTGGGCCATAACCCAGGGATTGTTACAGCTTCTAGCTACCTCCTGTGTCCAAGTCATCCTTCCTGCATGTTCAGAGATAATTTACTTATCCTAAGATGTGTCTCTAAGCTGTACAGCAGCACAGTGGTGAGGCAGTCTCTCTCATCTTCATAGTGTTAGGCAATGCAGAAGGTACCCAGATGCACTTGGTGCTCAAAGCCTGATCCTTCTCTTGTTGTATGCCAGACTTACCCCATTATAAATCCACATGGGGTAATCTTGATTTATAGCAGAGCAACTGGTATCAAAGTCAAGCTTCTGATCTGTCTTGCTTGTGGTTATAAAATTTGAGTTTGCAAATCCTTGTGAACTGAGTTATCTGAAAATTTACTCATCCCTCTTCTTATTTTTTTCTGTGCATTCTTTTCCCCCCGCCACACATTAACCCAGCAGCTTGTCATTTTCTTATAAACGCGGAAAATGACCTTGCTTATTTTGATGGGCTCTGGAACAATAGCACTCACTGTATTGCACTCATTCTCCATCCTGGGGCTGTGAGTCATTATGGTTATAAAAGACAGAACATTGAGTCACTGGCTGTCAAAAACCTCTGCTGTGAGAGATAGAGCCTTTCAATAACCCCTGTCCTGGTAATCATTACTCTTCTGTGTTCATACTGCCACAGGACCCTGATCCCGAGTCGGAGCTGAGGCTGTAGTCACTGAGTGCAAACACATTCATCTTACCATAGCCCCTGCCCTGATGAGTAAGTATGGGCTTGATTTGGGGCTATCTACATCTGGAGAAACTTCCACCTAGCAGTTTTAACAGATATTGATTAATTAAAACTTGCAACAGTTGTATCTGTTAGCCAAGAGTCAGTTGGTGGGGCAGTAATTTGGCTGGTCACTACAAAACTAGGGCTTGGCTGGTTCTGGTCAAAGTCCCCACCTGTGTCTCGCCACATATTCCCTATGGGACCTTGCATAACTTGTCCATAGGTGTTGGGCTTCTGAATACCCATGAAGGATGACTTTTGGCTTAGATGTGCCTCAGAATTATCTCTGTAGGAATGTATTCACACTGTACTTTTCACAGGCTGGATGAGAAGAGAAAAAACCACAACCTGACATTCACAGTGGTAGGGAAAGCCTGAAAGTGAAAATGTTTCTGGCACATGGAAACTTAACCCATGTGACAGGGTACCAGGCTTTGTCTCCTGCCAGCTCAGTCCTGGTTCCACATGTTCAAATGAGCTTTTTGGGGGGAACACATCCTGTGAGGTGATATCATTTGCCAGTGTTAGCAGCAGGTCCAGGGCTGGGACTGCTCTCCCTGTGTTCACTGCATTATTACCATTTGCCTTTCCTAACGCAAAGCACCTCCTACTGGGTCTGGGCTGCTGCGCCCTGAGGGCCATGCCCAAACATTATGGAAGCCTTACTTCTCTCCCAGCCCAGATCCCAGGAGCAAGGTGGTTTCTGCTTGGAGCATGCCATCCCAAGGGTAGGAGTGTCCATCCTCCAAGCCCCTCTGCATGTTCCAGCAGTGACACCACCTGTGGTTTGTTGCAAAGACACATCACACCGCTTGCAGCACTGCCCATCCCATCCACTCTACAGCCAAACTGAGGTTTACACTGCTGCTTGCCCGATCCAGTCCTGTGCTTAATCCTTCCTGCACAGCTCTTTGTCCCAACAGGCCAAGCATAAGCCTCAGTGACGCCTGCTTTGAGCTTTATGCAGGTGTCATTGGCAGTGCAGACTCTGGGGCTGAAGCAGTAAGCCAAATGGATTTCCCCAGATGGATTTTGTGTTAAGTCAGTTTTGCATTTGTGCCCTGGGAGTTGATGATGCAGAGTGGAAAAACAGAAGCTTTCAGTACCTGCTTCAGCATGGCACGGGTCTTCAGCAGCCAAGGAGCCAGAGGCTGGTTTCTCATCTTTGCCATGCTTCTACTGACACCGGTGTCAAGTGGCAAAATTCCTGATGTGTGGTGGACATGCAGTTTTCTGTATGGGGTGTCACAGCTGAGCATTCATCTGCTTTAGGGCGCTGCATTTGAGCCCTTTGAGGGCTGGCTCGAAGGAGGCCTGGCTCAAAACCATTTGAGGCTTTTAATGACTTGTGTTAATATATATTTTTTTTTTGCAAAGTGAAATGCACTTTATGAGTTGTGTTTGCCCTCTTTGGGTCAGATAAGCGATCCCTGATGTTTCTAGCACTGATCCAATAAGTGAGCACAAGAGCCACATGTTAATTAGATCTGTTTCTTTTTTATTATTCTGGCTGTGCTGAAGCCACTAACCTTCACATCTAACTGGTGAATATCTCAGCCCATTACACTGAGCTCAAGCTTTTTCTAATGTCCACTTATGGAAGCCTTGCTCTGTCAAAGTCCATGGTAGTTTAAAGATTATTATGCAAGCACACATTGCTCTGTCACTGAAGGATGGCTTGAAATATTGTAGCCAGTAAAGTTTGCCTGAATTATTTGCAATTAATGATCCAAAGGGCTGGAATGAGAACTGCTGCCCTGCCTGGTTAGGCAAGAAGGGCTTCCTTCGGGAAGATGGGTTTCATTGCTTGGCTCTTCCGTGTCTATTTTGGGTCTACATTTTTTCAGATGAGTGTGAATCAGCAAGGTGTCCAGGTTGAGAAGTTCAGAGCTCCTTGTTCCCACCCCAGTCTCAAGAAACAGGTCCTCTCAAATTGTCTTGATTTCTGCACCTGGAAGCAAAGTCAAGTGAGAATAGCTGGTCACTTGTGAAAGTACCGATTGCACTTAGTGGAGGGGAAAGATAATTTTTTTACTCTCTGTATCTATCTCTGTTTTGAGTTCAGAGTACAGAAATGTATCTTTCTTGCCCTCTAGGTTAGGATGAAGGATGACATGCTGTAAAATAAAACTTCTCAAAGTGTCTCACAGTGGTAAAGGACTGCTCATTTTGAAATTTTATAGTGAAGATGGCAGAAGTTGCAGGTGGTAGGCATGTTGTGGCAAAGGTTTTTTCAGATTCTAACTGGGCAGCAAATTAAATTAAAAAACACAGTGACTAGAGGTACTAGGCCTGTAATTAAGTGGATGGGTGGATGCATGGCTTATCTGCTAGCATATGAACATTAAAGAATCCCCTAAAACCACATTAAAAAGCTTATACGGTTAAGCTTAATTGCTCTTCTTCTTGTCTTGCAGTTGGTGAAATTAAAGGAAATTTTGGCTTTACAAAAAAATAAAGAGGGTAATTCAGGAAGAGAACCGTCTGGCAGTGCTCTGAAGTTTTATTGCAAAACGCATAAGAAATATTCATCTCTACTTGGATAAATAGATTATTTTCATACAGGGAAACAAAATGTATAAATGTTTTGCAATAAGCAGGGTCTTGTTTTGCGTAATGTAATTCCCATGAGTAATTGCACTGAGACCACTGGCTTTGTCAGGGCTTCTAACAAGAATATTATTTTCCACCAACTTGCGTCATTCCAAACAATTTCACTCAAGCTGGCCTATTTGTAATTATTCACCTGGCCTGCTGAACCTCAGCATCTGATTGCCTGTCTGATATTCTCCACTTGTTCTCTCCTGTCCCAAGCAGGGATAGGCCAGGACCTTGCTTCCGTGTGGGACGAGATGTGCGGGCGATGGACGGGGCCGGTGATGTGCCTGGAAGTTTTGGGCTGAGCCAAAAGCAGAAGGCAGCTGTTGACAGCTCAGTGAGGAGCTGCTGGTTTATGAGTCTGGGGATTTGAAATTAAGCTCTAAGCTTCAGGATGTGTCATGTGCTTACTTACAATGCAGTGCTCTGTAAAAATTACAAGAACCACAAAGAAAAGGAGAAAAAAATCTAAGCAAGGCACAAGGTGGTTGTTGCTTGCTTTACCCATCCTCACTTAAAAAAAGGACACTTTTCCTATTTGTTTTTTTTTTTCCAATTTCTTATCTCACAGAAAAGACCTATTAACCCTTTTTTGACTGCATTGCCTTTAAAATCTCATAGAGACTGCCTTTAAAATCTCAGAGACTGGCTGTCTTCTGATTTTACTACCTTTTCTACCATATTAGCCCCCCATTTGCTGGAAGAGTATAATCGCAAGCAACAAAAATACATCTCCACCCCCCCCCCCCCCCCCCAAAAAAAAAAACCAAACCAAAACAGACAAATAAAAAAAAACACAAAAAGGGCAGGTTTAGCATTTAGGAGCCAGGAACCTGCAATATCCAAATACATGGAAGGCCGCCAAACTTTTTCTCAAGATTGTAACACAGGAAAACAACTTCCCATGCTACGAGGAGCATTGGAAATGCATGCTTCCCTCTTCCACTTTTTATTGCACACCATTTAAGAGGACTAAGCCTGCATCAAATTCTCCATGACCCAGCTCTAAGCGTTCCACTTAGTTAGCCTAAACCTCTTTACATTCCTCAACTCTGATCTGCTAATCCCCCATAAATCACCACCGTTTCTCAACAAACTCAAGCCAGTGTTGAGATTTATGTGGAAAGGATTTGTCATTTCCCACCAGCCTTAACCTGAATTAAGATGGGTGAGTGCTGGGGGGGGCGACAGAAGGAGGAGGACCTGCCACATGAGAGGTGCATTTTTGCACGAGAGAGCAAATTCTTCTTGTTTTGCAGATGACCAAGGATTTCAAGCTGCAAACAGGAAGGTTTCTGAGGCTGTTTTCATCAGGACAATCACAGCAGGGAAGGGTTTGGAGAAAAACTGTATTTTAGCAACTTGTAGGTGCTGCATACCTTGGGTGCGTGTGCCAGACCACTGGCAGGGCTGTTGGGGTGCAGCTGGGGATGGCCCAGAGCCCCACGGGCGCACACAGCCTGCATTGTGGCTTGCAGAGCACATGAGGGGCTCAGTCCTTTGGTGCTTGGCCCCCGCTCCAGGTGTGCAGTGGGTAGGAAGCATGCCTACGCTCTTTGTGGGGTAAAAAGCAAGTGGCAACAAACCCCCTTTGTGCCTCCATTGGGGCTGCCTTGTTTTCCTCAGTTTAGGTGGTTGCACTTCCAGTTGCTCCCTGTACTGCAGACACAGAGGCTTTGTTCCAGGCTGTTACAGGTTACCTCTCCTCTGGTGGGGCCAGGTTTTCTTTTCACATCCTGTGAGCAAGAGTTCAGGAGTGCAGTCCCTAACTGCACCCCCTGTGTGGCACTGAGACTTCAACCCCTTCCCACCATGTTGTTTAGACTTTCCACATGCATCTGTTGCACAGCAGAGCATTTACGGCTGTATCGACTCTCTTCACATGTAGAATACAATCTACAGTTGTATTCTAGATGTGAACAGATTGTATTCTTGTATTCTACAGTTTGCTGTAGAATACAATCTCTTGTTCTTCACACCGAAACCATCACCCCTTCCTGGAGGCTGACAGCTATCTCCTGTGGCCACCAAGTCCTGACCGCAGCAGTGTCTGCTCTGGCAAACCCTGTGCCCCTCCTGAGGGCCACAAACCCTCCCTTGGCCCCTGACTTCTGGGGCTCAGCTGGACTTCCACACGAGTTCTCCAGGACCTTGTCCAGCCCAGCTCTACGGAGCTCTGCTGGTCCCTACACTCAGCCTTCTCACCCTGCAATCCCCATGAAAGTTTGCTCCATGAACAGTTCCATCATTACATAGTTCTGTGGACACAAAGATTTGCCAGGGTGTCCTAAGCAGAGGCATCTTTGCCATATTCTGTTCACATTGATGCCAGCAGCCAAACTCCTGCGAACAAATGCTCCCAGCAGTCACACAGATGTGTTTGGTGCATGATAAACTGCATATTTTGGATGAACATTGAGCATTCCTGAAGAATGAATAGGGCCATTCAGAGCCTATCTTCACAGGCATAAAGATTGCAGCTAAGGAAAGAACTCTGATGCTGGGTGAAGTTGCATCCGTGGGGTGGGAGTTGAGCTGGCTGGGTTGGAGCTGGCACAGTGATGTAGTGGGGACATGGCATTAAGCAATGCATCAGCAGCCACCAGATGTTCCCAAGACAGAATGTGTGTCTTATCCCATAAAGAGCATGAAAAATAATAATAAAATAATAATAACAGTAACAACAATAACAATAATAATAAAAAGCCACCTTGTGCGTGAGTCACCTGGGATGAATATGTTCCTTTTGGCAGTGTGTTGTGCTGTATCCTTTGATTGACCTGGGCTCTGATTCAGGATGACCTTTACACCTGGATTAAACAAAATTATGGCTATTGATCAGGATTTTTGTTGGCCTGACTGAGTGGACTTTGAACAAAAATGCAGACGTGTTCCTCTGCAAATTGTGTGACTTTATAATCTTGATCTTGACCAACAGTGGTAGTCAAAAGACACATGCAGGTGAAAGGGAAGAAAAGACACCCTTCCAACCTGTAAGGCAGGTTTTCCCTGTCTCTTCTGTTAGTTTTCATATCATGTTTCCTTTGTTTCTGTGTGTGTCAGCTCTTGTCCATTCTTCCTCAATTCTTTTCCTTTTTCATTTCTCTGTCCCTTGTCTTTGAAGTTTTCCTCCCTACCTGATATTCCCTGTGTGCCCTCCTCATTTCTGCTTTGAGGATCATCCCTCCTGCCCCAGTGCATTTGTACCTGCTGGACTTGGGCAGGCCCAGGTGGCTGGTGAAGCACCAGGGCACTGCCTTGATGCCTGCTATTGCTCTGCCTCCCCACAAATAGCTCTAGTGAGACCCTGGGACTTCTGCCAAGGGACACCGGTGCCCCTGACTCCCCCGGGCCCTGCTGCAGCATCCCGTATCCCGTGGTAACACACGCTTCAAGGTTTTTCTGCTCCAGCTCAAATTCTTGAGAGAGGAGCCTCAGTTTTTAACTCCAGCCTGTCTGCTACTGCTCACCACTTTCCCAATCTGTAAAAGGCTTTCTCTGCACTTGTTCTCTTGGAGGAAGAGCTTGATGCAGAAAGAGAAGGTCCTGGCTTCTTCCCAGGATTAAAGTGTCAGGCATCTTTTCTCTTATGCTGAATCGCCCCACCCTGACTGGTGGTTAAGTCTCTCTGTGCAGTTGGATGGTGGCAATCGCTGTCCAAAACAGGCTGCTTTGGGGTGAGGGCTGAGCCAGGATTCCTGGCAAAGCTGTGGGGCTCCAGCTTTAATGCAGTTTATTTTAGCAACAAAGCTGTTACAGCTCTTATTCTCTTCCTTATGCAGCAGGCCAGCTCTAATTCTGCCCGAGTTCTTACCTGGAAGCAGAATTTCACACCCAGCTCTAGAATTTTGTTTGCTTCTAGTTAAATACTCAGAACCATTCTGGTTTTGAGCTGTAGGCTGATGACAGGACATTTAGGAAATGCCTGAGTATTCAGCATTCGTTCTGCTTGAGGAGCTGTTTCTCCTGGCTCTTTGTCTAGATCAGATTAGAAAAATGCAGCTTAGCTACCCTTTCCATACCATTCTTGCCCTCTTCCCCTGGCTTTGCCAGGTTGGCTTTTCAGCTGAAGCCCTGTTCCAGTTCTGCCAAATCACTTCATTCTCATTTTAATTCCCATGAATCTGTTTTTTGCTTCTTTTTGCTTGTTAACAGGGACAATATTGTTTGGATCCAAGTGAAAATCATTGGTTGGGTAAAGCTAGGTGCAGAAGGTGAGAAGAAGCCCAAACACCGGTGAGGAGGGCAAACAACACAGTGAAGAGGAGCTAGAGAAACACTTGTGATAAAGCACTTCTGGGCTGATGGCTGGCCAGACCAAGGCTGCAAACAGAAGCTTGTTCAGTTTCTTCTGTGTGTTGGGAAATAGGGGCTTGTTTTGTTCCTGGTAAATAAACAGCGTGTGTCACATTGTGTAACTCCATCATCCATTTGCTCTAAAGGAAAAAAAAAAGACAATAGCCAGATAATTGCAAGCTACTTTGTCTGTAGCATAAGATAACTGCATGGTACACCAGGCTAACAAGCCTTTAAAAATATAACAGGTTTAAACCTGTTTTGCAGTAGGCAAGAACCTCAGTGTATGAAAGAAACCTCTGGAGTCTGGTCCGGGTTTACATGCTCTGCACCCAGTGGTACCCCACACAGTGCTGTACCAGTGTGGGGTATCACTGGGTGCAGAACATGTTGGGCAGCCCCGACACGGTGTCCTAGGGATGGCAGTGGGACTTACAGAGGGCAGCGCTGCTGCCTGCTCCTCTGTCACTCCCTGTGCTTCCACTTGGCTGTTCAATGGCAGTGGTGGGGACAGCATGTCACCCGTGGGTCACACAGTACCTGTGGTAACAGCAAGTGCCTCCAGAAACCTGGCCTGTGGGAGCAGCCACAGTATGAACCAGGTCCCTAAGGATTCCCAAAGGAAGACCAAGACACCTCACCCTTCTCAAGGCCAAATGATACCAGAGTGCAGCCAGCTGAGCTCCTTGTCCCCACCCCTTTTTTAGTAAAGATGTTGAAGTTCTGTCGTATATCTGTTACTGCAGGTCCTTTGGATTTAATTTAAGCTACATGACCTTGCATTTCGAGCGCCTGCCCTTGTCTATAATCTAATCAACTCAGTCAAGAGGAATAGTTGGACAAGGATGAATGTAGGCCCAGGAGCCAGAAATTAGATTGTGTGCAATTACATCTGTGGATTTATAGCAGGAATTTACTGCAGAAAGTGGGGATTTTTATCTTCTCAGGAGCCCAGCAGGAGGGAAAGTTAATGGCTGACACATTTATTGTGTGGAATCTGCAAAGACCTATGGCGTTGTCATTAGATGGATGGAACAGGCATGGGTCAATAAATTGGTTAGTACACAAGTGGAAGCAAAATCTTGCTAGGACCATTTTTTCTTCATTGATGGGACAGTGTTGTGATGGAAGCCACAAACAGGGGTGTAGGAAAACCGTAAGGGTTTTTTTACCTTCTGAGGCCACTTCAAGCAAGTGCTTTCTAAAGCACAGTTTGCATTCTGCTGCTGGCATTGCTCAAAACCATTTTGATTCCTTCAACCCAGCCAGAGGCTGCTCAGTTCCCACCCTGGGCTCCCCTTCTCCCTCTACCTTATGAGTGTTATGCCCTCATAGCTGATTGGCATCCAGGGCTTTGCCTCCTGCATGGCAGAAATGATGCATTTGCCCTGACACAGGCCACAGGGAAGACACACATGCCCATCATGGTCTCAAATGGCTGCTTCACTCTTGTTTACTTTTCCCCTCCTGTTGTCCTAGGTGCTGTAAAATCACTCCAAAACCCCCCAGATCCTCTTCCAGGAACTGCAATGTAAGGCCAGAGAATAGGGAACCTGCATGGGTAGATGGGAGATGCTAAGAACTAGATGATCCTCTTTGTTTTATCTTACTTCATGTAGACAAAAGCCACTTGAGTTTGTGTAAGAGCTCCACAAGAAGTTTGTTTGTGCTGGCATAGGAGCCTCAAATCATTACATTCATATTTCCAGCTCTGGATAGTAACATTTTGAATATAAAATTAAGCAAATGTTTTACTTTAAGTCACAAACCCCAAGTCTATTCACACTGGATTTTGGGAAACCTTTATAAAAACAACATAACACAAGATTGCATCTAAACTGCCTGGCAGTCAGCCTGCAATGGCAACCCAGAGCTTTATTGTTGTGAATTAGTTATTTAGAAGAAGCTGAAAGTGTGACAAAATAACAACAAGAGGGTTTTTTATTTGTGGAAAGTCAAAGCTGATAGTTCTCAGTGGGAACACGCTGTACAATGTTAGAGCAGAGACTGCACCAAGAGAGGTGCAAACATCAGAATCCGACTGATGAGAAGTGAGAACGGGGGAATAAACATGTGATGGGGGAAAAAGGAGAAGAATGGCCAGTGCCTGAAAGACTTGTAATGATTAAGGGATTTCTTTGTTCTATTCCATGAAAATATCTCCTACTACACTGTAGTCACATGAAGGAAAAACAGAGACACTGAAGAGATGGACCAAGAAAAGACTTCCCCTCTTCTGGGTATGCTGAGTATGGCTTTACTTGTGAACCCTGAGGGCATTGTTACTGCAAGCCCTATTCCTTGTGAAGGAAGCCAGCCTGAGAAATAATGAGCAAGAATAAGTGGGCTGTTGGCACAATATTATGATTATTTGAGGAAATAATGTGATATGAAGATTAGCACAGGATAATAGCTATTGCATATAGAAGTGTTTTATGGTCCATTCTGCATTGCTTAACATTATTACTCATTCTGTGTGAGGCACTGTTAAGCTGAATTTTAAAAGGAGGCCCTTTGCCTTGCTCTGTGTTGGCAGCTTTGGTGTATTGTTAAGCCTTACAGTCTACGTGTCTCTGTGCATAATGTAACACTTACTGCTTTGAACTGTAATTCTCTTTTATAATCTTTTACTACTGTGAGACGTTGTCCCTTATGGAATTCCCATAACCTCAAACTTGATTTTCTCATAAAAACAAACCAAAACAGTTCTTTCCTGAACTTCACAAGTTAGTGTAGACTGTTGCCTCTCTGCAGGGGACATGGACATCTCGGTGTCTTCTTCCTTCTGCAAATTGAGAAGCTGTATTTTCCTGTGGTAGGAAGGAATTAATCTGTGGCTCAGCAGCAGGACTGGGTGACATCAGTCCTTGTACAGGCCTGTGGAGTCCTGCAGAGGTGACATTACTGACTCTTGCTGCCCCCTTTCCTCTGCAAGGACTCAAATGAAACCCCATGCTAAGACCAGCCTCATGAGATGGCTCCAGTCCATTACAGACCAATATATATCATGGCCAAAGCAATTCTGGCCCTGTGCAATTCAAGGACAGATATTTGGAAGGCATAAAATTTGGTTAGAAACTTCAAGCTATTAATCCATACAGCGTAGCTACAAAGATCCTGCCAACTTTTGACGAGGGCATGTAGTGATAGGACCAGGGGCAATGGCTTTAAACTGCAAAGGGCAAAGGACCACTATGGGCCACATCCTGGCAATGTCACAGTGCCTGCACACAGATCTGAAGGAGACTGACGAGACAAAGCAGGTCCTATACTGTCCAAATGAGCCCTAGTGGTGCACGTAGGTCTCATCAGGAGTCTTGGGCCACCATTCCATAAGAGGTAGGTGTTATCTGGATGATCTGGCCTTTTGGGAAGACTATATTGCAGATTTAGGATGGTCCCTGCAGTGCCTGAAGTCAGCCATGCATCAAATGCACGGGACAGCTCAAGGACCAGTCCTCAGCTCTGGCCTGCCTGACTGCACAGTGACAGATCAGCCCCTGTGCCAGCATTTCCTGCTTCAGGCCCAGATGCAAGAGCGTGTGCCTGGGCATGGCTGCAGCGGGGATTTAAATTCACTGCCCCCAACTGCCTGAGAACTGCAGCTTAGCTTTAGTGTTGATTTTATTAGCTGAGGGCCAAGGGGTGAGCATCAAGACCTGTTTTTGCTTGGGCTGTCAGGGTTCAGGTGGGCCTGGGTTCCAGGAGTACTGTCCTCCCCTTTGACTGCAGATTGGTGGCATTAATGTCCTCCAGCATCCCAAGGGGATGGTGGCAAACATGCACGTTTGTGAGAGGCTGTCCCCAAAGAAATTGGCCCTACTTTCAGCAGTGAGAGGCAGCTATTTCCTGCCAGTTCCCAAGGGACAAGGTGGGGGTAATGCCATTTGCTATTACCCTTATTTTTCCTTGCAGACCCATGTTCCAGGAACATCCCCATGCAGGACAAAACTGAAAGTGCACTGCTTTCTCTGCTGTGGCCCTGGGATGAGGTGCAAGGTGTACCTAATGTCCAGTGCTAAATTTGGCTCTTCCCCTTTGTAAAGTCTGTGCCAAGGGAAGATTTTTCTGAGCACAGCAGTTTTATTAGTCTAAAAAAAATTTAAGGAGACAGGCTATTTATGTTCGTGAGTGCCACCAACAAGGACCATGCCAATTCTCTGTTTACTTCTCTGCTGGGGAACTGTACTCCCAGTCTCCATGTCACAGGTGGCAAATGTCTGGTAGGGACAGGACATGCATTATGCTGTACAAGTCTCAGCACCCTGGGACACAGCAATGGGTCCCAGGTCACCCACATCTCTCCACACTGCTGTGAGGCAGCCTAAAACTGCAGCTGGGTCTGCAGAGGGAGCAGGCGCAGAGACAGAGTTTTATTTGTTTGGGAAGCACTCAAACACCATGGAGATGAAGGCCACATAAGCACCTAGGTAAATAGAAAAGGCTTTGCTAACAGCAAGCAGTAATGCCTAATGAGTCATCCTGCTGCCCTGCAGTGTTGTTATCACTTTTGTGTTGTGCAATCAAAAGCTATGAAGTTGGCTATAAAAATAATGCACAATGAAATGGATATCTGCCTGCTTGTGCAGAAGGCAGCAGTTTCCTATAGATACCTAATGAAACATAGGCATTTGCTTTCAAAGTCAAATTCCAGATTATCCAATTTCTTTGAGCTTCCAGAAGGCTCAGATCTTGATTGAGTTGCCTCCGTACGGACCTCTCTTTAATTAAAACTGTATCAACTATTTAACTGAAGAATGTCTCCTGTTCTTTCATGACAACATGCCTATCAGGGTTAAAGAGACCCCCTAATTCATTCACCACTACAGTATGGATAGCTGGAGACTGCTGTAGGCTAACAGCTCCTCTCCTCCACATAATCAGCTGTAACCCAATATATGGAAGCAGCCATAGGGGATGTTTTTTCCTGTATCTGGTGCTGAAAATATATAATTTATTATATAATATAAGTAAGGTAGGTTTTAAACAATAAATTTTTTTTTAGCCAAAATGGGGTGTCTCTTCCTCCACTCTTTCACCATTTTAAGTGCTGACCCTGAGGTGAACTTTAAAAGAGTGTCTGCCCTTACCCAATTGCCTTCATATAGGATTTTGGATAGGATTCATCATGAAAGAGCCCATTTCTGTCAAAGAAGCTGTGCTTCCTGCATATTTCTGCTTCTTACTAAAAGTTTTCTTTTCCTGTGGGATTCTTGAGCTGTGCTTCAAATTCAGGTATTCAGTTTTGTTGAAGGTAAACATACCAGTGGTGGGAACAGATTTCAGCCTCAAACTTTTGGAGATTCAGACACCAATTATTTTAATAAATATCACTTCCAATAGAGAGAGGAGAAGCCAATCCTAAATCTCTGGCTTGGAACTGTAGAAGACTTCATTTGTATCCAGCCTTCACAGTTCAGTCCTGCCCCAGTATGTAGCTGGCTCTTCTTGCCACTGCACTTAGATCCAGATCTCAGTTCAGGCCTAATACTTGTGGTTTGGGCCCATCTCATGTTATTAGTCATCTCCTCATCATATCACTACTTCTGGTCAGTCACTCCCATTTGGAGAAAGGATTTCTCATATCAGCTTGCATTTCTTATCCCAGAAACTCTACCCCAAATTAAGTTACTGCCAAGCATACAAATCTATTCATGTCCCTTTGAGGTGCGCTCTTCTAGATATTGTGGAATCCTGGAATATCCTGAATAGGAAGGGGCCCATAAGGATCACCTATTTAAAATCCTGGCCCTGCAGAGAACTACCCCAAGAATTACACCACGTGCCTGAGAGTGTTGTCCAAACACTTACTGAACTTCAAAATATACTGTCCTCTTCTCCAGAAACCATATCCAATTGTCTTTAGCAGGGTAGTTATGGGTGTGCGCAAGAACAGGATGGGGTCTCAGCTCCTTTTCTCTACTTGCCAAGTTACCCCAGCATTAAGGATAAAGAATTTCTTCTCTCTCTATGTAGGCAGGGCCCCACTCTTTCATTCCCTTTTATTATGCTTTTTCAGCTCAGCTCTGTGAGGATTCTCCCCTTGCTGCTCCATGTGTCCATGATGCTCAGCAGCTCACCTCTTTTCTTCTCCATACCCACTGCTCCCCTAACTATTCATGGGCAGTTGAAGAGTGGAATGGGGAGCAGAAATTTTTCATTTCTTGATCTGTCCTTTGGAACTTAAAAATATATACCAAATATTTAGTGAGCCACGGAAGAATTCTCTGCAGACTGGTGGAATTACATATTATATGTGAAATGAATCTTGGGTCATGAAGGCAAGGTTTTAAGTGTCCATTAAAAAACACAGATGTTCCTCCATCAAGGCTTGGTATCACTGGGTTCTTTATCAGCAGATAGAAAACACATGTTCCTTTCTATTAGCAGGAAGTCATAAGATCCATTATTTTTTGTCTCTAGTAGCTGAAAGAGCAGCACTTTGTGTTTACAGCTCCCTAATACAACCCATAACTGACTCCAGGACTCTAACTCAGAGAGTGGGTGAGAGAAGGTCATTACTTGTCAGAGAACACTCAATGAATCCTTTCAGCAGTGCAGAAGGACAAGAAGACACTTCAGCAAAATCTGCCTTGCCTTCATGTAAGTTTGGTGGAACAACCATAATGCCCTTCTTTTAAATTTTGGGGCTTCTAGACATTTCTTTTTTTTCCTTTGTCATAAATTAAAAGTCAACAATAAAGTATAAAAAAGCTCCTAGAAATAGACTTTTAAGATATTGGGAGATAATTTCAACAAAAAAGTCAATTGCAAAGAGGTTATCTTTAACCTCAGACAGAATCAATTGCATGACAATGTAGTCAGTGAATGGATGGTTGAATGTTTTACATTTTATTGAGTTCCATTGAAAGTCACTGGAACTAATTTTATCTACCTTTGACTATTTGAAAATTAGAAGTTTGGCATAAAATTTCTAAGACTTTTTGGGTCTGATTCTGGGCAATGGAGAAAGGCATTCTGGAAGGACAATTCAGCCTAGGTGTCCCAGAGCCTACTTAAGCTCCTCTCTGAAGGTAACTACAAATTGTCTAGAGAAGAATCCAAAATTACTAGTCTAGCCTTGATCTTTAGTTTTTAGATGGCTTAAATTTAGTGTAATAAATCCTATTCATATTACCCGGACCTGTTGCTGCCAAGGTTTCTGTTGCCTTATGACTGCTTTGGTGGCTTTGAATGGGTGTTGCAGTGCATCATATCATAAAAGTCCTTGCTGGCTGTTGCTCCCATCCAAGCTGTATGGACACTGAACTAGCTCTTTGTCTGTGAATGGCACAGTGTGGTCCAGGGAGCAGAGATGCAAACCAGGCACACCAGCTGGCCAATGGTCAGGATTAGTTGCCTGTGGTGAACCTTGAACTAGACATATATGGCCAGTGTCTGTGCACTTCAGTAATGTCTGTGTTTTGAAAAGATGATGGGATAGCTTTTACCACCAAACGTAAGAGCTTCCAGATCTGACTACCTTGTACCTCCCCTGAAGAGAGGGAGGTGCTCCAGTCTGGTGGCTTTTTCCATATTTGTTTGCAGCTCTGGTGCTGTGAATTATCTGATAGCCCCTCCATGAGCACATTGCGCTTGTGGCAGAGATGTGCGCTGTGCAGTGGTCCCCCAAGTATGGATTTTGAAGCCTAACCCGTTGCTGTAAATGCTTGTGCACCATTACATGGCCTGCCCTGGTGAGATACCACGGGCAATATGTGACACTTACAGGAGATGGACAAGTATAGACATGTGCAAACAAAAGAAGCAAAAATATCTCCTGAAGGTGTGGGCAACCCTGTGTGCTGAACACTTCAGCCCTTTGAGGAAGATTCCCCTTGAATTTTGCTCTCACATCTCACAGGAAGCTCGTGGGGTCATCATCCCCTCCCACTGCCAGTCATGCCTCAGCCCTGGGGCAGCATCCTGCACCCAGGCACCCCTCCTGGGTGACCTGCAGCAGGCTGAGTCTGGCAGGGCAGGGCCAGACAGAGGAAGCATCACTTGCAGGGACCCAAGTTGCTGCAAACTGCTCAGCCACAGCCTTGCACCTCAGTCCCATCCCTACCATGTGCTCAGACACTCCTGCCTGCGCCCCATGTGTTGGGGACATGAATGCTTGGCCTCACACGATGCCGTTTCTGTCACTGGAGAAGAAACTATTTCAGAAACCTTCTGAGTGAGCATCATAACTGGCACGGTCATCCCAGACAGCAGAGCAGGGGACAGACAACTGTTAATGGGAAGATACTCCCAGCTCTTCCCATATTACAAGTTTGAGATGGAATGTTCACCTTTGTGCAGTGTGGGCTGATGGAGTGAGCTTTCCTCGCTCACTGTGCAGCCAATGTGTGCAGGCTCAGGCATCTGTGGGCTCCTCTTTGTGCATCTCTGCAGCTGCCCTTGTGCGGTGCAAAGCCCACACCCTCCTCACATAAACAGCTTTTTAAAGAAAGCTGGAACAAAACTACCAGAGAGAAGCATCAAGGGAAGCAGCAAGTAGCAACAGAGGCTGTAAGAGAGATGAACCCACTAACCACCACAAGTAGATAAAAGGAGATGCTTTCTTCATACTGTCAACTGAGTAAATAGCTCCATTGTCACTGGGATATTATTTGTGTAATCCCTTGGAGTGAATACTGTTTCAAATCTGCTTGTTTTCACATGCAACCACACTTCCTGCCGCTGCTCTCAGCACCGCAGTGCCCAGGCCTGCCAGCAGCCCCATTTCAAAAGTGGTGAATTCTTCCAAACTGTGTTTTCTCTCCAACAAGTTCAGGGCCAGCCAGGCAGGAGAAGGTTATTTGTGAGGACACAGGCAGCCTGGCCACGCTCCTGCAGCACCATGAAGCTGAGATGAGGCAGCAGATGCCTGCCCTTGGCTGTGCCCCTGAGGATGTGGTGCAGGGGAGGTCCTGGTCCCCTGGCAGCAGAAAGTCTGTCCGGGAAGCTGTCATTTTGTCCCGTGCTGCTTGGAACTGCCCTGGAGGATGCAGATGTTCAGAGAAAACCCAGTGCTGCTGAGGAGCTCTGCTCCAGCTTGAGGTATTGCTTGTTTCCCTCTGAAGCGATGCTGCCTCTTTGTGCCTCCCCCCCACAGAAAACAAGATCCCATCAGTGAGGAATCTGGTCCATTCCTCTATCATGCCTACTCCACACCACGGGGCACAGCGCTGGAGGACGCAGAAAGTCCTGAGCTGTGACTTTTCATCAAAAGCCAAAGTCTTCATTGCAGAGGCACAAATCTGAGAGGAAGCCTCTGACTCCAGCACCAGCCTGCCCCTTTTAGCTCAGTCAATCTGATGTCAATGAAAGAAACACATATGAGCAAATTTACACTGATTTGTTGAAGGATCTATTTAATTGTATGTTGTCAAGCTGAAGCAGACACCTTGTGCAACTAAAACCTAATTGATACTGACTTACCTGAACCACTGAAGATACAAAAATAGATAGAATAGATAGAAAACAGTTTCAGAAAGGTGAAAAGTTTAAACGTTGTAAATAAATATTTCAAAGGAGAAAGAGGGAAAAAATAAAACAAAAAAAAACCCAAGCAAACAATTAACACATTTTCATGTAGATGTGACATGAATAGGTGCTCAGGTGACACATCAGTACTTGAGCCATTAAATTTGCAGAGGGATAATAGGATTTACCCATGTATCTTCAGGTTGGGGCACAGCAGTAGATGTCACCTGCTGTGAGGACAGGTGGAATTTGCATGTTACATGAAAAGGAATTAAGGAAATAATGGAAGGACTTGGGAGCATCTGCCCCCTTCCAGCTCCCACCAGCAGGACACAGCCCTGGCTTCATGTTGGCCTGGGGGCTCTGGCAGCAGCAAGTACTCATCCTCATGGGGCAGCAGCTGTGCCTTGTGTGCTCTGCCCAGGACAGACATCTTCTCCAGGGCTTGGAAACAACCCAAGGCAATTGCCATGGTGGGTATCTTATGTGGCACTCTTTAAGAGAGAGGTTCTCCTGGTACAGTCTTTGGGAAAGTGTGTGCGCTCTACAACTCCCCACATCACACCGTGTGGAATAGTTGGCATCTTGCTCCCAAAGAAGCCACCTTTCCTGTCGTGTCTGAGTGACCTCGGAATGGGTTCCTAATTGGATCCATGTCTGTGCTCCCTCAAGGCACTCTGACACTCCTCAAACCCATTCACTTGCCTCGTGGATCATTAAAATCCTTTGCTACTGACAGTGCTACTCCCAAAAGGTTTCTTTGATGTCTGTTTGGATATAAGTCTTAAATTATTTTATAAATAAGCATCTGGATGAAATTAAAAATAAATCTTATAAAATCTTCTAAAAATAAATCCTGTTTGCAGGCACAAAACTGCTTATGAACAAAATTTTAGTTTTCTCCCCCACAAAACCAGAGGTGAAAAAAAAAGCCTTTCCCCAGCCTCTGTTTTCCATTTAGTGCTCAGCTACAAACTCAGAAGTGTCAAGTTCATCCTCTGCTCAGGCATGTTGAGAAGGCTTCCTGCTATGCGCCACAGCTTGACTGCTCCAAGGAACAAATCCAAGCCCTTTTCCCCATCTGATCCTTATTAAGCAACCTGGGATGCTTTTGTGGGTCGGAGATGGGGTCCTGAGCCTCCTCATTTGCAGTGGCAGCAGCCAGCTCCAGGTCTGGCATGAACATCCACCTCCTACCCTCCAAGGACTGTATCTGTGCAATCTCACTCAGTGTGAGACTCATGCTGCTGTCTCCTTCCCCACTTTCTCTCTCAGAGGGGCTTGCTCTTGCATTTGGTGCACAGTGCTGGAACCTCTCTCTTGCTCTGTGGCTCCATCTGCTCCACAGCTGGTTTGGCAGATGACAAGTGGCATCTGGTATGTGGGCTTTTGGAGCAGAAGAAAGTGGTTGGTAGGGACAAGCTGCGTCACAGGTCATTAAGCTTAAAAGAAGCCCTGGGAGCGGGCCGTTCCTTGACCAAGTGCTGTGGCTCCGTATGACCCAGCAGGTATAATATGTCCTTCAGTCCATGACAGGTCCCAGGGCTATCTTCTGCACTGGAAAAGAATTTGTTCAGAGTTTTGTACAGTCTCTGTGGAGCTCTTGTCATAACACGCCTGAGACAGAAATCCCTTCTGAAGGCATATGGTCTTCATAAGCACCTTGAGATTCACAGAGCTGCCTGGCAAAGAAAAAGGAAAGTGGAGACTGATGGGAGCACAAATTTCTACTTTTCTGGTGGTCTCTGCCTCACCTTTGAATGTGTCAAACTCAAGCTTGCAGGGAAACAAGGAAGAGTGCTGGACTGCCGAAGGCTTTCTGCCTGCTCCAACACCTCCTCTCAAATGCCATGTCCCTTGGGACACCAGCAACCAGAAACTGCTTCTGCTTGTGTGGTGTCAATATTCTGAACTGCTGCAAACGCAGCTACCCTGTCTAGTTGAGCTCTGCAGGTCCAGGCACATCTCCCCAATAGTTTTGTTTTCTCTCCTCTGCTATTTTAATCTGGAAAGAAAGAGATCAGGAATTATCCATTTACCAGCTTTTCTACAGAGCATAAGCATTCCTTGGGTTTTCCTCAGGGATCCATTATTCCAGAACACTGTGGCTCTTTCAGCATGTTTCCGCAAATCCTCTTGAAAGAGTGTCTGAGTTAACAGCATGCCAATATCAAGCTTTCAGGAATAAGGAGCCAGGCCCCCAAAGTCACGAGATTAGCTTTAAAATAGAGAGTGGTTTGGGTTTTTATAAAAAACAAGCATTAAAATTTGGCATTCATTTTATTTACTTTTTGTTTTTAAATCTTTGGCATATGCTCAAGTCACACTTTCAAGCTTTTCTCCTGTAACTGTTAAAAACAGAAGCTGGCACTCTCAGGAGCTGATTCCCAAGACTCAGGGAGCTGGGATTTATGAAACTGGAATTCAGGGATAATCACTATAAAATTGCAAGAGCTGGGACCATTGAGTTAACAGTATGGTAAAAACTGATTGCCAGGAATATCACGACTCTGGCTTTCATTTGCTTTTAAACCTTTTTGATCTGTGGATTCAGTCTATCTCTGAGTATTACCAAGCCTATTAAATAGGCCTAATTCTTTTTCTTTAGAGTCATCTTGCACTTTTGCAAGCTTTATTTCTCTCTCCAAAGCCCAAAGAGTATCTGTCTTCCTCTGCTCTGTGCAGTAATGCTTTGGGTAGGTGTTTGAGTTGGAATAGATCATCTAGTCCATAAAGATCATCCAGCCCCAGTCCCCCTGCCATGGCCAGGGACACCTCTCGCTTGACCACTTGCTCAGAGCCCCATCCGACTTGGCCTTGGACACTTCCTGGAGTGGGACACCCACAACTTCTCTGGGCAACCTATTCCAACACCTTACTGCTCTCACAGTAAAGAATATGCCGCCCAACCATTACAATCTATCCAGAAGACAACACTTTTCCATTAGGTCTCTACTTGCCCGTGTGTTCTGATGCTGTATTTGGGTACCTCAGCAGGCACTTGCCACCAGCAAACAGATTTCCAGGTCGAGAGGTGACTGAGCTGGTGAGCTCAGTACAGTCTGGAGAGCTGCTCAGCTGACAAGAGGGAGGCATTTTGCTTACATGCCTTCAGTCTGGACCAAACCTTGCTGTTACACATCCTCAGTGCTTTAAACTGTGTTCCCAAGGTGAATAGAGCTGAACTAACAGAGCTGTTTGCAGATGAGCTGCTCTCAGTGGTGGCTCTCTCAGTATGGTCATGAGAATAGGAGTGCTGTGCTGAGAGCCCCTATTTATAAAGTCTCTTCACCACTTCTGTGAACAAGGGTCCCCAGTCTGCAGTGCTAACTCTTCTTGTAAAATGACGGTTCTTTAATTTTCATGCCTAGTTAAATCTGTACCAGTAATGCTTGTGATCCTTTCTTAGGTCTAATTACACTCCCTTTGTCACACCTTTACAATGGCATTTTTGGTGACCTTCACGTTAAGGAAGAACCACTAAAACCAGCTCTTTTCAATGATTATGCAATACTTTCTGGCAGTTATTAGAAACCCTTTTTTCTTTTTTTTTTTTTTTTTGCCAGAATCTTTGTGTGAGAAGCCTTATAAATCACCCTGCTGCTTGGGATCAGAGATGACAGGCGCACACAGAGAGGCATTTTTACAGTGCTGACACCTACACCCAGCAAAGGTTTTTCCCATTGCTATGGGGCGCAACCATGATTTGCTGAAACCGAGGTGTTACCGCTGCAATGGTTCTAACAAGTTCTGCAGTAGCAGTGTAGGTTTTCTGCCTCACCAAATCTAACCCCTGCCTTCCCTCTGCTACCAGGAGCAGCCATGTCCCATAACCCCTTCCAGAGGCTGGACTAACCCTGCCATGAAAGCAGATGTGTTTTTGAGCTCAGTCCTTCTCCTGGAAGGCTGTTCCAAAATTTCATGCCTCTGAGGAGAAACCTCATTTCCAGCTATGTAGTTAGTTTGTTCCCATTTGTTCTTATGCCAGTATTCTCTTTTAAATTCAGTGGATATTTCTGGCCCCATCCCACGTTTACCTCAGACAAATCTATAGTGAGCTTTTGTACTGCTAATCAGCCTGACTAAGGTTGCATTTTTGATCTCATCTCATAAAGCTGGGTCTTCTTCCCAGCAGCAGTCCTCTACACTTACACGTATTTGACTTCATTTTCTTGAACATGATTTTCCAGAAGTCTACACTGTTTCCCAGATAGTAATAATACCTCTCCCCTTCTACTAAAGTGCCCCAGCAGCAGCATCTGAGCCTTATTTCTCTTGTTCAAAGCCTTGCTACATTTATCACCTATTGCAGTTGATTAGTACACCCATGTTTTTCCCTCAGTACAGGATTTTCAGCTGATTCAAGGAAAATTTGTAGAAGTCTGCAAAGATCCTTCCTTGCTCTGAGTGTAGGACCTCCAATTCTCTATAATCACATTTCTGCCTCTCCTGCTCCTGTTCTCATGGTGATTTTAGTGTTTCTAAATGACACTAATCTCCTCCTATTGATCAACACTGTTCTTTGACATTGTGACATCAGGTTATTTCACCAATGCTGTCCTTCATTTTTGTTGAGGTTGTTGATGAAATATTCAGTAAGAGCAGTTCAAAGGATCTTCTGTGATGAACCCTTGTAACGACCTCCCTCCCTGCAGATCTTGTGTCTTACAAGACTACTCTCTGCCATCTGTTCTTTGATCAGCTCTCTCCCCACTTTACCATTCTTTGCTTATCCCTGTTTTTCCCAGTCCAAAGAATGAATTCTCTTATGGCATCACACCAGATAATAGACTTACTGCAGATTCCTGTTGCATCAGAGGATGCATCAGATGGCTGCATCAGATTCCTGTTGCATCAGAGGAAGAGATCAAGTTCATCTGGCATGATTTTTACAAATCTGAATGCTTTAAAATTCATTTTCCTTCCATGTCCCTTTTAAACATTATTCTTTTCATGTAGTCTATTTTTCTGCCTGATACACTATTGCTGTGAAGCAAGAGGATTGCAGTTGCCTTTATTATTTTGCTTTTCCCCCTTGAGAGTAGGCTCTAATTTGTTCTTACTCTCACCTTGACTAATTTGAAAGTCTCCTTTGCTCTGCCTGTGCAGTTTCGTGCTGGCTCTCCTATCCTTTAGATACAGACATCACACCATAGATTTTGAGTACCTAATAGGTTTTAAAACTTTTTCCTAGATCAGGTAAGAACATTCCTGTTCTCACACTCCTGTGTTACCCTTTTTTCTTCCTATATTCAACAACAGCAAATTATTAATTTCATTACTTAGCTTTAATATTACTTTCACACAGGTCCATTTGTTTCAATTGCCTTTTCATTTGAAGATCTTGCCTATTTTTTTAACAACCTCTGCAAGGTCTAAATCAACTACTTTTCTTGTAAATTCCCCCTTTTCCTTTCTAACACTAACATATGTTTTTGGTACTCCAGGGAATCATCTTGCACCTTTTATGTAAAGACATTTCAGGCTTCATTGATGTTCAAGTCCTTGAGATAATTTAATTTGTTTCCTTTGAAATTATTTCCCCTTATGAAATTGCAAATTTTATGTTACCTTTAATTTCTTTTCTTTTGCATGAAGTTCAGATAAGGCCTCTTTGGTTTTATTCTATCCAAGAATGCATTTATGGACTAAGATTTTTGTGGCCATTTAGCAAGAAAAAAGCTAAAATAGCAGTGCCTTTGTTTGATTCAATGATTATGTCATTAAAAAACCTCTGCTGGTTCTCTCTGCCTGGAATACCCAAACACCACCATTACTCGTAGCACTAGTTCTTCCATCTGAATGTGTGTGCAAGAAGGGAAAATTTCACATTACACAAACAATCCTGGTTGCATTTATCTCTCTACTAAAAAAAAAAAAAAATCTTTGTTCATGATGTTACTGTTACCAGACAACTGGAAACTGATTCATGTTACCAGTGGGAAATATTTTTTTGTGTTCTGGTGAGAATGTGGGTAGATGCCTAGGCCTTTGATGGATTTCTCAGCCATTTGAAATTAATGATGGGCAAAAAGCAGTATGACTACTGAAGTCTGTATTGTCAAGATACAGGCTGGAGGAGAGAAAGTCAAGAGATCCGTGCTTGGTGGTGAGTGGATGACAAATTAAAAGCACTCTTGTGGGTAGGTCAGACTCATAAGCACCTACAGATGATGTTCCTTAGTGCTTTGATGAGGTAAACCCACTGCTTCTTCTGCTCTGTAGCATTACAGGTGTGCTGGACTGCTCTGAGACAGACCTGCAGTACTGAGTCATGCTGCACATAAAACTCTCCATCATTCAACTCTTTCAAGATATGAGAGGTTTCAAGTAGTCTGGGGCACATGGAACCAAAGCACAGATTTACATCCACTCACCCTGCTGGGTGTGAGCCTGCCTTTGCTTGCAGTACATGGGCACAGTCCCACTGGAATCATGTAATAGAAAAGTACATAATTGGGGAATTAATCCCCCTAACTGAAAAACTCTTTCAAGCAACTGTCACAGACCTCCTGGTGCCTGAAGGATCAGTTTACTCCAACTTCCAACTCCAGCTTCCGATGGGAGTTAGGCAGTCCCATCAACATCATGCCTTGGGAAATTTCCCCCGTCAGACTTTGCTGACTGAAGCAACAGTGATCTGTGTGTTGTATCACCCTGTCAGCAGAGAACTCCCAAGGGCTGTTTCCCAATGTCTGTGCCTGGGCAGAAGCTGCTGGGATCAGTGCTGTGCCTCCCCCCCTGTCCTTGCATCACTGTCATCTGTCCCCAAGGTCCCACTGCCTCCCTCCTCCTCCCTGAGGCTGCCCAGGAGCTCCTGGGTGGAGAAAGAGACAAGAAGCAAAGAAAGCTGACAAGGACAGAAGCAACTTGGTCTTGTGGGTAGAACCCCTGTCCATGGCAGGGAGGTTGGAATTAAATTATCTCTAAGGCCTCTTCCAGCCCAAATCATGCCATGGTTCTAAGAGAACAGGTCTATGTGACAGCACCTGCACCAGCACAGTGACCACCTGCACATGGGCTTGGGTATACCATGTCCTCTGTCCTACACAGGGCCTTCAGCCTCTCTCATTGCTACTGCTCCCCCCTGGGCCTGCTAACATCCTGCTGATCAGTTTTCAAGCCTGCTGTACCTCCTGGACCCGCTGCTCCTATTTTGTGGGTGTGATGGATTTGTTCATTTCCACTGAAACACACTTATTGCACAGTACAGGAGCTGGACAGGACAGAGAAAAGCCTTCAGCCACAAAAGGTGCCAGATCTTTCACCCAGAAATGGGTTCTTTTGTGACATTGAAATATACACATATATAAAAAAAGAATAAATGAGTCCTCGTGTAATGAGTGTATGAAGCACTAAATCAGCAAAAGGACAATACAGGCTTTTGATTTGCATCAATGGGAAACACAGAAAACAGTGTATGGAGTAGGCAGATCATAACTCACACTGGAGTAAATAACACAGATATTGTTCTGACCTTGTGTGTAAGTTTGCTGCTTCAGTAAAAATTTTATTGCTGCTGACCATTTGTTTCAAAGGGGAGTATGATGTGTAGAAGGACATTTTTAGAAGGAGTAGAGGATAAATTCATAAAATGGTCTTCTGCAGTCTTAATGCTCAGGCAGCATTCTATTTAAAGACCTGAAATAAAATGATTGCTAGCTCCACTCTGCAGCAGATTTGATTTTTTCCTTGAGTGTTGGTTCACAAGCATGGATCCTCTTGTGTTGGGAGTTGTGTGGAAAATGAGTGTGTGCCCATCCTCAGGGGACAGTGCATGTGCCAAGACCCAGTGGAGGGCAGAGACATGCAGGCAAGCACAGAAAAGGTGGCTGTTCTGCTCAGGTCAATAGCAGTGGCCATGGCACCCTCAAAACCTTCTACACAGAGGTCAGAGAAAATCATCTTCCTTTTTGACATTCTCCAACATGAATTAAATGTTTTGAGACACAGTGATCTTGTGCCAACCCAGGGCATGAAAAAGAGATTTGTGATAGCATAAAGATTACTCAGTGCACTCAGGTCCTGGGATTCATTGATTTGCCATTGAAGATCAATAACACCCAGCCTGGTGTCCACCCTGCTTTGGGAAAGAGGGGCGTCACAAAGGGTCACAGCCCCAGGGGGTGATCAGCCCTTTCACAAATAGACCCCATTTAAGAGAAAAAACCCCCAATTTTTAAGCGGATACTTTCTGTGAAAACTTCTGTTGAACTGAAAACCTGAATTTTTAAAGGAAAAAAATATTGGTTAAAAAAAATAGGTGACATCTTATCATAAACCCTTAGTCTGTAGTGTACTTCCAGACAGTTTAACTGGCTTGGTCCCTCAGTGAAAAACTCTGCTTTTTCTTCCTTAAATTGGAAAGGATGATCATTTGCAGTCAGTTGGAAATCAGCCCTTTCCCAATCAGTTATACTGTCTTCCTGACACAGATACACTTAAGGATGGATCTGTGGTTTGAGCAGGTACATGTAACAGCAGACAGCCCATCCATAAAGGAACAGACTCTTCCCTGCCGCCTGCTGAGGGGTTTCTGACCAATCCAGCAGCTTAAAGTGCCCAAGCACCATCAGCTTGGTGATCCCCCCCATATTCATCCCATTGCTTAGAGAAGCCCTCAAGAGGAGATGCTGTATGAGGCTGCAGCAGGCAGGAGAAGGTGGCATGAAAATGACATGAGATGGCAGGGGCCAGCTGTGTGGCTTAGGCAAGAAGATAAATCCCCTGAAAGCTTTTGGGCTGCAGTGATCTCTAGGTGGGTTGTTTGCTCATTATCACTATTCTTAGCTCTTTTTGCAGCATGGAAAGCAGTATCTCAAGAAGTTTGAAGCACCAGGGTTCGGAGGACAGGGGGAACAAGGGAGCGGAATTCAGAGGGACGCAGCAGAGTGTTAAAAATTAGGGTGCAAGGAGCGGGATGAGGAAATAACAGCCATTGAGTGGGAAGTGACAACAAAATGACCCCACTGAAGCTCAGGAAGTCTCTGGGCCCGCACAGTGCCTGCTTTTTAACTTAACCCCTTGCTCCTGGTGCTGCCTAGCACGGCGATGTAAGCTCCTTAGGTGTAAGCTCTTTGGTGGAGCGAGGGCTGGCACCACGGTGTTCCATGCCCCCAGGCACCACGGTGGGACAGGGTGCCAGCAGCATGGCTGCACCAGGACCCCAGGCACACACAGGCAGTTTCAGGGCTTGTTTTGTAAAAACACTGCCTTGCTGGTGCTAGCGTGTTGTGCTCCAGAGGAAGGGGAAGGCAGCTGTAGCGTGGGAGGTGCTGCCCTCCAGGAGAAGCACGTGCCTTGTGCCGCAGGGCCCCGTGCTCGATGCCCAGACTGAGCCTCCATCATCCCCAGGCACCTCTGCACCACTGGCTGCTTCAAACACACAGAGTCAAACTCCTTCATGCAAATGTGAGGACTATACTTGGTGAATACCATCAAGGCAAGCAGCAACTGTGTGTCTCAAACATCAGCGCAGCAACAAAAAGCATCTTCTGAAGCCCGATCTTACTTTAAATTCTTTTTTTTTCCCCATGGATATTTCCCCATCACCTCCAGTTGAACTTGCCCCTCATTCCCAAGCTGGGAGATCTGGCTAATCAGTGCTGTTTGCAAAGCTTTCTGAGCCCTCAACAAACGCTGTTTCTTTGCTGTGTTTGTCGGCGGGGCGAAGCAATTATTGCCGAGATCTGAGATGTGATTACGAGTTTGTGGAGGAGGGGGGGTGGAAAGTCGAGGACATAGTGTAATAATGAAATCCATTGTCACAAATAAATCTGTAGGAGGATTTAGATGTTTTTCCCTTTTTTCTGACCCACTTGGTCCTCACGTGTCTGGCTGTGCCAAGAGCGCTCTTGGCGCTGCAGGAAGGTAACACAAGGGCGATGAACAGATCCCTCTCCAGGCTTAGTGAGTGGGATGGATCTTACCTATTTGCAGGAGGAGAAATGAAAATAAAGATGCATTATTCTCTTTAGTGCAAGTGTGCATGAAATGCTTTCAGTGGTAAACTCAAACCCTGCCTGCCATCCTCCCATGGCCTGACCTAGCCATCCTTGCACTAGCAGTGGGACAATTTTTATGGAGCAGTTCCTAACTTCAGAGACAAATTGTGGTGTGAGAGGAAAAAAGTAGCTGGCCCTCCATCCTCATACAGAGACAAGGTAATCCAGGGTGTCCCAAGCTTGCAGTGCTGGTGTGCAGGGTCTGTCATACCCCACTCACAACTACAGCAGGCACCTTCCTAGTACAGTACCAGATATCCTCCTCCTTAAAATGGACTCCTTTATGTGCTAAATCTTATCACTTCTGCCCTCAGTATTTCCAGATTGCTTTAATTTTGGGTACTTCTCCTATTCTGCCCTTACTTCCCCAGTGTGTCACATTTCTTACTTCATGGTTACTCTGCTTAGTAATTTTAGCCTGGTTTCCTAAGGAAATGATGCACCGTTCAAATGAAACAATCATGTTTGTGGCTCCATATATGTCCTATTCTCCTCCAACACAGAAAAAAAGCACCCCAGAATGCTGCTCTACCATAAATGCATGTGATAGATGAGAAAATATTTCCAAGCTACTGCAGCAGACGGGGTCCTGGTGCTGCCAGAGGAGGGTGTGGTACCCTTCCCTGTGTCTCCCTGCTGCCCTGTCAAAATGCTGCTTGGCTGCTGCTGCTGCAGGAGGAGGAAGCAGGAACAAAACCTTGTTCCTGGGTCTGAATCAACCCTTTTCTCCAGCCAGCATAATGAAATCTATGGTAAGGACCTTAGGTGCATCCCAATTGCTTGGGGGCAACCCAGGTGGGCTGGGGTTGTGTCACCTCAGTGTCCCCTTCCCATCTCACTGCCATCAGAGAGGCAGTCAGAAACCAAACAGCTTGAGTCCTTGTAGACAGCCCAACAGCCCACAGGGGGAGGGCAAAGCAAGGCAAGGCAGGACAGTGCAAGGCGAGGCAAGGCAAGTGTTTGAGTGCTTGCAGGGCCAGAGCGCCGCAGCCGCTGCTGTCGGGTGGGTGGAGGAGCAGAAAGGAACAAACAAGGCTTCCAGATGAGTTCATCCCCTTTCAAATCACACTCATTGAAACACATCTGTGTTTCCAGGGCTGTGTGCAGCAAAAACTGCCTTAGTCAGCTCTTGTTTTCAGTTTTGTGTGCTGGCCATTTGTATGGTTCTTTTTTTTGCCTCTTCAGATCAGATCCTCTGGTGTATAAGGGCTCAGTTCAGCCAGAGCTTTATTGAGAAGTTGCCCCCAACACTTCCTAATCTCATAAACAAGAAAGAAATGACTTAATGCTACAGAACAAAACCAGTTTTTAGGAAGTGAAGCAGTGGCAGCCTCTAAGAAACACCTTTCATGCATGGGTCTGCAGCATCTATCAAGGCGCTGCAGACTGCTGACAGCAGGATGATGTTTTCTAACCCAGGTAAATTATATTTTATTTTGAAACGGCACACAGCAATAATTACTGTGTTTGGGTAGTACCACAGGACACACAAGTACCCTTTGGCAGGGAGATGATTAAATCACCAAGGTGTAATTGAAGGGTTTGATTGCATTCCACCTCCAGCCATCAGCATCTGCAGCATTTGTGTTGCCAGCTGGTTTGAATGCTGCTGCATCCCTGTGGTCCAGGGTGATGCTGCTCATAGGTCACTGCAGGCCTGGCTGTAGAAACCTGCATCTTGCCAGCCTGGAGATGCCTGAATTGATGGACACCTCGTTGCCTACATGCCACAGATACAGGTTTCATGGCAAGACTCATCACTACAGATTCTGATCTTACATGCATGACTTTTAGTGCATATAGAAGAAACACAGGTTTTGTTTACCAAACCCTATGAATTCTGGATTGCCATGGAAAGCTCCAAAATATCCTTCCTACACTCAAAAAATCTCAAAGACCCAAGAACAAATTCAGAATAGACATTTTCCACATTAAATTCATGTCTTTTTACCTCCAGAGCTTTCAGCTGACCAAACGCATTTTTGAAATATCTCACTTGCAATAAGAATGCTGATGTTTTTCCAGGGACTGTCAATGCAATGCTGCACAATTAACAGCACCAGCCCAGTGCTGGCTTTGCTAAACTGAAACAATCAACTTCACTCAGGTTGGTTACCAAAGTTTTCTAGGTACTAAATTCCTACAGCAATCAATTGTCCCTGTGATTTCTCCGCAGTGTCAGGGAAATTCGATGCCCTTGGTGGTGGCTCTCAGAGCAAACTGGTGTCCTGGAGGTGCTACTCATGGCAGCAACCAGGGAAAGGAGAACTCCTTCAGCAGAGCAGCAGCTGCAGAGCATAAAGAAGGAGCATTGCCCCGCAGACGTTCATTAACATTCAAAAAACAAATATTGACTCAGTTGTGTTTGTGAGCTTTTCTTTTTACCTTCCCCAGACATCCCAGCTGTACGGCAGAACATGTGTGAATACTCAAGGAAAATTATCTCAACTAGCCCCCTGGATAAGAAGCATTCTGGTGTCACTCAACATTGTACAGCTTGCACTGCCACCCCAGCAGAGGAACTGAAGCAGCAGGGTGAGGGGCAGGAATGGCTGCTCAGAGTGAGCCCAAGGACTGTGCCTCTGGGTGAAGCCATCCGGGATGAGAAACAGCCCTGATCTGCACACACCCAGAGTGCTGCTGGGTGCATCTGCAGGACAGAACGTGTGAGGACCACTGAGAAATCTGCAGAATGTTGTTCCAGCTCCGTGGGGGAAAAAGGGGACAAAATAGTAGAAAATTTTCCTGCATCACCTGTGTTTGAGAACTCCGTACTGTGCCCAGTCACTGAGAGTGAATTCAACAAATACAAAGCAGTTGTACATTATTTATCCCAGTCACCAGTGGTTTTGCAGCACGAGGCAACTTTCTATTTTGCTACCAGTCTATTACCTAAATCTAGAAATAATAGTGCATCTCATTAGGGACCCCAGATTTTAAAAATCCATACTCTGGGAGTCTGACCCCCATATTCAACTTATTTAAAAATACATATTAAAAGCTACACCACACCAGCACACTGCTGGAGACACCTACCCCCAAAGGGAAAGCATTTCAGCAGTCACAGACCTTCCAGCATGCCCTGAGAGCTCTCCAGTGAGGCTGTACAATAAAATCATAAAAAGCAGGACTGGAACAAACCTTGGGAGTTTGGCTACTGCCCAGCCTTACTAATGAGTGGGATTATCTCCCAAGTCTTCCCTGACAGGAGTGTGCCCAACCTGTTTGCAAAGCCTCTAAGGATGGAAAAATCCCAGTTTCTTTTACTGGGATCTAGGTACCTCATCTGATCACTGTGTGTCCTGTCTTCTGAGGATGTGAAATAGGCTTTGTTATATCCCCCAGTGCAGTGTAATCCCTCCAGATTTCTCTTCCATGAATTAAATAAATTTAGCAGTAGCACTTTTGGGGTGATCTTGAGGGACATTGTCATGTACTGACATGAGGGATAAGGAAGCCCATTTCATACAAGCTCATTTAAAAGAAAAAATAAAAATCTTCTGTAGCAGAGGAAAAAAGCCCATTTTTGGCCGCTCAGGAGAAATGTTGCATCTAGGATCTTTTAATAACTCTTCATGTTAACTGCTTGTGCATATTCTGCATGAACAAGAACAAACACAATGGGAGCTTCAAAAAGAAAAAAAAAGAAGAAAAAAAAAGTGGTTGTTTGTTACCTTGTTACCTTTTATGAGTATCCGTGAAGCTAAGTGAGTAAAATCCAGTAGGAATATAATACCAGAAGAACAATATGGGCATCATGTAATCACAGAATCAGGGTAGTTTGTCTTGGGAGATAATTTTAAGGATTATCTAGTCAGAGCCCCTGCCATGGTCAGGGACACCTTCGCCAATACTGGGTTGCTCAGAACCTCATCCAACCTGGCCTGGAGCACTTCCAGGGATGAGGAAATGACAATACTGACTTGACTGACAAGTGACATACTTACTGCTGTCAGCAATGAAACGTCCTGAGGGGCGTCTTGGGCACATATTTGGTGCTGCAAGGACTAGAGGAAAAACAGCAAACAAAAGGTTGAGGGAAAAGAGGTCTCTACAACAGGGACTCAACTATTAGCAGTGGTAAGAGCTGCCTGGTGGGATGCTTCTGAGGTGGGATTGAGCAACTCAGATAGGAAGAAAATAAGGAAAGACCAATTGAAAGACACCAAAGCAGGTAATTTTTTTATCCTGTGGTATGAGGGATTATACAGCTCCCAGACGCAAGCACATTATCCTGGTTGTCAGTAAGAGGGACTTCCCTGGAAAGAGATGGATGGAAATATCTCTGACCTCTGTCTAAAAATGAAATTAATATCACATAAAGAGGAAAATTGAGATAACTTGACTATGGGTGCACAGATGTGGGTCTCAGCTGCAATATCGACCTGGCAGCAGCTCTATTCAGTGAATCAGTGAACTTCCCTTGACTCTGGTGGGTGTTTTCCAGAACTAAGGGCAGCTGGCATTGACAGAGACTGTTAAGCCCCTGGGAGTTGGTCCTGCCAACTCTCTCCCAAGTGAATCTTGTGTCTCACGTGTTTCTGTACTCAGCACCGACACCCAGGAGGGGAAGGACCCCATTCACTGCCCCTGGGGGTCCCTCCCAGCTGTGCTCCTCTGGCAGCCCAGAGGCTCTAGGCTTGATCTGCCAGATGTGCTGGTCTTGGGATGCCGGAGTTGGGATGCCGTGCAGGTCTGCATGTCTGGAGAAGGGTGTGAGTCCCGAGCAGGAGCACAGGGTGGGCTGGCTGTTCTCCCTCACGCCCTGTGAGTGGAACAATGGCAGGGTCTGCCGCAGCACCCACGCCAGCCTCCCCGGAGACGCGCTTGGGGCCAGAAGTCCTCGGCACAGCCTGCAAACCCTGCCTGGAGCAGACAAAACCGCGAGCAGACTGTTTGTGGATCCGTGCCCTCCTTCCCACACAGACATATGCTGCAGGAAAAAAACAAGCTGCCTCTCTCCAAGTCCTCGCGCAGGCTCCAGCTCTCTTGCCATTGAACTGCCATGTGAAAGCCAAGATCTTAAAGGTGATCACTGCTGTCCCCTCCACAGGATGGCTTCACTCCAAGTAAAGTATGTCTGCAGCACAGACATGTTTTTGCAAAGGGTGAGTGCTACTGAGATGAGGAGCAGGGTGGATGGGAAAAGCAAGAGGTGTGGAAGGTGAATTATACAGATAGAAGGAGCTCCTAGAGAGGAAACATGCAGGAAGAAGGGAAAAGGCTCAAAGAGAGCTCACAGCAGTTGACAGAGCCCTGCAGGGGGGACTTCTCTACACAGACAGAGCAAGCTCATTTCCATGACCTCACCCACTTCTTCGGGGATTCAAGTTCCCATGACTTGGAAGGAGCAAAATACCTTCATTGACTGAATTTTTTTCTGTATTGTGTAACAGCTGGGTATACTACATGTTAGGGAACGAGATTATCACTGCCCTGTGGTTCCTCCCAGTCCACACTTCTATCTGGACTGGAAATAACCATGAGAAAATCTGTATAACAAGTTGTCTCTGATCCTGACTTCATTCCTACTGCCACAGACCTGGAGAGGAGTGCAAACACAAGGCAGGGAGGAATGCAAAGGTAAAAAGAAATGGGCCCATTGCTGGCCCTTCCCCAGGTCAGCAGGGACCTTGCAACTGGCAACTTGCATTTGACAGACCTTTCTGGCATGCAGAAGACCACAACCCTGCCCAGCATTTGGCTGTATCTGGGGACTTACACAGTACCCATGCCAAGTAAAGCCCTGTCTTTAATTCCTAGGGGCAGCATCACCACTGGATTAGTGCAAGAAATGAAGCACAGAGGGGCTAAACATCATTGTAAAGGACTGAATTTAGCTCAAAGTTAAGTACTTTAATCCAAAGTTAGCACTTTCCCCAGCAAACTATCCTTCTTCTCCTGGATCTCTTGCAGAAGTGCTTCAAATTCTCTCCAAGTTCTTGTCCAGCCCCACAACTGAGGAAAACCCTGGAGAAAAGGTAACTGAGTAGCTCTTCCAGGCAGACTGACCTCAGTCCTTCTCCTGGCCAGCTCATCTGCTTCTGGAAGGGCTGCCAGCTGGCGAGCACCCGCTCCCTCACACAAGCTGGCACTGCCCAAGGGGTGAATCAGCCTGCTGAGGAGCTCACAGCAAGGATAAACAGCTCTGGGGCTGCAAAAAATGAAATAGTTGGATATTAATGGGAAAGGAATTGCAGGAGAAAGCTCTTGCATCTCTACTATACGTCTGCTAAGCCTCAGACTTGCTGCAGAGATGGCTGCAAATGCTGGGTGACAATAATGTTACTGCAGATGAGAAAGAACAGATAGAATAGAAGAGGATAGAGCAGAAAAAAGTCGATTCCATCACTGGTTTATGTCTGAGTGGTTCTGTGGACAAGGTAGAATAGTGTAAGCCCACTGAAACATACCAAAAGAGGGGGGGGAAGGTTCTCTTGCTGGCAGGAGTGGGGCACATGGGTGGGAGCAGAGTCAATGCCCAGTTCTGCGGCTCTGACACCAGCAGCCTATTTTTGGTGAGAGGTTTTTCCCTTCTTTTAAGTACAGCAAGCTCAGCATTTGGCACTGTGATGGTACAAGTGCTTTGGGTGACAGGGAAGATCTACTTTTAATAGGAAACACTGCACCACTGAATCATCTGTGCTTTTCACACAATGGTGCATCTGCTCCGGTGTCCATCCAGCCCAGGAGAAGCAGATGGAAGAGGAGGAAGGGGAGAAAAGGGGCTGAATTTACAAATTCAGGAACAGATTTGTCTGGGCCATGCAGTGGCATCCTAACATAATGTGTTTGTACATCCTCCTCCTTGATATAATTAATTTTTAATCATTCAAGCAAGTTTCCACATATCCTGTAAGTCTCTTTTCACAAATTTTGCTTTTAATGAAACCCTTGCTTGCTTTCAAACGAAAGTTGGTTTAGGGTGTGTCAGAGTTTGTTCATAATGCGTTTTGTTCACAGTAAACAGCATTTCCTTTTATTCCCATCCAGGGATGGTATTCAGACATCTGCACTCCACAGAAAATAGTGACTCTGGATTTACAGCTGAGTTGCATGAAGTCACTAAGTTTGCTTTTATCCCAGCAGTGCAGGTTTTAGCCCTTGAAATGCATTAACTCCTTCTCATTCTGAATTTTATCCTCCCTCCAGTCTCCTTCTTAATCCAAGTAAACTGAGAACTGTATCTAATAAATGATTTTATTTAAGGAGCTCAACTGCAGAAGCCATGTCAGCAGCACCAGCACCTTTTTACCTCTTTCTGGATGGCATCTGCTCTAAGTTAACAAGGGCAATGCTTACTGCCCTATACTCCATGGTGGCTGTGCCCTGCACCCTGGAGACTCAACACCTGCCTCAAATCAATCCATCCGTCCCCATCCCAGCTTTGCGGCAGAAAACCACAAAAATATTTTTCTTGTTGTTACTTCTTGGCGTGGGCTTTTGTATTTATTACAGGCCAGGATAGTGGAGTGAAGCACTGCAAAATCTGAGTCCCGAATTCTTTGTTCCAAAAATTACCCACATCAAAAGCTCTGGAGGCAGAGACAGTCTCTTGGCTGATACTTTTCCTTGAACAACAGCAAAAGATTTAATTAGTATTAAAGAAGAACTTTGCTGCAATGCTAAACCAGAACTCCCTGGTTCATATTTTGCTGGACCTCTGGCCTTGCCTTTATTTTAATTTAGGAAAAAATATAAGCCCACATTTCCCACCCGTGATCACATTTCACATAGGCTGTATACTAACTGTGAAATGCTAACTTCTCCATGTTCTTTGTTTCTCTGCATGGTTTGTACCTGCTTCTGCTGGTATCTTTGACTTCTCTTAGAAAACCTTGCTGGAGAGCATGAATCCCACAAATAAGGTTTTTAGTGCCCCCTTCCAAACTAGGGAGACTGAAATGCCCATGACTCTTCCTTGCATAGACAGATAAACTGGTGCAAAGTTGACTCTCAGCAACCTCAGTCTGATGGGGTTCAGCAAAGGGGTGGTGAGGATGGCTCTGGTGTTAGTCATGCACCCAAGTGCTCCTCTTCTGCAAATCTCAACGTGTCCAACACAGGCAGATAAGCACAGTTATCTCCAGCACACTGAGGGGGGAAATTAAGGAAAAAAGGCCAAGGGTCATGTTTTCCCAAGGGCTTCAGTCACCCAGGCAGTTTTACCTCTGCTGAGGTGAGCTCCCCCAATGCAGCACCTGCCACCCCTACACGCAGAAGGAGCTTGGTTCAGGAGAAGCACCCCTACTCCTACCTGGGGATGACCTGACCAAGATCCTCTTGTTGTAACTTCCAAACTGATGGGAACTGCCCGGGGATGGCTGTCTCCAGGTTTATGGGGGAGACTGTTTTCTCTCATTTCCCGTCCTGGCTGCCCCATGCCAAGGCAGTGCTTAGGTGTGGATCCACCTCGGCAGTGCCCCCGCGGTGGCTGACAGCAACCTCCTCGCTCCAGGAGAGCACTCCCAGGATGCAGATTCACAGCTGCTGGCTCCATCTCCCCCGTGATTGCCCTGTGCAACATGTCTGGCCCCCCAAACCAGCAGACAGCCTACCCCAGCCTCTGAGAAGGAGGGTGGAGGCTATCTCACTGCAACAACAGAAATCTCTGCTGAAACAGGATGCAAAATCCCCCTTCTCTGTAGTGATTCTAAAAATTTCACCCTGGAATGATTTGCCATGGGCTTCCTGCCAGTGCAACCCACCGAGATAAGGTTTCAGTGGAAAGGGAGGGGGTTTCTTGGAGGGGCAATGTTGGCTACAGACCAACAGCAAAGTGAAGAGTAAAACCTGCCATTCCCCCAGCTCCACTCCAAACCATGCTATCCACAAGTCATGGGCCAAATTTCTTATCCTCATGCTCAAAAATCTGTGCAGTGAAGCCTCACAACATGACACTTGGATTGCTGGTGGAGCCTGGAGTTGCAATGGGGAGGTGAATTAGTGCTTTATCTGTCTGAAGCAAACAAGCAGAAGCACAAACACAGAGGGATTTGATCAAACCACTTGATAGTGCAGGAGGTGCTTCATCTCTTGCCTGGACTATAGAACAGAGGGACATTGGCCACTGCATTTGTCATTGGTATTTCTCATATTCAAATTTATATGCTCCCCAGCACTCACACAGATCCATACAAATCTGAGCTTGCCCAAGAGCTGACTGGATTCCAGACAATTCCTGTCTCCATGTCCTTCTGTCCTTTCTTTATTGTTCCTCACCTCCAACATTAGTGTCTTCAGTCTCAGTCACTACCATCTATCTTTCCCTATCATCCTTTCCTCCCTCTCTCAGACAACCAAGTGGAGCCCCAGTGCTGGAAATAAAGCTTATTACCTTCCTCCTACAGACAGCAGAAGATATTTCTGCATTTGGAAATGTGCAGAGTGGTTCTGAGGTGGAAGAAGAGACACAAATACATATTTGAAAGAACCAGCAGAGACTGTTCCTGCAAGCAGAAGTGTAGGTTGTTTGAATTTTCATGTACCATTGCTCACATGCTAATCTTCTCCAGAAGTTTGCAATATCCCCTTTTGCTCTGAAGTTCTCCTTAATTTATCTTTAATTAATAATATAATTAATAATACTTTTTTTTTGTTTGTTTGTTCTCTGCTCCCTGCTCTGCATAAACTGGTGTTCGATTTATTACCCACTTCTGCCATAGGACTTCCAGCCTGGTCTTTTCTGCTGCTGGCAGGGGCATGCAGAAGGGATGAAAACATTGAGGATCAATGGAAGCTGCACACCAGGGTTTAGAGGCAGAACCAAAACTGTCTAAAGCTATTGACCCCTCCCACAGGGCTGCTTGTGCCCTGCCCAGTATCTCATACCCTGTGCTCCACAATGGTGTTTTCTGCCTCTTTCTCTAGAAGAGGGCTTCTAATGGGGCCTGCATTCCCCCTGGAGATACAGCCTCAACTCTCAGCTGCAAAGGAGCTACTCAAATTCACTTGCTATGGGGAAAGTGCCTCTCTCAGGGCTGCTTTCCTCAACAAGATGAACTGAAGTAGAAATCAGTTATCTCCTGTGTGTTTGTGAGCTGCAGATAGAAGGTAATCTGCTGAGCCCACCCTGCCAGGATGCCAGAGGTGCTGAACTCCTTGCTCAAGGGGCAAGCTCCTTGACTCATCCTTTTTCTTCCCTCTCAGCCTTGTTCTGGAAGTGGTCCAGCATTTTGGACCTCTATAATCTGTCCACACTTCACCATTTTTCTACCCCACATCCCAGACTCTGGACTCAGAAACAGGACGTAGCTGTTTCCTTGAGCTTTTCTCTACTCCAAGACCTCCCACATCCTTTTCCTCTAATACAGCCCATAGAAAGAATTACAATATGGTCACAACTCCGTGCTCCTCGCCAGAAATTTTTGCCAAAAATGACAAAAAAACCCCAACCAAACCACAATATTTGATAAGTCTAATTTATTCAAAAGCCTGAGAAGCTTGACTGAAATATTTCCATGATCTCTTCCAGCATACTTCTGGAGGCCTCTTCCTCTTCTCTCTCTTGCCACAAGTAAGGAAGCAGAGATGCTGCTGCTGTCCCATGGCATGGGCAGTCCAGCAGAGCCACGTGGGTGTGCGCTCCTGTCCTCCTCAAACTGGGAGGACATCATAATCCCAACTCCAATGTTTCTCCCTCTGAGGCTTGCCTGGGAATTTTAAAGCTGCCAGCTGATGGCTTGAGGGTTCTGATCTCCATGAAGTTGGAAGGAACTGGGAAGAGATCCCCAGAGGGGACCTTGGATGCAGTTCAGCCCAGCATGAGTCACTGCTGCTAGAGCAGAGCCAAGGCTTTGCATCTGAAACAGCAGCAGGTCATATTTGCAATCAGTTGCAAAAGCAGCTCTGTGGATTTAGTCTGCCTTGTACTGGAGACAGTTCTGTTCCACTGGCAGCTCCTGTCAGCTGCTTGCAGAGCCCTGCTCTGTGCAGGTATGAGATCAGTCTCTCAGCCAGTCCTGCAGGTAAGAGGCTTCTGCAGCCCTGGGAGGCAATGGGGCTTAGTCGTCCCTCTCCTGCTTGCCCCACATAGTCTGGGGGGCCTGATATGCCTGTATGGTGCCACACTGATGCTGGCATTTGGGCCTTTAAAAAGTGACCAGCTGTAAGGGGACTCCAACTAAACCACAACAAAATGTAAGGAGGATTTTTGAGACACCTGTAACTGGTCCCTGGGTCTGCATGCTCACTAGTGACCCGAAACAGTCCCAGAGCACCAGCAACGTGGGCACAGCCTGCCAGGTGACTGCTTTGATTACCTTGTAAACAGAACAGAGACCCCTCTCTGCACGTGGGTCCCACTGAACTATCCCATCCAGGTCCACCATCACCGTCCTCTGCAGAAAATCACCATGGTACAGCCTTGGACACCCGGCTCTCTGGACACAACTGCAAAGGCAGAGAGACGTTCCTCTAAACCCCTACAGGCAAGAGGCATTGAACCCCCTCTCCAGGAGTGGGGGCATTCTCCAGAGATGCTTGGGCATCTGCGTGCAATCAGCAGAAGCTCCCCCTGAGATGCATATCAGGAGGATTGGTTTTAGCAGCCCTCTCTGGTAATGGGGTCTGTAAAACCTCGTCCCTTGTGCTCGGTGTGAATCAAATTTCCAACAGCTTTATAAATACGTCACCAACGGGAGGCCTTTAGAGTAAGCATATTGCAGTTTCCTGACATTTTCCTTTCTCTATCTTGACATTTCTGAAGGGCATAAGAGGCCTAAAAAAAGAAACAGCTGCTCCCGGGGAACCATGTGTTTTCAATTCCATCCTGCACTGGTGTAATAGATGGTCTTATTATAAATATGCAGCAGTTTTCCAGATGAGCCTCTCCCTCCCACTTAAAATGACCTGGTACAGCAGCATGGAGTGGGGATGGCTGGGAAGGAGAAGGATCACATGCAGAAAGAGCCCTGGGAACTTTGAGGCACTCACTTAGAAGGTGCTGATGTACTACACTAATATTCAAGTTACCAGCCCAGGCCCTGATGCTGGAAGCATTTAAAGAAAACCCGCTTGACTCAGGCAAGCAGCTGCACAGCAATGCTTGGCACAAGTTTGCAGCCTCCGTACACCATTTGCCCCACTCCTCCATCCCTCCTGCAGCTTTTTCAGAGGGACTCTCCTGATTTCTTAAAGTCGTTCTGTTGATGATCATTTCTGTGCAAGGCAGCGTGTGGGCTGAGCAATTGCTCTCAGCAACTGTTATTTATCAGGTGATTTTCATATGGCTCCCTCTGCAAGGGACTGAGGCTTTTGCGAGACTTTGTTCTTCTTTTGAGCATCCAAACAAGCCCTAATAGAATTAATATAATATAATATAATATAATAAAATGTAATGCAATATAGTAAAATGCCGTCTTTGGTTAGAATAACTGTGGTCTATAAACCAGTGCAGCTGTAGCAAGATGCAAAGTTGTTCTGGCATTGCAGAGGTTACTGGGTTCCTGTCTATCGTCAGGCTGTCTGGGCATCACTGCTGCGATGTTTACTTTACATATCCCTGTTTGCAGTTGTTTATTCAATGGTCCAAATTTAACTGTTGGGATTTTCAGTTCTGTGTTTTTGGTTCTCTGCTGATTTCTACATGTATAGGGTTCATTTCAGCCAGAAAGGTTGGAAGTAGAATAATACATTTTTGGTGGCTGTTTTCTGAGAAAAAAACTCAAACAAATGTACTTATGTTTAGGAATGGGGTCCTCAGGTTCACGGTGAGGATGACTTGTACATCAGGTTGTGCCATTTGCCTCGCGCATGGAACTCCACCCTCACAGAGTTGTCCAAACTGTGCCTTTGGAGTTGCAGTTTGCACACGTGCTGGAGCACAGCCAAAATCCCTGTGGGGTTTCTTCACATTGTCCAAGCCACTGCCGCAGCTCGGTAACCAGCCAGGCCAGCCCCAGACTCCAGACCTGGGAGAGGCAGGATCAGTTTCACTCTAATGCAAAGGTCAAGGAGTCAGATGAAGCAACAGAGAGTTTGAAGAAAGACAGAAAAGCAGCCTGCAATTTGATGGATTTTTGCCCTGAGTACAACTACAGAAATCACAGGGGTTTTTTTCTTTCCAGGGGAAGTTTTTGGAGGGTGAGTGTTTGGTCAGTTATGTCACTGGGTAAAGTTCCTTGAGCATGGCAGTTTGTGCCTGAACGTGTATGGCCTGGAGCTGGATACCTCATCCACACACAAAACCCCGCAGTGGGAACCTTGAAATTTTCCCTTACGTTATCAGCAGCTCTGACTCATGCAAGCAAACCAGCTGAGACATTAGTAGAATAAGAGATGGAAAAAGAGAAATTCAATTAAAAGGGCCAAGGAACTGTAATTGACTTCATCAAAGCAGATCCCTAATGAACAAGATCCACAGACAGATTTGGTTCCATAATAGTGTGTTTTGCACTCAGAGCAATTTACATACCAGGGAACTGTTGATATTTGGTAAAATTAGGCAGATAGTGATTATAACAGTCTCCCACAGGGCCCTGAATATATCAGTGACAGCATGAGGGAAAGCTCTCAAAACTCCTTCCCAAAACCCACCCTTCAGGCTAACTCTTCGTGTTGCCTTGCATGTGAGGACCCAGCCGCTCCAGCAACTATCAGGTGGCAGAGCATGATGGTAATCCATGGATGGAGTGTGGGTACACCAGGAAGGCTGGTCACGGTTCCCTCCAGGAGCCTTTTAGACTCAGTGCTGGTGAGCAGGCACTTGTGGTGATAAGTCATCTCACCCTTGTGTCTGACATAGGGCAGGTGTCTTTTCTTAAAATAAAATTTTATCAGTAACAGATTTTTTTTTCCCTCTAAGCAATTCCTGCACCAATTAACCATTAACCTGACAATGACTGCAGAGATCAAAGAACTAAAATATTTTGATTATATATGTCAAATGTTTCTGGAGTTTGATCAAAATTTAGGGTGGAGAAGAGTGAAAGTAAGGGCAAGGAAAATTTGTGCAGATGAAATAGCCAATCTAAACTAGTTTAGGGGAAGGAGGTGGAGGAGCAAGATGTAGATGAGCCAGAAACACTCATACAGTGGTGAGGGCATCTCTGGAACACAGGGCTTCAACATGTAATGCTCATTTCGTTTTGAGATCAGAAGAGAATTGTTCCATGGCTTAGATGACCTGCTCAGCACCTGCTTCTCAGTTAGCATCTGCCACAGGTCCATGCTTAGCCTGGAGGATGTCCTGTTTTGAAGTACTGGTGTTGGCCTCAAAGAAATTAGCAGCTAATGGATTTTCCATCAGCAGCCTCAGTGATGGATTTCAGTAACTGGTATCTCTCAAAACTGACATATCATGATTCATTTTAAATACAGATTTCCCCAGCTGCACCTTCCAGAACTGGATCTGGTTATGCCTGTGTCTATAAGGGTACAACATTTCTATGTTACTGAATTATTCTTCCTTAAGCACACTCTTTCAAACAGTGGCAAATTCCTCCTTGTACTCAAGATAAATAGATGAACATCTTTAAATCCCACTGAAGGCCATGTGTTCCGGACATCTGCAAGACTTTTTAAAGAAAGCACTACTTAACAATCAGTCTCCAGTTATCTTCCAATATGTTTTGAGACTTTGCTGGGATTTCTCCTCTTAATGTGTATCTTTTGGGCTTTCTATCACTGTAGCTGCTTTGTTAGGAACTGTATGGTGAATCAAATATTTTATGAAATTGCAAGCATGTACTATGCTTATGGGTTTACCCTTATCAGCTACCTTTGGAAATTCCTAAATATCACACTGGTACTGTTGACCTGCCTTTCTTAATTGATGGACATCATTTGTATGAAACTGATTTAATTCCTCATGGTAAAGCCCTATAGCAGTAATGCTCTGTTTCCCTCCAGTGAGGGGCAGGGCAACTCACTCTGTCTTAACCAGGAGATTCTATTTGCCCCTTCAAGAGTTAAATAAAGATAAATAGAGTATTTCAGGAACTTTATCACTCCAAAGATCTCAAAAATTAAAATTGTGTATGCTATAATAGAAAATAAAGGAACATGATACATTTGTCTAGCATAATCCTGTATAAACTAATTTTTTGCATAAGTTACTATTGAAATAAAAGCATTTCTTAAAGGCTACTAAAATAATGTACATTAGGTTTTCAGCATAGCAACAGTGTTTCCAATTTTGTCACTGTATTATCTTTTCACCTATTTAAATACCTTTGATGACAGTTTATATGTGTAGTCATTCAGTCCAGGTAAAAACTAAGTACCCCTTGAGAAACTTAAGAACAGCAGGGATCATGAAAAGACCAAGTACCTGTGATGGATAAACAGGACCAGCCCAACCAAATAGCAACCAGTGAAAGCAAACAAGTGGAACATCTTTCAAAAAGGAGAGCGTGCCAGTTGAAACAAGCCTTCATCAAGGTCTACTGGAACTTCTGCAACCAGTAACTCCAGCTTTGCTTGGTCTTGGCACTGAAAGGAGGAAATACATTCAGAAGAATGAACTTTTCCTGGACAATGAATCCAGTAGGTGGGACTGCTTTCCAACCCCAACTCTTGGATACTGGCCTCCCCCACTTGCACTTTCTCCCTCTGAAGGCTTTTTAAGGACCCTCTGCAAGGCTGGTTTTGCTTTCTTGGCGCTCATCTTCACATGTTGCTCAGCACCATAAGAACAGCCTTTCAAATGAGTCCAACCCAGAAAATCTTTGACTTGACCAGCTCATGTGCAAAACAACCATGTGAATACAGAGTAGAATATACTTTATCCTGTTGTGTAGATAATCTGCAGTTAGTTCATGTTTATTCCAGCATCACGGGCAGGCAAACATTTTTCTGATGTAGTTTCTGAAGTCTTTACAAAATTGAGTTTTGCAATATCAGTGAACCTCCCTTTAGGGAAGAGACTTCTTGCTTGTCACTGAACCATAGGCTTTTCTTATTTCTCTCTTAGAAATCCACATCTCGTGTTAAAGGTAACTCCAAGAAGCTTACATTTTGAACAAGGATATGAGTGGAAAAGGTAGGAAAAACCCCCCTCCCTTGAGCATTCCTTCACATGCTCAAGTGAAGGAAAATTATTCAGGATACCCAGCAATTAAGGGATGGAGCTGGCAAAAATGCATGTTGTAGATCCTCACTTGCAAGCTTAGAGGCTTTGAAGTCCTCTGAGGACCAGTCCCTCTTTACTGCAGGACAAGGCCTGTAGACCCAGCGTATGAATTTAGTGGTCCTGAACTGGGTGTTAGCTATGAAGCACCATTGTTTCAGAAACAATGCATACCTCTTGACTGGGAGGGAGTTTCCAAGCTTATTCCATGTGTCAAGTGGCAAGAGCTGCAAGTGGAGTAATTTCTTACTTTCTCCGGTGGCAAAGAGCAGTCAGTTGTGCCAATCACCACTAATAAATTACATTGTGTTTCTCTTGTCACCAGACATGCTCTCTCTCACACAAATTTCTAATATCCAAGCCTGGGTTGCATTTATTAGCAAGTGCTGATGTGTTAAGTACCACACCTCCTTCTTGGGTCTATGTGTAATTTTCTCCTTATCCTGTGAAGAACCAGGACATAACCAATCTTGGCTCCCTTTTCTCTACTAATGCCTTCAAGCAGAAGCTTTTATGCCTGCAAAACTAGAAGCATCAGCACAAAACTGCCTAGGATTAGACCCTTTGCCTTTTATGGCAAAACAAACAGGTCTTCTTGAGGTCATATTCAAAATGACTGTGAAAAATGTGATGGGGGAAAGTTCTGGCCGCTTGCCAGTAGCTGTTCACATGTCTTTGTTCCTGTTGATGAAAACCATACTGATTGCAGGGCTGACATCCTCGTGGACTGGCTGCATGTGCACACAGGAGACGTGCAGTCACAGGCTGAGCAGATTTTGCACACAGCTTCTCACCAGTGCTCTCCTGGATGAGGGAAAGTGGCACTAGTGGCTCTGTCCCTTGCTCAGATCATTTTGGCGCTACATATGGGACACCTATTGAATCCCCCTGGTGCAGCTACTCAGTTATTCTTCACCGAGTTTATCACAGATCCCCAAAATTTGAAGGTGTATCTCTGATTTCTAATGCTTTGACAAGACATGCTGATGAATATTAATTTGGTGGGATATAATTAACATACATATGGGGCTTAGAAATTTGTTATTAAGGTATTTTGCTGGCTCACAATTAATTCCTCTGGATTGAAATAGCCTGCCCCTCTGCTTTGTGTGGCTTTTTTTGATCTTCTTTCTGTGACTCTGATAATGGTCCCTCCTTCCCTTAGAAAGGAAAATCCTTTTATCATCTTTTCTCCCTCTGGGTGTTTGGCTCTGTACTCCACTGTCAGAGGGGTAAGGGGGATAAAGTTAAACGATCCCTCCAAAAATAGTTCTGATGATCAGGACTCTTCCTACTCATGGAAGCCTTGGCTGTATTATTTTCTGCCTAGCTCTGGCTTCACTCCTGCTTTATGCACAAGAGGGCAGAGCTCAGGAAGGTTGGCACTGAGGTCCAGCTTAGCCAGAGTGAAAGAACCCTCTTCCCCGTGCCAGAAAAGGAAGATGCTGTGAGGCCAATGTGCAATTTTACCAGCAGCAAGAAAGAGCCACATTGAAAGTCCCTCTGACAGAGGCAGCATTGGAAAGTGGTCTGTTGCCCATCTCTGTGGCCACATGCAGACGGGTAGAGGATGCCTGTGGTGCAGAGGCTGTCTTTGACCTTCTCCATCTCTTTCAGCATTGCTCTCCTCTCAGGGAGCACAGACCAGAGGAGCTGCTTGCCTCTCTCCTTTACTAAGTAAGGGAGCCAGGGTGGGTGCAGACCCCCCCTCTTTGGGGGGCTGTCTAGCTCTCACCTGCTTAGAGCTCACTCCCATGTTCTTGCTTGTGTTGTACCTCCTAAAGGCAATTTCCCAAACTGTGCCAGAACAGGGTAGCTCTCAGAACAACTTCATCCCGACAGAGACGTGAGGAGGAGCTGTGTCCTGCCATTGAGCTGAGGCCTGGAGAGGCTGGCCTGCAACAGAGGCTAGGCAGAGTTAAAGGAATAAAGTAGGTATTTATTAAAAAGGCCTTCAAAGGATACACCTTGGGCAGTACAAGAGCCTGGCCATGGCTTCACACAAGATGGACGCAAGATGGATAACCAGTCACGAGTTTTCACACTTTTACAAGCTTTGGTTCATTTACATATTGGGGTTAATTGTCCAATTACAACTTCAGGTTATGAAGTCCCATCCTCCCAGACTGCTCTCTCAATTTGCTGTTTACACTTTTTGGGCCTGAAGCTGCAAAGGTGTCTGTGGCTCTCAGGCTGGAAAAGGATTGTTTTGTCTGACTAAACTGTGAAGAGAACTTGCTGACACTTTAAGTGTTAACACTGAAGTTCAGAGTTATCACTAAGGCAGTACAGAATCTAAAAATTATGAAAGCTAAAACTCAAGGCATCAGAGCTGCCCCGTGAAGCCACAGGAAGGGTGAGACTTGCCTTGAGCCTGTAGGGATTTCCATGAGGCTGAAAGGCCAAGGAGCAGTGCAGGTTGCTCAGCAGGGCCAGCGAAGTTGTGAGGAAACCTCCCAAAAAGACAAACCTGACACGTTTGTGGGCATTACACAGAGCTGAATTATTCACAGGAAATGTGTAAGCAGAACTTGGTGTTTTTCTCAGTGGAAACAACAGCTGGAGGTCAAGAACAGTGCTTTCTACCAGGCAAGCACTTCGAATCAAGCCTGCAATGATGTTGAGGTAGAGGCTGAGAGCTGCCGTGGTGCTTCAGGATCTGGGTTTGCAGGCAAAGAAATGAGTACTTGGGGATTTTTTTTCTTTTGGTATCAGCCTCCAGCTCTGAAGCATGAGGATCAGAGCTCACATATGTGAATGTCAGGGAGAAAAAGCTCCATGCTGTGTAAGCAGTGTGCTAGCTGTAGCAGAAAAAAGAGTAGTGCTCTGAAAGTTTGATGTGATCAAACAAAAACCAATCCTTGTGCCACTCAGACTGTGAATGAGGTAAAATAATTAAAAGTTTGAACAAAGTGCTTTCCAACTCCCTTCTGTTCTTTTCCCGTAGGCATTTGATACATTGCTTCATCTTAACTGGGGAAACCATATTTAATTTGAACCTGGATTTAAATCACCTGAGCCCTGGTCAAAAAGTAAATGCAAAGTCAAATCAATTTCGTGTAAAGCTGAGTACAGCCAGCTACTGGGAATTACAGCCACTGCTAGCAATTATCACAGTTGTGATAGTTATTTCCAGAGACACTTTATATTTTGTTTTTGCAGGCTCCACTTCATAACACACAAACTTGAAAATTACCTTTTACGCTTCACCACTGAAATGTTATTAATTTGCTAAAAAAAAAAAATTAAAGAATCAATCAATATCTCAGAAGTTTAGAACTTGCCAAAGAGCCTTAATTTGCATTCAAAATGTTTCTGTGTGAATGATGCCTCCAATTTAATTGAATTTTCAGAGTTCTCTTGGAGGCTTCCTCTCTTTGTCTTCGGGTAACGCAAGTTAGTATTTCTCTTTCACTTTGTAGTCACAGCCTTTCATCTGGGTACAAGGTCTGGGGCAGAAACTGTTTCTGCACTGATGACATGGCTTTGCTGACTGGCTTGAGACTCACTGAGAAGGTTTTGCAAGCCACCTGTGAAATCCATCCCAGTTCACCCCGACTCTTCTTTTAACTTTCTGAGGCCAATATCCAGCAAGTATTTGCCCATCAGAGAAGTATTTATGGCTGAAGAGACTCATCAGAGAGTCCAAAACACAGTGCTGGTGAGGGAAAGGCAAGCCTTGTATTTAGTGTGCTCACAGCCACTTGCTTGCCTGCAGAAGGGATGTCCAGGAATTTGGCACCAGGGGCTCTGAGGGGCTCTGAGCTGCTCCAAGGAGAAGCCAGGTGCCTCCCTTCCATCAAATGTCTATTTGCATATTAATGAAGATACTTTGCATTGAAACCAGAATAAGGTTTCAGACATGAAGCATGCAAGGCTGAGAATCAGGGAAGAAAAGCAGCAATTTGTGGGCTGGGTGACCTGGCCTATGCCGGGAGAAGCAAAGAGCTGAGCTGACAAGCCGGCAAACAACCTTGTGGCTCAGTCTGCTCATGTGTTGTTCAGCAAAAAAACCAAACCAACCCCACAATGCTAAATATGAGAATACGAACATTTTACAAAAGTTAAGATCAGATTAAAGAATCTGTGGTTTGAGGAAGAGCTTAATGTACCAGATCATGCATTCAGGCTGAATATCTCAGCCAGCTCTAACTGCCATTATACATTTGCCATTCCAAATATAATTTTTCGAGAGAGTGGCAGTGAAAAAATTTTAACAGCTTGCTTGGAAGGGGGCTGTGCTTTGGTTTACAGAGGACTTGTAGCTACAGGCAGCTGATAACATTCAGCTAAGGTACTCAGCGAGGTACCTTCCTGAGACAGACCTCTTTGTAAAGGGTGGCACCCTGAGTTTTCTTAACTGGGTATACTGCCCTGAAAAAAACCAGCTTGTGATTTTATTCAAATTACTGCAGCAGCATAAAATTTGGACCAAGCTGTTTATGGATTGGGGCGGATCCAGGACTACAGAGGTCAGGAAGAGTTCAAGTTCATACATAATGTATGGCGTGTTTTAATAAGGCTCCTTTCATACTTCAGTTTGTCTGCCTGCCTTTGCATGAAGCTGTAAAGCCACAGGCACCACTGTTTAAAATTAAAAAGGCACGACTGAAACCCTCACCCTGTGCACTTCTAAAGGCAGGTCTGTTCTCCAGGTGGCTCCAGGGAGCCCCATCGCTGCCCCGCGTGGCGCAGGAGCGCCTGCCCTCCCGGCTCATTATCCCGCTCTTTGTCCCAGCCCTTCTGCTTGCTCAGGGCACGTCGGCCGTGGGAAATTCCTGCCTTTGCTGGCAAGTTGCTGATGGTGGGGCAAAAACATTTTTACATAGATTAGGCCTTTAAAAAGTGGTTACTAATACCCGCTAATATGGATGGACACTTTCTGCTATACATTGCTTTGCTCTCTTTCCCAGCTATTAAGGAATGCAACATCATGAGAGCCAGTTCTGCAAGATGCTGAGCCTTTGGCTGTCATCCAGCAAAAACTTAAATATAGGGACAGTCCCATTGACTTCAGCTGGTTGGAATGAGCCCTTAGGCCCAGATCCTCAAAGGCATCTGGGCAACTGGCTCCCAAGGTCTGGGCTCAGGGTCTGTTTGCATGTGTGATATATTTGGTGCTTGAGACAGGAGCTGTTTAATCAAACAGCTCTTCCCTTTGGCTGTACTCTTTTTGCAAGATGAAGATTTGTAGTTTTCACAGCCAGGATTGGGGACTACAGAACTGAATGTGCTGGTTAGAGTTTCTAGCCCACAGAAATGTGTCCTAAAATCATACTTGTGAATGTATCAAGCAATATTCTGAGCACTGTGTCGCAGCAGAAGCTCCACCTTTACAGCCCCCTTCCGATGCTGTACACGGTAGCTATTGTAATCTTATTTTTTGAAGAGAGAGACTGAGTTCTGGAGCACCTCCATAACTCAGCTAATGTCATACAGTAGGTCAGAACTTATGCCAGAAAAGGAAAAGTCAGATTTCCTGAGTCATTAGACAGGACAGCTCCTCCCGTGGATGAGAAGGGTATGAGACCTGGCCTGTTTTGCAGTGCCCATAGCTGGCAGATGGGAATAAGGATGATCCAATGAGTACAGGCACAGTGCAGGTGGCAATCTTCAAAGGTTTGTACAGGCACAGTTTGAAGATGGCAATGCTTTCATAATCCTGGATCTAGGTCCCTGCTCTGATTTTATTCTGAAATTGTAACAAGGTAAGAATACTCCTTTCCTCCCCATTTATTGTCACCAAGGAAATCTGAGTTTTCAGGCTGCAGCAGAGAAATAGGCTGTAGTCAGGCTCAGACCTGCAGACCAGCATGTGCCACAGCTCACATCACAGAGCAGATTAAGCATGGCCTTCCTCTGCCATCCATTCAGAAAGGAAATACCCCAGCAGAGTGAGTGTCTGGCTGTGCTGTCAGATTCAGTGCTGGGTAAACACAGAGGCTGTGGTAGACAAGCACGTGCTTGCTTTACTTCCTTAAGAAGTAACTGCATGCCAAATATGTGTAGCTATATTAATATACCAGAAGTATGCAAAATTCAAACACTTTGAATTTCATTTACACCAATTACACAATGTCTTTTACACCAGAGAATATTCCAGTCTTTCTTGGCAAAAGGTGCTTCTGACATGCAGCAGCGAGTGCCTGTACAAATATCAGAGAGAGATTATGGATTAGAACCTAAACACATTTGTGACATTATGTCAGGGAAGGTTTGTGTTGGATATTAAGAAAAGTTTCTTTACCCAGAGGGTTGTCAGGTACTGGGACAGGATCCCTAATCATGGCACTGAGTCTGCCAGAATTAAACAAGTGTTTCAACAACATCCTCAGACATGGGGTGTGACTTTTGGAGTTGTCCTGTGCAGAGCCAGGAGTTGGACTTCATGATCCTTGTGGGTCCCTTCCAACTGAATATATTCTATGATTCTCTAACGTTTAGGGTGACACCTCAAGCCTCTACTCTATGCTTGTTTATTTCCAATCTTGATATAGAGGATACTATTCTGATTGCTGGAGGTCAGGGATTCCTTTGATTCTAAACCCATTTGAGATGCTATAGGGCATCCTCATCTCATCTGTAGCTGCTGCTTCAGAAGGGCACGGGTGTCCCTTAGGTCCTGTGCTACATCTGACAGCCTTCAGAGGTGTCCCAAGCAGCCCTACTTGTGCAGATGTGTGTGGATGCTCTGGCACATCTCTTCAGGTTCATTTTGTGTTTGCTCTCCTTACAGATCCAGTCACTGCACATCCCTCACAAAGCTGCTGTTTGTCAACTTTCCTCTCCCAGATCATGTGAATTAATGACACTTTTCCATTTCTGCTTTCTGATGCTGAAAGATCAGTGTAGCACTAGCGCTGCCTTGCTTAATGTATTGCAAAGAAAACACCTTTAGTTCCTAATGATGATTCAACAAATACTGACACCAAACCTTCCTTGCTTAGAAGATCTGAACCCTTCTGGCTGGGCGTCATGTTTGTTAAAAGCTATGGATGTTTTAACTACCTCCCCAAGCAAAATCCAGCATCATTTAGGCTTCAATTAAAGAGGAAATAAAAATACTAAATACTACAAAACAGTGTTTCCATGCCTTTATTTTATAAGCTGCTGCTTCCCAACCCCCATCCTATGTTTACCTGCTCCTGACAGCCTGGAGAAGAAGACGGTGTGGGACTGGGGCAGGGAGAGGCCAGAGGCGGATTAATGGTGACTTTCTGAAATTTATGCTTCTTTGAGAGAAGTGAGACTACAACCAGAGGTGGCTGTTAAGTGTCAGTGTGACAGGGAGTTGCAGACACCTCAGGCAAATTCGACTTAGGCTTCACAACTTTATTTACTGAGCCAGCCCCAAATGAGTATGATCAGTAGGCAGGAAGGACCAGAACAGCATAAGGAATGTTTCCTCTTGCAGCTTCTGAGTGCTAAAATTGCTCGACCCTGAATCCTGTTCATTCACACTGTAAGCTTTAATCCATTCCCTTTTATTTCCCCATGTGCATCTGCAAAATCTCCTCTGCAGGATGTTGGATACATGGCAAGTTGTGCTAACTGCATATCCAAAATTTGCAGCAGGCACTGGATTTTGGCTCTTACCCTTCAGATGGGCCTGAAGTGAAAATCTGACTGTGCCCTTTGTGCAGCCTCCCCGGAGGAGGGGGCAACAGCGCTGATGAAGGAAGCACTAAAATTTTGTGGAAAGGATATAGTGAGCTTCCTTCTGTGCCAGTGCTTGAATAGCTGGGCAACCTCTGAAATGCCCTCTGACAAACTCATGCTTCTTGAAAGGATCAGTCCTTGGTGCCAGAAACCAGCCCATTTATTATTGCCACTCTGGTGGAATTCTACAGGACAATTCAAGCACAGAGGGTTCATCTGAGCAAGGCTGCACTTCCTTTAAAACTCTATGGCACCAGCCAGAGAAAACTCTCAATTCTGGTTTTGGTCATACGTACTGCAGTTCATTGGAGGCGACTTCTGTGCTAAAGAATGAATCTCCCCACTTGGTGGGGAAGGCTTGTTCCTGTGCAGAGCTGGTCCTTGTTACCCACTTATTACATACAGATCCCTCATTCCAGAAGCACATTGGCTGACGTACAAAGGAGCAAGGTTCTCCTCTCTGGAGCCAGGGTGTATCGTCATCGACCACTACACCCATTAAGCAGGCCAAGACAGGGTCTGGATGAGCTAACAGGTACAGCCTGTGACTGTGTTGCCTACCAAAATAAGCTCTCAGCCTCTGAAACAAAGTTTTCATTGGGAATGGTGAGAAAGCCGAAATGCTGAGATTGCCTGTGCATGGAGAAGCTGTCCATCAGCACAGGGCTCAGGATGCCGGTCAGGACCACTCTGTAGGAAGAGTCTCATCTTTGCCCACAGCCCTTGGTGCTGATGGATGCAGGCTGTTTGCCACAGTCCATTCCAGCAAGGTTCCAGACTGCTGGGCACACAACACCTTCCCATGGGCCTTTCCTCTGACTGAGAGGCAAAACATGCAAACAATACCATGCATTCACTGCAGCTCCACTTCACAGGCTGAGCAATGCTTGGGAAAAGGCTATTTTATCAGGCAAAGGGAAGGGTGGAGGCCAGAGTGAAGAAGCCCTGCTCCCACATCAGACCTGATGAGATGCCAGCAGTGATGTTGCACAGCCTCCAAGCAAGGTCCAATTTTAAGTTTACATCACATCTGTGCATTTTACCAGTGCAATACTCCTCATAAAACATTCGTATGGATTGGATTTCTACCTGATCTTCAGTGTTTTGAAAATACAAGGAGCTGGCTTGGCACAACTGTCTTGCTGTAAGGCCCTGGATGGCCTGAGGACTTGTGAGAATTTTGCAAGCTTGACTTATTCTTTTGCTTTTTCTAAGGTTCTGCCAGCCTGTACAGAGTTTTGGTGGTATCTGAGAAGGCTGTGACTGACACTACATGGGCAAGACTTGTTCAGACTGTAATGGATAAGGTCCTTAATGGGCATGGAAGAGCTGGGGAAGACTAAACACAACCTCTCATGTAACTTATGAATCTCTCTGCAGAAATCACTTAGAACAGGATTCTCACAAAACACTTGTGTCACCCAAGGACATGTGCCCCTCTGAAATGGGGAAAGCTCCGCTTTATAACTTTCAAGACCATTTTCAAATCCCACTCTTCTCCTTGACTGTCTGCTTTGTACTTTATAAACTATAGGGTAACTGTATGAATTTCTATATACAATTCAGTGTGAGATAAGGCTCCTAGAACTACTGGATATTTCTGCATTATAAACACTGTTAAAAAATAAATCCCAGTCTTGTTCTCTGCTGTGCTGTTTTGTTTTGAATTTTCCTCTGATTCATCTGAAGAGAGCATGTTTCAGAGATGTTTCTACCCACAGTGTGTCATATTGATCAATTTCTGCAAGTAGATAATTTGCCCATTCTGACTGATTTTCCCCATTCTGTCTTCCCACCACACTTGGTTGGGTGGATGTGAGTCTTTCAAGAAACACCCAGTTGCTTCTGAAGGCTGTGAAGTCATGCAGGAGGAGGTAACCTCCTTCCTGAGCCAGCTCTCAGCTTCTGTCCCAGACTGGTGCCAGTGATCATCGCACATCCTTTGAAGGTGCAGTTGAAGATGTTGGAGTCTTTTTCCCCACACATTGGATGAGATTTCCCAAGGTCTCTTTGTGACAGCTGAGCATCCGTGTTGCTTCAAAGCTTGGTGGGAATTAGGAACCAGACTGCCACGAACACCTTCACGTACCAATCCACAGCAGATACATAGGATAGGGGTAAGGCATAAGGAAGATTTGGTACTGCCATTGCCCACTGAAAAAAGGCAAGCAGCACCTTTCCTCTTTAGTCTCACCTGTCCCTTCTTTCCTCTTATTATTCTAAAACCTGCATTCAGACCTGAGTCTTGGCTTGGTTGAGTCTTCATTTTCTTTCCCTCCCAGCAGTCGTGTCACACCCAGATCCTGCTTTCCTGCATAGCACAATGAAATGTCTGCATTGCCTTCAGCCCGCGCAGCCAAGATGTGGCCAGACTCTCTCCCACTCACTCTTTCCTGACTGCTGCCTCTTCCTTGCTGACTTGGCCATCGACCCCTTTGGTCTTTCTCAGATATCTTTCAAAATTCAGCTGTTGGCACCATTTTCCAGCGCCCACTCAGCGTGAGCAAAATAACTCCTACACCCCATTTTTGAAAACATCGTTAAAGCAAACAGAGAAACATTTTCAATTGTTCCTTTTTTTTTTAATCCTTCCCACATTGCTGGGAATTTGAGTGCTAAAACTTGAACAGCAAGTAACATTATACCTGGAAATGTCTCATCAGCCACTGGGGATTTTTGAGTGATGATGCCCTAAGCAAAGCCAGTCCAGTTCTGCAGAGCCTTGATGAGGAGCAGCTCAGCACCGGAGCAGAGGGAGCAGCAGGAGAATGTAACCTTCCTCTAGTAAAAAACAGAGAAAAATATGGAAACACAGGGGATGCATACAAAAATAGTGGGAACGTCCATCTTCCAGCCATCTGGTGCCTTCTGAGGCTGCTCTCATTTCACTCTTCTTTGCTAAGGAACTTGGATTAGATATTGCCCAGAATGGCTCGTGGAAGAAAAGAAAATGGGGAATGAAGAAACACCCTGTGGAGATGGGCACAGGCCTGGTGTTGGGACAAAGTACTGTCCTGTGCCCCAGGTGAGACCCTAAAGCACCGCTACTGATGTCCCCTCACCCGTTTGGTCAGTCCCAAAACTTCCCAGTGCACAGATTCCAAAGGAGACCAGAATCCATGTGCATTCCTCAGCTTCTCCCTCTGTCAGTGGGCAGCTTGGGCACCCTGGGCTGTGGGTGGAAACCTACAGTCTCAGACCTGTGCTTCCCACCTCCAGGATCAATGCCTCACGCCCCAGTCCAGGAGCACAGGGATGGAGTCACACCCCAGGACAACAACAGAGGTTGGATCCAGTCTCTTCAACCTGACTCTTCTGGGAGAATGGCTCAGGAAAGGAGCTGCAAGGACTGAGGACAAAGCATGTGCATGGCTGAAGGGCACCTAGATGTTCATGTTTTGCAGAGGACTCAGACAAGTGAATATATAATTTGATTGTCTTAATGAAACTACAAATTCCTTGATGCCCAGCTGAGGTGAATCCCACATTTGAAAAAACCCCTGTGCAGGTCCATAAGTTAATTTATGTTTTATCTTCCTATCTGATCTTTCATACTAGAACATTTAAGAATACAGACTACATAGCAGGTTGGCTGTTACCTGCTGGAGAAGCATTAGAAATCCGGAAGAGTCCTTCTAGCCCCTACTTTTCCAAACACTAAGGTTAGGTGTAAGCCTTGGGTCAGACCTGCAGTTGCTGTCAATTGACACAATTCTATTTACTTTAGGTTGTATAACCAGAGGATGACAATCTTCACCTCATGAGGACATGAACTCTGTACACAAGAGCATGGAATGATTCTCCTGCTCACTGCAGGGCCCACCCAAACCCACTTCAAAGTAGTGAATCTCTCCATAATACCTGTAGAAATATGAGGAAGAGGAAAAACCAAAACAAGCCCTACAAAAGCACAGCAGCATCAGCCCTAAGACACAATCCAGGTACCATTTTCCTGCTGTCCCAAGGGTATCAATGCTTAGTACCCAAAGACTCACATGGGGTTGAACAAGCTTTTCTTTTCCCTCCCTGATGCTGAGGTGACTCTCCTGGGCCTTTAGTAAACCTGCCTTCCTGATGAGAAGAAAGTTATTGTGATGGAAGTATAGTGAGGCAATGGGCAAACATGCCTTCCCATCCTGATCAGAACCCTCTGAAGTTCCATGAACAGTTTTAATTTTAAGAGTTTTACTTTGCACTCTTCATTTGGCTCAGCTATTGTGTTGGTAAAGTAATTACTGTATTATCTCACTCTTGGCTTTCAGCCTTGTGTTATCATGCTGAGCAAGTCTTTGGGAACATCTTTAGCAGGATAACTATTTATAACTTTGCTGGAGCTGGAGCATTCTGTGGGACCTCTTATCTCTACTCTGAGACCATCTCTTACTTCTATGCTTGTTGCTGTAGAGCCAGAAAGCTCTTAGGGAGACTTCTTTAGAGGGAGGGGGAAGAAAGTGCACACTGGCTGGAAACTGAAGGGAAAAAAACATGAGAAGGACAGATGCAAAAGACAAAGTAGTGCCCAGTTTCTTGTAGGAACATGGGAGCCACACGGTTACAGTCTGGCCAGAAGGAAGGTAGCATGTACACATGCAAAATCATTAAATCATCTTAACGATGTTTACTGCTTTTTAGGACACACTGTACTGGTTTGCAAAACTTGGCTTTTCTGTCTCAGATCTCTCACTCTTTCTTTGTCAAAAAAACATGTCTACAACCTGCCTCCTTGTGCTCATTCAGGAAAGGCTGCCAGGCTGCCTGTTTGCTTTGCCCTCTGCTTCCCAGAGGGACCTCAGTACTGGCTCCTGCCCCAGCATGGTGTTGGAATTACATCTCCGGTAGACGATAGCATCCCACGAGCCTGCCAGACAGGATTTTGCAATGGAGAATAACTTCTGTCTCTTGATCACTTCACATTCTACCACAGTGTTCCTGGTTACCAGCAGTATAACACAGCAGTCATCCTTCATTTAAACCGCAGTGAGAGCGTGCTGTCAAAACCAGGCAGGCATCTGTGATCAAAATGCAGCCCTCGCTCATAAATCAGACTTGCATGCTGACCACACATGAAAGCATGCTCCAGGGTCCTGACTGTCTGCCTGGCTCATGAGAAGATGGTATTTCAAGGTGGGGTTGTTAATCTCTGAACCTTGGAATGGCTGGAGAGATTTTGCCACCTGGCTGCAGCTTTGACAAACAGGGGTATGAGAGTGAGCGCTATGTTACTACACACATATGGAGGTCCTTGACAGATATTTCCAAGGGAGGAGGCAGAACAAGTTAAATTTGGTGCTGATCCTACCCCTTCTCTCAGCCCACATCTGGGATGTGTAGGGCACTTTGCAAAACTTCTTTTTATTTATTTTAACATTTTTTTTTGCATGTGCACAGATCTCCTAACAGCTGTGAGGGCTATTTTGCTTTCTGCAGGTTTTGATTACAAATATTTTAAAAGCAAAGAAATTAAAGTGGTGAGGGTTTTATTGTCTATCAGGTAACCAGAAAAACCAAGTTATTCCAAATAAACTGGCATATCCAGAATAAATAAATTGCAATCAATACTTGGGTGGAAGTTGGGCATTTCCTTATCAGTCATGCCTTTGTAACATTATTGTAAATGATAATATTGTTATCCTACATAGCAGGATTTGTCTGATAGTGCTCTTGGGTTTTGTAACAATAAAGAAAGAACTTGGACATTAATCCCAGAAGCACAGATAAACTTTTATCTGGGCTTTGCTTTGACGTTACAGTGCAGGTCACAGTATGTCCCCAGCACCATTTCTGCAGTTAAATCAGCCTATGGGCATTTCTTCATTGATCAGAGGGAAAAATGCAGCTTGCTAGGGACCATGGGAGATATTCTGGCCTCACCTGAGGCAGGGCTAGCTTCAGAACCTGGACAGTACTGTGCTTGTGTGTCAACCACTGAGATGCTTTAGCTGGGCTCCAAGGAAGAGGTCGTCAGTGTTTAAGAGGATCCCAAGGGAATTCAAAATATTGTCCTGAGTTCTCCATTCAGTGAGGAGACAGGCTGATGGGGAGGGAGCTGGCACTGGGGATAAATCTCTGCTTGCCCTTCATATAGAAGTCAATCAAGGTAAATGCTTATGGCAGCATTAAAAGCTTTAAGCACACAAGTGATTTCTAGAGCTGGTACAGACACCCCAGTATTGGGATGTACAATCATGTCTCTTACCAGTACATGAGAGGGAGATAATAAAGTGCAGCAACTCCAAATGAGAGTGGACACACTGAACAAAGATTCAGGCAAGCAGCACTGCTAACTAGTGGGTTGTCTCTGAAATCTCACCCTTCTTCAGGTTTGTTGATGAGGCTGAGCATCTTAATTTCCTGTAGTCCATCTGAGAGTATGGAGACAGGGTTTTTTTCACAGCATGTGTTGCAAAACACCCCCAGGAGGCAGGAGATGTAAACTCTAGAGTGTCTGGGAGTTTTGAACCCACAGCTCCCACATCACACGGTACTCTGCTGGCTCCCAGGATGCTGGGACCAGACCAGGCTTAAGTAAGACAGAACCCAAGAATGCAGACCAGCCACAGAATGGAGAGAGGTGGGGTTTCTCAAGGATAAAGGAGAGTCCAGGAACTGCTTCTCATCCAGTGCATAAGAGAGCCTGTGCATAAGCAGTGCCTGGGAGCTGGATGAAGGACAGTCACAGTGCTGGCCATGCTGGTGCTCCTCTGCCTGCTGTCCCACTGCCTGCAGAGAGCCCTGCTGCTGGGAGGTGAGCAAGTGAGCAGCCCCTCCTGGCACCTGCTCCACCTTGCCCTGAGGTGCCTGTAGGTTTCTGCCCCGTGCTGCCTTCTGTTCTGTACCCACAGCCCTGCAGTCTAACTCTGTGTGACTGCACATAGATAGTGGGGGTATTTTTGGGACATTGCAGTAAAGCCAAGTGAAAATTATCCTCCCCCTCAAAAGCAAGTAGGTAAGCAGAAAAGGTTTAGGTGGCTGCAATAGGACAACTGGTTAGCAAACATTGAAATATGCTGACAGATATAGAGAATTAATCTGAAACAAGTGCATCCTCATCCTAGGGCAAGCTGGTCACCCTCTATCGTATGTTCACTTCTAAAGAGCTGCTGCTGGTGGTTTTTTACAAACACTAAGGGATCAGTAGGTTACCTGCAGCAATGGCTTGCATCTATCTGTGATACTTTCTGTAACATGTGCAACATATTTAACGTGTCCATGCATGTTTATAGCAGACAATAATTATCACAGAAGCTTCCATAAACTACAACTGCACAGGGCCCTAGCATGTTTCAGCTCAGCCTAACCTGGAGAGCCATCGTCAATTTAAGTCATGTTCACACTTCTCATGTGTGTTATCTGTATTAGGGATCAGGTCATCAGGGTTTCAGTCCTCACAAGGCAAAAGAAATGTCTAATTTTCTCAGGTTTTAAAGATTATATAAAGGGTCACCTTTGCTTTTCTGCACAGACTGTATCCCATTATTCCTGACTCTGTTTTGAATTACTTTTCTTGCACTGCAGGGAGGAAACCCTCACAAAATAAAAAGGCATTTTTATTAAATCTCTATGCAGTGAAATACAGGTGCATTTATTGATAACATTGTTGTAGCTTTGATAGTTTAAGGACCTAGACAAGGCATGCTTTATAGATAGAGGCAATACTTTTTTATTGAGTCAACTTTCTGGTCTTTACATATTTTTCTGCAGTTGGAAGAGGGGATCAGTTCACAGGCAGGCACACAAGCCTTTCTCCAAGTCCCTGTTTGCTTTGCTCCTCTGGTCAGGACAGATGCCAGGGCATGTTGCCAGGAGCCTGGGTGCACGCTGCAGTCATGTCTACAGCACAGCATTGCTTTTCACCCACACCTGCTTGGCGGGCTCATAAGGAACTGGGCTGTGCTTTAGAAAAGGAAAAGAGTGTTTCCACCAAAACTGCACCCTGACAGCAGAGGACAGGCCAGCCGGGCTCCAAGGGCATGGTGAGGGGCAGGGCAGTGCCCTCCCCAGCATGGCACTGTCCTGCAGCACCCAGCCAGAGGAGCAGAGCAAGGATGGGGATGGTGACCAGCAGGGCACGGCCCAGCACTGTCTGTCCCTGGCTGCACACAGCTGGTGGGAGCACAGCCACAGCTTCCTGATGCTCCAGCAGCCCCGAGAGCTTTGGCCCCTCACTGAGCTGGGCTGCCCAGCTCAGCTGCCTCAGCACAGGCCAGCAGGATCCAGCACTGCCCAGAGCCCAGAAGGGCCTTGTGCTAATGCTATTCTGCAGCACAGCAGCAGCAAGTGAAAATTATCCTCCCCCTGCTATCTGTCTGACCTGCAGCACACCCATAGCAGCATTTCTTGTATGAGAGATGTGCAAACGCTGCCGTGCTTCTGGGCTTGCTGCTTTTGGCTGTGGAGAGAGGCAGCCATTTACCACATTTATTGCCCTGGAGAGAAGGGCAAGTCAAAAATAAGCGCCAGGTGTTGTTGGAAGTGCCACGACTGTGCCCATGGTGTGGTTAGAGAGGCCTCAGCCCACGCTGGGTGCCACTGCAGCAGCAAGCTCAGCAGTGCCCCTGAACCCCAACCAGCATCTCCCAGCCAGGAAAGATGGGCTGTGCTGAGCCTGTCTGCACCCCTGCAAGCCACAGCTTCCACACAGCCCAGGTCACAGCTGTCACAGTGTGGAGATCAAAGCTGAAAAGCTCAAGAAGCGCTTCCAATGGTTGGCAGATAAACCACTCTCAGAGAGGATTAAGGGAGACAATTGTAACTTGTATTATAGGAGCTGACTTGGTTTGAAAAAGTTTGTCAGTGGGTAACTTCCCACCACAGACTGCTGTCAACTTGTGTAATGCTGAGTCTGATCATGCAGAGGTGCCTTGACAGGTCTGTGCAATGTTATTTTTCAACTCATTACTCAATGTTGCAGCTGAATCCATCAAACCAAAGGTGATTTTACTGCCTTTTGGATAAGCAAGTCAGTGTTTATTCAAAAGGCAGGCTCTTCAGTACAGCTGCTATCAGCCCTTTCACTGAGCAGGACTCAAAAATGAAATGTTTCTTCTCAGCAGATTGGAAAGGGCAGAGTCAGTGTTTCCCCTGAGGAGAGCTCAGCTCCAGGAGGTTGCTTCATTATGGTACTGCAAACAGATTCCAAGGCACTCATGTCCATGTGTGTGCGTGCCTGTATGCCCACACACATGGGTCAGACTTTGCTTTTATCCTTCCAATGCACTTGCTGAACAAAACAAACATTTAGGGAATGATTCTTCTACACTTTTTGAAAATTTTGGCATTGAGCGAGTTGAAATACCCCCCTGTTGTCACCTCTCCATTAACTAAAGTGTTAAGTGTTCTCTTTGCCAGGCTGTCAGAAATAGCATTAATAACAAACTCTTCCCTTGTGGACTGAGCTGGGGCAAGCTTTTGTTGTATTAGTTAGCAAGAAAATGCCTTGAATAGTTGATGATCTAAAAACAAAATAGAAATGAAAAGTCCCTTATTTTCCAGATGTCCAGCTGTGGTTTAGACACAGAAAATGAAACCCTCTCTATGCTGAAGTCAATGCTGAAGCCTCAGTAGGATTGCAGGTTTTATCCCAGCTGCTGAAACAAAATATGAAAAAATGTTAAGGACCTGGACACATCTCCTTAAAAAGCTTGATCTTGGAAATCTGCACAGAGGCAGGCATTGAATATGTTTCTTGGGTCCCATATCTGCATATTAAAACCCTACCTTTTAGTTGCTAACTCCAAATGCTAAAAAATATGAGTGGCAATAAAAGACTGGCCATGACATTGGGCTGAGCTATGCAACGAAAAAGGCTCAGTTGCTGATTCTTTGATAAACTGTTGTAAGCAAGTGACAAATGCCTGGTCTTGACAAAGGAGAGCAGTACCTCATGCTGTGCTGTGATGAAATGTTTGCAAGCCCTGTGCTGAGCTGTTCCACTGCTTTCAGTACCCTTGTCTACGAATCCATTGCTTTCAGAGAGCTGTGGCTGGTGCCATCTCTCCTGTCTCCAGATGGCTGCAAGGCAGATGTTTGTGTGGGAGTCAGTCATTCCAGCTTCCTAGAGAGTTGATGTAGAGGGATAGGTGATTCTGAGGCACAGCACATCTCAGCCAAAGGTTGGCAGTGAAAGTGAGAAGTGAAAGTGAAAATCTCCAAGCCTTATGCTTTTCCAGATTCTATCATATGACAGAAGCTGGAAAAACATAAGGCTTAGAGATTGGAATGAAGTAAAAGAGGGACAGGAGGAAGACCCAGGGGAAGGAACTGACTAAACCATGACAAGATGCACAAGGCAACAGCTGGACCTCTTCCAGCTCCTGTTCTCTCCTCATGAAGAGACCTATATAAACTCACACTCACACACACACACACACACACACACGTAGTGAATGCTCCTTCATATAAGCCAGCTGCAAATGTCTTGCCTGCACTGGATTATTTTTTGAGGTCTGTTTTAAAGGAAGGCTGTATGTGAGAGGGGATGATTGGAAATGGTTTGACCTTTCACCAGAGTCCAGCCCCAACACAAACTGGAAGGGCTGCCATTTGACGGCTCTCTAATTGTTTTCAGGAAACATAATGAGACAAAACCTATCAGCAATAAAAAAAAAAAAAAATAGAAAAGCAGAGGTGAAGGTGCTTGCCAGCTGGACTAGGAAGAGGCAGCTGTTGGTTATAAAATGGCTGCTTTGGGTCTTTGGCTTGCCAAACTTGGAGAGAAATCATAGGGAGTGCAGAGAAAAAAGTCTTGTACTTCAAAAAATGAAGTTGAAAGTACTCTCGGGTTATGATCTCCTTTAAAGTGTTTTCTGCAATTTTACACCTGAAGTATGCTGCTCATGAGTGGAAAGGTAAAATTAAACTTTTCTCCGAAATTATTCATGATTGCTGGTTTTTCTGTTGCAGTAACTTCAACACTGATGACACAGAAAAATCCATCACAGTCCATCAAGAATATTATTGTTTGCCTCTGGCCTATTCTTAGTCAATCTCTTCAGTTTCCCAAACATGCGACTGGACCCCCAGCTCTAGATCTGTTACAGGCTGATGCCCTCACAAAAAACCCAAACTGCAATATGATTCCCCCAAAAATTCTAAAAAATCCAATTCAAGTCCCACTGTATTACATGTCAAAGTCCCAAATAATATCCTCCTCCCCAGATTAAAGCAACAGCAACAGCAACAAGCAAATGATCAAGCAGGATGTTCATTTTTTTGTATGATGTCACTGCTGAAGGAAATTTTTATCAGCAATCTGTGGTGTCCTAAATTAATTTTTGCCACTCAAGTCCATAATTTTTTATTGCATCTGACATGCTGACTCAAGACATCTCACTGTTCAACATAAAGCTTGCTCTGTCTTATTAGCCACGGAGCCCATAGGCAAAGCAGTCAGCGTGATGGACCCCATGTGGCACAGAAATGTTCTGAATGAACAGAAACATCAGGAGGTGCATTCTTCTGCTCAGAATGAGCCTCAACAACAGCTGTTCACAGTTTCATGATAAACTTCTTCCAGTTTGGGGCAATTCTAGCACCCCCTCCCCCATGCTCACACACTGTTGTTGCGCTGTTATCTGTTGATGTCTGCTCAGAAGCTGAGAGGAATGATCTTAACACTGTTTGCCTTAAAATAATAAATTTGTCTTAAAACATATGTTTGGTGGGAGCATGTAATTTAAATCAAAGCCAATGGGAACTAGTTATAAATTTTTTTTTTTAAGGAGAAAAAGCACTCACCTTAAATATGTCTTCTTATCTGTAGATCACCCACAGTCAAGCAAATGAAAATTTGACAGAAGTCAGAATGCCATATGCATGTTATAAAACATAATACCAGAAATATGGATAATTTCTTTTGATCTTGGACAGAAAAAAAAAAAGTTTAAAATCTCTGTGCTATGGAATCTTCATTAAGGCTTTTGAATACCATGTATTCCAGTAGAAGAGAATTCTTTGCAATAAAGTATTAGTGAAAAACGACTCAACTTCATCAGCTCTTGGACTCTCCATTAATGTGAACAAAGTAAGGTCACAGCAGTGAAGGCACTTTTGCTCTAGGGGCTGCTACCTGTTACCTCATTATACACAAGCCAAAGTACACTTGATGACTCAGTGTAGACTTCAGTGAGAAATGTGCTGTTCATTTTTTGTGACCCTGTACAATGTTCTTAATTCTTCTGTCCTCACAGCGGTTCAGTAATATACAGATGGATTTGGGATATGTGTGCTGAATGTGAAAGCAACATTGTTTTCAGATGGAGTACAGTTGTGGGATATTTAAGCAGGAACAGGCTGCTCCGAGCCGAAAACATACTGAAGGAATCAGCTCTAAAACCAATATGAGACAGAAAAGTGTATCTTAATATAAAGAGACATTGTTTATAATTTGTATGGCTAAAAAGAGAATGGAAAGCAACATCTGTGTCCTCTTTGCTAATTTTGTTTTACAAATGCACTCCAGCAGCACACACCACTTATTCTTGTGGAATAAGAACTGGTGCAATTAAAAGAATAGATAAACACTCTTCCATAATGACAAGGTAGAAAGAAGGTAAAGAGGAAAGTTCTTCCCTATAATTATCCCCAAGCTTTCTGTCATTCCAGCAAAGCTATTTATTGATGATATACATGTTACTTACACAGGGAAAAAAAAAAAAAAAAAAGAAAAAAAAGAAGATTAAGGTATCAGAGAGAGACTAGATTGTTAATGGTTAATGGCTCAAGCAATCAGCAGGGTGCAGAGGGGTGCGCACCCCCCACCAGAGGCTACAGCTGGATGTTGAAAAAGATAAGGGAAGAGGCTGAGAAGAGGCAAATCCTTCGAAGTGAGGTGGTGCTTTTTATCGTGACAAAGCCCTTACACTAATGGCTCAGCTGTGAAACCCCCCACCAGAGAAGTACCAGGATGTTCAGCCTGAAGGCGTTCATCCCTTCTGGTGGGCCAGAACTGACCTAACTACATGTAACAGGCAGCTGTGGTGTCTTAGGAGGTGTCAGAGTCTCCTGAAGCGTCCCATGATCCACAGCATTACATCAGCCAGTGTAAAACTCCTTAGTGGGCATTCCCACTGAGCCAGAACATAATAAAAAAACACCAGACTTTGTGTTTTGTGGGTTTCCCCCACCCCTGATGGATCAAGACTTGGCACTAGTTGTACTTCTTCCATGAAAATATATCTCAAAGAGTTTTTCTCAGCCTTGGCAGCCTAGAAGAACCAAGATAGCATAGGGGCCCTGTACCACCCAGGGCTTGGAGCTCTGGAATTTGTTTTGTCTTTCTGCCTAGGGAAAGGCCATAGATCCCTGATGGATCAAGGCCATCATTTCAACCAATGCAGTCTGGTCGTGTGATCCATGGGTAGTGACTATGTATATTTCCACTCTTATATTTTCTTTCTTTTCCCTGATATGTTTTCTTAAGTGATTTTTTTGGTGCTTTTATATTGTTGCATTTCTAACCAAAATAGCCATATTATAAAATTTGCCAAGAACCTTGCTCTACCTTAGTGTTATAAAGTTTATAAGTAAAAGTTTGTTACTGGACTTCCTGAGAATTTTGCTGTTCCTCCTGCTCACTGGCACTCCTTGCTGCTCCTGTGCTGACACTCTCCAGAAGCCACCCTGGGCTGGTGACTCCTCTGACCTTCAGCCTGCAGTCCAGAGAGCCAGCCCCTGGGCCAGCAGCTGCCCCTGGCTCTGCTCGGTGACCTGGCTCTCCTGAGCTGCCTGAGGGATGGGACTCGGGGTCTGCCCAGAGAAGTCCCTCTGGGCTTAGCAATGGCCTTCTAATGACTTAGAAGTCATAGCAATGCCCTGATTGTAGGGAGCTGAGAGCCGTGTCAGCATGGGTGTGTGAGCTCCAGGGGCACAGAAGGGAGACCTGAACACCACGGTTGCCTTCACTGACTTCTCTTTATATTTAAGATATGTTAGCAATGTGCTTAACTGGAAGACACAGGACTTCTCCCTCTCTCCTCCCCAGTATCAGCAAATAGCTGATGGCATTGAAGTGAAACAAAAGCTTTGCCTTTGCTCTCCCTGTCGCTGCGGTAAATCATGCTGTCACGTTGCCATAGAAACGGCAGCTATCACAAATATCACTACATCGTGGCATCAGAGCAGCCCCAACAGCCAGGTCTCCCTTCTGGGGCCAGTCCTCTTATCCCTCATCCAGCCCTGTCTTTCCAACTCTTCTACAACGTGCTGCAATTTTTGATGGAAAAAGAGAAATTAAAGTTTTATTCTTGGGAGTGGAGAGTTTTATCAAGGAGGACTAATTGTAAAAACCCACTACACTTGTTAGCTCTCAAATAGTCAGGCAGAGTAGGACAACAGACTATGGAGAGCTGAGACTTTGGTGATATAAATTGTTAAGTTTACTCACATTTGAAAGACAGTGAAGAGAAAACTAATTAATTGCAAGTTGATTTGAAATAATCTGTAAACAGCTTTGGCGGAGAGGACAGAGATATTTTTTTTCCTCAAATATTTATGAACCTAGAGATACAGATGGGTAGTGGGTGAGATTTTTAAGAGACTTGCTATGCTAATTTATATTCATCAGGGATTTTTGCATTTTCTATAGCAGAATTGGAAAGCATTAAACATTTCCCTCCAATTCTCCAGTTCCCCTATGGACAAATTTTTCATTGAAAACCCATTATAACTTCAGTATTGTCCAAATAAAGGACATTGAGCTGTGTTTTAACTAAAATGAGCAGGGTGCTCTGCTCTAGTGTAATGAAGAATATCTATTGGGATAGGCTTGAAAACTCACCACTTTTCACTTACAAGAAAGGTTTGCAGTCATGTCAGTACATGTTTCATGCACTGAGTAGAAAAGACAACTCTAATTTTTAAATTTTTTTTCAGGGAACAGTAACATGAGTTTTCAAAGACACTGGCTTTTTATTATGAAAATGCCTGTCTTTTATTCCATTTATTCTGCTTTTGCTAGCCACATGGTTAAAGTTAGGAAAACAAACAGCAGATACTTTCCCGTGAGGAATGTTTACATTACATCTAGCTTATCTGTGCAAAGAATAATCTATGAACTCTCCCTGGCCTTTTGGATAAGCAAACATAAACCTCATTTCCCTTTATTGTCCACTCCACGTAATAACTAGCCTTTCCAGAGGGCTTCACAGAGGTTATTCAGTCCAGGATGGCTCCTGGGGATTTCCTTTAATGACTAAAGGGATCACTGTGTGCATTATTGAGCAGTCATATTGGAGTTGTGATGGTCAAAGGATAAAGCACACAAGTTTGTAGGGAGAGGTATCATCTTGTATCAAGACTAATCAATATAGCTGGAAAAAGAGAAGTCTTCAAGCATGAGTCTTTCCTTTCATCTCTGGGGGTAAACTGATATGCTCCACAGGTTCATACATCCAACCCCACAGTCCCATCCCTTTTTTGTGAGCAAATCAGCTCAGGAAAAAAAAGCAGTGGATTTTTTGGGGTGGGTCAACAATCTGGTTTGGCTGTTTGCAAGGTGACACTCAGTGCCATAGGTACAGAAACAAGGGAGAAAACGAAAAAAAAGAGACAGGACGCCCTTTTTGGTGACCATGAGATGTATAATTGTTGCAGTTCTCTCATTTCATGAGAGGTGAGGCTCTGGGTTGGATGTTTCAAAGGGCTTCTTTAACTCTGCTCACATGACATTCTTCAAAAAACAGCAATCAGCCTAACCAAGTGTAAGGATACACTTAAGCTTTCCATAGCAATCAAGAGGGGGATGATGCTGTTAACACCTTTCATCAGAGCCTTTGCAGCCCTTCCTGCAGCCCCTGCTCTTTCTGGCAGGTAGGCACTGAGACTCTGGCTTTCTCAGGGCACTCACAGAGCTGTTGCCCAACACTAGCCAAAATAAGAGGGAACAACATGGAATAAGATTCCTTGTTACTGATCATGCCCTTATCTCTAAAAGACATGCAAGATGAAATAGCTTGAGCATCATACTCTTAGTGTGAGGGTCTCTTCCCTAGAACACCAAAGTTATTGAAATTGCTCATGCTAATTTAAGTGAGATGAGGATCTGATCTCACACAGGTTGGCATTCAAAGCATGCTGGGGAATCTTTTCCTGCTGTAAAGATTATAGGATTTAAAGGGCAAGGTAAAACTATAAAATCTAAGCTGCAGGCTAAAACATGCCAAATGGCTCAGTTTTTTTTTTTTTTATCATACATTGTGGTATAAATCTTCACTGGAGTTATTAAATAATTTGTTTTAAGGAGATGTACAATTTTGATACAAAAAGTACAAGGATTAAGTATTCGCCACACTTATTCACATTCAGTTATTTACTCAAAAATTATCAATGTCATCTTAAATTTCTGCATCCCGGTAATGTATGTTTTGACAAAGCCAGCTAATAGCTCTGTGCTTTTAGGAAAAAATATTTTTGAAGTAAATAAAGTTATGAGCTAAGAGGCTTAGAGCCTGTGTATAGTTCTACAGCCTCCTGTTTCACTCAATCCATAAAACCACACCATGTTTTATAGTCTCCCACATGAACCCAACATGAACACAAGCTGACTGGACTGAGGTGCTTGACTGTGTTTTGAGCACGAAATGCCTCACCCTTATCTCATTTTTTGGCTGCTTTCACTTGCTGCAAACTTCATGGTGGTTCCTTTGAAAGCTGCTCTGTTTCAGTGACTCACTTGGAAATTATGGGGGGGGCTAAATGTTCTGTTATGAAAGAGAGAAAAATAAAGATGCTTCACTGTTCTCTAATTTAAGTAGGTTTATGCAGCTACTATCAGCAGTCAAGATTATTTTTCAGCAAAGGCATGACTCCAGGGTTTTACCTTCATATTTCTCTGTCAGAAACCTTCCAGAGAAATCTCTTCCCTAGGAAATATTTTTTTGTTCACTCAGGTTTCCAGTATGAGCTTTGTACTATAGAGAGACAGACTGCTGTCTTCCTGGGCAAGAAGAAGCTACGGAGATGTTCAGGGAGAAGTGGCAGCAGCACAGATTTCCTGTGTAGCCTGCGAATGGATCAGTCCTGCAGCCTGTTGTGGAGCTCAGCTCCCTGTGATGGCTCTTGCATGGGTATAATCACACCCACACCACCCTGGCCCATCAGTCACAGCTGCTGTGTGCCCCCGTGCTGCAAGCCACACTGCATGCCATGCAGCAAGCCATTGCCACCAAATTTTAGTCCCAGTGAAAGACCAGGTCTTGTTGGCCACAGTGAGGTAGCAGGAGAAACAAATGGCGTGTCCCTCCAAAGGCAGGAGAATGTTACATAAAAATCAGACCAGCTCTTGTGAGCAAACAATAACTCATACTACAGAGGAAGGCAACTCTTCTCCCCCGAGCCATTGACAATCTGAGGTGAAAGCAAATTTCTCGTCCTGAATCATAATATAGGAGAATTAGGTAAATGAGCAAAACCAGGGTTCTGAGATACAGCAAAATACCTGCACTGAAACACAGCACCAAAGCATCATCAATCTGCAGGGAAGGAAAACCCTGCTCCCTACTCTTCCTGCAGACTAATCTTGTAGTTAGAGAGTGAAAATATTCTCCTTGACCCCCATCTTTCTTATTGGCCACTCTTAAGTACTGGAAGGGCCCAATTTGTTCCTCTCCGGAGCCTTCTGTTCTCCAGATTGAGCAAACCAAACTCTCTCCTCCTGTCCTCACTGGAGAGGTACTCCAGCCCTCTTATCAGCTCTGTGAGCTCCTCTGGATTCATTGCAACAGGTCCATATCCCTCCTGTGCTGGGGCCCCAGATCTGAGCACAGCACTCCAGGTGGAGTGTCACCAGAGCAGAGGAGGAGAATCCCCTCCCTCAGCCTGCTGGCCTGTCTGCCTTTCAGGCAGCCCAGCCATGTTTCTGCCAGCATGCATCCTGCTATTCTGATTTCTCTCTCATTTGTTGAGCAAACATCTGAGAAACGTAGGTTAGGTTTCAGGGCTCACATCTTGGATTCAAGCCTTGCAGGCCACCTGCAAGAAACATGATATCCCAAAGCACCTGCTACATGCCAGATGCTTGCAAGGCAGAAATGTCAAGATCTCAAACACCCTGAATAGAAGAGGGCTTCAAGCTTTCCACTCTTCAATGGGCAACAGCTTGTAGCATTTCCTAGGTCTTGTCCTTTGCATTAGCAGGTGCCCTGACCAGGCCTTCCAGAAAGATCCCAAAGCTATATTGAAAACAAAGATGTTCTCTGGAGGGCTTGCTATACATGAGGGCAAGTCTTCTCCACAACTGGCAGCACCTGGAAAGGAACTTTCAGATGCCCAGAGTCAAACCAGGTCAATCAGGGGATGCAGATTGCTTGTCTTACCTTGGGCCCAACTCATTATCATACTCAGTTTTCAGACCTTTCAGATTTTTTTCTGATCCACCCTAGGAAAGTCAACTACATCTTTGGGAAGGTCTGTGTTGGGGCAGAGATTGTAGCAGTGGGGGTGCTCTGTGCATCCTAAAGAAAAGAACAGTTTTGCAACTCAAGTGAATCACGGTGCCAATTTCTGATACAGACCTCCCCAGCACTCCTAAATCTGTACACAGTACGGAGGAGGTTGAATGTCACCTCAGAGGACCTCTCAGAATTAGCACTCTTGTGCCAGAGAATTTTTTTTTAAAAATACATTTTCCTAGATTTAATGCCAAGTTCTGTACCTTTTCTGAATTTTACAATTTAATCTTCTCTTGCGCACCTTTTTCACCATTTCTATGACTGAAAGCTGCTTAGTCACCTCTGTTGCAAGACCTTTTGCACCTAATTTCCTCACATTTTCTACAAAAATAAAATTTAAAGACCTTAGGGAAAACTGATGCTTCCTAGGTAATAAAATCTAGGCATCCAGTGGTTTATTTCTTGTCCACAGATTCCTTTTAGGGTCTGCAGGCACTTATAACACCAAGACTCGTTGCATTGCCTTCCTTTAATGTGCTACCAGAACATCCAGCACACCACCATATATTGCTCTAGGCAATCACCACCATGGAAGAGTATCTGTAGTATTCAGGTCTGTCATGATGACATAATTTTTTTTCCTCCTGCATTTGATGTTTGCCCTTGCTTGACTTAGTTTGTATGTCCAGGGGATTCTGTTTTCCGTCGGATATTCTGGGGAGGATAATATTCTAAGTGACACTGCACATGGGGATTTCTTTCCCCTGCACTGGGGAGAACATAATCTTAAGATGAGCATTTTACTTGGGCTGTTCATTTAGAGCATTGGTTGTTGGAGCAAAGATCAGTGGAAGACAAAAATATCCATTTTCCTCTGCAGGGCACTGGAACACATAGTCTGAGCTAGAAGAATGGTCCCAGAAACAGCTGTGGCATGAGGCTCTTCACAGGGCCCAGCTGACTCTGACTGCTCCCTTGTCCCACAACAGTGACAAGTAGCAGCCAGTCCAGATAAAAAAAGTTAAGTACCTGTTCTTTGTCATTGCTTTATTCTGTGGACTGGTTAATGGGATAAAGGGAGGAAGCATCATCAGTATTCTCCAGTGGATGTAAATTTAGCAGGAGCAGGGCTCAAGAGAGGATCCAGTCTTTCTTCAAAAGTACAACACTCCCCCCAACTTAGCCCCAAAGGTAACCCATACAAAGGAAAAAATGGAAATTCCATCTCACTTTCTTCCTCTCTGTAAGCAAGTGGATAAAATTAATTTCTTTCTTTCCCTGCAGTATCTTCTGATGGAAGTATTTGCATTCTGTACGTCTTTTCTGGAACAAAATCTGCACATTTGTTCAGCTTGGACTCCAAAATTCTAAATAATGTTGTTTGGATTCTCCTCGGTTACATGGGTTTGGCACTGGCTATGCTGGAGTGATGTCAATCAAAGTGGAAAAGTCATCTCACTTTATTATTTCTCCATCCTTGATTGTCTTTCTCTGCAGTTTGTTCCTTCACAATTATATAGATATCTGTCACATGATTATTAGGTGGCATAACTAAGTTCAGCAGTTTAAAATCACTTAAATTTCCTTGTTATGAAATTCCATGCAAAAAAGAGAAGGTATAGCAAAAGTTTATTTGGAAAAGCAAATGTTCCAGGTTGGTATATTCATTAACGACTGCCTAATAGTCAAGCTCTTGGCACATTATTTTTGTAACTTTTCCCAGCAAGGCACAGAAATTGGCAAAGCAATCATCAAAGCACATAAGCATATGTCTTAAGTAGATGCTTTAAGTTAATCATATGGCCAAGTACTTTGCTGAACTGAGAACTCTACATTACACAGTGCCTCTTCCAGAGGTCTGGCCCACAGACAAGGAGTGTAGGATTGACAAAAGGAAAAGCAAACTTGAAATTATAGAATAACTACCTCTGCTTCAGAAAATATACAGTCTTAGTGATGTAATGAAGCACAAATTAAAATAAAGAAATAAAATTACTTTACTAGTCAAGACCTATCCACAGTCTTATGCTCGTCCCATAACCATGGAAGTACATCCATGAAAAACAGACAGAGGCCACATGGATAGAAAGAGTGTAGGATCAGGCAAAGGTGATTTCTGGGAGATGAGGACAAACAATGTGTCAAGGCCGATACAAACCATAAAGGATGGTTGCTGTAAGAAGATGAGAGGCATGGGTAAAACAGAAGTATCAATTCTGATAGAAGGAGAAGCTTTAAGCAACAGAGATTGGAAAAGTAAAGACCTATGAACAATTACCTACATGCAACCCTTCTCATTTGAGTTGCTATAAGCATGGCTTGACATAAATGGGCTGTTATAGTAGCAGTGACTGAAGGCACTCTGCCTGCATCCTCTGCCACAGCTCACCTGATCTACACAATCATCTCCACACCATTTGTGAACATATGTGAAGAGGCATTTTGCTCCATTTCCATATCCAGGAATACTTTTAAATTCTGTGCTTCTATCTATTGTTCAAACTGATTCTTTAGCCTTTGAGCCTGGCCTGGGATGCTATTATCACAAGCATGTGTTTGAAGTGTTTTTCCAAATAAAAGACAGGCACAGACTTTTAAAAACACTTAAAGGACTGTTGTTCCATGAAACCTGAAGTCTCAAGATAACAGAGATAAGGCACTCATTGGAAGATTCTTCTGCACTTTCTGATAGGAGTGTCAGGAAGACAGAAATTAGCTCTGAAATGGCTCTAATGACAATGTAATTTTCCACGAAAACAAACATCATTTTTCACACAAAGTTCAGGGTGTGCAGGTTTGGAGTGGAAGTCAAGTCTTTTTTAATATGCAAACAAAGTACTCAGTAAATATCAGCATCTAATCACGCTATTTTGCAGTAACAAAGTTCTTTCTATAATGGCTCCCATGGCAGGCATGCATTATGAGAAAGAAAGAAATTTGAAACAAATTATCGCCTCTAAAAAACATAATAGCAAGAGCGAGGACTGCTTTTGTTCAAATGTATTTTCTGTTTTGGGATGTATGAATTATTAATCATCACTGTAGAAGGAAGTGACTTCTTCCACTCCAAAAAAAGAAGACTAAAGTTAAAACAAAGTGGGTTCAGATTCTTATCCTAAACACATGAATTTAAGAGGACAGTGTCTCCTCTGCCTTCAGCATAGTCTTTCTGTATTTAAGCAATTTAGGCAAGTATAAATGAGATCAGCATACCTCTCACACACCTGCAAGGAAAACACTCAAATAGCAAAACATCATTTCCATACAGTTCCAGTAAGTGCATTATGTTGGTAATTTAATGACTAATTGCAAAATCTATTCTCTTGGAGATGAAAAGATTTTTGGAAGATTTAAGATCAGATTTCAAGTTTAAGAAAAGCAGGAAACAAAAAAGAACAGTAAACTAAATACTGGAAAACACATGCATGACTCAAAGTCCTGCAATAGAAACAGCTGTGACTTCCATACACATTAACATGATTACAAACAATGACATGATATGCGGGAAAGTCGAGCTCTGTATCAAATGGAATTAAAAAATTTCAGAGAACAATTGAAAAGGAAAAGGACAAAGAAGCATGTACCTTGCTTTGCCAAAACGGAGCAGCAAATGCCTAGGAGGCTGCAGCAGTAACACTTACCAGACAGAACAGCAACATCTGGACAAGGCTTGGGGGGCCACCATCATCCAAAGCCATCCATCAGAACTGCCAGGTGTGCAAAGTGTCTCAGGCACTGCAGTGTCTAAGGCAACCTACTCAGCAGTGTACAGATAAAGGAGCAGGGGGACAACAACCCAGGAAAACATGGAGAGCAAACTCTTATGTTAGAGGTGGAAGGGCTTATAACTATTGTTACGGGCACCTGGCTGTGTGAGCAACCCATGGTTGCACAGTGGGACAAGACAGTGACTCTTGCTGGGTAAAATCTGCCTCTGAAGAAAAGGCCAGTTTGTTTTGAAGGCTCAAGTTGGACAGAAATAATGGAAAAGCCTTCTAATGGCTTCTCTCAATGGACTAAATTTAGCCTCCTGCGCCTACATAATGACTAGAAACAGAAATTGAATATTTGGGGCAAGAAAAAAGCATGCTGAGCTAATTTAGAGCCATTTTTCAAATAAGCTTCTGGGCCAGAGGTTGGTATTGGACTTGATGATCCTTGCGGGCCCCTTCCAACTCAGGGTATTCTATGATTCTAGGTTTCATCAATATTTTGGTAAGTTTGAAGTATTTTCCCTTTTATCTCAGTCTCTGAAAGGAAAATAATCTTCAGTTTTCTAGACTGTACATAAGAGCTTCAAGTGCCCAGAAGGCATAGAAACATGCAAATCCTTAGCCTATGTGGGAAAAAGAGTGTCCTGAGAGCAGTTGCTGAAACGCTGGAAACCATGAGCCATTAGTGGTATTGGCATAGATACACATAATGTAAGCTGGCAGCACAGCTTCAAAACATTAATACCCAAACAAAATTAACTCTGCACACTTGTAAGTACAAAGAAATGCCAAATAACTGCTTTGCAAAGAATGGTAAAATATGATGAAATAGAGAAAAGCAGATGATAAACAATTTAAAGGAAAGAAAAGTTGTGTCGGTGCCTCCATTTTCTTCTGATCTTGTTGACCTACTTCTAGAGATGTACACATCTTATGCACACAGCTTATGTGCACAGCTTATCCCTTGTAATATATCAGTGTGTTAACTTTAATGATGCCAGTGCTTTGGAATCAGGAAATCAAGGATGATAGCAGATCTGTTGTGCAATGCTCACAGGCAAGGGAAGGATAGACACCAGCTAATTCAAGAAGACCACAGAAGACCTGCACAAAGAAAGTGCATTTCATTTGGAATGAAGTTAGCAGCATGCCCTTACCCAGTGGGACATGAAGCAGATTCCAGAACTGCTCTTACTAAACCACCACCACTTCATATAAGACCAACATTTACACATACACAGATAATAAGAACAGGAAAGGTCTTCTATACATGCAAATCCTACCTCTGTCATAGAATCCAGGGCATGATGTTAGTCATCCCTGCAGTAAACTCTAATCACTCAGGGCTATAATTAGACAAGCAGGCAAGGTGGACCAAATATGCCTTTTAAGAAAATCAAACCCAGTCTCTCGGCCATTCAGGTCAACCAAACCAGGGTGGGAGGCGCTGGGAAGGGCAGAAGTGAGACCGGACACTCACACATGCTGGCAAGCACAAGATTTCTTCTGCTGCTTCTCTTCCTTCTACCCCAGCTCCTTTGTAACCACTGATCCTTCCCACAGCTATAATCCTGCCTCCATAGGGCCCTTCAGCCTGCACCTATTGTCCTGCTCCTAGAGGCTGTTTAGAAGCATCTCCTCCACAGCCCTCCCTGGGAGAGGAAGGGATAAGCATCCTGCTCTTACTTTCCACAATGAGCAGGAGAAAACCAAAAGGGAAAGGAGAAAATGAAAAAGTGTGAACATCTCTAGTCTAAACAATCAAGGAAGACAAAAGAGCATGGGAAAAAGTAATATGAATTCTATCTGTAAATGGGAAACTAAAAGCAGAGGTGAAGTCCCGAGAAGGCTGGTGGAGAAACCAGAATGGCAATCTTTCTCTCCTAAAAGTGATGCAGTGTAAAACTCACATCTTATTTGCAATATTTAAGATTTAAGACAAAGAAATTAAGTATGTGTCTAATAACCAGCATTCATCAGGTAGTTCAGCCATGTTTTTTAAGCCTCTCTAATTTCCTTCTTTTATCAAATTTCCTACATCTAATGTCAGATATTTACTGAGATCTATTTATTTTCCTTCTCAGTTCATGTAGCTATCAAGTATAAGGACCTGTATTTTACTAAAACATCCCCAGTTACTGGGGCTTTTTTCCAATATTGTCTGTTCTCTTTGTCTTATCCTTGTGCTTTTCTAGTCTCACTATTTGAAAGCAAAAACAAAATTAATATCCACAGCCAAATTGAGGTGCAATTTGTGAATACAAACGTAGAGAGGGATAAGCAGAAACTCCCTCTGCTGTCATGCATGGCATTCATTTCTCTGTTAATTAATGCCTCTTTTCCCTTAGGATTGCTTTGTCCATTGATAATTTCTCAAAACAGCTCATTATTTTATCCAACTGATTATATTGTTGCTTTATAAAAGGCATTTATTATTTTTCATCTTAAGAATTACTTTTACAGCCTCAGTGTAGAGACAAGATGTTTTACTCTTGTTCTTCCTGAAGGGCTTGTATTTTAATCAATTCACAACATAATTGCAGTGTTTTATATAAACACCAACCTAAAATTTAGATCTTAACTAGAGCATTCTCTAGAACATGAAGTTAAATGCTTCAGTGTTTCCCAATACTTTTGTGTTTGACCATCTAATGTTGCTTAAGGTATTTTCATAGGGCAGAGCTATTTTCCTGGATAGAGAACTGAAGCAAAGTTGGAGAGTTCATCAAAAGAACAAACAGATCCAGATTTGCACTACTGATGGGGTTGAGCTTATCTCCCCACACAGCCAGCCCAGGATGCTCCCAGGTTTCTTGTGCCAGCACCAGCTGTGACCCAGTGCAGCCAGCCAGGCTCACCAGTTTTACAGCTGCAATTTTACAGAATTACAGCTGCTTTTCCCTGGGTGTCAGGGCCACATGCTTCTGCCTGTTAAACCCTTTTGTTGCATAAAGCATGGATGGGGCTTTGAGCAGTCTGGTCTACTCAAAGGTGTCCCTCCCTGCCCATGACAGGGATCTGGAACCTGATGATCTTTCAGCTTCTAAAATTCTGTCTAGTGAAGTGGTTGTAATTTGACAGGGATTCATTTTTTTTCCTATAGAATTTAGTTCAGCCTGCAAGATGTGGCATGCAATAATATTCTTCCTCTAGAAGGATGCGTGGTGCTCTCCTGTAGAAGTCTGCCAATTCATTTTGGATATTGGCAACAAGCTGGATCTTTCTCACAAAGCCAGGATGCAGATCAAACAGGAACAGCAAGCAGCAATAGATCTCCTCTTTGTCATTAACAGGTACTATAAATTCTTAGTCAGGTTACTAAGCCTCTTTGCACTTTTTGACATAGCCAGTTGTGGACATGACTATTTATTCTATTGCCAGAAGGAGGAAAGAGGAGCAAGATTACACAGCAGTGATCTCATGATATCCTCTCAGGATACCCCAGGACTGCAGTTGTGATTGCGTAGCTGGCACTACAGCCCTCTGCAATCTCAGCCCTACAGGAATGGGACTGGAAGAGCTTATCAGCAACACAGATTGAAATGTCAGGAATAGTTCAGTTGTTATAAAATGGCACAGGTTGGAAAAAATATAGAAATGATAAAAAAGTAATTTAGGGTGAAAGGAAGTTCTTTTAAAAAGCTTCATGCTATCAAACTGAGAGAGAAAGGATCCTTAAATCCTTAAGATGGTCTGCAGCCTGATATTTTTCACTGCTCTTGGATTTCCAGATAGTTGTGATTAAGGAAAAAAATACCTTGGCTATCAGTATCTGGTTCCTCTTTTGGGATCCTGTCTTGGCAGGATGTAAGACAACTGTCCAAGACATGGTCCCTCTCCCCAAATACAACTAATTTTTGTTAGAAGACTAGCATCATCCCCATTTCATGCCTGCTTCAGGATAAGATTGCCCACTTCTACATGTTGATTGGAATCCCAGGAAGCCATCTGTTCAGGAGACATAGGTTTCCCAAAGTACACCAACCTGCCATTTAGCTCCATCCCAGACTCAGAGACAAGATTACAACAGACAACCAATTTGTGTTCCAGCTGGTGATACGAGGGAAGGGTTAATTACACCTTTGAGTATTCCTCGGTTTTGATAAGTATTAACTTACCAATAGAATGAAGGGTCATTTAAGACATATTAAAAACACTGGGGAATAAAAGAGTTATTCAGTTGTGTTGGTTTAGAGTATTCCTGTGATGTTATTTCAGCTCTAACAGTAATAAATTTGTTATTTGTTTTTCATACCAATATGTTTCCATTTACTCAGTAAAAGTGATGACAACAAAAGTTCTGTCAAAAAGTCACTGGATCACATGAGAAAGTAAATACTTACAACAATGATTTGCTTAAATCATCTCCTGTGGCCTCCTTGGAGGTTATTTAGGATCACTGGGTTCTAGCATTGTCAAAAAGAGCCTTTGTAGAATACCATATGGCTAAAAACATAATGAGTTTTACTAAAGTTCAGCAGAAGGTGTGTGTTTGTATGCAGTGACTAAGCATATGCAAGTAGGAGGCAATTACAGATGGCTGGAAATATGCTACTACTGCAGAACACATATGATGTTTTGTATCGCAGAGCAGAAAGCAGAAATGCTCCAAAGTACCAAGCTTGGCTACTAGCTAATACCCTGATTCTGAATTTGTGTTATTTAGGGCCACAGCATCACTCAGCAGCTGCAGACCAGCAACAAAAAGTTGCTCACTTCTGCTGCTTAGATTGAAAACAAGTTAATGCAATCATGGAAAGTATGGAGAGGGAGGGAGAATAGACCAAGTGGGAAACAGTGTGATATATCCACTGAAAGCCCCATTAAAAACAAAGGTATGAATTAACTGTGACACAGCCATACTTAGAGCACTTAGGAAATTAAATCCCTTTACTACATGTGCCAGTGGTTAGCCTGCATTCTCTCCTCCATTTTGGGGTTGCCTTATGGATTTTTTGCCATACTACAATTCTGAGATTGGTTTGGGCTGCTGCTGACTGTAAAATGTTAATTTGAGGAGTGTTCATTCTCTTAGGTAAACTACACATGTGTATTTGCCACTTTACTTAAGCAGTTTCTGGTGCATTGAGATATCAGCCCTCACAGTATTTGCCAATTTTCACCCTAAATGGAGATGAAGGTGTCCCGGAGAAGCTTATCAAGGGATTGCTTTGGAAGTGCTGAGTGGGAAGTGTCATAAATGTGAGGTTTGTTGGAGAGGTCAGGGGAATAAAGAAGTTGCAGTCCCTTCCCACCCATGCAAAGGAACAGAGACCTGGCATTGGATGACAGGTTTGTATTTGGAAAAGAGGTATTTACAAAATAAACCCAAAACAACAACTTCAAAACCAAACCACAAACCACTCCCTATTCCACCCATTTATGTTTCGAACCAAAGAACAATCCTACTGATGTCTACCAACTGATCCAAGGTGGGCTGAATGCCAAGAGACACCTTGCTTTTAAGAGAAAATAAGTCTATAAAAGGACAGAAGGCATGACTAGGACCCACGCTGCTGATCCCATCAGCTTTGCACTAGGCAAGAGAAAAGACAAATAACAAGGCATTTTATAGAGATATGAAAATATATTTATATCCTAAATAAAAAATATTATACAATACATTATGTATTATACAATACATTGTATTGTATAATATGATGGCATGTTATACATAATTATGTTTTATATAAATGATATCTATAATTTATATAAATTAGAGCTACTCACTCCTTGCTTTATTCTCCCCTCTAAGGTCTGTTTAGCAACATTATTGTAGGGTCAGCAGGACATAGAATTTTTCCTTTAAGCCTCAAAATTGCATCAATGAGTGCAATTGCATCTTGAAAGTCTGGGAAAATGAAAAGAAGCAAGCATTTCCCACTTGGATATAGGAGGCAATTTATATTAGCATACTCTGGCCAGAATTTGCATGTGCAGCAAAATCCTAAGAAGTAAGTCAAATAGAGGCCTTTTTAGGAAAAGTTACTCTAAGAGCATTCACACTTCCTCTGTTAGGAAGTTAAGACCCATATACAATGATGTAAAATAGGCTCATCCAGAGGACAAAAATGAAAAGTCATTTTTTTACTCTGGTGCCTTGATGGGAAGCACAGACTGACTGTCCCCCTGGTGGGCAGTGTGAATGGCCCTAAGTGCCAGAGATGTTTATTCTGGTGGATCTGATCATTGAAAACATCTCAGCTTGATCTTAAACAAGCTAACAAAGTTGTACTCTGAGCAAGTTGGGGTCTGCCCCTCAGGGGCCCACGATCTGCATTGCCTTTTCCCCTCTCAAGGCTCTCATCTTCTGAGTGGCCATCAGTAAGGGCTGTAGTGGGGCTGGCAGCACCCCCTCTAACACCCTTCAAAGGGCCTGAGAGAGGGAACCCCCGGCAGGATGAGCACCCAGCAATTCTGGCTGCCTCTCTCTTGTCTGAGAAAACAGAGCCCTTGCTGCAGCAAGGTGTGCTGAGTCTTCCTGGGCTGTGCAGCGCCGTCAGACATGCAGAGCTGCGCTCCACTGTCAGGTAACATGTGGTGGCTTGATGGGAACAACCTCTGCCAGCCTCTTGGAGAATGGCTGTAGGTGGACATGGGCTGGAGCTCAGCCATCCCAGGGCGTGGGATGAACTGGAGAACAGTCATTCCAGGGTGGGCCGGAACAGCGCTTTCACTAGTGCTGGCACCCAAAAACTGGGCATCTTTACTGTTGGTGAAAAATAGCACTAGAACAACAGCTGGAAATGTATTTTACATTAAGGAGCTGATGGCCCTTCCCCCCGCCCCAGACATATGGTGACTAACTTATTGACTCCTGGAAGAACAAATCTTACTGCAAAGAGGAAAAGTCAATGGTGCTAATTAGCAACAAAGTGGTGTAATTGAATAAAGTACTAGGAGAATCTTTGAATACACTGATCCTTGAGGGCAGAGTCACAGTCTCTAAATCCTAAGCCAATGAATGTATTAAGAAAGAAAAATCATCATGGAAATTGAGATAAAATTGATTGATTTATGGACTTCTTGGCCAGAAGATGCAACTACAATTACAAATCTAGTGAGATTTAAGAAACAGAAGTTTGGCTAGAGGAAACTTCCAATGGGTTTGAACAGAAAACTTATCTCTCTAGAAATTGTTTTCTGTCAACTACCAAAAAAATTCTTCATGTGCTACTGAAGAAGCAGAGATATTTTTAGACTACACAAAGTACTGTTTTTATAAGCTCAATTCTATTTTAGTAAATAATATATCAATATCTCTGTTCCTAACTATAGTCGAAGAATGAAAAGCATGTTTTAGTTCTGTTTTCTAAAGCATACTCATTTTTTTGTCTTTATAAGATCAAGCATGTTTATCAGCCTTGATAGCAATCTTGACAGTAGAATCAAGCTTATGAGTGCATTCTGAATCACTATAAAATTAGTATTTACTGCTTTTTAAAATTATCTCAATAGCTTATTTTTTTTTTCCCACACTATCACCTAGTTTACTCAACTTAAAATGTTAACTATGACAGAATTATGAATGGATTAAGATGGTATCTGATTTTTGCTATGGTTTCTGTATGCCTCAGGAAAAATATTCAGTGAGTTGTTGCAAAGATATTTTTCAGGAAAATAGATGCAAATGTCCTCATGATAGCAAGTCAAAATGAAAGCTACATTCCTTATTCAAGTGGAGGACTATTCTTCTGACACAAGGAAAGATGTGAAGAGCTACTCTGTACTGTGAGGCTGCTTTTTCAACTGAATTAATAAACTAAGGATATATAATAACATAAATCTTGTGCAAAAATAAAAGATAAACCCCAACAGTTCCAAAATTCTGCTTTTCTGACTCTTGACTCAGGATTTTGATACATATCCAAACCCAGATTTAATGAAGCAGAAGTTGTTTGAGAAGTACAGCGCTTGGGATTTGGCTGACAAGAGGTGATTCAGACTGAATGTGATCTACAACTATACTTCAGCCATGGGCACTTGACAAAAGGTAAGAGGTATCTGTGGATAAAGGGAAAGCAGCACTACACATACTCTTGAGGTCCTACATGCTCCACACCGAACTTGCTTAGAATGCTGTCTCTAAACATAAAACAAAACAAAGCAAAAGGGCTTTAGAGATCTGGACAGCAAGATAAGTACTCTTGGGAATTTTACTATTTTCAAACAGACTTGTTTCTGATTTTGCATAGTATAAGAATTATATCATGTTGGCAACAGATTAACAGGAAAGAAATAGATGGGAAGTTACTTCTCCTTGCTCTGTTTTCTTGAAATTTGCTACCAAAAATAACTTTCAGAAATGTTTCTTCACGCAAAGCTATTTCTTTTACAAGCTCAGCAAACTATCTTGATGGTTATGTAACAATCATACATATAATTTGATATGTTTCCCTAGTGCAGCACTCTGCCTAGCAGGTGACTGGCTATTACAAAAAATGTTGGGGTTTTTTTCTGTTCTATTCAAATGAACTGAACACTGTGAGGGAAAAACTGAACACATCAAAATGTTGCTTACCTATTTTTTTTTTCATTAAAATTAATAGATGAAGGAAAAGAATCATTGCTTTCTTGTTTAGGTTTCAGAGTTACAGGACAGTTGAGGTTGGGAGTATCCTCTGGAGGTCATCTGGTCCAACCCTGTTGCTCAGGCAGGGCCACCTGGAGCCGGTTGCCCAGGATCGTGACTGGGTAGCTTTTGAGAATCCCCATGGATGGAGGCTTTACCACCAGCTAGGGAACTTGTTCCACTGCACAGTCATTAACATAGAAAAAACAATCCTAAGTACCATATTTCAGCATTTAGGATATTCTCATTTTAGCCTCGGGGTTGAACAGGAACAGCTATCCACTGTGGGTGCTGGCTGCTGCACAGAAAGTAGAACCATACACTGTGGGGTTTAAGCAGCATCTAGTGGCTAATCTTAGGTAGGCAGCCATCCTATTTAGCTCTATTTTCCCTTAATGTATTTAACATCAGGAAGTAAGGGAAGAGATGCATTCCAGCAGTTTTGATAAACATGATCCAAAACTGTGCTTGCTTTAAAAAAATCTTTACATATCACTACCTTTAGAGACAACTAAAAGAAAAAAAAAAAACACTGTGCTAATCACACCTTAAAAACTGGAGCATATTTATCACTGGAGAAATATGAAGTATCTTCAGTGAAGGAATGAAGAAATAATTTTCAAATGTATCTTGCAAGATAATTTGTTTTCTATGCAAAATAGCACCATGCCATTCCAGTAAGAGAAGATATCAAGTGCTCACTCCACTTTTGCAGATAAGATAGTTGGGGGCCCTGTGCACATGATCTTGTGCACAGAGATCATGAAACCAGCCAGGGATGGGGAAGGCCATGGAGCAGATCACCGTGTGTGCATCACGAGGCACATGCAGGAAAACCAGGGGACCAGGCCCAACAAGCATGGATTTAGGAAAGGCAGGTCCTGCTTGGCCAACCTGATCTCCTTATATGCTGACCCACTTAGCAGATAAGGGAAAGGCTGTGGATATTGTCTGTCTGGACTTTAGTACAGCCTTTGACACCATTTCCCGTGGCATTCTCCTGGACAAGCTGGTTGCTCATGGCTTGGACAGGTGCTGCTCAGTGGAAACCAGCTGGATGGCCAAGTTCAGAGAGTGGTGACGAACACAGTTACAGAGGCTGGCACCTGGTCACAAGTGGGGCTCCCCAGGGGTCAGTATTGGGGCCACTCCTGTTGAATGTCTTTATCAGTGATTTGGGGAAAGGGATTGAGTGCCCTCAGCCAGCTTGGAGGTGACACCGAGTGTGATTGTTGATCTGCTGGAGGGCAGGGATAGTTTGCAGAGGGAGCTGAACAGACTGGATTGATGGGTTGAGGCCAATTATAAAACGTTCAACAAGGCCAGGTGCTGGGTCCTGCACTTGGGTCACAGCTGAAAAGGCCTGGGAATGCTGGACAACAGCAGCTGAACATGATCCAGCAGAGTGCCCAGGTGGCCAAGAAGGCCAGTGGCATCCTGGCCTGGACCAGCAATGGTGTGGCCAGCAGGAGCAGGGCAGGGATTGTCCCTCTGTACTCAGCACTGGTGAGGCCACAGCTCCAATCCTGTGTCCAGTTCTGGGCCCTCACTACAAGAAAAACATTGAGGGGCTGGAGTGTGTCCAGAGAAGGGAAACGGAGCTGAGGAAGGGTCTGGAGCACAAAGTTGATGAGGAACAGCTGAGGGAGCTGGGGGTGTTTAGCCTGGAGAAAAGGAGGACAAGCAGGGAAATACTGCTCTCTAGAACTACCTTAAAGGAAGTTATAGTGAGGTGAGTCAGTCTCTTCTCCCAGATAACAAGTGATAGGATAAAAGAAAATAGCTTTCAAATTGCACTAGGGAGGTTTATCTTGGTTATTAAGAAACATTTCCTCATGGAAATGGTTGTCGAGCATTGGAACAGGCTACCCAGGCAAATGGTGGAATCATCATCCCTGAAAGTGTTCAGAAAATGTGTAGATTTTGTACTTAGGAGCATGGACTGGGGGTGGACTTGGGTGGGTTAATGGTTGGATCTCGGTGATCTTCTGCTACTTAAACTCCATGATTGTATGACAAAGGCTTTTTGCCTATAGTAACTTCATTGAATACTGCACTCTGTCAGGTAAGTGACCAGCGAGCAAATCCTTGCAGATCTTGAAGGAATGATTGAAATTACTGTTCCTGGTTGTGTTTTGTAACATGCACTGCAACTACAGCACTGCAACAGGTTGTATGAGCACTACTAGACTGCTTCAGTGGAGTCAGCTTGAATTAATTGTTTGCCTTTGAGCAATGGTTTAAGTAATTCCAGCAAATACAGCTTTACAGATCTTCCCCTTTTTGGAAGGTTGTAAAAAGTTTCCCAAGGAACCTCTATAAATAAAACTAAAGACATGAGTTGATGCATCTGATAAAGGACAAATTGTGAATGCTCTACACCTTTTACTGAAATACAGCAAAACACATTTATCTGTTGATTCAAATAAGGGAAAATATGAGTTTTCAGCACTCAATTCAAAACACATTGCTCTAAGGTACTGAAAAAGTGGGAGAGGCGTTATAACAGGAGGTAAAAATCAATTTGGGAAAAATCAATTTGCAAATTCCAATACCCACAGAAGCCATAGGAGGAATACATCATATTCCTCTGACCCAACCTGTAATAAGATTGCCTAGGTCTAAACTCTCACTTATTTGTTAGTCCAATCTATTTTTGTGTGTCCACAAGCCTTCTGCAGTCAAAAGAAGCCCCTATAAAAGTAGTCTTCTGCTTACACCTCCAATACTGACCTTTTGTATGCAAAGGTGATGTAGGTTTAACTTTAGCCTTCAGTATTCTGCAGAAGCTGGAAGGCCTGTTTTACAACTGAAAATTAAAAATGAATGTACTTACCAAGTATTCCAAAGTCAGAAACCCTTAGCAGGAGGAAAATGGACACTTCACAAACAAATATCTACTGTCCCCTGGCTTGCCTAGCACATCAGCATCTATGGCACTTAAACCTCCTTCAGTCAAAATGCAACATTACCTCTACCCAGCAGGAGATACACTGAAGAGAAATTGCCAGGAGCAACAAGGTCAGTAGAACAGTGCCAGTGTACTACAATGAACATTTCCAAAGGCAAACAGACAACTCCAGACTTGTTTTCTGTTTAGGTTAAAGCAAGGGAAAATGTCAATGATTCATGTGCTGCTGAGTGACACCTTCGAGAACAATTTCTGTCTAATGTGTAAGAACAGAGAGACAGTCACTTGGAGTCATACAGTGAAACTTGCACTATTACCCAGCAGGGGTTATGGTATGCAGTGGTCTGTTGCAGTTTTACCTGTTTTTTTCTGACTTGCACAGTTATGACTAACTGCTTAAAAGGTGGATGTTACATCTTTGTATTTCAATTTAATCAAGCAGTTTATTCTGTTAATTTCTAAAACCTGAGCTCTACTATTGCTAAAAACAAACAAACCCCAACAAAACCAAAAATCTCCCATAAGCAATGCCCATTTCACAGATATAGAAAATATGTATCTCTTAAAAAAACCCAGCTGTGTGATTCACTACATTATTTAAACAAGTAATAAGGTATCTCAGAGGTCTCTCTTCCCCATTAGCCCTGACACCTCCATTACTCTCCTCCTTTCTCCAGGAGCAGCACAAGCATCTCCTTTCACCTCAATAATCCCCCTGTCCAATACCCCTTACTTCTTCTGTGAGATTCAACAGAAGTAATTTCTGTACCTCAGTAGTATCAGTACCTCTTCCACTAGGAAAGCTAAAGCAATTGCACAAATATCCAAAAATGTATATTCCATTGTAGTACCAATATTTTAGTAACCATTTGAATGAATAAAAATGACATGAAAAGCTTTTACTCCATTTACAAAGCTACAGTTTATAATCACAAACATCAATGTTTTCATAAACATCTGTGTGGATTCTGAACTTTTGAAGGTACTAAAGACCATAAAGAACTGCCTGAATGCCTATACACAGGTTATATCAGTTTAAATCTTCTTTAAGGAAATTTGCTTCAAATGATGCAAGTATCTTTTCAGAAGACATTGGTTACATGGCCAGTTACACACATTTTCCATGTGTCACATGGAAGCCACACCTAAAATAAGTACACCACACCTAATTTTCACTCACTCTCAGCTTTAAAAATAAATGGCTTCAAAACTGCTGCTGCCAGTTTGCATTAAAATGAGTCTGAGACCAATCCAGCATTAGAATAGCATATTGTTCACTAATATACCTAACACAAAGTATCAACAGTTTTGAGATGCTCTGAAACTCAAAGATTCTTCCCTTCTCAGTCATTGCCTTGACCATTGACCACAGAGATACAGAATCTCACTCTCTTGTTGGACTTGGGGTTTTTGGTTGTTTTGTGGGTTTCTTTTTTGTTTGGTTTCTTTTTTTTTTTTGGTTTGGTTTTGAACTTTAATTCTTGAATGAGAAGTGTTCTCCTGAATAGTGGAACAGCAAAGATCGATTGCTGAGAAAAATATAAAATGACATTTACAATCTGCAGCACCAGTGCTCTAAACACTAGGAGCCCCTGAGACTGACAGCCAGCAGGATGCTGCTGTGGGCACCTAACTCCTGCTGACACAAGAAAGTGAACAAAGAAATTATCAAAGTCACTTCATGTGTTTTTCTTCCTGATAGGAAAATATTTCTATATATTATAATTCTGTTGTAGAAAACAAAAATATTTTTAAGAGACAAAGTAATCTAGCTCTAGTTTGTTACAATCTGTAGACAGCCCAAGGTGTCTAATCTTAACAGAAATTGAAATATTAAATTCTGCCCATTTTCTAGCCACAGACTTTTAGTGAGTGATGTAGCATGGGAGATTGACACAAAATATGTATTTTTGAATAATTTTTAAAGGACAGATGAATGTTTTGACAAGGTTTTATTGTGAAACATTGGATTTAGAAAAGGTACAAAATGTCAACGGTCAGATGTGTGCCAGTACAGGATTTCAATTATCTATACATGTGGACAGCTGAACAGCTTCACTGCAGAACGTGGATTTGGACAAACTATCTAAAAGGGGGCTGCAATATTCACAGGCTTAAAATACATAAATAACATGAGCCAAAATGGCCATTACTGGTCAATGCTAATCAACATCTGGAAACAGGCTAAAAAGCACAATACAGTACAACAATCTCCTCGCAGATCCACGTTTAAAGAACATCAGTTTATTATGGCAATCATCTACAGCTCCAGAACACGATTCTCAGGACCGGGATTCAGCTGGCTAGTTAAGAACTTTTAAAAAATTAATGTTAAAAACGAGATTAGGTAAAAAAACCCGCAGGTATTTAATTAGAACTAAACAGTCCGAAACCCCTAAAAATTCTTCTGACTGGGATTTATGAAGTCAATTACTTCTAATACAGAACTTCTGCTTGTTTCTTTAAAATGTCCTGACTGCAGCTTGAACTGATATCATTAAGTAATCTTAATTCAAACATTTAATTTTGCTATGCATTTCTGTATTTTAAAACTCATTTCACTGAATATGGGTCACCATCAAAATGGAAAAATGACCCAAATATTAATTCTGAATTAATAAAAGTCAAAAATTTGTATACTAGAAAAATTAATAACAACCCCAAAGATAGCAGCATTCTCTACCCTAGTTTAATATGTTTAAAGAGGAGCTTTCATAAACTTACAAAGGTGATTTTAGGTATAAAAATACACATATACTGTACGAAACAAGATAGCTTAAATTTTTCATATTTTTCAGTAGTCTGTTGCTGCTGGATCTCATTTGAACTATTGAGAAAGTGTTCATAGTTCAGTACCTGGGTGAACAGCCAAGGGTCTGTAGACTTTTGTTCTTCAATTAAAAATGTGTAGCTGTTTCTACACAATTAAGCTTGCTGAAATATCAACAGCTACCCTGTTACCAGTCAGTATCCAGAGCTGACTTAAACCTTTACCCATGTAAGTTTACTTCCTTTTATGCTGATTCATAACTTACTTTCCTGAACAGATACCTTGGGGTACACTAAATTATTGTTTAATAGAAATTTCTGAATATGACTCATGTCCATTAGGAGGAGAGCTAACTTTAAACTGATGTAATTTAGAATGAAAATCCACCCAAAACATTAAAACCCACCCTATGACACCACATCCATTCCCTTAATTAATTTCAAGACCATTAGTTTTGGCTACTCTTTTCTCAGTGTGCATCTTCAGTGGGGGATGTGAATCTTTCAATTCATTAAGAAGAATCACCATAAGTTACAACCAAGTACATTAAATCAGGCAATGGGGAATAAACACAATTAAAACTTTGACTGTGTATCACTAGCTAAGGATGTAACATTGGAGTACAATGTCTGCTATGGAATTAAAATTAGTGCTGTGCCAAATGGGAAAAATGTATAAACAAACCACAAAACTCCAGTGTGGCAAAAAAAAAATTGTTTTTTGTTCAGGAAGTGTTTGGCATAAGCAGCACTAATAAAATTCTACACCTCACAGACACAAGCTACAAAAGTTATCTAAAGCCAATACTCACTGTCCATCAATCAGCTAGCCAGCTCTTAATGCTGCCTCGAGCACTGCACTAGCCACTTTGATCTTTGTTTAGATTCCTCTGTACACACATTTATATTTACATAAAACATTTATTAAACATGATTTTTAAAACATAAAAACCTTATGTACAAAATACCAACATTCCTATAAATAAACAGTTGGAGAAAGGCACTTGCAAGAAAAGTCTACAGTAAATCTTACAAAAAACCACACTGCCTCTGTTACTGTACAATAGATAATCTTTCAGTCAGTCCCTATCACAAGAATGTAAAACACTAATTACTTGTTATAACTAAGAATATAACCGTTACAGTCGTATTTACACATACATATATGCCTCTTTTTAGTTCCACTTGAGAGCACCATGATTTCCATTCCAAATTTATATTTTCATACAAAGTAAAAGAACAGTTGCCAGAAACCACTGTTCAGTGTCACTGCAGATTCATGAACTTTTGGCTGACATCATTGTAGTTTAAAAGACTCAGTTGCTACTTTGTAAAAAGTACACCTAGTTTGTTATTGCATGTTGTCCTTTCAGAGAGAGCACTGCAATGTTCTCTATGCAATTGTTTAATACTATTGCTGGCAAAAGGTTTCCAATATCAAAAAAATAAAAACATTCTTCAAGCCAGTTGAAGTATTTCATCTGAACAGTAACTAAAAAATGCTGCATATTAATTATAAAAACATGTAGGAAACATGCCAACTAATCTGGTGTGCAAAAATATTTTTTCCACTACACAGGATTTTAAGGGCTTCACAGAATTACTCAAATGTACATTGAGTAGCAAACCGCACAAAGAACCAGTTCCTCAAGGAGATGTGAGGATACTCCCACTTTTATCAAACTTTTTACCCTTTGACAATGCTGCGACCTGTTTGAGCAGTTCTCTGTTTTTGGCCTGCAAGACAGATTAAAAAAGTATGAGTTACTGAAATAGTAATGTCTGTCATGTGCTTTGCATTTATGAACAAATTCTCAAAATGTACATGCTAAGAACATTCAGAGAAGATAACGATCACTTTTCAAAGAACTGTTTGTTTCTTGATATGCATATTGTCTTCAAGAGAAAGTAATCACACTCTCCATATTGCAAAATTTAGTATATCCACTATTGCATTGATTGTCTGCTCAGTTTGTGATTTGTAAGGCAACTAATTCAGACTTTACTCCTGATAAAGCATACTATAACAAGAGAAATCTAGCTGCCAATGTGTTTATGCTGAGTGCTTAAATCAGATCCACAGCCCAATGATAACTGACAAATTGTCAGAGAACAGACACAAAAAATAAACTTTGAGAAAGCACGTGAGCTAAGGCTTTACCTTTTTAAGTTCAAAGAGTGAGTTTAACTCATATGGAAACTGTCTGCTGACTCCAGAACTGCTGTACAATGCATACAAAGTTAAGCATAGCAATGACCACTCATGAACTTGGTACTGCTGTATTGAACACGCTGAACAGCCTGAATATATGATTCCATCTGAAGTATTTCCCAAGCATTGATAAGCAATTACGCACCTGCAACTGTTCCACAGTTTCCTTGTGAGCTTTCTCCATACTGTTCATCTTTGTCCTCAAGTTAGACTCTTGGTACTGGAAATCTGCCTTCAATTCTGTCAACTGAAAAACACAGATCCTATGAAAACTCCCTGAACTGCAAAAGGATACATCTTCTAGTCAATATGTGAAATCTTTAGCAAAGGCTCAGGAATCTCAGGAAACACTGTATTTATTTACCATTGCAGTATTGACAGCTCAGCACTTGAAAAGCAGTTTGAAAAATCTGTATACCTCTTTTATATGCAGAAAGCAACTGTAGTCATATAACCATACTATTGGCTCAGAATTTTGTATAATATAAAACTTCAACAAAAAAAAATTCAAATACAAGACTGGTGATTTATAGTTTGCTGTTCTTTTAGCTGTGAGATGCTTACCACAATCTTCAGTTACATCTCTCAGTTAAATAGTGTGGTAACACCCAAAAAATCTTTCCTACAAAGACAATAAAAGGATGGTTTTGTGTCCTTTTATGCTACATTTTGTCCTAAGCAGATGGAAAAAATTATACAATGTATACATTCCAGATTTATTAGGAAATGAAGCCCTTTTGATAGCAAAGATGCCTGCCATAACAAACCAGAGCATACTCTCCTAAAGTGACTACCAAGACTGCTATTGCCAACCTTAGTATGTGTAAAATCACATGTAGTGAAACAGCTACTGTTCAAAAGAACAGTCAATCAAATGGCCAGGTGCAGGTATGTTGCTATAACGGTAGATAACTCACTGAACACACACTGCTGCTCAAGGCAAGCACTTATGGCTGTTGTAGCCTACAGGGCATCCAGTGCAAACCCACATAGCTCACACAAAATATAAAGAAAACTAGTGGTAGTGCTGCACCACAGTGAAGTATGCAATCAGGCGAGCAAACTACCTGTGAACATACAGAAAACTGTGGTCCTGTCCTAATAATGAAGTCTCAGGGCCCCATGGTAATGTTGTGGTTTCTCATTACCATTTTGTGCAGAAAGACAAACAAGGCTAGTACTGCAAACAATAAGCACTGATAATGACATGGCTGATACCTTGACTCGTAACAGAAAGTGATGAATATAAGTATTATCTGTAAAGCTGGTCTACTGAGCTGTTTTTGTTGCCATGCTATACAATTCAGAGCATTCAAAACTGTTCAAATGCTGTCCCTTCACCAATCTTGAGACATGACCTTAACAGCAATCTCCCACAGGTATGGCTCAGGCTTTTCACCTAGTACATGTCTCCTATCTCACAGTGAAAAAACAGTCTGCAGTATGTTCATCTGTTGTACTTCTTCAGCAATGCAAACACTGTATAATGTGTTCAGCTTTTGTCCTCCCTGCAGCAGCTGAAAAAGTGACATTCTGAAAGTGAGGACTTTGTGCCTGAAGGAGACTAAGTTCGAAGAATCCTGAAGTCAAATAGTTTTAGCAGTGGGGATATTAAACTCAGTAGATGCTCTCCCTATGGAAACAGCACAAAACAAGTCACTGCAGTGGTTATGCAGAAGTAGGTGACATTTCCTTACCTACCACTTTTGTTAGCTTTGCTCAGTGGATTGAAAATAAAAGGAGATAAGTGAATTTCCTACTAACTCATGATCTTCTCCTAGCTTTATAAGAGAAAGATCAGGGCCTAATGTCTGTCCTTTGAAGAAAATACCTAAAGAGAATCCACGACAGACTGTTCAGCTCTTTCACATTAAACACTTAAAGGCTTGAAATAGCAAGTACTTGCAACACTATGTATATTTTAAGTGACATAAATGAAAACAGGATCAATATCCTTTACAAAACACAACTATGTGTAGAAATGAACATACTGAACTATGGTTTAAAAGTGTAAGCATTTGCCTTTCAGTATGAATGAGTCCTTCTCAACCACCAATATTTGGTAGGCCACCATGCATTCACAATCAAAATTTTACTTGAAAATATAATAAATTTGTTTGGAAATTTATATTTCCAAATTTATATTTATATTATACAATTCCATAACCTACTCAACCCCGAACAGACATTCTAGAGCCACTGTTCCAATGTTCTAAAAGCATCTAATTATTCAGATGGCAGAGAAATAAAGCAAATGCAAATCAATGCGTGCATTTGTTGTTACTTCTTTTCTTGTTAGTCATTAGTTTGTTTGAAAGGTGAATCTTCTGTATGAGTTTTGCTGCAGCCACTTGGCCCTGATGATTTCACTTAACTTTTGTTGACTGACAGACACTTAATCCAAGCTTTTCTTCTAGTCTCTGACTACCCACAAAGACTTGACAACCCACAGTACACATACTTACCAATCCTATAAAAACAAACCTCTTAATTTTCATACACTACAAATGGGAATTTGGATATCAACTTATTATAGCTAGCGTTGCTTCCATTTAGAACTATTAAAAACTATGCTAAACTCAGAATGGTTACTACTCTTTGCCATGACTCAGTTAAGAGCATGTAAAACATGCTCAAACTGTCTGGCACTTTATCCATGACCTGTGGCACGAAGCCTGAGTAACAGGCTAACTTCTTCATGGCTGAAATGAGGGAAGATGCATTACTCTTTGACTTAGGAGACAAAATATATTCACGATACAAGAGTGCAAAAGTTTTCCTTTAGATGTTAAGATCTGATTAGCTACTATATAAAAAAACTGTAACTGACTGTTGTTTTACCTTATTGTTTTGACATTTTTAGGAGACGATAAAGCAGAAAACAAATTTATAAAGTTCTTATTAAGCAGGTGTAATTTTTACCTTTTTATCTTTCTCTAAAATAGTCTGATCTCTTTGCTGCAGAAGACGTTTAAGTGACATAACTTCTTCTTTCAGCTGACTTATGAGGACAAAGTTGTCAGTTCCTCCACTGTCTGCAGACTGATTTATAGAGCTACTAAAAGTGAAAACCAATAGTTACTTACAGCATCAAAAGAAAAAAGAAAAACACTTGTAAAAAACTTTCAAATTTGATAATTAATAATTCCACAAACATCCTTAAGGACTAATGCAAAAAAAGTATGTACCTGACAGAAATGGATGCAACTGGCAAATTACCTTACTAATGGCACACATTACATACACCTGCAGAAATATAATTCAGTATTAGCTTTGAGGGGGACAAATACCTTTTGACTGAAGCAGCCAGTTTTAACTTTTATTCTGACCATTTGGCTAGAGATAGAATAAAGATTCAGTCTCCCACATTAAGGTTGAAAAGAATTCTATAGATACTGGGTCAGCTTAAAGCAGCAGGTTCTACCCTGCACCTAACTGATAAAACAATTTCCCGATGTGAGGGAACACCATTGGGTTGATAACTGTTACCTTGTACATAAGCTTTGTTTAATTTTGCCCCAAACAACTTAAAAGCATGAAAAGAGTGCTACTTTTCCGCTAATAAAGTAACTTAATTGACTGACAGCACTCAGATGCCACCCAATAATCTATCTGGCAGGACACAAGTTTCACATTCCTCATCCTTCAGACAAACAAAACTGGCCACAAATCAGTGCTCTCTTTGGTTGAAATGGCTCAGCTTTACAAAAATGTAACTTTACCTATCTCCATTTGATGGCTTGGATTCCAGTTTGGGTTTTTTCTTTGGAGTTTCATTCTGAATAGCTGCAGAGGATTTATGGCTGAAATCAAACAAAATGTAAACCTAAAGCCTCATACTATGCAACTCTCTAGTATCACCATTTGGTACATGTAAAAAAACTAACTCATGCTCCTAAGTGGAATGCTAGAGACTAGCCAGAAATGCAAGAAAAAATAAATTCTTTAAATGAAAACTGCAAGACAAATTAAAAGAAAATTAATAAATAATATCATATTTACCTCTGTTTCCATAGTCCCTGATCTTGTTCTGGACTCAGATTGCTGATTCTGAAATATGTGAAATGTACTTGGTAACTGATCAAACACATCATTATTTGTAAGTTTATGTGGATGGTATCTGTACTTGAGAAAAATCCTTCCCCCCTTCTTTTTTCCTAGTATGGTGAGCATTTATGAATTTTCAGCTGGACACTGGAATTCCTGACCATGCTTTAATATGTCAGGATGCTATAAAATTACTTCTTGGCTAAATATCTACACTATTACAAGTCACAAGGGGTAGACCTCAAGGCTGATGGCTAAACGTTTTTGCTGATACCTCACAATTTTTGTGAATTTTGTCTTGCTAATCTTGTACTCAGCCAGCCGGGATAAAGCAGCTCTTCTGGGATTCCCATACTGCCATATGAACACTGCCTGAAATGGTGCTCATTTGGTGCCATAAGAGTAAAGTTAAGTTTTGGATCCCTGAAAAGAACTGCTTCTCAGGTGTAACCAATCGCATTCAATCGTTTCAAAAGGAACTAATAATGAACACTGATATAGCAACGGTAGAATGAAGATTGCACTGAGTGAATAGCTCCAAGAATCTGTATTTCTACCTCACTGTCTCTATTGTCTGATCTTAACAATAATTGAAATGGACAGGGAAAAGGAGTCATATTATTTGGACCTGAAGCAATGGACCTGGTTTAAAAAGGTGGGAAAAAGGTACAGAAAAAAAAAGGTGGGAAACCAGGAGCATTGTCATCTGTATCGATATGAGTACTGCTGTAACTCTTGAGTATATCAGAAGCTCTGTCCAGTAGTAAAGAGCTTTTTTTTTTTTTTATTTAATCCCTACTGTACCTGTGCCAAATGCATTAAATTCGATTTAACTTTTTGTAATTCAATTTTCAGCAGAGATTTGAAAGAACAGGAACAGTACAATAACTCAATGCATAGACGAGAAAGATTTTTTCTTCAAATTCCTAAAATGCCAAATATTTTCTCTTTTTTCAAGTGAAAGTATGGGCCTTTCTCTTTTACTCACTACCAATATAATTTCATCTTATTTTGCTTCTATCTTTAAGTCACACTTGGATAGGCAAGTTTCAGACAAGATGAAAAATTATAAGCACTAGAAATGTGAAGCTTAGAAGGAAAGTGCCTGTGTGTCTGGGATCAGGGTCATTACCATTGCAGACATAGTATTTACTATCAAACACAAAAAGTAAGCAGTTCTGAAGTTATGCTGCCACAAATCTATCAATGAAAATAAGAATCATGACTACTATTATAGCAGCACAAAATCCCAAATGAATTCTGCAATTTATGACTAAATAAATTTGATATGTACATTAAGGTTAGTATGCTGTTTATGCCACGGCCAGAGATGATGTGTTGAGAAAAGCTACAGAAAATGGGACAAAACTATGTGAAATGTTATTAGAGTGACATAACTGAACCAACAGTCTTATGTTCCTACACAGCCATTTCCAAACTGCCTACTCCGGCAAGACTTGGTTATAAGAGTTAGCAAAGAGGTACAAACTGGTCCTAGACTGAAGGCAATCCCACACTGCTGTTTCTACTTCTCCTCTTCATTTTGAGTATTTGTACACAAAGAAGTCAGGGTGAAGCAAGTCAGGGTGAGGATTCTCACTGCTAACACATGACTTTGGCAAATGCAGGTACTACACAGCAGCTGCTGCGCAGAAACCCAAATACAAGTTTGCCCTCAAGTAACTCATTTCTGTAGCCATCCCATGAGCCTTTTTCCTAGATCTGTTACCGATTCTAACATCAACCAGTTTAACAATCACCAAGAATTCCTTTTTTTAATGAACCACCTTCATTCAAACTCTAAGAATCCAAGGATTTTGAAAGACCATGAAGAACAATGTTCTGCTACTGCTTCTGAGACCATGTTTTAAATAGTTTTTCTTACTATCTCGGTACAAACAGAACACAGAAGATGAAGAGCTACCAACAACTATAATTTTTGAAATACTTACTTATGATGACTGCTGCTGTGACGATGATGATGGTGGTGGTGATGGTGGTGGTGTTTTGAATGATGCTGGTCTTTCTCAGTAAGAGATGAGGATGAGGAGTTAGAATGTGAAGATCCCAGGCTCTTCCTCTGTTCTTTTGTCTTCTGTAGCACTCTCTTGTAGGACAACGTGCAGAGCCAACACAACAACTTTCCATCAACCTTTTGAGAAATAATTCAGGTTTTATTTCCAAGTACCAGAGAGATGTACTCAATATTTGCAAGGAGATTTTGTTTCACTTCATCCATTATCTTTGGGAAAAACATCTTTGGTATGAAACATCGCTATTGTATCTCCAATATATGCAAGTTTCTTCTAGTAAAGTGAATCTTATTCCACTTGTCATTTAAAGTTATGCTACAAAGAGTCCTAGCAATTTCTGGACCTGCTCTACATCACAGAAATAACAATATCTTTTAAAAAGGACGAGTCTCTTTTACAATGTGTTACTTGTACCAAGTAAATTCTTCTGTAAAAACAGCATTATTCTTGGGTTCAAGAGGCTTTTGAGGTCATTTTCTCAGAACCCTCTGGAATGAGAAAGTGGCACTCACCAAAGCTATTTAATAAAACAGAACACAAAGGGCTGCTCAGAGCAGTCTACCTCTCTGGTGCTCTACTTAAAGGCAAGGCAGGCAAATAAGAAGAGGTAAAGTGACAGATTCAAGTTATGAACATACATGAGATAGGAAAATAAAAGTAAAATAAATATCAAAACACGAGAAACCGTTGAGCTGCTTAACTTCTGTTCCCCAGCTACAATTGTCTGCTAATAGTTATGCCTATTTTTAGAAAGAGTGATTTAATTAAAAGTTAGCTCAGTAGCTAAAATGACAACTGCAGGTTACAAAATTTAATTCAAATATTGTAAAGCACAGATCAGCAACTTTAATCCAGTATTAGAGAACTTAAGATACATTCCTGTTAATCTTTCTCTTCTGAAAGAGAAACACTATTGTCAGCCTAAGCCATGAGAGATGTGGAACAAAGCCTACCTTCCTTCTTCCCTCCTCTTTTCGATCAAAAGCACATTGCTGTTTGCACTGCTCACAGGTCTGGGGCGGGCCATACTTCTTCTCTGAGTTGGTGCAACGCTGGCATTTTGTGCCAATAAATGCTGCAATAATGTTACAATACTGACAAGGCTTGGGCTGGAAAAAAAAAAGTTGAACTGAAGTCAATACATTTGTATTTACAGTGATGAACACAGGTATTTCAATTCACACAATGATGCTTCAAACCTGCAAGCGCTTCAAATAACCTGCCTTGAACAACCTTTTTCCTACCATTTTTATCTTCAGTACCAAACCTTTCCTCTAAAATGATGCTTCTTCAATGGTTAAAACCAGCCTGGACTTTCCATGAAGACCCAGACACAATAAAAGAAACACACACATCTATCTGGTTACTAATCTCTACACTTACTGCTTTTTATTTTTTAAAATATGTTGACATTTCCTCTTCGTTTTACTACACTACTAAAGAAATTACTTACAGAACTTTAAAAGAAGAGTAACCAAGTGATTTTTTTAGACTGGAAGCTTCTGATGGCATCCCTCTCCTTTGCACAGCTCAGGGATTCAATAACCCTACAGTTCCAAGATCAGTATCCTAATCCCTGCAATTCTGCAGGAAACTTAAAACAAACTAAAAAAGCCCCACCACCAACAAAAGCCAAGTTCAGGTCTATTTAATCTGAACTATCAGGTCAGGTTATCAACTTTTATATTATTCACCCAACTAGACTACTAGAGTGCTGAAAAAGAAAACTGATGCCAGTTTTCATAGGTGAGAAGTGGCTGATTATCTTCAGTGCAGTTCTGGTTTTTGATGAACTACTGATAAAATCATTAATGGCTCCGTTCAGCAATTCATTTTGCTGCATTTTAAGCTTTTGAAAGCATTTCTTTGTTCAATTTGCATACACATTCACAAAGTGCCTGACTACATACCAACAGCTATTATGTTTCTCAAATAAGTTGAATTTCAACTAATATGGTTTATGTCAACTATAAGAAAGTTATGCCTTTTTGTTTCACAACAAGATTATCTTGATACCTCCCAAAACTCCTATCTGCAGGGCAGCTCAGATACAATGTGTGTATTCACACAATAGAAAAATTCATTTTTCCAACAGAACTGAAGCTAAAATTCAGTATGAGAAAATGCAAAGCAACATGGATGCAGATAATACTCAAAATCTTTTCTACTTATTAGCCCAACATGATTAACATGCATTTTTTAAGACTTACATAATATGAAGTATGTGGTGTTACTAGATTTTCACATTTACCACTCATTAAGAACAACGAGAGCTAATGGTCTTCCTGCCATGAAGCATGTGCTGATGAGAATATGCAGGGAATAACTTAACGTGCGTGGCATGAAATGACATAGCTTTGTTACAAATAGCTATATTGAAATTATTTTTAACTGTTAAGCTATATATAACCCAAATGGATTTCAATTTGGCAAAAGAAACGGTAACCCACAGAGGAAATCAAGAGATGTCAGGCTTTTCCATCACCCTTCTGGATGGCAATCTATAGTGTGGGTTTGTTTTTGTTTTTTCTCAAAAGAAAATAAGACGATTAGTTGCAAGAGAACTTGGTTTTCAGTTTGAAGCACAAACAAGCTCAACTTCAGCATAAAGAACCAAGTAACTACTCACCGTTCCAAACTGCTTCACGTTTTGGGCACATTTCTTGCATATTGTGTTGGTTTTGCTAAAGAGACGAGATAAAATGGCACAACATTGAATTAGGTGACGAACACGCACTTTGACATTCTTCCCCATGCAGTTACTTGCAAACAGAATCAGAGAAGAGTTGGGTTGGAAGGGATCTCCAGTCCAATCCCCCTGCCAAGGCAGAGTCACCTAGAGCAGGTGACACAGGAACAGGCGAATCCCGAGTGTCTCCAGAGCGGGAGACCCCCTCACCTCCCTGGGCAGCCTGATCCAGTGCTCTGCCACCCTCAGTGTAAATAAGTTCTTCCTCATGTGTTGGTGAAATTTGTCCTGGTTTAGTTTATGGCCACGGCTCCTCGTCCCGTCGCTGGGCACCACCGAAAAGAGCCCGGCACCGTCCCCTTGGCCCCGGCCTCGGAGATATTTATATGCACTGATGAGATCCCCTCAGCCCGCTCTTCCCCGGAGCAGCCAGGCCCAGCTCCCGCGGCCGCGCTGGCCCCGAGCCGGCGCTCTCCGTACCTCTCCTGCTGGAACTCGGAGCGGCAGTAGGTGCACTTCACGATGGGGTGGGCGATGCGGCACTCCTGCGGGGGAAGCGCCGCGTTACTGCCCGGCCGAGCCCCGGCCCGCGCTCCGCCCCCGCCCGCCGCCCCGCCAACACCCCGAACGGGGCCGCCCCGCCGCCGCCGCCGCCGCCGCACCTTGCACAGCTGCTGGCCCTGCGAGAGCTCCTCGAACGGGTACCGCTGGTTGCACTTGGTGCAGGCATAAAGCGCCGGGGCGGCCGCCGCGCCCGCCGCCGCCATCCGGCGGGGCGGACACGGGCGGGCCGAGGGAGGGGAATGGGGAGGTGCCGCCGGGGCGAGGGACGGAGCGGCCGCCGGGGCCGCCGAGGAGGAGCCGGGGCCGCCGCCGCCGCCGTCCCGGTGCCGCTGCCGCCGGTGCCGCCCTGGGCCCCGCGCGCCGCCCGCCCGCGTCCCCCTTGTGTCGGCGGCAGCGGCGTCACCCCGCGCGCGCCCCCCGCCCTTCCCTCCCTCCCTCCGCCCCGGGCCCGGGCTCGCGCTGCGCCCGCGCAGCCAATCGCCGCCCCGCGCCAAACCTGCCTTCGAACGCCGCCGCCCAATCGCCGCCCCCGCCGGCCCCGCCGCCGCCAATCCCGCCGCGGGCGCCCTGCCCTGCGCCGGGCGGCGGCGGCGGCCCTGCGCTGCGATTGGCCGAGGCGCGGGGGCTCCCTCTGACAAAGACCGGCCTCTTCCGCCCTCCTCCCTCCGCGCGTGCCCACGCGCCGCCCCCCCGCCCGCGCCGCTGGCTTCAGGGGCCCGCCCGCCGCCCGTCCCTCTCGATTGGCTGAGCGGCGCCCTCGCTCTTTCTTTATTGGATAACTGCGCTGTCAATCAATCCTGAGAGGAAGATGGGGCGGGACTTACACCCGATTCTCCCTTCTGATTGGCAGGCTGGGATAGCAGTCAAGCGAGCCAGCGAGCCGCCGCGCGAGTGCCGAGCCTTAAAGTGACATGGGCTGAGCGGGCTCCCTTATGGCCGACATGGCGGCAGCGAGGGGCGGCTCTCCGCTCACGGTGAGGCTCGCAGGGCGTCCCCGCGGTGAGGAGCAGGACGGGCGGGCGGGCGGCTTGTGAAATCCGGGGGGTAGCGGCTGGGCAGTGCGGGGCCGGCGGCTTGCGTGCCGGGAGCCGTACAGGCTGTGGAAGCTGGCTTGTCTGTTAAATGGTGTGCATATATATATGTGTGTGTGTGTGTATCTACAGGTGTATATAGGTGTTTATGTGTGCGTGTGTACGTAAGTGTGTGCATATATTTGTGTATATTTATGTGTGTATATCTATGTATGTGTTTGTTTATACATACATATATACACATGTGTATATGTGTGAGTATATATCTGTATATGTGTGTGTGTAAACCTATGATGCATGCACACGTGTTTTCTAAAAAAAGGTACTCTGCTGCTGAGCATCTCGCTGTCCCCATACCGTGTCTGGAGCTCCTGTTTGTGAGTGGATGGGAAGGAAATGCTGGCTTTGGTTTGTCCCCAGGCGTGGCCTGGCCGTGGTGCTGGCTGTGCACAGAGCTGCGGGTCCGTGCCGTGCCGTGCCGGGCCAGCCCGGAGCTCCCGGGGCAGAGCTGGCGGTGCCTGCGCCTCTGGCTGTTTCTCTTTGCTGGCTGGAAGCGCTGCCTTACGCTGGGCTTTAGCTTTAGTCCATCCCGTGCCCTTAGGCGTGTGTGGCAGCCCCTGGCGGGCTGGGACAGGTAACCCCAACCCGCTACGGACACACCGGGGAGCGGAATTCCCGGCCCGCGTTGCTCCCGGGGCGCTGGGTGTGCAGGAGCAGCGGGACGCGTGGCTCAGCTGGTGACAAGCGACACGAGGAGGGAGCCTGTGCTTGGCTCATGGAACGCTCCCTATGCCCGCCAGGTTGGCACCTCGAACCAGCTGGGGTTCTTGTGTGAAGTTTTGGCTCGTTTGAAGTTTTGCAGCTTTCTGGAATAAGTTGCGTTTTTTGTTGCTTTTCCTTGTTTTGGCTTTTTTTCGCGTGAGAAACTGTGTCTTTGGAGGAGCAGAGATGGGGAAGGGTCTGCAGTGGGATGGGCTGCAGGAGTGCGAGGTCACTCTTGTTGACCATTCATGGTTGGGGTCTCGCTGGCTGGGTGGTGAGCGCCCATTCAGCGAGTTCTCTCTTGTGTGTCCCCTGCCCTCCTGCAGTGTGCTCCCATACTTACACCTGGGCCAGCAAGAGGAATTTGAGGACTCTTATCTCCTTTCCTGACCAAAATTGTTTCTAGCATGCCTGGAAGACTATGTCAGGAGACTCCTTTTATTCTTCAGTAGGTAAATGTAGGCTGTTTAATCAGTTTAGTTAGCAAAAAAATAAAATCACACCAGCTTTTTGGGGATAAAAGTTGCCCACTGTAGGCTCTCTGTATGCATTCAAAAAAAGAAACAAACCCTAACTTTATATTTTTCTAAACTTTGAAAGTAGTTGCTTTTAGAACGTTTGGCACTCTATGGCAGACATTTTTTCCTCCCCATTTGATGCAGTTGCTTAACTAAGTTAACTTTTTTTATGTCTGCTTTTAACTAGAGACATTATTGAAATGTAGAGTGCTCCTGACTCAGTCTGTATCAGGGAGGCACAGCCAGCACTTAACTTGGCCCGTGGGTGATAGGGGCTGTCCTTCCTTCCCCACTTTCCTAGTACCACAGTAATGAGGGATGGTGGGCTGCTAGTTGAGACTGTCCCCCCAAAATGACTATGAAAGTTTGAATAACTGGGTACTTGGATGTTTTCTAATCACTACATTCAGTATCTCATTATTCTGGGTTTTTTCCCATTCCCTACATAATTTTCCTGTGTTTGCTTTTTTATTTTTCGTTTTTTAAATTGTGTGCAAAGATTACTGTGTGTCACTTAAAGCATTGCCAGGTATTAATCTTTTTTTCTCTTTCTTTTTTGGTTGTGAGCACCCAGTTGAGAACTTGAAATAGCACCCATTCTAATTTAATCCCTGTTTTAAAAGCTTTCTGTACGAGTTTGTGTCTTCCCCCTCCCCACTGTGTTTAGCCTTTGAGAGCTTCGGGAGGTCCCTGTGCTGGTGATGTGTTAAGCTATCTCTGGTCTGTGTTTTCAATATTCCCTTCTTTCTGTGTGAGTAGGCAGCTGATATGCAGTGGTGAAAGCCATGAGTTTTGGAAGGCAGTGTTCTCTGACCTGTGGAGATAAAACACACTCAGCTCACTTTTATGTAACAGGGTGCACTTGGCTCCTGGTGGGACTGTTCAGCTTCTTCATTTCCTACTCTGAGGCTTTAGTGTGGAGTAAAGACTATGAGGAGTGCCCTGAAAGAGAGGAGATGTAGTTAGCAAACATGATCTAGCTGAGATTCAGAACAAACATATAGTGTTTCCAGATTTTTTTTTATTTTTAACAATTTTCATGAGCCTCAGAGCATGATACTCCCTGTGAGACTTTCCAAGAGCAGGAGCAATTAAATGATGTTTAATGACTTGAGAGATAGGGGAGAAGAGCAGACAATTGCTGTGATGCTTAAGCTTTGTGAAGGGAAATTCCTTGATGCTGTTTCATAAACTTTCCCAAAGTATTCAGTGAAATTATTTGAAGTTGCTATTTATGAAACTGAATATAAGCCGCTCTTTTGCTTAAAAATAGGTAAGAAAAATATATGTGGTAGCAAATTATTATTTAGACTGAAAAAAGAATGATTGCCTATGTAACAGATGATATTCCAGCACAAATTTTCTCAGTAGCTATTTAAAGCAGATATCTGTACTGACTACTACACTATCCAAATTACTATTACAAGTTACTATCATATTAGTGCCTGTTGCCTGCATCCAGGTGGAATTTTGAAAACATATAACTAGTCAAAAGCCTCAATTTGCTTTGCTTTGTGTTACTTTGGTGCTCCAGGGTTTTGAGTACACCGGCTTTTTCTTTCAGCTGGTCAGCTGTTGGCTAGAAAAATGTTACTAATGGCAGTAAAAACAAACAGAAGAATTCCTTCACTTTGGTGTTTTTATGCAGTTGCATTTAATTTTCAGACAAGACTTCACCTGTAAAGACATAAAAGATGATGGTGACATCTAGAAGGATTGGGATGCTGTCAGCCCTACCAAGCTGATTCCCCTTTTTGTTTTGACTGTTGCATGGGGTACCTTTGGTTTGAATCAACAGCAGACAGGATATTGATATTTGAATCAATAGTTGCTGTTTGGGTTGCTGAGGCTTATGTTGCTGCTGTTCCTGTACTGCCTGCTGCAGGGTTGCTGTTTTGCTTGGTTCATTTTTGCTCCATCATTTGGTCTTAGTGTTCCGTGCCCATCAATGCCATATCCTGTAATGCCGATGGCATTTTTGATGTTAGCACCTAACAGGCTTTTGATCAGATGGATTCATGTGTTCTGCTTGGACTTGTGAGGCTGCTGAGCGTGAAACAGTGTGTTTATGCATAAAACACCTGTAAAAATAGTTTTATTAAAATATTCTTAATTAGGGATTACTGTTTTAATTCACTTTCTGTGGTAGAAAATGTATGTGCAAATGCAGTTATTTTGAGAAAAGCTATTATGTTGTGTAGGAGAATGTTATAAGCACAAACTGCAGAGCAGTCATAAAACTGTGCTTAGAAACACCAATTGCTACGCTCAGGGTAGTTAGGACCCTAATTTTCTTGCTCACAGTGAATCACTGTGTTTATAAGAGGAAATCAGCTGTGTATGGGCTTTAAATAACTTTTAAAATGTCTTCATTTTCCCCCCGTATTTGTCTCCTTGTAATGCATTTTGGGCTGCTGTGTAATTTGCTATGAGATACTTAATACTTTCTGTATTTTAATTTAGGTCATGATATGCTCCCAATGATTGGTATGAAAAAGCATAAAAACACCCTGCCAAGATTTGCAATTGCTCCTTTTACTTACTCTTGAACAGGGAAGCTGTAGGAGCTTTACATCTGCCTGCAGCCCACCTCCCTTAGGGTGCCTTCCAATTCTATCACTGAAATGTTTGGTGATGGGTGCAGTTGAGAGAAGTTAAAAATAAGGATTTCATTTAATTTGTAAGGCTTAGGCCAGGTAGACAGTTTTTGAGTCAAAACCATAAACACACAATTCTGCCATGTCTCCTCTATTTAGAAGGGCGTCTTCCCAGCTAGGTGGTCCTTTCAGGTCACTGCAGCATCCAAAGCACAGCAGGTGTTTGCAGAATTGGTGCAGACTGCTGGGAAATCCTTGATCTCTATAGCCATGATTGTCAGCACAGTCTGAAGCTGATTTAAGAGTCCATCACTGCTTAGAGGCAGGAGTACTTCCCTGGCTGTGATCTGCTGGTTTTCCTGTGCTGATACCACCAATCAGTTGTAACATAAAGTCATCTGGATGTGTCTTGTGAAGTTCCACCTGCTAATGGAAAGATAAAGAGAATGAATAGAAGCGAGTGGAGTTGGAGGGACTGGGACTCTGAGCTCACCTTCCCAGCTGCAGAGTGTCCTGTGCCCCATGTGCAGTCAGTGAGCCCTTGGGTTACATCAGGGGGTGTAGGACCATGGGTCTGGGTGTGCCTTATCAGGTTTGGCCACCTTAGTTGCAGTATCTCGAGCAGTAAATGTAACCAGTAGTTAAGGTGGTTGTTTTCCAGCTGATTGTGGGTTGCCTTCTCCTAATAAGTAGTAGACAGTACAAGTAAATGGGAAAAAAAAGTGTAAATCTGAAACTAGTATGGGAAAGGCATTCTTCTGTTTGATACTGTTTTTTTACTGTTTTTAGTGGGATTTGGATGCAAAATGACACATTCTAAGGCTATAAAGAAGGAAGTACAGCTTTTGAGATATGAGTCTCCTGTAGCAGTCCTTCTGCACATCATCTGATAGAATCTTACTTGTTGCCCTGATTTTTTAAGATTTTTCTAAGCCTTCTGATGTTTACATCCTTGTAATGAACTTTCTCACACACTTTCTGTAAATAAGTTATTGTTTTTCATTCTTTTATGGAGGAGGAGAAATTTGATGGACTGTTGGTTTGTCCAGTGTCATTGGAGAGGTGGCACTTGCACCCTCCAATCCACTGTCACTTTTGGAAAACTGGAAATGTTTGAGTCAGAAAAGTAAAGGTCCCTTTTTTACCTTGGAAAGAGCAGCGAGTTCACATCGTGTTGTTTCGTGTTCTATAGTGACACTTACTTTATTTTTGTTGTTGTGACAAAGAAACAAATGTGCTGAATAACAGCTTTATTTTGTTTTCAGGATGATCTGCGCAACACCCAGAGCTCTACATCAGCCACAGATGGACTCTCTTCAGCTTCATTTATAGAATATCCAAAGCACAAGCCATTTATTAATGCAGATTTGCAGCGTTCCTCGTGGAAACCAGTAGTTCCATATCCTGAAAGCCACAGCAGAGGTAATAATTCAGCAAAGTTGTTTTCCTACATGTTTCCAAATTGTGGTAGAATACTGTGTCTTCCACACCTATGAAGGTTGTAGTCTTTTTATGCTTTTACCAATTCCCAGTGATGTCCAGGTCACCTGTTTTGTAGGTCCTTGGCACTTCTCTTTCCAAAGAGTACCTGATAATAAAGGTCATCTTACAAATGGAGAAATACGCTCCTCTTTGGTAGTAGAGATTTGTAAAATTGTCTGTCAGTACAAATTCATGCACTACTCAGGTCTTTTGTCCCTTCTTCAGTCTTCTTCTCCAACTTTCCCTCTCCTGAGTTCCTAGCTGAGTTAGAAATAAGGAGATTTTAGTCCCCAGAATGACTTGGAGCAAAGGAAGAGGTTTGGTCCTGTTAAAATTGGAAGGCTTGTCATGGACAAAGGATGTGTTGTGAGTATTTATCATATCAGTGAAGACTTAAAGGATGCAGAGAAGGCTTCAGCAAAGTGCTGAACTGAGAGCTCACAACACCAAAAAGGGAGGCAATTTTACTCCCATTTGTTCTTGTTTCTAGGCTATTCCTTCTCCCCCCTTTCCTATGCTGGACATGAACAAAAAAACTATTCTTGGTTAGTTTTCTGTTGTTTTAGTGAATTAGCTTGTCATGTAGTGAGACTTACTGCAGAGCTGCCTTGGGGTACATACAGGGTGCATCATGAGGAGTTGGGAGACCAGGACTGTTCCTTTGAAGAGCTGTGTGGCTCAGGGTCATTGCAGAAATGCTCCCTTTAAGGCTGGAGTGTTATGGTGCCTTAAAGGTATGAACTGCTTGATATTTTTTTCTTATGGAGAAAAGTGAGAAATGTTTAGGATGAATCCTGATATTACCCACACTAAGTAAAAAATCAGGATGATAGCCTCAAGTCCCTGTTCTAATAACACAATTCATGTCTGAGTTACTAGAGACTTGTGTGTTAATGACCTTAAAGATGAAATCTCAGTTCTTGCAGCACTACTTAAAATGCAGTGTGTACTCTCAAGGCCATCAGTTTTGAGAGTGCTGTTGACACAAAACTAAAACAATCTTTACAGATGAAAAATTGAATGTGCAGGAGAGAGCTTCCTTATGAATTAGTGATGCAGGTGTATTTATGTAGAGTGTGCTGCATGTTGCATTAGCAATTAAGTTTTGACTTCCAAGTTTTCACTTGGCACTTTTTTTTCTAATGGAGACTCTGCCTACTCTGAAATAAGGATGGGTGGTGGAAGACAATCAGATAAGTTATATCCCGTTTTAGAAACTAGCAAATTTTTTATTTTCAAAAAATGTTTAAATTAAGTGCAAGTGAATGTATGTACTGAAAATTTAATCCACCACATGGATGAACCAGTATGTTTCTCTTTCTGCATAGCTTTTAAAAATGCAGAAATGTTCTGCAGTGTATATTTTAATAAATTAAAGGATGTGGGAATTAATTTCAAATGGCAAAATTGATTTGATTGTTCTTGAGGGTCCTCATTGCTCCTCCCATTCCCCGTATTTAATAAATCTTATTGAAAAATCCTGAAATTGAGTATAGTAAGTTCTGTTTGTGAGTTTAATGTCTTTGTGTTGTATATATATGTCAGCATGCACAGTTGGCTTTAATACTCCAACATGACTGAATAATAATTGCCCTGTTGGGTTTCACCTTTATCTATTCACTGCTTGAGTTGTTTCATTGTTGTGTTTTGTTAATCATTATTGTGTACATACAGAGATTTCAATGTAGCTTTTAACAATAATAGTAACAAACCTGTTCATTGTTTCAGCTATGCCCATTTCAAGTGAATCCTAGGAACAGTAAATACAGAAGAGGTTGCAGTTGGTGATTCTGATATTGCAGATAGGGCCAAATTATCAATAACTTCCCCTTAACTGACTGCTTCTGCTACTTCTTATGTAGTTAACAGGCTTGCATTGATGTGATACTCTCATGTGCTGTTATTCACTTCAAGATTTGATAATATTTTTAAAATTTTTTGTGTGTTACCTGAAGGACAAACCAATATGCAGTCCCAACTCCTCTTGTGCTCAAGCATGCTTTATTACAGGTACATTCTTTCTCTGGAGTGGACTTAAGAACAAAGGAGTGGGCTAATGTGACCTTGCAGATTAGTCTGCTATTTGAGCTGTGTGTACAGATGTTCTTATGTTTAACTTCAGCAGCACTGTATAGGGGAAAGGGCTTATGGCTATGGTTCCCTTCACAGAATTAAACAGCCCAGCTAAGAGACAGGTAATACATCAGATGACCAGCAGATGGTCTAATTGCAAGGTGATGTGTGTTCTATTACAGCTGCTTTTCCTTTTGTGGTGAAGAGTATAGAAGGGCTTTGTTTACAAACTGCTAAAGCTGGGAGTGCAGCAGAAAGGCAAAATGGTTCATCACTAAGGAGATGTATGTTTTTACATGGAGGAGGGGAACACAAAAACCAGAAGAATTAAAAAGTCCATTTATTTATAAGCACTTTTATAGTTCTTCTCATTGTTAACCTTTATAATACTGTGTGGCCATTCATGGGAGCACTGTTTGTGTATTTGTTGTGGTAGGAATAATATTAATATGGAGAATTGCTGCTGTTTTAACTGTCTAGGTGTGACTTTTCGTTTCCTTTGATAAGGAGTCAGAGGATACTCTTGTTTGTTCTCATTTGACACAATATTTATATGCCTTGTTCTGGGAAATAGTTGTATCTTTCCCAAGTGTGTCAGGTGAAGAGTGTCCACTAATGGCATCTATTTGTTTGAAACTAGTTTTAGAATCAGTTATGGTTTAAAGGGAAACAAGTCTTAATTCCTGGAAGGACTCTTGGATACTGGTAAAGAGCACTCTGACCTTCTTACATAACATGCTTTTATAATAACATTTCAAGTTTAATGTTGTCTTGAAGTGATGATTTAATGGTATCTAACAAAAGGTACTTGTTCAATTGCAGCAATATTTTCTGCTCTGAAGAATCTCCAGGAAAAAATTCATCAGCTGGAGTTGGAACGATTTGAGGCAGAGGAGAATGTAAAACACCTCAGCAGGGAAACAGCAAACTTTAAACAAATGCTGAGTGAACAAATGCAACACAAAGAACGGGACAAGACTGAAGTGTCAAAGAAAAATCAAGGTTGTTTGCAAACTATATAGATACTATAGAACATTGATGTTGATGAAACTTGATTCCTATAAATGCATAAACCAATTTTAATTTACTTAGTTCAGCATCTTTTAATTTGCAGGGATATGGGAAGTTACAAAAAAGAATTTTAAGGCATTTTTAATTTTAGGAATTTTTATACAAAAGTTCATTAGGCATAATACGTAAATTTCTTAGATGGTCCTTTTCTTGTTTGTTTTGAAACTGTCCTGAAAACAACAACAACAAAAAAATCCCAGAAACAAGCAATGCATGATTTTTACTTTCTGTCTTCTGTTATGTTCAGAACTGACTTCTCAGCTGGCAGCTGCTGAGTCTCGATGCAGACTTCTAGAGAAACAGCTGGACTACATGAGAACAATGATCCAGCATGCAGAAAATGAGAAGTCACATCTCTTGGAGAAACAGGCATGTTCCCAAAACTATCTCAGGGTTAAATTGTAAAAGTCAATAATTATGTCATGATTTTTCATAGTTACTGTAATTTTTATACCTTTAAGTGTGGGTGTCTACTTCAGCTGGCATTCATATTCTTAGGTATGGATAGCTTCCCTACTTAAATTTCCCAGTCTTCTCACAACCCTGGTATTTTCTTTGTGCATCTGTTTCTAAGGCAATAGCAGGCTCTGGCATTAATATGAATTGTTTGCTTCTGCATGATTGGCTTACTGCCGTAGCTCATCCTTATCCTCCAGTGTTATACCTGTGTGCCACTGGGAAACAACCTCCCTTTTGTGTTTACCGTCTTCAGGCCTTTGGGGATTTTCTTTACTTGCACTACTCTTGCTAAATTGGGGCTGAAATACTGATTCTGTAGAAATAGCAGTAAAATTTGTGTTTTCTATCATCATCCGGTCATTCCTAATCATCAGTGATTATGATTTTGCCTTTATCTAAAATGAACTTGAATTTTGTTTATAGGTATATGGGTCACCTAGAGCTGTCTGTTCATTGGTCTCTGTGGCTATTCTATTTCAGTCTGTTAAATAGAAGGAAAAAAAAATCAAGAAAGCTATTTCTAATTTCTGCATGATTTTTTTAATGTTTTGAGTTGGGAGGAAGGAGAGACTGCAGAATCCTCTCTCAGATGTGGTTAAATGTCTGGTTCCCCAACACTGGTGGACCTGTAGTGCAGTTTATTCCCTGATTGTGGCACCATCTAAAATTGCACAGAGGAATTAGTAGTTCCTTTGGACTGTTTATGGACCTCCTTTATGCTCCAGACACAAAGATGCTTACTCTAGATGGTCTTGTTTTCTTGTGCTTATAATTGTTTTTCTTTTCACTTCTCCCTTCAAGGGCTCCTTGGAGAGACATCGGCTTCTTGACCAATCGCATGTTCAGTCGAGATTGGAAAAGCTGGATATACTGGAAAAAGAGTACAACAGACTAACTACAATGCAGTGCACAGCAGAGGTCTGTCATTTGTCTTGGATACTAGATCAGATTTATCTTGTTTCTTGTAATCTGTACTGCATAGCTTATGGCAGTAGCAGAGCTGAGCAAAACTTAGCGCTTTAGAGTAAGACAGCAACTAAACTTTATTTTAAACTGAGGAGTTGTGGAAACTGGAAGTTAGTGCTGCAAGTGTACATGTCCAGGTAGGTTTTGGGCCACTGCACTGCAAGAGTTAGTTTTATTATGCCTTAAAGTTTTTTAGTGTTCCTCTTTTCTGCTTAGTTGGTGCCTAGACATTGTAAGATTGCAGCCATTCCCAAGATCTTGACTTGTTTTCCATGCTACTGAATGCTAATAGTTATTTCCTGTTATTATCGAGATTCACCCTGACTTGTATGAATTTGATGGGATTTTTTCCTCTTAGCCCTCCTTCTTAAGAAACACAATTGTTACTAGTTATTTGCTCTGCAGACTTCTGTGGCCTTGTGTTGCAAGGCCCCTAGCACTGGGTGACTCCCTGTGGAGTTTGAGTCAGTCTGCCTTTTTAGGACTGTATTTGAATCAGTAGCTTTTACAAACTCAATGTGACTGTGTTCAGTCATATTGTGTTCTGGTGGGTTCACCCTTGATTTTTTATAATTTTATGGTGAGAAATAACACTCAGTCTCACCGTGGGCTGCAGGGGAATCTCTGCTCTGGCACCTGGAGTACCTTGTCCCCCTCCCTTGTTGACCTTGGGGTCTGCAAGCCTTCTTCTTTCAAACATTCTCACTCCTTGTGTCAGGCTGCAGCTCTCCACAGGGTTTTTCCCCCTCCCTGTCTGTAATCCCAGAGGTGCTACTGCCATTGCTATTGGGCTCAGCCTTGGCCAGCAGTGGGTCTGTCTTGGAGCCAGCTGGCATTGGCTCTGCTGGCATTGGATCTGTTGGCATGGGGAGGTTTCTGACCGCTCCTCAGAGAAGCCACCCCAGTGGCCCCGTGGCTACCAATGCCTTACCACACAAACCCCGTACATCTCTGTGCACCCTCTGTGGTGTTGGCCTCTGATGCTCCATCCACATACCTCTCTCTGCTGCTGTAAGAGAGACCACAAGTCTCCCAAGCCTGGAAACTACAGAGAGCTTAACCAGGGAGAGGTTTCCTTCTGCAAATCGCTTCCCTGTTCCCCCAAAAAGGACCAGATACCCCATGATCAGATTGTAATATTAAGGATGGCAGTTCTGGATTCTGTCAAAATCATGGGCTTCCCACCTTGTACACCAGCCTATACCTCAGGTGGTGAAATAGAGGGTGTTTCTCCTGAAGTAGATAAGATGTTTGGTAGTAAATCTTTAGCTGCTTGGCTTGCTGCAGGAAATTTAGATGCTGCCACTCTTCTTGGAAATCCTGAGCCAAAGCAGCTGCAACAAGCTTTTTAAGATCTTGACACCCTGTTGGGGTGAGCTGCAGTTGAAGAGTACAAGTGGTTGCATTGTTTACTTAGGCCAAACACTTGCAAAGAGAAATAGGAGTCTCCTGGGTCTTGTACTCTGAAAGTAGCAGTGATTTCCTCCAGGGTTAGAGTTGAAATGATATGTTCAGCAGCTGGCATTCCCTCTGAAAGGCCTTTACCAAGTTTTCGACTTGTAGTAGCTGAAGTTTGGTGAGACTGGATTGTTTGTCTTTTTGTGCTTGGCTAGTGAAAATAATTTCAGCCTTACGGTTCTTTGTGTTCTTTTCTGGATCAAACCAGAGGTCTTTGATTCTTTATCTTCAGGAATTAGTAGCTGTCACAATTAAATATGTTTTAGAGGATTTGAGTGTTTAAATTCACACAATTTTGAAGCAATTCCGGGACCTGAAATAAATATGGATTGAGCTGTGATGTGAATTCATTTTTCTTGTCATCATTATGTAGTTATGAGCCATTTTCTGGTTCTCAGGTCTGCCTGCCTGTGTGGTTATAGCCTATGTTTGTATGTAAGTATCTATGTGGTAGGTATTAGCTGAATATCTTCAAAGAGTGCCTGCACTCTCAGAAGTGTTGCATCTGTTCCCTCCTTGATCTTTGCTGTAGTTGTGGCAAGATCGTAGGAACATTTTCAAGTTGAATTTGAAGCAAGAAATAAGAGACTGTTTCATACATGGTGTGCTGAAATGGATGGAAAGTGGTGAGGAGATGGCTCACGAGTGAGCAGTGATGTATCTGCCTCTGGGTTCAGACACTGCCAGAGCACAGGTTGTGTGGGGGTCTTACTGAGAGCATTTCATCTCCCCAGAGACACTACCTGGCCCTGTAAGTATTGTCTTCAAGTAATTTGCTAATGTCAGTAGTGGCTGTGAAAAAGGAATGCTGAGATTGCTTTTTGTGTGGAGTACTTACCCTGGAAATGCTTTTGAGGCATCTTTAGTTCAGCTGTAGTCCTGCAGTCCTCTCGACAGTTGATTGAGAAGATCTGAACATGTTTGTGTCTGAAGATAGAGTAAGAAATGTGGCTGTTCCCTGAAAGTGCCGTTTGGGCTGTGGTCTTGTTTGTAGCCAGATGGCCAGAATTTGAATGTGTGTTTGAATGACATTTTCAACAACTGTAGTTTATAGTAATTGATCTTAAGGCTGACAGTGAGACTTAAAACCACAGCCCCCAATTCTGTGGACTGGACAAAACACTGGAACAGATTGTCTGCAGAGGTGGTAGGTGCCCTGTTCCTGGAAACATTCAAAATGAGTTCAGAGAAGGCTCTGAGCAGCCACCTGGTTTAGTGGAAAGTGTCCCTTAGACTTAAGTGACCTTTAGAGGCCCCTTTCAGCCTAAACCATCCTGTGATTCTGGGATTCTGTGAGTAAGTGGTTGCATAAAATTAATTTTCTGTTACAAAACACATCAAAAATAGACACTGAAATATCTTATTTCTATTTTTTGCAATAAAGTTTGTTGCAGTGGCTCCTGGTGATTGAGTGGATGTTCAGGTACCCCTGTGCTGACCTGCAGTCTGCTTGCTGCCCTTTGCAGTGCTGTTTTACATGATGGGCAGCACCACTGGACAGGGTCTGTTTGCTTGGCTCTGTGGCCTCTCTTAGTGACAATCCAGTAATCTGCATAAATACCTTCTTCTATAAATAAGAAAAAAAATTATTTAGGGAATCCAAGTTGGATATATAATTTCTAACAGGATCTGTCACTGATGATACAGTAAGATACATTCTTGCTGTGTAGTTTGAGCGGCACCCTGCAGCTGAACAGGTAGCTGAGGGAATACTCATTCATTTCAGAATAAAAGCCTTGGCCCAGCTTCATGTAAATATTTAGTTTAAACAGAATATTTTCCTCAGTATTTTCATACTAAAAATTCTGTCAGATTTAAGAGATTAATAAAAGGTCTTTGAGACTGACCAGATAGATATAAAGAGTTGTGCCAATAATTGTAAAGGGCAGAAGATGATTTTAAGTTACCTGGAATACCTTTGTTTTGAATGAAAAAAAAATTCATCAGAATGATTCTTTCATTCAAAAGAAAAAGATGGTTCCTATATATAGTGCCTTTGTCCTCAATGTTTATCCAGGCTTTTGCCTTTTAACACCATTGTATAACAGCTCATTACATTATTCTTGCAGTTAATGCTTAAGTAAAGCAGAACTGAAATATTTAGTACCTCTGTGTAGTGGGTTTATAAACAAACAAGTGTGCAAATACAGCTGTCACTCTGTATAACATGCTTTTCTGCCTCAAGTTTGATTAGTGGCTCTGTGAATTATTAGTCTTTGGGGGAAGAGAAGGGAAATTGTTCTGGGGACTGGAGCTCTGGGTTGTTTTTTCACTGCTGTATAAAGTCAAAGTTATTTGATAACTTTCACATTGGGAATTTCAGTGTATCTTGTTTAAACAATGTTTTCATCTTGTTGGAGGTTCACAAAGAAATGTGTGCTTTCTCTGTTAACCTTTTCCTTTGAAAAAGAGTTTCCAAAGAGACCTTAAAGCTTTTGTGATAAAAAGATGAAATTACTTCAGTTTTATTTGAACGTATCTCAGGGGCATCATACAACCTTTCCTCCTTCTTCTTTATTAGGAAGGTGGTTAGATGTTCAAAAATTCTTTTCTTGTAAGAGTATAAGTTACAGATTTTAGCAAAAATACCATTAGTGGTCTAAATAAAGCAAGTCTTCTCTTGCCTTATAATGACATGCCTTTGTTAGCTCTTTTATAGTACAGAATCTTGGAGGATCATGTATACAAAGCAACCTACTGTCTAGGGTGTTTTTACAATTGTAGAGAAAGAGCCTTGTGTATTGCTCTGTGTGTATTTGGCTGTGACCTAACTTCAGATACCAATTGTGAAAGTAACAGTAGAAAAACGTATTTAAATTATGAGCATAAGCTTTTGACTACTGTATTTATGCCTATACAGGCAAAGCATCAGCAATCATTCTAATGCTCAAGTCTCCATTTATCCTTAAGTCGTAAGATGAACTCACAGTTTTGTGCAAACTCTTAATATTGTAGGCTTCAGGAAGGAAAAATAATGGTTTCATTAATAACACTATTATTTTGATTCAACTTTGACTAGAAAAAAATGAAAGAGCTGGAACAGAAGCTTTATGAGGAAGAACATGCAAGGAAGCTTGTTCAGGAAAAAGCAGCTGAGGTAACCAACAGGAAATTTCTTTTGTACTGGTATGCACTGTAATTAGCTCTTTTCCTTTTTATCAACTTTTCAGCTAAGCTTACTGAAAGTGCTCCCCATATGCTTCACAGAATTGTGAAATCCTGGTTTTAGTCTTTTATTTTGTTTTGTTTTTCCTGCTGCCGGAGGTACCAAATGTTCTGAAGTTCTCTGGGCATTTTGGAAACCTATCACCACATGTGCACTGAAGCTTTGGTTTCTTTACTAAAAATTGGAAAAGAGGAGTAGAAATTCAGACTAATCCATAATTGAGTGTGCATGGGAACCTTTCAATACATCAAAGTCAACAAATGCGCCCCCTTGTTCATAATTGTAATTAAAATGTTGTACAAGGAAGCAAAAAAGAGACAACATACTCTTGATTATGAGCCCTTAAGCATGCTGGGTGGTCTCCTAACCTGAAAGTGTGCTGTTCATTAAGCATGCATTTTATGCTGGAGAATTATGGAGGTAATGTGTTGCTCTAACATTAACCTCTGCCATAAGTTTGATGTGATGGGGAAAGGGGTACCTCAAATTAATAATGAAAAATTGTGCTGTGAGTGCTTCTTCAGGACACGATTCCTAAAGCCATGCAGTATCTGCCTCTTGAACAGCAAAGTGTGTTAGGATTCTCACTGTCAGCAGGAGGTTCTAACCTTAACTCTTTCAACAGCTGCTTTGGTGGTTAGTTTGTTTATTGTGGTTTTTTGTTTGTTTGTTTGTGTGGAGGTTCTTTTGCTGTCAAATTTAATAGAACAGAAGGAGTAGTTGCCTAGTAACTATATGTCATGAGATCAATTGATCATGGTTGGGTGGCTTGAGCTCCCCAATACCTTGCCAAGTTTAAAGCACAGCTGATGTTTTGGCACTTGCCTGCATGGGACTAATGGACTAAGGCTAATTCTCTAATTTACTAGGATTACTGATGAGTAGTGCTAACAGAGGAAGTATTTAATGTTTAAGTTGGCCTTTGACTGCAAAAATACCCTAGAAATTTGCAGCCCTTGCTTCTGGAGAGCCTATGCTTTAAAAATTCTTGCAGTTCTCTGCTTGCACGGTCTCTGATTATTTATTAATATAATTTCATTAACTCCCCTTATTCCCTCAATTGTAGCTTCAGACAGGCCTGGAAACCAACAGACTACTGATTCAAGCAGCATCGCCACTGCTTTCTCCAAAAGTAAGACAACCCAGGAAAAAAGCTAAGCAGCCAGAGAAGGTAAGATGTGGGGAAGAGAAGGGCAATTACTGAGCGGTTAAATAAATAAGGTTGTGTGCATGGGATCAGGGAGCAGATTGCCCCTTTTACTACAAAGTAAAGGGAAAGGGGGTTTGATTTATTAGAATTTTTGCTAAATACTTGTCTCTTCTTTCTTTCCAGAAATGCTCTGGCAGACATTCCGCAGTGCAGCCCCATTACAGGTTGTGTCTGGGCGATGTACCCTTTGTGGCTGGGAAGGTGAGCTGATTAATTCCAAAGCTTAGAGCCCAGTAGCTGCAGCTCCTTAAGGGACTTTGGGTTGGTGCACTTCTGACACCCAGTGGTCAGATCACTTAATTTTCTTTGACACTTTTCGTACAGATTCTCTTTGAAATACTTGTTGGATACTGACAACTAGCTGAGCTGGTATTTCCAAAAATAGGCCTGCACTATGCTGCTTGACAAGATGTTCTTGTTAGTGCATATTAATTCAAACAAAAATTACATTCTTGTCAGCAAAACAAAAGTGGCACTGCTTTTTGAATGCTCTCCAGTATTATCAAGTTGTTGACAATCCTATTTAAAAGAAATCTCTTTTCCTTTCAGTCCACCAGTCCCAGTCATTCAGTTACTGCCAATGTCCAACACGTGCTGCACCTGATGAAACATCACAACAAAGCTTTGTGTAACAGACATGTGGTGAACGATATTCCAGCCAAACCCACCAGCACTGCTCATCCTGCCTGCAGAAGCAGGCCATCCCTGACAATGGACTCGTCCTCATCTCAGGAAGAGCTCTCAGAAGTGTTGCTGACTTTACAAGATGAATTTGGACAGATGAGTTTGTGAGTGTGGCATATTTTCTTCTGCAGATTATGAATGCAGATGTTTCATATTTTTGCCTTGTTGCTTTGAACTTGGAAGGTTTTGCCTGAGAAAGTTCTTAGTTTAGGAAATCTCTAGAATGTAATCTTTGTCTTGCTGGCAGCAGAGGCTGTCAATTGTCCTTGCAGTTAGAGTCCCTGCTAAACAGTCTGAACAGTAGCCCTGTGCTTATGTGCAGCAGTATTGATTTCAGAAGAGGTAAGGGAGAAGTGTGGTCACAGCCCCAGTGCAGTGGACTGTTGTGGTGTGGAGCCAGCCAGCACAGGACCCTGCTGCCACTCACACACCCCCACACCCATCCCTCCCCCATGTTGGGATGGGCAGTATTCACCCCTTATACTGTCCAGTTACATCCTGGCCAAGCCCCACACTTTCCAGTATGTCCCAGTTAACCACCATTACCTTTTCAGCCTTTTGGTGTAGGTAGACACAGATACCACTTTGTAGTCTATGACCTATCCCTTTACTAGTCCATTGAGTTAACTTGGTCCATGACTTTAAACTCAGCTGTCATATCAGTCTTTCAGGGCAGGAGAAGGTGGTGGGGGGGTAGCTGAATGGCTGAAGTGACTTGGGGATGCTGGTGGGTGACAGGCTGGACATGACCCACAGCCCAGAGAGCCACACATGTCCTGGGCTGCATCCAAAGCAGTGTGGGCAGCAGGGCCATGGAGGGGATTCTGCCCCTCTGCTCTGGAGAGACCTCACCTGCAGTGCTGCATCAGCTCTGGAACCCCCAACACAAGAAGGATGTGGGCCTGCTTGAGTGAGTCCAGAGGAGGCCAACAAAGACAATCAGAAAGTACCTCTCCTTTGAAGACAGGCTGAGAGCTGGGCTTGTTCAGCCTGGAGAAGAGAAGGCTTCAGAGAGACCTCATGGGGGCCTTTCAGGGATCAAAGGAGGCTACAATAGAGGGACTTTTTACAAGGGTGTGTAGTGTTTGCCTGAGGCGTAATGGCTTTAAACTGGAAATGGCTTTAAACTGAAAGAAACTAGATGAGATATTAGGAAGAAATTCTTTGCTGTGAGGATGGTGAGGCAGTGGAACAGGTTGTTCAGGGAAGGTGTGGATTCTCATTCCTGGAAACATTCAAGGTCAGGTTGGATGGGGCTCTGGGCAGCCTGTTCTAGTTGAAAATGGCCCTGCATATGGTAGGGAGTTTGGAACTCAGTGATTTTTAAGGTCGCTTCCAACCCAATTCATTCTATCACCTCTTGTTCTTTGACCTTCAGCAGCACCACATCAGAAGGGTCCTCTGAGAGACAAGGCAGGGTAGACAGATTCTTCATTTCCTTTGTCTCCAAGGCAGCGATGTGGAGAGCCCCCCCTTTTGAGTCCTTAAAATGCCCCAGCCCAAGACAAGTCTCTGCCAAGGGTGCACAGCCTCTGGGCCAGTCACAGTGGGGTGTTTCTGCCAGTCATTTTGTCAGGCTGGTTTCAGCCTCCAAGACCATCAGCTGTTGGGATGCCCCTGTCACTCCAGAAATACAAGTGGGTTCTGCCCCTGTACAGCTTGATGGTATTAGGGTACACTGCACCAGGGTCTGCTGTGCCCAGGCCATCTGAGCCACACAGTCCAGTAAACCTGGTTGTCCTCCTTTAATACTGGTCCTAGGATTCTCCATTTCCTGTAAAAAAGAATTAGAATTCCTTTCCATAGGATCAGGAATAACATCAGCCCTGTCACTCTGTCTGGGAGCTGCCCACTGAAGACTTAAGCAGCAACTTCCCTGGAAGAATTCCTATTTGTGCTTGGGTTTTTTTCTGCAATTCACATGCCTGTGCCTCTAGGGTTGAGACATAGGTTTTGCATCCCACTTGATGTTCTCTCTGTGGTCCCAGAGGTTGAACTCAGGATTCCCTGTGGTGTTTACCCTCACTATCCTGTCCTTAGTGTAGAAGGTAGCCTTGTCTGTTGTGGTTTGACCAGCAACTCAGTCCCACACAGCTGCTTGCTCACTGCCCCCAGACACAAATCCTGCCCTGATCTGAACCCCCTTCAGCACCATGCTGGTCCTAGCACTGGCGCCACGCTGGTTTGAGCTCCCGCGGGATATTGCGGGTTCTCCAAGGCTGCTGTAATTAGCCCGGAGCAGCAGGGACGGTGCGGGACCGCGTCTCCTGTGTAGGCTTGGCTGCCGAGCCGGGAAGGAGCAAGGTGTGGTTACACGGATTCCCCAGGAGATGGCTCCCGCGGCGCGCCCGTTCCCCCGGGAATGTCACGGCCCGGGATTCCGGGGCATCATGAACTGACATTGCAACCTGCCACTACTAAACCAATACAGCGGTGCCTAGAAAAGATTTGTCTTCACACACTCTGGTCAGACCTGTCATTGTCCCCTCATGACCCGTGTTGGGTGCCAGAAAATACTGTCTTGGTTTAACCCTGGCTGGTGGCTGAGCACCACGCTGCTGCTTCCCTGCCCCTCTGCTCTGGTGGGATGGGGTGGGAAATTGGGAAGAGGAAAAACCCATGGGCTGAAACAAGGACAGGTTAGTAACTGAAGTAAAGTAAAATGTAATGAAAAAAGGAGAGAGATAAAATCCAAGGTAAAAAATCATGTGATGCCCAGTACAGTTGTTCGCCACCTGCTGATTGATGCTTGTCCCCAGCAGCAATTGTCCCCTTGTGACTAATGCCCCCTGGTTTACAATACTGGGCATGATGTTCTATGGTATGGAATATCCCTTTGCTCAGTTGGAATCAGCTGTCTCAGATATCTCCCTGTCTCAGCCTCTTGTGCCCCTGCTCAGTGGCATAGCAGGAGACACTGAAAAGCCCTTGGCTTAGGGTAAGTACTGCTGAGCAACAATGAAAACATCACTGTTATCAACATTGTTTTTGTACTGAATCCAAAACGCAGCAATGTAACAGCTACTAAAAATGAAAACTCTATCCTAGCCAAAAGCATGATCTGGACAAATAGTCCATTAGAGGACAGCTTTGCTGGGTCTTTTGCTTGTCCTGGTTAACAGAACATGAATTGTTACTGTACTGCACAGCTGCAGTAGGTACAGATACACAAAATATTAACTGAGTGAGTGCTGAGATCAAGCTCTCAGATGGTTATTTGGTCATTTTGAATATGCATCTTGTAGTTGGAAGCTACTGAAATTATTGAGACTTGGTGTTGCAGCAGCCTGTCACTATGATGTGCTACTGTAACAATGCTGCAAACCAGCAAAACTGTTCTTACTGGTTTGTTAGGGTGTGCTGAACATGCTGATGCTATGGTTTCCTACAAGTGTTATTTCTGAACTGGGTACAAGCTGTAGAAGCCAATGGAACCTGATGCAAGTCTTGTTCTGTCTGAATTGTGTGCTAGTGATCACCAGCAGCTGTCAAAGCTCATCCTGGAGGCCCCAAGTGCTGCAGTGAGGGAAGAGCTGGAGAAGGAGCTTGATGCACTGGTGGAAAGGATGGAAGCAAAGGCAGACCAAATCAGCAAAGTTCGGAAGCATCGTTTGCAGGTGGGTTTCTTTCGCCTGTGATCATACTCATGTAGAATTGCTGACTTAAGCAGGGATATTTTATGTTACATCCTAATCTAGCAATTGCATAAAGCAGAAATAACAAGAGTAGCCCTGTATAATTCTACCTTTGATGTCCCAAAGTTAGTCTGCATACCTCCATCCATCCCAGTACTTTTGCAGAAACATGCTTTCTATCACCCTTGTGCCCATTCTTCACGCTGTCCTGGACAGGGCTTTTGCATCTGTTCTCACGTTGCATTTTACTCCTCTTGTCCCTTGAACATTGCTGAACAGTTTTCCTTTACTTGGAGTAAATTACCTATTTATGTTTTGATTTGCACTTTTTTAAGACTCAAAATAACTGTTTTGCCTATTTTATAACTTTCAGAATGTTTTGGATAGTGTAGCCTTTTCATTCAAAGCTATAAAACATACTGATTCCTTGTTTTCTTTTGTCTTCATTAATTTGAGTGAATTTCTTCCAAAAGCTTAACCCCATGTATTTAATCTGGTTCACTTCATACAAACCACTATTCACTCTCACCTGATGTAACTTATACATAACACATGCTGAGACCTCACATCCAGCATGGACCTGTGAAATGCTTGCTGTTAGAAGCATTACTCACTTTTGATATCTTATGATCTTCAGAGGAACTGCTGCAGAGAAGCAGATGTGCTGTGGTTCTCAGCAGTAATGATGCTGCATGTGATGTTGGCAAAAGTTTTAGGAGCTGGGGTTTAGGAAAATTGTTGCATGCTGTCAGCTAGGAGAGAGCACCACCACCTGCAGAGAGGGAGCTACAGAAGCCACCCGTGTTGTGGTTTGGGTGTATGAATGTGTCTGAACCTCAGACTGTCCAGTTCCCCATTCAGCCTTTGCTGGGGAGTACTGAGACTCACATGCAGTGTTGTTACAGAGCTGTGTGTGGATGTCACCTTTTCACCCCAGCACAGCTCTGGTATTCTCTCAAAGCTACATCTCTGACAGTGACTAGCCATTAAAATCACTAGTGTGTATGTAAAAAACCCTTCCTTTCTTTTCTAATCACTGGATGGTAACAGTGATAAATCAACTTTCTTCATTTTTTTATGTTACATTGCTGACGGCAATGTTCCCCCATAATGAATGTCTCAGTTTTTAGAGAGGAGGTAGATCACTGTAAGCTAAACACAGCTCTAAAGATGCAGCTGTAACAGTGTTTTGTAAGGAAAATAAAGTATTTATTGTTCAGCGTGACTTGGAAACAACCATTTGCTTACCTGGGTGAGATAAGTGGTGGGGTATTTCAGCTGATTGGAAGAATTGCTGAACATAAAACCGAAACAAGATCACTTCTTAATGTTTTTCTTTGGGTTTCTCTTTCAGCTAGAGAGACTTAAGAGAGAATGCAAGTCCAGAAAGACTTCTGCTAAACAAGTAAAAGACAGCAGGTTCCCAGTCAGTGAGGTTAAAGTAACAACTACAGTAACCACAAAAGGAAAGAATGCAGGTCCCATCAAAGTGAAGCCTGGAGAAAAGAGTCGGAAAAATCTTCAGTTGCTGAGAGACATGCAGACCATACAGACTTCTCTACAGAAAGATGATGTCAGCTGGGACTACTGACTCTTCTGCAGGAGATGTTCTTGGAGCATCCTGGCCAAACTTACATTCTGCCTTTCTTGCTGTGTGAAAGAGACTACTGTATGCTAAGCACACTTTTGAAATACAGACTTACAGGCTCTCGGCTCTCCATCCCTGCATTTGATTGTATATATTATGGTCTAGCTTAAATCACATTCTATTTTCAAGGTACATGGCCAGTGAATCTTAACAGTAGGGTTCCCCCAGTTCCCTGTGTTGTGGTTCCAGCAGTCCTCCTGTTTTGTTCCTGCACACCAAGCACTGCACATGTACGTGGGTTGGTGTGTGTGTGATGTGCCAATGCCATTTCCTGCTGTTGATCTGGGAGGCCTCTCGGGATGCATCTTGTGTGAAACCAGTGCTGCTGTCCTGGGTGTTGGGGGCTTTTGTCAGTTCTGTTCTGCGTGCAGCTGCAATGACTCCATCTCTGGGAGTGTCTGAGGGAGAACAGGTAAAACCCCTTCAAAGGTGTTCTGTGGGGCTCTCTTCAAAAGGCATCCCTGGTTCTTGATCTGCTACACTGCATTAGTCAGCATCAGTGGGGGTGGATGTTTTGAGTGCTTAGAAAAGGAGCAAAGTAGCTTATGAATTGCATTGCTTCATGATCAAGTGAAATTTTTCTACAGAAATTCTGCCTTAGGAAAATGCTGTAGGGTAGGGGGTAATAGCCTGTCTCCAGCTGACAGCTTTGGGTGGTAAAGGAGTGAGAGAAACCACACAGGTGTTTTAAACTGCAAGTGCCTCAGTGTGCCATTTGGTCCTGGCATCTTGCTTTTAACTTAAGTATGTGCTTTGATGAGCTATCAACTTTGGTAGTAGTGCAATTAAGTTTGTGCTCTGACTTGCACAGCTGATTAAATGTTATTTATTATGTTAATAATGTAAAGAATTTCCTGTTAATGGAATGTATAGAAGACCCAGATTACCTGTATATACAGTTGAAAAATAATAAAGCTAGCTTGCCTGTTGAATGACTTGTGGGAAAGCTGCACTTCCTCTATATTAGCTGGGTGTTTGCTGCAGCACTGTGCCACAGCCAGTGGGCTTTTTATGGCAAGGTGAGTTCTCCCTGGTCAGGGTGATGAATGAGAGCTGCAGGTAAGGGTAGAGTCAGAGTAGTCCACCCTTGCCTGTAGCTGAGCAGGCAGGGAACTCTGCAGGGTCAACACAGGCAGAAGGGAGTTGAGTTTGTTACCTGTAGGTGATGCACCCAGCTTGTCTCCTTGCACATAAGGGGTTAGCTGCTGTTAGATGCTGCTAACCAGGTATAGTGGGAGTAACCCCTTAAAGAGCAGTTCATGCCAGGAATCCTAAAAAATCACTAGCTGGAGCTTACACTTGGTCATTTTGCTTGTGAAGGGCCTCTGGAGATAGCCCTGTCCCTGAAAGTATTCAAGGCCAAGTTTGATGAAGCTTTGAGCAACCTGGTCTAGTGGAAGGTGTCTCTGCCAGTCAGGGGGGTTGGAACTGGATGATCTTTGAAGGTCCCTTCCAACTCAAACCATTCTGTGATTCTGTTTTGATAATACTGAGCAGCTAAGTGCTGGTCTGTAGGAGATAAATGAAACTTGTCCAAAGATGAATCTTGGTTTTCTGTCATTCTAGAACTTCAGAGTTTTAACATTAGCAACTTGAAAGACCCTCTGCAGAAGAATGAGAGAGATTTGGATTTCAGACACTGAACTTGCAGTGCTATTTATTTTATGTCTGCATGTCCTGCAAGTCCTTGGGAAAACCACATAGTTGAAAATAAGAGCACAGGAGCTTTATCCATTATCTGTTTTTATTAGCATTAAGGAAATCAAACAGCCTTCATCAAGAAACAAAATATACACACATAGTCAATTTGCTAATACAGAATAATGCTTTAAACCATCTTCTATAGTGATTGTAGGTAAGAGCAGACCTGCCCTTTAACTTCAAAGCAAATCTGAGTCCTTAGAAAGTATTTTGTGTGGATTCTTTGCACTTTTGAACCATACTGTGACAGGCCACCACATAAGAGCCGTCGTGATGCTGTGCAGCCTGTTACTCATCCTGTCAGAAGGTGGCTCTGGATTTCTCTGTAAGCACACTGTGGTGATTGCAGCAGTAGAGCAGGCAGGAGTGGAGACTGCAGAAGGAAGTGACTGCTAACTGCCTTGGAAGGAATGTGGCTTTTGAAAGGCCATTATGCTCTTATGCTCCCTCCAAAAATCCTTCTCTAGTGGAATAGCAGCTGAGTGAAGCAGCTGACAGGTATATTAAACAGGTGCCCACAGTCTGGGATCCAGTCCTACAAGAGCAACACAGGATCCCACACCAAGCAGTACCCCTTCTCCTCAGCAGAGAGGGGAAGAAACAGCCTTGCACATACTGAACTGCCTTTGCTCTACGACCCCTCCTCTGCAACCCTGTGCTTACCTGTTTGAAGAGCAAGGGGGCAGTCATGGTTTCACCAAGTATGTGTTGTATTCCCTACAGCAAATTTTTGTATTAAAATTCAATTTCAGCTTGTGCTTAGTTGAGTGACACCAATTCTTGAAGCAGACTATGAGGAAAAAGGTAGGGTTTAGAAAATGGCTAAGCTGTTCAATATGCCAGAAAAACCTAAAGCAGCAGTTGCAATGCAGGCAGAAAGGCGTCTTTGGTTGATGCACAGTTGCTTCCATTAGTTAGCAGAAAGCTGAAATACCATAAGTACACCACAATACCCTGCACAGAAGCATTAAAATTGCTAATTATGCTTACCCAAGCAAAACGTAATGGCTGATCCCAGCAGTTCGCACGTGCCCCTTGGTATTCCACTACCTTTTCCCCGATGACTGTGAGGCACTGGAGGCCAGAAGAGCTGTGGAAAGCCAGGGGAGCCCACTCTGCTCCCCCTCTGAAATAAAGGTGCATCCTGGTGCACCCACTGTAAACCGTAAGAGAGATTATGTTGCAGAGATGGAAGTAAACGTTGTCCTACAAAATCATGTCCTGTATAGTTACTCCTCTACCGCAGTGTTTTATTGGGAGAAGCTGCCCTTTCTTTAAATAAGGCATCATTTACATGGCTTCCTATGATCTAGATTGAGGTGAAGGGAATGACTTGTTTCAGACACTGCCGTTGCTTGTTTCCAGGCGTGCTGGCAAACTCCCTCATTGGCTCTGCTGTGCAGGAGGGTGTGTGATGGCACAGCTGCATCTGAGGCTCCAATACAAAGTCAGGTTTGGCCTTTCAAACCTCTAAGCAGATGTTTTTCCTCCACAGCACTTCATGCTCGTGCACAGACTCTTTCAAGCGAAGTGATTTCCAGCACATCAGTGAACAAAGAGCAAGCTCCAGGCTTCTTGCAAGTGGCAAGTGCAATTGGCTTGTATTGTAAGCTAGCCACTGAGAAGGGTAATTGCATAGGGGGTCTTGTCTGTGTTGGTTTTTGCTTTAAGCTTTCTCTAGTGCTACAGTACTAATAAATTACCCTGGAGAGAAATAAATAAATAAGTTGACATCTCCCAGGTACCATGCTGGAAATCCAGGAGGTTTCAGAAAAGCGGCCCCCCATGGTCCTGGGAAGGTAGTCAGCAAAAAGAAGTCCCTATTATACAACTGTCTGTACGGGAGCGACGCACTGCGCGGGAGAGCCGGCGCGCTCCGAGGATGAGGTGGAACGGTTGGTGATCTCTCTCTGCAGCTCCTCCACTTTCTTCTGCAGCTCAGCCCGCTTGGCCAGAAGCTCCTTGTAGCGATTGTGAACAGGTTCCTGCAAGAAAATGTGTGGCTGAGCACTGGGAGGTCAGCATGGAAGAAGGAGCGTGAAGCACAAAGCTGCTGCTGGCCTTACAGACAGCGATGGGGGAAGGAGGTAGATGAGTGTCATCAGTCTCCAGCCCACAGGTACCTGAGTGCTTGCTCTGGCTCTTGGCTGCTCATTTGGATCCAACATGCACAGTGCAATGGTGGCTAAACAAAACAGTCACTATGTATTTTGAAAGGTGATAATTGCTAAACTCTGATCTCTGACATTTCTGGGGGACACTGGGCGATGGCATCTCAGCTTGGACATAATTTCAGGGGCTTGGGAGGAAAAATCCCAGCCAGCTTCTTCTAAATATTTTCATATAGTTCTGACTGTTGAACAGTCAGTACTGCAAAGTGTTTGCTGGGTTCCTGTCTCTAAGGCTGCAGATCTGCAAAACTGCTACCTGCAGACGGGCACTGAAGCAATTGGGAATTTTTGTCCCTTTCTACTAAAAAGTGATGTCAGCATTCAGGGTCATGCTCAGACTGCTAGACTGAGGTGCCTGCCCTGGGCAAGCCAGCTTCCCTGCTGGCCAGCTTCCCTGCTGGCTGGGGTCAGACCCCTGTGTCTCAGCCAGAGCAAGCAGCAGGTTCCCATCACCATTAATTTAAATACAGCCCCAAAATTCCTATGTAGAACCCCACATTCAGAGAAGTCTTAGAGGTTTTAAGATCTTTTGTAAAGAGAACTCAGATAATTTTTTTCCCACATTCTAAGTGAGAAATCTCCCAGATCGCTGAGAATCTTCAGCTCCTGCAGATTTCACACGGTGGTGATGTCCAGCTGGGCACCTGCATTAGGCACTCAAGGTGGCTCTTGCTGGCATTTGAATTTAGGTGTTTGTTTTCAGATTCAAGCATAAGTTTGTACATTACCTAAAGCTCTTGACCTCCACAGTAACAGTATTGGTATAGCAGCGAGGGAAGCAGGAGTGGGAAGAGGCGTACCTGAGGCTTCATCCTGGGGTTCCAGCGGATGTAGTAGCCGACCCACAGCTCGAGGTGGCGCATGCTGGCCACGGGATACAGGACGTGGTTGGAGTAGCTCACGTACAAGGGGTTAGTGAAGTCTTCCAGTTGGCTGTTGATGTAAGACCAAAGTGATACAGTCTTTTTTGGAAGGCTCTGTAAGGGAAGGGGGTGGAGGAGGCTTTATTTGCCATACGAATCCCAGCTATCTACAAACTGTAGCAGCATAGACATATGCCTGTCATTAATATGGAGCTGGTTGGTTTTTGTAGCTTAAAAAAAAAAAACCCAAAACTGTTCTTTTGATGTGGTTATTGTACTCAGAGCACATGGATGCAGGCAGGCACACACGCCCTGGCACGGAACAACCCTTCTGACCCACCCAGCTGTCAACACAGATCAGGAATCACCCCTGCTACAGTGAGGGGACACTGGCATGTGAACTCCTGGTGCTTTACTTAAACTTCACTTCTCTGAAGTGCTCCTGGAGGACTTGCTGGAGTATTTAATTGCAAAGGAAAAAAAGAAAACATTTGACTTAGGCCCTGATCTAGTGGACTAATTACGCCTGTGAATACTCCCACTGAAACCAGTGCTGAGGTACTTTCTAGATTAAGTACTTCACTAGGCTGAGGCCTTTAAAAAAAACCAAAAAACAAACCCATGTGCGAACAGCATGCAGATTTTCTTCCCTGGAAATGATAATTATTCAACCACTGTGGACTCCAGAGAAACAGGGACACTGATTTCACTATAGTAAAATGCTATCACTTTCATTTTCCATCTAGTTTTTATGATTATTTTTAACTGATGTTCTACCACATGTAATCACATGAGGTCCACACAGCACTGCCCTCATGTACCTCCATGCTGTTAGGCTGCAGCCTTTGGTGACAGAATGTTTCATCTTTAGGCAGGTGAGACAGAGTGAGTGCCACTGCTTTCCTTCTAATTCCAGACTGGGTCTGGATGTACACATCTCTATGCTCCTCCCTGGGCAAACAAACCTTGGCCAGACTGCCCGGCAGAGCTGGCTTGTGGCAGGACAGAGAGGCATGTCCTTAATAATAGTAGGAGAATTGTCCTGTCCTGGGAAGATGCAAGCACAGCAAGAACACCCATAAAGACCAGTTACTTGCTGTAACCTCTGTGTGCAGAATGACAGCACACACTAGGTAGTTAAAAGCACCCTGAAGGGATCACTTCAAAGATAAGGCATGACAAAAAAGTACCAGTTCCCACAGAGAAGGTTACAGTAAACTGAAGTTCAAAGCAAAGCTTCATTTCCACTACCTGGGAACCACCAGGAGCTGTTCAAGCACTAGTGACTAACTTGAAGTAGACAGCATGTCCAGAAAGGAGATGGTGTTGCTCTGAAACATGAAGCCTCCAACAGACAGCAGTTTATGCAAAGAGGAAACTCCCCCAAGTCCCTGCTGTTGAGAAGGGGGCTTAGCATTTCCCAGACTCATATCTACAACTATCTCTGAGTGAGGAACCAGCTTCTGTAGCAGTATCTGGCCAGCTAAAGCAATCAAGAACAGGCTTTTACCTCTGAGAGAAGCTGTCTTACCTCCTTCACTCTCTGCTGCTCACTGCTGCACAGGAAGGTCCCAAACAAACAGCTGTACAGGTGATCCAGGATGGTGATCAGGAAGTACTCATTGAACTCAAATGCTGTAGGAAACTTTAGGCAGAAATAGAAAATTAGGTTAGGATTTAAAACAGGAAAATAAACTTTCTCCCATGCTGTGTTCTTGGTAAGGAGATGGCCTATCGATTTCTAGAACAGGATCTGTCCCTGTTCCCAGCCTGGCTGGATATTCAGGGTCATATTTGCTCCTTCCAGGAGCAAGAGTTTCCCTCTTGGAAAGCTGCTTTGCATGTTCAGAGAGGAATTTTGAGCAAAAGCCAGAGGTCTGAGGGGTTAGAGCACTGTGTTTATGTACACTCAGTGCTGCTTCAAATTGAAGCTTGTTCTGCTATGCCTGTCCCTCATGCCAAGCCATGCAGCCAGATTGTGAACAAAAGGCACAAGTGAAATAAATACATTCAAAAAGTGGAAATTTCCCAGGGCCAAATGGAAATAACCTGGGTGCCTAACACAGCACTTCCCAGAGGGACAACAGCAGGGAGGCACCTTCTGACAGAGGTCAGCAGGAGCAGAAGGTCTATGGGCACAGTCCATGTTTGTTGCTGAGTTCTGTGCAGAACCAATCTGACCTGAGACAGGGACAACTGAAGCTCCACAAAGGGTCACTAAGAATAAATGCAGTGAAGTGCAAAGACTTGCAGGGGTGATAGAGAGGAGAGCAGGAGGCCTTCCTCCCTCACAAACACCCTCCTCTTCCCAGGCTGCCCCAGTTGTGGCATCCTGACCTCATCAGCTGCAGGTCAGGATGCCCAGATGTAGGAGCAATCCAAGAAGACCATAATGAAAGTGACTTTTGATGATGGTAAAGCCTCCTCTTCTCTCTGCATGGTTGTGGTACAGTGCCATCCTTTTCATCCATATATAGCGCCATTCTTCTCTTCCACTTCTCCTGGTTTAACCCAGGGTGATCCTAGCTTTTTTTCAGTGAACTCCTGACCATAGCTGACTTTTGTGTCACAGAAGATCCAAAAAAACCTTCCAGGTTCCACGTGCCTGGGGAAAAAATCTCCCAGACATAAGGTGTCTCTCCTGGACTGTACCTTTGCCCTGCCTGGTCTGAAGTGAGGCACTCAGCTCTACCTCCCATTATGAACTGGGAGCAGTACATTTGCCTTCAGAAGGAGTTAAAATGGAACGTGTTACAGGATCAGCTTGAGCAGAGGCAACAGGGATCTCTTACACCCGCCGTGCTAGGGACTTACATTAGCAAGTGCTTTCAGGCTCTGTGCTAAGCAGACTCCCAAAAAGCCTGCTGCCAGAATCAAAGCAAGAGTACAAGCCCAGGAAGGAGAGCCTGCACAGGTCAGCTTGGAAACCATTCCTGTGTCCAGACACCAGGCGATGTCTCGGTGCACTGTGCATGGCTCTGGGGACACGGGTGCCACCCAGCAGTGTACCTGTCTCGTCATTTGCCAGACGCAGTCGATGAACTGCAGGAAGACAGGAGAGCGATCCGCGTCCGCGTGGTTCTTGTCCCCGTGGCCGACCCTCTGAAACAGCAGGATAAAGAACACGAGTCACACAGGGCTTCCTGGGGTCTGCTCTCAGTCACCTAAACCTTTACCAACAGCTTTAAAAAACTTCAAATGAGTCCTGATATTGCTTTGTCCATATCAGTAGGTAAAGGAGTAAAGCTACTCTCTTTGTCTTTGAAGTGAAAATTCTTTATGGGGATATTTTCATGCTAAGTTAAAACAAGAGTTGTTTGAGTAGAGGCTCCAGATGCTATGCTGGCACTGATTTCAGTTAATAGCTAAAGTTCAGAAGGAAGAAAAATGAGAATGCTTTTTGCTTCAGTTGCAGCTGTTGTCCTGGCTACTTCAGTAGTAGAGGGTGCTGGATGCAAACACTACCTACAGGCACGGCATGCGGCGATACCCGTCACGCAACACCTCGCGGCTTCCAAGAGCTGTACAAACACCAGCCCAGCCCATCTCCTGCCACCTCCAGAGAGGCAGCAATGACAGTACTCCCAGAGGCAGCCTCCAACCCTGCCTGTGCTGTGTGGCCAACACATGCGAGGCACGACCCCTCAGAACTAGCACAGTACATTAATGATTATAAGATTACCTGCGAGCCCCAAGTACTGTACAAAGATAGAACAAGAACATGCAAGTAACAGAGATCCCTAAAATTGTTCTCCCCTCACCAAAGGAAATCGCTGTTGGTATCTTCCTTGCCTAGACAGTATAGAAGCTAAAACACTCGTTGCTCAAATACCAGATAACAAGTTTTGCTGCAGCAGAACCTCAGTCGCTTTAGTGCCTCAGTTTCCCCACCTTCCTCAGAGCATTTGACAGCGCAACCCACTACTGCCAGTGCTGCACACAGACCTTGTTCTACCCCTTGCAAAATTAACAACCACTACAAACTGCTACGAGCACAATAGGAACAAAGACTAAAAGGATACTACTGAAAGGCTCTCTCAAGTCCCATCAGTGTAAACCATAACAAACTGCTGTGTCACAAGCCCACAAAGCTGCCTCTCTCCAGCTGCTAGGGCACAACAACCACAAACTACTCTTGGTCCAGGCTCAAACTGCGGCTCTTTCACCTAAATAATTAGAAGCCTCTCCAAAAATAAAGTGTGCCTGAAGAAAATGTGAGGTAAAGGCTATAAACAAGTTCCCAAACCTCTTCAATACCAAAGCATTTCTTAGATGATGGTGCCCAAGCAGTCTGAGAAAATGGACTGAACTGGAAAGACAGACAAAAAATATCCAGTGCTCTCTGCCAGCTCCCAGCAGAAATGCCAGCATTGAACCCAAAGCACACTGCTGGTTTAAGCCTAAGCATGGGAACATGACATCATCAGTCAGACACCTGAGACATTTAAATACCACCTGTTCCCTGTATCTAACCAATACAGTCCCAAGGGGGTTAAGAGGTGAATGGAACTATAGGTGGAAAACAATAACATCATCATTCACTTCTCTTCTGTGAGTCCAGCCAGGAAACTTCTCACAGGAAATGTTAAACTCCTCTGAAATCCTTCAAGAGGGACAAGAACTTTCTGTTCAGCGCCCTCCATGGGCTAGGGACTCACCAGCTGGAATCTGTGGCCGAAGCTCAGCCACTCCTTCTCCACGAGCACCTCGAAGCCGCGGATGGTGCGGTAGTAGCCGTCCAGCATGAGCAGGGCGAGCGAGGTGAGCTGCGCTGTGCGGTCCCAGCCGTCGCTGCAGTGCACCACCACCGACGTCTTCCCCGACTCCACCTTGTCAGCAATCCGAAGGGCTCCAGCGAGAATGAGCTAGGACAAGGGAAGAAACAAATCACAAAATCTCTTTGGAACAGAAAGTATAAATGAAAAATGGCTAGTGACAGCACAGGACAAACCAAGGGCTCTGCTTGCCTCAAGGAGAATGGTAAATCAGTTCCAACTACTTTATAACTAGGACAGCAAACTGGTGAACACATTTTCTGTTCCAGCAAGATGACGACACATCTAAACTGTAGTGTAGGCACAACTCTAGAAGAGCCCTTGCAGAAAACTCAGTCCTTGGACAAGTCAAGATTTAAATGAAGGAGCATTTCATGTCTGATAGGAAAGGCCACCACCTTGCAGCGGCCCAGGTGCAGATCTGCCCCTGCCTGCATCAGCAGAGCAACAATGTTAGCTGAACATTTTTAGAAAAGAGCATTGTTTGAAAACCAGCATCTGGAGAAGCCAAAACATTTTGCCTTCTTATTCTGACTCTGCTTGGATTCCTGAAAGGCTGAGAGGGCCCAAACTCCCAGCATTTGCTTGTTGGGGCCAGGCAATAATGCCAGGATGTCAAGGAGCCGAGCCAAGAACTTGGAAACTCTGTGACTCCTGACATCTAAGCAGAGCTTTCACAGTTACATGTCATCCAGCAACATCCTTCACTTCCAAAACATCATCTTTCAGTATTTCAGCCCCCTCTCTTGTCCCTCTTCATATCTCCTTAAGATTCCTCACTCCAAGAAACTATGGTTTTAAATGATTATAAATGGAAAACAAATTCTAAGTTTTTAAATTTACAAGGAACTGAAAATCCTGGAGTTGACTCTGGATCTCTTTCCCAGACTGGTAAGGACTTGTGATTGCTCAGCCACATGCAGTGGATGCAGACATGCATACCTTGATGTGCTCTAGCCAGTGAGTTGACTCTAAATTTGACAGCCAGTGAGTCTCCTCGATATTGGGATACACAATTTCTTTCAGTTTTCTCAGCGACTCTCTCATAACATGAATGTTGTGAATATCCAGGAACACTAATTCTGCATTCTGATAGGCATCCTCGCTCTCATAGCCCCCTCCTTTAGCCTGAAGAACAAAATTCACATACAAATCATTAAGCAAAACCATATTTTGTACTTTCACCCAGTCATTTGTCCTGAGCAAATAGCTGCTGACAAAATACCACAGTGGCTGGCCTATCTAAAGCAGGCAAAAACCATTGGCGTTATCTTACAGCTGGGAGCAAACATGTACAGGCACACACTTTGTGTCTCTCTTCTGCAATACCTAATGAATGCTGTAATTTTTACCAAAGAATATCACATTACAGGCCTTCTTTTCCTCTGTAATTATAATTTATCCCCATTCAAGCTGTTAACTCATTACATTTGCTAATCTATCATTTAAAAATTTACCATACTATTACAGAGGAGGATAACCCACACACTAATTGCCTTCCCTAAGTAGTGGGAAAGGCAGATAAAAAAAAAAAAAGAAAGAAAGAAAGAAAAATCTTTACTGCAACAAAGCAGCTCCACCATTAAAACAAAGCTTAAAGTGATGGCATGAACCCAATAAGACAATTTTAAGAAAGGTAGAATGATGGACCCTGGGAACTACTGACCTGTCAGCCTCACCTTTGTTAGGTGTGGTGGATAATGGAACAGATCCTTCTAGAAGGTATGCTAGGGCATGTGGAAGACAGGGAGGTGATTCAGGATAGCCAGCATGGCTTCACCAAGGGTAAATCCTGCCTGAGCAGCCCAGTGGCCTTTATGATGGAGAGACTACAGCAGTGGGCAAGGGAAGGGCTATGGGTGTCATCTATCTGGACTTCTGTAAAGCCTTTGACACAGCTCCTCACAACATCTTCCTCTCTAGACTGGAGATGATGGGCAGACAGTTTGATGAATAAGAAATTGGAAAATCACATCCAGAGGGTAGTGGCTAATTGCTCAATGCCCAGGCAGTGACAAGTGGCGTCCCTGAGGAGTCTGTATTGGGACTAGTGCTGTTTAACACCTTCACCAGTGACACAAACAGAAGGATCAAGTGCACCCTCATCAGATGTGCAGATGACACCAAGCTGAGTGGTACAGCTGACACTCCTGAAGCATGGGGTGCCATCCAGAGGGACCTGGACAAGCTCAGGAAGTGGGTCCATGGGAACCCCATGAAGTTTAACGAGACCAAATGCAAGGTGCTGCACCTGGGCTGGGGCAACCTCTGGTATCAGCACAGGCTGGGAGATGAACAGATCACAGCAGCCCTGCTCAGGACTTGGGGGTGCTGCTGGATGAGAGGCTGGACATGACCCAGCCATGGGCACTCACAGCCCAGGCAGCCAATCCTGTCCTGGGCTGCATCCAGAGCAGCGTGGGCAGCAGGGCCAGGGAGGGGATTCTGCCCCTCTGCTCTGCTCTGGAGTGCTGTGTCCAGCTCTGGGGAACCAGCATAGGAACCTGCTGGATCAAATCCACAAAGATGATCAGAGGTCTGGAGCACCGGCCCTGTGAGGAAAGGCTGAGAAGGGAAGGCCCTGGAGAGACCGTATATCAGCCTTCCAGTACTTAAAGGAAGCTTATAAAAAAGATGGGGACAGATGTTTGAGTTGGTCTGTTGTGATAGGACAAGGGGTAATGGTTTGAAAGTAATAGAGGGTAGATTCACACTAGACATAAAGAAGAAATTTTTCACAATAAGGGTGGTAAAACACTGGAGCAGGTTTTCCAGAACAGTGCTAGATGCCTCATTCCTGGAAACATTCACGGTCAGATTGGACAGGGCTCTGAGCCCTGTTAGAGGAAGCATCTTTCAACCATGTGAATTGAAAAACGGTGATACACAAGGTCTAGGGTGCTAGAGTCTGACCTCAGCCTGACTTCAATTTTTTTTTTCCTTTCCAAAGCCATTTCCCATTGTAAATTAATATAATGGATTATCAGCAGTCACACTGGTATCTTACAGATACCAGTGCAGGTATAAAAGTCTTTCTAGAGAACCAGATCATTGCATTCAGACTTCTTCTGCAGTGGAAAACCCTTCTGTGATCCTTAAGAATACTATGAAATGGTGGTGGGAAATGTGCTTTAAATTATTATATTCCCAGTTTTAGACAGAGGGAAAAGTACCCAACCTTATTGGCTACAGCATTCACACTAGGCCTTGCATCAAATATGAAGATTTTATGGGACTGGGCATTAGAATCCATGATGGCTTGAAGGTACTTTTCATCTTCCTTGCTCCGCTTGCCACTCACTCCCACCATGGGCTGGCTACAGCGCGTGATCGTTGCTTGACTTTCTGGGTGAATCCATGACAAGACCTTCAGAAACAAATGGGAAATAAATAAAGGAAAAATGGGATTCATTAAACCAATGAAGTGAATTACCTGTAATGGCTTGCTCTGGAATTGTCTGTCAGGGGGTTCCAGAAGGCTGGATTCTATTACATCACAACTGTACGAAAGAAAGAACTTTTCTGTCTTTATTAATTCAAGTGGGCCACGTCTTACTTTATGTTACACCATATAAAAGTTAAGCACTTTAGGAACAGACTGAATTTCCTATAGACTTGAGGAGTAACCCAGTACCTTTTCAGTTACCTCTGAAATAATCATCAGAACAATGTGCTTTGTCTTAATTTCATTAAATAAATGCTCTCATCAAGACTATCACTATGTATTTCTCTGTCCTGAAAGTCAGAGTAGGCCAGACAATTGTAAACAGCCAAACAGGGCTGCCTTGTGTTTCCCAGGAACTGAATTGAGATTTAGTCTGAGTTGTGCTAAATTATCTTATCTTCGAGTTTTGGTTTAGTCTACATCTCTTTCATAACAGTAGTTTCAGCAGATACTGCTGTTTTCTATGTCCTCAAACACGTTGTTGTCACTTTTATTATCTTCTGACCATTTATTTGCTCCCTGGAATCTACCCAGCCTGATCTTGGTATTACTTATTGCCCAAAGGTATGTGTAACAAAACCACATCAAAGTGTTTTTTTCTGTCCCACTCACTGGTATGCGTCCTCTGGACCTGAAGGATGCCACTCTCTTTAGCTCCTCGTCGGGAATGTTTACAGGCACGGCTAGAATGGCAGGGTACGTATCACACAGCTCGTAGCGCTCGTTAATCTTGGTCAGCCTCCAGCTTTCATTGGGAATTCCCTAAAGAGGAAACTGCAAGTTAGCAAATGAGTTGCTCTGAGACCTCAGCACAGACAAATTCCCAAACCTGAAATTCAAGGCAACTTTTGTTAATGAAGGTCATTTAGGGCTGGCACCTGGGAATGCATAATCTTGGTAACTTGCATTTCATGTCTCTCCTTAGAGAGATGGATGTTTTGCTCAAGTCACTGAAGAGCAGGGAAACTGGGCTTCAGGCAGGGTCACCTATGGCAAAGGAGCTGTGGAGGCTACAGATGTAGCAACACAGGTGGTCCCCCTAAGCCCAACTTTAAGATATCTCCTGGTCTCATTACGGGCTTACAGGAGAAGCAAGAGCAGGACAGAATGGGTGACCAACTCAGTCCCCTCATGGCATTTAGTTCAAATGTGTTGAGTGAAAACTGGGGATCCAAAGTGGAGTTACCAGACAGGATGGAGGGGAGGGGAAGAAGGAAGAACAGGCAGTAAAACACCCCAAAAATTCAGCCTGATTTGGGCTTAGTTCAGTATTTGTGGCACAACCGTGCAAACCTCTAAAACCACCAAAAACTTAATTGTATGTCTCTGTTTGCATGACTGTATGCGATGTGCAACTCCCATGTTTCCATCACATTAACTCTCTGGCTGAATTGAGGACTTGGGCTGGGAGAGCAGGGAATCTCCACACACACATCATAGAGCTCAGTATTCCATGATGGGGAAGCCACTCAACAGCTTCCCAGACAACAATCTCCAAGTAACACCTGAAGCACAATGGGGATGACCCTGACAACCTGCAGAGGTGGTTTGGCTGATGCTGGGAGAGAACAGACCAACAGGGAGTGGCTGGTGCAGCTGCCTGCAAGGGGAGATTTAAACAGACCCCTACTGCAGCAGGGGTGAGCAGTGACACAAAGCATCTCTGTGGGGAAGACACATCTGCTGCAGCAAACATGGTCAGGCTGTGAAGCACCGGGTGTGTTTTAGAGGGACGTCAACTCCTTTCACAATACATGCCTCTGTTCTAATGAACACTACTCCATTTTAAAGCAGGGTGGTGGGACACTGATCAGCACTGTCACAGCTCCCACAGGAAATACACAGCACATCTAACACGGGTCAGACGAGCTGTGATAATTATGGCTGACCCACACAGGCTGTGGCAGGTCTCCCATCCCAGTGGTGAGTCACGCTGTCAAAAGAGGTCATGGTTAGAAATCTGAGGGGAGGCCAGACCTTCTGTCTAGTATCAGTCACACACTCTGCTTTGTGAACCACTGCTGTCCTTTGGCCCTCCCTAGGAAGGAAATGTTACGACAAGGATCACCCCAAAAGCCTGAAGGAAAGCTATTTTTGGCCCAGTCTGAAGCCGGAGAATTGGCAGAACCAGACACCAAGCAGTGTGTATACACAGTTCAAGCTTACTGATGGGTAAAACATGCTCAGAGGTCTACCTGCTGTACACAGCAAGGATGGAATCTGCTGGGCCCACCAGCTCTGCTGCCAGCTAGACCCTTGCCAGTCACCAATCTGTTTACTAGCTGGAAGAGGACTAATGGCTAATTAGATCTCAGTCCTGTCCTAATAAGCACATGCAAAGCATCCATAAGCAATTCCCAAAAATTTCACCTCCCCCAAATCTGAATGAAAATTACGCTGTCAGCACAATCTTAGCAAGAAAAATGGGAGCTAACAAGCAGCTACATGAAAGAAAGGCTCCTTTTCATTTTACCTAGCAACTCTACCAATGCTCACGGAAAAGACCAAGGAGCAAGCACTGGAAAGCACCCTCTTCACAGTGCTGGGTAGTGTGGCTTCAGAACACACTGCTTGGGCCAGAAATGAGCTCTAAAGCTCTCCAAAGCCCTAAGCCTTTCAGCTGCCACACTGGCAAATTTGTAGGAAATCTTTCCTCTGCAATAGCCCAGATCAGAAAAATCCATGATGAGCCCCCAAAGAAAGGAAAGATGCTGTGTGTCAGCATTCAAATTTCTTTTGACTTGTGGGGAATGCCTGCTTTTCCCTGGCCCAGGAGCCTCGAATCACAGCACCACCCAGAACGCTTCGGATTCGGATCGTGACTTTCTATAAGGACTGGAAGCAAACAGAAATAAGCCAAGCGAGCTAGAAGAGAAGCTGAATTTGCATCTTCCTTGGACGTTTGCCATAATGCAGTGTAGCTTCTGCATTTATTCGTGCTCCTTCAGATTTGCCCTTTCTCCAGCTGGAATCAATAGAAAAAGCTAAACGTGATATAAAGCACACTGGTATTTCCTCATCTAAGATGCATTTCACTGCTTCCCGGTAACTTGTAAGCACCCAAAAGCCTACTATGAAACAAAACTGTTACAGATGTAACTCAATAGGCTTCTGCAGGGCAAGGAGTGACTCGGGGTGCTGCCTGCCTGTGCACCTGCAGGAGGAATTCAGGCAAGCCTCCCTAAAAGCAGGCTGTGATCATCCTGAAGCTGCCAGGACACATGGCACGTCCACATTATTGACAAGAGACTTCTGCACAGGTCTGTCTTCTACAGGTAAATTAATGCTGCTAGCAGCCCCCGATTCTAGGGGAATTTGTATCTCTGGTGGATGCCAGAGGGCAAACTAAGGAAGGCAGCAAAACCACACATATAGTCATAAATTGAATATACCCATGACTGCTCTCACTGAGCCCAGCTGAACCAAAGCACCCCACATACGTTCTAATAAACTCATTTATCCTCCAAACAGAATATTTTCTCAAAAATGCCACTGGTGATCCTTAACTTGCATCACAGTACCTTTGTGCGTGGCTAAAGATGCTCAAACACACTCAATCAAAAGATGGATGGTAACAGCCTGGTCTGTAGCTATGCCTGAAACTTGCCCTTGTGCTTGGGAACGCTCCTTACAAATATATCATCTAACCATAGAGACACAGCCTTTGTGTCCTCTCTACACACAAACTAGACTTGGTTTCCCTCTAGGTAAGACCTTCATGCCTTATTGTAATGACTTGAGTTTGGTTATCACTTGATTTACACTTGATGTTGTAGAAGATTTGTTTGCAGGGAAAAACTGTTGATTTGTTTGCAGGGAAAAACTGCTGAAGCCACACAAGCACAGCACCGACACCACCACCTTGCAAAGCACATGGTTAAGGTTAAGCACAAGAGGATCCTTCACTGACAGGAAAAAAATAATTTCCTTACTGTAGTTACACGCAGTCACACCTCTCTACGGAGAGAGAGTCCATCTCTCTGTGGATCTCAGAGATCCACTCTGAGCTTACAAATGTAAGTGCACCTTGATCTGCAGCAGGCAGCACAGGATACAGCTGCAGAGCCAAGCTGGTTCCTCTGCCATTTACTGAGCCCAGGCTGTGTCCACTCAGCACCAGAGCTGTGATCTGTTCTGCAGCAGAGACATACACAGCATAAGCAGGACCTCAGTTAAACCATGGCACGTTTAACAGTTCAATCCTCACTTTGCTCCCCTAAGTTACACCCAACAATCCTCTGGAGGATGATGTTACCAAGCTCTACCTTTCCCACTCTGCTTATATACTAATGTTGGGCACTTCTTTAATCCACAAAACAGGTCAGTTCTTCTGAGTTATTAGTTTCTACATGTTTTCTCTGAAAGAAGTAACCACAACCCTACACTGTGGCTCCCCAGTAGATATGACCAGAGCAAAGGATATTAGACAAGAATGACTTTTGTAGGGAAACATCACACAACTTCACAACCTCTTGTAATATTTTCCAAATGCTCTCCACCTTATTAAGGAAAATAAAGCTTTAAGTTACTCCAAAGGCATCTTAAGGACTTTTGGTTTCAAGTGAGTCTTATTCACTTTGCAATTCTGTTTTATATTCTGCCAGCCCATGTGTAATAAAAATCAGGGAGCAATTTCAGTTTTAAATTTCATTTGCCACATGTGATTCCATTTACCAACTAAATCTCAAACCTCTCTGAGTTCCTTTTGTTCTCTACAGGTTGTTTATTACTCCCCATAGTTTTACACAATCGCAGATTTTTAATAAGTTACATATTTCCATCCTTCCCAAGAACGCTAACGGGGAAGTTAGGTGTTTACTGACTATCTTTCCTAATTGCTACAGTTGCTATCATCTCAACATATTTCTATTAATCTTAATAAAAATTGTAATAAATAAATAATAGCGCACTCAAACTTGCCATGTCTAACAGTATGGACATAGAAATTACCATGGATGCTGGTCTAAAAGTCTTTTCTGGATGCCTGGTAGTTGGAGTTTACCTTTGCTCCACTACCTTCCCCATGTGTCCCTGCTCCCATAGGGAAAAGACTGACCTGGCCTAAGATAAAGCAAGTTAATGCCTGCCCATCCTGCTGGGCTGCTGATGCCCTAGGCCAGCCCTTCTCTAACAGTTTCTAAACGAATTCCAGAAGATCCTGCTGACAGTGCATATGTCCTGCTTTTCTATTTCTGATCACAATTCATAGAGTCAGAGACAGGTAATCCCATTATCTGATTTGATGATGCCAGTTTTGTTTCACAGTTAACGAATCCCTGCTGCCATTTCAAGACATAATCCTGATTTACTGTGGTATTTGTTATTGCTTTAGCAGAACCTGGTTGGATTAAGAAAAAAGGCTACGACACTCACACAGATAAATTGAACATCCATAGTTACAAATGCTGGAATTAAATAAACAGACCGAAATAACTAAAAGTTTTGGAGGGGACATAAAGCATCATGCTGCAGGACCTAAATCAATCTAACAAAAGGGATGAAATTCTCCTCCTGGCCAGATCACAACATAAACATCTACTGCAGTATGGCTTGCTTCTTCTTCAGCAGCTGGTGTTGGTCACTTTTGGAGATAAGGAACTGGAGCAGATGGATTGTGTGATCTGGAATGGTAGTGACCGTGGCCCAGCATGAGTAAAACTCAGAAAGGCTGTGGCTGCAAAATATCCTGCTCTGAATCTGCTTTTGCAGTTACCAGTGTAAGGAAATGACCGTGGGCTTCGGCACGTGGACATTAGCTTGGTTTCTTGACATAGAAGCAGTCAGGCAAGTTTGTCCTTCCCACTCACAGACAACAAAGAAGCAGGCCACAGCACAAGTACACACTGCAGCAATGCCTCAGCTGTGCCATCTCTTTCCAGAAGGGCCATGAAGAGCTGCAAATCACAGGCATGCAAACACATGTGTTCTTTCCCCATGTCATCAAATTCCTGACAAATTTAAGGTGCACCAAATCACAGTATAAAAACTAATATGGACAGAAAAGCTTCTATCATAAAAACTGACATGCCAGCAATTAGAAAGTGGAATAATCTACATTGAAATTATCTCATTTCCTCTTTCCAGTTGTTGTAAAAATGTCTTTTGTACTTCACCTGTTTTGACTGATGCTTGGCTGAGTGAATGCTGTGCTTTTCAGGGGAAATTGTTTTGATAGCACAGCTATTCTTTTAGCTGTTACTCCAAAATTCTCAGCCCTACAATGAAGTGTCTTGCCAAAATAACTTGGGCTGCAAATCCTTCTCCACAAGCAGATCTTCCCATAAAATAACTACCAAGAAGGAGGTAAAGTCTAAACAAAGCAATAATCACTGCATTGTCTGATCTTATGCTCAAGTTGAACTTAGACACAAAGTAATTACAAATGATTGGAATTTGTCTTGACCAGGATTTTAAATTGTGGCATCTCATTGCAAAATATACTTCTTTGCACTGAAGGCAGCGTACAGTAGGATACAGTAAGATACATCTCGCTTCCCATTAGCAGTCTAGAAGCCAGCAATCTATCTTAGGCAGCTATTTTAGGAGAGAACAAATCACCCCCAACAGTGAAGCACTCTCTCCCATCTGTTAATGACAGGCCTCGATAACCAATTTAGAAGGCATGCCCAGCTTTTAGAAGGCTAGAGCTAGAAAAACGAATCCTTAGGTTTTGGATTCCAGGAATCAGATGAACAACTAGGCTGGGACAGAGGTCTGGTTTTGTTTGATTTGATTTTTAAGAAATGGTTTAGCATTTCTTAATTTTACAATAGAAAATTGGTTTTATTCTGATGGATCTGGAGGAGACAGAAGCTTATTGTGTCCAGGGCAAATCTGTTACCAAATCTTGCTCCTTTTTCTACTTGAGAATTTTGTGACAGGAGTGATTTCATTATAAAAATCAAAATTCTCCCATCTTTTACTCCAAAGAGGATTACTCAAGTTTTCACCACAGTATTTTTAATTGACAGCCTATCACTACATAATCATTAATAGCTTTGATCAGTCTACTCTGGACACACTACAACTCTCTAGGCTGATCCCTATGCTGAGAAGCCATGCCTAAGATAGTGAAGGCATTCCACACTTAATTTTTTTCCTCCCAAGTTGCTGCTTCAGACAGGAAAACCTGGTAAGAATTAAAACCAACATAAGCAAGCACTGAGGTGTGAAACTCACCAATGGGATGCATGTAGCTGGAACATGCAACCTCCATTCCCCACTGCCAGCAGTACCCAATCAAGCCAGACCATTAGTTTCTTCTAGCAGAGCCTAAAGTGAGCTCTCTGCCACCTGAGCTGATGTCCATCAGTGGATGCCTCTATCTCTAAAGCTGTACTGCCCTCAACAAGCACTGCAGTGTGAAAAACATCCTAACCAAGCCTGCACAGCATTTTTCAGCAGAATCATTCTCTGCTCCATGTAACCTGTAATTTTATCACAGCACAGACTCTTGTTTCTGAAGAGTAGAGGATGAGGAAGGATGTGGCACAATACCCACCTGTCTTCTGTACTCCCAAGTCGGGTCATACACTTTCCATCCATTTTCAGGGAAAACCTCTTTGTACTCAAAGGCAAAAAGTGGCTGAAAGAAAGAAAATTTACCTTTAAGAGCCCACTCAGAGCCCATTTATAGAATGTTTGATATCTCAAATAGTAATTCATGACTGACCCTTCTTTTTCTCCACCATCACTTTTCTTTCAGGGTTCTATAGAAAAGATTAACACTCTCACTGTAGCAGGTAATTAGTACAACAATATACCTTCCAGTATGTCCCTGATCTTGCTTGGCTATTACCTAGTACTTCACAGACAAAAGAAGTTTGCTATTAAGGGGAGAAGATAAAACTACTTAGGCAAGAATGCTCTTACAGATTAACAACCAGAGCCTTTTAACCAGCATTTGAAACAATTGCAGTGTCATAACATTAGAGAACATGGAGGCTGCATTCCAGATTTGGGGCACTGCAGTCACCATTAGCTGTGAACCCCTGATGGATGTCACAGCTATTTGAGTACTTTCCCTCTGTTACAAGGCTTTATCAGTAAGTCATTCCCCATGCATGAAAGAAGGCACTGTAATACATTTTTCCTGTTTCCTATATGATCTAAACTCCTACAGAATTAAGTTTAAAACAGATTTGAATACCAGCACTTCTCATCCCTCAAGAAAATGCACCCCACGTGAATGCTGTATTAAGTAGATGGGACAGAACAAAACAGTTTACTGCTACTCTGTGTCCTTTGGCAAAAGCTGAAGAGAAAACACTTACTAGATTATTTGAAACTGGAAAAGCATATTTCATTAGGTTCTCAAATATGGATCGTCTAGTTCTCCCTTCAGGCTTATGAGCAAACCGCAAGTTTCGAATATCCTAGGGGAAGAAAGAGGGAAATCAAGTTGCAAATTTCTGAACCACTTCAAAATCCAAGGAAAATCCAAAAGCCAGAATTCAAAACGGAGTCACATGACAATGCTCCTTCTAGCACTGATTTAATACTTTAAACATTGTTGTGTTTCAACCTTGGGTTTGTTTGAGGGGGTTGTCTACAGTCTCCAACAACAGCAGAGCAGCTGAGGGAGGGCACATCTGTGCCTGACAACAGCATCTTGCCCTCATATGAAGCTCTCTACCTGCTGAAAGTCTTTGAGAGCCCTGCTCAGGAAAAAGCTATGTTTGACCAGCAGGACTTTTGTGAAACAGACTTCCTTGGCTCTCACTGAGCTCTCACGCCAAGCAGTGCCATAAGACCACTTGGAGGGGATGGCCTAACAAAGTACCTCCACAGAGCTACTGCACATAGAGGCCCCAAGAACAGCCAGCTGGGTGCAAAGTATCCAATGCCATCTCCCTTTAAAGCTTCCACCTCTCAGAGCACTCAAGAGGATGTCTTGAAACCAAGAACTCCTCCACTTTGTCTAAACTGTGCTGCTGTGCAAAAAGAGGTTATTCAGGACCTCCTTTCCATAGTCATCTACAAAACCAAATTTGGAAAGTAAATAAAACATCTCTAAGTTTTTCCAGCCAAGCCAGCAACTAAAATGCTTGCAGTAAAGAGTCTAAAACTCATCAACAGGAAATGAGCTATCAAGTTCAAGTACATAAAGTTGGTAGAGCAAGTCAGAGAACGAGATAAACAGCTGAAGACTTTGCTTCCTCACAGGGATTACATGACTGGTCTCAGACAGAGAACTTTTCAGGACGCATAAGATGTACCTGTACCACTCTGTTATTGCACTAAGCTGCTGTGCATATCCCAGTGAAGCAGTCCAACATATATAAATATGCTATAAAGGGCCAAAACACCCATCCTATAGTCTGTGCCTGAGTTTCCCATACATGATGATACCATTCACTCCAAACCTGACCAAGTGTGCTTTTAGACAAAATGGCTGAGGACTAGGAATCCAGATAAAAACAGGGAACAAATTAGCTTGCCAGCACAAGCACCCCACCCTATGTTAGCCAGGGCAGATTATGACTCTCATAGGACAAGGGAGCAGCTGGATTATTTGGTACAGATTGCAGTAACTGGTCTTGACTCAGCACACCCACAGCTTGACAGTCTGCTTAGCTTCCTGGTGCCTCAAAATCACAGCAGTGACCACAGCACTTTGGGATTCCTATTCAGTCCTCCATCTGCTCTTATCCATCATCCTTTTAGAATTGAGGGGCTCTGAGAAGCTCTAAGCAGCCTAAGACCTACAAGGTTCTGAATCCAGCTCTTCCTGTGTGCTCACTGAGGGAAGCAGAAGGGCCATGCCATCCAGAGATAGGGATTTAGGAGGGGAGATGGTAACTTTATCTACTCTGTGGGTCTATAGTAAGCAGACATGAGGAAGCAAATTGTTAATTTTTACTGCAGTTTGTATTTCCAGTTATTCCAAGGGTTCTTGAGAGGCACATGTGAAATATGTACTGCCTGGAAAGAAATGAAAGAACAGCCCTGATGAGGACTGAAGGCTACTCACCAGTCCCTCAAGGCAAAGCACTGCAGCAGGTGGACATGAGCTAAGGATTTAGGGGCGAAACATGCCCCTTTCTTGCCCTTGAAATGCAAATGAGTGAAAGGCCTACTGAATTCCACAGTAACTGGAGTCTACCTGGAATAAACCTGGTGGGCAAGCCTGAGAAATGAGGAGACCTACACTTCCATGATGAATGAAAGCTAGTGCCCAGCACAAAGCCTGAAAAAAAGTTTGGATCTCTTCTTGAATGAGGGGAGAATACTGAAAGCTTCTTTTAAACTTGTGTTTTTTGAGACCTGTGAAGTCATACTGACTGAAACATTTTGCAGCACTTCCTATGGTACCACAAAGACAACCTTTAAAAATATATGTTCCTGTTCCCCTATTGTAAAACACAGATAAAAGTTTACCTTGCACACAATCTCCAGCCCATAGGAATTTTCACCACGACTGGAAGCACCTCCAATTTTCTCCACTCTGTTGATTACACCTAAAGACGCATCTAGGACAAAAGGAGGGTCCTGTAGACAGTTGAAATTTGTGAGTTTAAAAAGGGGAGGGGGAAAAATCCCCAGCTCCTGCTCCCTTATGTCTATATTCCCAAACATATAGCCACATTTCACACAGAAATACTCTCAAACAACACCCCGGTCTAAAGATTGAAAAGGTACCAAAAGCAGATTATTTCAAAAGCTTACCCGTTCCATGCTTTTAAAATACAGTCTATAATTGGTAACAGTAAGGGTTCCTCTGATTGCTCCAGTGAAGGGGCAGATGTAAGTAACATCCTTAGCTTACAGAAAAAAAAAAAAAAAAAGAAAAGAAAATGTAAATTTCATGGTTAATTTATGGGAGAAAAATTATGCCAGCAACAATATTTATGGGCTGTACCTTGCAGATGATAAAATTAAAACAAGCTTAATCTGTGGTTCTAGCCTAGAGCCAACTTGCAAGCTTCAGTTCTGTGGAGAAGGTAAGAGTTTGGGTAGAGACAGTACCATCAGCCAGAATCCCACATTTGCACAAAACTTCTACCCCTGTCAACAGGGGTGTTTAGTGCAAACTCTTTGCTCTTACTTCTACCCCTGTCAACAGGCCAGTGTTTAGTGCAAACTCTTTGCTCTTACAGCCAGTAGCTGAGACCATCATGCATGAAAAGAGGAGACCACTCGCGCCTGGATGCACACATTTGAGGTTGACAGCAATCTGCATTGAAGCTAAGGATTGTGCCCAAGATGGTTTGTGCCACCAGGGGCAGGAAAAGGCAGTTCCCACACATGTGGTTTTTTGGATGCTTGGGTCCTTCTGTACACCTTTGCCTCTGGATTCAGCCCTGGGATGAAGGCCCTCATGCTAAAAGCCAGCAGAGCTACAGTGCTTTGCAGGAGCCATGAATCTGTGTAACAGCCAGCTGCTGGTGATCTTAGGCCTGAAGTCAGAGATCAAGTTACTCTGCACAATTCAATTATTTTTGAGCCTGAGTGACGGTGACTCAAAACAGTCCCCTTCTTAAATGGCCTCAAACATTTCTCACTTGTTCCAGCAAAGGGAAAGAGGTGCTGCTGGCTTTCCACAGCAAACACCTCTAACTGCCCTTCTGTTTTGTATCACTTAAAAATGCCAAGATTTAAGTTGTTGCCTCCCCACCTCTGCTGCCTATCACTTCTGCCACTGAAGCAGTTGTCTGGCTGTGTTGTGGCAATGGTTTACACTATCACCAACAAGTAATGACACCCCTCAAAAACATAGAGGAGACCCGCTGAGCTGCCAGATCCATGAAAAAATTCCCTGGATCATCTGAATAACCTCAAGCCTCCCAAGCCCTAGGGGACCCATTTTGCAAGGGCTGTGCCAGGAGGATGGCTTGCCCCCCACCCAGGAGACAGCCACCATGAACACGAGGTGTGAGGCTACTGGGGGTCAGAATGGAAACCTAAATTTCTTCCTCCTTTATCTCATGAGATTTGGCCCAGAGGGGGAGAGAGAAGTCTGCCTTATTCCAGGGCACTGGCAAATCATATAACTAAATGAAAGAACAGCCCTGATGAGGGGCTTAAGTCAGCTCTGCTTCGGCATTGTCTTCATTGACTCTCAAGATCTGGATGTGGAGAAAGATCCTCAAAACATCAGAAGTGACTGATTTGGAGCAAAATATGTAGCACACAATATCTGGTTAAAAAGAAATAAAATATACATATCTATAAAAAACATGCTAGTAATTCCACTATTTATTTATTTATATAAATTTACATGTATTTGTTTGAAGGACAATTAAACACAAAATGCTTATAGCCATTTCTAATTAAACCAAGTGTTTCATTAGTGTCCAATTATGAATCACTTCTTTTCAAAGGCTAGTTTGACAGAGGTTTGAAAGCAGACTCAGAAAGCATAACAAGGGTGAGGGCAGCCTGCCTGGTTTTTCCACTGGAGTTCCCATTATTCAAAATGCAATTTTGAAATGCTTAAAAAAAGCCCAGCAAAATCCACTAATAAGAAAAGCATGCATTTACATCTGAAAAGGAGCAGGATTTCTGGGTATAGAGGAAAGGTGCTAGAAAAATGTTTTCCAGGTAAGGAAACCCAGGCACGATCTCAAACACTGGCCTTGCCAGCATGTAAGCCACACCACCTTTCACATTTGCATTTTATTAGCCCGGTTTCCGAAGGAAACAATTTTACTTAATTACACTGCGCATGTACAAATGTACCTACACACATGGCTTGTCTGACCTTAACCCTGCCACAGCTGCATGATTTCAGCAGTCTCTACTTGATAAACAGGGATCTCCAAGGCATGAAAGTGCTTCACTGTTTGTGGGAATGAATGCCAGGTATAATAGAGAGGTTGTAGTGGTGCTATCACCACAGGAAAGCCTAATGAGCTCAGCCTTTGGTATGTATAAGAGAATACATATGGGAGAAAGAAACTGGAAACCAGATTTACTAATTCCCCTGCTAGTGGAATTCCTGTCTTTTACAGGCCAATCTTACCCTAGATTATTGGGTTGGCTGAAAATATTTTTTCTTCCCTTCCCTGTAAAATACAAGGAGAATTACATTTGCCTTCCTTCACACTTTTAACAGGAAACAATTATTGCTGATGAATAGCAAAGATTTCCTTTTTGCTGGCTTTAGCTTCTTGCTGGAACAGGCAGCTGCTGTCTGGGCTACTCCAAAAGCCACCCAGTGTTGCAGATTTACGTGGCTCATCACACTATTTGCCAACAGATAAAACACTGGTGACTCTGACCTCTTAAACCATTCCCTAGGACCTCTTAAAAATACTGCCTCACTGTTAGACCTAACAGCATCTGTGGAGTGAGTTAGATATCAGTCTGCAGTGTATGGTTATAGTACGAGTTCAAAGTCCTTAGACCTCTGAGGAAAGAGGTTGAGAAAATGATTAATTATGAAGGCGGGTTGTTTGGAGGTTTTCTTCCTTGTTTTTATATTCCTGTTGACAGGTGCATTCTTTTTCAGTTTTCATTTTTTGATTTTTTATGTTTAGGACTGAAGTTGCACTCTTCCTTACCATTTTAAGGGGAAGGCAACATGTTAAAAAAGCAAATGCAAAATCTTTCACAGAAAACTAATCAAGAGGCTTACTCAAGCCTTCAGAATGGAGAGCATCAGCAAATCTGATGCATGTCAAAATGTCCGGATGAAAAAAGAAAAAACCCATCCCCCATCACAGTAAATTCCCTGCAAAAGCAGTGTATCCTTTCCTAAAGCCCATGACAGAGATTTGACACATAATTGTGCTGTGTCAGCCTAGGAAGTTACCCTGTGGCAAGGACAAACTGAAACAGTTGATCCATGTCCTCTCGGGAGGCAGCAAATGCAGAGCTGTACAACTCACACCCCATCACTCAGGGTAAGAACATTGAATTGCTTTGTACTTGCTGTGTGCAAAAAGAAGACACAGTTACCTTGGCCCATGTGCTGGGCAATTGCTCAATTAATGAAACAATCTGATCTTGGCTCCCAAAATATCTGCAATGTGCTGTTGTTGGTCAGTGACCGCCAAGATATTTTGCTCTGTGGATATTCTACTGTTTGTCAGCAAACAATAAGGAATTTCCTCTTCACGTACCCATGTCTTTAATGGTTTCCCCTGGCAGCAAAGGTGGCTCTTCCATTTCAGCCAGTTTATTGGCCTCCCTCAGGACCTAGGCAAAAGATACAAGTACAAACAGGAACTCATTATGTTTTCATAAACCAAGAAATTTACACTTACAGGTCAACAGTATCAAGGACAACAAATATTCAAAGATCTTGAAGTACTGCCTAGGGTCTCTTCAGAGGCCAACACCAGGCTCTGTACTTAGTAGCACACTTCCAAGGTGTCCTTTTATGCTCCAACCTTCTCTTGCCCAGGCCACCTTCACAAGTCAAATTCCCCCACGGCTGTGGACAGAGCCAAAGGAATCAGTTCCTTTCCCCATTGAAGCACTCACTGATTACCACAATGACATGAATACTCAGCAGAGAAATTTCTAGTTTACACTGAGGAAAACTGAAAAGGACACCTTGGTCACTCCACTGTGCTCAGTGAGGGTCTCACAGCTGCAAAAGTCCTGACTTGACTCAGTTATAAAGGTACTATTTTGACAGGTAGGTATAGATAGGCGGTACAGTTGTGATTTTTTTTTATTGGCTGCCAAATGACCCCTTCTTCATTTTCCTTTGGGTTCATGTTATACCACAGAGCTTGACTTCTCAGACCTATGATTGCATTTACACACAGGTTTTCACAAGAACAGCTGCTATCATGAGCAGATGGACATTTTAGGAAAGCACGGCTGTAACCTGAGGTCTAAATCTATAAGAACTAGGAGAGAAATACAAATATAAGTGATCAAGATTAAGGCTGTCTGTGTAGCCAAATGTAGATGGATTTAATCATGTTGTCCCTGCCCCTGGACAAATGACCACAACCTCAGCAGTACAGTTTGCTCAACCTCTTAAAACAGACAGAGAGCAGGTAAGTTAGTCCAGACTCTGCTTCATGCTGTAGCAACCACAAAACTTTGACTTCAAGGTTAGTGTGTGTTCCACCTGCTGAAGACAGGCAGAGGGAGCTCACTGCTGCTCACAGCTGAATGTGCAGGCTCACCCAAAAATGCCTTTTTTTTAATCATAATGCAAGGAAAGAGAAAAAAACTTGCTTCAATTTGGTATCAGGAAATCCCTGCAAAGAAAATTCAAAGACATAGCCTAAAGTGGCATTCTAGAACCTGACACGTCTGTGGTCAACTTTCATGTAGGATCAAGCCAGAGGGAGAGCCTCAGGGAAGAAAAATTCCCTAAACTATGCAAAAAATTGGAAACGAACCCAAAGAAAGGCCTTGCCACAATAAGAGCACATTCCAGCATTTTCACACAACAGATTGATGCATAGATGAAAAGATTAACAAGATCAAAGCCTTCTTGAGAACAAGATGTACATTTTAAAAAGTGCATTCAAAAGACTTTTAGAAAAAAAAATTAATAATAAAAGCAAGTACAGTCCTGGCTTCCTAACAGAAACCTCCCAACTGCACCCACTTAGATCGAGTCTTACCAGGGAGGCTGTAAGAGCAGCTGGGCTGGGGTCCACAGGATGAGTACAGAGAGGTCACCACTGACAGAACTCACACTGGCAGCAACTTGCCGGGAAGCTTCTCTTCCCCCACATCAGCAACAGCAGTAAAAATAAGGTTTTGCTGGTATAATGAGCAGAAATCAATGTTGAGGACTTCTTGTCAGCACAGCTGTGTTGGCCAAAGATCACACACCCCATCAAAGCCCTGACTGAGGGCCTCCCTGACAAAAGCCTGTGATGTAGACCCACTCTCAACTCCTGTGCGTCCAATTTTGCGCTTGAGTAACAGCCCTGAAATTAGCAGGGTAACATCTGGATTATGATAAATGAGATGGAAGCTTCTGGCTAATTAGCCCATAAGTGGTGGTCATCTTTTTGGCCTTTTATCTTGGAAGGACATGAGTGAAAATACACTCTGCATTCAGAACATGATCACAGCTTCTTTGAGAAGGTCCGTACCCCACACGGGCAGCAGCTGCTGCCAGGATCACTTCGGTCAGCAGCTGGACTCACTGCTCTCCTGCAGATGTCAGCGGGAGCACGTCCAGCAGTAAACATTTGGGGGACTGGCTTGTATCTCAAGCCAAAACAAATATGAGGTAAGACACATAGAAAGCACTCGCTATGACAAACATCTGCTGAGGTGGCAGAGGTGGGTGGTGCTCAGGTGGGTTTTAAACCCTGTCCTGCAAGTGGGGGAGAGAAGGAGGGAATAGGCTAGCAGTATGCAAGACAAGGACCTCCATGTCAACATCATTCTCTGAAGACAAGGTTGAAAGTATTTTCAATTTAAAAAGTATCTCTTCTAGGTCTAATAAAATCCATCTGTTCACTCACACTTCTCTGAAATGTCCCCAGGATCAGAGGAAAGGGTTAGCAATCCAAACCTGTGCTCACTTCAACCCAGGGCAGCACATGGCTGGCTTCCTGGAAGCACAGCACTTCAAGGTCTGCCTCCTTGCCTCCCCTCTTATTATTTCAGAGATTTTTGCTACAGTCTTGAGGACTAAACTCATTTTCACCATCCCTCAAGTGATTTCAGCACAGTACCTATCTCAGGTAACAAAGCACCGACTCCATGGTGATTTCAAAGGTGCAAGCACATAACCCCTGGAAAATCGCCATCCTTTCCACAAGGCTGAGACAGACATGGTTAGAAAGCCCAGGGCAAACACTTCTCTCTGTTGTGCCAGTCTGTGCACCGTCTGCTCAGCAGTAGATTTTGAATGAGCCTCTAGTTGGAACACTGGCGCTTGAAATCCAGTCTAGCAGAAACCAAGAAATGAATGGTAGGCATTTTCCTGAAACCCACTTCCATCAATGGAAATAAAAAATTGATAAAATTGATTCAGAGAAATACAATCTGTGTGGGGCTGAAAACGCAGGCAGCAGGCAGGAGAAGACGTGCGCAGCATCAGCCAAGGACAGGGGCCACCAGCAGGTAAGAAAAGTGGGTGGATAAGAGGAGTTTTGGAAACAGATCAAGGAGAAAGTGGTATGGGACAAAGCACATGAAGCTCTGAGATGACGTCAGTGTCATAAATGGGCCCTTTGCGCCTTATATGACTAAGGAGATGACATGAAAAGCCCTTCCATCTTACTGCCAATCCTCCTCTCCCCCTCAAAATCCAAAAACGGTTCATTAAACTGTGAGAAAAATCTTTTTTTGTACATTAGCCTATTTTCAAGACTCTAAAAATAACACTCTTGGGCCCAAATTTAGCCCTCTGCAAACCTTACAAAATTAAATTAGGAGCACCAGTAAAGCGAGGAAGCAGGGAATGGAGCCAGGGACATGACTGCGGCAGCCTGGCTGCAGGGGGGGACGGCAGCTGCTGATACATAAATGCTACTGAGGCAGGTACCACATATGCCTGCAGCTGAAATGTGCCACCTCCGTGTGCCACCAGCCTTTGAAATTGTTCAGTGGGAATAAAACCAAAGAATTCTTAGAGATCTGCAATGAGGAACACATCCAGAGCTGGGCAAATCATTATTACTTAGGAATAGGACCACAATGACTTAGAATTACACATGGCTCTTTCTGTCACAATCATCACTAAGATGGTTTCTGTAAGAAACAGATACAATGACCAAAAACCAGTGGAATACTCTGCCTTGCCTCAAAGTCAAACCAGGTTTTCATTATCTTTTCCCCACAAAAATGCTATGCTTGGTAACTGAATCTTTGGAGAAATGAAGTCCTGTTACACACCAGAACAGCCTTTATTTCTGTCTTCTTTTACCAAGTAACATCATGTACCCATCCCACCTGTCAGCAGCTCTCCCTCTAGATGAAACAGCTCTCTAAGAGTCTGAGAATGGGAGTACCTTAGAACCTAAACACATGTCCTGGCTCAGCTCAGAGGGTGTGAGAACTTTGTGCCACCACCTACCTTTGTCCTCTGCTTAAGCAGCAACTTGGCAGAACAAACCCACACGGCTACATCCAACAACTACTTCTCTACTCCAGGATCCCACCTTGTGTAAGCTCCAGCACAGTCACCCCCAGCTGAAGGTGCAGAGCTCTCTCATGCCCTCCCAACTACTGCCCCCAAGACAGGGAAACTGCAGTTTTGTTGAGGCAACCTCCAGATCTAAGCAACAAAATCATGACCTCCTTTGCTTGCATGTATGGGGTCAGGGAAAGATATTTAGGATCTGCTAAAAAGGTAAGACTGCTGCAATTCAGGGTACTGCAGTTCTGGCAAGTCTCTCCAACCACATGTTCACACTGCCTCCTAACACAGCAGCCAGCATGCTGCTACAAAAATCCCTCTCCTGGATGATGTTCCTGCACAATTTGTGCACACAGCTCATCCTGAGCAGCTGCAGCCAACAGGGGTGGTACAGAGTGCAATGGCAAGCACACTCTATGCACAGGTCTTAGAGGTCTGTGCACCAGGGAACACTGGTCTAGAAAGACTGAGAGGGTACATGACACTCTAAATTCAGAGTTTGCTTTTTGACCATGAAGGAAACAGCCGATGTGCTTTCCTGTTGTGCTGCCTGGTGAGGTGCTTGCCTACCAGCGATGCTGCACAGCCTGGCTGACGACCCCCATCCCGCACTGGCTGAGCCAAGCCAGGACTGCCTCCTCCTGCCCTCCCTGCCAGTGCTGTCACTGCTTCAGTGTCTAGCTCAGTCAAGATGCCCGGGGTCCTCTTTATGGCTTTTATAATGGAAGTTTTTCCATAACCTGGATCATTTTGCCAGGACAAGCTTAGAGTGTGACTACAGGAGTGAAGGCAAGCAAAACCCAGGCAGGAGAGACTGAGCAGCTTGAACCAGCCAGGGAGAGAGTCATTTTATCCCTGAACACTGCATAAGCCCCCTGACAACCAAGATGCATGAGGAGAGCACCTGAGGTCTCTTCTAGCCATCTACCAGGTATACTTTTGTAACTTTCTCCTGAACGTTTGAGTCCTGAAACCCACTTTGGCTTCACAAAACTTAAGGGGAGAGAGGTTTGTGTTACCAAATTGTTGTGTAACGGTTTTCACAAGTCCGCAAAGATTCTTCTACTCTGAATCACAATAAAAAATGAGCAAAAGGAATCTTTTTTGGCTTAGACAATATTAAAATGTAGCCTTTTTTGTAATTTTTTTCCTTTCCTCTGAGTTAATCTCTCCTTGGTAACCTCCTACACACTCCAAGTCACTGCACATTTTGAACAGAGTTGGTGTGCATAAAGCCACAGCACTGGTTCGACACGTTCAATCCAACAGCATGAACACCTTGCATCTGTATTACTCCTTTCCACAAAACCATGGCTGCTCCATCTACTGAGAAGACAAGCTCTCCAAGCTGGGAACTGCTTTTGTTCCAGCTACACAGTCCTGTTTTGTTTCCTACAGCAGGAAGGCAGTCACTTAACTGGTTCCTTGACATAAACATATATAACCTGCCTGTACAGACAAGTATTACACACGCACCAAGTCCCCTTGCTTCTGCAGCCCCTGAACTTGGATTTGGCATGTCTCTGTCTACCTTGTGAGCAAGTACTGGTCAGCAGCAGCAGGTGAGAGACATGCTGCAGGGACAAGAATGCTCATGTTGTACGTGTACAAAAAACATAAGGAGAGAAAGAGCAGAGTTTAAAAAAAATCTATCTTTTTAAATATGGAATTGAAACTCAAAAGCCAAGTGAGAGGTTTAATCTCCTATAGGAAAATATCTCGCTGATACTTCATACTTAAAGGACTGTCTGGGAATATTCTGGTTGTACTTAACATATCTAAACTTTCCTTTGCTCCCTTTTTTTTAAATGTCTTTAAATGTCTGTCTCAAAAAATGGAAAATGATTAATTGCCCTCCTTAATCACAATTTTTGCCACTTTGCAGGCAGCATTGTCAGTAAGCTGCAGGAATACCCATTTCACCTGAAACTGAAGAACTACACCTGTGCTGGTCCCCTGAGGCACTGTGTAGCAGTCAGTGGAAAGCAGGATACCCAGGAGATGCACCTTTAGGGTTAGTACCCTTCCTCCCACTGAAGGCTAAGAACTAGGGTAAAGGAATGTCAGTACAGACCTGGAAGGGCAAATCGCAATTCTTGTCCTTCCTTGTGGTCAGCATAGCAAAACCCAATCTCCTGGACATCCCCAAACAACTGGGCAGTCATATCCTACGCTTTTCAGAGAAATACAAATGTACTGTGTGCAGAGAGGCATCAGGGAATGACCCAAGTCAGATACAAATACTGTATGGATTCAATTTTAAAAGGCATGACTCCAAAGCTTGTAAGACAGGTTGTCTTAGCTGAGGTATAAAAGACAGCTTTTGTGTCAGAGCTGGCTCTTGTCTGCTCTGGTCACAAAGAATCACATAAGGGAAGTCAGCCTTCCTGCAAAGACAGCCATAGGATTACTTTTACATATTTGATTAATTTATTAACTTTATTTGTAAATTAATAGCAAAACATATACACTTACATAATTAATGCTTCTCTGCTTTAAATGTCTTTTGGGGGGGTCTCAAACCATGTTCACCTATTCCTTCCCCTGAACTGCCCTACCACTCCATCCCTTTCCTCTTTCATGGCTGTTTCCATCAGTCAATCAATGAAGGACAGTGCCACTATGGCAGGTGCATCAAGATTTATCATTATTCCAATGATGGTGTAAAAATGTCTGAAACAAAACAGATAGAGAAGCTCTTTCCATTCATGCCAGAAAAAAAAATCCCTACAGAGGTGTAATTCTGTCCAGCTGGCATTGACAGAAGCTGCAGAACTGACACAGATCTGTGCAGAAACAAAATGAGTATGGTTCTGTAGACAGTTTTTCACAGGTGGATAGGTTTCTTCTCTAAATGAAACATTTCTTACAACAAGAAAAAGGGCACATTTTTCCTGGCATTTCACTGCTAAGGTGCTTCTGTACTCTAAGTGCTCAACCATCAGGACCACAGAACAGAAGCCATGCTTACTTGACTGCAAACACTGCACTGCACTGAGGAGAATTTCAGCTGCCATTTATGGCTATTTCAAGAGTACTTGGAGAAGATTTGTGTGCTAAGAATCCTACTGGAAATGCAATAAAACATAAATCAAGGAAGCAAATGGACTTTGTTGATTATTTTTGAATCATTAGGAATACCACAGGAGAAAGACTATGGGAAAGAACAGAAATATCTCTGCCTGACTGAGGCACAGGGACTTTTCTGAGGATTATGACCAGATGGTTTGAAAAACTATGTTAGAGACATTCAGAGCTGCAAGATATTAATTGCAGGGAAATGCTTATGTCTTATTCCTTTGGGATATTAAAAGTTCAAAGGGTAAAAGACAAAACACCGCGGACACATGGATCATTTCAGAAGAGGACACAAAGAATCAAATATACCGTCCAAAGACCACATCAAGCCCATTCAGCTCCTAAGAGAGCACTTGGCCAAAGGCAACCTCCTAGCTTGGTTAAAAAAAAAAAAAAACACAAGAAGTACTTAAGTTATCAAAAAATGTTCTGACAACAGATCACGTATTACACTACCCTAAAGACAGTAATAACATACAAAGTACACTGCAACTGCCTTTTAACTACTCCTTCCCGACATGACTAAAAAAAAAACCAAATCACAAACTGTGATCTCTACCTACCATACATGTTTTGAGAAAGCATAAAAGTGCTTGAGAAATCACTTGGTTACTTACCACTGTTCTTGAAAATCTTTCAAAAGAAGCTGAAGGTTATTGTATTTAAAAAAAAGAAATACAGTCCCTAAAGTAATATAAAGGGACTCTTCTGCAGGAGGAAGCAGCCACCATGCAGTGTTTCCCTGGGGTTTCCTGCTTTGTTTTTTCCACGATGTTCTTCTCCACTCAGACCCGAATGTCCAGTGACAAAGAACAGCCTCTCTGGGTTCCCTGGGCTGGTGAATCTCCTGGGCCCTCGCTGCACAACTACAAGGCAAAGCTTAGAAGCTCAAAGGAACACATTGTTGAGGGCCACTCGTTCAACCACGGCTGGCTTGTCTCTTCAAGTTTGTATGGCTTGGTGCCTCAAGACAATTCTCTCATTAGGCTCTGACAGAAAGTCGTCATTGACTCAACTCAGCAACACTCCCTGGCACAGAAGGTTGCAGATATTATCTATTCAGACAAGTCCAACATTTTTTAATACAGAACCTTCTTCACTGCCAAGGGTTCCACATACGTCTCAAACCACAACGCCTCTGTTCTCCATGGGCTGCTCGAAATCTTTGGACAGCACATTAACTTGACTATCCTTTATTTTTACTGAATTTTGTTTAGCAAACAACTTACATGCAAAAAGAAGATTAAAAGTTTCAAGGAAACCATTAAACTAATTCAGTGCATTTCATATCAACAGTCTTGAGCGACAGAAAAACACTCTGACCAAAACTAGAGTTATAAATTCTACCAAGTAAAATAAGTCACAGAGTACTGCCTCTGTTACTAAGAATTTCACTTTTGAGTTTGATACAGATAATTACATATTTATAATGAGCAAACAATCATACAGAAGGGAACAAAGATGTTTCATTCCGTGCAAAAACATCTACAGAAAATCAAATCTTGGCAGGCACTGCATGCAATCACAAATCCATGTACTCCCTTTAAATACCATGCTTGTTCATTCCTGCCTGATCTGTCCTTCAGTTTACAAAACTGTAACTAACAGGGGGCAGGGGGGGAAGCCACCTCTTACCTGGTTTTACTCAACAAAAAGAAAATTCTTGCACTTTGTAGCTAGGAGAAATATGGCAGTCAATTAGGAAGAGATGAAAATATTTTTGAGAACATATGAAGGCCATTTGCTCATTCTCCTTAGCTTTCCATTCCTAATAGATGGCAATCATAAATGCTTCCAGAGATTTCTTTCACTGTGCGTTACTCCACATTCAAGCCTTTAGGTACCTCCATATAGGAAAAAAGAGCAATGTTTGCTGTCTTTGCTCTTTTCTAACTAAATGAGCACTTAGGGAGTATTATTTCCATGTAAAGGAGACAGAAAACTGACTGCATCTGGCTTTTTTCCCTATCTAATTTGCATGAAATCAATATTTTGCAACCCAGAGGTTGGCTACTCTGTGGGTTTGTTTCCTCGAAAGAAGTGCAGAAAAGGACTTACTGGGGAGAGGTGCAAGGAGGGAACCAAGATTTTCCATCTCTTGGGATATTTTAAAATGAAAATTACTATAATTCTTATGAAATATGCAGCACTTACTATAAACTGGAGTCCTCAAAAAATGTGGCAGGGGCTAAATTCCAGTCACTGACAGGGCTGTCCTGGTATGACCATGCTTATGGACAAGAGCATCATTCATTCTCCAGAGCCAGTTCTTTGTGCCTTTGTTCATCAATAGCTTAATGCTCCAAAGAAAGGAAGCCCATTTTCCCCAGGCACACAAATGCAATTCGTATGGTCAAAATCAGAATTTCGAGATAGTTAAAACATATTTCCCTGTAAGACTTCCTTGCTTCTCTTCTGCTGCTCTAAGTCCCTCTGTTTGACACCTTTGATAACATAAAGCACTACCTGTTCTTGGATTTGGCCCTTGGACTTTGTCCCTGTGTACAAAGGGACCTATGGAAATACAGCTGGCAGGTCAGGTGAAGGTCACGTCTGCCTGCACAGCTTCCACTCCTGTACAGACACATGAAAATGTGAAGTACACCTCCATGTGAGAACAGAACCAAGCAACAATGCACAGAAATACACGGTCAAGTCTTCATACAGTGACAGCAAAAAGATGAACAGTTTATTCAATTTCACTGCTGCATCACCAGCTCACATCTAGCCAAGTGTTTTGTGACCACAAGTCAATTATCTTCACCATCTGGTGGCTTGTGCAATACAGTCTGTAACTTAATAGCAGTCACAGTCCAGTGCACCGGGAAGGAAAGCTCCCAGCATGGAAGACATCTTTGCATTTGCTGCAAACAACTGCTGCTTACAGGCAGCCTCATGCAAAGAGTCAAGGGCTAGTCTGAAACAGGAATATTTATCTCCATATATTACCACAGAGCTGACTGGCAGGGCCCAAGGTCTTCAAACACCACGGAGGAGCTTAGGCAGAGATTTTGTCATGATTTAGTGCTTCCAAGCTAGCATCACTCACTAACTGAAAAGTCCCTTAAAATCAAAACTGAAAAACATTGCTTAAATGAGTGCTTAGAGTTTAAAACGTTATGTCACTCTCTAAACCCAGCTCTTGTTGAACATGTGTTACACATAACCAAAGCCTCACACACTTCCTGCATTGGCAGGGAGATAGTAATGGAAAAGCTCACTGAGGCTAGTTTTAGTGATTTACAGCAAAGGATGGGGGGGGGGGGGATCACATCTTTCTTCAATATGTTTTTCTACTAACAATAAACGTGTCCTACAAAAAGCTAGTCTAAGCTACTTTGCACAAAAGATAGAGTAAAGGAAAGGTGGCAAAGTCAGTGACTGGCATTTCAGTCAATCCTGCCCAATATCATCTGAGTGACAGGATTCACCTCAATTTTAGAAGTCTGTATCTGGAGATATTATTATCTCTGCACTCTCTCCACAGTCAGAAGAGAAACACATTAGATCTTCAAAACTGCACCTTTACTTGAACCCAGTTAAAGCTGGGATCCACAGAAATTGCTGCCCTGAAAAGTATGTTCCCAACATCTGCACCAAGGACTTCTCTAGCTCAGCTCCACTACATTCTCACCTAACATGGACATATCCTTAAAGCTGAAATAGATCAGATCATAAATGATCTATGTCCTTCTACTGAGCGCAAAGGAATTGTGGTTGGCTAGCTTCAAGGCAGACTTGCCCAAACAGATTTAATCCAGGAAACCTAAGGAGACAGCAACAGTATCCATTTACTGTCTTGGAAGGAAATACTCCTTCATATACCTTTTGTCATGCACCAGTTATGTATATTACAAAATAAACCACATGGGCTTGTCTACAGTCTCTAACCATACACATAATAGACAACAAATTAAAGTTACAAGCCACTCTGTTTCTTCCCATTTCTAACCTTCAAGTTCTGGGAATGCTACAATAATATTCTTGCACCTCATGCATAAACCTACTTACTGCAAATCCACTAATTCCTCGTATATTAAAGAAGAAAATCATTATGTAGGGAACAGTCATGAATGTTCACATGCTTGTACTGGATTCAAAGGAGTATCAGGATTTGTGGATCTCATTGCCCTCAAAGGGGAGAATGGTTTAGTGGTTGCAACAGCAATGCTAACAACTTAAACCACTTTTTCTGAAGGCTGAACAACTTGGCAGGTGACATGGATCTGCTGTAGTTTCATTCTTTCTAGGTGCAAGAAGCAATGTAAAGAAAACAACATATGAGTTTCCATCCTTTGGTTTAAGCTTTTGCTGCATGCAATCCAAAAGCAAACACAATAGACCTTAACAAATTATCAGGCAAAGGTACTGCTCTTAAGGGAAGTGGTAGAAGGCTGTAGGGCTATATCCACTGCTTCTCAACTGCAAATGAACAGGATCCAACCCTTTTATAAGGGCCACTCCAAAGCTTTGAACATGGTAAGCTTCAGGCATTATCCTATAAAGCAACAGCTACCTAAAAATGAAAATCCCTACTGATAAAAGATAGCGCATCAGCAAGAAGACTTAAGTACTATAAAATGCACAGACACGTCTCCTCATATGCACAGGAGAAAATACTGCCTACAGGACTTAGGAGCAAGAAACTCACTGTATTTTATTAACCACCAACTTCCCAGATCTGTAACAGCTATTTATACACTCCAATCCCTTTGGCAAAGTTGGTTTTAAGGTGTTTTTAACATCTCAACCCAAATTACAAAGTATCTATGGATTTCCAAATCCATTTTCACTTCCAACTACTTCAATTCTGTTCTTGCCTGACCTATAACTTATGTTAAAACATATGGCAGGGTATTTGCTAAAAAATCCTTCCAAGATATATATACCCTAAATCAATTCTAAACAGCTTTGGATTTAAGATCAGGAAGGGGGTGGAAGGAGAACCTAAGAGTGCTTTGTTGCTTTTCTGTTGGGGTTTTGGTTTGCTGGGTTTTTTTGGTGTTTTTTTTTTTTTTTTTCCCCCTATGAAACTAACTGAAGCAGCCAAAAGTTATTTAGAGTTAGTTTATGAAGTGAAAATTCTGTAAACTTTCTACTGGAAAGGCAATTTAATCTCAGTTGCAGATACCGACATGCCCAATATACATTAAAAGAAAACTAAAACAACAACAAATCTTCAAAAAGGTTATTATTAAATACTTTGGAGAAAGATTTAGGAAAAATACTGCACATGCATTCAGTAGGAATCCCTAGTGGCTGTCTCATTTACCTCATTACACACATGCGCGTGCACACACAGAGTGTTAATTGCACTCCAAAAGAAAATTGCAGGCACAGACTGCAAGAAATTAGGTGGGTCCTTCCTCTGCTTCCCTCCTCCCAATGGACGCCTACTATTCTTCTAAAAATTCCCCACAGAAAAAGAGAGTGCTAATTGTAGCTATCACAAAGTGTTTTTCCATCGTCACAGAAATTTAATTCCTAAATTTGAGCCAATGCACACGCAGAGGCAGAGACCAAATAGAGGTAGGAGTGATGATGAATCCACATAGCAATTCACTCTACCAGGAAAAATTTAAACACACAACAAGAGAATAATCCCATAACTGGCATATCCACATCAGAATCTTGAAAAGCTTATTTTCAGCCTTGTAAAGCTAACTGATGCAGCACCTACCTGTGAGAACATTGCATAGCCCAGGCACTTGCCACCCATACCACAGAGTTACCACAAAATGCATCAGTTCCCTCTTCAGGGCTTGCTCTCTTACATTCTTTCAAGAACAACATGGGACCTCTTTTTGTCCCACAGCAGTGAGATGCTTAGCTCAAATTTCAGTACCTCAGTACTCAAATCCAAGTAACACTTGGGAGTCCATGCTGCCTTGTGCCAATGAAAGCTGCACAAGATGCTCAGATGTGTAAGGAAAGAGCTAGAGCAGAGAACATGCTCATGCCACTGTGCAATATCCAAGGCAAGGCCACATCTCAGAAAGTTCAAAGAAAACAGCAAAAACAATCAGGACCTTATAAAAATTTCTCACAGAACTGACTTTCAAAACTTGTGCAACAGTCACATGGCAGAGATGTCAATTCGAAGAAACCCAGACAAAGAATGACAAGCCCTGGGAAAGAACGTCCATTGTCCTCGACTGAAGACCTGAAAGAAACCAGCATTAGCTGGCCATCACTCATAACAACTGTTCTCTTTGGAAGCTGGCCCCAGGCTGCAAGAGGAAGCCCAGGGAGCAAACAGTAACACACCAGCACCGACAGCGATGATTAGAGGGCAGATGGTGGGCCTGCAGTTGCACTGGCAATACCAGCACAACAGGCTGTACACAGGTACAGAACAGATCATCTGACCCCCAAGAATTGCTCTCCAGCATTAGACACTCTCAGGAATGAGGAGTGAAATGATGAATGCATGAGTTCCTTGACGAGAATTAAGTCAATCTGTAGCAGTGGATACTGTCTCTTTCTCCCTATACTCTAACAGAAGTAGAAGCAGGGGAATGCATTTTCTCTAGCTCTGCCTACCACTGACAAGCAGCCACTGGAGTGTAAAGGAATGACCCAGCTTTACACCTACACTCAGCTGCACTGCAGCCACTCACACCACCTCTGCAAGAGTGAGCTTTAGGTGAAGCACAGAAGAAGACATGTGCCAAATTGTGCTCACACAGAGTTGATGCAGGTGAAGAGCAAGAAGCCAGCAGAAGCAGGTGCTCACACTTAGCCTGCAGTGACACAACTGTAAATAAGTAATCCTCTGCTCTACCATCTCTCCTGAAACACTACTCTAAAATGAAAGAGGAGCTGCATTTGTTTCAACCAAGGCAGAACTTTAGATTGCTTAGAAATACAAAAAAAAAGGCAGGCTGTGAAGAAATCACTCCTGCATATTATAGGAACTGTGGCACAGCATGAAATTATGGGCTCCTAATGGCCTCCAGGAACACATAGGCATCTTCTGCTTTAAAAAATCTCTCATGCAGCTAAATGAACATTCCTCTGTGGACACTGTTTTTGATTGCTAGTGAGTACAGAGGCTTTGTTGAATGGAAAACCAGACAAGCTGAGGAGAGCTGGCATCCCTGCCCAGACAGCTTACAGTTCACACAGATAAGGTGACAAAAGGGAGGAAAGAGTCACAAGACACAACTGGGATTGCAAAGAAAATATGCTGAGCCATCTTAATCGCCAGAAGGGAAAGACAACTTCAATTCTAAAAAGGAAATATTGGCTTGGCCTCTACTTCTTAAGGTAGTCTTCAAGTGTCACAAAAACTGTGAGAAGACGAGTTGCACATCAAAACTGAAAAAAGAATTCCATATATGCAAACTTCAGGAAAAAAAAAAAGAAAATAAGTTTAATTTTTAATAATATTATATATATAACATAATATTATACGGTTACAGCTGTAGCAGAATTTGCAATCTTATTCATATCAACAAGCCACTTGCCCCCAGCCTAAAAATTATATTTTCTGTATGTTAGAGTGACTCAATACCCTGACTTCACAGGGGGAAAACTTCAGACATAATACAAATTTCCATACCCAGGCATGTTCAGAAGATAACTATTTGCATCCATATGCAAAAGGCAGAAACTATCATAGAATGCACATAAACTACTGAGTAATTTCCAAATCTTAGCTTAAAATTGGCTAATAAACTGCCTTTTAGAAAGAAACATTCAAATACTTGTCACTTACGAACAGGTGGACTCTCTGTTATTAATTATGGATGACTGAGACGGCACTCACGGGATGAAAAATCATCACGGTTGTCAAAGGAATTAGCTCTGTACTCTGAGATTTTTTATGCAATTTTTCTGTGTTTACATTTTACAAAGATTCTTAACCACAGCTGAAAAATGCTCATGTTGTTACTAAAATGTACCAGTACCAAGACTTTTACACCCAGGGACTTTTTTTTTTTTAGACAAACCCTTGGTTTCATAAGAGTAACATACAGATAGCTTTCAAAGCTCCTGTGACACTGAAATAGAACTCTGAATTTATAATTAACTAATAGCAGACTTAAAAGAACTCTGGACCTTTTTTATGTCAGAGCAATTCATTGTGACAGAAGATTATTTTTATCAGCTTGGAGATTGCAATCTTTCTCTGAAAGAAGGTACTTCCAAGGACTCAGTGTTTACAAACAGGCAGAAGTTCTCAAGACTGAACACCTCATGTATATGCACATACATATAACATACATACATAAGGAAGAAAAAGTATATAAAACTGACAGGTTGAGGATTTCACTTAAAGCACCTTAAACAAAATGGAGCGGCTTTGAAAATTCACCTCCAACTGAGGACTGCAGGGTCAGCTTTTTCAAGATTAAACAACTTTATAAAGAAGGACATCATATGGTAGAGATTAAACTTAAATTTCACCTGTTTGACTTCAGGTCCTTTCAGCAATTTGGCTAAATATATTTTGGCATTATTGAAAGCTGACATAATTTTACCATAGCAAATTCACAGAAGCAAGATGTTCTCTGAAGGAGGTCACATTTTTGTATTTTTTTTATTTTTTAAGACTAGACATACCCTTAAATCTGGAGAGAAGTTGTCTGCTGAGGTGGAGATGGAGTCAGACGACAAAGCAGAAGCAGATTTGGTGTGAGTGGAATGGTCTGACTGCGACGTGGAAGCGCTATAAAGAGAAACACCAGAGTGTATCAAAACTGTGCTCGAGAAAGTTCAGAAGCTGACAAGTCCAGCCACTCTCTTACAGTCATACCAGGCATTTTTCACTGTCCCTACCCTTTCCACTCTCAGTTATTCAGCCCTCAGCAGTGCTTTAAGAGAACCTGTTCTACTTGCCATTACCAGGGATTACCAAAGCGTACACAACTCATTACTAGAACTGGGCTCCGAGCGAGCCAACATTAACTCAACCACCACCTTGAGCACAGGAACACACTCAGCGCCCAAAGCTGGGTGAGCAGCTGCAGTGGAGCTGCAGGTTGAGCTATATGTGGTGAGAGCCTGAGCCAAGAGGCCAGAACTGCCAACCCATTGCACAGCGAAGGGCCTGGGGACCTGCGGCCCGGCCAGGTGACCGGACACTCAGAGACTTGGCAGGAGCCAATGACCCCAGACCTTCCTGTATTGACTGGCAGGGTATAAGAGCCCAGGGCTTCCTTTGTTTGGGGTCCCTCCTCAGAGGCACCAGCTTGAGCTGCTATTTTGTTATTTAGTTACTGCACCAAGATTAAGTTGGTTTGAGGACAGAGTGATCTGAGACTCTGCTGTGAGAAATCCGGGGTGGAGATGGTAACGCAACTTGGTCTGTCTGGGAGTGCGGGGTGTGTAGCTGCAAAGGGGCTTTGCTCCCAGCTCAGGTGCTGAGAGAGCGACTGTCAGACCGGCTCCTGGATGGTTGGAAGGGGAAGTTTCCTTAGCACTGGATCAAATCCTAAATTACAGAAACTAAGGGCCTCCATTTCAGCCCTTCAGATGGGAGATATTAGTGCGCTGCAAGGGGATGAAAACAGACAGACTCCTGAACGCACGCCAGCACAGCCCCGACCGCAGTTGTACAGCGGTGGAAGAAATTCAGAATTAAAACTCCTTTCATCGCACACAAGTTTTCTTCTTCAAGGACGCGTACAAAGCTGAGGAGAATAAAAAGACTCTCCCAGCATCTGTCTCTGGTGATATAAAATGCGATTCTCCAAATAACAAAGCAAAACAAAAATTTTCCTTTTCTATACAGTTTTCCTAATATAGCTGTAAACAATTAAAATAAGCTTATATTTTACAGCATTTTTATGCTGCAACCTCTCCTAGAACCATAATTGCTTAAAATTAGCATTTGATACTAGGGCTTTGAAAATCCCTGATGACTGCAAAGAAAGATCCTATGAAGTACAATGTTACTTCCTGAAGTCACTGTACAGTGATAAATACTACCTGTGCCAATTAATTCCCACACTCTTACCAACCCCACAAAGGTATTAGCTGGGTGTAAAGACACTCTTAAGGATCAGCTATCAGACTTGGAACCCTAGCCTTGGCCGAAGCAGAACACCAGCAGGAGTATTACTGTAACCACTTATATTAATTAGACATGTGACAACCTAGAAAAAGCTGTATCTGAGCTTCCAAAGGGCCTGGAGATTTGGTAATTGTCTGAAAGTTGTTTTGCAGCTGATAAACAGCTACCAAAAGGCCAAAATGTTCCATTTTTATTTCTATTCTTTGGAGTTTGGCAAAGGATTGCACAGGGAGTGTTAAAACAAAAAGGACCACAGAAAAATTGGGCTCTTGCTGGGAGTTAGTCCTGCCTGTTCAAGAATTAAAGAGCACTGGCACCTCTTTGATCCTATGAAGTAGAAATTTCAAAATGGAACCTTTAGGAACAGTAAAAAGTTATTTAAAATAAATTACACTGGTGTGCCAGTTGATTAGCACAATTCCACTGAATGCACTTATTGTACAAGGTTCAACAGCCAATCACTCAGCTTCCCAACGTCCTCAATTCCGGTGGTGTTGCCAGGTAAACTCACATAATTCTGGATGGCCAGAGTGACTTGTGCATACAACTCATGCCCCTACCCTACAGTCTCTGTTCAGGGAGAAAATCATCTTACACTAAAACAGCTAGAACCAAATCTGTAAAACCTCCCATTCTTGTGAATGAAAAGGCCTCATATAAGCATTGTATCTGGGTATAGTTTCACACTACAACAAAACTGATATAAAGTTACTGCTGCTGCTGATGGGCTGCTCACATCCCTCTCTCCTCTGGACCCAGACTGCACATTACTGCCATCTCCATTGTGCTGGACAGGCATCATGGAATGCACAGTTCAATCTGATGATCTGACGGGGTGGTAAACTATTAATAAACATGAAGAGAGTCTTCTGTTGGGTAACAAGGCTGACTGGATTCATTACATGGCTATATAAATCATCAGATGCAGCACACAGAGAGGGAAGGAATCTGTATCTGGAGATGATGAGGAAGGCTGAGAACACTTTGCGCACAGCAGCCTGCAGGCATGCTAAATTAGGCTTAGCACTAAACCACATTTTTACATTACTCTCCTTAAATGAGCTCAGACCCCTTATGTGTTCCGTCGAAACTTCTTTCAGCGTGGTTTCTGCACGGTCAGTCTTCACCATCATCTTTGCACCCATTTAATTAACTTGATTTTTAAAAGCAAGTTAAAAAAAAAAACAATTTAATCATTCCACAGAGCAGCACCCGCTTACTGTACAGCAACCTATAAGGAGATGATACTTAAGAGTGTACTTTAAGGTACTCAGAAGTCATCAGTGAAGAGCAGGGAGACACTGTAGATGCTGTTATTGTGGGGTGACAAGCCTGACACCTCCTGTCCCTGGGTCCCCACTGTGCCTTCTCCCACACCAGCTCCAGCCGGGGGAGCCAGAGGCTGAGGGTAAGCCTCCAGAAGCCTTCTAGCTCCCTCCCCTTTCAGGGCACACTCTTTTGTGTATTTAAATGCATTTTAAAGCCAGCAGCTCTGCTGAGTTTACAAATCCTTTAGCACAGGTGTAAGCACCTAAGCCAGGGCCCACCAGCAGCTGACCTGGCCCTGTACCCCATGCAGGACAGCTTACTCAACCAAGCAACCACAGCAAAATTACAGTAACCTATTGGCAGAAGCATTTGCATCAAAAATTTAATGTCCTTTAGAGACAGAAAAGGGAGCTGGAAAGACCAGACAGGTTTAGTGGAGCATGCTAGTCTCTGCCCCAAAGCGAGGACAAGCTAGACCCAAACAGTTCCCAAGAGCTGTCTGTCTAACTTGCTCTGAACAGGGAGGGAGAGCGCTAACAAAAGGATCAAAATTTCACCAGTTTTCCTGCTGACACAACTTGTCTGCCCAGATACATTCCTAGTGACTGCTTAATACACAAGCAGCGATTACCTTATCATTGTAAACCAAAGATTTTTCTGAAATTGTAATTAATTTCACTTTCAAACTAAGGGCCAAACAGCATTATGCAGGGGAAAAAGAAAAAGGAGGGGAACCATAATCCACAGCATGTTTTAGCTGTGACTGTGTTTTGTGTTTATTGATCATGACTGGCTTCAAGCGGCTGCTAAAGAAGGAAAGCATTTGCATTTTAGAAGTGATTTTCAAAAGCTCACCACACCAATATCCCATGCTCCTGCAGAAACCACCAGTGAAGCCTCCCTCCTGTGTCAGCAGTGGGAGCTTTTGGGAAGCAACGCCTGCAGACATAATGAACAATACCCCTGGATTATGCAGCTCAGCACAGTATGCATAGGTTGCATATGTTTGGTTGCATGTATTTGGCTCGGTTCTCCTCATCTGCCATTTCCAGGGAGCAGAGATGGAAGGAAGGAGCAGACAGCAGAAAGGCCGCTGGTTTGTGGCTCCCTCCTCCTATCGTTGTCAGGCAGCTGCACAGCTCCAGCTCCACTGCTTAGCAAACTAATTAATCTGATGTCCCTGCATGCACATGAGAAGTTTATTAGTTTCAGTGGTTTAGTCAATCTTAGCTCCCCTTTGCTGCCAATACAACAGCAAAGATCCTCAAACCACAAAGTTTCATATGCCTTTGGGTGGGGGAGAACAGGAGAGCATCCTGCGACCGGCACACAAACTCAGTGAGGACACCAGAGCTCCCTCCATGCTTTGCCACCAGCCCCTCTGCATAATCTCAAGCAAATCACTTACTCGTGCTTCTGTCGTGGCTTCTGCACATTATCCCAGCTTTGGCCGATGTGAAGTTAAAGCTGTCTCGTGCAGTACTTTTGGCAGCCTGACGGGTGTGTCTGGCATCAGTTTAATGTGCTGGAGACCCCACTGAGGACATTCTGTTCTCACAGGGACAAACCCCCAACAGCTGCATTTCACCAGTAAGGCAACACAGAGCAGAGTTGAGGGATGGCCACGGCATGATGGGCACATGTAAGTGCTGGGTTGGGGTCCCCTGACAAACATCTGAGAACACAGGTAGGTTTGGACAGATCTGAGACAGGGTTAAAAATCACTAGAGCTGTTCCTGTCACTGCTAGCTGCAATACTACTTAAACATGCAAAATTATGGTATTTGCTCTGAACTTCCTTAAGGTTCTGGAAAACAACATATACTCAGATTCACAAAATACTTTGAGTCTGCCTACAGAAAAATAAGTGAGCTCCTGTGAGGAACCAGGGATGACCAAGGACCTCCTGGAGCTTTTCTCTTCCCCAGGCTTCAAGCCCAGACAGCTCTTCCTTGTCCTTGTTGATGGATGTCTGTGTTAAGTACAAAAAGAGACCCCTTCAATAGGTCAAAAGCACCTTCAGGGAAAGCACCTTACTCCTGACTGCCATCCCTATTTACTCCTCTCCTCATTCTTCCCCCATGCAGAAGTCTAGGGTGCAACTAACAATGATCTATCTTTCATCTTGGTAATTATTTTTATTATTTAAATGTTTTTCTTTATAGCCAGATTTTGAATGATAAACGGTCCCAAATGCGAGCTGTCGGCACAATGGTCTTATACAACGTCTGCATGGAGTAGTAACCCTTCGGCTATAAGGAATACATACCTGCAACTAGTAAGAGTATTACACTGGAAACTGAGCACAGTGACTCAACTCCTGATAAAGTGTTCATTGTTATTATTAGGACTATCCCACAATATGCCAGGTGGTTTTCAAACATAATTCAGATTCAGACAGATGCCCTACGGTGGTTCCTGTTCAGGCAATTGAAAGGTATTACTGCACCCGTAGCAGAATTGAAGGCATGCCAGCATGCTGAGCTTAAAGTGTCAACAAAGCTGGAAAAAGCTGCAAACAGAAGTGTCTGTGATGCACAAACCTGACCTGTTAAACTATGAACATGCAGGGGAAATATTTTGGGGGAAACCCGCCATAAAGTCTTAAGCCACTTCAAAAAGTATCATTAAATGGCATTTGCCATTAATGATACAAGGTAATCTCCCTGCAATGTAAAAAAAGTGATGTAGAAGAAAGCCCAGGAAGATAAATAAAACTCATAGTTGCCATTTGCTCTGGCAACTGTTACACTAGGAGTTTGAATATGAAGTTCTTTCTTTCCTAGCACAGAGAAGCAATAGTTTCCCCTGGAAGTAGAAAGCGCAAGTACAAGCTTCTAAAGAGGGTGCTTTGACCTTGTGAGGATCTGAGCATGACAGTGAACCCAAGTCAGGTAGAAGATAAGCACAAAGATGCAAAGAAACTGCCAGAATCAAACCATGAAGTCCTGAAGCTTTAATTTGATGCAGACCAATGCACCATTTCTGAAGGACTGAGCTTTTCCATCTGTATCCTTACCTCTGCTGTTGGGAACTTAATGCAACATTCTTCATACTCCAAAGCCAGGACATTTTACTTTGCTGTCTTCACACTCCAGAGGAAAGAAAAACTCCTGCTCTGTGACTTCTGTGAAAAGCTTTCTGTGAACAATAAGGCCTAAGGATGACCACTCCATACAACCTCTTCTCTTCTATCGTGTGACTCAAGAAGAAAAGTCACAACAACCAATTTCATATATCACTTAAAACCAAACAACAACTTCTGGCAAAATCTTAGATAGAAGTCACAACATGAATATGAGGTGTGATCTGGCTAAACCATCTCAGCCTGTAATTACTGAGAATGGCAATTTCTGAGCAAACTCTTAGAAGTGTGCCTCATTCTGTTCAGCAAAAACATGAAGTATACATACAGTCATTCTACTATACTTCTGATCAGCAAGAACATAAATTCTATACACCTTCCCAAAGACAAGTAAATCCTGTGCAGAAAGGGGCTGGATACGATGAGGGTGGTGAGACACTGGCACAGGTTGCTCTGAGAAATTGTGGATGTCCCATTCCTGGAAGTGTGCAAGGCTGGATGCAGCTTTAAGCAACCTGGTCTAGTGGAAAATGTCTCTGCCCATGGCAGGGGGGTGGTAACTAGATGATCTTTAAGGTCCCTTTCAACCCAAACCATTCTATGGTTCTATGACACTTGTTCAGACTGAAAAGTTAAAAAGACTTTTGTCTTGCTTAAAAGTTAGATACTGCCTAAAAAAACAAACAAACAAAAAAAAACCCCAAAAAAACAAAAAACCCAAAACAAAAAAAAAAAAAACAAAAAACAACAACAACAAAAACAAACAAACAAACAAACAAAAACCCAACAAACCAAAACCAAAAAAAACCCCAAAACCCAAAACTAGAGAACATAAAAAGGAAGAAGATAAGATTAGGTTCTGCTCCTTAAAGTTCCTTTCCTAAATCCAGGAGCATATGCATATGAATTTAACACCCAGAACTCTACAAAAAAATTCATGGAAGAGAAGGGAAACACATCTCTGGAAAATATGCCCACTTTGAGTTGCAGTACATGCACAGGGCTTGAGGACACCTATTTTTTGTACCAATGTCTTAAAAACTAACCTGGCTCCCTCCTATAAATAACACAACCAAAATCAGTAGTGATGAAAAAGCCACATTTCCAGCACCTTCTTTATGAATATTCTATCTCTGTCAGCACAACAAGCAGCTGCTTCATTGCTTGCAAAGATGTGCCAATTACTCAGACACTAATTGGCATGAGCTGCTCACACCATTTCTTCTGTATCAAACAGAATATTTTGTTTCAATAGTCACTGAACTGACACAGAAAACAGGTGACAAAATGCACCACTGAGCAATACAGTTTCAGATACAGAGGTCATAAATGAGAAAAACACTGTAGAGGGCAAATTTCCATTTCCTCTCTTCCTGTCTTTTTAAAAGTTTCTCATTATGTACATTCCTAAAAATTAATCAAGGTGAAAACCGCAAATTAATGACGACGAGTGGCAAATACAATTTAATTTGAAGCTTCAGATGCCAAGAGAGCTGGGTCCACTTGATTTGAATTTACAGCAGGGCCATGAATAGAAGCGCTTGTAGCACTTGGGCAGTTCTCTTACAAGTGTAATGCTCCAGAGGTATTGAGCACTCCTCGCTCACTTCCCAAACTCAGACTGACAACACTCCCTCCCCAGTACTTCCAACACTCCTGTTTCTTCAGGAGAAGAAAAAGCTAATACTGAAAAACCTCCTGGGTCACATCAGAGCAGAGGGAGACAAACCAGCACTTGTTCCCCATGAATATGACTCTGTCTCAGCCAGCACTGGCTGAACTAGCTGGGACACCCAGCTGTTGCCCACATCAGACCCTCCCGTTTGCAGCAGCCCTCTGTGGATCTGTGCTAAGGCTAAGTGGTCCCCACAGTCCTTATCTGTGTATACACACATACTCCTAAGGGTTCTCAGAAGTACCTTATACATCCCTCTCCAGGCAAGCACTTGAAAGCTCCTTTGGCATCTTGTTGGAACCAGGGCCTTGCAGCAGGAGCTGGGCACTCTCTGCTGGCTTCCAGTCTGCCATGAACAGGCTCTGCTGCAGTAAATTAAGTTTTAGCATTTTAACATCATCCCTCCCAGAACTGGAATCCCACAGTGATTGGCACCACATGTGCCCATTATGAAAGGCAATGCCTTTCCCAAAGAGATTTCACTGACCAACAAAGGAGTGGTATCTCCAGTGAGGAGTGACTGGATCTTAATTCTTCACAGTGAAATAAAAAGTTAAAACAGACTAATTCTACCTAGACAACAAATGGCACAGGAAACTACCTATAGCATATGTGAGATGCAGCCTTATCACTCTGAGCACCCAGTACCATCTTTTTAGGCACATGCAGGACAGACAGCTATTAGTTTCAGGTGAGTTGACTGGAACTCACAATTTTTCTAAACATTTAAAGATCCCAGTTCAACCCTCTGCTTGACCTGTGACAACAGGGGAAGAACTTCAGAGGGTAAGTTCTTCAGAGGGGAAGAACTAAAAGCCATAAACAAATATGCTTTTGAAGGAAAGAAAAGCACAGACTGCCAGGCTGCCTCTAGCATTCAGAGAAGGCATACATTTATATTATATAATAATGTACTCTCGCTATTTAAAAGGGCCATCAATGTCAAAGTTGACCATCATCTAAAAGAGAAGCCATTTTAGCAAACAAATCATGGTGTATGTATGTGACAGACCTAAAATAGCCCCCCATGCCACTTGCCTGAATGAAAAAGTCACTTCTGCTGCCAAGCAAAGCCGGGTCTCAGTCTGAGTTCAATGTTCCAAAGGAGGAAAATTACAGTTTTTAAAAGTTGATCCTTCCAAGTAGCATCCTAAGCTGAATATACAGTACATCTTTTCCCATGAGCTATAAAGAAAATGCCCTATATTTTGACTGTGAACAAGCTTTTCTAGGAATGCAAATTTTGCTCTCCATAGTTACACAATGGACCACAGTGTCACAAGCACCGTTCGTGCTCCATTAGTCATTCTTTTATTTTTTTTTAAACTGAAATTCACAAAAGGCCTACAGTGTGTGTAGAGCACTTGCTAAACAATAGGCTGATTGTTTAAAATATTTGCAAGATTCCAAGAATAAAGACCAACGCCCAAAGAGAAACCAATATGCACCATGTAATTAATAACAGCAAAGAGCCCACAGTATCATGCTCTAATGAGTCAACAATCCAGAATGTAAAAACCAGGAAGGACAGGAGCTATGAGACCCCTGGATCAATATTCTCTGACCAGCACAAGAAAGATAACTACAAAATGATCTGTATTCATGAGAGGAACAAAAGGGAAGTTCAGTTTCTAACAAGCTCACAGCTGGTATGGGATGATCCTCAGCTACAAGAGAAAAAAAGGAAAAAAACCTCAAGAAATGGTTAGACTTCCACAGGGAAGTGACACTTTGACTCTGCTCTACCAATTTAATTTCAGCCCACATCCAGGGAGTGCAAAGTTAGTTCCTACCTTCTGAAAGCAGGCTGATAATCCAGTATTTTGGTCTGATTCCAGTTCCTAATGGAAATGTTTGGATTGCAAAATCCAGCCCAGCACAAGCACTTTTGCTTGCAGCATTAGGAGTTTGGGCAGGGAGTGGCGGGCAAGGCAGGCATCCCACGTTCCCCAGGTGACACACAATGGAAAGGCAGCCCAGTCCATCTGGCTCTGTCCTAGGCCTTGGGAGGAAGGTCTGACAGACCTCCTAGAGATGCTGCACACATCTGGGTCTGTGCTCCAAAGCTTAGGGGTTTCCAACCACCAGCACAGGCCCTTAGCACTGAGGATAAATCAAGCCTACAAAATGAAGTTCAAAACACAACCCTCTTTACTGCCTACATAAACAAGGTTGTCTACGAGAACAACACTCCCACCTGCTCTTCTCTGTGGCTTCCTGCACAGTGGGTTATTGCTATGCTTCTTTTTGGCACCTCTAGTATTGTTCAGAAGAGGCTAGAGCCATTGTTTTCAAATATCAGATGCTACAGAGGGCAGGACTAAACTAGAAATGAAGATCTTGCCTGCGCTGAGAAAACTATTTCTAGGTCAAAAAAATGGCTGAGGTTGAGACATTCCAGAACCTCAGGCTTCAGATGGCTGAAACAGTGCTGCACAGGGACAGACAGAACGCCATCAGGGAGATGGCTGATTGACAAGACGTCAGGCAAGAGATCTCCTGGGCTGCAATGAACCAGCACATGTCCTGACCTGCAGCTTTCTCCCTCAGACAGCCCAGGCAGCTGCCTCAGCCAAGGGAATCTCCATGCTGCATGACTGCTCTGGCAAAAAGGGAACTCACTAATCCAACTTCAGGTGTCCCCTGGTGGTACAAGAACAGCCATTGTTTGCTAGCCCTGCCTGTGGAAAATGCCGATTCCAGAGCTCAGGATGTCCTGTGGCAGAGAACTAAGACACCTGGGTGATGCTGCTATCTCCTGTATCAGAGCAAACTTGGATTTCCCACTGCACAGGAGAAAGAGAGCTGGCAACATCTAACTGCCTCCACAAGTACTTTGAATAAAGACAAAAGCCATGATGGAAATCCTACATACAATTCAAAATCACCCTTGCAGTTAATCAATATTTATATCTACCTTATAAACATTGACACCCTTCCTTTAAAAACTTATCAAGCCAGAGAAAGACATACAAGTAAAAAACTATCAGGATTTTTGATGCAAATTCAGACATTCCCATGCCAAGTTGCAAAAATTAGTCCAGAACCAGACAGCAAGGAGAAAGAAAAAAAACCAGAAACACAGAACAACAAATCTTTCATCTTCTTGTTAATTTTTATTTTTTAGGAAAAATCTATTAACTTGATAAAGGAAAGAAAGAGAAACAAGAATTATATTAATGAGTACTTACCTTAGGACAGAATCAAGACCTCAATAAAAAGACAGATGTAACTTCTCTTTTACAATTTGTATTCTGGCTGCATCTCAATTTCTAGCTATGTACTAAGCACCAGTTGTGTTTAGATTAACCAAATATAGGTGTACTTCTCACAGTTCATGTGCTGTCTCAGTTTTTTCTTTAGCTTCCTTCCTATGTCCCTATATAAGAAACACCTTAGTTAGAATGTAACACATATTGTTAAATTTTCTGATTTTCTTTAAAACACATATCACACAACCCCCTCACCCCAATAAACCAAACACCCACAGGAATTAAAAATACCAGTGGTTTAATAATCAATGACATTACTTGTTCCATCCTGGGAAAAATCAAAAGAAGGGGGAAAGGATGTGTAAATATAGCCAATGTGGAGAGTCTTGTATCACCTAGCAAAACTGCAACACCTTGCTAAGCTTTCACAGACACTACACAGCCATGTGCTCTGCCACATTCAGCTCAGAATAAAAGAGTGGGAACACCTTATTCTGTTGACAGTTCAGCCCCTGCATGAAAATTAGTCCCTAGCAAAATCTCAAGTCAGACAAGTATTCAATAATTTAGCAGCTTTATTTCCTGAAATTCCACCTAGGCTAACACAAGATGTTTCCAGAAACACAGAGCACTCGTGTGAGAAGTGAAGACTGAGATCTCAGCAGTACCTCCAAGGTGGGTGCCAAGGGGATGGCGCCAGACTCACTTTGGTAGTGCCGAATGACAGGATGAGGAGCAAGGGCCATAAACTAAAATACAAGAAGTTCCATCTCAACACGAGGAAGAACTTCTAGGGTACACGTTGACAACAAAGCTCTTACGAATTCTTCTGCCTTGCAGTGAAATGAGGAATACAAACTATGCAAGCTCATCTGAGGATTTTCTGTTCATCATTTCTCATTCGTCTGAAATGAGGACTAAACTAAGATCACCCACAAACACTTCCTCCTGCCACTCCTGCTTCCTCAAGCAGGAATCAGTGTATGTGAAAAACCAAGTAACTCAAAAAGGAGTAGGATCAACGAGGTCAGAAAAGTTTGCCTCTGGCTTGTGGATAGCATGGGTGTGTTTGCTTCTACTAAGCCAAGGGGAACTCAGGCAGTGGAGTTTAGACAGCTATTCAGCCTTCCTAGAGTGGATCCTTATCTTTGCTCTACTGCATTACTTGTGGAGTTTATTGATTCTGCTGAGGGTAGAGAGGTTTTAGATACCTACTTCCCATGGAGATATAGCAATCTGAACCAGCTCCTATCCTGGTTTCCTGAAGATCAGTGTCTTGTGGCAGAGTAGTTTGCATTTGCTGTGTGTTTAACTGAACACAGCCTTTTGCAGACCAGAGAAAGCAAAGGGGAAGAAGAAAATGCAAAAATAACAGAATATAATGTATTTCTCCAATTTGAGAGAAGCCTTGTCCAAAACAATCTGCACATATTCATGATATCCTTCTCATCTAGGCATTCCCTTGTGTTGCAAATCAAACTAACTTTTTCTGTAAAGGAAAAACTGCTGTGCCCTCCCTTCCTATATCCATTTTTGCTTAAATGCGAAACTTGTCACAAGTTACTATTTTCACTCCTCTGCAACACAAGGCTAAAACTGTCTACATGTTAGAAAAATTATCAGTGGACAAACTAGACAAATATATACACATACTTGGAGAAATGGGACTTAGGAAACCAGACTACAAATCTCTGCTCTCTTCTCAGTTACGAATATATTTAGTTAACATGTAAAAAAGAGGGATGCTGTGAGTTAAGAAATAGCTCCTTCCTTTTTTGGAGTTGAGAACAACCCCAATTCAATGCTCTCTTTGCCCTTACCACAATGATGGGGAGGGAGTTCTGTGTAGGTGGTCACATCTGAATTACTCACTGTAGGCTCTACTTAGAGTCACTGTGGAGAAACTGAGATGACTCATTGTCTACAAAATTGATTCTTTCTCATTGTCTTCAAAAATAAAAAAAATTAAAAAAAAAAGAAAAAACACCAACCCAGAGACTACCAGAACTCTGTATTGATCCAATCAGATGAGAAAAATCTCATGCAGGATGCCTGCATTTTTCTGTATGAAAGGTGGAAGCAGAATGTGTAATCTAGAATCAGAGTATGTTTTAACAAAAAAGGGTCAACTCTGTTTTTCTGTGGTGCTGGAGACAGCAGTGATCAGCATAAGCTGTACCCAAACAGGTGGGAATACTGAAAACCCAAGACTGCTCTGCTGGCACAAACCCTGAACACATCACAGTAGTCCCCCCACATCCTCCTTCTCACACCCCAGTGTTTAATGACTACTCTGTTAGCATATTGCTTCACCTTTGAGGAAAAAGACTTGGGAAGTACTCCCTCATAAGGTGTGGGGGTTCATTTGCTGTGTGGGAGTGAGAACCAATTCTAAGACTGGAAGACACAGCCTGAATTTTCAAGAACAGTCTACTCCAAAAGTCAACTTGGGTAAAATATGAACAGAAGATCCCACATTTCTCATTCCTTTTCAGAGAAGTTCTACTTACAAGTGAGATGCTGATCAATTTTGATTTGTTAAAGGTATCCATTTGCTGGTTAAATCAACTGATTTTGACAGGCATCCTTCAGCAGTTCACCTCTGGTGCTACAGGACCCAGTGACCTGCCCTTACCTTCAGCATCTGCTCTCCACAGCAGGCAGACAGGCCCTTCAATATCACATCAAACTCATTCCCAGCCTCCAGCCCTTTCCTGGGCAGATTTAGCTGAATCTGTTTATGAAGGCAATCCTACAACCAATGTGTGCAATCTTTCTCTTTGAGTAGACCACTGAGCAGTAATATCAACTGAAGTCCACAATAGGATTTATTAAAACAGCAATAAAACAACTGCTTTATTTTCACTAAAGGCAGAAGGTATGAATGAGGGTGTGGTTCAGCTCAGTAATTCACATATCAGTTCATTTTATACCAGGGTAAAAATACAGCAAACACTTTGATCACAAAACACCAAGCAATGATCACAGGTATATTCACTCCAGCAGTTATATTTTGTACAGAAAAAAATAGTTGGGTTAACCTTTAGCCCTGCCATTCAGTACTGCCATTGTTCTTCATAGGTCACAAGCTTTGTTGAGAATTTTCAAGGCCTTGGGACGTGTCACTTTTGCTTTGCCTTTTCTTGGCCTGCTTGCAGCTTTGGTCTAACTGGTTTAGGTATGACTACCATTTCTGTAACTGGTCAGGCATGTATATCCCCTCTGTTTTATTCTTGTTTGTGTGTGGTATAACCACAGTTTTGCACAGACAACAGTAAAAAGCAGCTATTCTATACAAAATATTTACCACTAATGTAACTTTGTAGAGAGAAATACAACAGTCTGGTACCACAGCAGAGGACTTGAGAAGTGGAGACTCAGGATGTGGCATGAAAGAGTAGAGGCACAGGATGAGAAACGGGGTGCAGGCTTGGCACCTGAGACCATGGCCATAAACAAATCACCAATGGTCAACCAAAGAAATGCAGACTTGCAGCTCGGCAAAATTGGCTTCAGAGATAACAAAGACAACAAAGAAATGGTATCTATTGCCAAAAAAAACAACTATATATAGCAAAAATTCAGATGCAATGTGGAACTTCAGACCAATGAAGAAAAGAGACAGGCGTAAAGTTGTTTTACCAAGCATACTAAAAGGACCCCAGGTGGGTCCTACCGGAAAAAGAGAAAGAGAGAAAAGAAAGAAGAGAAAGGAGAGAAAGCAACATGATGAACCTCATACCTTCCCCAGGAAAGTATTCCGGATGCTGACAATTTGCTCTAACACCCATTACTACCAGAATAAAACCAGCAACCTTGGAACCCAGAGGAGCAGAGGGGTGAACCTAACACCAGGAAGAGGGACAGAAACCAAGAACTAAAGGTACAACAGTTTTAACTGCATTATTATTCTGTAATAATTGCATCCAGATTAATCATGATTAGACTTCCAAAAATTCAGTTATGCTAAGAAAAAATTCTTTGCTATATAAAAACACACTGCCTTTTTGGCTGTGAACAAGGTTTTGAGTGTAACACTTTGTCTGGACATGCAGTCTTCACATCACAGTAAATAACTCCAGATAAAAATGTTGTTTTATTCTAAACAGGTGTTGCCAGTCTTCCCAGAACAAAGGAAAAAAAAAACCCATAAACTGCGGTTTTTCCAAACAGTTCAGCAGAAATACGATCATGCACCCATACCTGACCCAGACCAGATTTGAATCATTGGGTGACCTAGCATTAATGGTTCTGGAGCCACAGCCAGAAGACTACAGAAGCCAGTTCTGTAAAGTGGGAGCATTTGTAAGGAGCTAACAAAATAACTAGAAAATCACCTTGAACGGGTTATGGACTCAAAAACTGCTAACACTTTCTCTTCATCAAATCTATGAGGGTTTAGAAAGCAATGGCAAAGAATTCACTTAGCAGAGAAGCAAGAGAGAAACAACAAAAAAAAAAGAGCTACCTTGAAATCACTGGAAAATTACTGAGTGAGAACATTCTCTGGCAAAAGTAACTACAGATGGTAGGAAAGGGAAAAGCAAATACTTGAAAAGTTCCACTGATTTTTTTTTTGTTGCTGTCTTTCACTGTTTTTTTTTTCCCTTCAATTAGCTCCCAGTACTGGGGCAATAAAAAATCAAGATGTTCTTTCAGTTAAAAATGAAGATGGGATAATTACTGTGACAGTGTCTCTCCTGTACTCTCACTTCCCTGGGTTATCCCAGACATCTCTAGAAACCAAGCACTTAATTCCTTTCCTGTCACACTCTTTCCTCATGGTGGAATGGGCTTCCCACGGACAACTAAAAAGACTTTTTCATGTGCTGTATTACAACTACACTTACACATAACACCCATATATCAAGGTGACCTCTGGACTGTTTCCTTCATTTCTTATGAAGGCCTGTTGTTTGTTTTCCTTGATTAAGCTTCCTGGTAACACAGAATATCCTGTACTGGAAGGGACCCACAAGGACCAAGTCCAGCTCCTGAGTCAACAAAAGCCCTTTGGTGTATGGACCAGGTCTCTTTTTACACTGCTGATACCCTCAGAACTGAAAAACCAGTAACAGCAAAGCAGGTCATCAGGAAAAGATTAATGAAAAAGAAGATGCGGACAATTGATCTGCTGAGCCATTAAAGAGGTATTATGACCTTTCCAAACGCAGTTCTTGCCTGTACACACAAGGTGTAAAAGAATTAGCAGAGAAGAGAGATAATAAAACATCAGAAATAGGTAACAAAATATGTTTGAGAAAGGTGTTAACCTATCAGAAGCACAATCATGCAACAGACAGGAATTGTGTAATTTGACACTGTCAGGTCATCCACAATCTTCAAGTTCAGGTCCTGTGATTGCAGCCATGCTGTAAGTAGGCTGCAGTTAAGGAACTATGTGTACAACTCAGCGCTGTCTAGCAAAGAGACTGCTAGTCAACACAGCATTACCATCTCTCTTCAGAGAAGGCAGCGCTTGATGGGACCCAGGAGAGTCGTGTTCTGAGCCCAGCTTCACTCCTTGCCAGTTGTCAGATCCTGCCTCATGTCTCCACTGCAGCTTCTCATCTCATCTCATCCTTCGCCTTTCTCACACTGTGCCCAATTTCTTAGCAAGGAGTCTCAGTTCTCAACTGCACTTCCAAGAGCTTAATAAAATTACCCACCAGACTTTTTTAAAAATAGAATAGTCCTGGCTTAGGCACAATTAAATAGCTGGTCGCTATCTCCTCAACACAGAACGCATCACCATCTGTACAGCAGCTAGAACTACAATACTGCATGTTCCTGTGAGGCTTTTAAACACCACTGTAACCTTAATTACAAAACAATGAACAGGTGAGTGTCATTTGTACTTTATAGTCTCAAATGGAAAATTTGCTTAAACCCAAATATTTTTGTCATCAATAAAAAGCATTTTATTGAACAGTCAGAACTGGGACCAAGAGATGTACATGTGCCAGACAGAGAAAAACTTTTAAGCTGAAGGTCTTGCACTCCGAGACCAGTAGAAATGGTTTCTGCTGAATGCAGAAGCAGAAATATGCATGGCAAAGATTGCTAGTAAAAATAATTTGTGAATTCTTTAGAGGCAATGGTTTCTCTTCACTGCTAGAAATTAAAAGCTCTTAAGTTCTTTTCACTAAATGTTATTTTCATTATTTTCTGCACTAAACCCTGATACTATTAAAAAGATCGTCCTCATTTTACAGATCCAAATGCAGGCAGACCAGCTATTTATCTTCACAATACACAGTACACCAGAAAAAACACCTCTGTCTCAGAACGGACTTCAGTTGCAAGTAAGTGTTAGAAATTATCACTCATTTATTAAAATCAATGATAATGAGCCCGTCTGGAGTCGCTAATTGGTTGTAGGCTTAATGTCAAGTTCTGAGATGCAAAACCAGTTCATTATCAACACTCAGCCAGCAATGTACTTGTCTTTAATGTAACAACCTTGCTTTGCGCTTACAAGAAATCAAATGCAAGAAATGCTCTCAAAGCCCATGAGGAAAAAGACAGCTACTCGCATTTCACCAAACACCAGAACTGGCAAAAATCTTCCCTTTCAAACTCTAACTTCAATGACTCATCACAAAACAACTCAATCAGTAAAACTCACACATCTGGTAGCAATGTGGTGTTACAGCTAAAGCCCTCCTCAGCCAACAGCTCACAGACCCAACTCCTTCCAGCATCACTCTCGCCCATGGGGAAAGAATTCCTTCAACACAGCCTTAAATCAGACCAGGTATTGACAGAGCCTTATTTGAGACAAGGGGGGAGTTCATACCTCATGGAGTTACTGGTTCAACAGACCTCGCTGCACTGATTTACACCGAGTTTATGTTTTCAGACTTATCCCTGCAAACATAAAGACAAGGAGCATGATTGCTCTCATATGCTTCAGTAAACGTGCAGTGCACTGGATCCACCGTGTCTGCAGACCTCTGTGGATGAAAACACCAGAACAAAGGTGATAACAAGCAACCAAGAAAGCCGTGACATCAAGCATTGCTACAGTCATGCTGCTGGGAAACATCTACCCTCTGCCGTATCTTTCTCTAATTTGATACTGATGTTGAAATATCTCCTATAGCAGTTTTTTTACAGTACAATCACCTCCACACTTTTGTACAGGCAATACAAATTTATCTTCAGCAGACCTAACAGAAAGCCTCTTAGGTATCTTACTGGACCATTGTTCAGACTGAACTGTGATATGCTTTTTCTGAGGAATACAGAGATGTATGCTCATTCAGAAACTGCAGAACATAACCACATGGGCTGCACGAACAAAATGCCTAATCACTTCTCATGGAAAGTAAATATAAGAAGTTTGCTACCACTTTTTTCCCTAAAGTTATGTGTTCTGCTAAAGTCATACACAACTCTATCTGGCTTTCCTTTCACAAAAGGAAAAGATTATGGTAGAATTTTGTTGGCTGTCCCTTTGAATTCCAGAGGTCAGACAGTCCATATACAACCTCAAATCTGCAAAAACAACAATACAACAAACCCACCCACAAATTCATTTTAAGAATGGTCTTGGAAGAAATCTGAATAACCAGCACAGCTGAATTGTGTTTATCACTCACTCACCTAGGATCCTCAGGCCATTCTAGAGATATAAAAGCAGTTTATAACACTGAGAAAAGCTCACTCTTCTGGACATAATCATACTGTAGCTCATCAAAAGTTAGAATCAGTGTTTTACCTCATCCCTTCTTCTGTCTCACAGGTTGTTCCTGGACAGACACAGCAGACACACAAGCACTCCTTGCAAGCTGCTGGTCAAATACCACCACAGCCCTTTATGAGTAACTGGCTCGTGGTCATGTGTCTTCCATGAGGACAGGATGGAAGGGGAATGTCCACCCTAAGTACTGACCTCTGGAAACCACAGCGAGCTGCAGAACGCCGTGCTGTGCCACACAAAGCCAGCGCTGGGTGAGACGGCTGAGGCTTGAAAAGCAGAACAGCTGTTTCAGCACAACCATGAGGGCAGCTGAGTTAATTAGCTGTGACCTGCTCATCTGAAACTAACTCAGTATTTTCACAGAGAGCTGGCAATTTTTTACCCTGTACAAACAACTCCATTGTAAGTCTCGTTAGGAGTTTTTCATATGTTTTTCTATTTGGGACAGAAAGTAGGTAACATTTGTTTAATTATTCCTACATCTTCCTCAAGGACCACAAGTACTGCACATTACTAGGGTCTACTAAAATAGCAAAGCAACTTTCACTGTCATATGCCCTTATTGCCATATCTCACATGCTTTATTAAAAGACAAACCTACAATGTTCTTCAGGACATTTATTCAAATGTGAGCAGCCTTATGTATAAGTAAACTCTATCAAGCATGTCTCCTTGAGGAGCTAGATCTTAAGTACCTCTAGAAATAATAACACTTCCAACCAGGAGCTGAGACAATCTAAAGGATGCATGATGTATGTATTTCATATTAGCACCTTCCAAATCTTTTAAATCTTACATAAAACAATTCAGTAACTAAACTCAGTAAGGCTTCACATGGCTAGGTAATGGTGATTCTGGGATGAGTGACCTTTGAGTCATTTTTTGATTTTTGTTCCTTTTAAATAAAATGAATTATCAAAACCGATGACAGCATCCTCGTGATTCACTGTGTTCCTCACATCACCCTCAAAGCTAACTTCTTTTTAAACAAAATCATTTGGTGAAAATGTGTCATAGGTTACAATTTGAAGCTGGTCTAGCTGTTAGATCACAATTACAGAGATTAAAATATTTCAATGCATACAAATAGTCCAATTAGCTTCAGAGAATTATTCTGATGTATAAAATCAAATTGCAATACAGCTTTAATGAAAAAAACTGATGATAATCAATCTGCTGTCCAATTCATAGCCAAATATTTATTTGTGCATATGCATCACTAGATTGGCGAGGGAAGCTGATAATAAACATTCTGAAGGTCACCAGCCATCTCTCATTACAAGACCCTGGTTTTATTTTCTTGTAATTTTTCCCTAGCTTTGAACCATTTCAACTAAAAAGTTTCACAGCATACACCAACTCAAGATGAGGGTATTTTTATTAATAATTACAGATGAAAAGCATTAATCTATTTCAAATACCTATATTTTGTTTGGGATACATGAAACCCTCCCAACTGGCTAGCTTTCTTCTATGAGCTCTAGATGTTCAAGCAGAGACTTGAGATTCTGAAAGCTTTTAAATAAGCCTTTTTTACATCCCAAGGAATCTGTTAGAGTCTGGCTTGGAGGACACAGCCTTGTGCATGCTCAACAGCAACAGATTTATCATCTCAATTTCCCCACGGTTCCATTTGTGCAGGGCACGCTGCCGAGAGGCTCAACAGGAGCTTCCTTGTAGCCACTGGCTCTTCTGAGTTAAGCTCTCTTTAGTGTCCACAGGCCTCTTACAGTGAATGACCTCCAGATGGGTCCAAGTTGCCTGAGCTGATGCAGAGATAAAAAGAATATATTGGGTCAATTAGGTAAGGGGGAAAGAAGTCCGTAGGTTCTGGCAGGGCACTGGTAGAACTGGCCAAGGAAACCAGTACAGAGAGCAGGGAACAGAAGAATTTGATGAAGAAGGGTGAAATGAGGGTCAGGAGTCATGAAGGACTCAAGAATGAAGAAATCTGAGCGCAAACTGGCCATTGCCTGTCTGAGGAGCAGCTGGGTAATAGCCAAGCATGCGGGTTTTGAGATGCTGGCAACAAAGTGGCTACCAGCACCCCGGGCTTTAAGAACAGAGGCAGAGCCAGGAGATCGAGGGAAGGATGCCCCTCTGCCCAGTTTTCAACAGAATACATTCCTGGAATACTTCATCCAGGTATTAGCCTCACAGTGCAGGAAAGTCACTAGGGAGCTAGAGGGAGTAAAGGGAAGCACCACTGGGATAGCAGGGCTGAAGCACCCTGCCTGTGTGGAAAGACTGGGGAGACACTGCTTTAGGGGGACCAAAAAGGCAGCCCCAGTGCCACCAGTGCCAGTGGAAGATATGCAGGAGATGCCAGTGGGCTGTCCGGAGAGTCTGTGTGCACTTCATCTTTGTAGGTTTTCAAGACCAAACTGGGTAAAAGCCAGAAGTAGCCTGATCTGATCTTAAAGCTGTCTCTGGTATGAGTGGGAGGCTGGACTCAGGGATGCTGAGATCTCTTCACCCTGAATTATCCAGTGATCCTACAAATTGGGCATGGCAGGGGCAGCCAGAACGGGACAGAACTTTCAGCAGCCATCAGGATATCCTGCTCCTGGGCTCTAGCACAACACCAGGGCTTCCCACACCACCAGCCCTATCAGTCTTTCAGTGCCTGCCCCTGCTACCCGACTGCAACCTTCTCCATCAAACACAAGGCTCAAGCAGGATGTGCTTTCAGTCACTGAATTCAAATTTCACTGGTAGCTCATGGACGGTGGGAAGAATATAAGTCTCCTTTCGGCTTCTGTGGCTTAAGGACCTTGACTATTACCCACATGGCATTACAAGCCATTCAGATCGCAAAGTCAGGCTCTCAGAAAAAACCATGATGGCAAAATTACAGAGGCTCAACACACCACAGGAAATTTGCTCCTGCAGAGGACAAGGCCTGGCGTGGGCACGGCAGCGTGCTGTAAGGCAGCTCCCAGCGGGCGCCGCACCTGCCCTGCCAGCACTGCTCACCTGTGCTGCCCATCTCCCAGATCCCTCCACCGCAGGTACCAAGGGCAGGGGCACCGCTCTGCCTGTGCAGGGATTTACCGAGAGCCCGGTGGAGATAGCATCTCCTGCTCTGCCTAAAGGCCTGAAAGAGAGAGCGGCTGTGCCGCAGCCGAGCAGAGTCCACGCCTGCCTTCCTGCTCCGTCACCCCACGGCCACCCCCAGCGCAGGTACACCCAGCAGGAGAGCCCCGACCGCGGGGAAGCGTAGGAGCCTCCTGCCCACGGAGGGAGCAAAGAGCACCGGCTCCATCCCTCCGCTTTCCTTACCCCTGGCGGCCCCTCCCCGCTCCCTCCCTCTGCCCCACGCCCCGCGGTGCTCCCCGGCCGCCGAGCCCCGCGGGCGGGGGCGATGGCTCTGCGGCGGGCGGTACCTGGACAGGGAGTCGCCGCTGGGCGGCCGCGCCGCCGCCGCCCGCCCGGCGCCCAGGCTCTCGCAGCTGGAGCTGCCCTCCATGGCGGGCGGCCCCGCGGCGGGAGCTGTCCCCGCGTCCCTCAGCCCCGGCGCCCGGCGGGGCGGGAAGCGGCCATGCTGGCCCGGCGTGCCGCGCGGGGGGCGGGCCGAGGCGGGGCGCTGAGGGGGCCGAGCCGCCGCCTGCTGCGGGAGCGGCGCCGGGCCGCGGGGCTTGCATCGTGAGGGTGCGGGGTGGGCCGCGATCCCCACTGGGTGTCCTCTTGAGAACCGAGGGAAGGCGGCAGCTCCCGGGTTCCATCCCCGGAGCGCCGTGGTCCTTCCTAAGGGCAAAGAAGGGCTGACTTCAAGCATCGTTCTTGAAGTCAGCTCACCTGCCTGAGGCTTTCCAGTTGGGTTGTGTACCCACAGTTAAAACAATTGTGCTGCTCACATTTGTAATTGCCCCTCTCTGCTGGAGAATCCTCGCTGAGTCTGTCCCTCGAGTGGGTGGGTGAGCAGGGGCTGTGGAAGGTGGCAGGTGACAGTCCCACGAGTCACTGGCACGGACCCTCTGCGGAGTGACCCGATGGACAGCTCGAATGTATCCATGACGATCTGCGTCCCGAGGGCTTTGCAGGCACAGTTCGGTATCAAGTGTTTTGCAGGAAGAGCCGTGGTATGCCCAGTTCCTTGAAGCAATCGAAGAGCGGGAGGAAAGCTCTTGGCGCTGCTTACGAAGACTGAGGGACTGCGTCTTAAGCCTCCCATATCAAGGATGCGGATGTCTTTCAAATGTTTAGCTGTTTTGGCAAGAATCTCTTCAGGCAAAAAGAATGAACCACTGGGGATGTGTTGGGAGGCTGGTGGGTTTCCAGAAAGGCTTGCTTGCTGGCAAAGAGCATCTGATGTCAGGAGCATCTGTCCAGATGGACCTTCCTGTTTAAATACTACCTCAAAATAGGATAAAGCTTGTGTCTTCTAAACATTTGTATACTGTGTGGCTGTAGAATGGTTACCAAAACATCATCCCACTTCATGCTCCAAGGAGTAAATTAGTTTATGTGTTTCTCTCTGTTGTTTCCCATTTTGTTCCTGTCGTCAGAAGTCATGCGGGATGCTGAAGCAGATTTGTAGCATCCTCACCTGAGACTGCATGATCCAGCTGTGAAACTGCCTCTGCTGCTCTTTCCTTTAGTCTCTATCAGCTGCTGTTGAGCAAGGTTGATGTGGGATGGTTTTGAAGCAGGTTTAAACTTGAAAATGCAGCTTAATTGAAGCAGGGTTTATTTTTGTATTTTTCATTTGATCTTCTGTGCAAAAAGTTACCAAATTGGCAAATGAGTTTTGAGGGAAGGGAAGGTTTCAAGCCTAGAAAATTGAGTGTATGGAGGCTTTTATAAAATGAAAACTGTTTTATGGTTAAAAGTGAGATCCTTGTATGAAAAATAAGCTAACTGCTAGTGGTTTATTGCAGCGTTAAAATCCAAACAAAATGCCTCGACATTACAACTGAAGATCATTACAACTGAAAAATCCATAGGCCTGTGCTGATTTTGTACCAGCTATAAAATTATTTTAAACGTTCATCTTTTTTCCTCCCCTCTGGTTAGGGCCAATGAACATTATAGAAGCACCATTTATTAATAAAAACGGAAGCATGAATGGCAAACTGTCTCTCTGCCTCTTCTGTTTAGCTTTCCATCCACACCTGTGTCCGGCGAGCAGATGGTGTCCTCTGCGGGGACATGCTGGCAGGGGGTGCTGTGGCAGCAGTCCTTCAGCATCACTGCTGAGCAGTCAGGCAGCTCCTGGTAGCCTTTTCCCACTGCTGTGCTCTCTTGCCAGTCCTTCCGGGGATGGAGTTCCTGGCGGTAGTAACCCTTGGAGAGGTCAGTGCTGTAGAACCAGCACAAAGCTGTGCGCGTCTCCCTTTCAAATCTTATCAAATTGCCTTGTGGTGAGTTGGTACTACCTCTGTTCCCTCTGCTAAGCTTAGTTTGATAGAGGTGCAGTTGTTTAAAAAAAGTCAAGTAGGAATAAAAACAATATATAAACCTCCATTGCTATGTGAAAGTATTAGAATGCCTTCCTTTCTTCCTAATTTGCTATTGATGTGGCATCTCTAAGTAGTTTATTGATGAAGTGCTCTATTTGCTTTTCACTGCCCTGTTTTGTTCTTGGCCTTATCCCCAGGGCCTGTGAAACCCTTTAGAAATTCCCACTGGTGCTTTGTAAATGAGAACAAAGCTAATCACCTCCTGCATCTCTCCTGCTGCTGAAAGAAACTAGCAGTCTGCTCAGTGAGTCTTTCTGCTCAACAATACCACATTTTCAAAGTCAGTCAGAATATTCTCTCTGTGAAGTGTTTCCTCAGGGCCCTTAAAAGTGATGGAGAATTAAATAAAGGCCTGACATAACCAAAACCAATTAAGGACAACTCACAAGTCTGTTGTATAACTGATGCAAAGTAAGTGTCGTTCAGTCTGTTAACCTACTTTGCTTGCCACATCCCCTACCATTATCTTACAAGTATCATCATTTGGATTTGGGTTTTGGGGTTTTTTTGGTGGGTTGTTTTTTTTTTTTTTTTAATAAGGGGATGTTCTGTCATTTTGTGATTTCAACACAGGAAACAGTAAAAGAAAATGAACATCATGGATAAGTAATAGAATTATCTGTGTTCATCTTTAATGCTGTGTGGCTGACACAGCTGAGTGATATCTGAAAGAGAGAATGACAAGGAGCTTCCTTGAATCAAAGGTGTAAAAGATTAATTCCAAGTAAAAGACAAGCAGCCATCCTCCAATACTTCCTGAAATTGTTTGTGGTTGTAGCAATACAAAGTGAAAAATACATAGCCCCAGGCTTTCTTAGGTGTTTAGAGGCTGTCAAAGCTGTGGTGAACACAGCACAAAGAGGATAATATCATGTACATGTAAAACATGATTAAGTGAGGGGAAGTAAGACTTCTGCTTCAGTCCTTGTGGGTGAAAATGAGATTCTATTTTAAATCCATTGTATTTAAACTATGTGTCTGTTGAATTAAGGGCTTTCTAGCTCTGTATGTATATGTGGTCCATACATCTGCTATATCAATGTGCCAGATGTTATGAATCCAGATGCTCTCATTCCTGGATTAGCTCCTCAGCTTTGCTGCTGCACAGCCAAACACAGGTCTGTTGTGTCTCACACTTTGAAAATATGGCTCACCAAAGCTAGGGACAGTCACACGCCCCGGACATCCTGGCACGACCTTTTGCAGGGGTCTCATGAGGATGTTTGGCCGTGGTCTGTGGCTGCTTGACTAAATGTCCCTGGAGCAGAGAAGGAATCATGATTCTACAGTGGTCTAAGGGTAGACCATTGAAGCATACTCAAATGGTCCACTCTGAGAAAACTTGCTCCACTGCTGCAGTCTTTGTCATAACCTGTCCTTACATGGTGCAGCTCATCAGACATTCCCCTCCCTCCCCCTCTTCTCATCTCACAGCTCATCCCATGGTTGAAAGGCCTATGAACAATAAGGGAGTCAGAGCCCTAATCCTTTCTGAAAATAATCACCTTTCCCTTTTGCTCCAATCCCAATATTAAAATCTTATCCACCCTAAAACTAGCTCTCTTTGCTGCAGCTCTATGGATCTCCCATATTTTTGCCACTGTACTCATATATTCCTGTGCCCTCTTAGACAGCACATTAAATGGTTCATGGCAACGTCTGCTTCACACACTGTGCCTCCTCTAGTCTAGTCCCCATCAATGAGTCCAAAAAAATTGCAGCATGACTCAGTCCCATAATTGTTCTGAAAACCACACAGCCAGAGACACCCTTGTCTCTTCTTTGATTCACTAAAATGGTTCTGAGATTTATTACATTTTCTTGTCTTCTTGATCTACAGCTTCAGGGCAGTGGGCAGGCGATAAAAGATTCTCAGTGCCTTGGGAAGGGCGGATTGTCACTGGTGAGATCCCACTGTGATGTATGATCATCAAATCACACTGGAGGTGGCATGTGTTCCTTTTGTCAAGCCCCATCAGCTGATAAAGTATGAGGTCAGAAACAGCAAGAGCTTTGGCACAGGCAGAGAGGTTGATGAAGAACAACTCACTGTGGCTGTGATTTGGAGCTAGAGCTGCTTGTGGTTGCAAGAACATCTGTTACAAGATGGTCATAGGGTACATGCACAGATTTGGTCCTGCTGATGCATAATGCCTGTGCTGTTGAAGTTGGAAACTAGTCAAAACAAAGAGAGGGACTTAGGGCTTAAAGCTACACTGAAATTGCCACTGTGCCTCCAAAGTTATATACTTCTGGTTAACCTGATCAGAGTGGTCACCTCAGTTCACCCACAGTGTGTTCTGGACTGGCTATGATGGCACCCTGACAGTGCTTTTGCCTTGCACCCCCTCTGTGTTTGATAGAAACAGAAGCTAATGATCAATGGCCTTTTAACACCTGTTTTTGGTCACTGGTTGTTTTTTTATGCAGTTATGCACATATTAATGCAAGGTCCTACAAACGTGGGGCTCTGGACTCAATCTGGATCTAATCCTGTACACTATAACTTGTTACCTGTTTATGAAGCACTTTTGATGGGCACACTGTTTTGTTCTTCCTGCTGCTCTGTCAGTGTACTGCTTTCTTGTCCTCACTCCCAGCACCAGCTCATGGCTGCGCACAGAGTAGTCAGGCATGAAATATGCCACAGGCTAATGAGGACATCAGGTTCCATCCATGTGTGCTCAGTGTGCACAGTCCTCTGGAGTCACCATGCAATCCACCTGGCTTTTAATTGCCTGATGCTTTTAATTCTCCATGGCCTGTGCATTATTGCAGTGCTCCATAGCCTGTGTTTGCTCACAGCTACGTGATGGCACTGGCACAGTCCAAGGCACGGGCTGTAGTGCTGAGCAGACAGGGAGCCTGAGGGCTGTGGGCACCTGGAGAGCTTCAGGCCTCGGGCTCTAGGGGCAGGACTTCCACTGCATGCTGCAGAACACACAGATCAATTTTGTGTGTCAATTCAAATAAAGCATCTTTTCTCCTGAAGGACTAAATACATCACAGCAGCTGTCTGGCTCTTTGGGCTGTTGCACTCCAGCAGCTCCTTGGCATCTGTGTAATGGTCTTCAATCTGGCAAACATGAAGAAAGAAAGAATTACTCACAGGAGTTAAATTTGAAAGTTCTGATGCTTGTTAAACCACTACTGCTGGAAATAAATGCATTTCCAGAAGCTGTAGGGTGATCAGGCAGGAAGGAATTATGTGGAGGTAAGAATTGGTTTGGTACTGTCAGACATTAGGAAGGTGTCTGAAGTCTCAGCACTTGCAGTCTCTGAGATGGGAAAAAAGATGTGTTCATATGGAGGAGAAAAGTCCCTGTACCTCTTAGATCTCAAGTTTGTGGTTTACAGTCCTGATTTATACACCAATTTTCAAGCAAACATTCACTTAAAATTTAGTAATTTTATGTCTATATTGTCTGAAATAGTACTGTCTGTATTGCCTCCACACAGACTCCTTAAAGCAAGATTTTAATCTGCAGCTGCTATGTTTAATAGCTACAATTAGGGAAATGGTTAAGAATACTTGATTTTATTGCATTTATACTTCCTTTTCTGTTAAGGAAGGTGCACATTTGTGGTAGTGTTTTAATGAAACAAAATAAAATGTTGATGGTAAGATCTGGAGATGATATTAAAATGAGAAGGACACTTCTAGAATATAAAACACAGTAGAAATTAATTCCTTTTGGTTTCCCTTTTATTTACCTTGATAGCTCAAATTTCCATGTGGAAGGCTCATATTTTCTTTTAAAAGCAACAGGGTGTTATGCTCTAGTGATGAAAGGGCTGGGGAGTTGCAAGCTTAACTGTGAGTGCAATAAAAATGAAACATTTGAGAGTGTTTGATTGTCTGCTCTGTGTAAGTTACCTGTCTGCAGTGTGTGAGCTGTAGAAAATGTTCAGGAAGCTACTGAAGACACATTTAGCCCATGGATACAATGAGGGAAGAAGCTTATTGCCATTTCCAATGGAACAAAAGTTTGGAAAAAGCAGATCACAGGGCTTTAATGGGGCTGGAGGAGAACCAGGCTGAGTATTGCAGGGGTGAGGCGAGACTGCTCCAGAAGGAACTGGTTCTGGTGTGAGCAGAAGCCAATTTGCTCCACCTGGCTCCATGGCCAGCATCGCCCTGACCACTTTTTATTTTAGCAATATGGACCTCCCATGGAATCGTTTCTCATTGGCTCCAGGACCATCACACACCCAGTATGGGGATGCTGGGCAATGTTTTCAGAGCACCAGACAGCTGGAAAAGAGAGTGTGTGCTTCTCCCAAGAATGTGGAAGTGAGTGGCTAGGCAGGGAAGTGCAGGAGCCTGCAGTGTCCTACAAGTGGTCTCAGACTCTAATTTTGACATGAGCTGGAAGCACTAGTTGCTGTTCCTGTTCTCCTAGGCATGAACACCATTGCCCTCCTCTTGAAGCTGGCTTTAGCTCATGAAAGGAGCAGACACCTTTTATCCATTCTGCCACTGGTTTGATGAATACATAAATCTATGTTGTATTCACCAAAGTAACGCATGAAAGAAATATTTAGGATGCAATGCCACATGTACCAAAAGTTAGGAAATGCCTGGTTCTCAAATTTCCAGCATAACCTAAAGGGATCCCACTCAGACATTCCATCTCAGTGCTGGATGCAGGGAAGGTTCAGGGCAAAAAGCATAAAGGAACTGTGCAATTAGAAACCAGTTTTATGTCTGCACATAAGGGCAGGCTTCACAAGCAACTCCAAATATGCCACTTCTGATCATAGCTCAGCATTTGGATATCAATTGCTTTTACCCTGTGCTGAAATATAAGCTCCTGCAGATTTTGAAAGCCAAAATTAAGCATTAATTATCTTACATGAATGTAATGTTACCTTGCTGTTATCTACAGTGAGTCACCTCTGAACCTTCAGTACGGTAACTCAGAGACTTTGATGATCTTAATACCCTCATTCTGCTTATGCACGTCTGTGTGACTGGGGTCTGGGATGTTTGAAAAGGATTGCTGTCTCATGTGCTTGGCTCAAAAGAGAAGGAGAAGGAGCACAATCCAGTATCCTCTTTCCTGTCTTTGAAGGACAGGGGACTCTGGTCCCTGCAGTTTGGGAGATTAAGAAGGACATACACTGCTAGTGGTGAGTGTATGAAGAAAGATGCTAGCCCTCATTTCTTAGCTGGGGAATTTTTGACCCTAACAAGGAAGGAGAACGATGAGAAGTGAGTTTTAGTGCTGGATATGTTGGCACTGCTGTTGAGGAGGACAAAGAAGCCTAAGGCAACTGTTCTTTTTTTTTCCTTTTGAGGGATGCCATCCTGCTCAGGGATGGCATCCCTCAGTCTGTCATGGGGCCCCCAGGGTGGTGTGACAGGATGGTGACATGATGCACAGTCCTCCACCATCTCCCAGGTGCAGCCACTCTGGCAGCTCAGCTGTGTCTCTGTGTAATATCCGCTGCTGCTCTGCCAACAGGTTCAGCCCATCCTCAGCATGCTGACAGACAAGCTCAGGTGGTTCGGGAGCAGAGACAGTTTGGAGGCTGATGCTTTGGCTGGGACATGTTTGCTTTGGCCAACTCTGCTACAAAAGCAACTGCAGAGAGCAGAGGTGCTTTGTGGTGTTGGCAGTGCCTGATGTCAGCAGGAATTCAGAATGAGCCCTGACTTGAACCATGAGCATGTGCCTCATAGCTCCCTCAATGCTTCAGTCATTCTGGAGTGTTGCCAACATGCTTTCCAACCTAAAGAAACTGAGAAGTGAAATAACAGAGGTTTAACATTCAATGTCTCAACCAAAGCAGAGAGGAATTTCCAAGTCAAAGATACTTTTTTACCCCAAGGACAGAGTGCAGAGTATGAATATGTGCTTCCAAAAAAAAAAAATGGAGGTCTGATCCTTTCTCAGAAAGGGATCACAAGGGTCCATTGCAAAGGCAAGGGTTAAGTAACCCTAATGTAGGATGGACCAGTGTCCCCAGTAAGAGATATTAATTCACTTTTAAAAAGGAAAAGAAGAAAAGGAGAGAAATGTCCTTGTTCTGCTCCAGCATTCTTCATGGACAAGATATAAAGCCTTTGGCTGAATGAACATGTTGCTCAATAACTTGAATATCTGTTAGCTCAGTGCTAACAGATTGTAAAAGTACTTGTACAGTGTTCTAGGGAACACATTCCCACTCTCATTAAACATAACACAAACCCAAATACATTTCAAATTTATACTATGATGACAGTGAAGATGAATAAAGTTATTTTCTTCACTGTAGGGCCTCTGAAGTCTCCAATAATGCAGCTTTTTAGGTGATGGGCAGCCTAGGAAATCAGAGCTGTGTTTGCTCAGAATGAGGTTTGCTGTTACAAAGAATTTTCCTTTATTCTCTAAGGATGATATAAATTGCCACTAGTCCCAATTAACTGTTTCAGTGATGACATCTTTCAGAGAAATAGGCTGGAACAGGAGAGGGGAAATATATAATGAGTGAGGTTTTTGCCTTTGCTCTGCCCTTTCTATAATAAATCAAATAAGAATGAGTAGTGAAGATGAATAATCCATAAAACTCCCAAATGCAGTTGGAAGAGATGTTCCCTCATGCAGAAAACAGCCATGGGTCTGCCTTCTAAAGATGCTTTCAGAAGCACTGGACCTGGTATTTTGAGAGGATGATGCTGGGGACAGCAGGGCCTGGAGCCAGAGTGCAGCACAGCCACAGCGCAGAGCAGAGTGGCTGCCCTGGGCAGAGCTCTGGTGCCGGAGGGCAGTGACTGCAGGCTGGGAGCCACAGCTCAGCCCGTGTCCCCAAAGCTGGCTAAGCTGTGCAGAAGAGCTCGGCAGCAGGGGCATGCCAAGGTGTCTTAGACCCCTTTAGCCCTAATTTGTGGAGCTGCAAGTTTCTCAGTTCAGTAAAAATCTGATTTAATGTCATAGCCTCTCTGAGAAAGACTCTCCACAGTTCAGCAGTATTGGAAATTGTGGACTTCATATCACTGTTTTATACTGCAGAATAGCATGCTCTTCACCCATCCAATAAGAATCGTGCAGCATCTTTGTGTATAAATCTGTTAGGTCATGCCTGCATTTCCCTGCTATTGTTTTAGGAGTCGCCTTCCGGTATTTAAAGACAGGGAAATATCTTCTTTAATATCTGTCATCTTCCAGCTTTGAAGCCGTGCTGAACAACAAAGACGGACAAACATTTAATTCTCCCCTAATCCTTTAAATACCTCTACAAGCACATTAAGCCCCTCTCCTGCAGCAGCGGTACCTCTTCTTTTAACTCTGCCTCTAAAGCCTGCAGCTTCAGCTGGGGTGGAACAGGAGCCCGTGGTCACCCTGTGGTGGCTGTCCTTCTGGGTGGTATGCAGAGGGATGGTTTTCCATAATAAAGCAATCATCTGGATTGAATTGCAGATACCTAATCCTCTCACAAGGTACTCCTGTTTAGTTTTGTGAAGTGAACAAAGACATCAACTTAGACATGCTCCAGGCTGGATTCGGGTATCTCTGAGAGCTTCTGATCATTCCTGTGATTAGCCAGCCTGATCTGGTAACTTTAACACAAAAGTGTAAGCACAGGATCAAAATCTTTTTCTTCAGGAAAGGGAGCTGAAATGGAAAATTTCTTTAAATTCACTCCCCAGGAAAACATCTGAAGGAGCAGACATGACAGCTGGGACAAACCCATCTCTCTCAAGACTCCTGCTGGTTTTTTATGGTGCAGAAGCAGAGTGGGATTTGAATAGTTGCATTACAGGATGGGAAGTGGGCTGGGATGCATTGCTGTTCATATGAATTGGTAAGTATTCATTGACTTAAGCCCCACAAAACAATTTTTCCCCCTTTCCTTCCTCAACATGAAAACTTTTCACTTGTTTTCAATGTTTTTGCAGCCTTTCTGTGAGGACCCACAAAGACATTTAGTCTGTTCCACTGGCTGAAGACAGATAACCGCACCAATATAATTTCTGACAGCTGCCTAAAGCAGGTTCTGAGGAGCTTCAGACCCCCTACCCTCCTCAGCCAGTCCATCCTCATGTTATCCTTCCTGTTACAAAATTCCACCTGGCATCTAACCTGAAGCAACGACTTCTTGGCCTGTAGAGATCATTATGGAAAATACCCAATCTTTTACCCTGGCAGCAATGATCTATCCATTCAAAGACTCTCTTTCCTATTCCCACTCAAATCTCCTCTTCTTCAGGCTAAAGAACCTTCATTATTCTCTATAAATTTTCTAGATTTCTGTTCATTTGCATTGCTTATTTCTGCCTGGACTACATCATATTCCCAGGGTGGCACTATTCTACAAGCTAAAACCTGAGGGCCAGACATCATCATTTAGATCAATGTAGGCATGGGAGCTGGGCTTTGGGCTTCTTATTGAAAATCTTGCCTTTTATCAAAGGCTGTAAAAGCCTGGTGAAAGCATTCTCTGATGAAAGCTTAGATAATTTAATAAAAAGTAGCATTTCTGGAGCTAATCTGTCATCCAAGTGCACAGCAACACTGTGCCGCAGTGTTGGTGGCCATTGGGAAATTTTTCTTTATTGCACACTCTCACTTGCTGAAAGCTAAAACCAATCTAATAGCAGGAGGCTTTGGAGGCACAGTAAAGTGTATAAAAAAGACTCAATTCTAAATTTTTTGTAAAAGAAAACCAAAAGGGGAAGCCAAAATAGGCCTCTACTGAGGGTTGAAAAGACAGATGTAACAAAAGAATATTTCTGAGATTTTGTGCAGATTTGTGCTCTTGAGTCACTTATAAAAGACTGTATTCAATGTTGAGAAGCCAATGAAATATTCTTCATGAAGGTTTTTTTTAATTACATTTTAATGGTTTACTTATTTAAACAGCACTATCTTGTTATCTGTTGAAAGCTTCTCTTTGCAACCTTCTAAAGCACTCCATATATTTTCTGTGAGAAGATTTTAAACTCCCCAGTATAAACAGATGGTCTATTGGTATTTGTATGTCAGAAGCTAGCAGTTTATATGGTAAAACACACCAGATTAAGTCTTTGGCATTGGAGCAAAAGTTAATGAATAAGATTATCTTGTGATGGCTTTACTCTAGTAAGATCCACACAATTAATCAAGACCAGTGTGGCTATAATAACATAAAGATGCCATGTAACTATGGGAAAACTCTTTGGTTAGTGGATTTGTAACTTAAATGAAGGGAAAAGTTACCTTTCAGGCCGTGTTATGCATGAAATCCTGATTTTAGCTGTACTAATGCAGTTAATTTGTGGCTCACATGTGAGTGGGGGCATTACACAGCCCTGCAGCTTTGATCAGCCTTTTGGAAACACACATGGGGTTCGTGCCTCTGCTGTACACATCCTGTGAGCCTGGTTATCCAACAGGCCAAGGCTAACATGTTCATACTAAGGAAATCAGTGAGAGTGCAACGGGTTTCTTTACACCAATTTTAATTTGCTGTAGAGTTAGGTTAGAGTTAGAGGTACTGTGAATAACATTATGCTAGCTGGAAGTCCTGCTGAAGGACAAGTAACATGGAAAAACCCCACAATCCTTAAGAGAAGAAAAAACTCAAAAACGGAATAAACATTCATTGACAAAGCTGTTGTCTAGATTCACAAAGGGTTATATTGCACAGCGCATGTGTTTTTATACATTCTTCAGTATCTACCTTAAAGACATTGCTAAATTTGAGGAATCAAATAATATGTTATATGGGTATATGACACATTTTTTTTTTTTAAACTGCACTTTGGGAAAACTCATCAGCTTCCTTCTCAAATAAATTTGAAGAGATAGAGCCACATTGCAGAGTTCCCCATACATTTTTCCTTGAAAAAGTTAGATGTCTTTCACTGATGGAAATTTCATTGGTATACAAATTATATTCATGTATTAACCTGACTGTTATGTGTGCCCACCTGTTCATGAAATCAGCTTATGGAACTAACCCCATAGGCTACATCTACAAGAAGGAGCTTTCCATATCATATCCTTAAACAATACTGCAATAATTTCTAATAAATATTTCTCAGCATCTGGTACTCTAGGACCTCCTCAGAAACTAATTTAATTTTGTAAAAAAAATTTTAGGCCTCTAGATTAGAACTTCCCCGTTGTACTTAGAGGCCAGGTTAGCACAAAAGGCGATTTGAATACATTGCCTGGTTTTATTTTCACCATGACACACAAATATAAATGGTATCAAGGACAAGCCCTGCCCTTACCTGATGTTCATAGAACTTCACAACAACCACAAACTTTAACTTTCATCTCAATTTGATATTGAGGGATAGGTTTTGCCATCAGATCTGCTAACTTCAGCTGGAGTTTATGGATGCACCTATACTCAGCATTTCACCCAAACACTGAACAGCACCACAGGGTTTTCCCGATGTTCCTCGACAAGAAGGATAAAACAAAGTTACTGTGTCCTGTCAAACAAGGTAGACCAGTCAACCAGAGTGAAAACATGTCAGACAGCCCTTCAAAATAAATGTAGATAGAGCATCTTTGCTGTCTGAAGCCATGTACAGGAATGCAGGACAAGTCTGGGGAGAGCGAGCTGCTCCGCAGGCACGTGGCAGTGCAGCGCGGCCAAGTGGGGCTTTATCCTGCTCTGGGAACCTCAGGCTGCCTCTGGCACTGCTTGTCCTGAGGCTGCTGGAGCAGCTCACGCAGCCTTGGTACCCAGGCACACACGTGGGCCATCACTTGCTGGATGCTCACTCTCAGCACACAGGAGGCTGGGTCACTACAGGAAAAACAATCATCTAAGCTTCAGCTCTTTTAAAGGAGCTTCTTGGAATGAAAATGCCAGTTTGCCAAATGCTACTTCATGTTGAGTTTCTTTTGCTTGTTTTGGTTTTGACTTGGGTTTGTTTTGTTTTGCTTTGTTTTGTTTTTGTATGTTTTGTGTTTGTTTTGTTTGGTTGGTTGGTTGGTTGGTTTTTGTTCCATTTTGGTTGGCTTTGGTTTTGGTTTTTTAAAGATGAAATTTCTAAGTCCTAATCAACCTGCTTTTTTTCAGCTTGCCTGACCTTTTCTGCAGCCAGAATGCCTAATTTAAAAATTAGAATGAAGTAATCTTTTACCATGGTTGAAACTTTTATTGTGGCGGGAGGAATCCTGACCATGTCACCCCTGTCCCTGCAGCTGCCAGACCTCCCTGATGCCGTGGGAGGGAGCAGCGCTCTTGGCTGTGCTGCCCGAGCTGGTAGTGGTTCCCACCAAGTGATTTGGATGCAGTGGGAAAGGTCAGCCCTTGCCTGGGCCTGGTGCAATTCCTGCAGTGCTGCATCTGGCCAGGCAGGGAAAATATTCACTGCCACTCATGTTGTCTCACACCCCTTCCATGTGGCCTCACTGGCTACATTTCCCTGGGCACGGGAGACACGTCTGGGGACATTTTCTGGTACAAAAGCCATGTGGCACAGGGTGACTTGTATTTTATACTGTCTTATCCCTCTTGTCCTGCACCCACAGTGGGAATGGCTTTTGATTGTGAGACCTGCAGGAAGGTAGTCACGGCCCCCAGGCACTGCCAGGGATTCAGAGCCTGGTGGCACAGACAGCCATGCTCCAGGGTCAGGCAGGGGTCCCAGGCTGTTTTTCAGCTCATGACAAAGATGTGCCTTCTGCTGGTGGGCAGCAGCCCTGCCTGATGCTCCCACATCCTGCCTGTCTTGCCTTTTACCTTTACAGCTGAGATAGAAAAGACACACTTTTAGGACATGAGTGTCTTGATTTGTTTCGGATTTACCTTTGGGTGAGTGGGACTGTGCCTTATTTCCCCCCCTGAGTGCAAGGGAAGCACTTTCTATCACCCTTACTCGAAATGCTGAAGTGAGGAGAGAGCCACACAACTCCTGGGCAGCTCCTAACTTCAGCATGCCCACCCAGGATTGGGAGTGTGGGCACAGCCTCTGCAGTGGAACACTGGGCATCTGCCAGCATCCTCCCCCATCCCTCCTGTGAAAGCACCAGGTTCCAGGGCAGGACAAAGGAGCCATTTGTGGGTAGGAGTCAGATACAATGGAGGGACTGAGCAACATAAGCAAAAACCTGAGAGGGCAGCAGCCAGTAGAGCTGGTGTTGTGAGGGGCAGCCAAGGGAGGTGCCTTCCCACTTATCCTGTAGGGGAAGGTGAGCAGACAGGGACTAAAAGGGTGGATGTGCTGCATGGCAGTCCCTCACCAGCAGTGAAGTAGTTAAGATGTGGGGAGCCCTTTTCTTTTCCCTACATCTCAAAATAGCACAAGGTAGCCTTTGAGCACTGGCAGTGATGTGCTGACATTTGTCCCTTGGAAACATCCCCTCCACCACCCCTTCTGCTCAGTTCATGGGGCAGGAAGAGCCGCCCACTTGGAGATGGAGCCCGGAAAGCCTCTCGAGGAACAGGACATTTCCTCAGGGCTGACCTTCTAAAAATAGCTTGGTAGGGATGAATGCTTGTGTGAAACAGCCTGCAGCCCAATGTGATGTTGTACATGCTGGAATCTATATGGGCTGGAATCTCTTTAGGCTAGAATGAGGCATAATGTGAGGGAGGCAAGGAGGAAAGGAGAAGCCAGTTGTCTGATTTCTGCCTTCTCATTAGGGGTCTCTGATAGTGAGGGGAGTGGGGCAAATATCCAGGGTTTGATCCAGGGCAGGGCATGGTCTTGGGGACCCAGCTGGCCCTCTTGGGGTGACTGACTCTTGGGGGTACACAGTTCTCAGCTTCAATTTTTGCAGAATCCCAGGGCAAATTACTCTGCCGCAAGATTCTATCAACCCAGTCACCAGGAGCTAAAATATAATTTTTGTTAACCATTATCTGTTAACCTTTTCTGGTAGTGAAACCATGTCTTTAGTCAGTAGGAAAACATCACAGCTCTCTGGCAAAGAGGCAGGCTGAGCTCCTGGAAGCTGCCAGATGTTCAGTTTTCTCACCCCCCTCCTAAAATATCAAAATTTTAATTTTCTCAGATGAATGAGCAGTTGACTAAACAGACATTCAATATAAAATTCATAGTAAGAAAAGAGACACTTGGGATAATTTTGATTGATTTACTTGGCAGAGTTTTGATAGCTACTGAAAAACATACTATTCATGTTTAGGTGAAAAATAAATGGAGTCAAATAAGTGTCACTGCATAGTACTAGGAGGTATATACAGCCACATGTAAAAATGCATAAACACAAACATTTCTGTACAGCAACTTTTCTTTTCAGTCTGTATAGAGAAACACTGGTTTATAATATGGGGAAAATATAAAGCAGACATACATGCAACAAGGACATGACAAGTTACATAGGTCCCACCTGCCTCCCAACAGCTGAAATAACAATAATAACAATAATTATAATAATAAAAGCCTTTTTTGGGGAAAAATTTTGAAACCTGGAATGTTTTCATGTTGAGGTTTCCAGAGAGCTTCAGATGTGAAACATATCTGAAGGTGATTTAAAGGCTTGATTCAAAGCCCTGTGAAGGCAATGGAAAAACTCCATTGGTTTCAGTGAGCTTGGGGTCAGACCCAGCTATTTAACCATGATCCCGTTCTGCCCTCCCCCAAAACCCAAAGTTGAAATCTGCAGATAAAAATAAACAATCATATCATACAAAACTTTGTATATAGAATACAAAAGGTAACAGTTGACTTTTTGTATAAAATACAACTTTTTGATAGTATATTTATTTCACATATGTATAAATATAACCCAAATAATATGATTTTTATTATTCCTACCAAAATATTATTACTTTTTGTTGTTGTTTTTACAAAAGTTTACAAAACAAATAATTCTTTATATTTACAACCCAATACTGTGAAGAGTGCCCAGTCAATGATGAAAAATAGATTTTAAGGGTAGTGCACTTAGCCATTGCAAAGAAAGGAAAAAAAGGACACTAGCTCCATTCAGATGCAAGTGTTCTGAAGAAATGACACTGGATTCAAGTTTTGGTTGCAAGAGTCTTTTACAAGCTCTCATTTCAAATGCATCAGGCATATATATACAGGACTGGAAATGGCCTCTACCTTTTTTGAACTGACTTAAGACAGGATGTAATTTTGCTCCCAGGGATGGCACTCACAGCCCAGTGGCTTTTGCACTCCAGGCTGAGGCCAACAGGAGGACACTCAGCATTGAGTCCACCACTGCATGACATCATAGAACTATGGAATCATAGAATATCCTGAGTTGGAAGGGACCCACAAGAATCATTGGGTCCAACTCCTGACTCCTTGGGACCAGCTCCTCAGCTGAACAATTTTTTTTTCATCATTTGAGGACCTTGAAATCTATCTGGCCCTAATACAGAAACCAGTGGCGGCTTTTTCAATGGCATGTGAGGGTAGTTGAAGTTACCAGACGACAGTGCCCATTGCCCATGGTGATACTAACTCAGCCTTGGCCTCAGTGGCATCCATGGCAGCTGTCTGTCCCTACCAGTGTGCTGGCAGTCACTGCTGACCCGCTCGTGGACAGGCAGTGTGTGAGGCAGAGAAGTCAATCTTCCTTTCACTTCAAACTTGTGCAGCTGCTACTTCACTCTAGTTTTTCACGATTTATACGGGACACATTTGTTATATTGCATCTGTAGCTGGGACCCCAGTGGCCTGAGCTGAAAAGCTCTTCAAAGACTTGGAGAAACTTGTACTGACATATCGAAGGGACCGCATGCACCCTGACCAAAACTGGGGAGAAGAGGGAGATTTCTGGGCAGCTGGGTCACCACGTGACACAACGCCGAGGTGTGCAATGGTCACTGGCTGGGTTGGCAGAAGGGACTCTTCAGCAGGCTTTCTTGTCCCTCTTTTTTCTCTGGGAATGAACGGCCTCAACTGGCATATCTAACTAAATGCCCATGTTACACCTTTTGTGGAGGTGCTGGTGCTCATTTGTGTGACGATGCTTCTTGACACATCCTGAAAAATTGTGCACATTTGAAATGACAGGGTGAAATAACTGGAAAAGCCTTATTAAAACCTCTCACAATAAGTAGGTCAGATAAGTGCAGAGGCTATTGTCAAATAGTCTGCTCATCCCACTGCCACTAACAAGGATGAATAAAGGCATTGCACGGGCTGAGCAATGCCTCTTGGCACCAAGGCATTGGAATGTGGGCATTGTATTCCTTTACCACACCTAGTTTTAGCTAATTCAGAGGAGGCTGTGAAATACATTGCACCCCATCATTTGAAAGAATAGCACTTTCATTTGAATTGCAAGATCTGTTCCCATCCATGAATCCTGTCTGAATCACTGTGCAGCTGCTTTATAGTGACATAGCATATCCTCCTGATGCCATTACTGACCAAGTCTATAGCAAAGAATTTAATGTAGTCAAGGCTATTCCCTGGCAGGTGTGAGACAGCCTGTATCCTTACTGCTCTGCTCTGTTAGCCTTCAAGGCAAGGTGATATATATCTCCAAGAAGAGGTATTGGACCATTCCCCACTGCTAATGGGAATGGTCCAATATATCTTCTTTCTATGCACAGAAACTGCTTAGGACAAAATTAGCTGGTCCATCCCCAAACCCAGATGATTGAGCCAATGCCCAGAAATAATCCCCAGAACTGTTTCATGTACAAGCACAGATGTGGCTGATGGAGCCTCCTGCTGTGAGTTATAATTGACGTGCATGCTACTTTCAGGGGCAGAGCCTCTTGTACTCCAGAGAGAGACTGTGGGGACCTGGGCCATCACCAGAACTCTTTCAACTCCCCCCATATGGCAAAGGAGAAAACGGGATGGAACCGAAATGCTGTGCAATCAAAATGGCAGCTTCCCCCCAGGCAGGTAGATGATGGCATTTTGTCTGGGCTAAACCTGTTTGAGAGAAGATCAGGACGAACTACCTGATGGATACCTGCCATGATTTGAGATGAAAACAAGGACAGGGGCTTAGCTGAGCCACTTTCGGTATCTGCCCTCCTCTAAGCTGGATTGGGAGAGTAGTCAGGGACAAATCGTGAGCACCCTTCTCACTCATGTTTCTATTAAGTCACTGGAGTCCCTGGGGAAGGGTAAGGTGGCAAAGTGAGGATCCTGAGCTTTGGAAGTAGTTAATCTCATGTTTCCCTCAATGCCCAGAATGACTGTGCTGCTGGCAGAGCAGCAGCATCCTCTGATACTCACTGCAAACACTGATGAAAGGGAGAACACAAATGCTGGAGCGCACTGAATAACACAGTGGATGATCTGTTTCCTCCTTCCCTTGGATGAGACCACTTACCCTGCTGTGTGCTACAAAAGGTACAGGGTTTATAACAAAATCATTGGGAAAGCAAATGTAAGTTTGTACTGTGCAGAAGTAAACAGTTTTTGTAATGCCATGAGATTTACACGGGGCTTGATGCTGTCAGGGCTGAGCAGTCCCAAGGAAGTAAAGGGCTGTGAACATGATGACTGAAGAGCTGTGGAGCACTTGGGGTCTTACTTGCACTCAGAGAAATGATGTTCCACAGCCCATACCACTGTCTGGTGCTTCCATGTGTGGGAAGCTGAACGTGTTTTTTTCCCGGAGCCCCTCTGAGAAGAACCAATGAGTTTGCAATGGGCTGGGCACAGGTCTGGGGAACAGACCCTTCACATGATTTCACTCCTTTGTGGCAGGCAGGAATATCACTTACACTGTCACTTCAGTTTGTTCCTAGAGCTACTCTTCAAATAGGGCAGTTGCTCTATGTTGTATTTTAAAGGGCAGCCCAGTTACTGGAGTGTAAATTAATGAAGCAGGTTGTTGGCTTCTAAAGAGAAAGCTAATGTCCTTGCTGCCTCTTCATCTGGTTCCCTCTTGGTACTGTCACTTACGAGTGGTTCCCTAAAATCTCATCGAGGTTGATGTCTTTCATCCAGTCATCATTACCAGGTTCTGTTTTCAGTAAAGAATCTATAAAATCGGAGTCACTGTTGAGCGCAGGTCCTATACTGTCCCCTTGCTGGTTCAGAAAGTCAAACGCTAGGTCACTGCCATGCTCACTTCCTTGGTAAGCCCGGGAGGTTTGGCTGGTAGTTGTGAAACCGGTTGATGGCAGAGATGACGGCGGTGTCATGCTTGTTCCTGGCTGATTCAAGGCGGGCACAGTCTGTCCTCTCAGCTGATTGGGCCTTATGCTGAGCCCTCGTAGTGAGCCAGCAGATTGTCCATTTAGAGTCTGGTGCATTTGGTTTAGAGGGGGCCTCATTTGGACTCCCGCCGGTAACTGGTTAGGAGGTGCCAATGCACGCTGAGGAAAATGCTGGTTGCCTACGCTGCGCTGCAAAGACTGGTTGGGATATGGAGTGCCAGTGGGGAAACGCACCCCTGCAGGTTTCAGGGCATCCTGCTGCTTCACTGCAGCCTCTTGTGGGGCCCAGTTCTGGGCATTGGCAGTGGCTGTGATCATCACATTGGCCGGCCGTTGAGCAGGGATAGCTGTCACTCCATGGGTCAAGCCTGGCCTTATTTGCTGAGAGTTGACCACTGACCCCGTCCCAAAAGCTGCCCCATTGTTCCCCTGGGTCATGGTTTGCTGTCGGGGCACCATGGGGTTATTCTGACTGGGCAGAATTTGATTTTGGTTTCTGTGAGGCTGCATTTGGTTCATTCCTGAAGTCACATTGTATGTGCTTGGTTGGTTGCAAGGAAGGTTCCCGTAGCAGCCCAAACTCCGAGCAGCAGGAACAGAAGGCATTCGGGTTCCAGCGGGGGTGGACATGAGGCTGGAGCTCTGGGGCATGATGCTGTGAGTTGAAATTGGGTTGGATAAGGACATGTTGTTGGAGCTCATGCTCACAGCTGGTGAACCACCTGGAAAGGAGAAAACAGAAGTGTTACAACAAGCGTGGGTATATCAATATGTGGTGTCATTCAAAAAATACCAACAGCTCAAAAATCCAGTTTTCTATGAGCAGAGTTTCTTGAAGAAGACACTTTGCTCTTAAGAGGACTTACATGAACTTGCTCAAGGCCTTGAAGATGCCTATCATCCAAAGGATGGTTTCATCTATACTAAGCCACCTGTAGTCTTTCCATCCCTTCAGAGGAGAGCACATGAGCCAAAACTGGTGTTCCTTGTAAGAGAAATATTGGAGCAGGGAAGGACAGACAGAACCACTGGGCAGGAGAGAAGACTTTCCTGCCTTCCTTTACTAGACACGTCAGGCAGGACAAAGCCTCTCTAAGTGATCAGAAATCAAGAACTTCTCCTTACAGGGCATGGCTCATCCTGGCTCCCTCTAGAGACAAGGGGGAGCCAGAGACACTTTCATCAGTCTCCTTTTCCACCTTTCTTAGACACCTACAGCAGCAGTATCCATCCTTTGTTTGGGAATGTCTGTCCCAGATGACAGCAGGAGCAAAGACTGCATCTCACACATTTGCAGCCGTATGCTGGGACAGGAGCTCAGGTCAGTCTGTCCTCCCACGTGGTGGCTGAGCAGGCACAGGGGCATGACTCGGTGCTGTGCCTGGTGAGCCCCACATGTGCCCTTTCTAAACTCTCTTCCCAGCTGGACTGTGGCTATTTGCCCCTTTGCAGAAACAGACTTGCCTGTGAGGGAGCCACACATAATGTGCCAGCACTTGATGCACCTGAACATCCCCTTTTGTGCATCAGGAAACTACAAGTCATGAGTTGTCAGGAATTTATCACTCCTGGCTGATTCTGCCCAATGGAGGATTTCCCTGTACTTAACATCTGCCAGTGGATGACAATGAGAGGATTTTCTTGCCTTCTGTCACCAAACCTTGACACAAGCTCACTTCTTTGGCTACACAGCCTCTAGTTAGAGGTCACAGTAGGTCATTTATACCATGAAAGTATAAAGCTGAGTGCTTATGCAGTGCAAGATTGAATTAATCCCTGACAGACTGGTTGAAAAAGACCGATCACTTTTTAAACTCAGCCAGTGTAGATGGCACCGTGGAGAACCCTTTCTGCACAGGATCAGCTGCTCCACATTGTAATTCCCTTTGCTACTGTTGCTTCCAGTACAAACCCTACAAAAAGCACAGCTCAAAGAAGTCAGGTTCAAGGCAAATGAAAGATGTTTCTTCACACAATGTGTGGGTCAGCCGAGGAAATCTGTGCTACATGGCACAGTACAAGCTCAGTTCTCACACCTCTTTGGGTGTCCCCCAAAGTGTGAGAAAAGCTGTCAAATGATCTTGCTACCAAGGTACCACTGCATTTCAGGAATTCTCTGAGCCTTTCCCAGAGGAGGAACGAGGAGATTTTCTATTTCTTAGGGTGCAACTAATAGCAATTGTTGGGCATGAGATGTTGCCTTGGTTTGATCCTTCGTACATCTGGCAAAACGAGATGGAATTTGACTAACTTCAACTTGATCACCAAATCTTATTATATATTGGTCTGTGTGACTAATTTTATTAGCTGGTCCATCATAAATTCCTTCCTAATACACAGTGCTTCGAGACTGTGTCATGCTTGTAGTATTCTCCAAATACTTCAGTCTCAGTGTGTGGCATATTTTCCAGTCCTTTGGTCCTTGGGAGGTCCTTTCAGAACTTGACAGTTTTTGATGTTGATTTCAGAGCTGTACATCGTAGCTGGTCACAGTAATAGCTTTTGCACATCTCCAATGTGGATGTAAAGTAAGCTCTGTTTCCAGCTCAGCATCATCTGGGACAAAGTTTGCCTATCCAGTTTCAATCACACAGTCTGCTCACAGAGATATCTGGAGACCTGTCAGCCATTTCCTTTTGAGCTATGTTAATTTTGTGCCACTCAGGTTTCTTAACCAAAATAGGCAGTAAGAAGTCAGATGCTTTAAGGGACATAACCTGAACAACTATTGTCTTAAAGTTGTGGTTTCATTGAAAGAGATACCATGCAAGCTTGGAAAGATTCTTCTAACATCAGCCCATGTTGCTTGAAATTAATTACATATCCCCCTTCCTAAATTCTTTATTATTTAGGCTGTATCTGCTCCCCAGTAGTTTTGCTGAGCTCTGCATTAGGCTACTATGCCTGCAATCACCTACTTAGTATTTTAATTTTTATCATGGCATTAGCAGTCTCCCTTGGTGTTTCAAGACTAAATAAAAGGTGACACTAAGAATTTGGAGAACCTCTCAGCCAACTCTTTTAAAACTCTTTTAGACAAATCATGGGCATACATATTTTAAAAGTCTATGTTTAGGAGCAGCTATTTACTATACTGTTCCTGATGAAATTTCACCATAATGATGTTCAGCTCCCACAGTCTGGAACCAAAGAAAAGATTGCATATTTCTGCTTTTTCTGCATTATTTTTACACATATGCTATTTCCATTTAGTAATGAATGTAAAGGATTCATTTTTTTCCTTAAGGACTTAAAAAAGAACTCTTCCCAAATCATTATTAACACTGAGTGTGACTCCACAACCAGAGTGCTTGTTTCAAATCAATATAAACATAGATACCTAAATTAAGAAGCTCCCCCTAGCCTGGAAGGCAGCCTGTTCCACAAACAGGCTCCAAGTGGGAGACTCTTGACTGTAGAAGATCTAATTATCCTAAGAATTGTGTTGTCTCGATTTAAGCACCTAAATTCAGCCCCTCAGCTGGGCAGCCCCTGGGACAGGATATGCTACAGGGAGTCCACCTGTTTTCAGCCCAACAGGGACAATCACATTCTCACAATCAGTGCTCAGCTGGCAACCACATGATTATCCCCATCTTCGGCTTTGCTGGTGGGTTGTGCGTTTTTGGAACTACTGTAACATCTCCTACAAAGACAGGCTGAGAGCTGAGGTTGTTAGGTTGGGAGAAGAGAAGGCTCTGAGTTGATCTAGTTCTTTCTAGTACCTAAAGGTGGCTACAAGAGGGAGAGAGGGGGACCTTTTACAAGGATATGCAGTGACAGGACAAGGGGGAATGACTTTAAATTGAGACAGGTTGGGTTTAGATTAGACATAGGGAAGAAATTTACTCAAGGATGCTGAAACACTGGACAGTGAAAGGGTTGTGAATGTCCCACCCCTGAAAGTGTGCAAGGCCAGGTTGGATGGGGCTCTGACTAACCTCGTCTAGTGGCAGGTGTCCCTGCCCAAGGCAGAAGGCTTGGAACTAAATGATCTTTAAAGTCACTTTTAACCCAAACCTTTCTGTGATTCTGTGATATTTTTTTTTTTGCAGGGATGATAGGGATAGGTCCCTGATTTTTGCTCCTGTGAGCCCATATTAAAGAGGAGGAATGGTACAGAATTCAGTGGCATTTCAAGAATGGCAGAATTCAGTGGCATTTCTCTCTCCAGCTGAACTACAAGCTTGTAGAGTCACTTCATTGCCCCTGGGATGAAGCCCCTCATGGGGTGACCCTGCCAGCTGTTGAGCAGACCCCAGGGCTACCATCACACTGCTCCTGCAAATGCTACACTTTTTAAAGAACACAAGTGTTTGGGAAGGGGTTGTACTTGTTGCCAAAAGACGAAGCTTCCTCTTTCTTTGTTTTGCTATTTTTATGCTTTTATTTTTAACGCAAGTATTTTCCATTCTTATTTCTTCCAGATGGGAAGAAATGCCTTCCCCAGAAGCACTGTGTACAGCAGCTGGGCACCCCAGGCTACAGCAGTTTGGAGAAACAGCTTCCCTACCCAATTCACCTGCTCCTTTCTTGGGGGTTTCTTGCCATGGCATGGCACTGTGGGGAAACGTATAGAGAAGTAAAATACTCAACCAAGTTTCTCCAGCCTGTGCGATTTTATTTAGCTTTTTGTTTCTTCTCCCCTGATCTGAGCAAAGCTATTCCCAGAAAAAGGGAACAGTTTCCCTGCTGTTACTCCCTTATGCAAGGGTTTCCTAATCACTCCCTCTGGTAGCTTTGCTGGAAGCTCCCAGCACAGCCCTGAAAGGCTGCTGTCCTCCTGGGGCTTACTCAGCAGGGACTTGAGGTTAGAATGGACAAGTGCTGCCATTCCCACGTTTCAAACCAAGGAGATGCGACTCCAAATACCACAAGACTGGCAAAGAGTCCATCAGATTAACAACAAGAGCTGCCACATAACAATGGTGATCTACTCACTTTGGAGCCTTTCACACATGTGGCTGCACTCGCTTCCATTTTCTGTCTCAGTCTAGAAATGGATTGTTTTTAAGTAAAAGCCAAGAGTCTCAGTTAATCATTTGGTTCCAGGAACAAACCTTTAAACAACACACCAAATCATGAGATTCCTCAGCAAAATGCTGGGGTTGCCAAAGCATTTATTTTGGGAGTACAGGAGGTACCAAGCCAGCGAGCAGGGCTCTCACCATGGGCTATTACACTGGGATGCTTGAGCCAGTTTACTGGAGAAGATTAACACCCAGGTCCATTAGAAAGCAGCAGTTCCCAGCAGCAGTTTCCAGGCTGCAGCAAGCTTATCACTGCTAGAACTTGTAAGCAGAGCAAAGGAGTGCATGAATGCTGCTTGAGAGGTCCAAACTGGCCCATCCCTACATAGCCAGCACATTGGGCAGAGGGGCGGCATGTGAGTAAGCTGCACTTCAGAGCCCATTAAAATTGTAATAGAAGCTGAAAATGTTGTGCTACAAAGGACAGGTAAGAAGGAAAGACTCAGATCACTGGCTGAATCTGCAGAGCCAACAATTACGGAAAAACAAAAAAAAAACAACCCTCTTCTTTTTCTTTAGCATGTTGCATACAAAAATATACTAGAAGGCAAAGAATTCTTTTTATACTTACATGCACAGACACTTCTGCAGTATAGAAAACATCCTTTGGTCCCATCTGCTTCATTTCCCCCACCTCCTCTCTCCTCAGCATTTCTTCCTTACTCTGGCTTTGCTCTCTGAGTGGCCTTCAGCCAATCAGCAAGGTGAACAGTATGAAAAGCCAAACAAACAATCCTGTGCTCCCATAACTAGACTCTTCCAGGAGGTCAGGGCACAAGAGCTGAAATGAAGGACTAGTCCTGAAGTGTTGGGCATTTCCTGCCCTGGGCAGTTCTGGCAGAAAGCAAGGGCTTCCACTCTACTGTTTGACTCATCTGTTGAAATGCTGCTTGTAGAGCAGCACTAAGGCCATGACCACGGCCTATTAAACAGACCAAAAGTGCCACCCATGATGGTGCTGTGTGGGGTACTTAAAAACCTGTATGAGGGTCCTCACACTGTACATGAACTGCCATTTGAAGGGAGGGATGGTTCTCATCTCAGTCTCTGAACCAAGATGCACCACATATATGAGAGAAGCATCTGTACACAGTGCAGTTGTATAGTCAAGAGGACATCTCTGCATCAGGTATTTGGGTGCACATCTGCCCCAGACAGTGCTAATGGGAGGGGTACCAGCTCCTCTTTCCCCACGTCTGAGAGAGGCAGTATCAGCCTGGATGAAGCACCAGATCATACACCAGCACTTCTCAGTGGTGCAGGACAGTGAGGTAAATAGCATGGGAGGGCTCAGCCACCACCCACTGCCTCTGCAGTGATGGAAGCAGATATCGAGAAAATCATCCCCAGTCATCCCATGCATGCATGGCTCTTATGGGTGGTCTTCCAGCTGGAAGGAAAGAAGAAAGGAAAGAGCTGCTTTGAGCCCATGGGTACTTACCAGGATACTGGTTTGCTTGTTGCATGTTGACCACATTCCTTCTTTGGTCTTTATAATCTGGTGGTGGTCTTGTCAAGTGTCTGTTCAGCTGGTCTTGTGGAGTTATTTTCTCCTACGGATTAGAGTAGAAGTACATTAATTTGCTTTTCTTTATGCTTTCCTGGCTCTGTGTTTTGCCAATCTCTTTCTTTTCTCAGTTGTGTACAAAGCTGAAGTATTCCTTCCTTTCACCCTGTCTGGTCCACAGGACAGTCACTTGTGAAACTGTGCCATCACCTACTGAAGTCTATATGGAAATATCTTTGCTGTTTGCATTGTGTTTGAGTCTGATTCAACATTCCTCTCAGCCTCTGAGAACAATGTCCACGTCTGCACTGCAGTACAACATGTATTCTAATTTCAGCTTGTCATCCCCATCCACAGTCATGCCCTCCCTCACTCTGTCATCCTACACTGGAGGGGTGACCACAAAACCCAGTACAATCCTTGCTTTTTGCTCCCCCTGGCTCTCCTTAGTAGGGATACCAGCAGGACACCTGGTTTAGGACAAGGACAGGGATGGTGCTGGGCTGGCTGTTTTCATGCCACTCAACATTGCCCTGTGCTTCCCTGTACATGTATGAGGTGCTGTCTTTCCTCTTACATTGAGAGTACAAGAACTGGGGCAAGGACAGCAAAGAAAGATTGCAGGAAAAAATATTAGCTGGGGAGATTTTCTTTTTTTTGAGCTTGCAGGGACATGTCTCTGGTGAGAGGACCAAGTCCTTGAACTGAAATCTGACTAACTGCCCTGTGCTCATTAAGATCTGTAAAGAGCAGGCACCAGAGTCAATGCCAAATCTCTCATCAGCATCAGTGTGATTTGATGCCTCCAGAGTGCTCCTGCTCACATGGTTCCTTGGGATAAGTGCCCCCATGGCAGGAAATTGTGAGTTTGCTGCACATGTGCCTTTACAGGACAGCTGCTGGGACAGCATCACACGTCTTCTGCAATGTGCACAGGTTTTGTCCTCAGCTGCCAGAATGGCAAATCAGCCTGTCAGTGTGAAAGAGTCAGGCCCTGGCTGATGATGTAAGTCCATTGGAGTAATTTGGGGATAATCTGCCTGAAAACTGCATGCATATGGACCTCCTAGCGAAAAAATTGTATTTTCTTCTCCCAGGAGCACTTACAAACACTGGGAGAAGAGCTCTTCTTGTGTTATTTAGAGCATTTCCACAATTCATGATGGGAGGGAGGGGTCTGATTAAGATTTGTAAGGTTTGTTTTTATATCCTGCTCAACCTGAATCCTTGTGAAGAAGACAGACTCCCATGAAATCCCTGCAATTCATGCAAAAACTGAAGGAAAGCTTTATATGTATTTCTACGTACACAAAACAAGAGCAAAGCCAAGCTGATTAAATTTCCATTTTATTTAAGATAAGCTATTTGAGCAATTAAGTCTTTGCTCTGCTAAAAATTCTGACAGAAAACTGCAGCACAGAGAGATGACTTTGAACTTTTTTTTTCTTCTGCATGAATCGAAAAGTCAAGAAATATTTCCTTTATAGAATCCCCCATGTCTCCTAAAATGACCAGAAACTCTCAAGTAGTCTCTCAGATACCAAAGGACAGAGAATTGGCTACAGATACCTAGAAATGCAAAAATAAAACGAAAGAATGTAGGACTCATACACAATCCCAGCAAAGCACACAAACTTTTGTTGAACCCCAAAATCAAGGTACCTGGTCCTTGTTCACACACAGGCATTTTACACTATGCTGCCTGGGTGACAGCTCCTGGAAGTAAACTTTCCTCTGAGGTGAAAGTAGCATAGCAGTGCACCTTGGTTTATCTTGCAAAGAAAACCATGGACAATATTCATATGTCTCAAAACCAAGCTTATGCTTGGACTGTTCTTGTAATGAAACTACACTAGCTTGAAAACTTGTTTAGTACAGATTGAAGAAGGTTTCAAAAAGACTTAGAAAAGTGCTGAAAAAAACAAGGCGCACTCCTGAAGTTCTAGGCATTGCCAAAACAACCTTGATGTTTTAGGGGACTTTCTCCCTGTCTTAGCTTTCTTTTCTATTGTTTTTTATTACAATATTCTCCATGCAAAATAAGAAATTAGTAAACTTACAGCTTCTGCCAACATCTGCTGCTGTAGAAGGAGTTGTTTTTGCTCCATCATTTGCCGTTGCAGAGCCTGTTTCTTTTCCATCAGCTGCTGATTCAACAATGATTGCTGGGATGAGTTCATGTAACCACTTCCAGTGTTTGGATTTGAGCAAGAACTGGAGCTTGGAGTGGGGCCAGCTCCCTGGCCTACCACAGAGTGTTGTTCCTGAAACAGAAGAAAAGGCTCGTGAAGGATGAAAATAATAACAAGCATCAAGAAAAGGAAATAATCCTTTTTATGTGATTAGCTGAAGCTCAGGACACAGCCCACAGACTCTCAGGACAAGTGACCGATACAAAGGCTATGACAAAGTAAGAAGAGGATTGAGTAACTTCATCCCTCAGGAAAGACTGAAAATATGCCAGGTGGTTCCAGTGGAAAACCTCAATATTGTACCAGGAGCTTGGGAAATATTAACAGAAGTAACAGAGCTGTCCTGGGGATCTTTCAGGAAATGTGCATTGGGCTGTACAGCAGTTTTGTTTGACCACAAGGGAACTAACTCAGTGTCTGCTGGCTCCTACCATCTGGTGAACAGCAGTGAGAAGCTGCAGACTTATTGGTAGAAGTGGCATCTATTCTTAGAAAATACAGAGGTGGGAAGCTAATACTTCACAGTGGGGTGAATGGTGCTGCTTTCATTCCTCCCATCATCTCCCTGACAAGAGCAGTCTCTGAGAGACTGCTAATTGAATCCCATTAGTGACATGATTAAATAGGCTTAGAGTGTATCAATTTCCTCAGTAAAATAAATGTGTGACTGGCAAGGACCTTGAAGAGTCTCTCTGGTCTTTGTGAGGGACCTAGCTCTGCTTCCTGTTCCCAGTGTGCAGCTCCATAATGAAGGGATGGCAAAAAGTCATCTTAGAGGGCAGTGGGGAAGGAACATGAGGACTCACACATGCTCATCCAAGATAAGAATGTACATGGAATGACAGTATGCTGCTCCTTTTTCTCTTGGCCATTATTTCCCTTGGCAGTAATGTGCTTTTTGCCTACTTGCTCCAGCAGTGTTTGGTACTTGGGCCTTTACCAAATGCAGCTTTCTCAGTACACACACAAAATACTCAGCCTATGTTGGATCACTCGAAACCCACGTATTTCTTAGCCACACAGCTACAAAGAAAATGGGATACACTGAAGAGGTCACAATAGTTAGGAGACATTTCCATTCTCTGACCCCACTTGGCTGCAATTCACCATAAGAACTAACCACATAACTCTGTATAACCCAAGAGGCAGCAGCATTTTTGCCTTGCAACACAAGACCCCACAGCGGGAGTCTGGTGCTCCCTGTTGTGCAGGGAGGTGTACATTCTCTCGAGGTGTAGAGCCAGGATCTGGGCTGCTGTCCTAATAAAGCTCTGCTCCACGGCCCTTGTCCCCCCAGGGCATTTGGGCAAACACAGGCTGACCGACACTGGAACAGGGATTGGTCATACGTAGCCCGCCCATGCCCTGAAGACCATGGAGCACTGATGTTTAGCACTTTGCAACCTCCAGGAAAGCTCATTCCTGTGCCTTAGCTTTTGCATCCCCTCCCTTCCCCAGTAACACACTCAGTACAGACTAATCCACTTATCTTTCTACCATCTGGCATGGAAGAAGCACAATGATTGTATGGGTATTTCTATTTTAAAACAACTCCCTGGCTTTTAGATGGGGCCACGTGAGTGTGTAGCCTAGTTAGATAAAGTATTTGAAGACTGTTACTGAAATAAAACCTTGACTTTCTTCTGGAGCCACCTGCAGCCCCCAAGGCAGGGTTACAAACCCACCCTTCAAATTTATTGGGTTCTTACACAATTATATCCTGCACACTTTCTTTCAGTTCCAGAAGGAATCTAGGATTGCTCGGCAGTGCCACATTTTTCAGCCCTTATGTTAGCTGCAAGATAGAAAATTACCTCCTCTCAACAGACCCACTTGCCAAGTTGTTGCGCAAACTTTTTTGTCTTTCCTAAAATATTTTGAAAAGAAAAATATGTTACAATAAATTGGCTTTGACTTCTATATTCAAATGACAACTCTAGCTTGAACCCAGCCACATGTTCCATCCATTAATAGAATTCATCTGTTGTGTTTTTGCACAGATAGTGCAGGCTCCCCCGAATGTGCTTTCAGTCCTACGTAAAAAAAACAACAAAGCCTAAGTTTTTCTTTCCCTCATTCCCTACCAGCCCATATAAGCAGGGGGGGGGGGGGGGGGGATTTTGTCTTAAGATAAACTGTGTAGTGTTCATTCACAGTATCTATCAAAGAAAGCTCTTCTGTAATAGCCATTGGCACAAAACACCAGCTGCTTGGCAAACAGACCCTGAGAAAACAGTGTAAATCATCAACTTGGAGCCAGGTTGGGGGTTTTTTGCATTTGGTCCTTTCTCTGCTGTTCATGAAATGTCAGTGTAAGCCTATGAATCTACAATGTGTTACATCTCCTGCCCGCTGATCTTCCCCTTGCAATGGGAGAAAGAAGAACAGTTTTCCTAATAAATCAGGAGACTATCTGTACAGCAGTTTGACCCTTCATGAACCAGTTGCTATTGAGCCCTTGCTCTCACCCTGCACTTCCATCACTGCAAGTCAGACAGCAGAAGGGCTACTGCTGTCAGGGATGTGGGGCTCTGCCCCTGTGCAGGACAAAGTGCACCTTCTGACATCTCTGAGAGGAAGGGCAGGTTTGGCTGGAGCTACCCTGCTTCTGTAAACTCTTTCAGCCTGCTCTAAGCCTGGCTTTACTGCAGCAGCTCTACTACAACTCCACACATCTAGAGCAGCTGGTTTTTAATGTCATTCCTGGGCTCCCATGCTGCAAGTTCATGTGGTTTAACTTTACAAAGACCTGACCAAATAAAATCTGGAGTGGGTCATACCTGTCCCCTTGCCCCGGGGCACCTCTACCCAGCAGGCTGCAGAGGCAGCCCAGCATCCCTCCAGCTGGGGGAGGACAGCAGTGCTTGTCTGCACGGTGTCACCACGTTGTTTCCCTGCATGAGGAAGGTAGCCTGTCCCCTTTGCCCCCAAGGAGTGACATGATGGGGAGCACATCCCTGCAGCCAGCCAGGTGTCAGGGACAGGCTGGAAGCATCACACCTCCAGCAGATACAAATGTCCACCTGGGTTTACCCCCAGTTTCTGCCCTACTTGTTGGCACCACTCGTGCATGTTCCACTTCCCTCCAGCCCTGCACATGACCTACAGCCCTTTTAGGGCCATCCCTGGTGCCAGCTGGGGCTGGGTTAGTGTTCACCAACTACCACAAAACTCCATCTGCCCTGCCAGAGCTGAAGCTTCAGCCTGGTGATGCTCAACACACAAAGCAGATGTGTTGCACCACATTATCTGATGTTACAGTGCCATATAAAACCTCTGAGATGCAGAAAGGCCAGACTGGGAGTTCATCAGGGCTGGTAGCACAACTGCGGTTTTGTTCATAAGCATCACAAAGAACATTACGTTCAAATGTTTAAATTAGCAGTAAAACAAAGCATTTAAGACCAAGTTTGCCTTTCACTATCCCTGCTGCAGCTGATTTGTGTTCATACAAATGAGGGGATGTCTTGGCTTTCTAACACATATATGAACTTCTAAAAATAGACTTTTCTTTTTTGCCCTTGTTTTTTCCTCTCCTCTCCCTCTCCTCTCCTCTCCTCTCCTCTCCTCTCCTCCTCCTCTCCCTCTTCCTCTCCTCTCCTCTCCTCTCCTCTCCTCTCCCTCTCCTCTCCTCTCCTCTCCTCTCCTCTCCTCTCCTCTCCTCTCCTCTCCTCTCCTCTCCTCTCCTCTCCTCTCCTCTCCTCTCCTCTCCTCTCCTCTCCTCTCCTCTCCTCTCCTCTCCTCTCCTCTCCTCTCCTCTCCTCTCCTCTCCTCTCCTCTCCTCTCCTCTCCTCTCCTCTCCTCTCCTCTCCTCTCCCTACAGAGCTTGTCAGGAGCTCTGAAAGCCTTTTGCAAGCTTATGTCTCTGCATTCCTAGTTCAGAAGTGGTTTAAGGATAGTTGGCTGGAACAGGATGTGGTAAACCTTTCCCCCTCTTTCTGCTGGAAATGCTTTGAATTGATGAATAATTTTGATGGGACAGAAGGGAAACAATGGTCGATTTTGTACGAAACCACAATGCCCACAGAGGCTGTTTGCTTCCCAGTTAGGAGCCCTGACATCTGTGCCACAAGATGAGCTTCTGCTTCTTGCAGATTTTTTCCTCAAAAGGAGGTGGGGAATTTTTCCACCTTTCTGTTCCTCTGTGGGGCAACTCATTCTGTGCCCCTAACATCAGATTGGGAGTGCCAGCTCTGATTTTTGCTCTTCTCTTGCATCAGTTCTGGCTTAAAGAAACAAAAAATTAAGAAAGGAAAAGTCTTCAGATCCATTTATGGAAGTCTACTGAGTGACAGATGCCTGCCTTACAAAAAGCTGCTTCCAGGGGAAAGGCTGTGCAAAGTCATGTTCATCTGGTGACTGAACCTATGCGTGATGTCCTCACTCATAAACAGTTTGTGTTAATTGGCATCATGGGCTTGTGCAGCTCTTCACTGCAGGCTTAGAGTGAGGATGGTAAAGGAAAAGGCTCCTCTGTGGATTTCTTCAAGGGACCAGTGGCTGTCCCCACAGTATGAGCTTCTCAGGAGCTTTCTGGTTTGACTGCAAACCACCCTGAGCAACTGAGCACTTGGAAAAGGAGAAGGAGGAAGAGGGACAAGAGAAGGATGAGGAGAAGGGGAATGGTTCAACCAAGTCTTGCAGTGTTTCAGAGTAGTGCAAGGCTGGTAGCAAAGCCCTGTGAGCCCCTGATGTGAGCCTCCACAGCCCCATCTGCCATGCTCCTTTCCACAGGCACAAACTGAGACTTTCCTGCAGCTGCTGGGCCAAGCACTCAGGCTTATTGAGAAGAGCTGGCCTGACTTGTGCAAACTTTAGGAAGCCGAGCACAGGATGCTTTGCTGAACAGCCAGTCTTAGTACCTGCCAGCCCTCTCTGAGTCCCCTCTTTTGCTGAAGCAGATACACCCCTTTCTGCTAAATACTGGGCTTTTCATGGTTGTCTGAACTCCAAGCACTGCCTGCTTGTGTCCTTGCCTCAGACAAGAAAACAAAACTCCAGCAGGACCACAGCAGAGTGGCCTGTCAAATAAGAACTCTTTCAGCTCTAGTGAAAAAGCTAGAGTTTTCATACTGTTAGGAATAACTCCCACTCTTGACTGGAGTGCAAAGGGCTGCTTTCTATACCACTGTATACTGTGAGAGCACCAAGAAGTTCCTGAGGTTAAACTCATCTGCAGCAGCTGAGGTTATGATCTGTGTATAAGGAAATAAGACAGACTGGGGAGAAACACAGCCAAGCAGATTCTCCCTTGCCTTACTGCTTGTTCAGCTTGATAGAAGTGTAAAACAATATCTTCCTGAGCAACTCAAACTCATTCAACTTTTTTCATATCTGGAATACACAGCATAGAAGTGAGTCCTCCTTGAAGTTTAGGTCTCTAACAAAAAAACTTAGAGCAGATTCTCTCTAAACTGCCTGCTGCAGCTCTCCTTTCATTATACAGGGAGATGGGGCTGTATAATTAGGCTTCAGATGTTTAATTTGGACAACTGAACTAGGAACCCAGATTAGATGTAGGAGCATTCCCTTACACTCCTCATCTTGGATGCTTCTAGTCTCATTGGAGTAAGATGCCTGGAAGAGTGAGTGTGAACACCCTATGATTTGTCAAGTAAAAGTGGATTACTTTCTAAGAGTGTTGTATAGAGTGATCTAAAATACCCTCCCAAATGAATCAGGTGGAAGTTACTATCATAGGCTGAATTTTCCCTAATATCTGTCAGAGAATATTTTTATGCATTCCAGGAAGATCGCTTTTATATGTACAAACATCATTTGAAAATCCTGAACATTGCAAGATCCCAAGAGCTGCTTTTTCTGTGTCTGATATCCAAAGATACAGCTGTGTGAAGGCTGCAAAATAGCTCCTTTCAGTAATTTTGCGGAGTGTTTATAAGAAGTTGGCTCAGCCTCATGGGACTATCTCCTATGTTTTTCTCCTGAGAACATCTGAGCTCTCAGGACAAAAATTTCAGGGCCAGCCATGTTTCCAAGGCACATACACAAGGAAACATGGACACTAGCATTGCAATTTCACAAGCCCAGGTTGTCTGCCAGAAATACTTGTGCCTTCATCCAGTCAGGGAAAAGAAGCAAATGCTGTGTCACTCCTTCAACAGACTGAATGGTGGAGTCCAAACAGGAAATGTGGACTAATCCCTTCAGACACTGAAACTAGAACTGCTCCTGACAGTAGGAGCACACACCTGATTTCTGCATCCTCATGGTGTAAGTCACCCATTGGAGTGGTATGTTTGGACATCAAATGATGCAGCATGTATTCAGCATGCTGAAGGATAAGTATTTCAGCAAACTCAACTGCTGCAGCTCTCACTGGAAGATCCAGGGAGTTCAGGCTTTTTAAAAATACATTTTTTTGCACACTGAAATTTCAGTGCAGCCCAGAACTATTTTCAGAATTAGGTAACACTGTGCACAATCCCAAACATAAAAATGAGTGAGCAAATCCCTGAAAGGAGCCAATCCTCACTTTGACAGATAGTTAATTATTTGTACAATTCTTAATAGAAACTTCTTATAGCACGTTGCCTGTTCAACACCAACAGGGAAGCCGCTTATACCCAAGATCCTTGTGAACATATTTTCAGATTTATTTGCAGCCCTGCTATAATCCCTTGCCAGAGAGCTGCACAGCCCCATAGCCACTAGCAGGCAGTCTTAGAACAATGTTCCCAACCCCAACTCCTTAAACTTGGGCAAAGTGGGAGCTGCATCTTGCAGGGTGTAAGGCTCAGATTCAGCCCTTGCACAATCACATAGCAACAGGCCCAGGAACAGCGCCTCATTACCAGCCTTGTCTGACAATCAAGTCTTTAATGAGAACAAAGGTTGACAGTGATTAATCATTAAGACATTTCTTGTTCCTTGCTGCACGTGTTGAAGGCAGCCTCCTGCCGAGGCAGTCTGGCAGATTTCCTGTCTGCTCTATACCAGGGCCCATGGCCGGACACACAGGGATGTCTTTTCCCAAAGCCAAGCGCACAGATGAATGTCCTGTCTCCATTTCTGAGCACGGCAAACTTGGAATGCATGCGCATTCTGCAAAAATAATAAACCCTCAGCTGTAAATTTCATTGCTGTATATTCAGGCAAAATGACCTAAAGGAGATTTGTTCATGTCAGAATTTTTCCCAGAGACATCAAGGATGGATTATTAGTGTTTTACCATGTGCACCATGATGAACTTTTAATGTAATCTTCTGGCATACTGTATATATGAAGGTGTCCATTTTAGAAATATTTTGTTTATTTGTAATGAAAATAACATGCATGTGTTGAAAGTTCAACAGAGGAGGTTATTGTGAAATGTCTGCATCAGAAGAGGAATGTTGGCTCCATCAAAGCCAATGGCAAAACTCCAGCTGACTTCAACGGGGCTAGAATTTCCTCCTAGATCTCCATCCAGCCACAGGGGCACAGTGGCACTCTTGGCTTGCAGTGACCTCATCTTACACTTTTTGGACAAAATACCTGGTTCAGAGAGACCACTAGAGAGCCTCCATTGATGGACTTGTGCAAAGACCATCCCATGCTCTGTATGGAGCTCTGTTTTTGAATGCTTCATGAGCTCTTATTCTGAAATAAGTTTGCCAATGAGCATGAATGATGAAGACTCCTATCTGGTTTTGGACAAAACCATACACATAATGATTTGTTCTACTTCAGCATTACAATTTGCAATGGCTGCAATATGCAATATCTACACTACAACAAGCCAAGCCCTTTAGTTTATCATCACACAATTGCAGGAAACCAAATGAGGGAGGTTTAAACAAGTGCCCCTCCTCCAGCTGGAACAAGAGCTGGTGTGTGAAGGGACCTGTTTTGCCTAGTACTACAGGACAAGGTAAGTGCATACTTGCAGGCTTTGTGCTTCAACTAAAGAGTGGTAATTTCCAGCTGAGGCAGTGAAACCTTCCTGAACTGGCTGAATTAGACACTTGTGGTTATCTGTCTGTATCTTTACTATATGTTATCTGTGTATATGTATACTTAATTCACCTAAAAATGTTCTTGTCTCACTGCCATATGTTTATTATCTTTCACAAAAATCATCTAGCCTGAGGTCGATACAGAAAATTTCAGCCCACTTAGAAAAGCCATAATCAATGGAAAAGAGAGTCTTGCAAGGGGAAGCACCAGGTAATTCAGTAATAGGTGACTCTCATACATAAATGTTTCTATTTCAACATTCAGTTTACAAAGCAGCCCTAAGAAGGACACTGGTAGCAGGCTTAGGTATAATGTGTCTCTTTTGGCATCTTGCCTTATCCTCGTGTTTCCCCCAGGCAGCGACTGTGACAGCCGCAGTAAACCAAAGGGTATGTGGGCAGTGCAGGGAGGTGTGCTCCAGAGGTTGCTGTGGAGACCCAGGCTGCTGGGATTCCATGGAGCCAAGTGAATGAGGTACATCATATATGATTCACCCTCCCTATTAATTTTCTGTAGTTTAAACAAATTTGTGTCACTTCTAATTAACAAGCACAAAAAAAAAGAAAAAAAAAGAGAAAAAAAAAAGATGATATAATATGGAAATTTTCCTCAAGCAATAAAAAAAGCAAAACAAGTACCATAAATGCCAATTTTTCTGCAGGAGAAGGGAGCAAACAACCTGAACAAAACATTTAATGAAAAAAGAAAAAATAATTAAACACACAGAACAATAACAACAACAGAAAAACCACATCACTGGAGCCAAACACTTAATTCAAATGAGCACAACATGGGTGACATGACTGTCAGACACATACTAAGATCAAAGCTCTCCTGCTGAGAATACACAGCAAGAAAATGAGCATCCTTAAACTGGAGCCTCCTGGGATCAGCCTTCTAACACCAACAGCTCTGATCTCTGATGGCAAACAATGGCCAACACTGAAAAGCAATGTGTGAAAAATGGCTCTGGCCTGCATCTCCCTGCACTGACTGAAGCTGCAGAAGGGACATGCCTCAGGTGGGACTGGATCTCTTTGTCCCCTGTTACCTGTCCCAGGACAATGACTGGTGCTAACCAAAATCAGCATCTGGGGCTGGTAGCCAAGTGTCACTGGGCACAGAAGAATGGAGTGGGATGAAACCAAATGGTTTCCAACTGGGACAGCCCATGGCACTGGTGCAAGTTCAATGTAGCAGCTTTGCCTGCCCATCTATGCAGTTTTAAATGAGTCCTTATCACAAAACCCCAACTGTGGTCTTCCCTCTCCTTCCTTTATAACTACCACTGTCTTTGTTTTAAAAAAACTTAATTTGGTGGGAGTTAATTTGCAGGAATTGACATAAACCTAAGCTCCTGCCATCCCCTCACACTGTCTTGATGAGTTTGATAAAATAGCGCCAGTGGCTGCAGCACCCTGAGGGTTTGACAAATCTACCTATCCCTCATCTCTCTGTGCCAACAGCAGTTTCATTAAAATGTGAAAATACTAGGTTTCCTAAAAAGCACTCCTGGGATTTGACTAATTTTTCATTATGATCTCAAGATGTAGGAAGCAGTGAGGTTTCCCCAGGAATCCCAGCGGTTCCAAATACTTCTCTGGGTCAGGCAAAGAGTAAAGTTAGGACCCTGAATTTTAGGAAAGCAAAATTCCAGCCATTTAAAGGGTTAGTCAATAGGAGCCCATGATAAACTGCCCTGAGGGACAAGGGAGCACAACAGAGCTGGCAGATCTTTAAGAAGGCTTTCCATAGAGTACAAGAGCTCTCAATCCCCAGAAGTAAGAAATCAGGAAAGGGAGGCAAGAGACCAACATGGATGAATTGGGATCTGCTGGTCAAATTAAAGGGCAGGAAAGAACTGCACAGGTAGTGGAAGCAACAACAGGGATCCCAGGAAAAGTACAGGAATGGTTCCCATCTGTGTAGGGATGGGATTAGGAAGGCCAATGTGGCTGGAGCTGAACTTGGCAAGGAATGTGAAGAGTAACAAGAAGGGCTTGTACAGTTATGTCAGCCAGAAAAGGAAAGATAAGGAAATCTTTACCCCCTCAATGAACATGACCAGCAAACTGCTAAGAATGGATTATGAGAGATACTTAACAACCTTTTGCCTCAGTATTCACTGGCAATCTCCATTTCCACTTCTAGTTTTAAACTAAAAGAGTGCAGATTCAGTCTAGATATAATGAAGAGATTTTTTTATGAAATTGGTGAATCACTGGAACAGATTCCCCAGGGAAGCTGCGAATGCCTCAGCCCTGGAAATGTTAACTGTCAGGTTGGGTGGGGCTCTGAGCAATGAGACCTAGTGGGAAGTGTCCCTGCCCATTGCAGGGGAGTTGCACTAGATGATCTTTAAAGGTACTTTCCAACTCAAACAATTTTATGGTACTAAGACTCTTTTTCTTGGAGGGGTAACAGAGCTAGACAGAGCATCTCCAATTCTGCTTTCAGCCCTGCAGAGTTTAGCTCTTTGCTTGGCCAGGACCCCATCATGGGAATTGATCTGCTGCCTCTTTGCCCCTCTGATAGCATTACCAGGCATGGTGATTACCTGCTGCAGGAGTACAAGGTTATTTCAAAGGTGACACAAGGCCACTAATGCTGTATTATGGCACAGGCCCTTCAAGGAGCACCTGGCATCTCACCGAGCTCACAGAAAAGTGCAACAGCGCTTGGATGTAGCAAGTTGTTTCTTCTGTTCTTTATCTCCAACTTTTAAAAAGCTGAAATGGAGTCAGCTAGAGAGGTCAAAATAGCTCGATCCACCAGGGACCCGTCCTGCCTTGGACAGCATGCCTGGGGGGAATTATCTGAGGAAAGTCTTCCTTAAATCAGATGAAGTAAAAAGTGAATTATACTTCTGGCATTTATTGAAGCTATTTACTGCCCAAATCTTGCAGCGTGGGAAAGAATAACAGACTATCCAGAGCCTGCCGTATGCCAGCTATCAGATAACGTGCGACTCCGGAGAATGGGAAGGTTGGTGCCAACAAAAACTTTCTTGGACGACTTCTGCTCATTTTGTATTATTCTTGTGCAAGAGCAGTAAAAACCTGTTTTGCATCCCTGTTTTTAAATAGACTTACTCTCTTATGAAAAAGAACAGGTGGACAGGGTATCACTGTCCTGTTTTCTTTCTCTGAGCAAGGGAAAGCACAAATGCAATGGCCTTTGCCAAATCACTCTCATATTTTGCTGTGGTATTTCCCACATCTGGGATATGGCAAAGGTAAATACCCCAGAGAGCAAGGGGTAGGGGGCTCTGGGTAGCCTTTTGTACTCACACTGTCTGCCCTGCCAGACAAGCCCTAGGTTTTGCTGAGGGGGGACACCGTGCTGTCTTCTGGCAATACTTTGAAGAGATATTGGGGAGATGTAAGTTCTGCCCTCATCTTCACATGGCTGGTCACAGCTACACAGTTAAATAAACACATAAACTAAGAAAAGACCCTGTTTATTGGTATCAGACATTTTAGGGGCCAGGGTGTATCTTTCTCACTATCTGGTGGCAGAGCTGAGGTGATAAAAAGTACAGTAAGGAGCTTTCACTGCCATCTGCAATGCCCATTGAGCTGTGCTGGACCAGACAGCTCAGACACAAAACAGTGCCACAGAAGCACCCAGCTGACCACTTAACTGTGCTTACAAGGGGAGAAAGCAAAAGGAGAACACTGCTGAACTAAATGAACTATATGAGTTGCACTACATTCTGCAAATAGTTGGCTAGACACCACAGAGGTAAAAAATAAAAAAAAAAGAATTGGCTTGGTTTGATTTGAATTCCCTGTAGAGGTCATCCCTTTGCAGTCCTGGCAGTTGGACAATAATAAAGGGCAAGGGAGAAGCGCTCATTTATTGTAAGCTTGGATTATTTTGGATTTTAGATATTCTAAACCTATCTTAATGTGTGACATCCTTTTCCCATCCTAAAAAGCAAAAGTTGGATTCATTCTTGGGCCATAGACAGCACATGTCTCCTTTGACTTAAAAATAAGGTTTAAATGGGATTTACTTGGCTCACTGGTTTGTACTGTCTGGCACAGAAAAATGTTTTGTCCAATGACTGCTTTGCAGGCTATTCCTGCAAGAGACCGTCTCTGTGGGCCACACAAAAGTTTCTGGTAAATTTTTAGAACTCACAGGCAGGAGAAGCCTACCAGGACACTATGTGGATTCCAACAATAGAAGGAGACTCTGACACAGAAGACTTCACATACCTTTGTTAATTAGGAGAAGGGCAAAAATCTTTTGATGGGTCAAATCATGGGTTCAGAATATTCAAAGTATCATGACAGAAGTTTCATACTGGATAGCAAGGAGTTGTGATATGACATTTGTGGGGCTTGATACCAAAACTCTTGATAAATTGTATGGAGGTTGCTAGGGGTCTTGATAAAACATCTCTAAAATACTGTGTCCCTCTTGTTATTACAAATCTAGAAGTGATGGAAAATAATGAGAATTTTAACCAGTGATATAAAGTACCTCAAATGGGTGTTGAAACATGTATGATTATGTAAATTAGATTGCTTGAGCTTGAAAGGGCAGGGTTACACAGTAGTTGGTTGGTGGGTTAAAGAACTCTTTCCATGTACATCTTGTTCTCCAGACAAAAGAGGCATCAAATTCAGGGAATAACCCCTTGCTAGCAAGGTCTTACTCTGTAAAAATGCTTCCTTGATTTTTAATAATGTTAGTTATGCCTCTTGATTTCTGCCCCCCCCTTCTCTGTAATATTTTTTGTGTGACTAATCAGAGTTGAATCTTACAAAAATAAAGTGTTAATTAAGCTTTATCTAATCTCAATCTAATCTGACAGCAGCAACCCCCATCTGCTGCTCTGCTGTGCTCTCCTATTTGGACCACCTACAATACATGGATAATTAGGTGTCGCAACTACTATGGCATCTGAACTCAGGAGAGTGCTGAGTGATTCTGACAGCCATCTTTACAGTGGGCCCACCAGTCCTTGCTTTCCCAGACATGCAGTGGACAGGATTTACTCTGTTATCCCATCTAGGAGCCAGGAAAAGGCTTGTTTCATGCCATCAGAAAGTTCAGTACCAAATCCAGTCTCCAGGGCTCTCCAGGCAGTTCACAGAGTGAAGGCAAATCGTCAACTCCAGATGTTTACTGGCCAAGCCTGGCCTCTGAAATGAATGGGATGGGTCTGGAGGTGCCTCTCTTCTCCTGCTGACTGGAGGAGTGTGGGGGGCTAATTTTGGGCATACACTGAAACGAGACAATTCTCACCTGATGGTAAGAAATCTGACTAAGAAAGCACACGGGCACCAAGTCTGCAGTAACAGAGTTAGGAGTCAAATGCAAATGCATTGGAAAGATCCCACTGGGCTTTGCACCAGGCCCTGTCACACAGACAAGTTAATAAGTGTGGGACATGGAGAGCAATGTGCAGAGAAGTACAAATCCAATCACCCTCATGGTTAAACATATTTACTTCTGGCCTGCACCTCTCAAATCCTCTGGGGGAATTACTGCAGCCAGTGCTCACCTTGTACACACAGTCATTTTACAAGGATAAGGGATGATTTAATGTATTCTCCCTTGCTCAAATCAGTTATCTAGTCTTTGTCCACACACACTGCATGACCTGATTTTCCTCTTGGAGATAAGTCTTCCTAAGCTGCTAAAAGCTTGTCTGAAAAGCCAGCTGAGAGGTCAAGTGAGCAGGATTTCATCATTTCACTGGATATCTTAAAGGAGAAAATGAAAACTTTGTGTTACACTGCTAGTCTGACAGCATTAGACATAATCTGGGTCCAAAGAAATCTTGCAGTGCTCACTCCACTGGTGGAAAGCACAACTTCTTGAAATACCAGCGGTTCCCTAGCCAGGGCAGCTATCAGTTTAAATAAATAAAAACAAACAAAATGGAAAAGAAACATTGAATTAATCATATGGGTCAGGCAGACACCTTGCAATCTGGTGTAAGTAAAGGTCCCAGACAGCCACCAAAAGCACTTTGCCTTTTCTTTGCTCCATGAACTTGGACAGAAATTCTCTGCTGAAATTAGGGGCAAAACTGCCAGCAACTTAAGTGGGGCCATGGGCTCCCTAAGAGTTTGCACAGCTCTGCATGCAGAAAGATATCTGGCTTCTGCAAGGAGCACACGTTTAAAGGCATGGCGCACTGAAAATCTGTGGCATAAATGGCACAATGGATACACAGATAAGCAGACAGCAGCTGATCTATTCCTTCCTAACAAAGAAGGACGGCCCTCTTTACAGCTGAGAGACCTATCAGCATCTTTGATATCATTGTTCTTGGGGGAACTGCTGAATAAAGGGTCTCTGTCTTTTTGAACATAATTACAACTGATTTTTTTTTCCCCTGATAAAGAATGTAGTCATTGAGCCATAATGGCATTATTTGATGACTTAAATTCATCCTCTAATCCCTCCAAAATGGTATAAATTATTGAACAAGTCACTCAACCCTATAAAAGCACTTTAAAAACATTTTGTTCAGCATGATAATGATCAGACAGAATGTAGCAAGAGTTACAGTAAATTAGACTCATGCTCCAAGCTGGCTGCCACTCAATATACTCATAGCTAAATTCTCACCTACTGAGTAAGACACTCTGTCATGGATAAATTAAGACATAGTTCTAAAGTGTGCTGGCAAGGACCCTTAGTTCCTTCCCATTTTTTACAGAGAACATCCATGTGATTTCTCGAGGTACTATCAGAGAGCTACACAATGTTATGCCTTGGAGAGATGCTGTGGTACCTCTGAGCAGGCTCAGAAACAAGGAAAATTAGTTTGGGTAGAGATAATGTTCCCAGAACACCATTTCCAGCATGTAGATTAGCTTCTCAGCTTCTGCCTGAGTTTCTTTGCTGCCAGCCTCAAGTTGTGCCACAATTTAACCCTAAGGTGCCTGGAGGTGAACCTCTCTGCTTAGCAAACCACACCCACCAGCATCAGAGCAGCGTTACTGTGCTGTGAGTGAGCAGATCTACCCCAAATCCAAGACCAACACCAATGAAAGCCTTGCTGTGCACACCATGCCTCATCTTACCACTTGCCCTTACATGACAACCATGATGCCCCAGTACAACGAGGCCTCTCAGTGTCTGGGATAAAACAGTGGGATCCTCATCTCCACTGATGTCCCTCCGGATCACGTAGCATTGGTGATCACAGCAGCTGCAAATCAGACACCTGAAATACTCAGCAGAGAACATGGTTTGACAGTGCTTGTGATCATCCAAAATTTGTTAGTTTTTATTAGTAATATCAGTGTGACAAAGCAGTTATTCATGGTGCTCCTTAACTCTGCTTGAGTGTTATCACTGACAGTGACAAATACCAATAATTTCAACAACAGTGCTGTAAATTCTGCATTTCTGATAGGTACTGGCAATTTTACAAAACTGAATTGCCTTAACTAAGCATCAAAATGTGATCCCCTGTACTCCTGTCTAGGAGAGGTGCTACAATCCTTAGATGTGGCACAGTCATGGACTAGCAGATACTTTTGAACCAGGTCCATTTTGAGGAATTTGACCCATCTTATGAAACACAGTCTAGGTTTGTTCCTTTGCTGGAGAGCCAGTATGCTTGAAAGCCAAGCCAAAGCACTGGTTCTGCCCAGTTCCCAGTGTATTCCGGGAAATTTCTGCCCACAAGCTACACTTCATCTTGTTTCTCTTTATTGTAACTGGTGCCTCAGCAGAAAGTGTGGTCTGACCTACTCTGCTGCCCTTAATTCTATGCAAAAATCAGTGATCCTTCCACAACACAGCAAGATCTAGTACAAGTTTCCCCATATGAGTAATAGTGGGTTGCAACAGCTTTCTCCTATCCCAGATTCTATTCTATTCTGTTCTATTCTATTCTATTCTATTCTATTCTATTCTATTCTATTCTATTCTATTCTATTCTATATAAATGATCATAAGGGCTAGCAAACAGCTCCAGTTACCTGTGTATCCTGTTTCCAACAGCAACTGGTAATAAATACGTGGAAACAGAGGGCAAATAGACGTACCTGCATGCCTTCATCAGGCCCTCCCAGATTTCTCTTGATCACCTTTGCTGCCTTTCTCTGATCCTCTTCTAGACAGAATGGAACTGTACTGCAGCAGTCAAAAATGGGAGTGAATTGCGAATCATGGGTTGAAACATTGGGGTGATGATGTTTTGTAGTCTGCTTTCTAGTTCCTTGCCAATATTTTGTACCTGCTATTTGCCTTTCCACTAACTGTTGACCTGATATTTTCAGAGAACTACTCATAACAACCCAATATATCTCTGAGCAGTGGCAGTTAAGCCAGAGCTCATGATGGTGTACATAAGCACAGGATAGTTTCTTTTAACCATATCTGTTATTCTGTTATTCTGTATTTCTAGACATTAGGCATTTTATAGTCATTTAGTCATTTATTTCACAGGAACCTTTTTTTTTTTTTTTTTTTTTTTTTTTTTTTTACAGCTGGCTTTTAGTTTTACACTGAGTAATTTCTCCTATGCGCAAATTTTTCACTCTGTTACCCCTTTTAATAGATGCATTTGTCTGTTACACATCAAAGATCTTGGCTTTAATCCAAATGATAAAACTCCTTTATTAAGAACCTGACCATTTATTCACACAGTTTTTTTCCTAACTTGATCTGGCTGTCTGTTAGCCCATTGATAGTCTGAACTTTTTTGGATAAGAGTCTCCATATTTCCATATTTATATAGCAGCCAAAAGGAAATGGAAGTTCCTTTTAAGCAAGATGGGGAGCAGAAAACAGGTGTATGCCAAAACAGACCCAAAATCCACCCACACCGACTTTTCCAACTAACATTTCTGGCTGTACATTCTCTAACCAACCATCAGACCACATCCAAAACACAGGGAAAAGACCCAAGGATCCCAACATCCTATGTTCTGGTATTTAGAAATGCCAAAACAATCCTACACCAGCCGGAATGGTCCTGGAGGGACCTACTGGCTCTGTCCAAGCCCCTCCTCGAGTGACCGTGACCACAAACCGGCCCTGTGTGTGCACAAGAGTGGAAAGTACAAACCTGGTGATGCTGGCTTTCTGCCTACTTGAGGATGCCTGTGCTTGAAAATTCTCAGTTGCCTTTGAGGACAAATGTCTATAGCTTTCACAGGATTGGAGCAAGACATTTAATACCCTCTCTCCTCATCTTCTGCTTGGAAGCCAACATGTGAGGCGCTGACACAATGGACACTACAATCCTAATGTTCATATCTTAGGGAGTACCAAAGATATCACCCTTGAATTATTACCTTAAGGTTCCTTATTATCACAGGCGTGTTTTAGGAAGAGAAGAAAAGAAAAGGATCATAGAGAAATTCCTGTCATCATGACCTTTACTGTAATCTTCTGGGGACCAAACCAAGCTGGTATCTGTGCAGGGAAGACATGGACTGGAGATTGAAGCAGGGTCACTTTCATAAACTCTGAAAAGGTAAAGACTGGCATAGGCTTTTTTCCCTTCATGGATATATCAGGCTGGAGCACCATTACATTCAGAGGAAGAGGTGAAAAAAGAGATTTATAGAAGAAATTGAAAGATTTGAAATAATCTTTCAAAGAAAGCATTCAGTGATAATAATAGAAATTTCTTGATTTGCTAAGACCTCCATGAGCTTTTCCTCAAAAGACAGAGTTCCATATTTCAAAGCCACCACAAGACCCAGCATTGTACCCAGCAAGTACCAGAGGGCAAGGTCAACCTAACAAACACCTGTGCCAGACATTCCCAGCATGGAAGTGTGCAGGACCTTTTTAACAGTTGCCAGACAGCTCATTTAGGAAGATTTGCTCAATGGCCCTATCAAATTCTGTAATCAGGAATGCAAGGCACCAGAACTATACTTTTCCTGGAATTGTGCTGTCCGTAGCTGATGTTTTGATCTGGCAAGGAAAAAACTTTCTTTTCATAATTTCGCTGATATTTTGAGATTCCCATCAGTAGTGCTGGGAGAGCAAAGTGTGAATCATATGAAGCAAGAATGGAAAACTGGCTGAGCATCCCCTGGAGAAGACAGAAGTCATCTGATCCACTGTGCTCACCCTTGCTTTCCATCACACCCCTGCTATCCCCTCCCCAGTTCCCTCTTGCTCGACCCTGTTGAGTTTTGAACATTCTCCACATTTAGATGGGAGAGGATTTGTTCAGTGGGATATTCCCTGAAAACTGGCCTTTGCTGAAGTCCTCTGTGCAACAGCAGCACTCCCCCTTTCTGCAATGAGTCAGATGAGTAGGCCCAGTGACTCAGTGGCTTGGAGAGCTTAAATATCAAGGGACTATTGACAATAGCCTTCCCTAGCTTGAGTAAGGATTACAAATCTCAGTGCTTTGGGATTGAAAGATTCCCTCAGCACCCTTACACCTCTTTAAGCTGTTTGTACCCTCCCTCCTTGTCTTGCAAAGACATAATCAGGTAGTACACCAATAAAAACAGTGGAAATAAAAACTTTCTCATTTCCTGTGGCTGCTTAGGTATCACTGTGGGATCCTCAGAGAACTAAATTAGCATGAAGACATCGATGTTATCCCACAGTTTCTGACCTCACAAAACTTAGAAGTGTTTTAGCATTTTCTAAAACTGCAACTCCTCAGTCTGTTTTCTCCAAGAAAAGAGAATATATGCTCCTAAAATTGTTGCCATATTTCTGCTAAAATGCAAAGAACTGAAGTGCCAGAAAAGCCCTGGACTAACCAGCAATGGAAGTTTGAAAGCTGCAGACAAGAGCAGCGTGCCCTTGTCTCCATGCCAGGTCCTCCCTCCTGCCCACCACAATGAATACACATGGCAGCATTAGGCTGCACTTACAGAGAGTAGGCAGCAGAAAAGCAGATATCCAGGAGGTGGAAGAGCACATAATGCGAGATGAGAGACTGAGCAAAAAGAGAGAGGTTGCTAAATGGACCAAAACAAAAAAATTGAAAATAATTACTATTGATTTCCCTAATGTCCCTGTCCGTATACACATGGGAAGCACCCAGAACTACAGTGATCAAAATAAAGATGCTATACAGATAAATACATGTGTACGTGTTTGTTGTGATGTAGGTTAACAATAACAAGTAGAGGGGATCAAAACATTCTCAAATAATCACACTCTTAAAAGATTACATTAAGCTCTGATACACTGTTAATACATTCAGGCAGGAAGAAAAGATTATTTAAACTGAATGTGATTTTTACATATGTAAGTAATTTCATTTGTGCACATTTTTGTTCTGCTTTCTTGGGGAAGGAAAATGTGATGCACTTTGAGTGCCTAAAGACTTTGACTTGACATTTATCTCATTTGTTGAAAACAGATCCCTCTGAACTGATTTAATAAAATGTTCTAGTGCCAAGTTTCCTGCTTGGAGCAATTGTTTTAAATAGTGAATGAAGGTATTTCAGTACCCTTCCCCCTTTTTTATTCCAGTCCCACAAAATCCCTTTTATTTTACTTTCAGATGTTGACTCTTTGTTATTTTTAAAAACTATCAAGTTTGACAATGTGATTGTGACTACTTTGTTTTGTCCTAAATGTTGTCTATTCTGTCTCCTGCAAAATCAACAAGCAATGAAATGAAGATGGGAAAGAATTAGCACCAGACTTTGTTGGAGCATTTTGGTAGTATGTATGTTCACAGTGAAAGTAAACAAAACATTATTTCTACATATTTGCAAAACGCTATCAAGTTTTATGACAACAAGAAGGCAGCTGCTTAACTACTCCCCTGGCATTCCAGACAGGATTTAAGGGCTCTTGGACTGACTCACATGTCGCTTAGCACATTTTGTAGAGGGTACCTTATTTTTCACTAGGAGGGTGATGAAGCGTTGCAGCACTGAAAACAGCAACATTGATCATGGGCTCTGAGTACCCGCAGAATTCTTCAAACAGTAGCATTTACAGCCTTACTTCTTCTTCTGGCTACTATTATTATTTGAGCTGTAATTAGTATTGTAATAGTTTAATTTAATTACATTAGCTGTATTATTACATTCTGACAAAGAAGTCCTTGGGTGGTTTTGTCTTCTGTGGTGTTAAAGTGTGGGGAAAAGCACAAAGAAAACTTTCCAGATATGAAAACTAAATGCAGGAAGCTTGGAGAGCTTTGAATTTCAGTAGTAGCTAAATCTCAAGAGACACAAATTTGTCCTCCCTCTTCTTCCCAGAAATCCACTTCCTTTCTCTGAAGTGGAACAATCCCTTAGTTTCCCAGAGTTCTGCTATCTGGAGCTCATGTGAAATTTATGGTGGCAAGGACAGTAAAAATGATCTTACTTTTCCATCTTCATATTTTTGGAAGAAATCATCCAAACAATGTTTCCTTGTTTTTGAGAGGAGCTGGCAATGATGCTTCTGATAGCACAGATTCCCTCTGCAGGAGCAGGTGCACCCCCTCACCTCAAGCAGAGGAAGAGGTGTGCCCTTGCCCGAAGGTGAGGGGCTTCATGGAGTGATCCCTGATGGAGAGCAGCATAAAAGCCCCAGAAAAATGCAAATCCTTCAGTGGCCAGTTTCAGAACCCAGGTAAGGGAGAATAGATTTGAACTTTCAAGCAAATGAAACATAGGTCATCCAGAGGTCATATTCTTAAATCCCTGGCCAACTGGCTGCCTGGTTAGCCACCTATGCACCCATCTACCCAGCCACCTCTGTGACTGCCTATTATTTTTCATCACCTTATCTCCCCTAGATCTTTGAGAAATGATCTTTGAAGAACTTGAACCATACAAGTCTCTAATCATTCATGGTCTTGCAAGTGATTACTACGTCCCTGACTGGCTTCCTTGCACGTCCCTGTCAAATACTGGAAGGAATGCCCATCAATATGTGCATTCCTCCTTTCCTATGACAAAATGATACAGATATCTTTGTTACTGTCAGCTCATCCAACTCCAGTTTACAGAGAACTTCTTTTTAATGACTGCAGCTCAATGACTCTTATTTAGATGGGTCCCCATGTGTGTTCTGCTTGTTTTCTTTTTCTTTTTTAATCATCTGGCATAGCCCCAGATACTTCCTGATAAATCATATCTAATGTCTGTCTTGTGGTTTTCTGATGTGAACAACAACAACAACAAAATAAAAAATCAAAGTGGTAAAAAGCAATATTAAAAACACATTTAGTGCAATCACGCACTGGGGAGAAATGAAAAAAGCACTAAACTCTACCTTCTTCTCTACAACCACCTTGAAAGTTTGAAAGTTACAGTGAAAACGCAGTGGGTTGTAGAGTGAAGCAGTAATGAGAATCAGAGGATTAAATCAAAAAACAATTAACAGTTTTATTCTTGACATGCTGTTTCCTGCTTTTGGTTTAAATTTATCTTTATCATTCAAGCATTTGCATAACTGCTTAACTAAGGTGTTAGTAGCATTACTCAAGGAAGTTCAACATTTTGCTGGATTAGAGACATGCATTTTTCAGTCCCCAATGATGACAATTATTGTTATTGTGGTTCCTGCTATTAAAAGCTTTCCCTTCCAGAGCTTCTTTAGGCTCATTTATCTTTCCACTTACTTAAATTTCTAGATTTTTAACCTTCTCTTTTCCTTTATACCAACTCCTACCAATTGCCTTAAATCTTCCTGTTTGACCTTTTTCTCTCTTCCCCCCCGCATGCTCCTTCCCAGCCTCACAGAGCCACGCACAGCAGTGGAGGCTGTGATTCAGCAGCTGCTTGGCCAACAAGGGCTGGAGAACCATCCCACTGGGAGGAAAGCAGCCGCCTCAGCGCTCCAAGCTGCGGAGAAAGTGGGAGGTGGGATTCACCCCTAGCTAGTGGCTAGACATAGAGCATTAATTTAATCTTCCGTGTCATTTGCTCACAGCTGCTTCCAACGCGGCTTTTCCTTCTGACAATGTCCGCACTTCCCAGCAGATGGCATCTCCTCCCAACTTCTACCTGAGCTCACCATGTGCCCAAAGACACAGCCTGCACCCGCTTTCTTTTGGAACGACCAGTTTTACATTCTATCTGTGCAGGAAACATGACCAAGGGAAGTGCAAATAGAAATTAATCTGCACCATTACATGTTTATTTTGCAGCTCAAGCTACTTGTGTTTCTCTCAATGTTCAGAACATTATGGATTTTTCACCACTGGAGAAGACCCAATGTTTATTTGTAGACCAGCTCTAAAAAGCAACGAAAGAGTGCAAATAGTTTGCATCTATTACAACAGGAACTCTAAAATGGAGTATGATCTTTTACTTGGCAAAGCCAAATGGAAGCTACAATAACAAGGCCAATGAGGCTGATGTACAAGACCTTCCCTTCTTAAGCAGCTGCTAGAAAACTGGAATGGTTGCAACCTTCAACCCTCAGCCAGACCCTGCATGAACACATGCAATAGAAACACTTCCTTGTCCTTCCCTAAACAGCAGCATAGTGCATTTCCATTTCAGCTCTGAGGACAATGTGAGCATGACTGAGTGACACCAAGACCTTTGTCCTAATGGTTTGGTAAGTTTAGATTGGCAGGATTTGGATAAAGCTCTGACTGGTACAGCCATAGCAGCACTGTCACCTCTGCACATCTGCAGGTCCAGCTCCAAATGTTCCTCAGAGCCCAATTCCTTTGTAGGTTGTTAAATAAACAGGGAGGGACAGATGACAGAAAGCTGAGGAGGAGAGGTTTGGAGAAGGATGGTGGGAGAGGTTTTCAGGAAAAAATGTGAAGGATGTACTGATGGAATGCACTGATGGAAGGATGTACTGATGGAATTTAGGACAATACCTCTTCTTGGGACACCATGCCGGCTAAGTCCAGCTCTATTCTATCTCTTGGCATTGCTTCACTGACCAGTGAAAACCTGAAATGGTTACCAAATGGACAAACAGAAATTATGCTACTGGGCTCATGTGACCACACATGAACTAACTCTCCCAACTTAGCTGTGAAATGCTGAGAATTCTACATTAATAGTCCAAAGTTCAAAAACATGCCTCCAGGTAAAATAAAGCAAGGCAATTATCTGATATCGGGATTTGCATCGATGCCCTGCAAACAGTAAATGAGATAAGCATGTAGAGCAAATGAGCCACTTTCTCAGATCTAACTTTTGACAAGATGGTCCCCCCGAATGCAGTGTGCTGAGAATACCAGTGAGACACATTCAGAAATGGGTTTAAGAAGTAGATAAAACAACAAATACAGAAATTATAATAAATGAGGAGCTGAATCAAAGACAATTTTCCCCCTGCATTAAGGCTTAAGAAGCCTGCTCATATGAAATGTGATTAGCACTGGCACACTTATTGTATTTTTATATTTATTATTGTTAGTAAACTACACCACTTGTGTTCACAATGCTGCAGAGATGGTGATCTTAGAGTGCTTTCAGCTGCAAGTTGACCTAAGGCTTTTATAATAACAAGTCTTCTTGGAAAGACAGAGAGAGCCAAGACAGAAATTGAAGATGAAAACTACATGTATCATTTAGTTCAAAATCCTGCAAAAATAAAAGCTAGGTCTCAATAGCATGCTTGTTGGTTTTCTGTTCAGTCACATTTCTAGGTAAAAAAGTGAGATTTAATAAAAGCTTAAAATAGCCAGAACCTGTTCCTGTTGCAATCACTGATTATTTTTTTAGTTGAAGGGGGGCAGATAAACTGAAGTTTGGTATTTTTGACACTACCAGCTTGTCATTTAGCTGGAGTGGCAATTTCCTTTAACATTTTGGACATGAATTTCATTCTCAAAGAGAGAGCAGCCCAGCGGCAAGGGCTGCTAATGCAACACGTGCCAGTTTCAGAGTACCCTCATTTAAAGCAGTAGTCTAAAATCTCCTGCATTTCTGGGGAAACTGTCTCAGTGGGGACTTTCAAAACGTAACTTAAATTATTATTTTAGCTAAAACGTGGCTTTTTCTCTTTCTTAAATGCCCAGTTTGAATTCTAATTGGTCTCAAATTTCAGATTTCAAGCCAATAGTAAATGGGCAGGACATTCATTTGCTGGGCAATTTTCCCCTCCATAGGCAGTTTTGTGCCTTAGGCAAAAGACAGAGGGGAAGATTAGAGCACCACGGGACCCTTTTTCATCCCCCAGCAGAACAGCAGGAGGTGGTGACCTGGTGCCTGGCTCTCTGAGAGAAAGGCAGGCTGCAGCAGGGACCTTAGGGAAGAGACACATCTGGGGGGTTTAACACAGAAGGCTTCAGTCCTCAGGACGCTGGGAAACAGCCACAGGTTTTCAACAGCCCTTGGTTTGGGCTTTTCTGTGACATCAAGAAGACTCCTGCCCTAGACTGGCACAAGGTGAGTGGTTCATACAGGAGATGTGGGAGCAGGAGACTCTAAATCCAAGGGATGCCAAGCTCAAGCCAGGGGCTCACGTGAGAGCAGTTGCTGAGCAAGAGATGACAGCCCTGGCTGCACTGAAGTCCTATCTGCTATTTATGCAAATATGTGGGGCTCTCAGTTCCTTGCTGAGGAAACAACTGAGAGCAGGGTAATCCAGAGCTATGTGGGCTGTGCCTGTGTGGGTGTGCATGTTGATACCAGCACAGGTTCAGCACCCACCCCTCACCAAGACAGGGGTGGCAAGGTCTGGAGGGCTCAAGAAGGAAGAAAACCAGCAGAATCTCAGTCTCTTTTTCCCCCAGGCATTGGCTAAAATCCAAAGACACAGGTTCGCCTTCATTCGCAGATGTGGTGGAGACCGTGGGGGATTTCAGTCTTGGACAACTATGAGCTCCTTCTGCCTATTCACTAAGAGTACCGGCTGCTCTGAGAAATGCCTTTGTGCTGGGCTTGTAAGGGGCAGCCTTAATTATTCCCGTTCCTCTTAAATCGTCTCTTTGTGCTACAGGCTCAGTCGTGATGATTTTTCATTTGAGGGGATTGCATCACATCAGACTTGGGGCCATAAATCCCCCAGAACGGGCAAACTAGTGACAGCACTGGCCTGTTTTACAGCAGGAAAGTGTAAAGTTTATTGTCATTTTTAGAAGTGAAATGATTTTAAAGTGACATAATCTTAAAGGGAAAAAAGCCCCACACCACACTAAGAGCAACACTGCAGAAAGTTAATGTCTTCCCCAAACAAAGTGACCAGGTTATGGGAAGGGGTGGGAGTGGGTGGGTTGGTGGAAGTGGCCAGAGATGAATGAAAACAGGAAAGGAGAGTAAACTCTGATGTGGCTGCGATGGCCTCAACACCTTAACCCTTTGTTGTCCCTTTCTGATGGTCCTGTGGCTTGGGCTGCCTTGCCTAACAAAATGGTCTGATCCATGATTGCACCCCATCCATGAGAAGGATAGACAGGCTCAATCATCCCCCCAGGAGCTACATCCTGGAGCACATCCCTCCAAGGCTGTCCCTTTCTTGGGGACTGCCAGCCATGAACACAGGGGAGGCCCTGGGATCATGTTTATTTTGACGAAACGTTTAGAAAGGACATAGTGAGATTTGGTGGGAGGGATAGCAAAGCACAGCCCAAAAATCTGACTTGGCACTGCGCCTGGGTGCAGTGTTTCAGATTTAGAGGGGGAGGATTTTTCCCATGTGCTCTGTACTGGCTTTGCACTGCTCCTCTGGAGCCAACTGCCCCCACTTCACACTGAGAGCTTCAAAAGCCCCAACTTGGGCTTTCGGTCCTCTTGTTGCCCAGCCATGCTGGATGGGAGCATCTCCTCCGTCACATGGATTTGCTGAGCTACTAAAGTGGGGAAAGAGGTGGCCCAAGGAAAAGCAGGGGCATAGAGGAAGAGGAACTGGCCCCTGCTCATGTGTCCTTGGTTGAAAAAGAATTCAAAGGCTCTCTTCTGCTCTGCTAGACTCAAAGGCCCTTTGTGATCATAACACCAGAGCAAAGCAGGACTGAACACTTCCAAGGAACACACTACCATCCCAAAAATGCTGACAGCAGCCCCGGAGGACAGCACACCAGTCAGTCTGAATATGCAGAGCAAAGCTGTAGGGTCTTCAGGGAGCTCTGCAGCCCTAAGAGCTCCAAGCAGTATTTGAAGCTAATGATGGTTATCAGAAAGGAGTCTGTACTCTGTGTCCACAGAGATGGAGTCCTGGCATAGAAATATTTCCAAAGCCTGCTCTTGGGGACAGCTGACCGCATAACTCCTCTGTGCTCCTGCACATTCAGCTCCTTGCTCTGTGCCCATTACCTCAGTTAGCAACATCCCAAAAGCCAGCTTTCCTCATACACCCTGCCTCCAGTCTGCGAGAGTGACATTGCATTGTCAATTGAAAAGGGCTCATGAACACAGGTCCCTTCTCCAAGCGCACCACCCCAGTGTCTCCAGAGGCTCTGGCATCTTGCGATCCTAACACAAGTATGTCAGTGTATGTCCTCCCCAAAAGGCCCGACTTCCACGCTCAGAGCAAGTGAGTTACAAGGGACATTTCTGTTCAGACAAACGCGTTTCTGCAGCCAGCTGCAAATCCATCTCACAGTGATGTTTCTATTTCAGTAGGCAAGTCTATTATGTCAGAAACTGTCTAGCCACAATCGTTCAGAACACAAAAGCAATCGCATAATCCCCTTACTCTGTGCGAGATAAGCAAGGCTCCAATAAATGGAACACTTCTTCTCTTGTGGATTTAATCCCCATTTGAGGTTTTTTTTTTTATTGTTATTATTATCCTTTCTAATCATCCAGGAGTAAGCAAGGATTTCAAATGAAAACTGCGCCTAAGGATTTCTCTCTTTATATACATGTACATATATGTAACAAATATGCATGAATAACGCATACACATACACATATACTTTTGCCTCTATATATAACTACATTTACTGGTGAGATTCACAAGAACTTCTTTTATTCTGATTCCACAAGCAGGATTCCTTCCCAGCAGAAATATGAAGTGCCGCAGCTTCGTGCCAGTGGTTTCAAGTTGCAGGCTTTAAGCTTTCTCTGACCTTTGTACAGAATTTTAATTCTTTCTTTTCTTCCTTGCATTTCTAGCTCAAGGGTGATGAAGGAGATCTACTAACTCAATGGGGTCCCATCACCCCAAAAAGCAGCTGAAAAAAATAAAAGTTGTGAGCTTCATAAGAATTTTCACCCAGCCAGCAAACTAAGTAATAAAACAAACTTTATGGAAAATAATTCACCAGATTTCTCTTCTGTTTTGACAGTAAAAGGGGAGATCAGTTCTTCTTCTTAAGAAACAAGACATTTGCAGCCTGGGAAAGACTTCATCTCCTCAGTTCTTGTCATGGGCTTGAACACATCTGTCTCTGTTGGAACTCTGTGTCTGACAGTCAGCAGTGAGTTTCTGGACTTGCTTGTCCTGGCTGCAGGCTGGGGAAAAGGAAAAGGCAGCTTCGTACCATTTCCTTTGGCCTGGAAAGAACTGCTTTCAGGATAAGTAGCAGATTGCTACTTCAAATGAGGAGCGAGATAGAAGAATAAAAAGTCTGGAGATGAGAGGGTGAATCCAGTTTACAAGAAACCTCTTGGTCATGAATGATTAAGTGAAAAGTTATTCCTTGCTGTACTAATGCCTCAGAATTAATGAAGCATTTAAAGGATACTTAAGGCATGATATATATGAAACAGATCTTACTGGGAATGCTTTGTCTTTGGCTCAACCTTCAAAGCCCAAAATAGTTTTGCTTAGGCATACATGGCTGGCAGGTAGACCCTGCTCCCTCATCACAGCAAGAATATGAAAGGACAGAAGTAAAAAAAAAAAAAAAATGCAAAACACTGAGAACTGCAGAGTGCCTGGAACCACTTCTGCTCCTAAAAGCAGGAGTGGGAAATGAGGGTAAGAAAAATCAAGTAGTTTAGGCTATTTCCTATTGCTTGGGAAACACACAAATGCCAGAGAGTACATGGCAATGGCAGAGCAGCGCCCTACAAGACCATCTGGTCAGGCCATGGGCAGACAACAGGTAGCAAGAGATCCACTTGCTGCTATTTGAGAAATTATTGTCCCCTCAACTTGATGCCACCTCGATGTTAGTTTTAGTGAGGGGTTTCTATTTGCCATTCCAAGCAGAGATCCTGGACTCCTGTGGTTACTAAATATAAGCCAAGAGGTCAGGCTGAAGATGTAAAAGTGCTACTTCAAAATGGAAAAGATATCAGCCTTGAAATCTGGTTGAAGAACAAATAAGTTAAAGATGATGAAGAGCAATCTTTGGACCTGTTCTGACTTGTCTTGCAGATTTCTGTAGATAAAAAGTAATATCATTTTCTTTTTTCCCCAAACAAGTGTTTTTGAGGCACTTTCCACTAAAGAAATGTATGCATGAGTAGTTCTAGTTATTACACACATATGAAATATCACAATAGCATGTCACAGTTTACAAATGAGAAAAGAACATGTACCATTTTTAGGAACAGACTGCCATTCACTTTGTCATTGAGTGCACTGAGGACAACACATCTGCGATCTGGCTTGCCTTTATCTGCTTTTACAACGGAAGTGTGAAATAACTTGCAATAATTACTTCAAGTTATACTGTGAACCAAAAAATTCTGATAGTGGTTAGATTATTCTTAGGGGAAAGTTAGCTAAGTGTAAAAATACTAGCATGAAGATATTAATCACAAGCTTCCAGCCTATGTGCAGTGATCCATGATTCAGTGATGTCAATGGGAGAGATAAGTGTCTTGCCAGATTTTGGGATGCTACAAAAATAAAAGTGTAGGAGTGAGGTTGCACATTTAGAAAGGGTCAAGCATATTGTTTTCAAATTATCAGTGTTTTGTGGAGACACTGATATTTCAAAATGGTTTTTTGTTGGGGGTTTTTGTTTAGTGGTTGTGGCAGGACTAAATTAAATGCTCATTATTTAAATGCTGAAAAAAAGCAGAGAGAAATTTAAAATTCTAGTCATGATAGAACGGAATTTTTATTTTATTTCTATTATTTATTCAAATCACACCTACATTTGGTAAGCATTAGAAGAGATCAGACATCGTGGATGCTTCATTTGATTTAATGATAGAATGAAATCTTTCATTGAACTATGACTTTTAAGAGTAGAGTGAGCTTTGGATTTAAATTCAGAAAGTGTGTGGGTTTTTTTTTTTCCCTGTGCCAGAAATCTTTACTACAACTAAATAAATTAAAAAAAATATAATTAGAAAAGGTGTTTTATAGAACCAAAATCATTGAAGTCACTGTAAGGGTTCCAACTGACTCCAATGGGTCTGCAGGATTATAATGCAGATTTAAGTGATTTAATTGAATGAATTCAAACCTTTTTGTTAAACTAAATTAAATAACTCACAAGTCAAATCCTTTCCTGCAAAGGCACCTACCTAAAGAGTAGATTTGCCTGAGCTTCACTTCTAACTGATTCTTTAGGGAGCTACTGGAAGCCTCTTCCTTAAAACTGTTAATTCAATGGATGCACAGCATGAGCTCTCCCATCCCTCCCCGCTCCACTGCCAGAGGTCTGGCATTAGCTGAGGAGGAACCATGAGACAATAACAGTGACAGGAAATGATAAATGCTTTTTGTCTCCATCCCTGTTTTTGCCTCAAGGGCAAAACTTTTTATTGCAGCCTGGTGGTTTCACCTCTGCTATGTGCTGGCAGCACACTCGGAGCAACTCCACTGGGAGTGCTTCCTTGTGTGTGTGAGTAAGTGTACATAGCATGCACGTGAAAAGCTCTGCAGAAACTGGAGGAAAAAAAGGCTGCTGGCACCAGTATCCATCCACATGCAATAAACTTACAGAAAGCTGAAACGATAGAAGTAGGAAAATGAGTATAGGAGTATAAAAGGTTCATGCAAAATTGGCACCTACTAGTCCAGCTTAATTCCCTGGTTAAATGAAATCTGTGTTGGTTAGCAACAAATACTAGAGACAGATACAACAGTGTGAAATGCATTGCCATAATCACAGTTTAGCCAGGCCTGTTGGGTTAAAGCTTGTTTTCTGACACTGGAAACAGACTGGAGTATTTGGCCCTTAGGCTTTTAATGCAGAGTCATGGCACATGTAGGAGACTGAACAGGATTTCCTTGGCATGAACTTCCTCAACTGACAAATCAACCAACCAGTTATTTTATCATTAACAAAATCATTTACACAGCCCAAATTCAGCCAGGGAGATTTTCTTGGGAAGGGAGCATAGGGTACCTTCCCACAGTATGTCCCAGCTACTGCTGCCTGGTGTGGTGAATGAACACCTGGCCTTGGGGCAGTAAAACTCCCTGTTTTCTATATGGCCTCTTGGTGTGTCCCACTGCCATCCCTTTCAGCTTTATTTCTGTGCCCCAAGACCACAACTCTGTTCTCAAAAAGGGCTTGGGCTGGCTTAGGGTTTATGAAGGGTCTGACTTGTTCCACAGTCTTCTTTTTTCAAATAGTCTGTTGATCTGTCCATGGGGTTTTTCAGAGCCATGCTTTTGTATAGCATTGCTGTGAACATGGACACTCAGAGGACTGGGCTCACATTTTCTTTCCATTGAAAGATCCCTCATTTGTTTCTTCCAGCTGCCAGGAATGTGAACACTACCTGTGGCCTGAAAGTGTTCTTCTAGGCTGTGCATCATTGGAGCAATAAAAATGTGGTTAACTCTGCTGTTAGTGACCTGAGAGCCAGAGTGTGAGCTATCCAGTCCTCCCTTAGCTGTCAGTGCTATGTGTTGCTAATAGAAAGGGGGGGAAAAAGAGTAAAAACTCGTTTCTGTCAGTGAAATAAGCAGCTATGACTCAATGCACACTAGGGACTGATCAGCTGAGTAAGAAGGTATCTTTTTCATTCCCTCCTTTTCTCTCCATAAGCAGTGACACTTGGCCTCAAAATGAGTATCACAATAATGCTACATAGAGCCAAAGGCTTATCTTTGATGTTTTTCTCCAAAAACTTTAGAAGTTGGAAAGGAAATGAAAATTTAGACAAAACAGACATTCATTTTATTCTCCTTCTCCATTATTTTACCTACTTTTCTCTTCCTACGCTTCGGACAGCTCTCAGTGTAACTGGAAGGGATAGAGTCACTCCTCCTTCCAGAGGTGACCGTATCATGTTTTGATAGAGACCTGCTGCCAAGGGCTGGGATTGATTTATGTTTTAACTTCAAGATTCCTGTCAGCTTGGATCACAGGACTTTTCCAGCTGAAGGAAGCAGTCAGTAATCCAAACCTCTCTCTGAAGGGACTTCAGAGCAGTCCAAACTGGGTGCTTAGGCAGCAGCAAGCAGTCTGTAGCTAACGCCTCTGTTGCAGTTCTCAGTTACATGAACCAATCATTCATCCACCCCTTCAAACTGTAGCTACTCAACATCAAACCTGGGATGACAGCCACCAGCAGCTCTGGATCAGATTCTCAAAATCCCCCATTTTTGACATTTGGCACCAAAGTCTTTGGAAAAGGTGGAGATGGCAGGTGCATGCTGACTGCTAAAATCAATTTATATGCATCTGACAGACAGCTGTCAAGTGAAGAGCTCTAGAATACCTGACCTCCACTTGCCTAAGCAATTTTATGAAAAAAATATACTGTCTGAGTTCTCATTTTTTGCAACCTTTTAATAAACAACAGCTCTCATGTGGTGCCCCTTCCATCATTAGCAGCTCTGCCGAGCTGAATCATGCAGGACTCATCCAGTGTATTGGTCATGTGCCTGAGTCACATGGAGGGAGGAGGCTCAAAGCAGTGACCCAGGTCAGTCACAGAGATGGCTCACAGCCCCAACTCAGGCCATGGGGTGGCCTCTGACGAGGCTGCTGGAGGAGGCAAGCACACAGTGTGGTGCATCCCTATTAGCACAGCTTCCCTGGGGCTTGTTTTCTGTCCCAGACCCTCTGGCCCACTGTACAGACAGGCCTTGAGGGATCACAAATCCATCCAAGAAACTCTGCCAGGCATGGGCTCTTCTGAGATATGGCAGAGGCCACCACAGTCCCTGAAATGGAGGTCTGCCTCCAGGAAGGCACGACACAGAAGCTCATGAGACTAGTGAGGGCTAAATTTGGGCATCTCTACGACACTGATGAGATGCTGTAGGTGCTGTGACCCAGTGGCCTGCATTGTTCCAGTGAGGAGTCCTGTGGATCTGAGCAGGATTATGTCCTAGACAGGCATTTGTCAGTTCCACTGCACAGCCTCAGAAGCTGCTAATCACTTTTGGAGATCTGGCTACCACCATGCATGCTGAGGGCTTGGGAAGACTACCTGCACTTTTGCTGACTTGGACACATGTTGAGATACCTTGAAATCCCTCTGTTGTGTAAAGGAGAGGGTGATACAACCAGGGAATGCCCCAGAGCTCCTTCAGGATGGCAGAAGGACTCCCAGGCTTGCCTACAGCAGGATGTTTCTCTTGCAGCAGACACCCCAGCATTGTGTCCAGTGGAGACCCACTGTATGCTGACAGGAGTCACTCTGATGGCAACATTGCTGCTGCTGAATGACAGAAACTAAGTTGAAAATAATGCTTGTCTGACAGCAGAGATGTGTCCACCCCAGGGCTTTAGCCAGCTCTGTGACCAGCAAGAAGAAGAGGGAATGGCAGCAACCACCCACTCCTGCAGCTGGGCCTGCTGTGCTGGCCCACATGGAACTGTGGGGCAGGCCACTGTGTATTTGGATTTCATGGGTATGCGTTCTTTATGGACCCTGTGGCACTCTCATATAAATCTGGAAGCATCAAGAGCTTCAAAAGAAGAAGTGAGTGATTTCTACAACTAATTTCAATGCACTTGTACATGGTCACCGTAGCAGCATCAGTGAGGATACAGCTGGGCACATTTCTGAGTCGTGGCTTTATGTCATGACACAAGACATTTGCATCACCTATGTAAAGTTCTTGGGTTACAGCCACTAACAAGATGAACAAGAACAAATTCTCATCCTCCCTCTCTGGTTATGATAAGGGAAACATGCCTTTTCTTCAGTAGAAAGTGAAATTTCCCACTAGGAGGAGAGGTTTTGTGTGTCTGAGTATTCCACACAGCTTTATTAGCTGTCAATTGTACAAGCTAATCAAACACACTTTCATAACAGAAATTATTTTTAATTGCATTAAAATTATAAATTTGCATGATGAATGAGGAATCATGTTGCAAAAGAGACAGAACATTCAAAACATCATTTTAGATCTCATCCTGCTCTAGCATCTTTTTTCTTGCATCTTCCATGAACCTAAGCTCTTTGATTTCCCCCCAAACACATGGTCACTGGGCTGCAAATGGATCTGGTGCAGCTCCAGCTGGCGTCCTGCCATCCACATCCGTGGCAGCAGAACCAGCCCTGTTCGTGACCGTGTTTCAACACAAGAGATACACTGTAGTATAATTAGGAAAGATTAACACATCACTCAATCCTACAGGGTCATATAATCATTTAGGACATGGGAATGGTGTCAGTTCCTGATTTAAGGACCTCAGTTATAGATATGACAAGCTAGCTGTAAAGTAGCAGGAAAAAACCCACAGTGCAATCCATCTTTCTTTCTGAACCAAAGCTGCCAGTAGGTACCCAACAAAATATCCACCAGGACATGTAAAATTCATGTCTGCCAGATCACACTTGGGTCCAGTACTTTGTGTGGTTGCATTTGAGTTCTGTGTAAGAACACAGCCCAAAGCCCATTCCAACTGCTGCTACAACAGCACTAAATTAAAGGCATAAAAGGATTTTCCCCATATCCTGCAAGCAAGGTAAGGATCCTTTTTCCCTCTCCAAAGGCAATGTGGTCAGAGAAATTTTTAGAAGAGCTGTACTCTTCTGGCAGATGCACCCTTTCTCCTTCAGATCTCCTAAATCCTGTTTTCAGCATAAGATCAGATGCCCAGGAGCCCACAGATTACTTCTGAGAGTCAAAAGGTAACTAAGGAAAACAAGGTTTCTATTTGCTGTACTGGGTCAGTGGATTTCCTTGAAATAATGTGGGCTTACCAGCTGCAAGAGGTTGCAGAGCAGTGTGCTGAGCAGCCTGACAGAAAGCTATAAGAGAAAAGTCACAGAAAAGAATTTCAGTTTTTAAAATTTTATTCCCCCTGGGCAACATCTGCATCACCAGGCCAAATGTTTGCAAATATATCTCTTCGGATGTTCCTCTGCCATGAAATAGGGGAACAGAAATTTCCCTCATTCCTTACATCCAGTCCATAGAAACTGCTGGTGAATCATAAGCAAAGTGAGTGGTAAAGGAGAGAAAAGAGAAGAGAAGAGAAGAGAAGAGAAGAGAAGAGAAGAGAAGAGAAGAGAAGAGAAGAGAAGAGAAGAGAAGAGAAGAGAAGAGAAGAGAAGAGAAGAGAAGAGAAGAGAAGAGAAGAGAGAAGAGAAGAGAAGAGAAAATGTAACAATCCGCACTGGATCTGTTATCCCTGAGTAATAAGGGCAGTTATGGAGAGAAAACTGTTTATCCCTTGCAATTACTAAGTGTACCTTTCATCTTCATTACAAAACTTTGGCAATGAGATTATGCTATTTGGCTGTGAAAAACATCATTTTAGCTCCACAGTATCCTTTCCCTGAGGATTTCTGCAAACATTGTCTCAAACATCAAACACACATATTTTAATGAACTGTGTTAGTCTGCCTTCTACTAAACTACAGTTCAAAACAGTAGTGTTAATGAGTTCTCCCTATTTCTGATAAAATAAAAATATCTAGGGAAAAAAAATTACTTTTTGCTGACAGGGGGGTTGAAATGAATTGTGTTTAACAAATCAAACAAAACTAGTTTTGTTTTTACATTCATTTCTACTGTGTAGCCTGGGGGATGAAGCTCAGTGCTGCCAACAGTGAAGCCTTCCTGATTTTCCCCTGTAGGGACTGTCCAGTGTGCCATGCTGTGCTGGGCTTCCTTGTGTGTGCAGGTTGAACTCTACCCTGTCACAGTAGCCTGCAAAGTGCAAGTGAGAGTGAGTTTCAGTGTGATTACTTTGCTGCACCCAGGTATAAGTGGGAGAGAGCTGGAAAGAGCGAGCAGCAGTTTGGGGAATATTTGCTGGCATGTGAGGGCAGAGACACCAGGCAGATCTGTCAGCCTCACCTTGTGCCAGGCTTGCTGCATCTGCTGCCAAGGGTGGAGCTGCTCCTCCATCCTTTCAAACAGGCTGCCACAAACGCACACAATCATTCCTGCTATCTGCTCTGACCGCTCACAGCAGCTCCCTCCATTCCTTCCATACTAGGATGAAGTCCCAAGGGGGAGCTGAGGCATCTCGTTTTTGGCAAAGAACCTCATTCCCATGAAAGTAAGCACAGTTTTTACACTGCCGTTTAATAACATGGCAACAATCTCATGCATTAGACTCATTTTCTTGCTGCCATGACTTGGGAAATACACACTGCTGCAAAGCAAGCTTCCAAAAAGTGGTCTGTCAAACTTGCCTTCTCCTCTGTGGTAATTGTTTAAAAAATACTCAAATATATTTCTGCCTGCACTATTTAGTGCTATTGCAGACTTTGCACCTTTCTTCAATATACACTACACAATGTCAACCAGCTTAGCTAGAGGGGAAAAATTCTGAGAAGCAGAAGTGTGTGTGTGCAAAGTTTTGTCCTGGCCAAAGCGCACAGCCAGAAGTGGAAAGAACTCACACAGATAAAGACAAACCAAACTGCAAGAGTCTAACTTGGGCATAAAAACTGTGCCCACTGACCCTGGGTTTGAAAGCAGTTTGAAAAGCAGCCTGTGAAATACCAGGCAGATGTGGTTGTGTAGCCTATGCTGGCTGCCCAGGTCTAAATTTTGTCTCCACCTTAGCTAGGGACCAAACTCGCAATGCTCCTTTCTGGTTGCTCAGAGGCCAGGACTGTGCTCACAGGCTGGCCCCACGGCTGAGCTCATGCCTCTCTGTTCACCTCCCTGACGGGCCATCCACCTCACCTGCCTCAGCCCACCAGAGCAGGGTGAGCCTCCTGGCACCTCCTGGGGGACAGAGCCACTCATTGCCTGGAGGTCCCTGTCTCTCCTGCGACTGCTGAGGCAACGGGGATTATAAGCGTAAGTGAGAAGCATCATGTTTAGGTAAGTATAGCTCTGTGAGGCAGCTGGGAACCTGAGTGATTAGTAGGTAAAATTCTTCCTCCAGGCCTTTTATACCATATTCCCTGAAATGCAGGAAATACCAGAGACCTTCATTTGTGGAGATGAAAAAGCACTGAGTAAAGGTTCTACAGCACCAAACCTTTCAGTCACCATCACAGTGTAGTGACAATTTTTAGTGATTTTTATATGTATGGCGTATAAAATTAACAAACATAATTTATTGCCCTCTCACACTGTAGCTGAATGTTTTACACAGAGGACCTATTCATCACTCTCTAACTAGTGCAAACAAACAGGCTTCCACAGTGTTGATTGATGGATATATTGGGTTTCTTTACTGCTGCTGCTGCTCATACTACTCTTGAATTAATAACTTAGAGTTTACTTTACACATTGTTATGTTATTTTTAAAGAGCATTTGAAACACCTAAAGCCTGATTCTTATTAACACTAAGTCCTTGTTACACCCAAGTGGTCTGAAGATGTAATTAAAGCTTTCTCCTATTAAAAATTCTTTCCTATGGTCATAATGATATAAAGGGGATCTCCACCTGAATCAGAGACAAAATTTTTGCTTAAACACTTGTGATGGCAGGGAGGAGTAAATAGTTTTGTTGTCACTATTTCCACAGATCACCCTAGTGACCAACAGAAATCTTTTGACCATAATGCAAAAAGCAGACATTAGTATTACGATGGTTTTACATACTCTCCTTGAAGAGAATCCTGCAATAATTAGCTTATAAATTGAATTTCCTTCATTTCTTGCAAGAAACATATGGAAGCAAGCAAGGCCTTGACACTAGTGCTTTTGGCTTCTCCATGAAATGCCATTCCAGTTTGGATAAGGTATAAATGGCTGAAAATCACCATTTCCCTTCTGTTGCTTGTGCTCCTTAGGATATTTGTGTCACCCTGTGAAAGCTGTCATTAAACCTGCCCTGAAGACATCAGCACAAAGAGCATATATGGCAGTGTGCACATACCTCTGGGGCGGCTGAGCTCTCCTAGAGCTGCCATCTTTGGAAAAACTTTCCAAGAAGTGCAGCTCCCGATCACATCGCTGTGCCTGCTCCACAGCTGAAAAGCCAACAGTACATCCACTATCACAAGGTCTCGGGCTGCTGGGCCAAAATGGGCCAGGTCAACTTGAGACCAATCAAGTGAAAAAAAATACTGCCACAGTGAGGGTCTGTAGGTCAGGTGATTGTAAACTTCTTTGGGGGAGACATGGCTAAGAGGGATTTCCCCCAAACCAGGCACCATTTCTGGCACACTTTGTATCAGTAATCCTTTCTGCTGTGATCAAGCAGCCTTATTTCTGTTGCTCCAAACAGAACTGTGTGTGATAGTGGTCACCCTCAGAGTGATCAAGAGATGTTCAAAGATGGACTATAGGAACAGAACCACTACGTGCTGGGACTACATCCAATATACCTTCCAGAATCTGCCATGTAGGCATTTTGAGTGTGGCTTTGCCTCTGCATCATACTGTCTGACTGCCCTCTACAAATATTTCTTCTGAATTTGCCCAACTACAGCTCTCAATCCATGCTGACTTTTGGTATCCACAATGTTGTGTAGCAAAGATCCCTACAGGAAGTGCTCCCTGATATTAGGGATAAGATGCCTTCCTCCTGCTTTTTTTTTGCTGCCTGATGATATCAATAGGTGCCCACAACTTTCCTGCTGGGAGAGTGTGATTATTTCTTCCCAGTTTTTCTTCCCCAAGTCACTCATGATCTTTGGCCACGTGTCCTCTTTCATACTCATTGTCTGAAAAGTCTCAGATTAATTGCAGGAAGATGTTTTCTCCCTGCCAATGTTGCCTGAGATGGACCCACAGGTTGTTTGGGATGCAAACACCTAGAGGAGCAGGATGTCTGTGTATGTACATGTCTGTTTGTGTGCACACTTCCCACTTCTACCACACTGACTCCTGCCCTTTACAGCACTGTTTTGAACAAAACTGGGGATGGAATTTGAGGTGAGTACAGGCTTTGTTTCCTTCTTATTAACTACAGGATGTTTCTCACAGGAACTCAGTAACACCCTGAACCGATGGCAAAAAAAAGGCAGACCTGAGTCTGGACAAGGAACAAAAACCAGATTTCCTCCCAGTATTTGAGAGCATTGGCTAGGAAATCAAAATATTTAAATGTACCTTTTATTTTAAATTGTTGCTTATGGAATATAGCAATTATGAACAATATTTTGATTAACATTTCAATAAAGACAGAGTTGCCCTCTTCATCATCACACATGAAATTATATTCACTTTTGTGTAAATAGACATATATGAAGTAGTTGAGATGCAAATTCAGAAGCCTTGGTGTGAAATCAATTTCTTCTGTGCTCTACATTTGAAGTGTAGCTCTTACCTTGCATCTATTTGTCATTTGTGAAGTGCTAAGTTTCTACTGTAGTGTGCATGAGCTCATTTCCATCATAGACGAATATCAACAGATACAGCCTCCCTCAGCATAGAATGTAAACCTATGAATTTTTTAAATGGTTTAAGCCATACATATTTAAATATTAATGAAAGTAAATTCTGACCACTTTGGCTGCTGAAACCTCTAAATCTTTAAAAGAAAGTTTCCTCAAAATACTTTGACATTTGTAGAAATCTTTGCCTGTATGAAGTTTTTATTGGACACCACTTGGTCAAAACACTTTAATTTGAAAAATTTTTACAAAACCCCCAAAGTTTATGCTAATTCTGCATCCAATCCTATTTTGAAGACTAAAATAAAGCCATGTGTATGCATTTAAGTTGATGGCCTGTTTTCACAAATGCTGGTCTACTTCATCTCTCCTCAACTCAGCCACCTTGTATGAAGACACCTTTTTAGAGGCACCACATGTCTAGTAAATGCTTTCACTTCACCAGCTGTGTTAGAAAAAAGTGTTGATCTCACTATCTCAATTTTTAACCTTTAAAGAACAGTTAATAGTTATTCACTCCACAGAAACTTCATGGATGAATTAGTGTGTAGAAAACAATTAGCATATATTACATAATTTCATTACTTCTGCTATCACTACTATCTCTGTTCCTACTGATATTTGTGCATGAACTCAATTTGGTTTAGTTTTTGCTTGTAGCATTTGCATGGCTAAAATAACACAAAATCTGGGCATTCCTTTTTTTTTTTTTTTTTTTTGCCAAGCAACATTTATAGCATAATTCTAGCTTCTGCATTGTTTTGTTGCCACAAAAAGACCAGAGATATAAGAAAAATTTGGGAAAACCACAATAATGACTATTCCAAATATTTACCCTGGGGAACAGAGAGAGCAAAAGGCACCTTGGAAACGCCATTTGAGAGGATATGGGGCAGCAGCCCTTTGTTTGCTTGTTGCCCTGAAAGTAATACACTATGTTGTCCAGATCCATAGGCTCAAATGCAAATATCAAGACAAAGTTATCTAATTAGCCTCACAACAGCCTCTGGGTTTTACATGTTGCCTTTGTCAGGGTTGGTTTTGTATAGTAGTCTCCTCTGTTTAAAAGAACATAATGAAGGTGATTAAAATGATTCATTAACATTGTGACCATTTGAGCAAACAGTCCAAACATTTCTATATTCCCTGGCATCAAACACAGTGATCTTCACACAAATGTCCAAAGTTCTTTTAGCTTTTTAATTTTTCCTCAGCTTGACTTTAATTAATGTTTCATGTGCAGATTTATATATAATTACCATACTAACTGACTAGCTTTTGATTTTATTTGGATTCTTTTGGAAGAGGAGAGGGAAGATATCCTCACAACAGACCATATATTTAAATGAATAACTAAATGCCTGTAAGTCTATCTGGTGTCCCATGGGACATCTACTCCTCTTCACTTAGAGGTGGTCTCCACAGATCCCCACTTAGTTCCAGCAAAGAAAGGAACATATGAGGTGCCAGTCAGAGGACTAGTTTGTATTTTGCTGTGAAAGCAGAGGAGTAGAAAAGAATCCTATTATTAAACTGAGTGCTTGGCTATGACATATCTAACATTTATTTTAAATTTTATCTTAAAAGCAGTAAGATTTTTGGCCACCAGCACTCTTCTCAGGAAAGCCAAACAATTCAGAATGTGCTGTTAATTTACAGCCTGAGTTTACTTATGGCCAATATCAAAAGTGGTTACTAGGTGCACTGGTTGGAAAACTTGTCAGAAGAAGAACAGAGGTGGATATGTTAAAGCTATATGGTTCTTGGATGAACATTCTCTAGATCTGCATTAATAATTTGGCTATGGACACGTAAGTCCTACTTTGCAGCTTTAAAAATATCAGGCTTTAATAGAGAGATAAATCTTTGTACCTTCAAAAAACCAATTTCCTTAGTATTTTCAGATGGTGAGTCCAACTCTCCAGGTAGCATTTCTAGAGGATTAAAAGCCTGGGACCCTGGAGTTTGGCCCACCAAGAAGTGCTTCTGAAAAGGACGGGTGGCCTTGATAGTGTTTCAAATATGAAACAAGATTTTGACAACACAACTGTGCTTAGCCCACGAACTAGCTTTCACATTTACCAAGGAAGCCTGTAATTTGTGGACTAAGAGTTATTTACTTCTTTTAAAAATAAACTCAGCAGTGAAAGCCCTTCATGAAGAAGATGCCAAAATCAAGGACTGTGGCACACTTGGGTCTCCTGCATAGACCCGTAGGATAGTGCTGCTGCTTTCTCACTGTGTTCAGCAGCCTACATGGCTGTGAGATATTTCTTGATGCTGTTTCAGCTCTTCAGCTCCCCAGAGCTGGGTGCTGAAGAGGAAGAAGGGCTGAAAAGGGACAGTCTGTGGGCTGGAAAAACAGGATGAGAGCTGCAGGATTCACAGTAATGACAGGGCTGAGAGGAAGACAGCAAAAGAGGACTTTGCACGCTCCTTGTGCCATGAGGGTGGCATGGCACCACAGGCCAAAACGGAAAAGTACCTTTGGCTTTTTTTTAGGAAGCCCTTGCCAAAGATAAAAAAAGCCAGTTTGCATGCCCTTGCTAGGAATATGTTAGTGAAACAACTTGTTTGACAGAAAGCAAACCAAGTGTCAAAAGCCAGGCAGAGTTCAACAGCTAAGCCTGGAAATGAGACACCCAGATTGTTCTGGATTTGCTCTGGTTCAGTTGATGCAGCAGATAAACAGTTAATGCCATTAGTGAACAAATGGCAGTGACCAAAAACCAACAGGAAAAGGCCACCACTTGCCATAATGCGAGCAAAACTATTGCGCTGAACACCCTCCCTGCTGGGAGGTGGCAACACTAGATAAAAGCAAACGGAAAAAGAAATATTTTGGAAAAAAACCTCTCCCTGCCCCAAATAAATTTCTTCCTGCTGGAAATTTTTGAAGTCCAGTTATTACTGTTAAGCTGAGTTTGTTCACAGGAAAAACAGAGAATGATGGAGCTGAAGAAAGTCTCAATTCTCAGCCTGTGAAATACTCATAAGACCCACTTTAGTGTTCGTGGATCCCATGCATAATGAGGCCCATGGAGCCTGTTGTAGGGAGAAAACAGTGAAGAGAGACAGGTAGCATGCTTAGCATGCTGCAGAAAGGGTTAAAAGTGGTCAGTTCATCACTCTCCTGTGTGGTGCCTTGGAAGTTTTCACAACACCAGATGTGTGAAAAAAAAAAGGAGAAAGCAAGCCCAGTGAGCACCAGTAGACATCCTGGTGCCCTGGAAGCAGTTAAATTAACACCCAGCAGGGACAAATTTGCAGCTTTGGGAACAAGCTTAAAGTTAGTCTGTTTTCATTCCTGGAGTGAATTTGCAAGTGTATGACAGTGAAGTACAGCCTGGGAAGGAGCAGGCGGCTTTGGATTAAGGATGGATAGCCAGAATTTGCTCCCACCCTCCCTCCTCCCACTCTGTTTTGCACTTAGGCTGTGAAGCTCCCAATACTTTTGCTAATCCCTCTGTCTTCCCATGTCTTTTACCAGTTCCAGTAGGAAAGAAAAAAGTAATTCTTTTTTTTTTCCTCCCATTCTAGCTGAAACCAGACAAGACTGGAGTCACCCCAGCAAAACCTGCTTTAGCTGGGATTGCAGTTAACAGTCCTTCGGAGAAATCTAGTTCTGCAATGGATAAAGTTGGATGCTTTTCTAACTAGAACCAAAGCACTAAATCCTTTAGTAATTCATCACTCGGTTGGAGCCGGGCTGTGGCTCGGCTTGCAACCACTGCAAATTATAGAAAAGACTGGAAAAAGAAAAGTCTGTGAGAGTGCATCTAAACCATCTTCACAGAATTACAGAAAGCCCTCACAGTCCTTCTCCCTCATACAAGTTACATAACAAATTGGATCCACAAAAATACCATCTTTCCTCATTTTCACACCTTGGTTATTGCAAATATTTTGGCATCAGTCAATCACAGGGAACTTTTCAACCAAGGTGGATTACACAGCTTCTTATGAAGGCCTGAGAAGGCCAATCTCCATCATTCTTCCTTGTGTATATCTTTGGCAAGGTGGGAAGAAGCTTCAAACCCTGAAACAGCCTTCTCAGAGAGGTGTTTGATGTCCCAAGCCTGTGAATGTTTAAGAGGTGTTTGAACCTTATAAAAATGTTGGTCAGCCCTGATTTGGTGAGGCAATTGGACTACATGATCATTGTAGCTCCCTTCCAACTGAACTGTTCTATATATTCTGTTCTGCTCTGTTCTATAAGTTGGCTATGCAATGGCTACACTTGCAGCTGTACATGGTGGAGGAGCTGTAGGGTCCCCTGAAGGAAGAAAACCAGAGAAAAGGTTGTATTAGTTGCTTCCCCGTGGGGCAAATACGCTGCTTAGCCTGTCTCCCTGACTGACAGGATGAACAGCACGGCCTGAAATGTGTAGTGTACCCTTTCAATTTGGCAATTTGAAAGGCTCAGGGCTGCATTTCCTGCCCTGTTCTGAAGACTTCCTGCAGACACTTCGTGAACTACTGGACATGAAGCCCTTATGCTCCTTCACTTATTCCTGGCATAGGATACAAAAACAGTTCTTAAGTGCTACCAATCTTCCATTTCCCCATTGCAAAGACTGTAGGTTCTTGTCCCCTGTGTATCAGTAGCTTCTGTTCTGCTCCATTTTCTCCCACACCATTTCCCTTGGATGTCCTGTCTTCCTCCACCTGCACCCAGACTCACTCTCAGCTTTCTCCTCCCAAGCTCCCAATCCTTCTCACTCATTCCCTCTCACGCAAGCCCAATTTGCACTCTGTACTACTGCCTTCCAGGCTTCTTCCCACTCTCAGACTCTCACTCTTTCTTGTGAGTGAGTGTGCTTCACTCCTTTAACACCTGCTCTTACAGCTGTGTCCATCATCCAGTTGCCTTACTCTGGATCCAGTCCCATTTGGCTGTTTCTTTCCCTTGCACTAAACTTTCTGCTCCCTGACTCTCCCTGTCCTGTCCTTCCACACCCAGTCTCCCTCCTGCAGCCAGCTGTTCACCTTCCACTCCTTCTCCAGACACCCCCTTAGGTGAGGTTTCCCACTACCAGCCACCTGAGGTGAGTTTAGCAGCTCACTGCTGCTGGCAGAAGCAATCCCATCTCTGCTTCTGGCCTCCACCTGGCTGCTCCTGCCTCTTCCCTTGTGCAGGTGTTGGCTTTGCCTGACCCCACAAGCTGAAGAAAACCTTCATGAGAGAAAAAGGATAGCTCTCTGCTGGCCTGTGAGAGCTCAGACAAGTGCCAGAGCTGGTGCCAGAGGAAGAAGTAGACACAAGGCTAGGGTGGGAAAGGACTTCTTGCCCCTTTCTGAAGCTTCTAGTCTTTAGATTAGCTCTTCCACCCTGTGAAACCTCACATAAGAGAGTCCAAAGCCTCCGTGCTCCCCTTCTTTTGACATATTGCCACATAACTCAACGTAAGAAAGCAAATTTCAGTCTGCACACATCTTTCAGGCAGAGCAGCAGAGCTGGGCTCACGGGTGCTGAGAGTCTCCTGCAGAGAGGTTCTTCCCCACCACGTGCCTCGCTGGGGTACTCTGAGAGTGCCTTCTTCACTGGTTACATAGGAGGCTTAGGGGGTTCACATGAAATACAGATATCTGGTATGAAAGAGAGGGATAAATATCCCTCCTTTTACTCAATTACTGTGCTCTCTACTGATTCACTGGGTCTGGTTCAACTCCAGACTGTGTCAGAGGATTTTTCTGCAATGGTAAGAGTATCCAACAACTCCAGTGGATTGATTGTAACAGCTTTGAATGACATCTTCCTTCTTTATTTCTTTCCCCAAATACACAAAAATATATAAAATATACAGTAAAATTTCCTTCATCTCAAGGTTTGGCTGGCTTGCTTATGTAGATTATAAATTCTTCAGGGCAAAACCTGTCTCTTACACTGTGTGTGTACATTACCAGAAACAGGCATGCAGCAAATGAAGCAGGCAGATGGTTCTGGAATAGTTCTGTTGGAGCATCTGGCTGATTTTCTGGAACAGCATCACATTCAAATGGTAAACTCACCCGTGAAAACTCACATTAAAGGAACATTACTAGGTCTGTTGCTGTCTTAACAACAGTAATCTGTGGCCTGGGGCAGGTATCCACCATAAAAACACCAGCTGTAAAAGTGGCTGAGTGGAGGAATAAATATTTGCCATTAAAATATTCCTTCATTTTGAACCCCTAGAGAGACAAATTACTGGGACTAACCACTCTTGTGCACTTCAGGGAATTAAAATAATAGGAAGACTCTAGGGAGAACTGGGCTTGTTAATTTTTTTTTGTTCCTTGACTTCTTGAGGTATTCATAAATTGCCTGCAAACAAGTAAAAACTTACAGGAAAGGGTTTTTCACCATGCCAGCTCCAAATGGTTGTGGAATTATATTGTTTTTCCAGGCTGCCTTTCCAAAATCCCTGCAGGAAGTTGACTCAGGGCTTGACTCTGGCCTCAGATGCATGCACAGCAATAGCAGGAATCCTCACTTCAACCAGGTAAGAAACTCTGGTGGATGCCATAACTTTATGGACAAGTTCACAGATCAAGATAGTCTAAGTAGCTCCCCAGCAGAGAACCAGACCTGAAGCATCCTTGGCCCCTTTTCTTCTGGTTTGCATGCCATCTTCACAGTTCCTTATCTCAGACTCGTCCTGTTACACTTCCTTTCCAGTTAATCTAATAAGCACAAACTCATGTCCTGTTTTTGCTGATGACTCCTCACTTTACCTCACCACCCTAGGCCTGTAAACTGTAATCTCAGCCACCAGCAGTGTGGATGTTCTTAGCTGCCATTTGTTCCTTGCAGCCATCCTCATCTCCTGTGTACACACTCAGTACCTTGGCTGTGCCTCTGCTTTCCTTCCCCAGCCCATGCCTTCCAGGTGGTGGAGTATAATCAGAGGGCTGAAGCAGCTAACAACCATACTGTACCCTCTGTCTCCAACAGCAGGTTTTTTCTCCCCACATCCAAGACAACTGACTGAGTTAGGAAGGGTCTCTTGGATCACTGCAGTTCTCAAACCAACATCTTGAGACCTGCATGTAGGGAGAAGTTCATACCTTTTAAATTCTTTCCATAATACCCATCTTATTTTTGATCTTACAGAAGTCAGATCAATGCTATCCCTTTGAAACAGGTGCCATTTTTAATCTGAGTTTATACAGTTCTTCACAGAATTACATTTTGCCCTCTCAGTGGACCTCACAGGAACTTTCCCAATGTTAATAGATAATGAATGAGACTTCAAGTGTGCTGACATTAGCAAAGAACTCATCCAGGGAAGTTCAATGATGCTTTTCATTGGCACATTCATGGAAGTACCCTCAAAAAGCAGTTCAGAAGAGATATCAGGAACTGCCTCATCTACCTCCCAAATCCCCCAACCAAGAAGTCTTTGACCATGGATTATAACCTACTATTCTTCCAGGGTAAATGCTTTATGCAAAGAGTTCAAGAAACCTTATGGAACTAGGGGTGTCTCTGAGATTTGAATTACAATATCCTCAGGGACTGACTGTCCACAGTGGGACTGTGTATGTATTTTGTTCAGCAAACTGAGCATGAATGATATAAAGCACCACCAAGAAAACTGTCCATAATGACAATACAGGAACTTACAACATTTTCTCTCTGGTTTCATGCTCATAAATCAGCTATGACCTTGCAATTGATGGTGGTTATTGGGACATACTCAAGTTTTTATCCAGAATATTTAATTCAGAAGTCCTTGTACGAGGGAATGTGACCAAAATGAAGCTATCAAGAAAAGCTGTCATCCAAATATAATTTTTATAGAGAGCTTTGAGAGAAAGGTCACATTGTTATTTTCTTACACTATGGAACAGTTTCTATTATTACAGATTCCAAAAGCCTGGAATCGTTGTCATTTATGATCTAAGTAAAATTCAAGTCCTGGTTTGTAACCATTACCAAAAGCTACTCTAGGTTTTTTCCCTTCACAAACATTTGTAAAATACTTCCTTCACACTTGAAAAGAGAGAGGTTGCCTCACCAAAATGTGTTCTTTTCTTCCATAGTGGTAAACACAGAAGTTTAGGAAAATACTCTTTTAATAAAGAAGACACATTTTCTTTGAGAAATTTCAGGGGCTAAATTAGAAATGTAACTTACTACTCAGTAGTGAATGGTAATAAGAGTTTTTTTATAACTAATGTCAAAAAAGACATTAGTTCTTTTGGTTCTGGTGCTTCTTCCTCACATAGCACCCTAACTATCTGAAAGTTTAACATGTACTTTTAATTGAATCTACATAGTGTCCATGCTTAAAAAAAAAAAAAAAAAAAAAAGTAGAAGGTCATCTCCTGATATCCTGCTTCTAACTATGCTGCTGTGAGTTCAGTTATACTCTCCTGAAAAAAAATGAAATAGCCACGGGTTTACACTGGAGAAAATGAGAGGAGAATGTTTCAGGATTTCTGCATGCAGAGCTGCCAGGTTAGTTGAAATACCACCTCTGTCCCTTGGAGATATTTCAGATGATGAATGCATATTAAGTTCTGGGCATTGGAAGGGCTGGTGTAATGGAATGGTTTGCAAGGGAGGCAGGTCACATCAGCACCTGGAGCTCCTCTGTGGTGGCACATCCCTTGGTGCAGTGTTGATCAGTAATCCTACAGGGAAAACATGCTAGGAGCTGGTACTGGAGAAGGGACTGCTCAGTATTCAGTAGAAAGGAAGATTGGTTGGACATAAAAGTTCCAGTAAAGAAAACGATCTAAGGTGTGCTCCAATTAGGACAAGTAAGGGCAAATAACGCCACCACCCCTTAAACTGTGACTAATCACAATTTCTGGGTCATTGAAAAAGAGTGTAGAGACGTGAAAAAGGAGAAGGTGATCCCATCCTCAAAGGAATTCTTAAAGAACAAGGACTAACAAGGCCCTGAGTTTTCCACAAGCAAACACTGTTGTGGGTTGTATCTACACTGATCTACCCAGAGCCTTAAAAATATGGACTACTGGTTGTTCATGTAAAGTGGAGGGTGAAGCTCTCACGATCCCTTGTGTTAGCCTTGCCTCCAAAGCCAAGACTAAATAGGACACATGCCCACATGTAGCAGATGGAGCAGCCTTGCTCTCTTAGGGCTCATGTTCTCATGAGCTCAGCCTTCTATTCTCCCTTCCCTTGAGCAAATGAAGTTGAATAAAAACAATTGGAGAAAAATTCAGCTTGAAATCCTTGAGTTTAATTTGGCTTTAGGTCAAAACCAGAAGGGGATGAATAATATTTTATTTAGTAGATACAAGCTTTTCTTGTTGTTGTTTTTGTGGGGTTTTTTTTGTTGGGCTTTTTGTTTTGTTTTTATTTTTTTACTTCTTCACAGAAAAGTAATAGATCTTATTCAGCAAATAAAATGACTGATCAAAAACTTTGAAAATGTATGAGGAATTTCTTGGACTAGTTAAAAACATCAAGTCTTCAATTCAAAAATCTTACATCTTACTTCAGAAGCATCTCTCATTGACTGCACTACATTCCTTCAAAAGGGTAAAGTTAGACTTCTACCCAGGCCCAGTTACAGATTTTCAGCTGATGCTCTGTAGAAGTATCACAAACCTGATTAAACCTGTACAGAATTTGGAGTTTCTAAGTACTTCCTAAAGAATGAGAGTGTTGAATTTCTATGAGTTTTTTTCATGACTATGTGTATGTTGCATTCAGATAGACAATAGAAAGGAATCTTTCCCAGAACAATGGAGAATAAAGGAGAGAAGCAAACAAACCCTTCATTCAGATCAACCTTCCAGGAAACCAAGATGATTTCCATCATTTTTATGACTTTTCCCTAGAGGCAAAAGACATCTAATTAGCAAATCCCCCTGTAAGTTTGTTTTAATTGACACAAAGGGAATGTGACAAGCAGAGAAATTATAAGCCTTACATTTCCAGTTAACCAGTTTGGACTGATAAAACCAAGCTCAGAAGGGTTTTGGGGATCTTAAAGCTTTGGGAGCAAATAATCCAGCAAGTGAGCTAGTTCTGCTAAAAATGTGAACTTATAGTGTTCCAGTCAGTGATTTCTGATGGCAGTGTCACAGCAGTCCTTTGTGAATGTGCCCTCACATTACCAGCTACAAAGCATTGCAGTGAGTTGTGACATGGTCCTATAATGATCTGAGGAGGAGTTGAATGATACCAAGCAGAATCAAATCTTGATTCCTCAAGCAGAAATAGAGCATGAGTAAAATAAATATTAATCATGAAGTTAATTAGTAAATGCTGGTAATTAATCATGCATTACTTTTAATGATGTGTAGAAATACTCAGAGGTGGGAGATGATCCTTCAGGAAAGCAGCCTAAATGAGGTAATGTCCCCGTTGCTATAATCAGCAGCAGTCGATCCACAAGGTCGCTTTGACCTTTGTTGTCTTTACTGGAAGATAATACTAGCAGGGTCTCCTCCCCCTTGATTTAATATCTAGATTTATGTGGCAAGCAGACCCAATCCAAGGGGTTGGTGGGCTCTTGCAGCAGTGCAGGCAGGTGCTAAAGGGTCCACAGAGCTCATAAATACTGCCAGGTAAATGGTTACATTAAAACCTTTCAAAAACCCTGTAATTCATGGACCAATTATATTTCTAAGTATTGTTCCAGCAACTACAAAATACTCTAATTGAGAGAGACATAATTGATATTCTGAACTTCATCAGCACAACTGCTTTGGGATCTCTAAACAACTGCTAGGGATCTCTAAAAAAAAGCCAGTTATCTCTCTAAAGCATGGAATAAAACAGTATCTTTACTGCAAAAGCCCTGTAATCTGTGTCTGAAAACTTCCAAGCTTCTCAGCTGCGCTGTGGGTCAGGTAGCCACATCTTGCAGAAACAGCTGTGGGAAGTGGTCAGATGACATGAAACATTGGAAAACTAGTTGGCAGAAAGAAATCTGTGATGATAGGCAAACCCCTTCCTTGGTGTAATATCTAAAGTTACACTATCACTTGGGACAAGTTTCCTAAACCAAAGACCTTGTGGCCACACAGGTGAAAAATCCCACTACACTCATGGTAAATCTCGCAAGTACTACTAGGGCTGAAGTGCCCAGTCCCATCTTGTTGGCTGGCCTCCCTGAGCAGCAGCTCAAGAGGACACAGAGCAAGTAGTTAACATTACTTCAAGCAGAGCTGCTCTCATGTTTTTATGCCTCACCAGAATGTGACCTTGCAAATTTTTTTCAGAAAAACAGTAGTGTTTGCAGAAGTCTTGCCTGTCTCCCCTGTGATGACAAATTGCTGGAAGGTTCATGATGGCTGAATGAAGGAAATGTTAAAATTCATCTGTCTGCCAGTCTATTAAGAGAAAGGGTAAATGCACCTAAGAAGAGAGCACACAGTGGCTCAGGAAGAACAGCTTGCAGACACCTCTCATTAAACAGCAAAACTGTGCTTGCATCCTGCATCCTGTTCATTCTACAGCATCTTTCCACAAAGGAATTTCTCACACCTGCCCATTGGTTTCACCTGGTACCTCTTGCTAAGGGACTTGTTAGAGTAAGTCATGGTTAGTTGTTCAGGAAATTCAAAAGAGTTAAAAGGAGAAAGGTGTGAAGGCATACAACTGTATTTACTCTTTTTAAAGCATCAGCCTGTTCATCCAGTTTGGTGAAGGAACTCCAGCTTGGAAGGATTTGTTGACAGTGCTACTTTCTGGGAGTCCATGGAAAACAGGCTTTCATTTTTAAGCAGCTTCTTATAGCTTTTTTTCCCATCTACAAATGATCTCCACGCCTATACTGCAATTCCATATCTTCAAATATCCTGAGATGAAATCCCACCTAAACTACTCAGAGTTGCCTAAACATTCCAAGGTCAAATATGTTTTACTTGTTTTGCACCTGGTTTCCATACTCTGGGGTACAGCAAGTTTGCACATTCTCACTTTGATTGACAGGTCTGAAACTTGGGATCTGAGACCTGGGTGCACAGGGACTTGGCATAGCACAACTAAGCTAAAACAGCAGATCTTGTCAGGGTACTGTCTCATGATAACACAGTGGGAGCTGGCTACATGGAATATAGTTGTAGACATATCTGTGGCAACCTTCTCCTTCATCTCTCAGCATGTATTTTATCCACAGAATATTCCCAGAAGTGTGATGGATGTTTAGAAAGCTCACAGATAAATCTTAGTTTTTCTTTGCCAAAGCGATAGCAAATGTGCAAACAGTATTTTTTGTCATATCAGTCAAAAGATATCTAAAACCAGAATTTCCTAACCCTGCCTCCCTGAGAAAAATGATGGCATGAAAATTAACATTGTAAAATACATTATCTAAGATAACATAGGAATTCATTAAAATTTTGACTTTCAAAAGAGCCTAAATTTTTGTAAGCTAGAAAACTTAGATGGGAGTCCAAAATACACTTGCATCTGCCCTACTATCTCACCTTTCTGACAAGCATCTACATAATATATAGCAGTGACATATTCATTCCATTGCATGAAAAGTGTTATGAGCATGTACTTCTTGAAATTCTTCTAAATGTGCATCCATGATACACCTGAATAGGTTCTAAACGTGCCATCACCAGCTCTGCAAAAGGGCATGCTGAGAGGGCCATTAAGTGACGCTAGGACACATCTTCTGCAGGAATGAGGCCAGGCTGGAAAAGCTTTTTTATTACTTGGACCAGAAAAATTCTGTAACAAAGAAGGAGGAATTTGTCTTACCTGTCTGTGCTGCTGAGAGACTGGATACTGCAAACCTGAGATTTGCTGGCTTTGCTGCATTTTCTGAAGCATCATTTTTTGCTGCATTGCTAGGGTTACATTAGGTGGCCTCTGGAGAGACTGGTTTGGGAGAGGCTGAGCAGTTTGTGGCTGTGGCTGCTGTTGCTGCTGTTGCTGTGGCTGCTGCACAGGAGCTGAACCCTGTGCCTGCTGGGTGTAGTGCAGAAGGGCAGGCTTGTTTTGGGAACCCAAAACCGAAGGCATCTGCTGGTTTGTTTGCTCTGAGTTAAAGTGAAACAAAGGCTTTGTGTTGCCATGATGCTGCTCTAGAGGTGGCTGAGCACTGTTGATAAAGTTTCTGTTGAGGTCCTGAGGCTTCTGTTGCATGATTATGTCCATGGGATTGCTCTGGGGAGTGGTTGGTTTATAAACATAGTTGTTCATCCCTTTAGTCTGGTTTCCATTCACTGGCACCCCAAGCATTGCTGAGCTTTGTGGGCTGAACTGCTGCTGGCGAAAAGAGGGACTGGGGATTTTCTCTTGCACAAAGGGTCCAGGGGAAGGTCCTGATGGAGACAGAGTGGACCAGTTGGCTGTCTGGTTCTGCTGCTGCTGTTGCTGCTGAATGAAGGCATGCTGCTGCCGGTTGGCTGCGATCTGTTTGAGCTGCTGTGCATGAGACACCTCACCTTGCCAGCTAGGCAATGGCCGAGTGGACGCAGAAGAAACCTGCGACACCTGTGTTTGAGGCACCGAGGGGATGGGTGAAGAGGCAGACATGGCAGTGGAAGCCATAGTAAAGGCTGGACCTGTAGAAGAAGGCCTCATCTGTGGGGAGCCCACAGGAGCCTGATTCATGCCTGCTGCATACTCACTTTTTATCACCATCTTATCCATCTGCAGAGCTCTCGCAGGGCCCCTCTGGCTCTGCTGCCCAAGGTCAATGTTGAATGGCTCATCTTGTTTTATCGTGGCATTTATCATATTCTCTAGCTCAACATCACTCATTGGTGGCACCGATATGTTAGTCAGTTCATTAAACAGTTCCTGAAGCTCAAGATCCATCATTTGGTCCCATGAGTCTTCCCCATATCTGTTAGGGAACATGTTCTCATGGGATGTCTGGCCATCTAAGTGTTTGCTGCAGGACATTGTTTCTCCTGGTTCTTTCTTTACCTCTTTCAAAGTCATATTGAACATGTCATTCCCACTAGCATGGGTATTGTTTGCTAGGCTGCTGGCCTTTCTTTGTGGTCCTTGCCCCACAGTCATAGTTCCTGACATTGACTGGCTTTGGCAATTGTTAACGTGTTGTCCACCTTGTCCCACTGGGATATTGTCACCCACTCTTATCCTCTTAATGTCAAGGAAAGAGCTCTCTGAAACACCATTGGGCCTTTTGTTGACAGGTGAAAGGTTTACCACCAACTTTCTCTTCAAGGAGCCTTGAAGCTGAAAGAAGCAGAGACAAAAAAAAAAAAATCATTAGATGAATACCAAAGAAATAATTTAACTGCTTGAAAGGCAACAGGCAGGTAAGCATTGCTTAGTTCAGAAAGCTCCTCTGGGCTTTTTTTTTGTCAATGAAGCTGTGCAGAACTGTAGGCAAATAGGCTTTAAGTGGTGACTCTTCCTGCCACCACCACCCTTGCCATCAGCATTTTTTGAGCACTGCTGCCTCCTCTTCATCACAGACACTGTTCCCCTCACAAGTGTGATGAGGGAGGGAGGCAGCCAGAGCTGTAGTTGGTAAAGCCCCTTTGCTCCAGATCTACTCCAATCTAGCTGTGCCAGACAGATATAAAGTATTTTAGACAGCAGAGAAAAATGCAGTCATGAAATCTGCCCTTGTGCCTACCCAGTGGTGCAGGTTTTCATTTTCCAAATTTTGGTATATGATCCAAAAACCCCATTTTTGACACCTGTAGAGTCCAAAAGTCCTTGAACACATTATAATGGCACACACAAGATCAAGGCATCCTTAGCTCATGTAGGTTTATACTGGCCAGAGAAATGTATAATTAAAAATGTTAGATATTAACCTATTGAAAACTGAGAATGAGTTCACTGGAGCCATGTCAGGTTATGTCAGCCAAGGGTCTGGCCCATGATGTACTTACTGCCAAATTATTTCCCAAAGATGTACATTAATACATTGAGCCCTTGCTGTTTATGTCCTGAAACATCTCTTATAAAACATACAGTTCACTCAACACTGCTCTGAGAGTTGTAACTCTCTCTTCTTTTCCTTGACTATTTACAGTGATACTTCCATTTGCTTGCCAGCCCTGTGGGCCTACTGAAGGAAAAGAGGTTCATGGCTCTGTCTGCCTGATCTACTCATCTGCTGTGGCTGTGCACACAAATTCCCACCCCATGCACAGAAAACAGAGATGTCAGTCCCATGAGCTGAAAAGCCTGGACTTGGTACATATGCCCTCAAGTAAGATGCAGATGCCCTCCAGAAGAGTTGCTTTGAACACAGTTCATAAAAGAACAGATCCCTTTAAAACAAGGGCAGCTGTCCTATATTTAGCCCTGCACATTTCATCTTAGAGGTCTTTTCCAACCTTAATGATTCTCTGATTCCATGACCAAAGGGGCACACAGCGAGGAGCGTGCACATGCAGCCCTTGCAGAGCCAGTACACATTGTCCCTGTTTCAGCCAGGAAAATAAGCAGTGAAACACAGCTCATCTTCTGCCTTTCTGCACTTGGGCAGAAGTGCAATGGCCCCACAGGCATCAAGACACTGCCATCTGAGAAATACCTGTGTGTGCCAGTGAGAAAATAATAAATAATGCCTGTACACTGTGATACCTTGGGAAGCTGCAAAGGGCAGAGAGAACTGAGAACTCTAATTCTCCAGTTAAGTGAGAAAGAATGATTTATGAGATCTTCCAGTCACATTTTTTGCATCATGCTGTTTCATGTACAGAAGTCCATGGGCACATAATACTCTATTATGGCCTCTATGTCCTTCAGTTTTAGGCTTACCTATAGGTAAAAGCTCTTCCCAGTTAATTCCAGATGTGAAAAATTTTATTCTGAATATAATTTAATTGCTTGAAAAGATTTTAACTGACAAATACATATTTCCTCCAAACCCACATATTCTTCATTGCATCATCAGGTCGCTGAGTTTAGTCCTTAAAAATAAAGTTTGTAATTTCTCTCTCTGACACTAAAAATCCAACTTCATATTTCAAGTTAACTTTCCAGCCGAGCTTTTAAATCACAGATTCATGTTTTCATAAGAACATGTTGATGCCTCCTTGTATAAGCCTACAGACTGTGTGCATGCAAGAGTAATTAATTGTCACTAGGTGTTCCTCACTGGGAGAGGTTTTGGTGGTCACTGCAAAGAGCACAGACTGTCTTGGATTAGTATGTTCCTTCTGACACATGAGTCACTGTACTTTCCTTTGGAACAAAAAAAAGGTAAGTTGCACTTCCTTTTACCATCATCTTTTCTGTCAGTGTGTTTATTAGAAATCATGCTCATACACTCAAATTCATCTTCCTGGGAAATGGGGAAGTCCGCAGGTCATTAGAATACATGACTTGGCAGCACATTTTGCTTTCAGATGTGTTGCTGACAGAAAGGCTGAACAGAGTACATCCCCTGCATATGTATATGTTTTATGTGGTTAATAGGACTTTCTGAGTTAATTTGGGTTTGCTTGACATTTTGAAGCAGAGGGAGTTGTTTAAAAAACTCCACATTTTCAGGGCACCTGCACCAAGCTTTCTGACACATGTAAAAATGCAGGTGTTACATTGTGCTGTGTGTAGTACAATGCTCTTCACCTGCATTTGAAGTAGCTGCTAGCAGATAGCAGGGTGAGGTGGGTGAGCTGGGAAGTGGTTTGCCATGCACAAATCAGCAGCAGAGCCAGGCAGAGCACCATGATCTCCAGACACATCCCTTAACCAAGCACCCCCTCCTCCCTTAGCACGGCCTGGAGGACTCCTGGTTTCATGACATCTGCCCACCAAAAAGGGGACTGTACATTTCTAAAGAATAACAAGTGGTAACTTATTACATCTCCCCAAAACCTTGCACACATAACCCTTGGAATGGTGACAACACCATCAGTCAATAGATGTCCACACCTTAAAACAGAAATGAGAGCAAGTGAGGCTGCAAAGGTGCAGGGAACTCAGGGGACTTCACTGAGGCTGTTACAAAGGTCCTGATTTCACATCCCCCATGAGTTCAGGATATGGAGGGAGAGGGCATGGGAAGGATGTGAGCAGCCCACAGGGATGAAGCCCCGTCTACCTCCTTGCACTGAGCTGTTACCAATTATATGTCAGGAGGGGCTTCAGGGTCTCTGTTTGTTCAGGAAGATGAGCAGCATCCATCACAAGCCTCTCTGAATGCTGCCTTTTGCAGGGCACTGCTGCCCCAGCATTTTGCCTCTTTTGTTTAGAAGGGAAAGGACCAGTGATGGAAAGGGTTCCATCACTGAAATCCTTGCATTTTTCTAGCAATCACATTTTTTGATTACTGACTAAAAGTCAGTACTCAATCCCTTTTTACCCAAGCAAAGCACAGACTCTTCAGAAGGAAATAAAAAACAACCAACTTGCCAGATTTCAGGCTCCATCTCTTTCAATTTGCAAGCTGGGATTGATTTGGGTCAGTAAACATGAAGCAAAAGTTCCTATAACATACACAGGCACATTCCTCAGATCAAAGAGGCTTGTGGTTACACATCTCAAACTGCTTGAACTGTGTAATACTGAAAGGCCCTGTGATGGGAAACGAGTGACACGACAGTAAGTGGGAGAGGAGGGACCCTCCATGCCCAGCTCCATCCCACAGGTAGGTGGGCAGCCCTGGATGAACCATCACGGAGCACAGGCATTTCCTGGCAGCATGTGTTACTGTGAGACCCTCTGCTGAGCAGGCTCTGGTGAGTCAGTGTGAGGTCATGCACTTACAGCAAGGCAGTGCTGCATGATTGATCTGCTGAAGTTAAAACTGAGCCTCTGGAGATCATTTCCGTGAGACAGCCCAATGCTGTTCCTGGACAAAGTGCTTGGGGACAGCAGAGGGCAAACTCTAGAGATGACTTGATCTAAAGGACCCGGTGTGATACCATGTCCTGTGCAGAGGGACATATATAATATTTATAAGTTTTATATTTAAAACTTATTCAGAGTCTTAAAGGAATTTAAGAGAGGCAGCTTTTTCTCTAATGCTCTCTGACACCAGGACAAATCAGCAGAAAATCCACTGAATAATGATTAGGGCTCATCAAATCCTGGTACAAAATAACTTCTCTTTTGCAAAAACAGAAAGGTTTTTGCTTCACCTTTCTTTTGGTTGAATTTTTTTACTAAATATAAAACTGGGGGATATTGCTGATTTTTTTTTCTGGTTCATTTTATTTTTCCATAAAATGGAAACAAAAAATGTTTTGGTGCAAAAGCACAGCTTGTCAATGAGAAATTTTAGAGATTGTTTTCTCCAAAATATCCATATCAAACAATATTTTTATCACATCATTGATGCATTTCTGATATTACTTGTGTGTATTCACCTTGTATTTCTTTCCACAAGGTCTATCCAATATAGTCAAGAAAAGAATTGTCAGTGTCAGCAGGAAATAACAGTCTATCAGGTTTCTCTTTCAATAAAAATCTTATTTTTTGTGCATTTCATACAGCTTCAGCAGTTGGACTGCCTTGAGAGATTGCTCTTTATGTCATTTAACACTGTGTAGGAAGGAGCACAGTGCTCAACAGAGCTCCTAGACTAACCATCCAGCACCTTGAGTTTCGCAGCTCTCAGGACAAGTAAAATGCAAGCTGTCCCTCTGACTTGTCTGAGTAACTCCATAGCGCCTGCAGATGAGAAATGTACAGAGATGTACAGGAGATGTTAGTACTGTAAGACTCATTTTGAAATGTTTATAGCTGGACACTTAAGACTGGGCCAAAACACCAAAAATACCCCAAGGAAACTACAGAGAAAATACCACAGTTTGATGGCCTTAAGTCCCCACTAAGCCTTCTAGTGGAAGACATAAAAGGAAGAATCCTCACACCTTTGTTCTCCCAACTCTCACAATTTCCTACAAAGGTTTGCAGTGTTCCTGCATTGTGTGGTGGAACAACAGGGATGGAACTCCCAAGGTGCTACTGACTGGAACCCCACACTGTGAAGCAGACAGTGTGGCAGTGTCAGCAGTTCCTGTGGAACGATATGATGATAGAAAAAGCAGCTCTGCATTTTGGGCTTTTAATGCAGGAGCAGCAAACAAATCCACTTTAAAAGATCCCTTTTGGATTACCTAAGACTTTCTCACAATATGTGTCAACTGCACTGGGAACAATGGCTACACTCTAAAAAAAATACTCCATGTAGCTGGGGAAGCAAAAGGGTAAAGAATTACAGGAAAAATATGAAAAATAGTCAAATAATGAAAATTGAAAAAAAATCCCTTTCAAAGAAAGAAAAGATGCTGAATGATACTTATTTATGCTGTGAAAGCACCTTTGCATTGCAGGGCTGGACCTAGCAAGCCACCCTTGAGGCTTAGAGCCTGATTCTGAATGACAGCAACTCTCAGTTTTAAAATAGTGGTTGGCAGTGTTTGCTGCCAGCAGCATCACCTCCTCTGGTGTTCAGAGCTGCGCCAAGCTGGGGAGCACCTTTCCAGGCAGGGACCAGGGCACAGCAGTGCAGAGTCTCCCTGTTGCAGGAATCTCCCAGTATGCAGGAGGACCAGATGCCTCTCTCCTGTTTTTCTTACCCCTTCAGCCAGACAGGTGGTGGTGGTGACTCACACCAAAGCCACAGAGGCACCCTGCGCCTGACACAGGGATGACAAGGGGCCATCTCTGAGATGCCATCCCTGGGGCTGCCACAGCAACTAATGCCACAATCACACAGGCACCCTCAAGGCCCATTTCTGACTACAGACTCAGTTTTGAGGGTTCCCATCACCACTATTTCTACATATCTGAAATCCATTGGCTCTGATTGTTCCCCTTCCTTCCTGCACCTGAGAGAATCAGGTTCACCCTTGATGTCTCTCCTGAAAATCACAGCGGTGTGATCCTCTTCTGAGGATCTCTCCCCAACCCTTCTGCCCCTCACTTTCTCTGCTCAAGTACATTTATTTTTAATCTTTTGTCTTCAGGTGCAGCATCTACCTGACATGGCTGAGGGTGAAAGCATGAGTGTAGTCTTCAGAGAGATTTTAGCACTCTGAGTTGACAAAGTCCAGTCTGCTTGATGATGCTGATCTGGTAAGCACCATTAATTTTTCATGCAGGACTGAGTGACAGAGTGGAGACCAGGGCACTGCACAATGGAGAGCAGCCCTGGGAGCTGGTGTGTCCTCACAGCACCATGGCTAGGGCAAGGTGGCTCCTCCATGGGTGCAAAGAGCTGTGCAGGGGTAGCAGGAGCTGTTTCTTGCTCCAGTCAGGTTGCAGATGCTCAGCTCCAGCTGTCCTCTGCCACCCACTCTGTGTTCATAAGGAGGGGATCAACTGTTCTCTCTGAGCCTGAGGAAGAGGAGGAGGCACAGGTGCCTTCAGCCCCTCGCTGTTGGTGAGCACGGCATCTTGAGACAGCACTCCTGCACTCTGCCTCACTCCCCTCCTGTTTAGCTAACCAGCTCCAGGGACCACGTGGGTGACCAGGGTTTATTGCCATGAGAATTTTGCTCTACCCATCCCAGAGCTCCCCACTGCCCATGCCTGTCCTTCTGATCCAGGTGTCCATACAGACCTCTTGCAGTGGTCTCCTGACTCTGGCTGATCCTTAGATGTAAGCACCACTGTCAATAATAAAGCTGACTGAGAGGCAACACAATTTTCCTCCCTGTTTACTGTAATGTTTAGTGCCACTAAAACTGAATTTATAGTAACAAATAAGGATGTTTCTTGGCTGACAAGTATCCACTTAATTTTCATTAGCTGGGACAAGGCTGGAATAGCAATCAGTATGTTAGAAATCCCACAATTTACCTTTGCTTATGGAAAAATTATGTCTCTTGCCAACTGAACATACCAACCTAAAAATGCATCTATGTTATTCACAATGTACTGCCTAGAAACATAATGTCAGGGCTTTGGTCCAGGTTGCTGAAGCACAATAATTATATTTTTTATGCAGATTTTACATCTGATGGATTATAAAATATCATGTCTAGTCACAGTCTTTTAGAAAAATAGGAACACAGAAAAACAATAGCATTTTAACTAGGTCAAGATTGCTAATCAGAGTGTAGCAGTCATTACTGTGTGCAAAACAAATAGGCATAAAAGATCTATTTTTTTTTATCTTGCAAGCTGTGTATCTGTCTTCTGGAGGAGTCTTTTCTGCTTGCTCTTTCTTTCTATCTTTCTTTCTTTCTTTCTTTCTTTCTTTCTTTCTTCTTTTCCTTTTCAACCATGAATAAATTAACAATCACTTTGTGTGAAATCTACAGAAATTTATGTCAACATTTATTACCATGAAATGTGGAACAAAGCATAATGCAACCTGAGCTTTGGGAAATAGGACTGCTTAACCGATCCTATCCTGATGAGAAGGAAATATCAAATGCATTATAAATGCTGACAGGATGATCAGGCATGTAAAAGAGGTCATCCAACACCACCCTCCACATTGTTTACCAGTTTCATAAGTCAGCTTAAGGTATTAAAACCACATACTGTCTTGCACAGGAAGCTCCTAATCCTTAAAAATGTGGCTGCTGTTATTTGATTTGCCTTTTAGAGATCAATAGCACAGCAGATTTCACCTGTTTGGTCCTGGTATTCTGCTCAGTGCTGCCTCCAAATTGTCACTCTGTAGGCTCATTAGAGCACATACCCATGCCCACATGTGGGCTTTTATTAGCTGTCTAAGCACCCATCCCCTCTGCAACACTGTTATCAGAAGTTCAAATGTTGGAGGAAGACAGTAGCCCTCCATGCAGACTTGGAAGATAAGGAAATATTCAGACTGTTTCTCTCTTCCTGCAAATCAATGCGTCACACAGGACACTCAAGTCAACTGTTTGGCCTTGAGGTCTTCTTCAGGGTACGTTACAGTTCACAGGAGATACAGTCACCACTTGTCAATTGGAAAAGAAAGATCCCTTCAGCTTATTACCCAGTCATGCTTCCAGCATCAGACTCCATCAGCCATGACAAGGAGGGCCCATGTCATTGAGAGCTGCTTTCCATCATGCATCAACTAATACACTTAATGAGCAACTAGCAAAATGGCTTCTTGTTTGAAGGAAGGAGTCCTGACCCTCTGCCAAAACTTTAGTGGAGAAGAGATGTTTAGGATCAAGTCCAGGCCTGCAGTAAGAGGTCTCCTGCAAGATTGCTGCACTTACTTGATGGTTGGGTTTGACCTGTATTAGCAGCTTCCCCCGGCTCTCACCCGTCATGCACGGTCACCCCATTAGGGATATGAAGTAAGAGCAGTACTTAAGAGCCTTTTTCAAAATCTTCAGCTTAAACATGCAGTGTCAGGACAGGCCAAGTGCACCCCACCGAGATTTGGACCTATTTGAGCAAAACAGGCAAAAATTTTGAGGGCTTCGGAGGGTTTTGAAACAACAATTAAAGAGCTTTTAAGATACTCCTGTGAAGAGAATAGACAATGGAAAGGGCAAATAACAGAGAAAATTATGAAAGTTTATATATTAAGATTCCAACTGATTAACTGCAGATCAGGAGATTATTTAGCGAACTTGAGCAGCAATAAATTCAATCCCAGTGAAATGATACACTTTCTCATTCAAAGTGGATAGAGTCTGAGGAACTGCGTAAGAGATTCAGAGCTCATCAAGGTCTAAAGAAGGACTGATAATTTTTTAGGAAATGGGAAGATGCTGACTTATAAAAGGTGATGATGACATATTTAGAAGGGGATGAAAAATATTAAACATCAAGGCTAAAACTAGTCTGTGGTTATTGGGGACTGGTGGTGCAGGGGGAAAAAGAGGTAATGGAGTGGAGTGGTGGTTTTTGTAGGCATGCCAAGGTGATTGTGTATCTTCCCCCAGTATATTTGTCATTGATATTGATGAGATGCCTCCAGGTTTAGTAAGAACACAGCTCCTCTATTTCCAACAATTTAGGAGTCTTCAGGAAAACTTTAAAAATGTGATTAATTTGACCAGTATCTAGGTAATTCTGGAATATGAAGATCAATATGGAACTGTAATCATTATGCAAGGTCATTAGCAGGTCACAGGAAGCCCAAATGCTTTGCTGTCTTGGACTGGCACATGTTCAGGTGAAATTTTGTTATTTGGTCTTTCTTTAAGTATTATCTTGATGAGAAGGTTGAAAAAGTCCAAACCCATGAATATAGCCAGAGACTGAGCAGAAAGGTTTGGAATCAAGGAATCATACAGGAAGGAATGCTTCAGGAGCTGGAAAAGGTCAGTGTGAATAGAGGGGACCAGAGCAGTCCAGGATAACAAAGGCACCAAAGGCTAAAAGGAAACCCCAGTAATTCAGGTACTGAAAAGCTTACAAGATCATGCTTAAAAGGAATGTGAGAAATGACAAGCAGAGCAGAGAGGGTGAATTTGCACAGGAGGATGAGAGGATAGTTGCACAAGTAGACAAGTCAAACGCATGGAGACATCTCTGAAGAAAGTGCAAATAAGTTTTCTAGTTTTCTCTCTGGTTAACAATGAGAATATTTTATAGTACAGATCATCTAGCAAAAGCCTGGCTTTTGCAAAAGGATTTGCTTTGGCAAGAGGTTCAAGAAGATTGCATCTAGGCAGGCCTTTCAAACCTTCTCAGGGTGGGGTGATGGGGTGATGCTGTTTGTACACTGCAGCCCTCAGGCCCTTTGTCCCGCCCCCTGAGGCAAAGCCCAGCTGCTGAGCACCCATTATGGTTTGTGCTTGGAGCAGCAATGCCAGTGACCTTGGTGCTCGGGATAGCTGCAGTCAGCAGCCCATCTCCACCAGCTGTGGCAATAAGTGACAAAGGGTCACCACAAAACTTTCGGGTATTTTTGGCCACTATCATAGTTTTTTTTGTGAAAGAAACATGAGTGGATTCATTTCAACTGATGCTTTCTATATGGCTTATTTTCCTATGTGCGCCGATCACTTGTTGAGTGAACTCATGCAAATAGAAACAGCACTGGAAAGTCAGCAGTTCAAGGCCTCTCAAATATAACAGCCTATCTCAAAGTCACATTTTCCTCCACAGCAGCCTTGAATCTGTTTCTAGAGTCAATTGTAATTGTTGATTTTGAAAATCCAAAATGAGAATAATTCCTTGTTTGGAAATGACTGAGTGGAATAGCATCTCCTTCCTGACACAACACACTGTGACAAGGGCACACAATCACCCCAAGAAGCAGCATTCCTTTGGCTATGCAGTGAAAACCTCTCAGCCAAGGACTCTTAAGGATGTCTAAACTACAACCAAGATTTGTTGCATCAGAGTTGCATCACTTTTGTAGCCTACACATCAGGTGTGCACTGCTCTGCTGGCTTGGATAAGGGAGTCCAGGCCCCTGGAGTAAATCCCCACTGAGAGTCACACAGCAGAAACCCTCTGCAGTTGTGCAGCTCCAATGTTGTGTCCCTTAAACTTCCTTTCTGCAGGCCACTAACACAGGAAAGAGTTCACTAGCTACTGTTTCATTTACCATGTTACAGAAAGAAAATAGAAGTATTGTGGCAGTGGCCTTAGTGGAGAGTTTCCTAGAAGACATTTGGGATCATAAAAGGATGGAGCTGTGAAGGGATCTCTGGACACAGAACCAGAGAATCATAGAATGGCTTGGGTTGGAAGGCACCTTAGAGATCATCTAATTTCAACTCCCCTGCCATGGGCAGGGACACCTTTCACTAGATCACGTTGTTCAGAGCTCCATCCAACCTGGCCTTAAAACCTTTCAGGGATGGGGCACCCACAACTTCTCTCAAAAACCTGTTCCAGTGCCTCACCACACTCACAGTAAGGATTTTTTCCTAATTTCTAATGTGAATCCACTCTTTTTCAACCTGAAGCCATTTCCCCTTGTCCTGTCACTGCATGTTCTGCTTTCAGCAGAGCTACCAACAAAGTTACATCAGGTTGCTCGGGACATTGTCCAGGCAAGTGTTGACTGCTTCCAAGGATGAAGACCTGCACAACCTACCTGGGCCCCCTTCCAGCTCCCCTGTTTTTCTTTACCTCTAGTCAGCAATTTGTGTTCCTTCCTTCTCATCCTTTTGTTGTTCACTTCTAGGTTAGATCTGGTATGTAACTGGAAAATTTTGAACGTAGAGCAAATGGAGGGAATGTATAAATTTGACTTGTCTCCAAGTTAATGACATATATGATGAGGGAGGAGGAGGAGGAGATGAAAGCAAAAAATGACAATGTACATGAGAAATGTCAGTCTCTGTTTCTGCAGAGATTCCTTCAGGGAAGGCATCAGATCAGTAGTTTTTAAATGACATAAACAATCAAAGAGTTGACTGAGCAAAGTGATGCTCCATCAGATGAATCTGAGTTGCTAAATAATGCTTTTGCTTAAGCCTGATCTAAAGTTCATTGAGATATACAGGTCTTTAAATGGACTTTGCTGGACTTTGTTCCTCTGTTCTTGATTACAAGATTCCATGACAAGGACTTTATATATTTTTTTGAAAAAGACTCTTCATGCATTTAGACGCTGTCAAACACATTAATAACAAGCCCTATTTTCCAGCTAAATTTCAAAAGACACCGATGCACATTCAGCATCTCTGAAAAGCAGACATCTCTTTAGGTGTCAAAATATGGATCCCAGCATACTTTTGAAAATACTAGTCAGGATAAATATAATTTTCTATTTTATAACTAATGTGAAACCTTTCACCTTTATGGTACCATTTAATGGGGACTAGAAATCATTACAGATGAAAGGCTGTACAGCAAGCTACTATATTTGAAACTCTGGAGGTAGCAGACTGGTTCCTAGTGGACAAATGGCCACATCAATCTTGGAGCTAATTAGTTCCTTTTGCTCTTTGTATGCTTTTCTTTTCTTCATAATCCTTAGCTAGGAAGCTCTGGGTCAAATGTGCTTAGAGGGCACTCACCAACTTTCCACTGTCAGAAAGAGCAACCAAAAACTCAGGGTTGTCAAAGCACTTCAGTGAAACTTTCCTTGCATATTACTTAGAGTAGGCTGGCTTTGGTAGATGCATATTTATTCTCATTTATGGTGTGGAAATAAGCATTTCATAGCCTATTAAAATATCTAAAAAAAAGAATCAAAGTTATTTCTGTCTAGAAAGAAAGTCTTTGTTCTCATAGACTCTTCTGTCTATGGTGGTCTGTACTTGGGAGAAGACTTTGGGAAGGCCATGTAGTCTTTCTTGGTATATGGACCAAATCAGAGAGGCCTCCAGGGCAGCTCTTGCTCTGGCAGGCACAGATGAATTCAGTCTTCAAGTCATCCATCAGGTACATTTCACACACACTGTAAAATGTGTGAAATGTACCTGAGGTACATTTCACAAGGAGAGGTACATTCCCCAAGCAAAATTCAAATTCGAGGGACCCCCTCAATACTGATATTTGTCTGGATATATGGCCTTGTTTGTGAATCTGTGCTGAAGCCCAATACAACAACAGTGAGCCAAATCTTCTCTTGCTGCAAACAGATGCAGCTACACTGACCTGTACCAGTGTTCTGTTAAGAGCCAGCCCTGAAGCCTGAAATCTGGATCACGAACCAGCATTTACTGGAAGCACGGATTGCAGCAGGAACTTTTGTTGGATGCCTATTGCAACAGATTCCTCACTCCTTTTTAAAGTGCCTCTAGTGTTGCAGGCTTTTACTGAGGGAATACAATGGAGTTGGCAGGAAAGCCATAGCTCTTCAGCATCTCAGAAAGGGGAAAAAAAAAAGAAAAAAAGAAAAAAAAAAAAAAACCAAAAACGTGCAGCAGTCCTTAAGGATACAGCACTGCTAGGTAACTGGGACAATGAATTAACAAGGACTGACTTTTCCCTCCCTCTGTTTTCAAGGATAGTAAGTAACAAAATCTGGCAGGCTGAAAAGCCCCTGCTCAGAGGAGAGAGACAAAGAGGCTGGGCTGAAATTCATCGTGTCAGTTTAAAAAGGCAGAGTTTTGCATTTACACAATATGCCCATTCTTGTTCTCTTTGACTCATGGAAAAATATTGAACATTGGACAGGAATGTAGGAATGTGTCTGGTGTCTGATCTCCACAAAAATCTAAATGCCGTTTGCATTCACGTAAGAAATTAAGACTGGCTGTCCAGGCTCCATTGATGTGTAAAGAAAATAACAGTAGTGATAGCAATATCATTATAATAACAGCAGTAACACAAATTTTAAAACTGGCTGTGTAACTAGTACAAATAGAGCACGAACCCAGGCGCTCCTGGCCCTCAATCCCAAACACAGCTCAGTAGAGCTTTCTAGACCATTTGCCTGTCACAAGCATCACAGAGGCTCCTCTCCACTGACAGCATCTGAAACCACTGCTAGTTTTCCCGGTTAGCAGAGGTTAAAGCTTTTTATCGTTTTTTTTTCCTTTAGATGCTGTAATAGTTGCAGTGCCTATATTACCATCTATGGCAGACAGGCTGTGTGTCTGCCAGCTGTCAGGCAGCCTATTCATCTCCAGTTGCCTTTTGCCTACTTTCTGCAGCAGAAGAATTTCTCTTCACTGGATTTCATGCGCTGGAGTCCTGTTCCTGCCGACGTTCCTGCTGCTTGTTTTTAAACCCAGGCTGGCTACAAGCCTGGGGGGCATGGGAGCCGGCAGCCCTGAACAACCTGGGGCTCCTGTGTCATGTGCAGCTTGCCAGCCAGCCTGCTATGGCTCTGGGCCAGGGCAACATCATAAAACTGGCCCTGTGTGAGTGGGGGCTGCTGGCTAATCCCAGTCATTTGCCTCTCTCATTGGCTCGAGGGAGAGGCGACCAATGGGGTCACCATGGCCTCCTCTAGGATACACCAAAACCCTTCCTCTGCTTGTCCCATGGCAGAGATGTGGAATCTGGCTACTTATCCTCTGCCTAGAACCCCTTCTTCTTTCCTCTTCTCATCTATCTAAATTATGAGGTCTGTGTGAAGGGAATATTGTACATGTAATGTCTGGCTGCTCCTGACCCAGGTGTTCCTGGAAATTCCCTCAGGTACCTGCCAGCATCATTAGGCACCAGTATATCTCTGCTACCGTAGTATTTTACAATTTCACCAGGGCCTGATTTTTAAGTAGAGCTGTGCAGGAAGACAGGATGGCCAGGTCTCCAGGCCATAAAGTCCAGACCCTCTAATCACAGCCCTATGCTATATCATCTCTTGCCTAAACAAATCATGTTCCTATTAAAGAGAGGCCCTGAAATCATGAGAGGCAATGCTTGTATCTAGTGGTTGCCTCTTTTTTCTCCCAGAAGGTTAGTGATCTGAAAATCTGCAGACCTGCATATTTCCTGACCCACAGTATGAGCTTAGTGACTCACTCATAGGAGGTGGAGAGAGGATGAACAGCTCTGCCAGACCTTGTGACAGGGGTAAAATAGATCATTCAGTTGCACGATGTTTGTCAAATTGGTGTGTTTATTTTAAATTTTCCTAGGTGTGACCCAACTCATCACCTCCTTACCCAGGCTGTGAGAAACCACTTGAAATTTTGCTTAAAACTCTAAGACACAGTCTCATAGCTCACAATTATCAAACCCTGAGTCATGGGTTGCTCTTCCTACCATTACTGCTATATGAAATTGCCTACAGAAGAGAAATGGCACCTTAAAAACCCTCCCTCACACAGGCCAGCCAGGAAGCCCACAGCCAGAGGCATTTGCCCACATCCTTGCTCCCCAAGGAGCGTAGGTTTTAAGCTTCTGAATTTAACAGAAAGACTGCTGTAGACATGAGTGTGTCTTGGATCAAGCTCCAGCTCCCCAAGAGAAAAGATGGGCTTTGCAGCCCATCCAGATGGTTAACAGCTTTACATACAACCACTGCCTTATTAAATCGACAGTAAATTAAATGAACACTTAAGAAACTCAACTGAAAGTGCTATTGACTGCAGTAATTAAATTGAAATACCTAATTAACCACACCAGAATAGGAAATGAATATATCATGAGGCACCACTCTGTAGTGACTGAGCCAATCAGATGCTGTCTATACCTTAATTTGTGCTGAAATATTTTTTAAAGGGCGTTTATGATTACTTAAAGATGTGTTTATATAGCACATGCATATATATGTCTACATATATGTGTGTGTGTATATATATATATGCATACACACATACAGACACATATTATATTATTATATTTAAGTCTTCTGTCTGAGCTTTTAGCCTTACATTGGCAGAGACATTAATTCCAGGTCAGCCACCATCCTCCAAGATAAACTCACACATTATTAAAACAACTAAATCAGAAGGATTACAAATGTCCTGCAGCGGACTTTTTTTTCTTTATTAAGAACATTTACATGAAGGTGTCTGCAGTTTCAAAGTAATTTCAGACTGAGGCCAAAATGAATGTTTGGGAAAAAAAGAAAAAATAAGAGAAAAAGAAAGAGTCTTTTTTTCTCTCTATTTAGCCAGTGCTGTCAGGTCTCTGCCTGCTGCTCTAACCACAGCCACCCTAAAGGAAAAGTTTACTTTTAATTAAGACATCTAAGTGTTAGGATTCTTAGGCTCTGAGCCTGTCTCCCTTTCCTCCCTCTCCTTTTTTCAGTCAGGAGTGGAAACTTTATCTCACCTACAAAGGCACACTTTGTGCAAATTTTAATAGAATGCAGCGATAAACCTTTACTCCAGAGGAGTATGGAAGGTTCTCAGCCATACCCTGTGACAGGCCCTCCCCAGAAATGTGGTGATTTTGGGGCTGCCTCAGCTCAGAGAGAACTTGGGCATGGCTGCTCCACTCTGCTCTCCCAGAGATGTGCACAACACCCTGGCTCTGGTTTTGCCTTTGTTTGGAGGGGAATTTGCTCCCCACAAATCATGAAACTGCAGCCTCACAATAGCAGTACTTGGAATGACAAAAGGTCAAACTGGGTTACAGTCACTCAACCCTACTGAGTTATTTGGGTAGTGGCAAGAGGAGCTATTTTTAATGACTTCATGTCTTGGTCTCACAGACAATAACTAGAGAGTGTCTATGAGCCTGCAAGTCTTAATCTTCAGCTCAGGAACCAACAAATCCTGGGAAAACAGCAATATGACAGGGTGGAAGGCATCTTCCAAATCTGGTGGTTTCAGCAGGGAACACATTTCCTTTCATTTCCTCAGTCATCCCATTCATCCTGGGATTGTCCATGGCATTTCCCTGCCTTGTCCTGGGGTGGTGACCAGGTCCTGTTTCCTGCCTGGTGCTGCTAATGGCTTCATTATCTTGACACCCAATGGACAAAGCTGAGGCACGTGCCTCTCCTTGATGACACTGGATTCTGCATCCTTGTGGGACCACATTAAAAGAGTCTGAACTGCTGTCCTGCCACCAGGCTATCCAGCTGGGGAAGACAGAGGTGACCCTAGCATGGTTCTGCAGTGTTTTGGACAGGTCATACAGGTACCATTTCTGTAGATCCTCTCTTTGCTTTTGTCATGCCTCCATTTTGTCCACTTCCATATGTTTTCTGGACCAAACTGATCTCTAATTGTTCCTCTCCTCATAAGTGGAATTGCAGCCCCTGTGGCCCTCTGCCACTGTTTATGCTGGCAGAGACCTGTAGATATTGGCAGGCAAACTTGGATGGGATTCACACAGTGAGAGGGCAGGGAGGGAGGAAAGGGCACACTGTGGCCCTCAGTGCCTTTGCCTTCTTTGCAGAGAGCATGCCCATGGACAGAGGGAAGGGAGGTCACCAGGTGGGGTGAGACCTCTCCCAGCTGGTCAGGAGACTGGACAGGTTTTAAAATGCTTAGATCTGAAAGGTACCTTAGATCCTGTCAGGTATCTGCAAGGCCTGTAAGACCCTCTCTGTGGAACTCGCTCAGCTGGCCCCAGAAGCTTTCTTCCGTCTATCTGACAACACTTCTGAATACATCGTGCTGCCCACCCCATCTCGTGAAGAAGAGGTCATGCAGCCAAGTACAAAATGTGTGCTGGAACAGAGACACCTCAGGCTTCAAAATACATGGACATGCCTGAGCAGCAGGATAAAGCTGGGCTGCTTTGGCCATTCCTCCTTCCCTCTGCTGCAGGGAGAGGCGGGAGCAGTGAGTCTGCTGCTGACCAAGGTGTCCCACCTTTACGCCTCTGAGATGCTCAAGTGACCCACCCTGACTGAAGCCAACAGAAAACTTGTAACAGGCCCTAAGGCCCGTCCTTGCTGCATCAGAGCCTAAAAGAAGAACCTGGCCTGGACTACCTGGCTACTATTCAAAACGGCTCTTAGTTATAAAGAACAAATTGTAAGTTCTCATGTAATGTGCCTGGCAGAATCCAAACTTGTAAAAGAAAAGCCTGTAAACATCATTCCCACTCAGGAACTGGGCAGTGTTATTTTCTGACCTCGATGCACTTTGATATACTGCAGAACTACACAGGTTGAATCTCCCCCTGATGATCTTCAATGAAAAAATTTCAAAAGGTTCCTCTCCTTTTCTTTCCCTCGCTGCCTAATACAAAAAAAAAATCTCATTTTGCTCATGTAGATCTAAAATGATGACATATAGCTTAGAAATTACTTCAAGAACAGCAGGGAGATTACAAGCAAAAGCAGCTCATGAGCTCTAATTCTGCATTTACCTGCCGTGAGGAGCAGGTCCCAAAGCCTGTACCTCTCCAACGAGCCCTGGGAGTGCATGAGGGATTTGTTTACATGCCCAGGGAACAAAGTCATGTCATGGAAATTCTGAAAAAGGCTTTGCTGAATTTTACTTTTCATTTTCCAGCCTAGTTGAAAGGAAGCACAGCTTCTCTGAACCTGAATCCTTCTCCACTGGCAGATTATTTATTAAACAGCAATGGTAGGTTGGAGCTGTTTTCACTTAAGGACAATTCTTTCAAAGCCTAACAGAGAAGCAGAGTTGCCATAGATACCTGAGCAAGCCCTCAGCACAGTACAGTTCCTTCCTACAACCCAAGACTTTGGGTGAACTTGCAAGTTTGTCAGACAAAGCTTAATGGTTTGCTATTTCATGCAAGTGAATTGCATTTATCAAGCAAGAAGGTAACGTGCAAACCACGGATAGGATTGCCCCCCCACCCTTTCTTTCTGTGCTGATCCAGAAGCCCATGGGGTTCACACCAGCTGGAAATTCTGCAGGGTATCTGGACAGCTGGGGAGGAGTTTGGAGTAAAAACACATTTAGATCTTGGCACTGGTTTCAGCCATCCAATCCAGCCCATCATTAACAGCTTCTGTACAGCACTACTCTCCTCTAGGGGCTGTAAAAATGAACAAAACCTTTGTTCAACCTAAACTTCCTTTCCTTGTCTGCTGTTCCTGCAGACTTTCCATTCTAGTGGTCCTATTGTTTCATTTGGAAATGTCAGAGAGCTGCACAGTGTGCCCATTTTATAGGGAATATGTTCCATTTTAGGATGCCAAAATCATACATTGTGTTGTTCCACAATTAATTTACTTGAAATTTGCATGAGTTCACTATGGCTTGTCTGAAATGGTCTTCTTTCCTTTTTCCTTCTTTCTTTCTTTCTTTCTTTCTTTCTTTCTTTCTTTCTTTCTTTCTTTCTTTCTTTCTTTCTTTCTTTCTTTCTTTCTTTCTTTCTTTCTTTCTTTCTTTCTTTCTTTCTTTCTTTCTTTCTTTCTTTCTTTCTTTCTTTCTCCCTTTCTCCCTTTCTCCCTTTCTCCCTCTCTTTCTTTCTTTCTTTCTCTTTATTTTTATTTTTTCTTCTTTTATTTCCCTTTTTTTTAAAGGCCCCAGTATCTGTATTCAGATTGGTAGCTACTGCAGACACTTGTTTTGCACCTGAACAAATAGGATTGCTGAGGACAAGATTAGCTCCTTTGTGCAAGCCAATTTGGACACTGGGCATCCCAATGAATGAGCATTTTGCTTTTGAACATCCCTTACTGGAAGCAGCAGAAAAGAGCAAATACTCTGATTGTATCTGCTAAGTGGGTCATTCCTACAAAGGGAACTGGAAAATCTGCCTTCCTACTCACATTTTCCTTCAGTTCTCCTTGTTGTAGTGCTGGAGAGAGCAAAAGGGAGAAGAATGTGCATAGAGACAGAATTCTCCTGAGAACCTGATGAAATCAGGCAATCCACAAACTGGCAGTCTTACATCCCCACAGTGCCCAGGTTTCCATATTTCTCTGACTTTTCCCCTCTCAGCTCCTTTCCCCAGCAGCTTTTTATCATGGTTTCAGGCACAAGTACATCCCCACCAATCAGCACACCTGCAATTTAAATAGGAAGCAGGCGAGATGGTGTAAGCACAGCAAAAAGTGGCCACATATATTGGCCACTTGTGTCATCTACAGCAGAAGTTTTGTGAGGGTCTCGCTAAGGTGCTGCAATGTGGGGTGGATAATGTTGCTGATCTGGGACCAGAGGCTCAGAGGGATTTAGACCCCTTAATCCTACTCAAAATTAATTTGGATTAAGTGTCAAAGCTGAGCAGCTGTTTAAACTCCACTGGAAAACTTGAGCCTGAGTTAATATGGTGCCCACTCAAGCAGTCCTGCTGGCCTCAACTCGCCTTTCTGACCAAAATGGATGAAATGCATTTTAGACAGCATGAGTTCATGCAGGCATAGTGCAATTCAAGTAGAAGATAGCAAAGAGGATCAGGGGACAGTGAATAAAATAGTAAATTATGAGGCAGGGAGATAAGGATGAGAAGGAAACATGACAGGGGCAGAAGAGCAGAGAGAAAAGAGGAGATGATGGCCAAGTTGGACATGGAAGAAAAAGGAACAATATTAAGGACATAAAAAAAGGAGGGAATGACCCATCTCAGAAAATGAGGAGGGAAGATCAACAGTGTATGATTTAGTGTGAAGAATAATGGAGGACAGAATTCAATCTGTCCTTCATCAGCAAGATGCTGATGAACTAAAGAATAAAGAGAAAATGAAGCAAAGGAGTGAGGATATTTTTTTCTCTGTATTGTGGAGCTTTAAGGGGCAGCTCATATGTGAAGTAGCTTGTCATTAGTGAACTTTTACAGGATGCACCCATATTACAATCTACTTTTAAATAGAAGGTTATATTCAAATACCATGTTCTTGGCCGGGTGATTGACACAGGGGACATTTGATTTCCAGAGACAATAAACATAAAAGAGCACCATGCCATTGGAATTTTGGTTACTGAGGGTCTTTGCATTTTCCTCCTCTCCCTGCCAACACTGAGTGCATTCCAGCCAGATTTGACAGACTGGCAGGAGTCTCAGCAAAGCAAAACTCTTACAGTTTTCATGAAAATTAGTGGCTGGGAAGAGAACATCCAGTAGATAAGGGAAGCGCTGGTTGAACCCACACATTTTTGTTCACCAGAGGCTGGCACAGGTACGAAGTGACCCAGCTGGCATCTAATGTCTTTTGCCTGGTAGGGATGTTTTAGAACATAGGAGAAGGAACTGGGTGTGTTGTGTTTGGTAAAAAGAAGGAATGCCAAGGGACAATAATTCAAATCTGTAAAAAAACCCAGCTTTTCTTTTTCCTGTTTCTTTACCATCTCAGTTTTCAGAGGTAAATTACCCTGGATGATTTAGGCCATAAAAGCTTTTGAGTCATCTTCAGTATTTAGCTGTGAAAGATGAGACAGTTCAGTTCAAATCACTCATCTGAAGACATGTTAAATAATTAACAGTATATAGTTTGCAATGCCATTTACCATCCCACGGGGTTGCTAGTCCTCTGACCTTGTAACAGCCTTATTTCATAAACAATGCTCCGCAGGACTGCACATTGACAAAACTTCTTAAAATAAGGAACTGTAATTCAATATCAGCCTGATCAATACGTGTGGTGGAGCAGGTAGTTTGTGCCGGTTCTTTTGGGCCCTAAGTAAATAGAGTGAGCTGAACAATAGGGAAAACTGCAAAGGAAAGAAAGGGAATGTGGTATACGCCAGTGCCAAAGCTTGAACACATTCATACTATGTAGTAAACTAAGGTCACTGCCTTTGTTAAGAAAATCTTGGCAAATTGCATCTGCTGTAGAGGTCAGGCAATTATGTTCACAAGGAAACACAAACTTGCACGTTATTTAATGTTTCCAGCCTCTGTAGCACAGTCCTACGTCAGTTTAAATATACAACATCCCTGATGAGTAACAGATACTGCTGAACAAGCTGCTTTCCTCTAAGCTCAGTTCTAACAGTGGTAGAAACATTTACAGCAAAGTTGGGTTTTCACTGAGAACAGCAACCCCTTTGAAATGGAAAAATATTGAGAACAATTCAAAATAAAATTGACTGTTTTATTTTGCCTCTTTTCAAGTTTTCTATTGTATGTGACTTTTATTTCGCTTTGTTTCCAGCTAACTGTTAGTTTTTGTCTTTGTCATTTCATTTTGTCATTTAAGTCTTTGTCATTTCATTTTTGGTTTCTCAGTGCTTGCAGCACAGGTCAGCTTCTCTACTCTCTGACTGGCCGAGTGTCCTTTATCACAATATTTGTCAAATAGGGAAAAGATAAACTAGCAGATAATCACTAAATGTTATGGGTTGACATTAGCAGCAAACTAAAATGCCAGGTCATTCAGAAACTTGCAAAACTAAACTCTTTTCCAAGAAACTAAAAATATTTTTTAAAAAATCACTATTTTTTTCTGCTTTCATCTTTGTTTAGCTGAACTCCTAACTATAATGGGCAGCTGTTGGCTGAAAATGATCTTGGCATCAGAACACTGGAAAGTGGCAAATATGGCACCATTTTTAAAAAGGTTCAAGGGAAAATGCTTATACCAGGCAAAATGTACATATAAAAATTTTTTTAAAGAATAGCTTTAGGGATAAGTAGGATATACTGGAGAGGTCCAGCTCAGCTTTTGCAAAGGAAAATTGTACTTCACAACTCTAGTAAGGATTTTGAAGTAGATAACAAGCATGTGAACAAGAGGTATCCATTTGACATAGCTTAACTCGAAAGCTTGTGCCCAAAGGCACTCAATGAGATCACTTGCTAGAGATGCTTAAAGAAATTAGAAATTGTGGGTAAGAGGGAAGCTCTTCACATTGCTTAAAAGGCAGAACAGAAGGGTAAGAGCAAATTATGAGTGAAAACTCACAGGCAAAGAAGATTACCAGCATCTAGGTGATAGAAGAGCAGGTGAAACTCAATACAGAGAAATATAAAATCCAGCACATAAAAACAGTTCTTGCTCTGCCTACAGTGAAGGGACCTAAACTCAGTCCTTGGGAATGAGATCTCAAGGTCGGAATAGACTGTGCTATAACACCATCTCAGTCCTCAGAAATGCAAGTGCTCAGACAGCAAGCTGAATGCCAGCAAAGGAACAGAGAGCAAAGCAAAGACACATCATGCTGGCAGTGTCTAAAACCACCCCCATCACAGAAAAAAAAAATAGAAAGAAAAATATACAGAGAAAGGCAAAAAGAACTCTCAAAGGAAAAAACCCCAAAACCCACTGTCCATAGAGGAAGAGGTTAAATAGACTAAGATTTTTGCTCACCGAGAAAGGAAACTTTGAGAGAGAAATATGAACAGAAATTGATGAATCTTCCAGTTCAGGAGTTGGAGGACATGGTGTGAAATGAGCACATGGCAAGGTAAAAGCGGACAAGGAGGTCCTGATGTGAGACACAACTACAGAATTATTTTTAGCAGGATGTCATTCATGCTGTAAGTTTAAATGAGTTAAGAAAGCAGCTGGATAAAATAATTGACAAAAAATTCACTCAAGTTATTGAATGCAAATACTTCATTTATGGATGCTTAGCCCCAGATGGTTGGAGGCTGGGACAGCATTGTGGAGAAGGCTAGTGTTTGCTTATTTGCTCATAAGAGTGACCACTAGGAGTGATCACATACAGAATCAGACAAACTTTTGATCTCAGCCAGTCCAGACTTGAAATCTGTGTTGTTTATGTAATGAAATGAAAAATTGTGCTTTTTTTTTCCCTCCCTCTGTTCATCTCAAGCTGCTCTTTGTTTGGGGGTGAGCACTTAAGAAATACATTGGGCAGGAATACAAAAAGTTTTTTAAGATCTCATGTCTTCTGGTCTGCAAATGTCATTTGTTATAGTTATGCTCATATAACAGCCATGAAAATGGAGCTTTCATGTGGTAGATATCATTGGCTGCTGGTGTAATAAAACAAACACTAATGAATGCTGATGGGATCTGTTTCTGGGTATTTCTGTCCCATACTGTTTCAAATGAAGCTTCCAAACTCCTCTCTCATCATTATCCCAAATTAATCCACACAGGAAACAAACCACTAGAAAATGTAAGCCCTCATCTGTCAGAAGCATCCCCCTACACCGTTCTGAGGCTGAGTTTACAGTGTTGCAGTCTTCACCTTCTAGAGATCAGCTCAGCCAGGACTTTCAGAATAAACTGGAATGTTATTTCCCTTGGGTGAAATCTGTTGAAACTGATGGATATGTTGTTATTGGAAATCCCAGAGGGGCTGAGATTTTACTTCCAGTGCTAAAGTCTTGAGAACACCAAATTACTTAGTTGTAGTTGTGCAATCCTGAACTGGAGGCAGGGAATGTATGAACTAAGAACAGGATTGTCATCTCCAGTAACTACTGTCAGGTTAAAACTTTCCTTTAAGCACAAAGCATGGAGAAAAATGTATTATTGTTCTGCACTTAAAAATGAGCAGGTAGATTGAACTGGGGGAGAGGGTGGTCCAGACTGACACAGTCCTTGGTCTCTCTTCTTGCCTCATGTTTTCATCCTTCATGCTCCCTGTTTCTCCTGATAAAGCTAACAATGCCAAACAGTTGTTTTGCTCTCTGCCACTGCTGAGGGCTCTATTTTTAATCACAATTAATATGGAGACCAAAACAAAGCAAAACTTATCTCTCACCCCCCCATTGTTTGTAAAGGGGCTGTTTAGTCTGAGGTCACGGGGCCTGCCTCTGGCCAGGCACCTTCCCAGCCTCCCCCAAAGTCAAGCCATGCTCAGGCCCTGCATGACTCTGCCAACCAAAACTGTCTTACAGCTTTACTTTTTACACTACAATTATTTTTTTATTTTATCACTGTTGATAAAATAGATACTCCCTGCAGCTGTCTGTGCAGGTGTGTGGCAGGGCATGGGTGGATGGTGGGGAGACTCTGCTTCTTGGGCTGTCTGTCCCTACCATGACCACCGCAGACCTTTTGGGCAAGAGTCCATTTTTAAGTTAAGATGCCTTACATAGGCATCAGCAGCTCCTCTCCTGACCATGAGTTACCTTGGCAGGAATGAGGTCACCTTGACCACCATGGGCTTAATGTACCTGACAAAGAGGGATGCAGATGGATTAACTAAAGTGACATCTGACTCGTGATGATGCCTAAGAGCTGAAGCTTCTGAGAATGCATTTCCTTGGGTACCAAAGGCTCAATGAATTTGTGCAAAGAATCCTAGTGCACACACAAAAGCAGAGATCTCAGCACCACTATGATTTCAGAGAGAGTTCAGCTTTCTGTAATTCACTACAGAGCTCTCTTCAGTTCATGTGTCCTGGCTTTCCTCACCTACTTGGTCAGTTCTGAACACTATAGAAGACAGCAAACAGCCTTCAGAGTTCACCATGCAGGCAGGCAGCTTTGGTACTGCACCACCCTGCAGGGAGTCCTACAGCAGTCTCAGAGGAATAATATTATTTTCTTTGAATCTTTTTTATTATTAGCTCCTAAACTGCTTATTTATCTAATTTACAAGAACTGGTTGTATTCCAATTTTGTATACAAAGAAATAATAAAACCATCTTAATTTCAAAAGACCTTGCTTATCAAATGCATTTTCATAGATTTGTTGAGCATTAGTGTATCAGACAGTTTTCTGTGCCTGTGCCAACAGCCACTTCTCCCTCAAGAACTGAATGCATTTGAAATATTTTGAACCCCCACTTTCTGCTTCATTTGCTAAATAATTTCACATTTTTTCCAAAAGCTGATATTCTTTCATCAGATAGCAATCCATATTATTGCAACTTCTTGGAACAATGGAATGCTACTGACAGAATGAATATTTGGGTACAGAAGTAATTTTATCTTTTGCTTCTTTCACTGCAGGAGAAGGCTAAATTTGCACATTTCTAACTAGCATTTGTGTAGATATGCACTTCTTTCTTAAGCTGCACAAACCAGGTTATGTCCTAACTAGTCTTCAGGGTTATTTTCTTCTACTTGCTTTTAGCATACCAACAGACAAAAATACAACTGAAGGTCAGCTTTAACAGACTTCCATGCATTTGACTTTCCATATATTCAGGCAACCCTATGTGCATCAGTAACAGATTCTAAAGGCATGCAAAATTGCACAAGGGAAGTTTTATTAAAAGATGCCTATTCTATTAACTGCTTGCAGCTGCCCTATTAAGAAACAACATTATCAGCCCCAGAAATTCTGAAGCTGGTTACTAAAACAGTTACAAACTAAGCTGTCTACTTAGTTTGAGTATATATTTTATTTGAGCAAATGAAGTGAATAAGCTTGTGTGCAAATGATCAGACATGCTGATTTGTGTGTGATTACTCAAGTCAAATGTTTAATTTGCATAACTGAATGCAAATTAGGTACAGAACTGCAGGCTAATGTGAAGCATGCCATTTGGCGCCTGAGAGTTCTAAAAATCAGACTCAAAACCTCCATGCTTAGTGTAACTAAATCAAAACAGTGGAATCCAGCACAGCAAATATCTATCATTTGATTCTGCTTATAATTATTTAACATTAAGGGAGGTGACATAAACAAGCACGAGAACCACAAGTCTGCTTCATTTTCTATCTCTCCAAGAGAAACCACTGTTCTGAGCTTCTAGCATATTCTTTCTTATCTTTTATTTTAAACAAAAATATCTGACAAAGGAAAACCTACAACTATACAAAGATTTGAAAGGGCTTCCTCAGAGTAGCTTTTTGGTAGTTTTTTTGGAAGTAGAAGTTTTCCACTGTACATGGTCCTGAAATTATTTTTAGCTCTGTTTGTTTACAATCTGGAATGACATATTCAATGTGATTTGATGTTTCCTAGTATTCTTGATCCACTCTTTTCCAAGGGAAGCAGTGGAAAGTGTACAGCGTAGTAAACCGAACGCAAGACCTATGAGGAAAATATTTGTAGTGAACAATCTGACAGGGATTGGGAGCTGAACTGGATGATCTAATGGGCATTACATTATTGGAGCCTAATAATTCATAGTAGTAGAATGGCAAAATGGCAATTCTAATGCTATTTCAGACCACAGTAAATAGGGTTTTCTGGTGTATTTGGAATTCTGGCTTACTGCAATATACAAGGGACCACATAAACTCTGCTCAGGATGTCTTTCTATAATGTTTATAGGTTTCTTATAAACCCAAACATTTCAAAGGCCAGACTTGGGAGCTGAAATATAGTCAAGAGATCAAACAGTGGCTGAGAAAACTTCATAGTCCAGCCTACCCCAATTTGTTGCCTTATATTTGAAGATGCAGTCTGGCTGAGACTGCTGCTGAACATGGAACTGCTACCTGCTTAAACTGGGAACTACAAAAGAAGGTTTTAAAAGAACACACCCTAAGCTCCTGCAACCTAGGAGGCAAAAGATACAGAGTTAAAAAACACAACAGCCCTAAAAGTCCCAAATGGCATGATTTTGCATGCCCAATTAATGATTTATGAGTGACGGAGGTTGGCAACACTAAGGAACTGACTCATGAATGCTCTGCTTTCTCCATCAAGGCAAAAAGAGGCAGAGAGAAATGTCAGAGCTGCCCTTTGGCTGTCTTCCCCACAGCGGGCAGAGCCCCCTGCCACCCTGCTGTGTAGGGGAGCAGGAGTGAGCAGCCCTCGGAGGTCACCGGTGCCGCAGCGCACACGTGGCCTTAAAGAACGGCCAGTTCACTGCCTGGGCGGAAACTGAAGTCTGTACACGTGCCTCGACCAGATGATAACTCCAGCTGTGCCACCACTGGAGGAGCAAACTAGGAGGAACTCTGGAGAAAGGAATACTCACTTATCTGCTGGACAATCTCAAGCCTCATGCACAAGTCTTCTGAGATAAAACCCAAACCATGAAAACAGAAACAAGCTCTATTTTTTCAAGCATGCTAAAAAAATCTCTTACTACCACTCCACATAATGTGAAAACCTAGACAAGAACAAGTATTGATTATGTGAGATTCAATGGTAGAAGTTTTTTGAGAGAGCTGTGTGAGCCTTAAACACACATATTCACTGTGCACATGCATTTCTGGGAACACACTGTATACTAGCCAGTAAATCCCACTGCTTCTAGGTGAGACAGAGCTAACATCAAGGACAAGAATTGTTTTCCAATGCCAATAGAGTAAGCAAGTCTGTTCCTGAAGGACCAAGATATTAACAACTGTGAGAGAAATGCAGACACGCCAGGGAGTAGCTGAAATTAATGGAATCACACTTCATTATAAATCAACTAAGAATGTGACCCACTGTCAATACAAGTTCAATGGTAGATTCATAAAGATCAATATATATGTATATAAAGAACAATATATATGTATATCACACTCAGCCTGGACATGGATCTGTCTCAATACAGCTTCCATCCTTTACAGACCATTCTAATTCTGCCTGTGTGGCTGCAGGGCTTTCTACCCATCTGTGGTACCTCATGCAGCAACACACAGCACTAACAAAGTCAGCACTCACCCATCTCTTTCATAATAGAGACAGAATGAGAAACCAAAATTCAATTCAGGAGCAGTTACTTTAGTTTCCTCAGACCCAGCATGGATATATTGGTTCTCCTCCAGTAGAACATATCCATAGAGTTCATGCAACAGCTCTTGCAGCATGGCACGTTGGCATGTGTTGGTTCAGTCATGGCCACTCTGCGCAGGCGTGTTTGCGTGTGCGCATGTGTTCACAGTCCCTCACAAACGGGGTGTAACTCAAGTCACCGTAAACTAACTTATACTTCAGTGGCAGTGGGTTATGCTAAGTCACATTTCCATGTATCTGTCAGGAACTGGGAGCGTGTGCACATGGACTGTTACCACTGGCAACCAGAAGAGCACAATTACTGAAGTTGTACTGCTTGAGAGCCTAAATTCTCAATAGGTACAGGCCATAGAAGAGGTGTTTGATGATATAAGTCAAATTTCCCTGTCGTGATAACTACTTTATTCCTTTTTCAGTGATACTACACAGGTCTTCAGCAGTTGCCAAATTTCAAGCACTCATTGTATCCTCACTTACAGAAAAAAAAACCCAAAATTCTTTTGGCCAGGAACTGCTAACTGAAATAGCTCAATGATTTCAGTGTACTTTGTTAGGATTTACAATCCCCAGAGTAAAACACAATCAGCATTTGCAACGCAATGTAAGTATACAAAAAATCAAGTAGAAATAGGAATATTCCCACAGCGAAGAATTCTTCTAGACTGGATCTGCTGAGGTGCTGGCAGCGCAGAGCCAAGGCAAGGGGCTTGCAGAAGAGCATGTAGAATGTCTGAACTCCTGGAGCAGGAAGAAACAGACAGCCTGGGAGACTTAATAGAGGCAGGGTACCCATTCTGGCATTTTCAAATCTTAGGTTGTGGCTCTGTAGGGAAACTATTCTGATTTAAGCAATTAGCACCACTGAAAATGGTCCCTGCTCCTCTCCTCCCACTTTTCCTTGTGCACTGGCATTTTTCTGGCCTCAGATGAGCTGGGCTGGAGATCTGAGCCAGCTGACGGCTCTCGACTCCTTTCTGCAGGGCTAGTTTTCTGCTGATCTAGCTTTCTGAACACGCTTGCTGGTGGGGACAGAACACTCAGTGCCAGCAGAAGGGGAGTGGTGGGGGGGACAGGCAGGGGAAGGGAGAGAAGCAGAGCCCTGCTTGGCTGCAGCAGTTGAGTGCTAAGTCCATTTACTGGCATCTACGTATGACACCATTAGCATTCCCATCCCATAAAGGAAGAACAATCAATTCAACTCCACTTCTTAGGGCTTCAAGTCTGATTTTTCTAGCAAATAGTTTGCTTGATTGTAAACTACTTCCTATTGCTTACTGCAAGTAGAGCTGGCAAATGATGCTGCAACAGGACAGCATTTTGAACCTTTCTTTTCCCCAAATCTGAAGAAATGCAAATTGTTCCTGGTTGCATTTGTGCAAGCTCTCTGGGAACAGTGTTATAGGGAAGAGACCAGCCATGGATGCACATGTGGATCCATGTGGGTGCCTTGGTCCTGGGCAGGTGTGCCCAGGCTTTGTTGACCCTCTGAGATAATCAGCATAGCCCAAACCACTACAGAGAAGGACAAGAAGGGGAGCAAGGACACAGGGGAGGGGAAGCATGAGGTCACAGCGCTGAGATGGGAACTCAGGCATCCTGACTGCAGGCTACATGGCCTGGCCAAGGTGTGCAATGGCTTTATCACACACTGTGCATTTCCTTGCCTGAAGAGGAGCTGGGCTGTGGACCTGTCCTCTCATGGCCGCAGTGACCTCAGAAAGCTGTTTGTATGGGGCCTAGCCCCGTTGGTTCAAACACTGCTTTACACAGGTCCAAACAGCAGAGAAAGTGGGCCAAAATTAACCAAATCCAAGCAGGCAGTAACCATAACTTTCTCAAGCTAACACAATGGAAAGGCTTTCTAATTGAATTCCCATATGCCTAATACAAAATAAATACAGAACTCCAGCTTCAGAAACACAGAGGCTGTAAGTGATGCAAGGCATCTGGAGCTGAGGTTTAATGCTGCTCTCTTCCCCACTCTACCATGCTGTCCTGGTCTCACCCCAACGTGCACACAGTCACTTTGGGGGTGCCAGGACTGTTCCATTAGTGCTGCCTGGTGCATGTGGAGAGGTTTCAACAGGGTGAACTAAGAGAACATAAATCATCCCTAACACTGCAGCTAATTAGGCCAGAGAGAGCCAAACAACCTCAGTGAAGAACCATATAAACAACTTTGTCTTATTGTGACACTCCAGGCTTGTGAGGTCTCCTCAGCTTCTGTTGAGCTTTCTTAGCTCAACAGACTTTACATGGAGCAAGCAGCACATCAGTGTCTAAATAGCCAAGAAATATAAAACCAGAGAATTAAAAGGTCCCAAGTCTCCACTCTGCACCTTTATTCTCCCTCTCTCAGACTGTAATACTATTTTTTGTTATCAACTGGTAATTTGCTGACCTCTCAATTCTTCCCAACAGCTGCAGCTTACAGACTTCTTCTAATGTTATTCCAATGAAAGTTTAATGAGATCTTTGCTTTAAATAACCTAATGAAATAAGGGTACCAATTAATCCCTTTGGGCTAAAGTCAGTTCCTCTTTATTTTTGTTCTCTAAAAGAGGCTGTAAAAGTCCCTCCTGCAGACGATGGTCCTGTGGAACTTCATAGAGATTAACCCATGAGTTTCAACTCCATGAGCGTGGTGGGGAGTTTGAAATTTTTCAGTCAGAAAGGATTTTCCATTGCAGAAATGGTTTGTTAAAAGCAATATATTTTGCGGAAAATAAAGCAAAAAATATTTACAAAATTTCAGCACTACAGGAAACAATAACAACAAAAAAAATCTTCCAATGTAAAATGAAACCAAATGGCAAAATATAAAAATTCACCATGACACAGAAATTCCAATTTTCAGCTGGTGTAGCAGAAATTTTTAACTATGCAAATAGCATGACCTCCAACTGTTGAGTACCTTCTCAACAGGTGCTCAACAACATCCATTCTATGCAACCATGCAGAATTCCCGAAACCAGAAAGGGCTCTTCATCTAAAATCTGTCTACATCTTACGTGCAAAGCAAGACACAGATGCCACTCACTAATTTCAGCATTCCTTGATGAGATGTTGCAGTATTTGGTACACTTGCTCTTGACAAGGCCAGGTTGAATGGGGCTCTGAGCAACCCGGACCAGGGGACAGTGTCCCCACCCATGACAGGGGGATTGGAACTAGATGATCTTTAAGGTCCTTTCCAACCCAAACCATTCTGTGATTCTGTGACACGAGCTATACCTCCAGTGCAGATCATGGGCCGAGATCTGGGGTACTTGGTGAGGCTAAATGCTTGCTGGATAGCTGAGAATGGCTGGGCTGCAGTAGCATGGACCTCTGAGCAGGCTCTTCTATTCCCTTGAGCAATATCAATCTGGGATCTCCCTGCCACTGCTGTTGGATGGCTTTTGCTCTCTGAATTAGCTCACTTAATGTTCATGTATCTCAACACTGCACTGTAATCTGCAGTGTAGACAGAGCATTATTTCTCATCTAAATTTATCCAGCTTCAATTTTCAGCCACTGAATCCTGTTGTGCCTCTGTCTATCCATTCTAAAAACTTTCTATTATTAGAAATATGCTACAGAGTTGAACAGATCACATCCATCATCGCTTTGTGATCCTCCCACTGTTTTCCTCACTTTTAAACCACAGTCTCCTGTCTCTGCATAGGGGTGTTCTTTTTTCAGCCTCTGTTTTACAGTGGGGAAGCAAGTGCAAGGCTGTGAGGATGGCACAGGCTGTGGATGCAGCTTGTACTGGAAGAGGATGATCAGAGGGCAGAAAATACTGGTAAGTGCATCTGCTGTGTTGCTGTGTCCAGCATCACTGCAGGCACACTTGCATTATGTCAGTGTTTCACATGGTTGGTGGTGCCTGAAAGATTATTCTGGCTCTGGCCTCTCACCTGATAGGTATTTAGCTTCTGTCCTGCCCTGCTTTGTTCTCACAGTTAAACACCAACAAAACTACCTTCTCTTCTCTAAACTGCCTTCCAAACCTTTAAGTAAACCAGCTACAGAAAGCAGGCTCTGTCGTTCACCTGGCTGTCAAATCACGGCTGGTTTTGGAAAGAGCTCAGATATGGATCTCATTGTGCAAGATCAGGTTCATCCACAGAGATGAGGAGAATCCTTTGTCTGCAAAAAGCAGCTTGCAAAGTTCAGTGCAAGTTTCCTGCTTAGTCCTGACGTTTGTGTGCTGCCCACACAGCCGAAGCGAACAATGAACTGTGGGAAACATTCCTCTGCCGCTCTCGCCGAGCTGCCAGAGCGGGATGCAGAGCTAGGATTTATAGAGTTAAGAATTACACAAGGTTATACTGCTATATAAAATGCAATTAAGATGCAAAGAATATTTTATAGCCTGACTGCATCAGTGTCATAGAATTTCATAGCTGACTGTGTGTTTTTCCATTTCCTAGAGCACTCTTTAAAAGCTGAAGGAAATGTATTAAAAGCCAACAAGATTAAATTATACATAGTTCCTATTACTTTGCTCTTATAAAAGGACCTCACATGGACACCTCAACCTAAAACACAGGAATGATGAGGTTATTTTTGCCATAAGCCAAACATATGCCCTTTAGATTATGTAAGAAATATTTGTGGTCCCTGCTGGTGTTGTCAGAATGTACATCAGATATTAGATTCCCGAATACACAGAAATACCCTGCTATTAAAGCTAAACAAAAGGGATTAAACTGGTTGGACTAATGAATTTCAGGAACTGATTATCCATGGCAGTATGATACTGGCTGACGTGTTAAAAACAGTGAAATAATGTAGGACCTTGCCTAAATAAGATTTATACACAGTGCCAGCTAGCTGGTAAAAAATAGCAATAACCTTTTAAAACATTAATTTAGGCTTTTATTAGAATACAAAGAACCTCCAGTTTTTGAAAGCAGGCATTGTCTCCCCTTTTAATTTCAACAGCACCATGGCTTGAATACAACACAGCAGGGTGTGTGTTTTCTAAAGTTGGGTTATTATCAGAGCGCTCAACGCAGTTTGCCAATAAGCCTTTATTTGGCAAAGCTTAAAACTGCTGACAAATGAGATTCTTCCTCCAGCAGTAAAACAAGGCACAGTTAAATATGCCTAATTACAAAAACACACCGAGAACCACTGTGAAGTATGAACATTGCTAAAAAATCAAATGATTTCTACATCACAACCGAGGAGCTGGCATCCCAATGCCATCTAATCTCATGGAATAAAAATATATCAACACTAAAGACCTAGAGCCAAGATCCTGCCTGGTTTATTCTTTATGCCATCCCATCACACCCAGAAGACCCCATCAAGCCCTTCCTGAGAGTGCAAAGATCCACTGCCATAAGACAGTCTGCTTCTGCTCCTGCAGTCATACTGGCCTTTAGGAGCCATCTAACCATGCCAAGATGAGCATCCTGTAAGATCAGAAGCAAGTTTAAGCACACAGATGAAGAAATCAGAAAATAAATTTCGCATCTTGAACCACAAATTCAGTGAACTGATTGTTTGCCTACGAAAGTATGGCAGTGCTTTTTCTTCAGTATCTCTGCTACTTTCTCACCATTAGTGTGAATTAATGCAGAGCTCAGGCTGCAATAAAAACTTTGAAACTAAATGAAAAGATAAATCTGTTTAAAGTGAAGTAGCTCTTTATATCTTTCTCCAACGTAAGATTGGAGCACTGATAGACTTGTTGATTTTCTCGAAGAGTGTAGGATACTGTGCACTTCGAGTTCAGATGTGAATCTCATTCCATGACAACTATATGTAGGCATCAGTAGCACTGTGGGAGATTAATTTGCCCACGTGGGTTAAAGGTTGTTTCTAATGCACCTTTCATCCATCAGCATTTCAGTAGCTATTTGTGAGCAACATTGTCTGACAAGAGAATATAAGCAATGAAGAACCACAGTGAGCAAGACAGAGAAACAGAAAATTATTTAAAAAGTGCATTTGGATTGAGGGACATAGTCCATTTAGCTGACATAGTATAAAACTTTTGAGCAGAAAATTCTCTTGACCTCAATTTCAGGACATTCAATAATATTCCCAGGCAAAACTCAGACAAACAGGAGTAAATTGGTGCAACCATAAGCAATATTGCTGTTCCATGTCTATGGTGCATTTTTTTGCATATTTTTAATATTTTTAAATATCTGCCTATTTTACATGTTTCATATTTACCAGAAATAGTTATAAAGCACTAAGAAACACAAAGAGAAGCAGCCCATTACAGCAAAGGCAAGTACAGAGTAAAAATGCCAGAGCCTCAAATAAAATGTTCCCTAATATAATGGAGTGTCTTATTTGTTGCTGTGTCCTGTCACATCCTTCAGCTGCTCTGAGTGTCCCTGAATGGGGATTTACAGCAGCCACCACAGTGAGTCTAGTTGCTTAGCCTGTGACTACATTTAAGCCAGGACTGAAGGGTTTTATGTTCAATCCTCACAATTCAGGATTGAATTGTCTTAGTTTCCAGCATATGTTTTCTGGCCATTATAGCCCTAAACTCAAAATTTAGTTTGAAAATTAAACTTGGTACTTCCCAGTTTTTCTGTGCTAGCTGAGGTCTGATATGCTTGCACCTAAATAACATTAGGAATCTTGTCAGAAATGCCTGAAATGCCAAAGGAACTCTAAATTCCCTTTTCAAAAGCATTTAAATTGTAAGAGAGGACCAATTTAATAGAGAACTAATTCACTTAGGCTTCTGAGTGCACCAAGTCACTTTTGAAAATAAGCCCCAGCCTCTAAGGTCATGTAAGCCCTTTTGAAAACTTTACACGGCAGCTCAAATTCACCTTAATTGTATTGATAATAGAGCTCAGGCTCAGGCTGAAACAGGATTCCTGGGAATCATGTATAACCAAAGAAAGATCCCAGTTTCATTGTGAGATCCCAGGTTAGGTTTGCAGAGCGGGCAAGGGCAAAGAGAAGAGCTCTTCATTGATCATATGTGATCTGCAGATAACTGAGACACAGCAACAGAGCTCTAGATGTGTATCTTTCTGAAAAGGACAGCTGTTAAAAGGATAATAGGAAACCTTAGGAGAACAATACACAATGTATTGGTCTAGAAATTAACAGCTGCCCATAGCAGAACTGGTACAAGGCATATGAAAAGTGCAGTGTTCCGGTTGTGAACATACCTAAAGCTGTGAACAAAGGTGTGCTTGTACCTAAAACTAAACTGCTGGTCTTGATGTGCTCAGAAAGGTCTGTGATGTGATCATGTGAAATAATGTGCTGTGCTCCCAGAACCGGAGGAGTGGGGAAACTGCAGGGAATTCAGAAGATGGCTGCAAATGAGATGAGGAAGACAGAAGGACCAAGATATGAGAAAAGATTAAGAGTTTACTGTACATAGCCTGCCTGAGCACTGAAGTAAAGTGCCCAGCTAATATAAATGCCTTGGGAACAGAGTTATTACTTACAGGGGTGTTTTAATCATAATATCACAGAAAATGATGAGTTACAAGGGACCAAAGAGGATCATCAAGTCTTGCAGGAGGCCTGCAGGAAACCATCCCCAAGAATCAGACCATGTGCCTGAAAGCATTGTCCAATGCTCCTTGAATTCTGTCAGGCTGGTGCCGTGGCCACTTCCCTGGGGAGCCTGTTCCAGTGCCTGACCACCTCTAAGTGAAAAAACTTTTTCTGCTATCCAATCTAAACCTCCCCTGACTCAGGTTCATGCTGTTTCCTCGAGCTCTGCCCCTGGTCACCAGGGAACAGAGATCATTGCCTGCCCCTCCTCTTCCCTTCATGAGGAAGTTGTAACTACAGTGAGATCTCCCCTCAGTCTCCTGCAGGCTGAACAGAGCAAGTGCCCTCAGCCACTCCTCATAAGGCTTCCCCTCAAAGCCCTTCACCATCCTTGTGGCCCTTCTTTGGATGCTCTCTAAGAGCTTAATGTCTTTTTTCTATTGTGGCACCCAGAACTGTCCCCAGCCCTGGAGGTGAGGCTGCCCCAGTGCACAGCAGAGCAGGACAATCCCCTTCCTTGCCCAGCTGGCCATGCTGTCCCTGATGCCCCCCAGCACAGGGTTGGCCCTCCTGGCTGCCAGGGCACTGCTGGCTCATGTCCAACTTGCCATCAGCCAGGACCCCCAAGTCTCTTTCATGGCACTGGTTTCCAGGATCTCATTCCCCAGTCTGTGCACACAACTAGGATTGCCCTGTCCCAGGCGCAGACTCCAGCATTTGCCCTTGTTAAACTTGATATGGTTAGTGATTGCCCAGCCTCTGATTTTTTGAGGTACTCTCTGCAGGGTCTCTCTACCCTCAAGGGAGTCAACAGCTCCTCCCAATTTAGTGTTGCCAGCAAACTTAAGTGTTCCCTTGAGTTCTACATCAAGTCGTCAATGAAGATGTTGAAGAGAACTGGGCCAACCATTTAAACCAGGGAACATGAGGAATGGATTTAAAAACTTGGACACATGTAAGGCATGCATCAACTTGACAAGTTACTGTGTGTAAGCAGAGCTATGGTAACTCTTTACCTGCACACTATTAGCCCAAAAGATCATTTTCACTAAACTGCCCTGAAATAGGTTAGAGCAGGCTGAAATTTTTGAGTGCTACAAGGGAGAACAAAGCTACCACCAGAGCTGAGCTCAGCTGGGATAATTTGTTCATCAGGCCAAGTGCTAAAGAAAAAAGAAAAATAAATATTCTGGATATCAGAAAAAAAATTCTTAACTCTGAGATCTGCTGACTTTATTGTTGTGTCTTCAGGAAGAAGGGGAAGACTTATTACTTGGGTTGCCTAAAAGTAGACTGAGAAAAGAAAAAGACAGTGTACTACAAGTATACAATAACTGAACCAGCAAGGAGAATAGTTAGATGTCCCAAAAGTCTGTCCCAAAAGCTTCCCAAAAGGTGAAGCTTTCTTCACCTCTTATTTCCACAACTGTCAGATTTCTTTCTGTGGAGTACTGAGGGAAAGCGACTAAATAGAACCAAAGCCCCTCAATTTCCCTTCTGTTCCAGGATTCAGTTTATCAGACCATTTTTTCAACCTCTCTGATGTTAGAAAAAATGTTTTCCCACTTGCTATCTGAAACTGAGAGTGACAAAATACTCCAAGAAAAAATGTCCTTATAGCATTTCCAGCTGGGACAAGACACAAAGGTCGCTAAAAATCTCATGAGAAAGTTTATTATTAAGATATTTCTAATCCCATCTTTCAGCGTTCTGCTCAATGCTCCACTCTTGCCAAAACTGACTCTAAGGCTTGCTTCTCCTAAAAGCTGTCAGTGAACACAGGTATAACTCTAACTTTAGGTATAACTACCAAGAATACAGGTAGATACATTTCATTTAGGTGTAACTGCAAGAATTGAGGCTCATGGGCAGCGTCAGTGTGGGTATGAGATGTGGGAGCTCTTCCCTGGAAGGACGTGGGGAGCCCAGTGCAGGGAACAGGTTGGTTGGAAGCCCCCTCAGTCCTGCTCTGCCTTCCCAGCATGGAAGACCGTGGTTTAGTGTGGGAATGCTAATTATTAGAAGCTGGAAAAGTACTGTGTTTAGCCTTTTGATCTGAGTTTTTGCACCTGCGAAAACGCTGTGTCCTTGGACATCTCTAAATGTGATAACAAGGAGTCAGAGAGACGTGGGAAAGTGGAATGCAAGACTGAAAGAATGAAGAAGAGTTGATGTTTAGCTTAACAAATAGAATGCTTAGGTTACAGAATATGCATGAACTTATTAACACATTATAAAAGTATGTAACCTAATCAATAAATTGGAGACTAATGATCATCAACCCCTAAGGATGTGCACGTCTCCCCTTCGCCTCCTCAAATGGCGCCCTTCCTTAAATGGTGTCTTTCCTTAAATGGTGATTTTTTCTTTTGACAGTTTAGCCCATGCAATTGCAAAAAATTTCACAGCATCACAGGTCAGGTCAGTTGGAGGGGATCCCTGTCATCTGATCCAACCTCCCTGCTCAAGCAGGGTAATCTCAGAGGGCATGGCACAGGAATCTCAGAGGTAATCAAGAGGGTAATCTCAGAGGGCATGGCACAGCACTGAGCAGTTGCAAGAATAGCAAGGACTTGGTCCCAAGCAAAACCACACATAACAGGTACAGGTGAAGGCTGGGGTCCTTGGCACCCACAGAAGCCTCTGTCCTGCCACATCTCTTGCTAATCCCTGCTAAGAACATGATCACTTGCATTTCTACTCGTGCAAACATCTTGGTGATGCCACCCCTCTCTATCTTACTTCATGGACTTCACTGAGTGTGGTACGTCCCCACCAGATAGAGCCTTAAAGATCACCTTCCTGGAAAGTGCCTTGAGTTCTTCAAACAAAAGACATCCTGCAAAATACTACAGAAAGGCTTCAATCAGTACTAAAGTGCCTCAGTGCTTGGGCCTTGTCTCATGATTTTTAAATATATATATATATTTTTTTTAATATATATATATATATATATATAATTTCAAAAAGAAACTGTGATCTCCCAAATGTTCTTATGTTCTGTAAAATAACAAAGCTCTTTTTTTTGTTCAACATGAAATAGAAAGGCTTTTGGTCTTCACAGTATTTTTTCTCACATCCCTTTCATTGATATGACATGAGGAAAAAAAAAGAACAAAGGGGGGGGAAGGAAGAAAAATAAAAGATGAAGAAATTTCATTTATCAGCTTCAGATTTTTTACTTTTTTCTTTTCATCCCAATCTGAAAATGTAAACATAACTTTCTGATAAGATTCTTACTTTTGCAAGAGACCTTTTCCCTGAAAAAATTAGCATATACATTAAAAAAAAATCAGCTATGAACAACATACAGCCAAAGCCTAGGCCTTGGGGCTTGCACAGGTTTTAGTTTACAAGCATGAGAAATTAAATACAAGACTGTAAGTGTTCTTTGATACTGGACTGATTGGAAAAATTCCAAAATCCTTGAAGTGAAGAGAAAAGATGTATATTTAGGAAAAGAGCAATTAAGTAAAGTAAACAATAATTAAAATATTGCAATATAAAGACTAGGATGTTGAAAACTTGCATTGACTAAAGAATATATGACAGGAGTGCTTTATTTGGCTCAAACCACAATGCTCAAGATATCATTAAACTTAAAACAATGGGGAAGAAAACTGCTTTACATCCATGTTACTAATTGCAAGATTTAGTTATAGGTGGTTCCAGTGTAAGTACTGGTTTAAAGCTAGGGGAATGGGAAATAAGGTTTTATTTTAGGTTTTACTTCCTGACACAAAAGCATCTGACTTTTTAGAAATATGATGGGACTGATGTGTTCCTTGTCTCCATGCGTTTATCCTGATGCAGACCACCTGCAAATCCTGCCCAATAAACTTTGCATCACTTGAATTTTATTAGTGGATGAAAAAGTAAGGATCTGACTGAGTCAGTCTGGTGACTGAGATGAACGGAAAAGTTATCAATAGAAAAATCTGAGAAAAACCAAAACCCCTCAATTCTAATTGAACTTGTAAGTTTGACAACAAAAAGTAGACACGCTCAGCTCGAGGCCATGCAGCCTTTGATTGCCAGCTCTGGGAATGTGCAGGTGTTGGATCACCCACGGCAGTGCTGCCCCATGGCTCCCCTCAGGCAAAACCCCTGCTCTTTGATCCCTCCCCAGATCTCAATGGGAGTTCCCCCCTCCCTGGTCCAGCTGGACTAAGGAAACTGGGAAAACTCTCTCTGAAAATGAAATCCACTTCGCAGATCCTATACCTCAGCCCCTCCTCTCCACAAGAGTGAACTGGAGAGTGGAGAACAAGAGTTCCACCCATTTTTCCAGAGGTGAAACAGGGCATCTGTCCAAACGCCTGAGGGGAGATGCACCACAGACAGGCAGTGGGAAGGACAGGTCTAGATTACTTGTACAGTACAGACCAGGACAGATGGTGACAAATCGGCATGTCCCCACTGCGGAAGAGCAGATACACCTTTCATCACTGCTCTTCCCTGAGACAATATCCACATGTGAAAAGTTTGGGCATAAACTCCTGATGGATTCTCCTGATGTGTTCATATACAAACAGCAGCATTTGCCAGGCAAGTATCTTGCAATGTTATATGACAACTTTACCTCAGTCTTTGAAAGAGCCCAGATCCATTCTCCCAGGTCAGACTTGTGCAGATCACTACAGGGATCAGGCTCACACTTTCTGCAGCACCCATCTACACTGCACTGGCAGTCAGATTCAGATGGCCTTTACACTATCTGAAAAAATTTAGAGGACTGACTACATTTGCTACAAGTTGTCAGTGAAGTCATATGGGCATACACAGGAGGAGTCAGGAATGAGAAAGAAATGGAAAAGGAAGTGGCGGAAGTGGCGGAAGTGGCGGAAGTGGCGGAAGGAAGGGAGGAAGGGAGGAAGGGAGGAAGGGAGAAAGGGAGAAAGGGAGAAAGAGAGAGAGAGAGAGAGAAAGAGAGAAAGAGAGAAAGAGAGAAAGAGAGAAAGAGAGAAAGAAAGAAAGAAAGAAAGAAAGAAAGAAAGAAAGAAAGAAAGAAAGAAAGAAAGAAAGAAAGAAAGAAAGAAAGAAAGAAAGAAAGAAAGAAAGAAAGAAAGAAAGAAAGAAAGAAAGAAAGAAAGAAAGAAAGAAAGAAAGAAAGAAAGAAAGAAAGAAAGAAAGAAAGAAAGAAAGAAAGAAAGAAAGAAAGAAAGAAAGAAAGAAAGAAAGAAAGAAAGAAAGAAAGAAAGAAAGAAAGAAAGAAAGAGGAAAGAGAAAAGAGAATGTTTCAAGCTTTTAGAGACCAGCAAGTCAACACCACAGTCTCAGCAGGTGTCCATGGCAAAGGTAAGGCCTGACTAAGCCAGATGCAGGACATGATGTGGGACAGAACATGTCTATGGAGTGGGGTCTCTTGAATGGCTCTGAAGTCCAAGGCTTGGTCACATTACTCTTTCACACAATAAGGGTACAACACAAGCTGCAAAACCATACCTTCAAAAATGCAGAACAGCTGGAATAACTAATTGTTCAAGGAGGAAAACAGTCACCTCTGCCATGGGCTAATGCCATGGCTTAAGGTGCTCAGAGTACCAGGAAGACAGCAGAGCATAAAAACCTGAGACAGAGAGAGGAAACTGAAGGAGAGATGTAAGGAATACCAAAACTTGGCTATTTTTATATACTTTGGAGATTTTAAAAATTATACCCATTTTTGTGCTAATAATCTTGAAACAAATGCAGGCATACAATTGCAGCTCACAGGAGGGAAAAGAAATCAGGAATATAAGCATCAGTTTTCATTTGTGGTCTTCAATAAAGTCTGATGCCTGTTACAAGAACACCAAATGCTGACCTGAATCTCCTCTCCACTCTCCACCAGCTTTTATTTCTTATCTTTTAATTCTTGCTCCTCTGAATTCTAAAGAAGAAGAGAATCAGAATCTTGTATCTCTGAATGTGACATCTTCTATAACTACTGATTCAGTGATTTAATTCTGCTGTGGCACTACAATGTGAATAAATGTGGGTATGTGTTTAAGCATTCAACACAAGGATGTTTGGCAGGCTCACTCATAACTGTCTGTCCTGAAGGTCATTCAGTTTGTTTGTTTGCACCTTTTCCTGTAATACCTCCAATAGTCACTGTCATGGAGAGGATGTTTTGGTAAATGTATGTTCCCCTGAATTAGCAAGGTAATTTCCAGGCAGTGGGAAATGCTCTGATGTGCATTCAGTCATCACCACACTAACAAATGACAGTAGCAAAAAAAGCCAAATGAACTGCATGGCCAAAGACCCCAGAGTATCTTAGAAGTGAGTTGAAAGCCTACAGGGCCAGATCCTCCTCTCTTCTTTACATTTACACAGCAAACCACATCCTGTCATTGAGAACCTGTTGAAAGCGAAAGTTTGCTGAGCAGAAGAGCCCCAGTGCACCCATTAACAGCTCTGAGCAGGAATCTGACCCAGCTCCTGCCTGAGAGGCAGCAGGAAAAAATACAGTACTCTCAGGAGCATGAGGCAGGTTACAAGTTGCTACCTTGACAGCAAATCTGCCCTCAACTTCCCTTGAATGTGGGAGAAGACAAGAAATGCTTCATACTTAGCACAACAGAAATGCTTTTCTGATGCTTGGAACCCATCCCCAGCAGGGAATAATGCAAAACCAGCAATATAAACCACAGGCAAAGGGATTGATCTGCAAGTGGTATAAATTCATAGGGCTGAGAGAACCCAGCTGTCTGATGCTTTGAGGCTACCTGGGGCTTATACTTCCTTTTACTGAAAAATTCGTAAGTAATTTTCACATAGCTTAGTGAGAATATTTTTCTGCATTCCTTTTCCAGCAAACCTGAACTGGAATACGCACAAAGGGTTTGCCTATACTGGAAACAAAGCCAAATTACAGACATGGATTTCAAGTAGATCAGTTAAAGGACATAAAATACTAATATGGAAGGTTTAATTCTGAAATGAAGTAACTGTAACTTGTTTTAACACTGAGTTAAGCAAACGAAAAGCTCCTTTATGTATGAACAAAAGTATGTACCCATGGGTTTAAAAGGTTTTACCTCAAACACTTTAAATTCACCTTTTAATTATTTCACCCTATCTTCCATGCAGATAAGCCCAAGCAGTACCACTTCAAGTGAGGTTTTGTCTCAGGTGCCAGCTTACCCTCTGTAGCCAGTCTTAAACCAAAATATGGGTATCTTTACAGGGGTTTGCACTAGCTTTCCTAAACTAGTTTACAAAATAAGCCTAATTCAGATAAAAACTAAACAGCTGAAAGAATAGGATTTATAGATAAATGAGGAGGGATGGCATAAAAGCTTCATTGAATTCTGGCTGTGCTTCTGTTCTAAATCCCATTCTTTCCTAGTCTGCTGCCTCTGCTGAAGACTGCAGGATCTTTCTTTTTTGATTTAAAACTTCAGCTGAGTTTCAACTTACTTCACTAGTCTGACAATGAAGACTTAATCCCTCTTGGAATCTGCAAGATGTAAAAGGCTGTGAGTTAGCCAGGCTTGATAGGACTTTGACTGGGAAATTGCCAGTGCTTTTTGCTGTTACAGGTTGTTCCCATTCATCAGAGCCATCTCCATCTTCAGCCAGGACTCTGCAGAGCCAAGGCCACTAAAAATGAGGTAGTAGTGCATGGGGTAAAAAAATCCCCCTCTTTTGCATATGAATCCAATCTCATTTCATCTTCTGGTTAGATGCAGACTTCTATATGGCCACAATATCATTCCATGGTCACATGGTTTGCACACTCTGTGCAAAATACTCCAGATTGACACCACAGGCTTTTGTTTTGTTGGATGGGACTAGTGGAAGTTGTTGCTGCCCACAGCAGTGGGGTTGGAACTAGATGATCTTTAAGGACACTTCCAACCCAAACTATTATATGATTATAAGATAATCAATAGAATAAAAACACATAGAAAAACTAATCTCATCCCATCCAGACACTTTGGTCATGCTTGGTAGAGATGGAGTCCTCATTATGCACGACCCAACAGCTGGTAAAGCATTTAGAAAATGCTAATGACTAACGACAGTGACAAACATCTTTTAGGAGGATATAATTTGCAATCAACTAAGGCAAATATTTATACATGCCATTATCACTTCCTGGTGGGATTACTGTAATCCATTATTTGCAGGTCTTCATGCTACCATACTTCCTTTGGGGATTTGAATTTTTGCAGAACTGTGGCTCCAAAATGCTCATCCCAGCCAAGATTCATTACTCACGTTACAGGCAAAGCTCCACCGACTTCCTCTGCAGCACAGAACTGACTTAAAAGACTTTTTGCTTATATGCAGAACCAAATGGTGATTAATCCATCATGCCTGTAGTGCAAAACTGGTTTGGGTCTTAATTCCAAAGGTTTTCCATAAATTGCTGTCATTTTGCATAGCATCTAAGGGTTTACTCACAATCTAAACATGTTAAGGACCAAAATAAATGTTGTTAACACAAAAATCACTTAACTGGCTATGCCTGTAAAAAGTGTCCAGAGCCTTTTCAAGGGCCTTGATTAACTGAGAAGTAATTACATTCTGAAAACTGGTGAGTAATTTCACATTTGTGGCACTTGGAGACTGGCCTCAGTTTCCTTTTGCTTTAGCGCAGATAAATGCTAACCCCACAAGTTTCCACTGATGTCAGGGGTTGCTGCTCAGTGCTCTGAGAGATCATGCTGCTTCCCAAGGCACAGTTAAGAGCAATTCCAGAGCCAACAGTCTTTGAGTCGCAGCCACTCTGCACATGGTGGCAGGGGTTTCAAGATGTTGCCACCTGCTCTTCTTATTCCTCAGCAGAAAACCACTGTCTTTGGCCCAAAGCTGCAGACAGGACCCACAGGAGGAGTGTTCAGCCTAAAGGACAGAGCAAAGCTAGTCTTAAGCTGAACAGTGCATGGCAGAGGCTGAGCCAGAGGCTCCAGAGCTGGCTCCTCCAAGGCTGGTTGGTAATCCTGAGACAAGAGTCAGCAGAGAGCTGCAAGAGGGAGATGCTTTAATTTTTGCAGTGAATTTTGTCAGGACTTTTTCTGTCAGCACCTTGATTTTTGCAAACGTCAGCCTACAGAAATAGCTGATGTTTGGCAAGACAGCCCTGATGCTTCATCCTCCCCAGCAGAGGCCCACCAAGCACCACTGCATCACTTGACCCTCCCCAGGAGGCTTTGACAAGGCACACGACAAGCTAAACAGGGAGGGTTAATTTCCAGGCAACCTCCAGCAACTAATACAAGGCTGTCATCAGCTCAGTGCTAAGCAGATGCCTCTGAACACCTTAAAAAGAAGACACTATTTCTGCAACAGTGGCAGGGGGATAATAGCTTAAAGAGATCACCTTTAAACTGTAAAACATAGATGACAAACAACAATTTTTGGAACATCCTCCCTAGCATTATCTGAAGCGGGATAAAAACAACATCACTTATTATAAATTTTGACTGACAGTCCCAAACCCCATCACTCCTGAAGAACACATAATTTTGAGGCTGAGTAATCATAAGAGCACAACAATGTGATAAACAAAGTTCTTCAGTGCAGTTGCTGCTGCCAGCTCTGCACTGCAGAGCAGTTTTACATGGAGTGTGTGTCTTGGGGTGAAACTGAGTCCTTCTGACCACTTTATTTGTCTGCAAGACATGGCTCCTTAGACATCAAAGCAGGAGACAGCATGTACTCCAGGTCCAGTCCATATGGTGGTACAAACCTCCACAACAATCATTGAATATCAAAGACCTCACCACTGTTTGCTCCACAGGCAGAATGCCACTCTTCAGCCTTATCTTGAAAGGATGTTTAAGGTATGTGTTGGCATGTTCATTTAACAAACACATAATTAAACTCCCTTCTAAGCTCTCTACAACTGATGTTTCTCTCCTGGAAGAGGCTGGCAGAACAAACAGCATGTGTCCAAGGGACAATCCCCATTGCACAACACACCACTCAAAGGTGGTTAGATGTAACAGCAGTGAGCAGGCAACTGGTAAGAAGTGAGCAAAGGCAAAGATGAAGCTTAACTAATTTGTGAGTGATGTTCTGAAGTTTTTCCAAGTCTAGCTCAGGTCCGTGTCTTTCTTCAAAAGAAAAAGGGAGACAGAACCAAAACACCCAAGGGCTCATGGTGCTTGGAAAGAAAGATGGAGCTGTAATCAAGCTGACTTTAGCAGCATGGAGAGCTGCATCACTGCCTCTGTTTTCTGCACAGACAGAAAAGGTCAGATTTCTAGCTACTAATCAGTAGCCAGAAAGTAGCCTCAGGATTTAGTCTTGGCATAATTTCTGGAAAAGGTTAAGAAGTCAAAGTTTATTATTGTGACATTCTCAAATAATTAACTTATGGATGAGACATGATGTTTTTATCAAGTGTAAACTGAAAAAGCATCTTCTAATACACTCAGCAATCCATAGTCATAGCAAAGTCTGGGAAATAATTTCCACTGCTTTGGTGTGTCAATCTGAGACCATGAGAAAATGAGGAAACAGAAAGAGGCAAGGTCTCTCCTGGTACCTGAAGAAATAACAGAGCAATGGTAGCTGCAAAAGAGAAATCTATCTCCAGAAGATGGAGATAGTTTGCAGATGCCCTTTTCCTTGAAGAAGGCAATGTAACAGGCTCTGGGAAGAAATTATTCCACTTTAAAGGCCAAAACTGATGAAGAACACTTCAAACCTCTCACCCTAAGGAAGTGCAACTTTGGTTCATAATTAGGTGAGCTAAAGAAGTCTGCAATGAAGCAAGGACATCAGACATGGTGGTAAGTCTTGGCTCAGACAGCAGCAAAAAAAGCAGTGGATGTTAGAGAGTTTTGATATGAGATAGGTGGCATTGCTTATATGCAGCTGCTTTGAGTCCTTTTTGGAAGCCCAAAAGCTCCCTCTGCATTTCTAGGAGCAATCTGGAAGCATAATCCCAACCATGCTTATATCTAGCATTTCACCAAAGCTAGTGTTTCCTCCTTGTTTTAATAGCATAGCTCAAGATTCAGGCTATGGTAGCAACTTCTGCGTGCGGTCCTGCTGTTTACTGCATGCATCTTATCTAAGGCAGAATTCAGCTGCTGGGCTTCGGGTAAATAAGGTTTGAATGTGTCTTCATAAGCCCCTTTCACCCACAACTATCTGGCACAATGATGACAAGGAGGTCTTTAATCATTACTTCTGGTTGCTGTCATTGCTGTAGTCAGTGACTCAAATTTTCTCCTAGGTGAAACCTGACAGCAAAGCAAGTTGGAGAATGATTTTTGTGTGGAAAACAGTAGGGGGGCATAGAGTAAGGTTGTGTATCACATAACATTAAATCATCTCCTGGTGGCAGACAGTGACTCTGTCTCATGTAATAACAGTCTGTTTGGTCTTAAATCTCAATGAAGCAGTCAGCTGTGCTGACAGAAAAAAACAAAAAAACCAAGAGGGCAGGTGGGGCAAAGCAAAAGTTCCTCTGACTGCCTGAATATCAAGCCCGTGTTTCATGAAGGCAACATGAACAGTTAACACACAAGCATCGTTTCCTTCTCCCTGTTGCTCTTGACCTGGTAGCCAAAAACACAGAGCACATGTGGCAAATTTGATCTGTAGATAACTGCACTCAGTAGAATTGTAACAGTGCATTAACATGAAAAATAACATACTGCACAGCTGCGTGAAAGTGAATCTGGTGCTTGTCACATATATTTTAATAGAAGATGCCTAGAAGGTGATCTCAGAACAAGCATGCCACAAAGCAAAAGGCAGAAAGGAGAAAAAAACACCCCCAAATCTCTGCATGTTCTTAAAGGGGTATTGATATACAAAGTGTAGGTTTACAAAGGTTGAAATGAAATTGTTCTAAGCTAGAAATCTCTCTAATCCTTTTTATATGGTAAACCTCAGGCACCAAGGGCTTTGGCAGATGGGCTCTGGAGAATCTTGCTGGGGTGGTGCAAGAGAAGCATCTTGCTGGCACCCCATCCTTTCCCTCTAGCAGCTGATGGAGGGGAGCGTGGGTCAGTGCCTTGGCCAGCTATCTCACTGTCTGCCATTGTGGACTGAGCTCACCTTCATCAGGCTATTGAGGGCAGGAGTGGGAGAAGACCCTCCCTTCTGCAAACTCGTCTCCCAGGAAGGGCAGCCTTCCCAGAGCAGTGGGGTAGATGGCTGAGGCAGCAACAACTTACCAGCCCAGCAAGGTTCACTGAAGAGCTTAGAGAAACAAACACACTGGACTGTCTTGGTTTGGACCAGATTTTGGCTGTAACTTTAAATGTGCAGCATTTTCTGTGAGTCCCCAATCAGAACCATCTATGTATGAGCTTTTTATTTCAAATTCTTGCAAAATGATTCCTCCCTTGTAAAAGACAGAATGATGGTAGTTACATGTAAACAATAAATATTGCTATGGCTTCTTATCTTTGGAAGGTTCCAAAGCTAACCTCCTCCAGTGTCTTTCCAGCAAATATTTTAGCGCTGTATCTTCCCAACAAAACCTTGCATTCCTCAACTGTTTATTGTCGGTGAGCTGATAACCTTGACAGTCCATTTTTACAAGGTCTCAGCTAAAACTTTGAGGGAGGTTGGCAATCTGTGTGAGCTTTTCAAAACCGTTGTTTTCCACACTCATGCATTTTCCAGCATAACAAATCACTGACTCTTTAAAAATCCCTTGTCATTAGCATTTTGGCATGTTTCACGTCAAGAAGAAGACAAGCCAAGAAAACTCAGTGATGATGTTATTAAGCTAGACAGGGAGCACCTGAGGATTTCAGCTCCTCTGCAGTATTAGCAGAGATTTTATTTTATTGAATGCCATGAGTGTATTAGGATGAATACCTCTGTTTGCATCCTAGAAAGCTCCCTTAACTACCAGACAAAGGCTTCATCTGGCAACTTTAACTCAAGCCCCAATAAATATTTTTCATGGATAGAAAACTAAGCGTAAATGACAGATTTAGCTCAGGGGAGCTATGGTCAGGCCTGAACTGCACTGACAGAGCTCTGCTGGGAAGCCTGCATGCTGCCTGTATATAGCCAATATAATAAGCCCTGTGACCTTCTCAGTTCTGAGCATTTGACAAGGGGATGAAAGTACTGCATGAAAAGCAAATCTCTAAAAGCAAAATCCAGTACTCTCTTCCGGGGGTGCACACGACCAGGTAAAAGACAGATTGGTGGGATAGCAGGCACCCCAGATGGTTTCTTTCAAGGATGCACACTCAGACACTGGGGTGATGAGTGATCTCCTTCAAAGAAAAAAAAGTGCGGGCAATAGCCACCAAGCTGAGGTAATTTAGACCACTTTACTGCTCCTGAAAGATAACGAATGTCTCCCCTTGCTTAGGGAGACAATGGGAAGAGGAACTTCTTACAAGATTCAGGGCTTCCTTGCAGAGGACAGGAGGGGCACATGCTTCAAACCCCAAACTTTTCTTATTTCCCTGTTTCTTAAACAGGGAGAGACTGCAGCCACTGTAATTTCCATGAGGAGAGGAAAAAGACCTCTGGAGCAGTGTTTGCAAAGGTAGCTGAGGAATCAGTAAGAGAAGAGGTGGGGGAAGGAAGGAGCCAGCATCCCCTGGTTGTACCCAGAGCTGCTCCCCTTTGGGAGGTCGGGGCCCCTGTCAGGCTCTCGGTGTGATTGGGGCTGGCACATGGGCTGTGTGAGAGCCGCAGGCACTGAGCGGAGTGCGAGTCCTGCCAAACCTCAGCCCCTCCAGGGCACAAAGCCCCTGAAAGCTGGGCCGAGCCCACACCTCAGAGGGGAAAGGCCCCATCCTGCATAGCATGGAGAGGAGCTGGGCAGCCTCAGGCAGGATTTCACTCTTTGGACTTTCATAAAGGATTTAGAAACAAAGTTTACACTTTCCAAAATGTTCCAGTAGGTGAAGCTGGGCTGTGAGTCCCGCTGGGATTCATGGCCTCAGATAGCCCAGGAGAGCTGGTTCTGTCAGTCCTGCTGGTGAAGTAGGGGAATGAAACAGGAGAAGGCAGTGAGTCCACCACATTCCAGCAGAACCATGTCGAAATCAAAGCTTCTCCTTTAGGCTGCTCCGCTTTGCTGAATCAGCAAATTCCATCACAAAAGCACAGTTTCCTGTGTTTTCTTCTGACCTGGCCGGGTGCTGAGCTCCCTCACCCAAGATGAAAGTCTCACATGGATCTTGGAGCCAGGAATGTAGTACAGCAAACCCAACCAGTAGTGAGTGTGAAAAGAAGAGGGCATGGGGATTGTGCAAAGGGTTGTCATGGGGGTAAGGCTAAAGAGAACAGATGAGTGGTACTGCTGAAAAATCAGACTACTGCAAGCATTGCTCCTGGTTCATTTTTTCTTCCTTTCCCTGCACAGGGAACATAACCAATGCCAATGACCACCACAAGTCGCTCAAGTGAGCAAAATAATTAAATTAATTATAATAATTACACTCATAATTAAATTCATTAATAATTAAACTCATTAATAATTTAACTCATAATTAAATAAACAGCAAAGTGTTATTCCATGCACAGCCACGAGCATGGCCATGCAAGGAGACCCCACATTCTGCTGAACAAGTATGGGAACCTCTGTGGAAGCAGAAGGACCAATTCCCTCAGCCTCTGCGGAAACTCAGAGCCATACAACACCAGGGCACATATCTGTGGGGCAGATCCCCACTACTTGGGCCCTTAACTGCAATCACAAACAAGGTATCTTAGCCTTCAGAAATGATCTTCAACTTCTGCAAAGAAATAGTTTTGTAAGTTAAAGCCTTTGTGTTATTGCCTAGTCTCCCCTTCATTTAAGTGTATTTATTTTCAGAAGGCAGCAGGGAATCCTTGCTGGATGTGTGTGTGATGGTCAGCATGCTGGGACTGAGCTCATTTGGAAGTCAGGGCTCATTTCAAAATCAGGCTTCGCAATATGCAACAGCACTGATGAAGGACAAGGTGTGGGAGAAGGGGTCAGTTCTGTGTTTGCTGAACATGCCAACTAAAGCTATGTTTGAGGAAGACAGCCAGGGCTCAAAGCCTGAACTCAGCTCTGCTGAAGTTCATTCCTGCTTCAGTTAGTGGAGGAAGGGGTTGGGAGACCAGCAAAAGCAGATCTAGCTGCCTGCACCAAGTGGGACAAGTCCCTCTGTTGTACATGCACTTTTGGGAATGTGCCATCCCACCAAAAAAACACCTGAAGCTCAGCCCTGCAGACTTTACTCAGGCATGGAATTTCTCACAGCTCAGCAGCCAGCAAATTCATGGGCAAAACATTGCAGAAGCAGCTTATGCAGTATTAAATGGCATCTACATTTACACAGCTATCATGTAGCTGAGTAACAAATCATTTATTTCAGAATGGATGCAAAAACTATTTGCTTCTGGAGAACCCAGACTCATATGCAGGTGCAGGATATCACACTGGCTTCAAGAGGAGAAGGATCATGCCCTTTTGACCATTTATCCGCCATCACAAACTGTATGGGCAGGCAGGGCCAGCCCCAAGGACATGCTGTTTTTTTCTCCCATCAAGGACCACTGCCCCATCTCTACATGTAGGGGTCGCATCAGCCCTCCCTGCTGTGGTCTAAATGTTACTGCATCCAATGCAGAGCTCGCCAAAGTCATCACACAAAATCTCATTAAGCTCAGCTCAGTTTATTTTACAAACAAAGAAATGGCTGTGGAGACATTCAGATCCCTCAGATAGCATAAATTAGCCCCTGACTCAAGCTGGAGGTCTGGCTCCCAGATTTTTATAAGGCTAAATATAAAAGGCAGTGGAGCCAAGACAGGACCTGGGTGAAGGATGCCCTGGTACCATTGCCTCTCCAGTGCTGGGACTGGCAAGCTGCTGCTGACCACCAGGCTGCTCACCAGTGTGACCATGCAGATGGACATATCTGCTGGGACCAGCAGCAGGTCTGCTCAGCCCAAGGAATCGGCACGGATGTTGTTCTTCAGTGGCTTCATCACCCCACAGGTTATCAAAGGGCTTCCCCAGCTGCCTGCACGGTCCCTGCTCATGTGGTGCTCAGATACCACTTTCCTGCCACAGCAGAAATAGTTTTCATTCAACTGAGAGGGGATTGCAAAAACTTCTGAGACAAAATAGAGAATAAGTACAAGACAACACTCAACTCCACAGTTAAGTGTGATTCCAGCTGCTTCTCACTCATGGTTGTTTAAATTAAGGCTGCATTTTAAAGCTCTTCTGTAATTAGTTATAAATTTGAAAGTGACCTGGAAAAATGAAGAAATTAATCTCTTCTCTTAGAATGTGGGAGAGGGATATCAAGTTCTGGGATTTTCACATATTCTTTTTTTTCTTGTCACCTTATTTCATTCAAAAGTGATAGCTTTAAAAGACCATGATGAAAAAATTACACTGTTCTGGTGTCTTCTAAAATAAATTTCACATGAAATACAGTATGTGTTAAAGGCATTTGGATTCCCAGGGAATGTGGGTATACATTTCACTTGTCCTGTTACAACTTCCTATGAATTTAGTCAGCTGGCTTCAATAAAAAAAAAAAAAAAGGAAAAAGAAAGGAAAAATCTGTGGGAATCTTTCTGTGTGTACATTACGAAGCTACTAGGTCTTTACACTGATAATTTAAAACCAGCTAAGCACATGTGCACAGATGGGAAAATCTGAGTAATTTGGTTTCATGTGCTTTCCAGCTTGCTGTAGATTTGGATGCTGAGCCCTGCTTGAGTGCTGAACTCCCAAGTACCTCTTCAGAGACTTAGCAAGGCTCTTGCAGAAGATAAAGCCAGGCTATGGGACAGTCTTGTGGCAGAACCTTTCCAGGTAAGGAACCCATAAGTTGAATGCTGTTGCTAACATTTATTTCCTTGAAAGGGTCCAGCTAATGCCCAGTAGAGGTGCACAACTGTGCTATTTCTCCAGCAGTGCCTGCCAGCAGCATTTTGCTCTTGCTTTCAGATGAGTTTTCCAGTGAGGGAGCTGTCGGTGCTTGCTGTGATGGGAGCATCCCTGCTCGCTGTGCTCCAGGAGGAAGCCAGCTCATGTGCAAGGGGAGCAAGGCCCCTTTTGTGAGACCCAGCCAAGCAGCCTGAGCTTGACATTACAAAAGCTACCAAGTGCTGTAGGAGCTGGGGTTCTGTTTGCAAGAGGACCTTTCAGCTTTGACTGATAACTGATATTTTGTGCAGGGGTAAGAGATTCAATAGATTAATCTGTGTGCAGAGCCTCAGAGTCAAGGGCTGTGGCTCTGGAGCAGCACTGGTGTGCCCGCCCTACAGCCAGACCCTGCCCCCTGCTCAGTGCAGGGTGTTCAGCTACCCTGGACTTCATTTGGCACTTAATGTAAGGGCAAGGGAGCTGGTGGTGCTGGTGCACAGTCCAGTCTGGGTTTAACCTGAATGGCTCAACAGCTGACCATGCCCAGCTTTGCTGCTCTCCAACCATTTCTGGTAGGTCAGACAGGTGTCACAAATGATATCCCTCAGGTACATAGGGTCAGCCTTCCAAAAGTTCTGGGAATCTGCAATGTAAATAGGCAACTGCAGCCTAAGAGGTGCTTTACACTTCTAGTCTGCAGTGCACTGGCTCCTTCAGACTAGGTCTTTACAAAAGCTCTGTGCCAGCTGGCACCTAGAACCCCTTGGCATCAACAACATTTGACTAAAGACCTCTTAAATCCTAGCAGCTCTCTACACCTTTAGGAAATTAAAGCTCAATGCAGATGTAGACTGGAGGAGGTTAAATCTCATGGAAGGGGGTTCCAATTGGCTCTGTAGCTGATGTGGCCAGGACACACCAAATTCCCTGGCTGGTGGCAGGCGGGACGCTGTGGTTAGCATCACGTTGACTGGCAGCTGGCTCTTTGCTCCTAATAAGGAGGTGCAGCTGGGCTAATTGGAGGCAGCTTTCCGCACTGAACAATGCTGGAACGCGCTCCACGGTAGCGGCTGCGGGACAGCACCACTGCTCTGCCCCACATCATGCTCTGGGTGGCAGAGAGGCACGTGAACATTCATGTCTGGAAAAGTGGTCAGCCTGTTACCTGACTGGTGTTTCTGTGGCAGCTGCCACCTTGCCAGCACACTGAGGAGCACAGACCTCCGTGGATGAACCTGGGAGGCAGTTATGCTGTAAGCCAGCAGACTGAGTGTCTTGTCTTGGCAGCAGCCTCTCATGGAAACCTACAACACACAGTGTCCTGGCAGTATGCTGGCAACATTCTTCAATGGCCTCTAGTAGTGTGTTTGCAAAGGGTGAAAGCACATCTGTAAAATGCACTGCCTTTGGTTCTGTGCTGTAGTCCAAAACAAGCTATTGAGCAGCTGGAGTTCTTGAAGGAGCACATATCCAGGTACAAATTCTCCTTTAATAATTCTTAGGCCTTAAAAAGCTATTTATAGATCTCCCATTTACCAAATATATGATTTCATTACATGGCATGGCTTCCATTTGGTTGCATTACCATTCTCAGCCAGTCATATACAGCTGTTTTACAGTTTTAAACCCTCATGGAGAGACTCATCTAAGCTTGAACAGTGGGGAAGGTCATTCCACTTCCTCAGATATTTTTGCAATATTCATGAATTCTCTATTCTTTTCAGCATTGCCCTCCTTTTTGGGAGCATAGGAATCTGAGATCCTCTCAGCTGTGCTTTTGGAGGTGGCACCATTGCCCCTTGTAAAAACTAAAAATTAACTTGTGAGCCTCAATTACATTTTCTAACATCTTACTGAATTATGTGCAAGGCTTATGCTGGCTTTTTAAATTAAGCAACACATACACTAGGAAGACAACTTCATATACCACAAAACAAATTACATCCAAATCTTTAGATCTGCTAATTACCACAAGGAAGCTTCTTTTCCCTTTGTAAACATTGCAACTACTCAACAGAATAGCAAAATCCTTTCTCTCAAAAAACATAATGTAAAGAAATCCCAAAGAATATTTAATGTCCATAAAACATCTTTCCAGAAAAAAAGAAAAAATGCATTTTTCAGCCCTGAGGTCTTTACAGTGTTTTAGCTGTTATTTGCTGAATTGAAAACATTGCTTTGACCAGAGGCTGGGTGGTGTCACTTGTCTAGCTGCAGATGTCACAGCAGGGGCTGTATTTTCACTACATTACCACAAACAACACAGTTCAAACTGCATTTAATTAGTGGGTACCAAATACTGCTGCCCGCCTTCTCTTAAAGCCCAGGAAACAGCCACGGGTAAACGTTTCACAAAACAGCACAGGATGAATTTAGGTTTTCATAAGCTACCTCAGCTGGCCCCTCTCAAACCCCTGCACCAACAGACGTGGATATACACAAAGGGCAATGATGTGGATAGAAAGAAAGGAGACTGGTGCTCTTTAGCTTGGGAAGAGAGGACTGGGGAATCTACCAATAATGCCAGCAAATGGAGCTGGGGAAGGCAGGACAGGTCATCATTTCTAGACAGATGATAGAAATCATCTGTCTAGAAAAACCCCATCATCTATCTGGGATTGGATATCATAGTGCTACAGCATAAAGGCTATAAATCTTTAAGATATATATTCATTTAAGTAAAATCTAAAAGTAGCAGAAAGCATTCTTTCTGGGGTTTGACAACTGCTGAAGCCTCATCCAATCTCACTACAGGCTGAAACTTCTGGAGTTATTTCTGAATGCCCAAGTGAGCACCTCCTTCTGCAGGAGCTTTCCTGGCACCTTCCTCTTAGGGAAGTTCAGCCTTCCTAATCCCCTCCTCTGGCCATCTCTCCTGGCTCTCACAAACAAATGACAAGTTGTTCCCTAAAGACAAGCTGTCCCCTCAAGAGACTTCTTCCCAATGCCAGACTTCCACTTTGGATCATTAAAATCTTCCCCCATGATAAGAAGGAGAAGGAGGCCTTTAAATAACTATCACAGAACTCACATAAAACCAAAACCAATTTTCATGGGATCCTATTGAAGAACAGCCACAACTGAGGATGTCCTCAGTTTCCTGAACACGTAGCTGGTGGTTTCCTGAAAAGGAGACTGTTCAATCCCAAGTTTACTGCCATAGCAGAGCTGGAGGTGAGTCCGAGAACTGTAAAATAAAGAACTGTAGAAGCTGGCAGAGGGTGCTGCAGGGTTTTTGGGTAAATCTGAAATCTCATTGTAACCACAAAAAAACTGAACACCTCTGTTCGCCTTCTTATCAAAATACAAAGATATTTCAAATACGTCCATGAAGGGAAATTAAGTAACTTTATAGATTCCTAATCAGTATCTGCTTTCATGATAGTGCTAAACAAAAAAGGTGTGAGGTTTCCAAATGACAACATCACAATGGTAACTTGGCTGCATGTACAGCCCTACACTAATGTACGTAGCATGACAGCGAACAGCTACCTGCCCACGCTATAATATCGACATGTATTTCATAAAAATCAATGACTTGAGAATCTGCCTTCCAGACAACTGCAAGCCTTAATATAACCCTTGAAAAGCCTCAGAGGAAAGCGGCTTCAGTGCTTTTAAGCCATTTGGCATAAAAGTGGTAGAAAAGCCCAAAAACCACCAACTGTACAAATCAACCAAATAATAGTTAAATCATCACCTAAGATTTTCATTTGGAGGTGAAACCACTTGGATTTTTATCTGTCATGCACGTGCAAGGCAAGTAACACCATGCATGCATGCTGCCCCCCCAGGGAATTATTAAATCTCAAAACACCTTACAGTGTTTACGGTCAGTCCTGCAGGAATGGTATTACAAACTGTCAAGCCAAGGGATGTGTCAGCCACCTTTGTGAAAAACAATAGTAAGTAACAGTGCACAATGTGGATTTGGTTGTTCAGTTAATCTGGCTGCAATTCACCAATTTTCTGCCCCTAAATAAGAAACATATAACCACTTTTAGGTCAAGCATTAACACTTGGGGCTACCTTACATTAGGGAAGACAACAGATCCGTTTTTAAACAGAGAAAATAAGAAACTCATGTCTCAGTCACATTGTGACTCAAAGCCAAGAGAAGCCAAAAAATTCAAAGATATTGGCTAACTCCCACAGAACTGCTTGCAAAGCCAACTTTTAGCCCCAAGTGAATTTACAAGCTAGTTATAAGTCCCTAAACTTGGCTTTTAAATGTTACTTGCTGACACAATCTTAATCAAAATGCTGCAAAAGTACATAATAACAATAACAACAACAACAATTACTATTATTATTATTATTATTTTATTTTTATTATTTTTATTATTTTAAACTAAGTATTTCTAGTGTTCAGAACTTTTCAGAACTCCCACAGACACCAGTATCTGAAATAAAATATTTAGGGAAGAGCAATTTAACTGTGGTGACTAAAGGTGGTATATGCAGCAATGGTTCTATATATCTGTTTGAATAAAAAAAAAAATCTGTTTAAATTAAAAAAAAACAACCCAAAAAACCAAAACTCACAAAAAATAACCCCAAAAACCCCTAAAAAAACCCTAAAGGTCAAAATACACAGACTAAGGATTCAGTTCTGATGAGATGAGGATAAATATTTGCTCATTTGCAATGCTGTCAGTTAAATGTTAGTGCTCACAGCAAGGACCGTGTATCATCACTCTTGGGGGTCTTTGTCTCACATAAGTCTGTACTTAGTGCTGGAAATTATTATAAAATTCTTTTAAACACCTCCTTGAAGGGTCCTAGGTGCAAAGCATTACTGAGGTAGATGGATATTTTAAAAAAGCTTAAGAGATTTTTCCCAAACAAGGAAATCATCAGGCCAAGATTTTCTCCTTATCTGAATATAACTGAAAGACCTGTGCTCCACTACCTCAATACTCTCCTACTCTGGGATTTGCATGGTCATACAACCAGGGAGAGATTTTGCACCCCAGAGCTGACAAATTTCTGAGTGCTCTCAGAACCCTGGGACTTCACTGGAGTCCTGCTTCCCAAGTACTTCTGAAAATGAAGCTTCTTTCTAATTGTCCTACAGCATTTCTCAGGCCAAAAACATCTGTGAAAGGCAAGAGCTGACAAAAATGCACCAGCATTTTTTTTTCTTTTTTTTTTTTTCACTCTTGCACATTGTTTGAAAGAGGTTTAAAGCTAAAATAAACTCCTCTGAAGCAACGTGCAGTTCACAGACAATGGCAGCAGCTGCAGATAGCAGAAGTTCATTCCTGTTTATTATATTCATTAAAACTGAAGGGAGAACTGTGGCAGCACCAACTTAATGGTCATCTGAACATAATTATTGAGAAAGCATTGTTCTTTGGAAAGATGCAAAGTGTCAGACGGAACTTCACACCCTTGTCATAAAACCCCCACTTATTTCCTACCATTAATTGGATAAAATGGGCATTGTAGGATCAGAGGTGGAGGGAAATGGGTTAATGAGCATGTGTAGGAGGCAAATGACACTGGAAACTCAATGTCTACAGAGAGTGGGCAGAGGAAACAAAATCAGATGCGAGCAAATTTCTGGAAGGGAATCGGGTCGACAAAACTCATGAGACAGCACTTTGTGTTCCTATCATCCTTGAACAGTATGAAAAGCAAAACTCTGGCCAGTTTGCACATGTGTTTCAAACAACAAGTCAAGAGAGAACAAAACCAAGTTGTGAATCAAGGGACTGCATTGACAGCCACAAAGCAAATTCTTTTTGGAATCCAGACACATCCTTTCATCCTACAGCATGCACTGTACAGGGGTTCCCATGGTGCCTTTCAGTACCATGAAATTCCCTCCATCTCTCTAGAATGTGGAGCAATTCCTCTCCATAAGCCCAGTGAACCTCCTCAGTGTCCACTGTCAGTCTGTCTTTAGTTTCTTTCCTCCTTTCCAAATCAACGTTCACAGCCTTTTATTGGTTGTCTGATGCAAAAGGGGGAGGGAGTTCTCATTGCTCCCCATAAGCAGGCTTGATGCCAGGAACAGCACGTGGGTTGGACTCCATCCCCTCCTCAAGCAGGCAGTGAGTGGATTTGCTCTTCAGGCTCTTTTGGGTCAGTGTGCAAACACCTGTGCCTGAAATTGGTGTGTCCCTCCATGGGCAGGCATGGATGGTAAATCATTTTTGAGTCTACAGGCCACCTCTCAGCTCTCCCATCAGTCAGTGCTCTTCAGCGGACAGATCTATGGGGCAGCAGTGTGGGAACACATGTCCAGACCAGGTGGAACAGCATTAGTCTGTACAGCCCACCCCATCCCATGGTTCAGGATCTGTATGTGAACCATGAAGTCCATCCATGGCCTTGCCTGCCCAGCCGCAGATCTGCAGCACGTTACACGCCAGTGTTGCAGGGGGCTACAAGCTCAACCACGAATTCCACTCCCTTCTCAGCCAGGACCCCCGCTGACTCCTGTGAATGTTTTATGCTTCAGAGAAGGAACTGTTGAGCTCTTCCTAGACTATAAAACTTATTTTTCTTACCTGTTAGAAAAATGTGGCCTTCAGACTTCAGCTGGCCAACACCAACTCTCATTCCATAGTTATTCCCAATGTTCACTGCTATATAACAGCAAAAGCAATTTTTGGACCCTTTGGAAAAATACATTTTACCATTCAAGAGAAAGAGCAGTTATTCTTTTTACAAAATGTGCTCCCTTTTTCTGAGGGTGATCTTCCTTTGTGCTCTGTATTTTCCTGTGAGTACCTGGAACATTTTGGTACAAAGATAATTAGTCTCACCTTTCACTCTTATATGAGCTGGTAATTTATTTATTTGTTTGTTTATTTAAATTTACTCCTGCTAGTCCTCATGCATATGTAGTTGGTACATCTAAGTCAAGGACATCCAAAACCCACTTTTTGAGCCTGGTCTTCCAGCGCAATGATGTTTATATGATTGTGTGCTCACCTGCCTGACAAATTGCCTTCTCATCCCTTCCAGGAGTTTTAGAACACTTGGAAAATTTCTTTAGTGGGAGGCTGGAGTCTCAGAAGACATAGCTGAAGCTCTAGGATGGCTTCCAAGCCTCTGTGAATGACCATCATGGCCTCTACTGACCATGCACAAAGATAAAGCCCGGGCACACACCACTTCCCACTCTACTGCTGATCCCCTGATTTCATTTCAAGGGCCATAAGCTGTCCTCAAAGAGGTCCCCCATCAGATGGCTGGAGAGCCAGGACTGCAGGTTGCCTCCTCAGGTGCTTTAGAAAATGTGATCAAATATAACTTCTGCACCTCCAGTTGCTTTGGTTTTATCTTGTCTGTCAGTTCAGATAAAATCCTGCTTGCTCCAGCAATCCTAGGGAGGAGAATGCATTCCTCCACTCAGCTGGATTTACAGGGAGCCTCGCCGTCGTCACTGCTCTTGGCCTTCTCACTAGATCTCAGGAAATCATTACATGTTATACAAGTAATTAACTGTGCTACAAACACTGGGTGATTCCTAATTCCTTGCTGCCTTTGCTCACTGGGTTGGGTGTTGACAGTACTTGGAGTAAGAGACCCACACTTTGAGTGTAAAACTAAACCAAAGCTCTGGTTAAGGTTCAGATTTTAGGAAATTACAGACTACAGTCCAAAACTTTGTGCTTTGAGCTGGTCTATAGTCTGTGTATTTCACAGCACTGGGAAATAAGAGTTCGTTCACCATAATTCTTTCATAGATGACAAAGTGGGAAATTCACCCTTCAGTCCTTCTGAAAGTGCACTCTGTGCTCCACATGCCAATTAGTGCTTCTGAAGGCTGCTGGAAAATTGCCAGCCGACTCAGAGAAGGGCATCACCTATGCAACAATCTCAAAGTGACCAAATCTTACTGAAGGCGTTACATACTTGTCTTCCCAGTCAAATGCTCTTCTCAGATTGTGTGTAATGGTTTCCATCAAAATTAATCCAAGTTTTTCAGTGGTATCCAAAAATCTCTCAGTGACATTGTGAAAAGCAGAAATTTATAGTGTTTCTTTTACACCATTTAAACCGTCTCGCTCACAGGCTGAATGGGAACTTACCACCAAAAGAAGAAGTGAGTTCAAAAAGCAAACAGACAGGTTCACACAGGACTGACCTGGCGGTGTCCACAGGCGGTCTCAATACCTTGGTGACTACTGCAAACTGGCAATGTTCACCAAGGCAATGATCATCTGATTTCCTGCACTCTGCTCTAAATATTCACTCCTGCTCATTACTCGACACGGGGACCAGGTTAGATACACTTTGCCTGCTACCTCCCATGGTAGCAAGCAGGATGTTGTTGTAGTCAGATGAGTTCAGGACTTCTTACAAGGAAAAAAGACTCGAACAAAAGTCTGAAATTAGGGCTTACTTTCAGCACATGTAGTGCGGGAAATGTTTTTCAAACTATCATCTGAATTCCCTCAATATATTTCCTCAAAATAAGAGCATTTTGAATTTTTAATTTTTTTTTTCTATAAATCATAGTCAAGAGGCCTCTGGGTACTTCAAAAACTGACTTAAAATTTTAATAATGTATTAATAAACTAAGTAAAGGAGACACAAAATTATTGAGTAACTCACACATTCTTTCCATTGACTTAAGCTACATTTTAAAGAATATTTTCAAGAAAAATGTTTTCTCATTCTCTTCTTTAAAAGGAATGTGTGAGTTACTGGGAATTTTTGTACCTTTATCACTCACTTTATCAGATAGTGTTGCTTTTTAAATCCAATTTAAATACAGTGTGCTTTTCATTAAGAATAAACATGTTTGTGTTACATTTAAAAGCTTGAAATCTTGAAATCTTTTATGTGAGATTGAACTAATTTATTTATATAATTTAAATTAAACATAAATAGCTTTCAGGCAGTGCATGCTGTTACTGAAGTTTTAAGAAAGTACAACAACAGGCTTCGGGGAAGTCACTTGTTTAGCACCTGGAACAAGAATTTGCTGAAGTGATAAACCAGCACTTGACAGCTGCAACTTGTTCTGCAGGTGCAGAAAGCACTTCTTCCTCTCAGTTCCTTCAGCTTAGTTCAGTTCAGTAATTGCTTCGCTCAATGCTAAGACACCACTTGAGAAATAAAAAAAAAAACAGCAAACCAATTTTCCCTCTCTAGTCTAGGAATAAAAACTATATACAAGATATTTTCACCCATGAGTTCCAAACTGAAGGACAGGACAGCCTGAAATCATCTGTCCAATCCCATCCCTAAAGACATGTTTTCTATCATTTAACACATTAAGCAGTTTTTAAAAAATAGATTAGTTTTGACATACTTATTTTTTAATTACGTATCATTTTCCCTTAATAACAGGTAACTTATTATGGTTTTTTAAATATATTTTTGTATTCTGACTCTGTGCATGTGCCATTTGATACAAACTACCAGAAAAATATCAATAATAAAAATGGCTTTATTTCATAGCGTGAAGTAGTAGTATTGAAATCTGAATATATATGTGGTAAACTATTCTATGGCTTCAATCTCTATGTATTATACATCCTCCAAATTGTTAAAACCCCCTCAGTTTTAGTGTAAAACCCATTTTTAGCTTCAATGTATTTTCGCTGTTGTGAAACAAAGACTTCATTTTTTTGTTTGGAAAATTGTCTAATCTAAATTAGACAAAGCAAACCAAGACTTCAAAAAATATTTAAATTAAAATTTTTTACTTACTGATTTAAATAACAGTTGTGACCAGTACTTTAACTCATTCTGCCTTAAATATATACATTAATATTGGCAAACCTTTAGCTTATAAAAGAGGCAAAATTTCTAGTGCAGCCAGCAAATACATAAGACAGAATTTATAAAAAAAACGCAAAAACATGAGCTCAAAAATTGTTGTGTCTTTCTTTCTACCACTGGCAGTGAAAGAAATTCTTGAAGGAAAGAATTTATGTTAATACTGGAGCATATATGAAGAATAAAAATGTTATAGTTAATTCTATATTAAAGATTAAAAAACGGAAATGGTGAAGAGGGGAAAATAATGTTTCCACATGCATTTGGGAAAGGCAGAGATGATGAGGTAAGGAGAAAAAAGGGTTTACATGACCTTTGCTTCTTTTGCATGGTATAGAGAGCCAGCTCACAAAGGAAGAAAAAAAGGTAGGGTTTTTAAAAACTATTTCCCCCACCAAAAAGCTTTATCATCTAGAAATGTGTGCATGAGAATTTCAAGCTGCTTGGAATTTTTTAACTTTTTCTTTCACTGTTCCATAAATCACTCTGCTCTGATCTCACAAATACTTCTTGCTTCCTTACAACAAGAAGCACTTTTTTTTTCACTGCAGCTGCAAAATCTATAACTCCAAAATCATTGAGGTGCTGCCCTTTAAGGGGTGAGGGGGAAGAGGGAGGGGGAAGCCATTTGCTTTGAAGCTTTGTGCTCCAGAGGATGTCATCCTGGTTCCTTGCTGGCCTATCTCTTAAGCCTGTTAATGGGCACTAAATGAACTGTCAAAAAACTTCCAGTGCAGTGCAGCAGCACATTCTCCAAATCCCATGAATGTAGCTGGCTTGATGTGATAAAACAAGCTGGAAACAGAAATGTTCTTAGTTAAATTGAGCTGAGGTTGATGATGCTTCACATTGTCCCCTTCCCACTACCACACCATCCTTTCCTGCAAGCATGGGTGATTATAAAGATGACTCCTGAATCATCTAATTGGATCTTCTGGTTTATCACTGCCCAAATCCTCCTACACTGATCCCAAAGATTTCAGTTCACTGATGTCCTCAGGGGAGACCAGTGGGTGCCCCAGGTGGAGGACAGAAGAATGCTGCTGGTGGTGACTCATGAAATGACACCTTGCCTCATGACTGCATGATTCAAAAAGCCACTTACACTTCCTCAAGCGTGAGCATCAAGTATTACTTTCATTCATCTCCCCATCTCTGCTATAATGTCACATACACTTTATGGTCACCAGTCTGCAAGGTGGTCCCTGTAGCGCTCAGGAACACACCCACCAAGTAGACAGGTAAAACTCAGGGTTAGAAATAAAGCCCATAATCAAGAACAAGCAGAGCCTAGAAGTAAAAATGAGAGAACCCATCATAAGGGAAGAGATCCACTGCACAGGTTAAAAGTGGGAAAATATTCTCTCTTCCAAACACAGTAGGCATGACTGCCCAGCAAGGATGTCATAAAGAAATGCAGGGGTAATGCAAGTATTCACAAGGCAAAGGATTAAATCCCCAAAGTTAGAACGATACAGAGAAAACCAAAGATCAAAGATAGCTGCAGCACAATCAATTTGGGATTTCTTTTTACTGGCCTCCTGGGATATATTTGCACAGAGATCAGCTTTGCATCATATTTGGACTCCTTTTTTTCTGCTCAAAACATAAAACTACAATGACAGGCAAAAATCAAATGCTTCATGGCATGCTTTTAAATACAAGATTTGACTCTGGTTTACAGAGTCAGGATTCAGTGGGTTTCCTTCTCTCCTCACAAGTACCAAATTAGATAACAGCAGACTATGCCTGATTTTACAGGTAAGGTGAAAATGCAGCACTGCCCATGTTACAGCACCCAGCACAGCATGATAACGAGTTCAACGCACTTTGGAAATTCAAAGCCTCAATTTCTCATGGAATCAGCCTGGGGAACTGGAGCAAAATGCTGTGGGCTTTTGGATTAAATACTAACTGCTGACAACATCAGCATCCAGTCTCACTCAGGAGTGTTCAGCAGAGAGGCATGCAGATCCTCTGAAAGCAAAGGATCACCACTGTTTTCCTCTAGCAGCGCTCAGGCTGCTTTCAGCCCCCATTAAAAAAGTAAATGCTATCATAGGCTCTCCATAGTATAGTGTCATGTTGTTCTTCCTCCTCTTAAACAACATTTTAAGCAATAAACCTGTGGTGCTCACCGAGCTAAAGCCAGCAAGCACACTTCCACCTAGATGAGAAGGCAGCAAAGCATGCTTGGAGATGTAGCAGGCCACACCTCAGCGCAACAGGCTCGGGTCATAAAGAGAAATCAAATCAGCTAATTAAGGAGGTTCTTTGTTTCGTTTCATGGAAGTTTACAAGGCACCTCATCTTTCTGCAAAGCTGGAAATATGTTCATAAAAGTGACAGTACCAATATCCCTAGATTAGATTGTGTTCTGGCCACAAAACAAAGAAATCCATGCATCCTCCACCCTTTTATAGGGGAAGCAGAAGTCTCTCAAAAGTGTAGTTAGAGTCCTTGTGGGAGGGAAGAAGGGTGGTTTTACCACTGATGTCACTGCCAGCATAAGCCTTTTATGGTCATGACTTAGTAGTTGTCTCTGTGCTTCAAAATCAACAAAGAGCAGAGAAAAAAGGCTTGCTTCCTCCTTGGGAAATGGTGTACATTCAGGGAGGAAGCTGCCTTCCTGTTTTCTCCATAATTGCAGCTTTGCATGGTTTTAGCAAGTTCCACAATTTTAAGCCTCTTCCATATGGAACATGTTCCTCTAAACATCTGGCTTCTTTTTTATTGCAGTGATAAAACAGATTTATTTTCTACAAACCATGTAAAATATTACTTTCTCAGTGTACCATCTACTGTGCTTTTAAAAGTAAAAAATATGCAAAGAGATCAATAGTCTTGCTTTTTTTTTTTCTTTTACTGGTACCAAATACTTTTCTAAGGCGTACTTAAATATTAATTCTAAATCTGTAAAGAAAGAAAGAAAGAAAGCCTGAACACCTACATTTATTATATCAAAGTTTCTTCATGCAGACCAATGATATAAACTCAAATAAAAAAAAATTAAAAAAAAAAACCAAACTATAAATCCAGACAAGGCAAATTACTTAGGTCCAGGACAGATTAGAATGTATATCCCTTACACTGGTCCTTAGCCTATATACATCATCTTGTAACTATCATTGGAAGATAATTAAATGCTTTGATTAGTTTAGAAGTCATTTGTCTAATTTGCCTGAATGATATCAGAAAAGAATGTCTCTTGCAAAGAAAATTCAGAAGCCTGTATAGTAAGGAAGAGAAGAGTATTCCTTGATTTTCTAATGGCAGTTGGGCTGCAATGTCAAATTTCAGTGGGCAAGGCACTCAAGCAATAAACCAGGGAAAAAACCCATTATAAATCAACAGATTGTCTTGGCTTCCCATTCCATTAGCTGTTATTTTTAGCTGTACCACATGCACGGCTGAGCAACAATGCAGCAGAGTGCTTCTCCGGAAGTTTTAATCCTTTCCCCTCTTCTCTACTTCACCTGCTGCTGTCTGAAATAACACAGGGATTCACTGCATGAAACAAGCCTAAAAATGAGCTGTAAACAATATTGTGAAAGATCTGGCCAATACTTGATACAGGGATGTAGTCCAACAGTGGCTTCTGTAGAGAGCTGGGAAAAAAAATGAGTCATTTTCTAGATGCTTTGACACATACTAAAGTGAGCAAAGTCTGGCTTCATGCACCAAAAAATGGTGATGCTTTATTCCTCAGCTGGCAGCTTGATACCCTTTCCAGATTTATGCTGCCTGCAAAGCCCATCTGCCCCTGTGGGATGCAACCAAGGGGAAAAATGACTAGGGCTGGGTGATTTACTTGGGAGAAGAACAGGGATGAGAAACAGTGATAAAGAGGAGGGTCAAGAAACGGAGAAAGGCTTCATAAGGCATGCAAGCTGCATGAGCAATGCTGTCTGGAGGTCTCTGTGGTGCATTCCTGTGCTCACCACAGCCAAAATGAAGTCAATAAACCCAACCAGCTGTGCTTGCCACACCTCACATGCCAGACCTGCTCCTCTGGTCAGGAGGACCAGGACTGGGGTGGTCCTTACCAGCAAGACAACACCCATGTGGGACAGCACCCTGGTACCACCCTGTCAGTGTCCTTTCCAGGTCCTTCTGCACTGGCATCCATCACCTCACAACAGAAAGTTTGCCCCAAAATGTTAAGGAAAGAGGGCTCAGCCTTGAATGTGCAAGGGTTAAATTTACCTCTTTTGAGTCTACAATCAAAGCTAAATCCAGGCCACCCAGGCTAGAGAGTGACTTGAAGCTGAAGTGAAAACAATTGCTTGCTCAGCCTGAGAGAGGGGGAATGTAACCCTAAACCATTTCAGGAAGGGCTAAATCCATAAAAGATGTCCCATCAACTGTGATGGCACAAGGGTCTGCCACCTCATCTTCACAGGTGAGGATTTGTGCATTTTTAGGTGGCACAGCCACAGGTCATCCATGCTCCTCAGGGCTCACTGTCCTACTGAAGGGAGGAGACAGGGCAGAGACTTGGCTTTGGTTCTCCACTGTCACATGCCAGAGAGGATCCCTGATGACAGACACAGATCTGAAGATGCAGATATGCCTGGAGGGGTCACAGTCTTGCTCCTGTTATTTCCAATCAATAATTAACTCACAGTCTAACTCAGTGTGAAGATGTTTTCTTGCAAATATTTGCCATTTTTTGGTGTCTAACAGTAACTGTGTAATGCATTAGAATAACATGAAAAGTATTTCACTTGAAGTAAGTAACACCCCTTTCTCCTTAAATGGCATTTGCTATCTTCTCCACATAACTGCTTCATATCAAAATTAATATATATATTGCATGAAAGACTTATTAAAAGCCATTAGATATCCTCTTACTAAACACACCCATTTTTTAAATTACCTCAAATTTACTTAAGTCCACAGTACAGACAAGGAAGCTGCTGGTGGAAAATTACCAGACATGGAGAGACCTCATTACAAAGTTTACACCTGTATTTATCATAATCACTTTGGATATCAATGCAAATTTTTCTAATATTCTGATAAAGGTAAATGTATGCACCCAGAAAAAAGCTTACAGAACCACCACCCTTACAGCTTAGTGGTTTGGAATCACCAGTACTTAGAGCCTTGTTTCCGTGTTAAGTAGGTGAATGAGTAAAACCACACGTAAACCTACTCTCTATAATCTAATATCCTATAATTTCTTTTAATCTGGTCCCAAGCCACCAAAGGAAACTGAAACACAGTTAAGTACCACAGGACAGGTTGCCTTCAGAAGATTAGGAATCTTGTTGGAGGTTTGCAGGAGCAGGCCATACAAGTAGCTGATGCAGAAGCTGATGATCTTGCCTTGAGATAAGACAGGGCTTAACCTTGCAGGAGGGGCAATGAGCAGAGAGGTTTACATCTATTGTATGGACTTTCTCTCAGTCTGAGTTGGAAGCCCTTGCTGTGTTCAGAAGGAAATCACCTGTGCTCATGAGTGGTTTTGGTTCCTGGGAACAGTTTTAACCATCAGTTGCACTAGAGAGATAGCATCCATGTTCCTGACCCTCTCACAAAGTCAGATGTGCACACTCCATTTAATTAACAAAAAGTACAGATTTAACTCCTGAACCTCTCTTTCTCACTTTCTCAAACTCTGGGGCATTTCCTGAAGTCATACAAATGGTTTCCTAACTGACACAAAGCTTACATCCCAAGGGAAAGCCCAAGTCCTCTCTCTCCTCTCTTTTAATTTCAAAGCCCAGCACTCCCTTGAGTCCCAGGTTGGTTTACACATATCAGGAGCAAAACTACTTGTGTCATCCTGAGAAGCAGCCTAAGAAGAAATGACTCAGCTTGGTGCTCCAGTGTGCCAACTCCTTCCTAGCTACAACTGCAAAAGACATGACCTAGTAGCTGAAAAGTGATTCTTCTAAACATTAGTAGCACTGCCATAAAAACAAACAAACAAAATGAACTACATCCCTAAAAACCAAACAACCAAACAAATGCAAAGATAAAAAAAACCCCAAGAGCTATACTTTTGTGTGTAGCTGTGTTACTTGAGGTGAGGCAGATCCTAACAACTAGAGACAAGGTAGGTAGCATTTCCAGTTCAATCCCAGTTTGCACAGGGTGAATGTGGGTAGATTTAGCTTCTCCATGCCTCATTTTGCATTTTGACAAACTTGCTCTGAGGTGTCATGCTGATAAACTCATTAACATAAGGAGAGATCTTTGTATTCCTTGGATAAAATGACTGGGGAAGTGGGAGCATGCCATTATTGTGTTTAGGTAATGAAGTAGAGTCCTCAGCTGGTGTCAATGGCAGGGATGAGCAGGTGTATGTAGAGCAATTTTTACATAAACTGGCTCTCAGAAGCCTGTAGAGTCAGATGCCATTGATCACTTCACTGTAATCGAGATGTGTATTTTAATTCATGTAGAATGAAATGCAGTTAGGAAACTCAATTTAAAAGGCTGGATCCTGAGTCTTTGCTGCAAGTGCAAAAGGAAAGCCAAGTGCCCGTAAAATGCAGCCCTGCACTTTGTTAGTGCTTCATGTTTCCTTAGCATCAGCAACAGTGAGTGAGCTGGGTTCTAAGGCCAAGTGAAGTGGCTGCCCAAGACTCACATTTCTAAACACACAGGAGATTTTGGATGGATCACATGAGCAGAAACCTGGCTGGTGAAACAACATCAAGTTGACCAAGTCATTGAAATGTTTCTGTGTTCAAGAGGTCCCTGAGACCTGTCACAGTCTCTCCCTGCCTGAGGGTCAGAGCTGCCCAAGCTCTTTTTGCAAAGCAGATCATGGAGGAGCCCATTACTTTAATCAAGCAAGATCTATTCTATATTGTTGCAGGCAAAGACTGATTGCGTTTTTACCCATTTCCTTCCTTAGAAGACCAAGGATTTTTATTCAAAGTGCTAAACCCTTCCTCAAATTAGCTGCTTTGGTGAGGAAAATACCCCATTTTTTTAGACACTCCAAGATTTTATGAATGTAGGCAAATTAAAGCACCTTAAAAATAAAGGCTACCAAGTCTAAGGGAAGTCTGGAGGGCAATCAAAAGTGCAACATGCTGAAAAGTTGTTTGTTGTGTTGGTTTTTCTCTTTCCCCTCAATCATTTTACTAGTTAATCTTCCTGGGAACAGACTGATATTTACTCATCCCATGAGAGAGTGGAATTGTCAAACAGCCAACTGATACTAAGGGATAAGGTTTAAGGAACTCTATTCATAGTCATCAAACATGAGGGAGCAACACAGTTCTTTGGTGATGCACATACTACATATTAGCTAAATTTCTCCAGGTTAAATAGGGAAATGTTCTGTATTGTCTGTGGGTAAACAAACTACAAACTCAGAGAATGATCCTCCAGGGAGTCCTGGGGAAAAAGTCTGTAGCCATCAAGGCTGTATGACGGCAAAAAAAATGATAATGTTCAATTAGAAAATAATGTATGGAAAGATTCAACCACCACATTTTCCATACCAGCTTCCCCTGACACTCTCATGGCTCCCAGATGGCTCCCAGCATTGTTTCATGCTGGTCTTTGCAGACTCACCAGCAAAGATCACCACCAACCTGGGCACCACCACTGCAATCTTCTCCAAGAAGAGAAAGTGCTGTAGCTTTTTCCATCTCCTTACAAGCCATGCTTTGCTTTCTTCTCATCTGATTGCCAGGTATGTTAAACTGCTGTTAAATCAAGGGTTTAGAAGGCACAAGATCTGAGTTCATTCTTCTGTGCTAACTCATGTGCAACTTTATGGAGAACCAATATACTTGTGTTTCTACTAGGAAATTGAACACCACTGGGATCATTATCCATTGTTCACCACCACCAACACACCACAAACCACATTCAAACCCTTACACTCTTCTAACTTCCAAAGTAAGATTTGAATATGTGTTCAAATTGTCTGTTGGGAATGGTGATCTGTGTGAGTGAAACATTTGAGAATTTGAGTTGAGAAAGAAATCAACCACAGGCCATTTAAACAGGCAATCCCATTTATACAGGCACCATGTCCCACTAGCTTGCCTCACTTTTTGTGATGCTTAGTCTATGGCTCTCTGCACTGCATCGATCAATGAACAATCACATCAGTTCTGTCCCTATGACACGGAGTTAAGATGCAATAATACATCATCTCACTGCAACAGAAATGATCACAGGTAGGAAAGATCAATGTGAGTATAATCTTATGAAGAGCTGTATTTTTCCAATATGCCTCTGATTTATTTTGTCCAGTAAGTCAACAAAGGCTACTTGCACTTTTGACCCCAACGACGCAAAGCGCTGATAATGCAGCCCTTTGGAAACAGATCCAAGATGAATGTACCTTGCAAGAGTACTTCACATCTCACTATTTCAGTGCATTCCATACCCCAGCCCAGGATCTATAGAGCCTTGTTCCAAAATGGTCCCAATGGCACTTAAGTGATGTGAACTGACATCTCAGAGATTGGACAGGCTCTAACATGCACAATGTGCTAACATGGATGAACACAGGTCTATTCATACTTAGGAAAAGGCAATGTCATGTCAGGTGACATGCTCCTGACTACTAATTGCATTACCTAGTTCTCCATCGAGTAAAGAAGGGGTTTAGATACTACAACAATGTATTTACAATCTGGAGCTGGATCCTACAGCATGGGTCAGTTAAGCCATGGTAATTCACCTTGCACTTACTGAAAAACTGAAGCAAAGTAATTTGTCATATTTTAGCCTGTAATTAGATGGGGTTGAGATTAGTCTTTTACTCTGGCCCCAGGCTAAGAGCTTGTATGCACATGGAAAACTCCACAGCTCAGCTAAGGTGTTGTGGCTTCAAACATGCTAATTTGGGCCTAAATCTGACCATAGCTCTTTTGAACTAGATCCAAGAAGAAACTGCAAGGTGTAGTTTCTGCCTAAGTGCTGTGAAATATAAAATGGGCCTTGCAATCATATGTTTCTTAACTTACCAAGATTTATCCTACTTATTACCGCTTCATTGCCTTCCATAGAATTATTTGCAATTCACTACAGCATATGTCAGAGAAAAATCAGGAGCACTATTTCCCCTGATAGTTCTCAGCTACTAATTCATTGGTATTAGACTCAGAAAGGCAAGAGACAGAGAAAATCACCCCTCTGTGAAAAATAATCCACTTGAGGATACCTGTATTTCATAATCATATTGTTTTTGTAAATGAACCTCCAGTAAATCAAGGTAAAGCATCCATCTAAGTGGTGAATGTAGTTCCTCCTGAGAAACAGAGGTCTGTGCAAAGCCTGTGACTACTCTGACAACTCAGTCTTATTGCTACTCTTATTGCATGAATATATTTTTGCTCTTCTTCCATATGTCTTTGCTGAAGTTGACGAATATTTTTGGACATGTGTATATGGCTGTGTGAAGAGAGGCCAGTCCAACCCAGTGGATGGGAGCCAGCTCTAGTCCAGAATTATGCTTCAGTTAATGTGTCCTGCTGATCTGCTGACAGCAAGGAGGAAATAAACAAGAGGTGACAAAGAGAAGACCCACAGAGCAAGGAGGCCTTGGAGAAGGACTTCAACCTCTGAGACTGGTTACACACGCATGGAGAACTGAGCCTGTCCTCAAGCCACGAAAAATACCTGGACAGAGCTTGTCTGTTCCTACACATTCAGGTTTGTCCGGTGCTGTCAGATTGGCTGACAACAGATGAGGGTGAAGAAGCCACACGTCAAGTGTTTGTGCAGAAAGAGCAGCACAAGGCTTTTCCACAGCACAGCCGTGGAGATCCAGCTATCTGAGGCATGGAGCTCACCACCAGCCCTCCAGGCTGGTACCACCAAAGGCAAACAGGATGTGCAATGTCTCCTCAAATGTTTGACTGCTTCTTAAGTAGCCCTGTGCTCACCATCAGTCCCAAGAATCACTTCAGCAGCTCCCAAGAGGGCTGACCCGTGGACAGAAGCTGTAGTGCTTCAGCTAGGAGGGAGCACAGATAACCATTCCAAATGTGCATTGCAGCAAGGGCTATACCATGGCAAGTTGCTTAAGCCAGGATGTATGTGCAAGCTGACATCAATGACGAACAAGAAGCTGAACACTGGAGAAAGCCCACTCAGAGCCAAAGCAGTTTAATGGATCCTGGGAAATGTCTCACTGTCACTGAAAGCAGGATAAGCTCTGCACACACAAATCAGGACAAGCTTCCCTTGGGAGACAGAGGGAACAGCACACTGACAAACACAAAGTCCACAATGCAATCAACAGCTGCCTTTCCCTGTTCAAACACACACTAATACTCAGATCCTCAGGCAGGAGGGTGGACATAAAGCCCACACCAAACTCTGCAGTACTGTGGGGAATCCAACATAGGGGCACAGTTGGGTTGTAACCATGTTAATTTCACACAGGAAAGTAAAATAACTAAGTGTGGCTGCCAAAACTGTATAATTGCAGATTTGGCTCATGAAACCACACCATGGTTTCACCATCTTTCCCTTAACACCCTTGACATCACTGCAGGTTGTGCGGATTAAATCCACTCTCTCCACTCCACAGCTGTATTCAGGGATTAATTTCACACCACCATGGCATGGTAGACAGAAAAGGGTTACTAACACTAAGCACAGTGTGGTGAAACTTGGCATTGTCCTTCCCAAGTCCTTATCTTTGTTTCATCTACCGCAGGCAACCAGCTCTACCTCATGGTGATGACAACATCACACTGAAGCAAGGAGCTGTCATTACAGCCTTCTGTCATGGTCACTGCTTGTCCCATCACACAAAGTGGAGCCTGCATGAACATCAACAAGTGCTTGGAACAGGTTTTCCCTGCACAGCTTGGCTTTCACACAGCTGTGGAGAATGAATTTCTGTGGTCCCTTGTAAGGAAGCAGTGTTCTTCCAAAACAAACAAAAACCTCAAACCAAATGAAACCAAAAAGATGGTTTTCCCCCCTAAATAAACCCCAAACTGGAAACTTGCATTGTCATAAAAGAAGTGCTGACTGGTTCCCAAGAAGGTAACAAAAATGTTTACCCTCTGCTAAAGCAAATCATTTTGATCATAGAGAAATACAGCACAGCATGAACTTGTTCTCAAGGTCAGAGCCTTCCCTCCAGCATATTCCTGCTCAGGGCAGGCACAGCATTGCCTTAGACTCCTCCAGATTTTCCTGATGGGACCCTAATATTTCAATTATCTGAATGTAATGCAAAGGCAAGCACTTCCCCACAGTGGTGTCTGGCATGGTAAACAAAGCAGCCACTGAGCTGATGGGCACAGTCCTGCGGAACACAGCCCCACCTCCAGAGCAGGGATATCCCCTGGCAGCTCCCCACACCAGCTACACCCCAGCTCTCCTGGCCACATGGGAATATTGGATTCAGCTTTCCAGCTTGCAGATGGCACCCTTGGAGCAGGCTGCAAGGGACTTGTGGGGACTCTCAGTGCCATGTTCCATTCATCCCGAGTACAGCCCCGACGCCGCTCTGCATCGGCACGGGTGCCACTGCTGGTCACGGCGAGCAGTTGGAGGCAGCACGCATTGTAAAGGCTGTCAGCACTGCAACCAGTTCCAGGGACACTCTTTTTGATTTACATTTTCTACATCTTTTCTGAGAAACCTCAATTGTCTATTTAATCCCTTAGCACTGGGGCAAAAGCATTCAGCTGTGCAACCCAGTACAGCAGGCGCAAATTTGATACCCATTGAAACTGAGAATTTACCAGGCATAAAAACCCATATGGGGACAATATAATCTTTGGTGTAATTCCATTTCATTTTCATGTACCAGTGATGAATCTGACTCAGCAATCAGTATTTCCATCTCACACCAGCTTCCCACATCCCTCTAGTGTGTTCAGTAGAAGCGAGTCCATCATGCATTTATATGTGTGTGAGAGGAATTAGGTTTACTCTGCTGTTGTTCTCTGATGTTCCCCTGCATGCTCTGGTCACAAGCAGGGGCCACAGCTTTACTGTCTCTGTACATAAGTTTTCCATACCAAATAGATCTCTTTTCAACCACATCATTTTCAACTCTGCTTACTTTCAGAGTGTGATGGGAGCAGGGTTGGGAGTAGGCATACAAGACAATGACATGAAACACTATGCTGCAGCAAGATTCAGTTAGGGCAACCTTGGTGCCTGAGTCGAGCACTGCTCTCTTCAAAGGGCAGAGATGTGCTTCAAAAGACTGTCACACAGAAAGTCCAAAGGTGACAACATGGGCCTGATGGTTTGTAATATACTTACCAGTGGGTGCAGCTGAACATGTGTGTCTCTTGTGAAGTTTTATTGTCCAGATAACAAATTACACATCAGGATGTATGAAAGTCACAAGCATTATACCCTGACTTTATAGGCCTGGCACTAATGTATGCATTTGGATTTAAAGCACTTTCTTGCAAGTTAAAACCCAGCTCTACTAAGAATTGGTGTAATTCAATACTTCCTTTGAAAAACCTCCCATAGGAAGATTAGAACAATCTTAGTGATTACAGTCTATCTGGGGTCCACAGATGCCACTAATCTATGGAAATTGTGAACTCAAAGGATTTATGTCTAAATGTGATTTAAAAACCACTACCAAATCTCCATCATGGTGGTTTTTTTTTTAATGATTTCTTATTTCTGCTCTCTCTCCATTCTTTCCCCCTGCCCTCAGACTGGATTTCTGTACGTGGCTGCAATGTGTGTCTGGAGGACAAACAGGCACAAGCTGAACAAGCGGCTGCCTCCTCTGTGGCCCATGGTGTGTGTGCACCATCCTCTGCAGCAGTAGCAGCAATTGCCCTGATGAAGGCTGGACCCTGGAGCCTGTCTGCAGCCCTCACCCTGATGAGAGGCAGCTGTGGATGGATTTTGGTTTATTCTGTGTAAGGAACTATCACGGACTCCCACGTGAATGGGAATGTAAAGAGAAGTCACAAATCAAACCTGAACCGTGCAGGCCACTTAGGCAAATGCTATTTGGGCCATATGTTTTGCAGGTTCATTTCACTGGAATAGTAAATTGGTCTGAAATTAGAGCCAGATTTTAGAAGGCAGCACTGAAGATATGTCCCTTCAGCATGCATGCACGTGAACTCAAATAAAGGGACAGATCACTCCAAACGTGCAAAGAGGCTGGGTAAATGGACATGTAAATGCAGGTCACGGGGATGGGTATATCCTGCAGGCTTTGTGTTTGGTGTGCTCATTTACAGCCCTTCCAGGTGACTCCTCAGGGTCCATCTCCAGAACTCTGACTTTGGCACCACTTCTTCTTTCTCTGTATGGACATAATTTTTACTTCCCAACATTGGATACTCCACACACAGACCCTTACATACTTCGGTGGGCATACATCCACAAATCGTTAGTACAAACTTTTAAATTACAGGGCTTTCAAACTACAACAATGACCTTGTCTTCCCAGCCTGTGCAAATAAACTATTACAGATTACGGTCCTGAGTTTTTGTCAAGTCTAAACAAACATGTAGAGCACCAGAACTCTGCAGTATTGCATTACCATGACAGCCAGCTCCCGGCAGCTCCCCAAGACAGAGCAACAAACTCATGGGATTCCTTGCCCACCAGCTCCCCTCTTACCAGCTCAGAAGAAGCAGATCCAGCAGGTCCTTAATCCAAACCAGGGTTTTTGTTTTACAGCTCTGTAATAAGGAGGTTTTGCTTACCCCAAACCTGGCTTCAATTTTATCTCATTTCCATAAATAGCACTAGGAACCTTTGGCAATGTTTTGCCACATTTTTCCAGTGGAGGACAGGCAAAGACTCAAGGCCAGTGCTATATAAGGGTATCTGAACAGTGTTTCTTCTGCCTCTTTGCACCTAAGAACCTTTCAAGCCTCCTGCCCTAATGCTTTGTCCTCTTCTGCTTTTCAGTCCATATTTTCGAACTGTCATTCCCATGTGTTTCACCTCATGTCCTCTGAGTTTCCATCTCCGTTTTGTCGCTTAATCATGTGGGCCTCTGTAACCTCTCATTTGCTTATGGTAAATCTGGCATCTTCAGTAAATCCAGACTGTTTCACTCAGGGGGCACATTCGCAGGTAAATCTCCTTACAGGCAGCCACCTCTGACTCAACAGTACATTTAATCCTGCAGCTGTCAAACAGAAGGTGATAAATCATCTACCTCTGATCAAATAAATCCTGACTCTTTTCATTCACCCATTAAACTTCTCCCACATTACTGAGGATGGAGTGTTGGATTGGGTTCTGATAGCTATGGACTGAACTTTTCAACTTAAAAATCGTCTCTCTCATCAGCAACCTCTAAACACCGTTTGCTTAATCTGTGCTGCATCCTGTCCTGAAGAAAGTGAGATTTGCTTTGTTTGGTTTCTCTGCGGTTTTTGGACAGTGTTTTGTGAGGGTTTTTAAATGGTTTTGAGGTTCTGGGTTGGGTTTTGAGGTTCTTGTTTTTGTTGTTTTCATATGCTTGGAAGAAGGAAAAGAATCCTAAAAGGCATTCTTGGATCAAAATCCTGCCACAGAGCTAGGAAAGGGTTAAAAGCAGCCTGTCTACATCTCAGGGAGGGAAAAAGGAGGCTTCTCTGCCGGGCAGCCCCTGCCTCCACACAAAGCCCCATTGAGCCGGGGCAGGATGGGGCAGGAGGGGTGTGCAGAGCAGTTGTAACTCCACAAGCCCCTTCTTTTCACTGCAAAGACCCAGCAAGCCCCATTGGCAGCTCCCGCCGAGTTCGCAGGCTCTGCCAGCCAACTGCTCCCTGTTTGTTCCTTTTTCTTAAAACAACAAGGCACACAGGGAAAATAAATACAAAAAGCCCCCAGTACGTGCGTACATTAAGCTGCAAGAGCTGCTGCTCCAGTCCAAGGATTTTAAAAACCTATGGTTCCTTCTACCACACTAATTTGGCTGTGTTGCACCTGCAAAGTATTTTTCACTCCACCATCTTTCTTAAACACAGATGTACATGCTGAGCCAGAAGCCTTCAGAAGTGCTCTGTGTAGATTTAACTCTTTCCCTCTGGCCTCCAGCGATTTCAATAAGATCAGTCATGCCAAGGCTGAATGCTTTGAAAACCTCAGCTCTCAGGTGCAGGGACCATGTGCTCCAATTTGTGTGCCTAAATTTCAGCTACCTATATCTACTTCTTGACTTCCAAATATAGGCTGAACTATACAGCCCATAAGTTTTGATTTCAGTAAGGCTGTTCAGTACCTATAAAAGAATCAGGCCACTTGTTTTGAAGTGCTCAGACATGGATTTAGGCCCCAGATGCTCAAAAACTACAGCTTAAATTTAGACATCTGCATCTGTACCACTGGCAAAGAGTTTTTATTTTTGGAAGCACTGAGGCCCGGCAGCTCCCATTAATTTCAGTAAGAGCTGCTGGGAGCAGAGAGTCTTGGAAAACTTTTCTAGGGAAGCTGTGCTAACATTAGACTCTTGTTTTCAAAAGCGTTGGCTTGAAAAGAAATGACACACAATCAGGAGGAAGGAAAATGTTTGTTTAGCCTTCCTATTTAATAAAGCCGTTCCATGAGCAATGGTTCTGGTAAACTCCAGTTTCTGGAGGAATGGTGCCCAGTGTCCTCAAAATCCCACTACCAAAAAGCAGTCTGCACAATTCCCTCTAATACTGCCAGCCTCTTTAGTGGGACAAACTCCCGTGGCCAGATCCTGGCGGCTGGCTGTGCAGTTGGCTGCTGCCACTGAAAACTGAGTGACAGCTGCCTTTCCTCCAATGCCAGCTTAATTTCTTCCTCTTTCTTCTAACCAGATGAATTTTCATAGAAACTGCAGGAACTTATCTGTTGCAGACCTTTAACCTTCTATCAAATTTGGTTGAAAAATTGCCCAGAACTTATTACAGACAAGAAACACAATTGGATGAGATTTGTTTCCTTAGGAACGTAAACGAAAAGGAAAATTTAATCAGATACTTGTGGATATCTGAAAAATTCAGGCTAGCAAAATGAGTTATAGACAATGAAAAAAAAAATCTACAAAAGACAGAGCCAAAAATGTTTATAAGGCTGTGAGACCTGATGGCAATTAGAAGTCTAAATGCAGGCACAAACCAGAAGAAAAGGCACAGAATAGACAATATGTGGCATTTTATTCCATTTAAACCTGTCCCTGTGTGAGACAGGTGAAGGTGGTGGTGTTTGTGGTTCCTCTAGGTGGAAACCACGTGGCTCACATGAAGTGTACAATTCAAGAAAGTATCACATGCAGGTAAATCTCTGAACAACATGCAGAAATAGCTACAAAAGCAGCTTGAGGATCCCTGCCTTGGGTGCCACAGCAGTCGTGAAGTGCGTGGTGCCTGGGGAAGAAACAGCCTAACAGGAGTCTTTGTAGATGGCATTTGCAATGCTTTTAAAACAGTTATAAATACAGCCCCAAAAGCCATAACTTCCATCTGTGTTCACAGCTGAAGGAGACACCAGTAACTCCCCTTCCGTGAGATAGGAGAAGATGTCACAGAAGAACACTGTGATTTTCTAGAAAGCAATGAAATGAGGAAGAGAAATACATGGCAGGAGTAGTTCAAGTATTTTTAAAAAATGATGCTTGGGAAATGAAGCCTGTCAGGGTAGTGGAACTTCATTGAAAAATATAGGAAATGCCCATCTCAAGAAAAAAGGAAGAGCTGTGAGGCTAAATCCATGGCCTTGTATTGCTCTTTAAACTGTGACAACTCTGGATGTAGTCTCCAGGACCAGCAAGTTGCAATATGGGAGAAATTTCACTCTCCTTCCCCTTTTATCTTTCACATAAGAAGAAATTGGTTGTAAATTTTTGCTACTACATCTTTGTAACAAGACACAAACATAAGTTGTATATGCCAGACATAATGGCTCAGCTGCCTTTGCTGGCAGGAAATATCATTAACCCCTTTGGCTGCAGATAGTGATGCAGTAGGCAGGTTAACACAGATGAGGGAATGGCAGTGCTGAGAGGGTGGCAGATGAGAGGGACACAAGGCAAGTCCTGGGATGGGCTGGAATAACATGCAGGGTTTTAATCAACTTCCCACGTGACCCTTCCAATCACTTTTCTACAAGAATTGTGAAGGAAATTCACCAAAGGACACATTTTCACAAATCTTGCAGCATTTCCTTTTGACAGCTGTCAAATGCAATACCTCCAAAGCACACAGTGTGGCTGCTGGGGATGGGTGTCCCAGGTGTCCTGGCTGAGAGGTGTCATGCCTGCTGTTACAGGGAGGCTGCTGGGGCTTCCCTCATTTCTGCCCACCTGCTCACTGCATTGGAGAGAGAAGCTGGGAAAGCTTGTGGACAGCTTCCCAAGCTTTAAGGCTCCCTGAAATCTTTCATTCTGCCCAACAAAATGGAAGGATGCAGCAAAAGGCAGCCTTGGGGCTCCCAGTGGCCAAGGCTCTGTAGTCAGGCAAGAAGCACCCCATCTGCAGGAAGCCAGCAAATCCATCACCAGTGAAGCACTGACACCTTTGCTATTCTTCTCCCATGTTTCTGATCAATCAATCTAGTGCTAAATCTGTCAATAAGCCTACAGGAGACCTCTAGTCTCCAGTTTCAGTAGCTAGACACATTTTGTTTCCTTTCCAGGTTTTAGGTTAGCAAATTTCACATGAAACCTGTCAAGAACATATTTTTTCCCCATCTTCTCTCAGGGCAGTGAGGTGGTAGGAACATGACTCTGAGGGAGTCCTGCCTCACACAGTTTTCCTATCTGCCTGCATGTGTTCAGTTTCGTGGCAACTTAGAAGAAGCTTTGGCCAGTCTCATGTCACTATAACTGAGAGCTGTTCAAAGAAGGCAACTGAAGGAACAGACAACATGAAAATTTTCAACTATGGCAACGGACTAAGATTCTGAAATGGGTGCTGAAATACTGTGACATGAAAAAAGGGCTACACAGCAGTAAAATATGACAGTAAATTCGGAATGTGAACCCAAGATTTTGTCTTATTCAGGTTTTGTACACTGTCCTCAGAAATGTATAGCACAGGGTTAACCAAAAGTACCGAAATACAGACCAATCCTTTCTCTTACGGGGGGCCTGCACCCTGCCATCCTGATTTATTTCTTATTCATAGGGTGAAAAACACCCATTGGTTTGAGAAGATGTTTCAGATCAAAGACTGAAGCATTTGTGCCTAGATTTTCAGTCCACGTATTTTATACACTTCTGAGTGCGAACAACAATGCTGTGACTCTGTCGGGATACACGCATTTAAACCAGCATCAAAACTCCTTTATGAGCAGGATTTAAAATGTTGAATGCATTAGAGAAGAGAAACGTTTGCACTGTGTTTCTTATTGTTGGTTGCTTTTCTGTAAGTGCTTTCAACACCACCAAATTAGTCCAGAAGTGGTTAAAAGCAGCTAAAGGCAGCTTTGGAGGACTCAGTGTCAGCTGGCATTCTAATGAGAATTAGACAATCGGAAATAGACAGCTCTGAGGCCAAACAATTAGCCAGACAATTAAAAGGCTCTACTGTACAGGGTTTTATGTGGGATAGGATAATGCAGCTGCAATATTTGTGCTAATAAGCTAGACGGATAAGAATGAAGTTAATTTCCCTTCTCAGCAGCTAAATGAACAGATTGCTCCATTTTAGCCTAGCCCAAAAGGACACGATTTTTCCCTGATTGGAGAAAAAGGATAAGAGAAATAAATAAAAATGTTCTATCCAGTCTCTGTCTGGATAGCCAGAGTTTGCAGTGGTCCAGCAGCAAAACCGCCCTGGTCTTGTCTATCTTCTGTCATCTGCAAATGCCACTTTCACCTGGGTCACATCTGGCTCTACCCTAGAGCAGGATTTTTCTGGAAATTCTGATTTTTTTTTCCATATGTACAAGATAAGATTAAACACATCCATTTTGACATTTTTGATAATATTTTACTCAATACAGATGAGAGGTATGACAATTTAATGTGAGAAATGAAAACAGGAAAGATTATAAACACAAGCTGTCACTACCCCAAAATATGCACGTACGTTTTTTATATTTGAGAAATTGCAGTGTACTAGCACCCCATGGGGTGCAGAGAATGAGCCTCCCTATGGAAAAACTCCCTTCATGGTGGTACCCCCCTGTGAAGGCTGTACACTGAACTATGGAAATGTCACATGTGGGAGGCCAGAGTGATGCAGAAACATGCCTGACTCCATAAGGCTTAGCTTTCCCTATATTCTAAAATCCTGTACCTTTCTAAACACATAGCATACCAATGACATGCCAAGAGTGCCAAAGATCCAAATCATTATCCATCCAGTTTTGCATGGTGCTAGCTCAGCTACTGCAGCAGCATCTCACACTGGTATCTCCTTCAAGGCAAAACCCTCTGAACTTTTTCTACCTGGGCTATGCAGAACTGTACCCAAACCCCAAGGCCCAAAGCAGATGATACCAGCTTGGTGCAATGGGACATGGTCCATTCCCCTGGATATTATCCTGGGCAGCTGGCTCCAGGTGCTCTGCTTGAGCAGGAGGGTTGGACCAGGTGACCTCCAGAGATCCCTGCTGACCTCAGCTACTCTGTGATTATGTGGCTCTGTGGTGTGCCATGGTGTAAAACATCCCTGAGACTTCCACCACTTTCTCCTGCACTGGAAGGGTCACATGTGGGAAGGAGTGCTGGGAGTTTGTGGAGATGTGTCTAGGATCCTCTCTGAAAGCACAGACACAGACAAGACCATTGAGGTTTCTGGAGATCCCTGTCCTTCAGTCAGTGCAGGCTGCTGCCAGAGCCTGCTGTCCCACTTTGCATTAGATTACTGGCTTCTGAGGTGGACCAGCAGTCCCATGTTGCTATTTAGCAGAAAGCATCCCCAAAACAGTGAAAATGAGCTATTTTGGTTTGGTGGCTCCTTGCAGTTACAAAAGGCCAGAAGCAAGTGTCATGCACAGGATAATTGATTCCCCAGGAAAACCAGCCACTTGGATCACAAGCCACAGGTCCATTTTACAGTGGTCACACTGTTGTTTTTCTGCTGTGACAGCAGTGGTTTTGTATCTTTGAGGCTTACCGCATTTGCACAAGATAGATCAGACGTAGTCAGCTTTCCACACTGCCCCTCTCTCCTCCCTCTTCCCTCAAAAAGCCATCTATCTGAAAGGACACGTGACAGTATGACACACTCAGAGGCAAATGCATTTACAATGCATTGGCATGGCTCAGTTCAGTCTGTAATTACCACACTATGGCTTCAGCCAAGCCATTTCTCCAATAACGCCCAGATGTACCAATTACTGCTCCTCTATAATGAAAATAGATGGGAAACAGGTGACGAGCCCTGTTTGTAGCAGAGGGAGGGAAAGAAAGTTTTTGCTAATGAAAAAATGGCTCTGGTAAGAATCCTGTATCAGAAGAAGCTGAAGCATGGTGAAGCTGCCCTAAAGTCTTTCCTCTCTGCAGATCTGACATGGAAGATCACAGAGCTAGCTATCACTTTAATACAGGCATCTCCATTCTCAACCAAAATCTCTTTTTGGCTGCTGGAAACTGGAAGCATGTGTTTGAGGCTGTGCTCCCATCTTGCCACACCTGGCACCATGAACTCTGGCCAAGTTCTGCTCTACCAAGCGCCTCACTTTCCAGACTGACCCTGAGCAAGAGGCCCCTTTGGAGGGTCAGGTGTGCATTGGAGTCCTTAGCCCTTCCCTACTCTGATTTAAATGATCCTTTTTGTATGACTGCTCCCTGGTTCTTGCTCTTTTAGTGAGCAGGCACACATGGAGTCAAGGATCTCCACATTGCAAAGATCACTGACCAGTAAAAGCTGCAGAGCCTCAGTTGCCTCTTGCCTGAGCAACGTGACACCAGAGACCAGGGCAGGGATGTAAGATGCAAACAACATCCCTCAGGATGACTGGAAATGGCATTTTTGACCAAAAAGTCTTTCCAAATAACCTCTGTATCACAACATTCTAGGTAAGCAGTCTTGTCCAAAAATTCCAGAACATATCAAAGCTCCTGGAAAACAGGCAGCGGCTTCCTCCACTTGAGATTGTTCTGCATTTGCAAGCAGCAATAGGGGAAGTTTTGCCAGGCTGTTGTGCAGAACACTTGTATTGATACTAGCACTGCTGCCTACGAACCACAGCACTGGAAAAAGAGTAGTTGCACACAGCTTCATCAAAGGGCTTCAAGGATGCATTTGCTCTGTCTGGGATATACAACTGAAAGCTACTTAATTCTAATTTTGTTCTTCATGTATATAACACCCTCCTTAATCACAGTGAGGTACAGTGATGTAGCGCTGGTGGAGAGGCAAACAGACTTACACTAGTCTGTAAAAGAACAAATTCTTTAGAACCATAAACAACAGCCCTTGCCTCCCAGCAAAGAGTGAGGGCTTTTTCTGCTATGACTTCATTAAGATTACAAATGATGCTGTAGCACTTTTACTAGTATGTGGGGAAGTGTCAATCACATATGACTAATAGACAGTTGTTAATCAGTTACATGATTAACATGTTAGTGCTTCCCCCCACACTGATTCAGTCACATTTGTCAACTTGCTTTTGTTTATTTTATTTTAAGCAGCTTTAGCAACAAGATGTGCAAAGCAGCACAGTTATCTGAAGGACTGAATCACAAGTCCTCTGTGAGCATCGCTGAAGGATTACACTGGAGATGTGGGTGCAGAGCTCAGGCAATCACCAGTGGTTTCTAGATGGGTTTTGACATACTGCCCGTAACCAGCTGAGACCCAAGTCCTCCTGAAATCATTGGAAGGTCCTGCACAGCTACAGTTTCACCCAGTAAGATGCAGGAATGTCTGTTACTCCAGGGTATTTACTACAATGAGGGCCAAGCTGCCCAGCTTTTGTTTTCTATTGAATTTAGCTATGATTTTCTAGGTTTCCCCATTGTGTGGCTTTGGCTTCTGAGCCCATCTGCTACACTTCAGGGTATGTTTTCATTGTGGTGCGTGGGCTCTTGGCTCATTAACATGGTGTTAATGGAGTATGGCAGCTAGAGCCTTCCTCCACTCACTGATAAGATGCTCCTTCCGGAAGGAGGTTTGCTCACAGCAGATTCAGCAGCTGAAGCATTTATCTGCCATGGAGTGTTAATAACTGTCGGGTTATAATTACCAAATCTCAATATTTACAGAAAACCAGCCTCTCCATTGTGCAGTTAATAGCACAATCCTGAATGTACAAAATGACAATTTGCTATGAATGAGGAGCTGCTTGCTAAAATTCAAAAGCAATTAAACTGTAAGCAGTAGCTGACATTTAACAATTGTACTGTTTGCCAAGGAGTCACCACTCACTGGGCGTAATTCTGGCAGTGAAGATGTTTTATGGGACAGAAGGACCTGGGGACCCTCCTCCCCAGCTACACCACAGAGAGGATTAGCGCATGCTGTGCCTCTGCTGGGAGACTGGAAAACTCAAACCATTCTCAAACCTCTAGCTATAAAGAAGAAATTTTTTATGATGAGAGTAGTGAAACATTGGCACAGGTTCCCCAGAGCTCTGCATGCCCATCCCTGGAAACCTTCAAGGCCATGTTGGACAGGGCTCTGAGCAACCTGGTCAAGTGAAAGATGTCCCCACTTTTTGCCATCGGTTTGGTACTATATGACCATCAAAGGTCCCTTCCAACCAAAATAATTCTATGCTTCTATGATTTGAGTGGCTTCAAACAGCTGGCTGGCAGCAGATCCCACCACACCTTCTTTAGCTCTTCTGATGTGGGATCAGGTTGTATGCTGAGAGATGAGACAGCTCCTCTGTTTTCTGCTGCTGGAAGAGGGGAAAGGTAATTTAGTTTCCCTGTCTTTATTCTTTAGCTCAACTGGTTTAGTGTGTAAATCCAGAAATGGGTGTTGTGTCTTCTCTGCATGAGTAAGGGACCTGGTCCTCCCCATATGATCTGCTTTCTCCTATCCGTAATTATGCTGCACATTGAATTAGACAGAAGCTGGGAAATATTTTTTTAAATTATTATTATTATTATTATTATTATTATTATTATTATTATTATTATTACTTTCCACTACTTGGGCAGTGGAAAAATCTACTTTTGTTAATACTCAAAGAAATGAAAAGATCTATTCAGCTTGGGTTAAACAGAAAAATATACATTCAACTTAAATTAAAATTCAGAAGTTGAATTTAGTTTCTCTCGAATGATTTTTCTCTCTTACCGTACTCTATTATTACAAAGCTGAAACAAACTGCAAAACAAAACTTTGTTTCCCAGCTAAAAAAAAACTCAACAAAACAGTTATTTAAAAAATGTCAAGATATGTCAAGTTCTGCCGTCACTAAAACCACTTGCTAAATTTCACAAGTATTGTTAAGAAGTTTTGGTTGATCAAAACACCTTTTTTTCAGCAAAGAAAATCTGTGCTGTGTAATTTCTTCCCAAGCTCCAGAAAGCAGCCTTTATCCACACTGTCCCAGAGCACCCTGGAAGTCATGACTGCAGGGCTTCCCCCAATACATTGAGGTATAATGAGAAAGTCATCCGCAGAAACTGTACAGAGGATTAAATGGGGCAGAGAAAGCCTGCCTGGTAATCACAGCAGATCCGTGGATATTGTGCTTACCAGCCAAGGACTGAGGCCGGCACAGGACACACTCGGTGCAGGAGGAGGCCCTGAGCCAGCCAGCAGCCAAGCCGTGCTGACTGCAGCCCTGCAGGGGAGGGAACCTGGCAGAGGCTGCTCTGTGTCCTCACCCCTCCTCCCAGAGCCTGGCCAAGGGGGATGGAGGGCAGCTGGTGTCTGTGCATGGGGCACATCTCGGTTATTATATCTCAGCTTCAGCCAGGTCCTGTGTTTGCCCTGAGAAATGTAAATTCATTTTGTGACCCTAAGCCTTAGGCAGCTTTTGCAACCCCTCTTTTCCATTTTCCCTGCTCTCCTACAGCCCAGTGCTGTGTCCCAGAAGTACATCCCAGCATCTGACCCTTTCTGACAAGGAGTGGTGTAAGGATAAGCAGTTCCTGGGCCTACTCTAATTTTTTGGATAGAAAAAAATCCACTTTTGCTAATACTCATTACAGCTAGGGATAAAGTTCTCTATCTCTCAGCACATTTGGTAACTATTTACTTAACTAAATGGTGAAAAAGAGAGGCCTCAATTCTCCAGAGTTGCCTCCCTCAGCTTGTTTATCACTGTGTTGCAATGGTTCGGTGGTTGTGAAATCTTGAGCTGAAAACTCAAAAGGAAATTTCTAGTGACAAGCTTTCCTTGAGGCTGTAAACAAACAGAATTCATTAGGAGGATGGGAGAGAAGCAGGAAACATCAAAATTACACTTGCAATGTGCATACACATACACACACACTCACCAGCTTGATCTAATGCTCCTGCAATAGGTAGGAAGCTGAGTTTTCTCTGACTGCTGTGCAAGTGGGATTGTGTTTTCAGGCAGCCTATTTCATCTGCCATGCCCTGAGAGTGCTTTACCCTTTCTACACCTGCTCGTGCATACTCCAAAGCTTGGCTCTCCAAGAGCTCTCAGGCGTTTGCTTGCTTAAAAGAAAAAGAATGAATAATGTTTTAAAAAGAAGCTTCTGAGCCAAATGTACTAATGGCTTTTTACCTGTAGCACCAAGAACTTGTATATCCTGGCTTCATGTTAAAAAGCTTGCTGATTAAACCATAATATTATGTTTTGATCTAGCCTACAGCTGAATGAATTACTGGCAGGAAACACAGCTCATGAATTCAATCAAAAATCCTTTCATTTGTCACAGCCGCTTCCTGTCCGTCTTTTAAACATCTGCTTCTCTTGTTCACGACAGAAAAAGTCTTTGTTAAAATAATAAGCATTTACCGATCCTTCTCTCGAATAAAGTGCACAGCTCCTCAATGAAACACGCTTTCCTCCCTGCTCCAAGTTTATTTTATATATCTTTAATAGCTTCCTCATCCCCCTCTCTTTCTTTCTGCTTGGAAATTCTGGAAAATCTCAAGCTGACAAAAGATGGCACTTCCAAAGCGTGAGCTCAAGCTGCCCCTGGCCTTTCTGCCAACGGGATACAGAGTTTGGGATGCTTTGCTGCAACCCGTGCCAAGAACCTCTCCAGCTCCTTAAATGGAAGCTACTTCCTCCCTGAGAAGGACAAGCAGCCATCTAGTGTCCCAGGGAGAGGTGTGCCTCCAAGGCGCTTGCTGTCTCCAGCATGTGAAGCTGCAGCTGGGAGGAGCATACACTCCTGGAAAGTGTCACCAGTCCCTTCTCATCAGCACCTGAGTACCACAGTTCCTCCTGCCCAGAGGGTCAGGCTAGAAGAGAAACACAGAGCAACTCCTTCCTTAATTTTCCATTTCCAGTCATTGCAGTGACTGCTTGGACCATGGCTCTTTAGTGAGCTATTTGTGCAAGTGATAGTATCAGTTGTGCAGCCCCCTCCTTAAATGTCTCAAAAATCCACAATCTACACACTGGGGTTTATGTGCATGTTTGGCACTATCAGCAGCTCCACATTTCCTTGCAAGCATCTACAAGGAGGAACACTAGTCTTCCAGATAAGTTTTAAATCCCTACTTTGATGCAAACCTCTTTCTGTGCTAATTAGTTCTTAATAATTAATTACCTACTTCCTGCAGCACTTCTGAAAGTACTCTGGGTGTTCACTTGTACATTCACTTGTAAACTTTATGATCCATTGACCAGCACCAAAATGAAGCTAAATGTGTGGTAAAGCCTAAGAGTTGTCTAACAAACCTTAATAGCAGCCAGGAAACCTGTCAGTGCAGGCATCAGGCTAGAAAGTTTAGGGTTGGAGAAGAGGCAGCAGTTTTTTCTCTATTAGAAAAAACCAGAATCTACAAGGGTCAGCCTGCAAGATGGCTCACCCCATGTGCCAACCCTGTGCCACTTCCTAAAACTATCCAAGGAAGGAAGCCCCGAGTGACTGCAGTGGTGAGAGCAGGGACAGAGGGCTGTCTATGGGAAGTGGAATTAAAGTGCTCTTCCCCATTCTCAGGAGCTGGAAAACCCAAGCCAGTCCAATCAACATATTTTTGTTGTTTTTTGCATCATGTGAACTTTCAAAATGTGAGAGATGACTGAAAGCTAAGATCATATGTGAAATAAGCTGATGACAGCCAGGAGCAGAAAATTATTAGGGAGACTTGCATGATGCTTTTCCAATGCTCAAATGACTATTTTTTAAATTTCAATTTTCTCACTGGATTCTTCTTCAAAAAAAAAAAATTTTCAATGAAATCCTTCTGAAGCATAGGTTACTTTTCTTGCAAGAGAATCTCACTTTCACTCTGATTCTTTACAACTCATCTCATGATCTGAATAAAAGTGGTATAAATGTTATGACAAATTTAAGAATTTTAGTCATGAGTCAGCCCAAAGATCAATCTGTCTCAATGTCCTATCTCCATCTTGGACTGACAGAAGGTACATGGGGAAGAGGATGGGAATGAGGTAAGCACATAGGAATAAATCCTTTGTAATTTCCATCCATTGCCAGATGTTTCTAGTTTAGGGATCTCCTGAGACAGAGCTGGGGTGTTTACACATCATGGCTGTCAATTTTTTTCTTCTTCCTGAGATACATTTAATTGCTTTTTACCTTGCAAATTGTTAGCAACACAGAATCATGTGGGAGCGAGTTCTACAGTTTAACTGCAACTGTTCCTTCTGTTTGTCCAAAGCCCGGCACCACCATCACCGTACTGGGTGTCCCATAGGTCTTGTGTGAAAAGAAACAGCCCAAATAATTTCCAGCAGACTCGCTGGAGGGCATTCATGGTTGTCAGCACCTCTGTACTATTCTCTCACTCCCTTTTCTGACAAGGGAGCTCCAGATACGTAGAAATTGTCCTAAACTTCAGGTTATCCTCACAAATTTGCTGCCTTTTTATTTCTAATACATCCTTTCTGAGATGGAAAGGCAGAACAAGCAAATTTGTATAGCTCTGGTTTTTCTCTTTTTCCTGATAACTCCTCATGTTTGATTTGTTTTGCACTGCTGTCAAGGAAAAAGAGGCTGTTTTCACAGAGCTATTACAACTGAGGGATCTCATTCCTGAACAGACACAGCTAACTCAAAGTCTATCACAACTGGCATCTACAGTTAGGAGTTTTTCCCATGCACAACACCCTAAATTTATCTAAAAGTTTTACCCAAAGTTTATCTAAATTATCTGCTTTTTTATTGCCTCACTACAGTGAGTGCCTTCTGCAAGTCTTTGCAGTCAACTTTCATTTTTATTACCCATAATAACTTACTATCAATAGCAAACATTGCCACCCCACTATCCACGATCATTTCCCGATCATGGGAAATAAAATGTTCAGTCCTGCCCAGAGCCATTTCTCCCCTCATCTCAGTTACAGCTACAAACCTACACTTGTACTGGTTGAACTTGTTTTGCTTGTGAAAAGTTTTTCCACTACCAGTACAGCTTTGCCAGATGTGTCCACACTAGGAGAACTTCGCCAGATTAAGCTGATGGTATTTTTGTACCAATGAAAAGAAAAAAAAAATCCTCTCTATGGTTTACAAGAATTCTTCAGACACAGTATATGAAACTTGTGGGTGAAGTGCGTCCCTCCCAAAGAAGGGGGGCAGTTTAAACAGGGTGATATCATGGTACAGCATAACTCGTGATATTTAACCTTGGCTTGGGGTTTAAATCAGGATGGCAGTTTGTACTAGTCAATGAGAAAAGAGCTTCTCTGGGGATATAAATCAAGAAAGAAAAAAGTGAAGCTGACAGTGAGCTTTGAAGCATTATTTATTCTCTGTAAATAAATAAGCAGACATTTGGTGTCAGACCTTCTGGTGCACATCCCCACATGGCCACACTAAGATTTCTGTGATGGTACTTGGATGACATCTGAAAACTGGCTTCTTCAGATCTGCATAATCTTTTTGTTCCAGTTGACCCAAGCTGGGGCACTTGAGTATCCCATTTTCCTGCCCTCTGCATTATTTGGCAACCAAGGGGTGTGGGATAGCTAACTGAGTGCAAAACTTGCATATGAAGAAATCCTGGGCAATATCAACTTGACTTTGAGCTAGAAATGATAAAAGACATAATGGAGCAAGAGGGGAGCCCAGGTCACTGTCCATTCACCTGCTGAACTGTAGCAAGCAGGCCTGCACAGGGCCTTTGCCTGCTGGAAGCTGCTGGTTGAAAGATCACAGTTCACCAGGCAGTGCCAGGGCAGGAGGCTGAGCCACCCAGTGACTGCATGAGGTGAAGCATGAGCCACATGGGGCACCTGTCATCTGGAGAGTTTGGAGCCTCTCATCCCTCCTCTTTTTTTTTTTTTTCCAAAGGAGGACATTAAATGCAATTAGCAGGCATCAGGTTTCGAGCAAACCAAAGTAGGCAGGTTTCCATCCAATGCAAATTAAACTGTGGGACTCATTGCCATCAGCTGTTGCTGAGGTCAGAAGTTAAAACAAACTTGTGGAGGGAAAGAAAGTCCATTGGAATTATTAAACAGAAAGATACTGTCTGTGACTGAGGAACTCCCAGCCCTACAACTGCATCAGGAAAAGGACTGTGCTATGTTTTCATATGTTTTTCCTCCAGCATGCACTCCTGGCCAGAACTAGGACAGGATCCTGGAGTTGACATACTCATTTCAGATCCAGTATAGTTATTCTTCAGCCATGTGCAAAAAACCTCATTTTACAGTTGTGTGTGCTGCTCATTTTACAATTGTGTGTGCTCCAAAAAAATGCCTCTCACTTTTAATTTTGAAGGTTTGACTAACAAACCCAGGCAAAGTAAGCCCTCCAAAATATGTTTTGTTTAATGCACAAGGTCCTACATATATAAGTGATGTCAGTGTTTCTCCTCCCATATTGTTCCTGTGTTGTGTATCATCTGATTGAAAAAGGCAATGCAATCCACTGGAATGAGAGCTGTGCAGTGCCAAACATGGCAGATTCAGAGCATCCAAGAGTCTGGCTTTTTGTGCAAGATGTAAGTATGTCAGCCTGGAGTTCAGAGGTGACTACTCAGACAAAAGAATTACTCTCCCTCTCTATTAAGCATCTATTTTGCCTCACTAATTGTTAAATGCCAGAAACTAATTTTGTTTTAAATTATCTTTAATACCATGCATTTTTAAAAAGGCTATAAAGCTCCTACGCTTCAGAATTGCAACTTGACACCCAATTCCCATCTGTCTCCTATTAACAAAAACAATCTAGATAATCTACAGTCTCATGTGGAAAAAGATATGAAAAACTGATGAAGGTGATACAGTGTAGACCACCAAGCAGTCAACAGCATCTTAACAGTACCCATCTGACCTGGTGGCCAGCTTAAGGAAAAATTGAATGATGAAGAGATGAAATGAGGAGATGAGGCCAACTATGTACATCGACAAACTGAGACTCATTTCACAAGGCATAGAGGGTGGTTTGTTTGAGTTTCAGACCACTCCAAAACTCCATGTCCAGGCATCAATTACATGAGCAATCTTGGCTTCAGATGCTCATCCTAAGTGCCTAACTGAAAAGAGACAAGACCATGCCAGGAATAGTTTGGATGAGACAGGACACACATGCACGATGAAATGCAGACTGGACCAGCATCTACACTGCTGCCTCCCAGGTATGCACTTCAGCAGGGATTTCAGGTGAGCTTTATCAATGAGCAGCTGCGGGGATTTCCTACAGAGCTTGTGTGGTCTGGGTAAAGCAGGTGCAGGTAAACTGCAATGGAGTGGCTGGATGCCCCAGCAGTATCCCTGCAAGCTGGAAGCTTTGGGCTTGAACAATGGCCATGGATGTAGCAGAAGAGTGTTGGAGTCAAGGCGCTCAATGACCTTCAGCTCAGCCTGTATTGCTCAAACACCCCGGTGGCCTGGTGCTGGCCCACTTTAGGCCACCAGAGAAACCTTTTCCACTCCAGGAGAGGTTCCACCTCCATGTGGCCCCACAAGCTCTGACTTTCCTGGACGCACTACACTAGGCTGACTGCTGAGGGGTAGAAATAAAACAGTTCAGTGGAGGAAGAAAAGGCTGATTTCTGATTTGCAGCTCCTAGAAGAGATGGGACAGGTACAAAAGTGGGAGACCATGAGGAAAATCTGCTGCTGAAGCACAGCACCTTGCAGTATTTCCTATCAGGACCCGAAGAGCTCACTTTGCTGTTGCTAGGGCCCAGGGTGCCAGTTGCTGCTGTTGCTTCTATAAATAAAGTTTCCATTCCAGGATAAACTAAGCAAGCAGTAGTTGATTTTTAGGAAAATATCCCCTTCATCCCCTGAATACACAGAGAAACAAAGGACGTCTACATCCCCCTGCCACTTAGGCAGCCCAAAAGAAGGGAGTAAGCTTACACAGTGGAAGGCAGCTGAGGAAGAGCTCTGTGGTGGCAGGCAGGGACAGTCACTGGCTGCAACCTGGGACTGCCTGTCTGCAGAGCAAATGGGAGCTTTCTGCAGACACGCAGCCGGTTCCTCATGCCGGGCGGATCACACGCGATTGTTGTGTTTGGAGAATTCCACTGCATATAATTATTCCTTTGATCATGTTGAAAGAGCAGTCACCGTGCACTTGAATCGTGGCTTTGCTGGGAATTACCAATTTGAACAGGGAAAGGAGGCTGTGAGAACAACTAGTCCAAGGAAGGGCCTCTCTTACAAATTCCTCTTTTATTTTTTTTTTTTTTTTAATTTGTACATATTTCAACCAAACTGTGCTGCTGTCAGGACAAGCAAATCACTCCAGGAACTGCTTTCATTATTGTTAGCAAAGTGGAACTCCTGTGCAGTGTTTGCTTTTGGCCCAGGCAACTGCCCAAAGACTGCACTTCAAAGGTCCCTCCTCAACTCACATCACAGCAGCATGACCTCTGTTTCCTAGGCACAGTCTTCTCCAGCTCAGGACCTGCTTCTCCTTAAAAATCTCCACATGGTTTGGGCTCACCAAACATCAGTGACCTCAGTCATGTGCAAGTATCTTGCAGCAGAAAATGAAGTGTCTAAGGCAGCTGACTTTCATTACCTCGCTGGGTTGCTAATCCACGAGGACAGCCTGTAGCTAGCAAGTGTCAAGAACTGGACTTTATAGTAAAAAAAAAAGCCAAAAAAAAAAACTAATAGGATTTTCCTGGAGGATAAGGAAAGCTCCCTTCTGGGGAATTCTCCAATGTCCAAAGGACTCAGAGTCAACAGAAAGTCAAATGCTATCAAGTCCCTGGCAACAAAGCCAGGAGTCCCTAAGTCCCATCAGCACCTCACATCATGGTCTAGTCCAGGTAAACACTGAGACAGAAAAAACTGAGCCTGGCTTTGGTGCACAATGCTTCATTCCTCACTGAACCAGGCTATCCAGCTATGAGAAAGAGAAATCAGTGGCTCTGGCTCTCAGGGCTTGCCCACTAACCTCCAAGGCTTGCCTCTGACACACTGGCACTCACTGCGCACAGCCACTGGAGAACAGTAAACCAGACAGGCAAGCATTTCAGCTCAAGTTGCCCAAATCTGAGCCAGGCTGGGTTTGACAAAGTAGCACTGACTCCATTAAGCTCTTTAGGGGATTCAGAGGCTGCCTTCTGGTTTTGCTGCCTACCAGCCCTGCTGCTTTCGGGCATGACTCTGTTTTGTGCCTGTGTTTGAGCAGCTCTGCATTCTGAATGCTGGCGTGTCCCCCTGGGCTGACGGGCGCATGAGCTCTAAAGCCACTGTGGCCTCTGCTACAGTCAGATCACTGCAGACACTGCTCTGCTACTCTGCCAGCTCCTGGCTTATATTGACTCCAATAATTAATTGCTTTTTCTATTTTTAAATATGAAAGGGTCTCTGTTTGGCTGTCAAGTGTAGTTATTGCAGGCATGAAAGAGCCAGTTTTCAGCTGAAATTTATCCAGAGGTTGTTTGGGATTTGTAGAGTAGATCTAGGGGCTACAATTCTCTCATGAGTACAGTTCCTCCATGGCTTCAGGAAGATTTGCCAAGTCTCACACAGTTTCACCTTCCCTTTCTCTGCAGCATTAGGGCTGGGATGGAGCACAACAGCCCCAGGTGCTGTTTTGGCTGAGCTTGCTGGAGCTCTGTCCTGCAGCACTTGCCCACCTTGAAAGGTGGATCCTTCCTGATCATAAATCACATTTTCTGGAAAAGGCAACATAGGTATATTTCATATCTTTGTGCCAGATTACACTTGAGGGCCATGAAAGCATCACCATCCTGATCTGGGAAACATCCCAGTGTGTCGCAGACATCTTTTAATGAAAAATCCTTTTCTTAGCATTTTTCCTCCTGAGAAGCTGAGAGGCCTCAAGAACAAAATGTAAACAATGATTATCTGCTGCTGTGGAATGCAACAAGTAGATCTGTGATTAGTCTCATAGAGTTGTTTGTAATTAAAGGCCTATCACAGCCCAGCTGGCTCAGCCTCTCTGTCCGAGCCACAAACCTTTGTTATCATTCCTTTCTATTCTTAGCTTAGCTAGCCTTCTGATGAAACCTTTTCTTCTATTCTTTTAGTATAGTTTAAATGTAATATATATCATAAAATAATAAATAAAGGCTTCTGAAACATGGACTCAGATGCTCCTCTCTTCCCTCATCCAAGAACCCCTGTGAACACTGTCACACCAGTGGCGGAGAAGCAGCACAGGTGTCACCTGGTGTCACAGCAACACCTGCTTGTCTTTACTGAAGCAGGATCACAGTTGCCTCTAGGGACAGTGGTTTAAACTGTAGCTTTATATCTTCTAATGGATCCAAACAAATGTGAGCCAGCAACTTTAAAGTAATAGGAAAAAACAAGACCACTGTGACCTGGGTTGACTGGAGGCTGCAACAGGGATGAGTAGGACAATGTAGGAGCAAGATAAAGCCTTCACAGCACCTTCCCTCCTGTTGCTGTTTATTGAAAGTGTTACTTGGGCAAGTAGTTAAGGATATTCCTGCTGCATAAATTTAAAAAAACCCTGAACTTTATTGATTTTTTTTAAATTTATCTTGACTTGCAAAGTGAGTTGACCCTAGACTAGCAGGCTGTTTACCCAGGCTACACTGACAATGCTGTTTCTCTGTCTGGAGGAGCACTACCTTGCTGCACCTCAGCACGCTGGCTACAGCCACAGGGTACCACCTGCTCCCACTGAAGTGTGGGGCAGGCATAAGCCATGGTGCTTGCTGGGTTAGAAACCATCAGCTTATGCCTTGGAGATCTATTTGGGTCACAGAAAAGCCAGACAGGACTTCCCATAGGGCTGTTATGGCATGACCCACTGCAGTGACAAAACCAGGTTCTCCTGGCAAGGTGTCATAGTGCCAGCCAGGTCTTGCCATGGACAGCCATATGACACCACCTTTCACCAGTGATAGCCTCACCCAGCCATTTACAGAAAATGCCTCTCCAGGAGCAGCTGCAAGTTGCTGTGCCTACCCTGAATAAAAGGCTGAGGTCAAATCAGGTTTGCTAGCTCATGTTAGCCAAACCCAATGGAAGACAGACTCACTTTTGGTAAACAGATGTGTTTGTTTAAGATATTTACCACCCTGGGTGTTGGACTCTGTCAGAATCACTGCCCTTATCCAAACTGGTGGATAAAACAAGCAAACATGCCTCGGGCATCTCAGTTCACTGCCTGGTGTGAAGCAGCCTCCATGTGTCTGTCTCGGCCTTGGGCTGCTGGGATGCCTGTGGCTCAGGTATGTGCTGCTTTCTGGAAGGCTGGGGAGAAATAATCTAGCAGAAAAGTGGGGATTTATGGCACCACAGCCTAAGTTCCTGGAGCTAGACTTTCACAGTGAGGGTGGTATTGGAGGAGCAACTCAAACCACTCAGATTTGACATTTCTCCCTCCATTCAGCCTTGTGGTAGGGCAGAAGACAAGGAACGGAGCCATAGCTGAGCTATCAGGAAGTCACAGGGACATCCATGGTCTGCACAGGTTCTCCTCCCTTGGTGCACATGGCATTATGACTCCCCAGCATGTGCCCAATGGCTCACACCAACCAAAGCAGGCTCCAAGACTATTGCAAGGCTTTGGCAATATAATAGGGGAAAATTCTTCCTTCCACTCTGGAAAACTTGGCAGTAAGCATAGGAAGTCAGACATGCCACAAAAGCAGCAATCAAATAGTTTTCTTAATCAGGGCTCACTTTGTAAGAGCTCCAGCAGGTTCCTGCATTTTACTGACTGTTTCAGAGAGCTGGTATTGGTATGTCTCAGGAATCTGGAGAAAACATCCAAGCAAGTAACAGGGGTATGGGTATTTCTTAATTTAGGTGCAGCTCAAAGGATGTCCACAATGGCAGTGTGTGGTACCTCTCTCTAGCCCCATCTGCATAACCCAGGAGCAATTCCCATACCAGGCAGTGGAGACTCAGAGCCTCTCATTTTCTCTTTGCTTCACCCTGGCTATCAAGATGAAGCAGGCACTGAGGTAGCAGTCCTTATGTTTTTCCACTGAATACTTCCTCTCCGAGACACACGCACCGAGTCCCACAGAAGCCAAAGGCAACAGTGTAATAATACCTGTGCAGCACTGCTGAGCAAAAGGTCAAAATCAGGCTCACTGTATCACTCATGCTCCCTGTCTGAGGAACTGAAAGCGGTCTTAAAGATTATGTTAGGGCTTTTGGAGATTTATGATATAATTCCAGGCTATCTATGGGCTTTCTCCCTACCTTGTCTGGTTGCCTACAAATTATAATAAATTGGAAACACTGAATGCCTGAATATCCAATATCCAGGGTCCCTGACACACTGATGACTGATGTTTGGAGTTTTACTTCTCAAAGTGAATAATGTCAACGTGTGTGACCACGGTCAATTTATCACTGTGGCAAAGACCCAGCTATAGTGATAGGGGGACAAGAATGCAACAAACCCAAAGATGTAATCCTGGATGCATACCTCAACTCTTATTTCATGATGTTACACTATTGTAAAATGGGAGAGCTGACTCTACAGGCTGGAGACTGATTCTATTATTGACCTGCTCCTCCTTGTCTCCTCACAGGATTTTTTACTGGGAACAACACAAGACCTTTGTGGATTTTGTAGGCTAAGCATTTTCTGAACCAATTTATGCACCATGCTCTTCTCTCATCTGCACCATGGTAATTCTGGAGTGATTCCATTTCTTATTCATTAACAGGGCAGAGAAATCACTGCAATATATCTGACTTCCCAATATCATTCTACCTTTAGGGTTACAGCATGGTGGTTTTCACAAGTAAATAAGAAGGTTGCAGGAAAATGCAAATGTTGACCATGGTGGGAGAATTTTAACTACTAAACAGGTTCTCAGCAATTGACCATATCTGTAAAGTACCAGAGGGAAAAAGATTTTGCTTCCACACAAACAAGAGTGATATTTTCAAACATGTATCTAAAGTAAAAAAAAAAAAAAAAAAAAAAGAAAAAAGAAACCAACAACCTCAGGAGCAGCACAAAACATCCTTTGTTGCCGGACGTGAGAAAAACACTACAGTTCTAAAAAAAGCCAAAGGAAGGAAGTGGAAGAACCTCAGAGGCGAGTGGGAGTGCGAAAGGAATGTGACTGCATTTTTCCCCCTCCCTGCATGTAAGCTTGCTGTTTGCAGGCAAAGGGAGAGCTGTTGGGAGAGTTTTACTGTTTGGGAACTTTGCTGTTCAGAAGTGCAGTGCATATTAAAGCAACTGATTCTTCTGTGTTCTCTTTCTGAACTTTTAGTTAGAAAACCCAACATCCCAAATGACTACCAGGTTTAGCATCCAAGTTCTGCTCTTGGTTCTACTTCTGTAAGCTCAAAAGGATCTAATTTCTTCTGATTACTATATTCTTGCATTTGAATTTTACCACCCTGATGCCCCCATTCTTTGCAGTTTCCTTGCTACATCCAAACCCAATAAAACACAGAGAGGAGAGAAAGCATTGACAACTTTGTCTGTGAAACATTTGGAGACACTCTGAATTATATTTTGTATAGCTCCCAAGCCACTGAGATTGCCAAAAACCAAGAAGAAGAAAACAGAAGAGTCATTTGAAAACAATGTCATGAAAAGGAAATCAATTTTGTACGCATTTCTGAGAGCAATGACGAGAATAAAAGAAAAAGAACTCGTGGACCACAATCTTATGAGGACTTTATGTCATACTATGGTAGATACCTTTGGGCAGAGTTACAGGTCTTTAAAGCATCTATCTGGACCACCATGCCAGAAAGTAGCGTGATGGCCCTGGATAATGAATGACTTGCTAAGCCACAGTCCCTGCTGGCAGGATGTCTCCAAGAGACATGCATTTGCTGAGCAGTGCTATATGGGCCTTATTTGCTTTACCAGAGAAAAGGGTTTGTCATTTCAGCATGAATTTGAATTCTCTGGAGAGCTAGCAGTAAGAAAGAAAATTTGAGATGTTGAACTGAAATAGAAAAAAAAAAACAAAACCAAAAGAATCTGAGATAGTAAAAATCTTGACATAAAATGATTTCTTTGTTTATTTTTAAGTGATGTTTGTCATCCCACTGCCTGGCTAAATGTTGCAGTAACTGTGAAATAGACTGAAGTTTGTTTTATGGAGAGTGATGTAAACTCTGAAAGCCTTCACCTTTCACATTCCCCCTCTGCAGCATGTTCCCTCTCTTTCCAACAAGAAATATCTTGTTTTTTGTACCTTTTCTCTTCACTAGCTCTCCATTATTAATGAGGTTTGCATGAGAACACACTTTCTGTTTTGTTCTAGAGCTTGTTTTCTCCTTCTTTGCCCACAGCCACTCTGTGTATGTCTGTACACTGCTGCAGAGAGCAAAGGCAGCCAAAGGGCACAGGGAGGACAAGAAGTAGTAGCAACAACACTCCTGACAAGTCAAGCTAACCATCTGTCTCCTCTTTCCCAGGAAGGTGAGAGGAAAAGCAATTTTGCTTCTCCACAAAAAATGTGACAGAGCCCTCACATACCCCATGGCTACAGTGGCTGCCATGCTTCACATTCCTACTTGCTAAAGATTTGCTGTTATCCCAGTGTTAACTTGGATGAGCTTATCTCTGTGTCCAGCATTTCCTGTGGAAAAGCATGAACCCAACTGCTGCCTTGCATTCAGCAGGACTTTTTATGCTGGTGCAAAACAGGTGGGAAACCATATCCCACTAAAAGACTCCTCAGCCATGCCTGTGCAGCAGTGGGGAACAGGAACCTAGTGTCTTTTTCTTACTGTGGGCTCCTCCCAAGTACTGAGACAAGTAGAGCTCCCAAAGATGGTTTGCTTTAAGCTGAACTTTTTAAAGTTACTTGGATAAGTGACTATGAGAGCCCCTTACAGCTCTCTGGTGAGACAGTAAGGCAACACCTTCCATCTTACACAGGCAGCCAAAGAGAGCTGAAGGATGTGCTTAAAGCACGTGTGGGAAGTCTGTGGCAGAGCAGATGGAGTCATGCCTTCCAAACTGGCAGGATAAGTCCTTTCTGACATAGACCTTTCTTTCCACCCTTCATAACAAAAGCCTGACTCAGGCCCATGGCTCTGGGGCCTGTGCACTGACCCACTCTTCTCCAAGACCTTTCTCCAGGAGTGGTCAGAGCTCCTGGGTTTTGGTGTGAACTTCTCAGTCAGTGATGGTAGTTTAGAGCAGCTCAGAGCATACCAGATGCCAGGGTGATGAGTTCCTTCTAAACATACTGACTGACAGTTCCTGTGGTTCTGCTTTTTTGTTATTGTGTGCAAAACCAGCCCTGACTCTTCTTCAGCTACTTCTGCACTGAGGGACATATGGAACCCTGATGGCCAGGGAGAGCTATGGAAGGACAGCTCTGGTGGAATGTGTGGTTACAACACCGAGCTGTGATTGAGGAGCTCAGTGACTAATTCTGTCTTCATCTTTCTGGGTTGTCCTGAATAAACCTCAATGGACTTAATCCATGGTTCCTCTGTTTTCTGTTGTTGCCTTCAAAGTCTACCAGGTTTGAATTCAGGTTTCTTTCTGGCTGTGGGCCCCTGTCATCACGACCATTACATCCTTTCACCAAGCCCAGGAAGAGATCCAAGCTGTCTGCAGATAGACCACTGGTCCCTGTACCACTAATGAAGACAGACAGGTTTGACATTTCACCAGCATTTCTAGGAGGCAACAGGAATGCTGCCTTCCATTCTCAGCTCGCTTGCTCAGCGGGGCAGCTTCCTTCCATCTTAGTTCTGCAGCTCTTCAAGGTAGCACCTCTCTCCTCCAGCCTGTGGTACAGCAGGGACTCCCTGTGGGCTGGGGGCCCACCATTCCTGCTGTAATGCTGAGACTCATAACAGGACGCTGCCTCCGTGGTGGGAGGCAACACCCACACACGCAGGGAACAACGCTGGGAAAATTCCTCGGCGCTCCTCCCATGGCCCATGTGTCCCAGCTCTGCCGGCAGATATCTGCAGGGGGCCCTGGGCTGCCTGTGCACTGCAGCCCCTGCGCTCCCACCCTCCCTCCATCAGACAGCAAGACCAGTGCAGCGTGCTGGTGAGGATGCACGTGTGGTGGTGCAAGGCTGCCCCTCATCACTGGCTCCTGTAGGATCAGCAGCGGCCACTCAGAATATGGCTGTTCCCAGAAATCACCCTGCTCTCACGTTAATGAGACCACTCTTTAGAAAACAGCATGAAAAGTTAGATCAGATGTGTTTTTCACTGTGGGAAATGCGCTGCTATTTGTCATTCACAGGATGACAGTGCAAAGAGCTACGGGCACTCTTCCCCTTCACTTTCCATCTCCATTTGGGTGAATGGGGTGTTTTCCCTGTGCCTTCCACCATAACCAGAGTTTATTTTTAACTCAGTGGCTGTCACTGTGCCTGTTTGGTGATTTGAAGTGCTAACAACAGCTCGAAATTGGCTGTTACAAAGCTGATACTCAAGTTACTACTAACCAATTCAGTTTTTGATTCCTGCTCAGCAGCGCTGAGTGAGGTGAAAGTGCTGTAACCCATTACCCAACCCCTCAGTTAGCCCAGGCAATTTTTTTTGTTTGTTTTCTTTACAGCAATCTCTTGAGTGGTTGCAGAAATGCAAACACAAAGCTTCTGACAGATTGAAAACAATTAGGAACGTCTCAGAGTCACTGGAGCAGAGATTTTGTTATGATAATAAAGAATGTTCTTAGCTGGTGTATTATTTTAAAAAGAGAAAATTAAAAAGAAATATATCATGAAGGAGCTGACAGTGCTCAAAACCCACATCCTGTTGTTATCCATGGGCCTGGTACTATATACTGCTGGCAGCTGTGAGATGAACTTTCCCATTAGGCCCCTTCCAAGCCCTTAACCCTGACCCAAAGGGACCTTCTTTCCCTCTTTTAAAGGGAAAGAGAGAAATCAATCTCCCTGCTGATTCAGCTGTGGGCCTCTTATGTCCAAAGACTATCAGCACTGCAAAAAGAAGAAGGGAAAAAAAAGTGCAGATTGAAGTTTTTTTAATGATGTGGATCAGTGATATTTATGGACTAAGGTTCCTATCCCTGGGATCCATTTGATGCAATCAAATTACTTTCCTAAAGCATCAAAGACTCAGATTCTAAACTCAAACCCCTTGTTTGGTCTTAATTCCTTCCAGCATGCTTAGAACTAGTAATTTCCAAGACCAGATTAAAGTCACGGATACTACTACTCCTAGATCTTGTAAACTTCCTCCGGCAGGACTGCCTTGCTTGAGAATCACAGACACTTTTCTCAGGCTTTTTAACAGCTACACACATGTCTTTTCAATTTCCTAAGACAAGGCTAGTTCCTTTCAAGATGTTCCACTGGCTCACTGCTATTACTGTCAAAGCTTGCTTGCTCTCCCTCTTTTGCCTGTTTTTTCTCTATTTACAGGCTTCTAGGAATATATCAAGCTGCATTTTTTAAAACGGCAGTGTTTCCCTCTTCTTATCTGCTTTGTTTTGCACGAAAGAAAAAAAAGAGAGAAAGGAAGAAAACTTAAAATAATCAGAAGGCAAAAAAGAAAAGAAAAAGAGAGAAAGAGAGAAAGAAAGAGAGAAAGAAAGAAAGAAAGAAAGAAAGAAAGAAAGAAAGAAAGAAAGAAAGAAAGAAAGAAAGAAAGAAAGAGAAAGAGAAAAAGACAAAGAAAAAGAAAAAGAAAAAGAAAAAGAAAAAGAAAAAGAAAAAGAAAAAGAAAAAGAAAAAGAAAAAGAAAAAGAAAAAGAAAAAGAAAAAAAGAAAAAGAAAAAGAAAAAGAAAAAGAAAAAGAAAAAGAAAAAGAAAAAGAAAAAGAAAAAGAAAAAGAAAAAAGTTCCACCACACTTTACCTAAGGCTCAAATCTTTTCGATCTTTGTAAAAGCTAACAGTGCCTCATTTAGAAGCAGAAGTAAAAAGTTCACCAGAAATGCCCCCATCTGGAAGCATTTACTGGCTTAAGGTATCTCTGTCTTTTGCCATGTTTCTGTGAAGTCACATTTACAAGCTAAGCCAGCCTTTCTGCTCAGACAGTCAGGATACAGAGGCAAAATAAACTTTAGCCCAGAGCCTTGAGGACACTCACAGTGCCTTGCAATATGCTACTGTCACAGAAGTCCCCTTAGAGCAGCACTGCCTGCAAGACACACTCTTGAAGAAGAGCACCCAGACATCTCAGCAGGTCTTGTACTGTGCCAAAGTTTTGTGCCTGGTCCTGTATACTGCAGAGTGACTACTCTGAAGCTACTGAGCACAGATTTTGATGGAGGTACCTTAGCTTGTGCCAGGACAAGCTGGGGCAGGTCCAGGCAAGGAAGCTGGAGGTGGATAAAAGGAGGCAGCTCTCTGGAGAACTCCAGCCCAGGTGAGCAGCCTCACTGAGACAGTTCAGTAAAGATCAGTTGGTTAGCAGACCCCAGCCTTGCCACACAGGCAGCTCAAGGAGTGTTCCAGGTCCTTGAAGTCTCACTCAGGGCTCAGGGCCCAGAACAGTTCCAAGGTAACTCACTTAACTTTGGCTGGTTTCCCATAGATTTCCCCTGACTTAACCATGTCCAAGCCATTGTTTTGTTGTGCAAATTCATGGCAATTTTCTTATCCTCTGTGTGCAAATGGTGACTGGACAGGGCTGGCTTCTTCAATGCGAGAGTTCTGAGAAGTAGAAGGAGTGAGAACCTGATGGGAGGCATCTCTGGAGCTGAAGGTGCTGAAGGCTCCAATACCTCTAATGCTTTTACCATGAACCTGAACACAGAAAACCAGAGGGAGGGAAGATGAGAGGGAAGAAGGGAGGATGCTACTACTTTGTAGAGTGAGAAATCCTCCCTTCAGCAGAAAATAGCAAATCTGCCTCCTCTTCAGCCTTTCATAGATAATTCTGGTGGAGGCAGAGGAGGTATCTGGTGTTACCAGATCAGAAGTAGGGTACTGAATCCACAGTCTGATTAAATCAAAAATAAATCCAGATACTTCTTTGTTACTGTGGCAGTAGAAGCATGGATAAATGCACTTTAAACCCACTACATTTTGAATTATTTCTAGATTTGGTATCTAACATGAAGTATCCATATTGGAAAACTCTGACCTAAAGACTTGCTCCATTTCATCTGTGAATGAACTCAGCAAAGGTTTTCCTGGCCTGACTAGGAAGTGGTGAAATTTAACTCATTCATATGTCAAAACCACTTTAAAATCCTTGGTGATGAAGCATTATGGAAGAGCTGAGTGCTCAGAAATTGTGACTCAGCCTTTCCTCTCTCCTTTCCCACCCCAAAAAACTACAATCAGGAACTGGCTCAAATAATGAAATTGTGCTTTTTTTTTTTTTTTTTTTTTCTGTTATGAGTAGTAATGGAGAAGGGAAGTATTTTATTGGACTCCTAGGTTTAAAGCAATTGTTCATCTTTCCCAGCTCTTCTGTGCTCCTGATTTTTTCTTCCCCTTGATGCAGATTGAGACATAAGCTATAGGATGTGACCTAGGAGGAACCACAGTACCTCCAGTGATGGGGAAGGGCTGTGCAGTCTGTGTGCCTCCTGAAGCACTCCCTCCTACAGCAATGCAACTTCACAGTTTCTCTTCTTGCCTGTGATCCCTGACAGTGCCACGGAGCAGTGGTGAGCTGGACTTGATGTTGGGATCTCAGAGAGGGAGGGAGGCCACAGCACCCCAGCTGTGGGGGTGGAACAGACCATGGTGGGACACCTACACCTTTGGAGTAATCACAGCACTCAAGGACCTGGAGATTGAAATGAGACCAAACTCCAAGGCAAGACCACTGCTGCAGTTAGGCAAGCTGGCAAGTTGCCAAGGATCAGGTGTTATCATCATTCTAATTAGCTGCTGAGTTATGATCCCTGATTTCATCGTTTTGAGAAGTGCATAAAGAAGACTCTGGGGGAAGAGCCTTAGCACAAAGCAGACTTTCAACACAAAAACTGGGCTGCCAGGACCACATCGTCCTTTGGCTTGTGGACTTATACAGTGGAATGCGCTGAAGAAGGAAAGCCCTCTCTATTTCCGAGTACCCCTAAGGTTAGAGATGTGACTGAAGCTTTAAGGGGAATTAAAATAAAAAAATAAAAGAGAAAATGAATATAACCACATATAATCAACTAATTTTGTGAAACTTTTCTGTTGCCATCACATAGAAGTTGCAAAGTGGACACTGCACATTACTAACATGATAAAAATTGTTACAGAAAATAGGAAGAATGAGTTTCTGTAGGCTTCACATTTGGAGAGAGGAAACCTAGAAACCAGAGAGAGGAGCTAGTAATAGAAAGGACAGTCTGGGAGCTGGAAGTTATAACTATGCGATGTTGTGACCTTTCAGGCCTTAGACTTCAAGTGAACCCTGGCAAAACAAGACTCTGTCCAGAGGGCCAGGCACAATGGCAACAGGGTCATGTCACATGAGATGTGAGAAAATTCTGTATTGGACAAATAAGAATTAGTGAGCTCTGCAGCTGGCCTCATCAGCACAGCTTCCCACCCCAGGGCAAGCTCTGGCATCTGCCACCGCCTCCTCAGACCTCCACCTCCTGTTGGTACCCACAGCTCTGGCAAGCACTGAGAGACCTTTGCTCTCATTTTCAGTACATTCTTGCCTTTCCTAACTATGTACTAACTGTGTTAGAAAAGGTGAATGTAATTAGTCTTACCTAGTGCCTGTCTGAAAGAAAATTAGTTTTCCTCAAGTATGCAGATATGGCATCCTATCTGTCATTCTGTAAATGCAGGAGCCTTTCAAGCCTTTGTGTTTGCCCTGAAAAAATCCCAGTGAACACAGGGCTGTGGTGGTTTCATAGAGACATGGGCACCTACACCAGAGTCCTCTGCAGCTCTGTCTCACAGTCAGCAGGGGCTAAAAAAGGGGTCTCACAAGAAGCTGTTGCTATCACACATAGTCAGCTACTGTAACCAGCAGATTTCAACCAGGTGTTCAACAGCAAAGGTACAAGAAGCTCTAATAAAATGCTTACAATTGCCTTGGGAATAATAACCCTTCCTGCTATTATCAGTGGGGAAACTGAGGTACAGAGAAGCAGGGAATTGCTCATGGCCACACAGAGAGTGGCCAGACTCCAATCTCTTCCACTGACACTCTCAGCAGCAATCGCCCCTTTAGGCCATGCTGGCTGCCACCAGGAAAAAACAAGAAGCAGGTTGCAACTTGGCAGCTTACAAGACTATAAATATAGTTCAAGGTTGTGCTGATACAATAATAATCCACAGGAGTGAAATTTGAGCCATTTATGTGTGTGTGCATAACCAGAGCTGGAAGATATGTTTATAATGTTGCTCAGAGATTTCCTTTCCATTATACTCTGAGCAAATGCACACTATGCTAAAGACAAAATATTCTCTTCACATGACTGTGCTTTCCTGGATCTTTCCCACCTTCCAGATGCAGTTTTCTGTTCTACCCCTCCCTTTCACCTCTTCTCCTTGCTATCAAAATCCTTTTTGCTCATCTGGATGGGACAATAGGAGCAGGGAGCCACCAGATTTTCCCAGCTGGGAATAATGCACTTAAGAGTCTTTCTTTCTTGCAGAATCAGTAACAAAATACAGAAGGATAGGAGGCAAGTGTAAGAGAAGGGAAAAAAATAAAGACAGTAAAAGGCGAATTTGGTCTTCAGAACACTGCCTGGGAAGTCTCTAGTTTGCATAGTTGGTGTATAGCTGTACACCAAACTGCAATTTAGAATATGGAGTAATAATGGCTATCCCTGACTTCCCACCAGCACAGTTTGTGAGTCAACTGAGATGAAAGGTCTCTACCTCCTTTCGCCCATACATCCCTCCAGAAATGCCCTTCTTGCAACTTTCTTTTCCTCTCTCCCCAGCTGCCTTGTTTTGTTCAAGTCACAAAGCACAAATAGACTCAGGGACAGGCAACTGGGCAAGCACTTCTCCCCCTTTCCCCCTTTATTTGGTTGATTTTACTCACAACTTCATGTGTTTTCAACATACTCATCAACTCTGCTTTCTGTAAATAAGGCAAGGCTTCACTTCTACCCACTCACAGTTTTTGTTTTGTGAGTTTCTCCTGTGAATTCACCCCATGCATTATAATGCTGGATCATGTTTATTTATGCCATTCAGTCTTTCCTTCAGACCAGCCTCCCTGGCCAGCAGCCCCAGACTTTTCATACCACTGTCCCAGTGGAAGTACTTGGAAACTGGACCCTTCCCTGTAGAGCTCTTTTGGCTCTTCCACTCTGGTTGGCTCAGCTCCTTTCCTTCCCAGCCTACCAGCTGTTCTGGGAGCAGCAGCTTCTTCAGAGCACCACAAGCAATGGCCCAAACTGCTTTGTGCCCTTAGGATAATCAAAGTATGCTCTAGTTTAGGGTGCTTTCATGTACCAAATCCCTGTGGGGCTTGACTTCTCAGAGCGCTGGAAACTCATGTCAAAGTCAGTGGGTAACAAGAGGTTCAGCATCCCTAGGCATCACAGTCAGGCATGTGGGAAACAGTAGCACCCCAAACGAGGGGCCAGATTAGACCATAGGGCCTCATTCAATTCCCAGGGGAATGAGCTGAAATCTTTGGGTGAAGGTCATAACTAGTCCTAGTCATGTCAAATAAGTAACTCCCACAAGCACTGTTTGCACCAACTGGCTCAAATGCATCACATTCCTACTCTAATCACTGATTAAAGAGGAGGAAACTGCACATAAATTCTTTTATTGCAGAGGCTGGACTTAAACCCCTATCAGCTCATATCTTGTTGCAGCCATAAATCTTTTTCAGTGACAGCAAGCTTTTATCAAGAAGACCCATATATTCCTAATAACTGGCAGGCAGCCTAAGATCCATAGTTTATAAAACTTGTTTTAAAATAAGCCATAAAATTAGTTACATATATTAGTGTAAATATCCAGAGTTTAAAATGCAAGTTTTGGACCACAAAATCATAAGACTGGATTAAAAAACCCAAACAATCCAAGAGATTTAAGAAAGAAAATAATGAAAAGAATCCAACACTCATTCACTACCATGTTTCTGAAGCTAACACATTGACTAAACGTTCACAATATTTTTTTCCCCACAGACATTATGGGGTCAAATATTTTTGAACAAACTTGAGATTTCTACTTTCTCACTTTCTTTCAGGGCTTCTGGCTTAACAGAGAAATAGTATTATTATAACTTGCCATCATAAATGTATGAATTCACTGCAAAAAACAAATGAAGTTGGTCATTATGGAATAAATCTTTTTCCTAATAATGACAGTGACTATGATGGAGCCATGCCAGAAGTCTGATGCCATTTTGGTTAAGATTGGAACTTTATATTGTCCCAGAGATACTAGCAGACATTTGAATTAGCTGTCATAGTTGGCAGTAAATCCAGACCTGCCCAATCCAATACATTCTTTAGCTTACGAAATGGACCAAAATGATACAATGGGATCTTCATGGGCATTAGAAGGAGTTGGAAAGGGTGAGGCGATTTGGCAGGTGTAGAAATGAGATTGGGAAAAACAAGATAAATATTTTCCCTGTGAATAATTGTCCACAAAATCTGCAAGTGAGACAATAAAACCCAGATTTACTGGAATAACTTTGGTCTGTGAAAGAAAGGTCTTCGTGAAGAGGATTCAGAACGATAAGGGGGAGCAAAGGACCATCCCATACAAATGCAGCTGTGAAGCAGAACTGTGTGAAGGCAGAGTGGCTTTGGGAACACCAGTGTCTTCTGGGGACTGTGCTGACCAAATCCTGCTCACTTCTGGAAATGGAATAGCACAATCAGGAGCTTCCAGTGGTTCCTCTAGGAAAGGCAAGCAACCTCAGGTGTTTTTACATGGCATTCCCATTACAAAGGCTACTAATTTTTCATACACATTTTGGACTACAGTCAGACCACTGCCTCTAAGTATCTAATGTATCTCTCTACCACTTTGATACCTAAGATCAAAAAAGGGGCACATGTTGTTTACTACTTGCATTGCCTAGCTCTTAGCAAAATCAACACACAATCTGTTCCTATGGTACTTACAGACATCATGTCTGAGCTAAGAAACCTCCCTGAAGAGTGGTAAGGATTTGGCCAGGTAGTGTTTGGATTGCCCAAGGATATGAGTGGAGAAAGCTTAATGCTGCCCGCAAGTCATTGGGATATTTAAATAAGGCACAAACCACAACTGGCCTTCTGCTATCCTACTCTTTCTGCAGACTGTACAAGGAGCTGGAGGAAGTCAACCCTACCTTGTCACAACCCCAAAGCAGGCATGATGTTTGCTATAAATTCTCATTGGGCTGTGCAAAACCACCAGTCCACATGCCAGAGAGCTCTTATCCTCTACATATCTATAAGATGCCTGTTTCAGAAAGACTTAAGATGACCATTTCATTATTGATTCTGATTATTTTCAGGGCAAAACTGATCTTCAAGCCTCCACGGATTTCTGGTACAATTGGTATTCAAAGATGGATAAAGAGGGAAAAGATTTATGCTTGCTGAGAGAAATGCTGACTTGAATACTTGCAGTTATGCCTGCATAAACTTCTGAGCAGCGCTTGGTCCTAAATGTCTAGCTGAGACTCAAAATATTTCTAGAACAATACAGCTAAATAACCTTTTTTTCTAGGCCATGAGATGATGGTTGTGTAGCTCCCCTGAGGGTGGTGTAGCCCTGAAACAACAAGGCTTTGTAAGCCTTTCTGGAAAGGTTGAAGACCAAGCAGAAGGCAAGTCTGGCCCAGGTCTGTCTGGAACAAATGAGACCAGACCTCTTCGAGCAAGCAGGAGGTCTGGTCTCAAAGAAGAGATGCCCTCCTACAAGGCAGCTTGCAGAGGACTGTTCATCCTCCCCCTCCACTGTATAGGAGACGAGCACAAAGTCATACAAGGAAAATGAAGGATTTTGCCCCTACAGTAATCCTTAAGATCTGTATTAGAAATATTTCCTGTAGATGACACATTTACAAACAAGCAGAAAGCACACAAAGGGAATATCACTACATAGTCAGCTACAAAGGATCTGAGACTCCCTTGATTTCATAAAGTACAGAAATTTTTATTTTATCCATTGCCTGGTGTCAGGGGTTTTGGATATTTGGCCATACTTAAATTGCTTTACTTAAGCCAGGGCAGAGGGAAAAAAATGCTTCCAAATGGCTCTGGTAGACACCAATTGTCCCTCCTGAACACTCAAACAACATGAAGGTTGCAACACAAACTGACAAAAGAAAGAAAATTTATAGATGTTGCTGCACTATAAAGCCAACCCAAACATGTCCTCTGTGACACGCAGCTGAAGGAGGTCACTTGCATATTTTGATTCCCAAAACAACAAAACAACCCAAACTCCCTGCCCTCAGACTCCCAGTGCCTGCTGATGAGCAAACCATGGAGTGCCTGCATGTAGACAGACAGGGCAGGTTTTCCATCTGAGTGTGTGGTCCAGCTGTTCCCTGTGGTGGGAAGAACAGCCTGGCCATCTTCTGCCATTCAGGACTTGGGAGCAGGATGGGTAAGTGCTGCATGGGCTCTCATTGCACAATGGGACCTGTGAGATTCTCCCGGGCTTTTCAGGCCAGGATTTTCACACGGAGCAGAGGGAGCAGGGTAAGCTGTTCTGAGCATCGTCCCAACTGATGGCTAAAATTCTGTCCTAAGCTATATCCCCTTGGTAAGGGCTCCTGGATACACAGGGTTTGAGACAGATGGTTTATTAAAGTTTATCCCATTTTTTTCTCACAGGAAGGCTGTTAAATAGAAATTGTAGGAATGGAAGGTGATAATGCAGCCGCATCTTTCCTCATTCTTCCTTACTTCCTTTTCTCTGCCCCTCTTCCAGAACTTTGTTTTGGTGGATGTACCTTGATCTCAGAATTGCTTGCATTTCCTGTGGTTTTAAAAAAAACAAAACAAAACAAAACAAAAAAACCAAACCAAACTAAAAAAAAGACAAACCAAAACAACAAACAAAAAACCCCAAACAAATAAAACAAAACAAAACCACCCCCCAAAAAAATCAAAACCAAAAAAAAAACCAACTAAGAAAATTCCCTACCACTTTCAGGAGTATGCAGAGAGAAAGAGCAAAGCCTCTTTTTATCAAAGAGCCCAGAGCTTTTTCTCATCTGTGACCTGTAGAGACATATTCTCTCTTCAGACCAACCTAACCACATAAGAAGCTTCAATGCTTGTCACCGGTGTAACTGGAAGAACTGGGCTATGGGCATTCAACAGATACTCTCTCAGACATGCAGGTATAACCCATATGTGGTAATTGTGCCAATGTACAGTCCTCCTTGTCTCTAGGGATTTTGCTACATAAATTAAAACACATCAACATTTCTGTTACCTAAACCTTTCCTCACTTATGCATCTGCTGCAAACCTTGAAATTAGCTGTGAGTTTATTCTTCTGTATGTGCTTTTAATAATTGAAAAGCAGCTCTGATCTCCTCAGCTGAGTGGCATTTTGCAGCACATTTGTCCATATTGAGAACTAAGTCTGCTTCATATTTGCAAACCAAGATAAACAGAAACAAAAGAAAGGCAAAACAATTTGCAGCTTTCCCGTGCACACACATCCAGCAACATTTTTCTCTACCAGCAAATACATCACAAACACATTAGGCCAAGAGTGGCAGATGTGAGGAGTGCCAGTTCTTTGAAATAGTTTATTTTACAACCAATTAGACCAATCATCCACAAACTAAAAATTCTCAAAGTTGGCAGTCACACCAGGGAAGTAGAGATCTCTGCTAAAATGGCCTCCAAAGATGAGGAGGTAAACATAATAGCTAAGTCTGTTTCTTTTACATAGAAAAGGATAATTTACGCACAAAACTCGGCTACTTTCTCTTTTTTTCCCCCCTTAAGTATGCTCACATAGATTTTTATAGCACATAGCCATCTGATTACTGTATTTGTATTTGAAAGATTTGGGGAGGAAACTAAGATCTATATGGTCTGCTTGGCCTCTGCAGTTTTTTACTTTCTTTCTCTGTAGCTCAGGGACATGGGAACAAAGCTGCTTGTCTCAAAGGCACTTCTAGGAAGTGGTCACTGGACCTCCACTTTCTGCAGACTATTTTGATAAGACTCCAGATTCACAGTTCTTACTGATCCTGCAAACATCACCAACCCTCATAATTCTTGCCTTTCTTTATGCATTTTTAATATTTCTTTATGTTACTGTACCATAGGAGAAAGATGATGGCAAAGCAGCAGCCTCCCAAAAATTGCTCCTGTCTGTAAAAGGTGGACTGTCTACAATGGACAGCAGAGGAAACCACCAGACAAGGAGACCATCATGGCCAGAAAATTGGAAAGCTCTCTTGGCTCCTTGGTGGTTGGACTGTGTTTAAAGATCTGCCCATGACAGTTTTACAGAGAGCTTGAACATAAAGAGAGAAAATTTGCCTGATATTTGGTTCATTTGAAAAATTCCTCCTCAAATGTGCAGACAGACTTTCTCAAAAAACCTACTAATGGCCAAGGGGCCTCTCAAAAAATCAATTAGTGACAGCAGAACCAGAGCACACAAACCAGAGAGTCCACAAAGCAAAGACTGGTAGCTTGTGTCTGGAGCGGGTGAGAAGGGGAATTCAGTCATGAGGCAAAGACAATGGTGTAGTCAAAGAAATCTTTAGGAAAATTTTCCTTTTGACACAATTTTGAATAAATTTATTTGCTTCTCTATTCTCACTGCCTTAACATTTGGAGGCTTTCTAGAGATGAGTTTTCAGAGTGCACTCTCAGCACTCTTAAATTCTAGTAATTATGAATTACTCCTTTCAGACAGAACTGAGGTTTTACACAAGATTTTTAACTCACACCTTTGCCAAGTTCTCATATGTCCACGTTTCAGGCATGGATATGAAGGCTGGGTCAGAAAAATTGCTCCAATTTTGATTGCTTACACCAAGAAATTCTCACCAGCAGGACCAGGCTATATAATGAAGGTCAGAACTGTGAAGAAGTATTAAAAAATGTAAATAATCCCCAAGTGCTCAAGGTGATACTTACAAGGATTTTACCAGAAGTTCTGACTTGCTCCCAAGACCAGAAACATTCCCAGGAGTACACATCCAGGGTACATTAGTCACTATTGGACGAAACAGCAAAACACGCTGTGTATTTAATGAGTTATCCTCAATTTAAGGCCTATAAAGAGCCTACTTTTCCAATAGACCTTTTTTAATTTAGCCCCATTTGCTGAAGATTGCCCATTTAATGCAACACATCATTATGTTTTTATTGTTAGCTTTTTATGAACTGTACCAGATTAGCTGCAGAGAATTTACACTAGATGCTCTAATTAGACCTTTATAGGTAGCCATAATTTTCTTTTCATGTGCCCATAAAGACTGATAAATTAATCTGCAGGAACATGAACTCCGTCATCTTTTCTCCCTCTTCACCACTCACTCCTTGTTATGATAAAGCCCTAATGAACCCACTTGCACAATTCCCTTCTGTTTTGTTTTCCTTTAAAGGCTAATTTCAACTAGACAATTCAACCAGCTGCAATATTTTTTCCATATATGATGCCAGAGAATAAGAGGCAAGCATGATCCTTTCTTATATGGTTTAATCATTTCCATTCTGAGTGGAAAATGATCCGTCAACAATGGCAAACAAAGAGGTGTGATCCATAAAACTTTGGATCATTTGTTTAACAAAGGGGAAAATAAGGCAAAAAGATAAACAATAAACTCTAGGGCTGCTAATTGTCAGTTAATTAGCAAAAATTGTCAGAATAGGACAAAAACCAGTAGCAAGGGAAAGAGTTTTCTCATTTACAGTTTTGAATATGCTCCTCACACAAAAGACAGCACTCTTAAAGGATCCAGTCTCTGATTCAGCAAAAACCATTCTTAAGCAGCAAAATCTTTAAAACTGACTTAAATATATACTAAAAACTTTGTTAACTATAAGGGATGTTCTGCTTTGGATGGGATGTCTATCTACTCTACCTACCCCGATCCTTTTGTAGGATCTCTATTCAATATTTTTTGTCTTTCTCAAGACAGAAATCAGTGAAGACAAATAACATGGTCTTTTCATTAGTGCTGGAACTCACTTGCAAACTGAAGACCATAGTTTTTGCTGTTCTGAGTCATTTACAGTAGCTTGTCTTCTTAAATATTGGCTCAGATTCAGCAATTGAAGAAGAGGCTTTGCATTGATACCTACAAAAAAGGCTAACTGCACTCCCAAAGACATGTACAATTTCCTTCTTGTGTACTGAAATGAAAGAAGTTATACTACCAATATCAGCCATCAGCAATAACTTGGAAGCAGCAAGCTTGCTAAAGAACTATTCAAGCTGTATCAGGTAAAAATGTGACTTTGGGTTATTAAATGATTGAAAACTGTATTAGTGAGGGAATGTGGTGTTCAAGAGGTCTTGAGCATGTTTCAAAATGAACACTATACCAAAGTGCCTGCTGTACTCCTTTATACCAAATACTAAGGAAGAAAAATGTAATTTGAAAAAAGCCTGGGTGGGGAGGATTCACCACAGGTAGTATTCACAGCAAGTGGTAAAGGAGCTGAGTCACTGCTGGTCCTCTGTGGGATTATGTTGTGTGCAGGAAGTCAGGATGAAGCCAGGGTCCTCATGCACCCTGGAACGAGAAGGACCTACCACAAAGCTCTCCTTAACACAGGGCATTGTTGTTTTCCTTGGCCTCCTCTCTTACTAGGGTGTTTTTTTTCTTGCTTGGTTTTCTAAGGAAAAGAAGTACATGTGGTCCTATGTGTACTCATATCTGAATCACAGAATTGTAGAATTGTTTAGGTTGGAAAAATCCTCCAAGATCATCAAGCCTATCATTAACCTACACTGCCAAGTTCACCACTTAAACCATGTCATTAAGTGCCACATCTACATCCAGGGACAATGACTCTACCACCTCCCTGGGCAGCCTATTCCAATGCCTGATGACCCTTTCAGGGAAGAAATGTTTCCTAATGTGTGGTCTAAGCCTCCCCTGGTGCAATTTGAGGCAGTTTCTTCTTGTCCTTCACCCTTGTTCTTTGGGTGAAGAGACCAAAACCCACCTGGCTAAACCGTCCTTTCAGGCAGTTGCAGAGAGTAAAAAAGTCCCCCCAGAGCCTCTTTTTTGGTGGCTAAACAACTTCAGCTCTCCAAGATGCTCCTCATCAGACTTGTACTCCAGACCCTTCCCCAGCTCTGCTGCCCTTCTCTGGACACGCTCCAGCACCTCCAGCACTGTCTTGTAGTGAGGGGCCCAGAACTGAGCACAGGATTGGAGCTGTGGCCTCACCAGTGCTGAGTACGGGGGGACGGTCACTGCCCTGCTGGCCACACCATTGCTGATCCAGGCCAGGATGCCACTGGCCTTCTTGGCCACCTGGGCACACCCTGGATCATGTTCAGCTGCTGTTGACCAGCACTCCCAGGGCCTTTTCCACCAGGCTGTTTTCTAGCCCCTTCCCCCAGCCTGTAGCACTGCCTGGGGTTGTTGTGACCCAAGTGCAGGACCCAGCCAGAACCTGGCATCACTGAACCTCATACAAATGGCCTTGGCTCACTGATCCAGTCTGTCCAATCCGTCTGCAGAGCCTTTCTACCCTCCAGTAGATTGACAGTCCTGCCCAAATTGGTATTGTCTGCAAACTGATGGAGGCTGCACTCAATCCTCTCTCCCAGATTATGGATAAAGATATTAAAGAAAACTGGTCCCAGCACTAAGCCCTGGGGAACATCATGTATGACCAGCCACCAGCTGGAGTTCACTCCAGCTCACCACTCCATTCAGCACCACAATCAGGGCCCAGCCATCCACCCTGTTTTTCACCCAATGGACACTGCATGCATCCAAGTATGAGTAGCCAGTTTCTCCAGGAGAATATTGTGGGAAATGGTGTCAAAGGCTTTGCTAAGTCCAGGTAGATAACATCCACAGCATTTCCCTCATCAACTAAGTGGGTCTCCTTATCTTAAAAGGAGATCAGGTTAGTAAAAAATATTTGCATTTGCCTAGCCTAAGCCACTAATTCTTGTATTTGCTGGCCAATTTTACCAAACATTGAGATATTAAAGAACATATAAAAGAATTTGAAAACATTTTAGGTAACTACATGACTATTGACAATAGACAGAAAACAGAAGTATATTCATGACCTCACTGAGGCAAAGGTGAGAGATTATTTACTCCTTAGGAGACATCAGCGAATCCACTCAAGGCAGCCAGGACTCACCTGTTCCCATTGCACAGAACAGCTAGATACGTTTCAAGGGGATGCTTCCCCTGCATCTATTGTTTCAGTGTTTATCTGACCCTAATCTGCCCTCACAGTGACACCTGTGAGCCAACTACATCAGCTGAGGACAGAGGCTTCTTGCCTCGGCCCTTCTCGCACCTCTCTTCTGATTTTCCTGTGGAGGAGGAAAAGGTACCTCACACCATGCTGGGACCCTCATCCATCTCTAACTGTCTTCAGGCACTCATTTCCTGCAGATCTCAGCATATCTGCTTCTGCTGTGTGCTAAGCAACCAGCACCTCTACTGTTAGCAACACAGCAAAATTTAAACATCCCAAATATCACAATCTTGGATTATGCAACCTTGCTCCTAATTTGTGGCTCTTGTTTCTGATCATTTTGATCCAAAACAATGAAGTTAAAAAGGAGAAACAAAAAAGTACATGAAGAAGGGAACGAGACTGGAAAACATAGTTCAAACTCCCCCTAGATATAATTGTTCCAACAGAGCAATGCATTTTTTACCAAACACCAGTCTCGGCAGTTTCATGTAATTATGGGACCCTATACACAACCTCATCAAATAAATAATCGGGGACATAGTTTGGCTCATGGACTCAGGCAGTGTCTTTCAATTATACTGGGGGAAAGAATATTAGGCCTTTGGAACAGCTAAAGACTGTGTGTGATTTTTTACCTTATTACTGGCAAGCATGCAGGATGTGTTTGTGCAAATGCACAGTTCATCAAAAAAATCTGAAAGAACTGTGGAGACCTCAGCAAGAAAAATGCTCCTTAATCCCATTTTACAGGTAATTCTGAAGGCAGTTTGCTCAAGTAAAAATATGCTAACACTGAATAAAAGACAGAAGATATTTTAGTACTGCTTGCATGCATGGCAGCAATGCCAGACCTACCATGTGTTCTGGACAAACACTGGCATCACAGTGAATGGCATCATCTACCAGGTGCTGACACTGTGTGTTACAGGGCTCCCAGAGGGAGCAGGTTCATTAGCCATATCTCCTATTGCTATCATCTGCCTTTGTTTAAACCCAGAAACTGAAAAATTATTCCCTAACAAAGAATAGTTACTACTGCCCTCAAAGGCACGAGCTTTTGCTTTCTAACACCTGACCCACCACAATGAGCTCAGCCCTGCCCAGGTCCCACACAAACTGTGTGCTCACAGAGCCTCCTCTGGGCTGGCCACAGACGTTTGGAGGCAGGGGTCCAAGGGGAAAGGCTTGGCTCACAGCCTCAGCGAGAACTAAGCTATGGACACGAGAGCTGGTGCATCCTATCGTGGCAATTCACACCAAAGCTGCTTCCCCAGGCAGCACTGTGCCTAACCGAGACAGCAGTGAATTGTGCTGCCCAAAAGGAGCATTTATGAGTCTTTATGAGGTGCTCCAACTCTGAAAGGGGAAGAGGAGGCTTATTAGGAAGTAAAAAAGTCCCACAAGCTCAGTATCCCTAAAGGAACTGAATATACACAGGACTGCGCCTTTTGGTCAAGTCTATGTTGTGGTGAACTCGGATACTCTCTGTGCATACCAAGAGGCATTGCAATTCATCTTTAGGGATTTGCATGGGATCTGCTCAATGTTTCTGCTGCTCAGCAAAAACAAAACAAAAGCATGTTCCATATATTTTTAAAGCAGTATCTGTCCTATACATCTTACCAAATAAAAACATTTCTTTGCTTTAAGGAGCTAAAGCATTTTGTGTAAGAAATCATTCAACAGATTTGGAAACACCAGTGGTATCCCCAATGTAATAGCACCACTCCCCAAGCATTCAGAAATCATGAGTCAGATGTCTCACTCCAAAAGAAAAATCATACAATTGACTTCAAACCATGCACATAAAAAGTGTAATCAATTCCAAACATGTTTTTGGATTTCTTAGTATATAATTGGGGTTATGTTTCAATCATTTTTCTGACAAAAAAAGCGCTGGAAATTTTCTTTGCTTTTCAAACAGAGCTCAGAGATTCTCACATAATCCATTGTTTCTAGGAGCTGGGGTTTTAAGCAAAATAGAAAACACTGTCTCATGACAAAATCATAAAGCTGGCAGTGCTGCTTGTGTGATACTTTTCTCCTATCATTAAAAGCCTGGCAAGGAAGGAAAAAATACTGAGATGCTCAAAAGGCTCTAAACAAACTCTGCTTTTGCATATCAAAAAGTACCTTTTTTTTTCAATTTCTGTCCTGTGCATTAAATTCAATAGGGATCAAATTCTTTTTATCAAACCATCACTGGTGACTAGCATAGTCATCTACAGCAAGGGCTGCACTGGAGACCTCTATTTGTGACATCTTCAGTGTCCTTATAGAGGTGTCAGTGGGATGTGAGGGCATTCAAGTCCCGAGACCAAGGCACTGGGATAAATCCCAAGTGCAAGACATGCCACGTTGCCACAGAAAAAGGCAGATATGTATCCTTGCACCAGGCAAATCAGTCCCTACAGTGGTCTCCTCTCTCTGTGGCCAACTGCAGTTCAGACTGGTAGCTACAGGCTGTGCTTCCACACAGTCTCAGATGTTGGCACCACCCTTTGTATTGCCAAGAACTCTGTGCTGTGCCCCACAACCGCCTCCTGACCCTTCAGCTGGCACACAGCTTTGTCTGGCCATGCATGGTGGCTTGCGGAGCCACAGGGCAAGCACAGGCAGGGGACAGCCCAGAAGCTTTGAAAGTTGGCCTTACACGTGAGCCCTCAAGGGCTGCCTCCAGGGCCTGTTTGACTTATATTATAGTAGTACTCTGAAAGCCTTCACCTCTATCTTAAATGGTCATGTTTACCTTTCTCCTCCTGTGGCAAACACTAACAGGCAGGCCATATTTCATCTGTTTGTAGAGCTCTAAGAAGGAGTCATTCATTCTAAACATTTTTGGTTTTATTCAATGGAAAAGAGTAAGCACTTTTTAAGGTATAATTTTGCTGACCTATTTTGATGTTCATAGATCAACACTACCCAAAGTATTCTTATTTTACTCCACGGACACAACAGGATCCAGGAAGATCAGTTCTGCTATAGAAGCCTAAGATTTGTTTTGGAGGAGGGCACTGGAGAACTCAATAGATGCATGTAAAATAGGATTTCCTTATTAAAGCCAAAGCTCCTGCAAGGTTTTATGATAGGACAGGCATCTGCCTTATTAAGAAACAAGAAGGGATGACATTTCCCAGATCACCATTCAAACCCTATGGTCCCCCCCAACCACAGGGAAAACCAAGCCTGTAACCACTAATAAAGCATGTTTTGCATCCAGCTCAGATATAGACTGTTTCTGTGCTCAAAAACCCAACACTATACCTAAAATGTCAATGGCATCATATGTTTCTTATTGGACTCTTTGGACAACATGAAAGCCACTGTCACCAGTCAGTTTTTAGCCAGATTTGACTAAAGCCAGAGAGAATTTGGCCACAGCTGTGTGAATTATGGGTCCATAGTTTTTTTCCTAATGAAAAGATAAAAACATGCTTGATCATAGACTCTACTTCTTGTAGAGACTTTGTAAAGGTATATAGGAGTTCCTTACAGAAATAAACAATGTGTCTTACCTTACATTTCTCGCTATACTTCCCAAAAGTAACTCCTGTCCAATTTGGTCACATGTAACAGCAATGAGCTCAGTTAAATGTTGTTGATACTCACTAGGAACAGTGTTTTTGAAGATGCACTTGAAACTTAGTGAACACATTTCACTCCAGAATATAACCTTGCCTTCCTCCCTTCCTCAGTCCCCTTCAGGTCTAGGAATAAACATAACAATTAACACTGACATGAAGAGTAAGTAATTATTCCCATGGGGCCAAAATGGGAATCTGTATCACCAGGAAGATCAAAATACGGATACTCCCGTTTTCCTGAGAGAGGGAGCTAACACAATTCTCATGGAGAATGTTAAGCCAGGAACACTAAGCCTTTGAATGAAAGGCAGTTGTTCTGAATCCCCTAACACTGGGCTCAACTGCAGAGCCGACTGCCCTGCTCAGTGGGAAGGAAGTGAAAGGCCAAAGAAAAGCAAGCATAGTAGTGCTTTTTGATCCTGGAGTGATTGTAGTAATTGTAATCTTTTACATCTAGCCGCTCTTCACAGTAAAATAATGAAAACTATATCAAGATGTAATAATTTGCTAAACATCCAGAGGGAAAAGGAAACCCAAATAATAAGCAGCGTAGATTTAAAATTAGTGTTTCCTTTTATTTTAAAACACACACTATTTCCAATGGATAAAATCTTAAAAGAGAAATAATTCAGTATGCCAGAATAGGGCCACTGTGATGTGGTTTGAAAACTGACTGAAGGTTCATAACCAAAGGCTAATTCGCATGTAAATGTAATGAGTTCTGCCCTGTGAGGCAATGCATGAATCAGTGTATTAAAGTGGAATTTTTTTTGTACTTACAAGTTATCTGAAAGAAGAAATAAACAGTTCAGAAATGAAATCACCAACTGCTAACAGAACTGGAGAAACATCAAGAAACAATGAAAACAGCAGAATATTGCAAATGGAAAGAAACCTGCAATTAAAAAGCGCAAGAAGCTGACGTTTAATTCAGGCACAAAAATGGCAACTTGTTGCCTGTGGAAAATACTTGGCTCACACACATTCAGCAAGGTGGAGTGCAAGTCCAGGTGACAGTACAGAGGAAGAGCAGATGAGTGCTATAAACACACACAACCAGAGCCTCAGTTGTATTCACACTCTCATTTCACACTTTTTACAGGAAGTAGGTACCTCTGTCCTCCTGAGAAATCAGTCCGACAGCACAGCATCACCAACCAGAAGGTGGGAGTTCACAAGTGTGTAAGCCCAACACATGGACCACAGGCTCCCACCTCCTTGCATTGCTGTGATGGGAGGAGAGAGGCACAAGGGAACTGAGCAGGGACAGACAGTAGTGGCCAAGTGGCTGAGTGCCCCTGTTGTCAGGTGTCTCGGAGGGCATTCTCAGCTGACAGTGAGCCAATAGGGCTGCCCTGCCAGAGCTGGTGTCACTGGGTTTGCTAGGGCTCAGCATGTGTGGCTCCAGACCTTAAGGCTTTGGGTGGCCCATAAGGTGATGCTGTCTTGGACAGAAGAGAGGGTGAGAGAGATGGGGGCGGTTTGTTCCCTGGCAAGAACAGGATGGACAGAAGCAATTGAGTCCAGGAGGCAAGACAGCATGATTTATGAGAAAAACTCATGCACTGTATGGAAAATCTGGCAAGAAATAATCAGGAGAATCAAACACGGATAACAACAACCTCACAATGCTTAAAGGATGCAAAAATCTGAAAGCTAAGAGTTTATGGCCCATTTTCCACAAAGGATTCAGACTTTTGCTATTTACATCTGTTCGTGGCTAATACTTGCAAAGAAATGAGAGCTGAGGCCTTCTGAAAATCAATTACATAAACATAATGAGAAATTGAAACAGGAACTAAATCCATGCTGAATCTCACAAAAAGACACCCTGATGCTGTGAAGCTGTGGAATGGTGTCCCAAGGCATGCTTCTTCACTTGGGCCTTTCCAAACTGGACTGAAGAAAGCTTTAGCGCTAGTCCTGCAAAGAATCTGTGGGTAAAGACACAAGCTGCTTGCACCAGCAGGTGTTTTCCTCGTCAGTGTCAAACTTAATTACACAGCACAGGTTCACTTTTGAGCACGTTACAGGAAAAGAACATTTTGAGCTGAAACCCATAGTTTCCCAGCCTCCCAGAGCTCTTACCCATTTGCAAACAATTGCGAAGGTGGAAGAATTCAGGGAACAGATGTAGCCTGCCCCCCTAGTCCCATCTGTTCACATCAGAGAACCACCACGCAATCTGGCAGGGAGAGCTCTCTCTGCTCAAGATAAACGCTGGCCTGGGCTGAGAGGGGAGAGGGAAGGGGGGTCAGGGAGGGGTGGTGGTCGCGGGTCAGATCCGAGAGGCACTGCCAGTGCTGCGTGGGAAGCTTGCACGGCATCTGCCAGTACCATGTCTGGCTCAAGTCAGAGCAAAATCCTTCAGCAGAGTCTGTCAAAACACAAAGAACTTGCCTGAAGCTTTTAGCATCCCCCTGAGCACACATCTTCCCACGAGCACCACTGCGGCAAGGAAATGTCTCTCGCTCCCCAGTCAGCCAGAGGAGGCTTGTGAATTTGGGGATGTAGGCATGAGAGCATGTGCCAAATACACAGTGTAGAAGGGAAGACTGAAGTAAATGGGTGCTCAGAGGTGTAGACATGAAAGGCAGGGGAATATGGCCTGCAAAGCATTTGTATATTTGCTTTCCTGCACTGCAAATCATTAACAGCAGTGCTGGACACCCTTGACTGGGATAAAATCCCTGTGACTTGAGAGCCTCAGGGATACAGGCTTAGATCCTGTGTATCTAGCAGTCCGTGCTTCTTCTCTTGAAGCCTGACTCAAGACATGGCCTGCTCACCCTTCCCTTCTTCGTCACCAGTTCATCCTGCAGCCTTTCTGCTCATCTGGAGCTGCTCCAGATCTCTGGGGAGCACACAAGGCAGTGGCGAGGCGATGGAGCTGTGGTGTGACAGCCACTGGTGCTGGGCAGAGAGCAGAGTTCAGCTGCCAGTTCACACTCCTCCCAAGCCTCCTCCTTCTCTGTCTATGGAAACAGGCTGACATGACTTTTCTTCTCCTTTTCAAGGCTGTTGCAAAGATCTAGATCCATGAAGCACTCAGCTAGTGCACCTTCAGGCAAGTATCCAGGCTGTAACATGGCCTCAGCACTGCCCTAACTAAGCCATCCTCCAGTTGTCCCTACGGCAAAAGTAGTGTAAAAACAGCACACAGCCCAATGTACAGCAATAAAATTATGAGAAAAGTACACAGCCTGCTTCTAAGTAAATAGGGAGATATAGCATCAATGGAAAACAGCAAAGCTGATCCTCCACCACTGTTGGAGTAATTCAGCTCTTCAGATGTGAGATCACAAAATATTAATGGGAAGAGGCAAAGCCATAATGCTTTTCTACTGATAGCTGAGGTGCAAACTATTTTGAGTCCTTTTCTCCTTTTTTTTTTTTTTTAAATAGATGTGGTGGTGTTTGGGGGTGCTTAATATCCTCTGGGAAAGATAAACATCAGTGATTATTTTAGGCCTGTATGACCTTGCTGAGGAGTAACACGACTCCTTGCAGGGCTAAGAGCAGACTTGGCAGAGCCCGGTTGTAAGGAAGTCTTCTATTGTGCAGACTTGCTTTGCCTGTGAAGCAATATGTTTTTTTGTCTTGCAGAGCGGAGCTCAGAGAAAAGGCTCAGCCTGCACCAAATTCTAGCAGAAAATGACTGACTCATTTTCAGAAAATCAAACAGAATCACGGGAGGAAGTAATAACTGGCCTTTGGAGCTGAACACTTTAAAATTCTGATCTTGATTCACTCACAATGGCAAGGGAAGAAGATAGGAAGTGACAGTGGAAAGCAACACACATTCTGTTCAGTTTCAATCAATCTTTGATTTATGACAAATTTCACTAAATGTTAAAAAAAATGCCCACCCTAACATGTCCAGCAATGTTTTCATTTAAACTAACAAAGCAGCGTTTCAAATTTCTGACCACGTCTTGGTTGGCCAACAGCAGAGCCTCTTTCCTGAACAAAATGATTTGTTGTAGCAGAGTGGAGTAAGCCACAACAGCTGTAAATCTGCGTTTGCTTCCCTGCACAGCTCTGCTGCACCTGCAGATGAACTTTCAGTTCTGAATTTGTCACAAACAGCCCTTGCAATAAATGAATTTATTGGTTGTCACATGTCCAGACTTCTGCAGGGCACTTGAGTCACGGATAGAGTTATGAACAAGGGACATGTTATAACCAAAGCAGCAGAATGCAACTATTTTTAATGCTGCTTCCACCTAGTCTCTCACTCCTTTTAAGTCCTCTACAGTTTTGGCAAGGAAGCCCAGGGTACTGTAGGGGTCTGATCTTTTCTCCTTCTCCTCTCCCCTCCCACTCACGTATATAGCTGTGTGTGCCATGCACACTTGCACTATGTGGCATGTGGCTGCAGTCCTCCACAGCATCTCTTGCCCCTTCCCCCTCAGCCAGCTGCTGCACCCAGCCCTTAACAAAAAATAACCCATTTGGGGTTAATGATTGCGGCTGTGAGCTGTCCTAACTGAGCTGAGCTTTCAGCACAGCTCCAAATCCTTTCTAGATTAAATTTAAGATTATGCTTTTGGGTTGATGTCCTATTTAAAAATGGCATAAAGAAATGCAGGACTGCTGTTGCTATCCCTGAATTCAGCAGCCTCTGCATACCCTGAGTGATGAATTTAGCAGGATCCAAAGAGCTTTGGTTTACATATGGGTCAACCTCTAAGAAGTAGCACTTCCATATAGCACAATGAAGTTCCCAGGCATCCACAGACTTCATAATATCCACTTCACAACCTTATCTTTGCTATCTCCTCCCCATTAGAGTGATTTAGGTATTATCAAGTAGGCCAAAAATCTGCATTGGTCAGCTTGATGAGACGTGTAGGAGAAGGAAGGTGCCCTCTTGCAGCTGTGTTGATGGGTAGCATGAGCTATTCTGCCTCTACAGAGCTTCTACCTGGCTGAGACAGTGGTAAAGAAACACCACAGGAATTCACAGCCCTTGTGTAAGTTTGTAGTAGCCACGTGAAGAAGTAAAGCTCTGTTAGCGGGAGGCTGGGGAACCACGGGTATCTCCTCATCCCTCTTTCCACCAGGCTGTCCACACAATTGCCAGCATCCTTGATTAGTCCCTCTAATTAGTCTCTGCCTAACCATGGCCTTTCCTTCTCATTAGGCTAGCCTGAAATGCTGATAGCTGGTAGAAGTTATGACTTTAGCAAGAAGATACCACTAAGCCAAGTGGAAGGTACTTCACTATATACAGGGAAGCTTTGTACACCACTGCCTAATAAAAGGAGGCATTGGGATCAGGATGCAGTTAGGTTTGAGGTGAGTTTACAGCTTCACTCCAACTTCCTCTCTGCCCACTGCTCTGAAGCTCAGACAAGCCCAGTGCAAACACAGCAAAACCCCTGGGGGCCAGAGGAAGGAGTGTGCAGAGGTTTCCTTCCCTTTTCTTCCCACCTCACCCCAGTTCTGCCAGTTTAACTTCCCTGATACTTGTAGAAGATCATAAGAACCACTGACACCCATATCTGGGGGCCTGAAAATGTTATACACTAACAAAGCAAGATCTGCTGTAGGACATATCCTTGGCTGGGTCTCGCTCAGTACTATTAAGACCATTTTTGCCTCAGGGGAGGAAAATAAAACAGGAACTCTGGAAGCTGACTTCCCAGATTTCTCTGACACCACAGCATGCATGACCCTAGAAAATGGCTGCTGCAGTGCTGCAGTTTATACTAGCCAGCTCCACTCTGGCTAGTGGAGAAAAACCTGAGAAACATTAGGATCCTTAAGGAAGGAATCTTCAGTAGCTCCTCAGATGGAGCAGCATTCAAAAAAATATCCATTTTCAAGATATGGTTCAGTTTAAGGATGACTCCCTGAATGATAAACAACTTTGTGGATGCTTTTGCTGTGCACTCAGCAGTAGCTTTTCCTTTGGAAAAACGGTGGTAGAACTGGGTTCAAGTGTCATTAAGAATCCCAGCCTTCACGCACACCAACTATTAAAAACAATCCCTTCATTTCATAAGACCTCGCTGGCCTTGGATTCACCCACAGCTGTTGTCCTCTTGGTTCTGTTGCTGAAAAGACTTGGAACAAGTTATCTCCTGGAGTAAACCAGTGTGTTGTCAGCTGATGTCAGTAGTGCTGTGCCAGTTTGCACCAGCGGCAAATCTGGCCCCAGCCACACGAGAATCAGGAAACTGAGGTTACAGAAAGGGTTTTTTGTACTACAGGAATGAATGACAGGGCAGTTTCAGTTTCCTGTGTGACTACATTTCTTGCATCCCTCACTTTTGGTCTTTCTCACACACTGCATCCCGAGCACAGCATGCTGCGAGGAAAGATTAAAGATGTTGCAGAACTCATTAATCTGGAGTGTCCCTGAACATGTAGCTACTACAATTCTGTGGGTAAGACAGAAATTTCTGTACTGAACCAGTAATGTCACAGAAATAAGTATGAAAAAAATTTGCAGGATAAAAGCAACTCTTTTGAGCAGACATTTAGCTTTAAAGCAGCAACCTTTCATCTCCCTGGCTAAGTCCTCTGCTGGTGTAAGCTGTCACATCATCATCAAGACACATTATTTACACTAGTTCATTTGTCCTGCTGTATTTGGAGCACAAAGCTAATCTACTTTGTGTTGTAACTTCTTGAGATATCACAGCCACCAAGTAACTAGACAATTATCTCCAAAGACAAATCCTGTTAAATGCAATGAGATAGATAAAAGAGGCAATGGCTTCACTGACAAACCATAGGTGGATCCTGTGGTAATACCTAACCTTTAGACCTAACATAGATCACAGTGAAACCAAAAGAAGTTTCTGTCACCTCCCATGTTGGGAAGATCTGTCCCCAGCTTCTCAGCTGGAGCTCCCAACTCAATCACAGAACACTGCAAGCCAGAATAACATCAGAGACTGTGATGGTACCCAGGCAGCTTTTTACCTTTGGAAGTAAACAGGTGATGATGCTGTTGGCTGCAGTTCATGAGAGTCTCACATGGTCAGAGGTTTTGCAGGATCCACCTTCTGAGTGTGATCACAGAGGGGCTGCAAGCTCCAGAAGTTTGTCACTGACTCATGCAGAGTCAAGATTTTCCTATGTGTTCCCTGGCCAGCCCCTATAAGAAGTAATTTTGCTTTCTTCTGTTCTTTTAGAAATCAGAGCTTTATTAGATGACAATTTATGATGAACATTTATAACACCTTTCCCTGAGAATGTTAAAATAGGACACCTAGGTCCATCTATTACACCACTGAACAGTAAGGTAGGAAATTTTAATTCAAAACAGAAAATCAGAAAATTACCCCTGCAACAGTTTTTTCCTATAAAAATGGGTTTTTTTGAAACATCCAGAAGTCCTGAAAGCAAGAATAGTCCATAACAAAATCCTGTTATTTCCCACCTTTTCAAAAACATTCCAGGAAGAGGCAGTTGCCTCTATCTCAATTAAATACAACACAAGAACATGACATGGCAGCCAGGGTTCTAGAAAAATAGTCAGTTACAACAAATTATACTATGCAGTGGTGTTTTAATGCTTTAGAATAACGCTGACACCTCACAACTAGTTTCTGTACACTCAGAGGGAGCATGGTGAGAAGGCAGTGGCTAGCCAGGGATTCAGGCAGGACCCACTCTCCTGGATGAGTCCTGTGGTCCCAGTTATTCACTCTCTAATGTGGGAGTAATGGAACTGGATGGTTTTGCAAATTGCTTTGAGATCTGCCTATAGAAAGTGATTTGCAGAAAGCATGCATCGTTTTTAATTCACCTCCAGGGAATAATGGTAGTACTCAGAGTACAGGAAGCTCAGTATGGAGATAGCTTTTTGCTGGACCTAGGCCTTGATTAATTTTTTTCCCTGTTTACACTGTGTATTTACTTTTTGCACTTCATTCAGAATAGATAATGAAAACAGTATAGTCTGCTTCCACTTTTGTTTCTGGAATAGATCAAAGACTTTAATAGACTCAGACTCAGCAGAACTCCAAATGCTCCTTTCAGTTCAGATACAGCCAATTAAATGTCTCTGTTCGCTTTCAGGAGGATTACTTGAGATTTTATTATTTGCACTGCTCTAAATTCAGTCCTTAGAAGAGAGTGGACACATTCTGCCAAAAAAAAAAAAAAAAAGAAGAAGATGAAAAAAAAAGTGGAAAAGGATTTTTTCTGCATCTCTGTATTTCATGCAATCAGCCTTAGCAAAGTGAACTGCACTCCTCCTTATTAAAGCAGTCCTGTCCTTTTCTTTTTCTCCCTGCCTTGGAATTGCTACAGAGGGATAAAGTTCTGCATGGCTCACTCACTCACACAGTTGTAATAAGTCAGAGCAGGCTGGCTCCTTGCCCAACAAAACACAAACTCCCCTGAAGTCTCCAGCTTTTCCATGGCAACACCACAGTCATCAACACAGCAAACAATCACTCCACCCCCTTTTACTTCTCCCCTTGTAGCACAGGGAAGGATAGCATTGCACCCAGCCCATGGACCTGTGCTAATTATTGGGCATGAAAGAAGATAGTGATGGAGATCATGTAACCTTCTGCATGGAGCTTTATGTGAGATCAAAGGAAAGAAGAGGCACTGAAACACAACACTTCTCACTGTATTTGCTTAAATGAAAAGATTGTTGCTCCATGCTCAAGACATGAAACACCAAAAAGAGTAAGCACACTGAGACTGAATGGGGGTGCAAACAGCACTACAAAGCAAGAGTCTAACCTTGAGTAGAGTCCCTTGTCACCTGTCACTCCAAGGTGTGTAATGGCCTGATCCTTGCCATGGTTATTGATGTGCCGGGCCAGTGCCTGGCTTTCAGGGAATAACAGCAGAATGATGGCTCTGCAAATAGAATTGTTCCCCAGCTCTGCTGTGAGCAGTGCTGCTCAAGATCTTCATGGAGGAGGGAGCAGTTACTGGTGCTCCAGCAGTTACTGGGGCTGGGGCTCTGATCTGTCACTTCTTTGCACTGGCATCCTTCACACCTGTCCAAATAAAAGCCAACACCAGAGCTGAACACCACCATCCTCATCTGGTAGCATTTTACCCACACTTTGCATAGGTATATAAGACCTCACAAGCTGCAAGACTATAGAAAATTAGGCCCAAAAGGCCCCAAAGTATCTTGTTTAAACTAAGAGCTAGTGGTTTTCAAGCTGCGGTCTGCAGACCCATGAGAGTCTGAGGACTACTTCTGAAGGGTCTGTGGAAGCTAAATAAGAATAGCAAGTCAATTGCCACGAGGCTTAAATTAGTTGCAAATGAACCTTCATATGTATTGGAAAACTTTTAGAGGATCTGTAGTTTATAAAAGATTGACAGGTATGTCCACAGACTTTATACAGTAAGAACCTGCTCTGTTCAAGAAAAGCTACCTTGTTTTTGGATAATTCCAGGGTACGTGTGACAGCATGGATAAGCATATGGGCAGTTCTCTGCCACTAAACCTCAGCAGTGTAAACTCAAGAAAGGATATAGTTTCCCTGGCATAAGCAATATTGGAATTTCTTTGGACTGAGATTTTTTTGTTGAGCTTTTAGGCCCTCATTAAAGTAAAAAAAGCTTTGTAGGCTGGAAATACCTTAGGCCAACTAGCTCCTTGTGGGCAAAATAGTTTTTAAAGTAAATTGGCCCCCAAACAGCCATTTCCAATTCAAATCCTGATACAAAAGAATGTTCTCCAGGCTTTACAAAATTATTTAACTATTTTTGTAACATTTGAAAAAAATATTTATTTGGAAAAAGTTCAAAATGGAAATAATACTCCCAGTAGTCAAGCTTAAATGTAGGCAGAGGTAGTCCCATGCTTTCAATGTACCTGGCCTTGGAGTAAGTCTGTGGGAAGGTGTGAACCTCTGCTGCAGGACAAGTGGCCTTAGGGTGTCAGTCCCCACTGCAAAATCCTGCCAGCACTAGTCATTCTTCACTGACACACTGAGTGTGACTGAGGCAGTGTGGGGCCACAGTCCCTTGTACAGAGCTCTGCAGTTTGTCTTGGTCCAGTACAGCCTGTGGGAGAATTCATCCTTTTTTTTTGGTGAATGGTACAAACAAGGATTCTGCGGGACTAACAGCGCTTCAGTTACATGTGTTTCAGTCCCAGTTAGTGCAGAACCACCCTGAACCATAATCCCAGCCAGAATAATTTGTTCAAACTTACATTAGAGACATTTTGGTGTGGATAGCTTAAGAAAGAGGGTGAGTTTTCTACATGATAGACATACACATAGCTCAGGCAGGATTTGTTCCATCTAACACAAATCTTGACACCCTAACACTGAGCTGAACTCTCATTGGCAAGAGAAGCACTTCATTTGATACCCACAGTGTGATAAGGTCCTAATGATGGTATGTTCCATGTCATTTTAAGGTTGTTTCACCCTGGCTGCTGGGTTACATCTGCAGTGCAGGCCAAAATGTAACCAACTGGTCAGTGTGTGTTATGCATCCATTTCTGTGGCTCATCCACAGAGGAAATGAGTCTCTCAGCTACTACCCTGAAAGAGCTGGTTTGTCCACCCACACTATGATAGCTTGTAAGTTTAATTCTAGAGGTCCCTGACCTCTAGAATTTGGTGGTGGTGAAAACAGTGGTTAGCATGCAAGTTTCTGTGTGTTAACATGAACTGGGACACAAAAAAAGAAGCAACCCTATGATTATGTACTGATGACCTGAACAAAGCCAGTCAACCCAAACTGAATTCTTCTATGAAAATGATTTTTAATTTGATTTTTCCTTATATTAAGAACATAGCATTACACTTTAAGGCTGCGGCCAGTCCTTTTTTATTCAGTGGCAACATGAACACTTGTCTTCTGTATGAACAAGCTCACTAGTAAAATCCCAGTGGCTCCTACTGAGACACAAGAATAAAACTTCCTCCTGGGACTCTGTGATGCGCTGCCACAACAGTCTCAGAACCTACAGACCCAGAAAAGCAATCCAGAGCTGAGACCAGTGTGTCTCAGCTGTGATAAGATTTCTTTCAATAGGCTGGGGAGCCTTAGGATGAAAGTGACATTCCCTCTGTGACTCCCTCATGTGCCACTGGTGGTGGCTGCAGATATGTGTTAGGAAGTTAGCCCCATGGGGCAGCCTCAGCTGGAGGAGGTCAGATTTCCAGTGAGACCAGTAAAGCAAAGATCAAATGGCTTATTAACCAGAGGTGAAATTACAGCCTTGCTGCTATTGGTACAGATTCCCTTCTTTCTCTCATTGGTTTTAATCAGAAGAAATTAATGAGATTGGGTATAAAACTGAAGGATCCTGCCCTAGCCAAGGGTCTACATGTTCATTTTCTGCTTTGTATCCAGCTGAGCTACTGACAGACAGTGGCTCAGACTTTTTCATTCTGCCATGCCAGGTACTCCTTCCCTTCATAGACAGATGGAGTGGAAGTTCTCAACCATCTGCCTAGTGTTCCTTGCAAGCAAAGAAATCACTTAGCCCACACCAGGAAAGCAAATATGAAGCCCTTCATATCACCATCCTACATTATGGTTCGTCCCTGCCCAGTCAGAAGTGTCCCTTGCCATTAGCCAGAGCAGCCCCAGGTGCGAGTTGCTGTGGTTTGCGTGCCTGCACCCCCCATCACATGGGTGGGCTATCTGCTGGCTGACAGCTTTAGGCACACCAGTGGGCATCATCATCAGTGCAAGCTGCAAGTGTTTCAGTAGGAACCAAACACTCCAGCTTAACTTTGCTTTCTCTTTTTCAGGACTGTTTTCATGAATAAGCAGACTTTCTTTTGCCTGCTGTGAGTGGGAAAGGCACTCACTGTGTCTCCTGCTAAGCAGCCCATCCTGGCTAAAACTAAGGGCCTTAATGGGCCCTCATAAGCACCTCCAGGTGCCTCCCTGTCATGCTTGGTTTGGGAATAACTTGTGTGAAGGGTGCATCTTTCTTATCAGTCAAGTTCCTCACTGGAACAGGTAGCCTGGAGAGGTTGTGGAGTCTCTCTCACTGGAGATGTTCAAGAACCATCTGGATGCAATCCTGTGCCATAGGACACACAATCCTGTGTCTAGAACAGTCCTGCTTGAACAGGGGATTGGATCAGATGACCCACTGTAGTCCCTTTCAACCTTATCCATTTTGGGATGCTGAGTTTCTGCATAACTAGACAGCCCTTTGCCTCAGTAACTGTTATGTAAAGGGAATTGCTGGAAATGTTTCTGTGATGCAAGAGCAGACAAAAAAATTAAAGGGGGAGGCAGTGAGGAGGAGGATTGATTAACTGGACCATCCTAACCATGTGTTACTGAGCAGTGCCACCAATAAAACTAACTGAAAATAAACACTGACAGTAGCTGTAGCTCATTCCCATCAAGGAAACCAAATGAAATCTGATGGTGCAGAAACTACAGGACCTCTTCAGAAAAATGGTCTCATTAATAATGCTTCTGAGCGGTATATCAGAGATATCCATGGCCTTGCATTTGAATTTTGCTGGAGAAACTCTCTAAGGCACAGGAAACCTTTGAACAATCCATTTCTGTGCTATAGCATCTCAGTTATTGACACCAAGTCTCTGCCACCAGGTCCTCACCACCTCAAAGTCAGTGGGATGGGAGAAGGACAAGAAGGTCTGCTGTTTGCAATGCTCATTGCCTAATAGAAGAGCTTATATAGCTCTTTTAACCTTTGCTCAACATAATGCCTCATGCCTCCCTGCCTCATGCTTTTACCAAGGCCCCAGTCTCCTTCCTGCCATTCCTTGATAAAAGGATAATAAATGCAGTAAAGATACTAATGTGTTAGGTTAGATTAGATTAGATAAGAGATAGGTACAAAAGACCAGCAGAGTTGTTCATGCAGGACTTAAACGTCTCTGGCTCTAAGCAGCTCTGTTTTGCTTTCAGATCCATTGCTCCAGTAATATTGTACCTTTAAAGACCATTTCAGAAGAAGCCAGGTTCTAATATGCAGTTCATTACCCCTGTGAGAGGCAAGGGCTCTGGTCTCCCCAATAAAGCACTTACATTGAGTTGGTGCCCACACAACCTTCAAAGTGCACACAGAGAGTGGTTAGTAAGGCAGGAAAAAGTGATGGCTAAAGAGGGATTAAGTGCCGAGGGAGAACCTGTTCTGAGGATACAAAGCATACCAAGAGACAGAAAAGCATAAGTTTTAGATGTGCAATTGTCTTGTAATAGGCCTGATAAAACAGGAGGTCTGGCCACTGGCTCCTGTTGCACCGCTAGAGTGGAGTCAGTCAAATTGGATGAGTTTTTCCCTTGGAAAATGACAAAAAATAATTTTACTACTTCTTGAAAGAGTGGCTATCCTGCTCTGCATCAATTTGCTTTCCTAGTCCCAGGATAATTTTTTCAAGCTTCCTTTGCTTACATGTCATAGGATTGTACAGAGCTAGACAGCAAAATTTCACTCTCTTCCTTTGCCCTTCAGCTCTTCTTCTGCCTTGGGCTCCTAGCACTGGCCTCTTAACATCACTCTGAGATCGATGGCTACCATGTGTGCTGGAAGTCCAGGCATCCCACCACCCTGCAAGGACCGTGAGAAACAGGGAGTCTGAGAGACAGAGTTTCAGCCTTAATATTGCATTTCCCAGCTGGGACCTGCCTGTGTGTGGTATGCCTAGAGTCCTTTACAGGTAATGCCCTTTTCAATAAATTATTGCCTTTAATTTTTTAAAATATATTTTCAGTAATATATCTATAGAATGAAAAGCCAAAACAGAGGGAAAGCAGAAACAGTGACAGATCAGAAGGCAATGATAACTCAGCCTTCTCTAAAGGCCCCACACTTACAACACTGGCAAGAAAAGAGACTGGACTGTCTCCTACTAGCACAATTCAGGATTTTTCCTAGACCACACTTACAAGCAAGGAAGGAAATGGGCCTTTTACATTTGTTCTCTAGTATTTCTAACCGTTCAAGAAGCAAGAAAGCCGGTCTTTATACAAGGCATTTAAAATAGTGTTTTCACTGTACAGCAAACCAAAATGTCAAGTTAGTACTACAATTTCAGAAAGTAAATAGGTAACTACTTCTTAGGTAAATACAAAGAATACTTTGTCCTCTGGCACTGATGGATGACTCATTGACTGATGCACTGATGTCACATGTCAGCTTTTTTTTTTTTGCAGCCATGGCTCCAGCCTGTATTCTTGACTCCAGCAAAATCTCCTAGGGATAAATGTTCCAAAAGTCTCCAGAGATTTTAGGCTGAGATTCAAAAATACAATTAGATGTCCAGTTCTCCTTGGTTTCAGTTCAGTACAGAGTAGATTTGATGCCTACATAAGTCAAAAAGATTTGGATTCCTGACTGTTCCCAGACTGTCATTGGGATGTAGGAGAGGAATCCAAGAGTCCAAGGGTCCAAATCCCTGTCAAACACTGTCATGGAAATAATGCTAACTCTGCATGAAGAGTTACCTTTTTAAGATATAATTGCTCTTCATTCAATGGCAGTTCCTTTAAATAAACTGCACCTAGGTATGCACCACAGTTACATTATTGAACATTCAAGCAGCAAATAGACAGTAGCACTTCCAAAATGTGTTTACAGTTCAGAGACACTCAGATTCCAGAGCGAGTGAAAATGTAAAAGGTGACCAGGAGATCCTCCACATTTTCTGCCTTGCCTGCACCACCCAGCCCTATTTAAGAGTCACTAAAAAGACAGGATAGTGGATGAACTACTATTCTTAAAACTTTGGTATACTCTTAAGCATGTTCTGAATCAGACCAATAAAGATGCCTCCTCCAGAATGGGGTCCACTTCCACAATGAAGCAGCACTCAAACAGAAAAGTATTTAATCATGTGTTTATTGTCACACATATTCTTTTAGTATTTTTATGAACTGGAGCATAAGCATTCACAACTGTATGCCCAGTCTGTGAGTGCTCATGGCCTGTGGTGAAGGGTCAAAGAACCTACAAGTGCCTTGTCAACTCACAGAAGCTTTTGCTCTAAGTTTCTTATGACAGTGACACAGGAACTTTGAGCTCATCCTTTATAAAACTAGTAAGAGAAGAGAATATGCTCATGGTCATTAGATGTCCCGTTTAAGCAAAAAGCTAAAGAGAGCTAGAGAAGCACTATGAGTGAAGATGAGGAGAACATGTGGAAAACATGTGTTCAGCATGTCCCTCTCAGCCTGGCCCTCTGGCCTTTCCAAACTAGAAAAACAACATTATGAAGCAGCAGTGTCAGAAGCATGAAAGGAGAGATGGGAGGGCAATTACCCAGGTGAGAGGGGGTGCATGTGGAGGAGGAGACATGGCTTATAGCTTTAGGAAGTGGAGGAGGGGGACAGCAGAGAAGAACTTTACCGGGGAAGGGGGTGAGTGTGACTTCAGTGACCAAAAGTGGCAATGCAAGGCTGGGGTGAGGTGTCCTTCTGACCCGTGTCAAAGAGCCTGTGCTTTGATGGCAGCCTGGGAGACCCAAGCACAGACAGTATGTCCTGGGAGAGGGCTGCAAGAACCACATAATAAAGTGTTGCAGTAAATAGCCCTTTTGGTACAGCCGTCATCCAAAGGCTGTAATCCTTCAGAGGCATGACAGAATGAACACACATTCAGTACACTGGCAAGGGGGTTATCAACCTCACTAGCCATCCTGGCTCTAGCAGGGTCCCTCAGATGTATTGTGTGTGGTAAAAATGTCTGCCAAAGGCCTTACATATGGTTGGTTTATACAGAAAGTTTTCGAAGTACATACTGTTTACTCAAGGGACTGGATTAACTTCTGCAGAGCTATTCTGGTCCACCTGTAAATACATGGACTAAAGGGCCTTATGAAAAGTAGTTACTGTGTATTACCAAGTGGCACCTTCTAAAACCTGGATATCTTCTGTTATGAATGCTGGGGGTTTGTTTTGGTTTCTAAGTACCAAAAATGACAGGATCATGCTATACAACTACTGGATACAGTTATTTTTTTCCCCAGTTCAAAGCTTGTTTTTTCCCTGCCAGTCCCCTAGTGCTGAAAAAGTTGTGTGTTAAACTCGCAGTATAAACTGCTGCTGGCAATTGCCCTCACCCCAATGCCCTTGCTTAGATGAATAGCAAGGTCTGTATGGGATTGACCAAGGGGATGAGAGTGGCACTGATGGCATTCTAGGAGCTCCTACATGCAGGACGGTCATGCCTAGTTTGAGGATCACACTGCACCTGAGCTGTGCTCTCAGATTCACCATCCACACATAGACAGTGGATTGTGCCTTCAGGTTGCCTCAGGGCACCCCTCGAAGGACAGTCTTTATTTACCCAATGGGACAGAATTAACTGAGCCTGGAATTAGCCATTAGCTCTGTTTTCTAAACTATGACTTTGACCGAAAGCAAGAAGATTTTGTAGTAAAGGGGTAAAGAAGCAGGAAGCTGGGGGAGGGGAGGAGGGGGGGAATGGAGCCAGAGTGTGTTTGCAGCTGCTGGCCATCAAATTTCAATTCCATCAATATGACTGAGTTCTAGCTCCTGAAAAAGAGAGCTTTTGATGACATATTGACATAGCCTGAACTACAGTAGTCCAAGTGGCAGTGCTATAATTATAAGGATTATATTTAATACTGCACTTAGAAATGAAGGCCTGAAACACTGCGACACTCTCTCTCTCCCTAAAAGCTGGCCAAAATATGTCCTAGGAACCATTATGGTAATAAACAAAGTTGGTAGGAAAAAAGAAATGTCAGAACTCAAATTGTTATAAAAGAGGATCATGTGGCTGGCAGCTCAGGTCTTTTGGGAGTTGAGCAGTGAAGAGGAAAAATAAGTGTGAAAGGAAGGGCAGTTGGATTTGCAGGAAAAATGGCAAGTAGTTTTTAAAAGTACAGAATTAACTGGTTTAAGGAAATAAGTCAATCGGTAATTAATACACTACTTACTTGTGAATTTGGATTCTTTTTGTAGCATGTCATGGACTTCAGCCAGGTTGAGGCCTGTTTGTTGAACAAAGACCAAACCCTGCAAATATTTCTTGACTTGCTTAATTCGACACATCTTGATTTCAGTGCGATTACCCATGTGTGCACAATTAAGCACACGCATAAGTGTTTCCGGGAACTGGGCCATGGAGGTAAGCGGCCGCCTGTTGAACACCAAGTCTATCTAGCTTGGAAGGATGTAGAACCAAAAGCTTTCAGAGAAGCAGAGAGAACGCACTTCTTTGGAAAACAAAAACATTGTCTATAAACTAGCATAATGATCAGAAATAAAAGGCCTGATCCTACATTAGGCTGATGTTCCACAGTGCCCCGTCCACAGTATTTCCCATAGGCGGTTTCAGGAGGGGCAAATCAGATCATAATCGGGTCTGAAAATGCAGATGTTGAGATGCCATAACAACGAGGAAAAGGGAGGAAAAAAGAGTGAGGGAAAGGGAAGGGAAGGGAAGGGAAGGGAAGGGAAGGGAAGGGAAGGGAAGGGAAGGCAAGGCAAGGCAAGGCAAGGCAAGGCAAGGCAAGGCAAGGCAAGGCAAGGCAAGGCAAGGCAAGGCAAGGCAAGGCAAGGCAAGAAACCTGGAGATGGTTTCTAAAGCAACAGAACCCTAAATAAATGGTCTGATTTTCCAAAGTGAAAAACATAAACTGAACAGCCCATGCAGCATTTTTGCCAACTGTCACTGAGGTGGTATTTCTAAAATCTGGTGGAATGACTCATCCCAGAACAACAACTGTTGCCAACAAGGTCTTTCCTTCAAGTCTAGATGTTTGAATAAGAGGGATACAAAAACAAAATAAACAGAAAAATCAGGGACAGTTTCTTGTCTTGGGGTTCAACTCTGAAGCTGTCCGTGAAGTCACACACTCTCCAAGGTGCCTCCTAGTGAGTAGGCATCCAGGTGATCCTCTGGGCCAGGGAAGGGATTGAGTAAACCTCCTGTTTGTTAAACCAAATTCTTCCTTCTGCAGCTAGTTGCCACCTCTCACACCATGGATATGTGCAGGATGCATCCTCCTGATCCATTCTGCCCTCCACAGCAGCAAACAGTACCAGGAGAAGCATGGCCCTGCCAACAGGTAGCACAGTCCTCAAGTGGTTTGAGACAGACACCCTTAAACTCTGTGCGAGCAAGGCTGGACCAAAGACTCCACTGTTGTGCAGTAACTAAACACAGCCCTGACAGCACCAATGAACGCCCTTCTTTGGCTAGTACAGAATGCAATGATTTCAGAGATGCTTTCTGAAGCAGTGTTATTTTGCTGAATAATTTATGTCTCTGAGCCTTCTGAAAATGAGCAGCATACACTTCAGTGCTGCAATAATACTATTCAGTGGAGACAGTGCACATTATGTTCAGTAAGCTCATTGCTTAAACACTGTTGCCATGACTATAAGAAAGTGATTATACTATTGTTTACAAGAGACTCTCAGTAAGTCATTACCACAGTAGCCAGAGTTTTGCCTCAAGTCAAAATTTTTCAGAAGATAAAAAACAATCTCACAGGTATAATTAACTTTGTGATCAAGATAATCCATTAAAAGGCTTTGGAAACAGAATACATCCTACAGTGAGGAATGAAAATAAGTAAGGATCACCAGTGTCTCAGGACTGTTGACTTGCTGTTTTTCTGACTGTTCCATGGGTAGATTCCATTGAGAAGAAAAGCCCTGATAATTAAATAACTGTTACAACTAATTTTTTAATTTATAGGGCAAGCACCAATACAGGAGTTCAACTGTGATGGGTAATGCTATAAAAACAAACCACTTTGTACATAACATAAGGGGAAAAAAAAGACTTTAAAATTTTGACTTAGAAGAAACATTTGAGATTATGAAATATGGCTTTTCAGTGTCCTGGATTGAAATCAATACCCAGAACTCTCAGTTCTGAATCCTCTAGTGCATATACATGCACAAGAGTCCAGTGCATGACCTCTTTATCTCAATAATATGCTGATGATCAATAGTTTCCAAAAGTAAGAAGCAATTCTGAAGCTGTCGGAAAGTCATCCTCACATTTCCTATGATCAGTAACAGGCCAGGAACAAAAAGCAAAGAGATGATTAATAGAGTGTTGGACTAGGAGTCAGGAAATCTGGGCTCCGTTCCCAGCTCTGCCACTGACCTGCTGTTTGGCCTTGGGCAAGACACTTGACCTTTCTGTGCTTCTGTTCCTCCTTCCATTCTTTGTCTATCTTGTCTCTTGAGGCACTGAGCTACGCAGGGAAGGGCACAGTTCTCACTGGGTGTTTGTATAACACCTACTCTAGGGAGGTGGCTGCAGAGATCTACAATAAAGCCAGGGTACCACCAGGATGACTCTTGCACAATAGCATGTTTTGTTTCAAAACAGAATGGCCATGATGAACCCTCTTGGGATTTCATCTGCTAGTCCAGGATCTTACCAAGTCTTCCAGGCCCAGGCAGCAGGTAAATGGGTTTGCAAGATCTACATCCTCACTTGTCAGAAGCACTTTCACATTGATTCCTAAGTGATACTAATTTCTCTCCGCCTTGATTCAGCTGGGTTTGCAAGCACATCAGAATTATAACTGAGTGACATAGATAAAAATAGCTACAGGAGTGTTTCTGAATACAAGGAATTTCTTTAGGGAAATGCCAACAGCTGTAGGTGAAACCACTGGCATGAGGGTGTTTTCAAATTAAAACGAAAATAAATTATAATTTTTAGGTAAGTGTTTTGGAATTTTGCATAAATTATTCAATTAATCAGTATTTCTCAGTGTTTTTCTCACCCTGAGCCATAAATGTGAACCATCCTCCATTACTACCAGACGGGAGACAAAACATGCAGGGCAAGGTGGCTCTCACCTGCTTTCACTGGGGAGCAGCTGCAGCCTCAGAGAGACCTGATGACTTGATACTCTCAGTCCTTCCTGTCCCACTCTGCTCCCAGTTAGCTGAAGCATCAAGTACATGAAACTTGGACACAGAATACTTAATTGGGAGATTAATTTGAGCACATATTGATGCAGAATCAGGAGCAAGTAAATCAAGAAAATATAAAGCTTTCTTTTCTTTATGAAAAGAAAGTTCAAAAATGCTTTTCTCTGCTAAAAAGAAAGGTCACTGCCACATCTTGCGCTTTTATTGTGAATATTGGCAACGTAGTGCCATGAAAACCTAGGTCTGGAGTCATGTGATTATGTAAAAGACCCATTCAGGTTTGTATTTCCAATACTCAGATCTGTGGGTCAAAGGCTGAGAAGGTGATTTGAAGCTCCTCCAAGGCTTTGTCAAAGAAAACGTTCAAAACTCCTGTTTTAAGCTCCATCAATAATGAATTTGGCTTCTGAGTAATAAAACTCACCATCACATCTCAATTCACTTTACAGAAGTGATAAATAGTATCTTTCATAGAAAAAATTGAGGTTTATGGAAGTGAAATAACAGGAGTAATCTGTTGTGTAGATCTTAGAGTCAAAGTGGAAACAGATTCAGTTTACAGCATGCTCACCTAAAAGCAGTTGCTTGAGAGTTGCAGGTATTTTGGTTTAGGTATTAGTGTTGGCACTACAGTACAAATATGGACTGACTACCTGCATCTAAAAATACTTTGGATGAACCAGACAAGGTATAACAAATTTAAAAGTTGGCTCTCAAGTGGCTATAGGAAGCTTTCCACTGGGAATCTAGGGCACAAATAGCTTATGCTTTTAAATAAAAAGGGAAAAAAAAGCACAGGAAAAAATCTGTGTCTTAGTACTGCTAAGTTGAAAATTTGATCCAAATCTCACTCAGCACCAGCTCCTTCTTTTCTGCAGCCAAGACTACTTGCTCAAAGCTGTTTCAAACTGAAGTAGCATGGTATAGGTAAGACCCTTTTCAGGTTTACAGACTGTGATTAAGATTTGTGGAAAATACAGACCTGTCAAGAATTCCATCAGCCTCATCTTACTCCTGCTGGGAGTACCACCACTGGGAATTCATACAGGGGAATACTGACATGCAGACACCAGAGAGAGGTGAAAGAGCAAAGACCTTGCTCTTCTCCTCTTCAGAGCAGCCAGGTGGCCAAAGCTCTTCTAGGCACCGTGCAGCTGATTGTGTGCCCTCTAAGGTGTTACACAGTGCTTGCTTTAATCACCTGCTTGAATTTGTGTCAGGTCATTGTCATGTAGAGTTGAGCCTTCACGAGAACCCAAGGTCCCATGTGCTAGTGAGACTACCACCAGAAAAGCTAAAGCATAGAAGGGAAATAGTGGCATAGCAGGAGACATTTGCAAGACCACAGAGACACTTTCTGGCAGAGGGGGCACCTCTATGCCAGTGCTTCGTTTGCTGGAGCAGCTTGACAGGTTCCAGCTCCTCCTACACCACATAGGGAGTGCAACATAAATGAAGCAGTGGAGATACCACCCTTCCCAAAGTTGTCAAAAGGACCTGGAGGGAGTTATACTTTTCCAGTAATGAAACAGTGGTGAAGTTTCAGTTTTATAAGGTAGCAGACTTAATAAGAAGAGCAGACCAGAACTGGCCTATGAAGACAATATCTTGGTAGAAGGGACTGCTGACAGCAGTTAGGAAAAGGAAGAGAGGCACTGTGGTGTTTCTTAACCTGCTGACTAACCTAACAGCTGGGGCTTTTTTTGGTTACTGCAACCTAACTGAACCCCACATACGCCTTCTGCAGGGAGTGCTCTTTGAGAGGGGAGAAGTACCAATAGTGATGCGAGTCAAAATTTCGGCAAAACAGCTTCTCTGACTCAGACATACCCGTCTAAGGTTCAGATTTCCCCACAGAACAGCTCACATTTTTGCTGGAGTCACACTTTTCAAGGTAGAACAAACAGAAGCTGAATATCACTTTCCTTTGTTGCGGTGCTACAGAGAAGGGACTCAATTTGAGTACTGCAGGGGATGCAAGAACTCTGTCAGAGGACATGCCATAACAACCACAGATGTTAATAAGCCCACAGGTTGGCCTTGGAGAGCACATCAAGTCCAGGCAGAGACATTGTTCCTCTGCTCACTGCCTACAGAAACTTTGGTGGTGGAAACAGTCTGTTAAACAGTTTCAGAATGGAGGAGACTTTCATTAAATGTATTCAAAGTGGGAAAAGCTTTTAAGGGTACAAGTGATTTGATGGGAGAGCTAGGCCTGAAAAGGCTCCTACATACTAGCATAAATTTAACAAATTCATTTGTTGAAATCCTCATTAAAAACAGCTTCTATGCAGCTTGGTCTGGAAAATATTCTCACAGTTAAGGGGAACAAAGATTTTAAAATGGCACCCATGTCCATCCAAAGCAAATGGCTCTCAGCAGGCCAGAGGGCCCATAACAGCCGATCAATGTTTTCCACCCACACAGGCAATGTGACTTACTCTTTTTTACTGACTCAGCTACATAAATTGTGACTATTAGAACACAGCTATGCTCCTGCAGAAGCCCAAGGAGCAGAGAGCAGTCCTTTATCTCACAAACAGAACATTTCCATTGCTTTGGCACCAAACTTGGTGTCAGTGAAAAGACTGCACTCTAGCTTTGTAGAATGGTTTGTGCTTTAATCCACCTGTCCTCACCACACCACAATGTCACTTCACCCCACAGCTGGTCACCTTATCCTGCTTGCTTCAGAGCACTTCCAAATGTTTTGTGCATCCACAAAAAATGCAGGTATTTCTGCAGAGTGCCTGGCAGCCAAGCAGCAAACAAAACAAAGAACTTGGGAGATGGGGGTGTCAGCTTGGGCAAAGATACCAGAGCACAATCGTTCCTTTTAAAATACTCAAGGATCTTTAACACTAGCACAGAGGAGGCCAAACCTCAGCAAACACAGTGTGGATCATAAAAAAAAAAAAAAAAAAAAAAAAAAAAAAAAATCCTAAGGAAATTAATTCAGGATCTCCACATAAAATAACTGCCTAAATTGAGGTTTTACAAGTCAGTCTTGGCTCTTGGTACCAATCAGGCAACTCTGGTTTTCACTGAGGTCCTCTGGGAACTGGGACAAACCTATTGACTCTTCTAGATTTGTACAGCTGTTGATGAGAATTTAGGGAACAGGAAGAATTAACACATTCCCCTCTTCCTTGGATATATCACTTTTATGGGATGGTTTTCCCTTTTCTTTTTTCACCTGCTTGCAGACTATATCTGGGGAGCAGGCCACTTTTACAGTCACTTTTCAAGTACAGAAAATATTAATGTATTTAATTGCTATTTTAAATGAATTCTTGTAATGATAAATTCAGCATAACCATGAGATGGGTGAAAGGAGAACAAGTCACCTGTTACTGACGACAAACATTGCTTAACACACTCAGAGCCACCAGGGTGATGGCTGCAATGAAAGAACCTGGCCAGAATAATACACTAATGCCTATGAGACAGCGTTCCCAGCTGTCACAGAGCAAAATGAGCAGTGCTCAGCCTGTGTCAGAAGGACGATGGAATGAATTGGCTGCCAGAGACTTGAAACTGCAATGCAAGAAGTTTAGTATTACCAGTTCAGTGCTTAAGGCACTGAGGAATGCCCTCCAGAGCTAACTGTTTACATATAACGTAAATAGTATAAACAGCTAAGTGCTGGAGGGCATATACATACATATAGATGTATGTATAAAAGAAAGACAGAATATTTTATCTGTTCCACTCTGCACCACGGAAAGTAACAACACCATATAAATAAACAAATGTCAGCTCTTGGGAAATGCACGAAGGCAGAAAGTACAAAAGCTTCCCTAGCTGCGTCCCGAAGAATAAATCTTTCATTCACACACGCCCACATCCATTGGTCCAGCTAAAAAAATCTGATCCCCAGTTTCCAATTAGCAAATGCTGTTGCTAAAGATACTTTCTCAAAAATCAAAGTAACAATGTTAAATTGAGGCCAAACCAAACTCCTCTTAAAACTCTCACTTCTGCCAGCTCTAAACTGCCCACTGGGAAAAGATAATTATCAAATAATAGTACAATGTCAGATAATCACTTCAAGCTCTTTGATATGTTCAAGGAAACAATGTTTCAAATGTTACCAAGTGTCAAATATTTACTTTTGAGTCCAACTGTGTAAATGACCCATCCAGTGCCACTAAACACCGCAGGCACATGTGTAACAAGAGCAGTGGGACCTGCAAAGCAGAGGAAACAGCCCAGCTGGGTTTTGCAGACAAAAGAGCGCCCTGGTAGCCAGAGCTCCCCAGTGAGAGTTATGACTGCCTTTGCACTTATCTGTGTGGAGCTCTGGGTTTTTTTTTTTAACTGGTGGACCTACAGCAAGGCACGTGGAGCTTTACATTCCCCTTGGAGTGGGCTGTGTGTCCAGTCTCACATGCTCAAAGTGAGAGTTGAACCCATGCTCCTGTCTTATACTTCCCTGTGCTAGAGCTATACCTGCCACAACTGAAACTCAGAGCTGCCCCTTGTTCCAGGAGCCTGGGCACCCTGTCTGCTGCAAGGAATAAATCTGGAATTAGGGGAATAGCACATGTAAGGCCTCCACTGGATCTCCTCTTGAGAATCACTCCAGAGAGGATGAATTCTGGTTAGAGATTGTTCTCTTCCCATCCATTTATAATGCACAGGACAACAGGATTAGTCTACCTCGTCCCTCCTCTTCTAGCACCCTTGGAATAACTGGCAGAGGAAAAGCAAGACTCTGCTCTTTCCTGGTCCATCCCTGTCCTCTGAATTTTCAAGAACAGGAACACAAAGCTCTACTACCTCAAAGCCGCATGACCCTCAGCCACTTGAATTCAGCCCACTCAGACACCGTGTGTTTTGCTACTCCTTGTTAATATTTGCAACACTATTGTAAGGAGCTCTTGATAAGGAGGTGCACCTCCACAACACAGAGGTGTGCCTTTGAACCAATGCCTTTGTCTGTTCCCTAATCAGAGCAGCAAATGAGGAATGTCAGTGTCAAGCATAGAGTGGGAGGATGTGCAGTGACACCAATGCTGTTCCCTGAGCCAGCATTTACTCGGTGTCAAAACATGGTTCAGGGCCCCAAATATCATGCTCACTGGAGTCACACACCTTGTCAGCATGATTACCGAAGGCTGGTGTGCAAAAATGATGGGGACTTTGTCAGACCTTTTGCTTCTCAAGGCCACGTGTGTGTGGAGTTTTCTGGGAGGTAATGCAACATGCAACAAAGAGCGAGGGCTGTGCATAGCATCTCCAGCAAGCAGCAGGCTAATAGCCATTAGTGATATTTCAGAAACAAGAACAACCTCTCTGCACTTAAAAGATGAAAATCTTTCAGTATTTTCTTGGGAGTTGTTTCATTTAGCATTTCCAAACAGCTGTCCCCAGCTATTTCATAATAATAGTAACAACTAGCAAAAAAAAAAAAAATTCAAAACAAACAAACAAAACAAAACAAGAAACCCCACATAGGCCTGATGCCTGATTTCAGAAAGTGAATTTTTCTGGGACATACACTATTAGGCAAAAGCCCTTTTCCCCCCACAAGGCAAGTACAAAGCATTGCATTAATACACACTGGAAAAATAAGATAATGGCTTTCTTGATTGTGACGAGGAATGTGGGGAGATTTAATCTGAACACTGAGTCAGGTGGAAGCGCCTAAACTCCCCTCGGACACAATGTTATCGCATTTAACGCTTACATCATCACCCTCACGAATGATGCTGAGTAACGCAGCCCCAAACGTCGATCCACGCACCGCACGGGTAAGAAGGGAGTAAACGACCACAAAGGTCCCGTTTTAGCATACGTCAGGCACTAAGAAAGATAAGTTTGATGTCTGGATCAGAGAGGGAGCGATCTATTTTCAGCTGTTCGAATAGCAGCCGCCGGCCTATCAGGATGCAGTCACTCCTCTCAATGTTTCGCATGTGTGCCGAGAATTAAGAGTTGGGAGGCAGCACAGCGGAGCAAACGCCTTCAAAAGCGTGGTGCAACTGACTGCTCGTAATAAAGTAACAGGAGACAAGGCTTCGCCTCCTTGACACGGTCAGAGCAATTTCCAGTTGAAAAAGGTCAGCGTATCATTTACAGAGCGGCAGTGCCTGGAAAACTCTCGTAACTCTGCTCCGCGAAACCCTCTGGGTGACAATAACAACCTGGGCGCCGCTGCCGAGGCCGGCGCTCGGAGCTGCCCCGCGGGCGCTGCGCTCCGCTCCGGACAGCGCCCGCTGCCCCGGGCTTAGGCACTGCCCCAGTTCCAGGGTACGGCTGAGAAACGACCTAAAATAGGTGCCTGAAGCCCTGGCGAACGGGATGGAGCGGAGCAGGAGGAGCAATCCTGAACGAGGGTGATACTCGAGCGCTACTTTTCACCCTTGCTCGGGGACGCGCTGACAGCGTCGGCTGCCGGTGCCCTCCTCAGGGATGCCGCTGTCACCGCCTCGGCAAGGCGCGACGGCAGAGGCGCGCGACGCGATTTTAGGTGCACAGCGTGATGTAAAAAAAACCCAAAGCAGCACCACAAGCAGCCCCAAGATCCCCTCGAAGGCGCACACACACACACACACGCCCTCAGCCCCCCGAGCGCGGCGCCCGCCCACCGCCCCTCACACACTCGATGCCGCCGCGGGCCCGGCGCCTGGCAGGGCCCGCCCCGCGGCGCAGCGGGGGCCGAGCCCACGGACGCGGCCGGGCCCGCGGGACGGCGCGGGCAGGGCGGGCGCCCCGCGAGGCGAGCGGGGGCTCGGCGCGGCGCCTCCCCGCCGGCAGCGGGCGCTGTGACTCACCGCCAGGAGCGCCGAGGCGCGCTGCTCCCCCGCCGGCTGCTCCCCGTTGATGCCGCCGTTGCCGAGGAGGTGCTGGTGGTAGTCCGGGGGCGCCGCGCCGGCGGCAGCGGCGGCGGCGGGGGCGGCGGCCGCCTTGGGGTGCTTGCCGGCCTTGCGGGCGCCCTGCCCCTGCTGCACGAGGTGGAGGAGCTGCAAGGTGCTCTCCCGCTCGCGGTCGGAGCTCTCGGCGCGGCCCCGCTCGTAGCGCCCCTCGCAGCTGAGGTGGTGCTGGCGGCAGACGGCGATGCGGGCCCGCAGCCGCTCCACGATGGCGCTGTGCACCCGGGGCGCCGCCGGGCCCCCCCCCAGCAGCCCGGCCCCCAGCCCCGCGGCCTGGGGGGGAGCCGTGTCGCCCATCGCTGGCTGCCGGTCCTGGCCCTCCGGATGGGTCGGTCCTCACTGCCGCATGGAGGAGGGCGGGGGGGATGGGGGGGGAGGCGGGGGCAGCGGCGGGAGCCCGAGCCCGGGGGCTGGCGGCGGGGCGGAGGGCGGTCAGCCCCGCGCCCCCAGCCCACCCCCGCCCGGCCCCCGGGCGGTGACGGCCCCGCGGGGGGTTGACAGATCGGGGGGCGGGAGGGGGTCGCTAGGGCTGCGCCAGCATCGGCCGGCGGGAGGGGCGGGGGTCGGGGCCGGGCAGCCCCGGCCGAGGGGCGCCCGGTGAGGGGGGGACGGCGGGGCTCCGCCGGGGGAGGAGAACGGGGGGAAAAAAAAAGCCAAATAAAGCGAGCCGCTGCCTTCAAAATGAATCCCTGGACGAAGGAGCTCTCCGTCGGGAATGAGTGAGACTTGGCAGGTTTATTTGGTTTATTTTATTTCAGGGGAGCGGGGGGTGTTATTCCTTGAAGTGAAAATTTAAGGCATTGCCGTGGTCGGCGGCGCGGAGAAACCCCCGGCGGACCGAAAATCTCGTAGGTTAGCTGGAGTGGGTTTGTTGGGGTTTCTCTCTCTCTCTCTCTCTTTTTTTTTTTTTTCTTTTAAGTCTTTAGTAAATGTGCAAATAAAGAGCCGGGGAAGGAGGAGAAAGAGGAGGAGGGTCGGGTTAGTTCAGTCTTTGTGCTTTCTCGTTTCTCTCGCCCGCTCGTTGCTGGCCACTCTGCGGCGTGGTGACTGTGTCCGGCTGGCTGCCGCTAAACTGTAGTTCCTCTAAAAATCAGAGAGACAGATCCCCCGGTCCGGAACAATGTCAGTCAGTGGGCTTCCAAACCACGCTTCGCCTTCACTTAATTCAGCCACTGGATAAATCCGTATCGCTTTCCGTATCGCCCCCCTTAGTATTAAGCAGCAAGCTACGGACACAGGCAAAGAACTCCTCTCGCGTACTTTCCCTTTTACTCCCAGATATCGAACAGTTTCAAGTACAGTTTCAAGAAAAGCACGGAGGAGGGGGGAGAAGGGGAAGAGGGAAAAACCCCCAAACAAGCAACCCAGTCCCTCTTCAGACAGTAATTACAAACGGAGAGTTGCACTTACAAACTTCCAGCATTTTGCCCCCAGAACAGTCCAGCAGCCACTTTTCCTTTGTGTTTTTGTATATTCCACGCCCGCGCCGGCGGGCGGGTGTTTGCCGGTGGGCTGTCGGCGCTGCCGGTGCCGGAGCTGCCCGCGGCCCCTGCGTGCGGCGCGGAGCGGCGCGGAGCGGAGCGGCGCGGAGCGGAGCGGAGCGGGGGCGGGAGGCGGGTGTCACCGACACAGAGCGCGGCCGGGGACGCGGCGCCCGGGAGGCCGGGGCGAGGCGCGGAGCCTCCCAGCGGCCGCCGAGGGGAGTCGGGCTGCCGCTGCCGCTCTCCGGGAGGTTTGTGCATGGGAGGAAGCCAAGGAAATCCCCGCTCCCCTCCTCGCCCTCTACCTGGGTGCCGGGCCGGGCGCGGAGCAGCTGCCGAGGAGCGCAGCCTCCCGCGCTCTCCCTCCTCCCCCGGCGGCGAGACCTTCAGGCGAGTACGAGGGAGTTCTCAAATAAATCACGGCGCTGCGCTCCTCTACCAGCTGGATTTCTCTGGAACAGACGGTATAAAAACCAGCAGCGCGTTCTGGGGCGCTCGCATGCACGGGACGAGTGCACGACACGAGGTCAGGCTCGGGATGTGGGAGCTCCGCGCGCTGACAGGAGCTTCTTGGGTGTCCGGGGCAAGTCACGAAGCGCCTGCACTGTGGTTCCTCCCCGGGAAAGACGCAGGCTTAGTGCTTCTCTCGCCCGGCTCCTCTATTTAGAGCAGGGCAATTTTAGACTGCGAGATCTGGCCTCTGGAACCGGCCTTGCTGCAACTGGCAGCCGTCAGGTTCTGCGTGTTGGTGTAGGTGAGCTGTAAAGGAGGATGCAGAAATAGCTGGGAGCTGGCCGGTTTTATTAAAGCAATATGCTGTTGTACTACTGTGGCTGCATTAGCCAAATTCCCAAATACCTCTGGGAATAAAAATGGCCCCCAAGCACGCAGAGACACATCCCTGATGGAAAACCTCCAAGGTCTTTTGGGACTGTACAGCCCTTAGTGGATGGGTGCATTATCTCTTTCAGTTCTGCAATGGGTCCAGTCAGAAAATACACAAATTTCATCTCAGCATACTGAGACCATTAAGCTGAGAATGAGGAGGAGCTGACAATAACCCTCTCAGGTGTTTTTATCCCCTTCCAAGGTCATGCAAATAAATACTCTGAATGCCAGTGATGAAGTGACACATTCCTGGAAAATCCCCCAGAATATAAAAGATATACAGCATTAGACATACAGGAAATATAAAACCCCCCACTTTCATGACCCCCATCTCCCTCATGCGGCAACAAACATGAGGGTTTGTTGCAAGATGTGGGTTTCCAGGTTCTGGCTTGGTGAGCACCAGGCAGAGCCTCCAGCCCCATGTTTGTCTCAGCAAATGCTTTGAGACTTTGCTGAGGGATAAGGTCTGTGGGAGAGGGTTTGGGGCTGTGCTGCCTTCAGAGGAAGGCATTATTGCTAACAGGAAAAGAGTTTTTTGTTGTTGTTTAACCTTGAACAACTGAGGAAGAGTTGGTTATTATTTGATATGTAACAGTAGCTTGAATCTGTTGAGAACAGTGGGTTGGCACAGCTGGAAAATAAAACGAAATGATAATGTTTATAAAATAGTAGACAATGTTACCTTTGCTTCAGGCCTTGCTTGGGCTTTTATTTGTTCTGTACTGCTCAGATGCCATTGTTGTGCTTAAGGGGGTCAGTCACAGAACACACGGGCCACAGTAACACACGAATCTCATGGAGAATAAGTGAGAGTGTTTTAAATGATGGCTTAGCTGTGTTTTTCAAAGTGGCTGTGGGAATAGGAAATCCATGGTGCTGCTCTGGAAGCTACCAAGACTGCTGGAGAAATTCTCTCTCTTACAAGACTTCGTAGAACTCAGAGAGTGATCTTTCCAAGCAAAGATTAAAAAAAAATTAACTTGAGATGTTTAAGATGCGCTTTTTGCCAAGCAGCATCTCGAGAGTTCGGTTTGCGTCTGATCTCTCCCTTCCGAGGCGAGAGGCAGCCGGCAGCGGGGCTGCGCTGCGAGCCCCGCTCGCTCAATCCGCAGCAAATGCTGCCCCTGGTGTTTCTGAGCAGGAAATACCCCACAGCCATCCCTCGGCTTTCCAAGTTTTGTTCAGAAGATCCTGGCGAATGTCACCAACCCCTCGACGCTGCCATCAGTTTTGGACTGGTCGGTTGTCAATTTTCTTAAAAGCGAACGGTTCTTAACACGTTGTAACATCCCTTGCGATTAGTGCCGTTCTCATAAGCACACCCAGGACAAAACAACGTAACAGGTCCTTGAACAATTAATTACTTTATTCCTTCTGTTGACACTAATTTGTGACCTTTTTACCTGACATTGTAATCTCACATGAGCTGTCATGCTTGAGCATTTTTTCTATTTGAATTCCCTACTACTGTTGAAGGTCTGAGTTTCCCAAAGCAGCAGCCCCTTCCAGATGAGGAAAGCACTTATTTGTGCTGGGTTTACAGCCAGGAATCTCGCCATAGACATCCCATCGTGCTAATAACTCTCCAAAATGGAACAAAAAGACTGTGCTGAACCTGTGTCGCCTAAAATCTTGAGTGCATGCTTCAGTCTCAGCACATGCCTCGTTCATTTGTGTTTAGAAATCACATATCAAATTGCTTCAAAGTTACATTAACTCCACTGGAACAGCATATACTTAGTATCAATCCTACAGAGGACTTTCTGAGTTTGAAGCTTTGAATTTTCAGCCATTTCCATTATTTACGTTTCAGTGAGGGCTCTTTGCCCTTTGCCATTTTGATTTCCTGGGGTATTCCCTGCTAGGCTCCTGTATGATGCTGCTCACCTGGCAAATTGTTTAACTTTGAAGCAGAGTCTGACCACACCTGAGTCAGTTTTCTTGTCTTTAAATATTGGGCACAAGGTGCTTGCAATTGCTGCTTTATTTAAACTGTGAATTAAGAAATCTTGAACAGAGTATTTATGTTTGTTTTTGGGTTTTTTTTTTGTTTGTTTTTTAACTAATAATAATTAATCCAAGGAAACTGTGTTTATATCTTATTTAATAAATGATAGAGGAAGAAACCCCAAACAATTCCATGCCACCACTAACTACCTAGACAATTACCAAAATTCACATCAACTATTCAGGGAAGTGGAGCCACTGATGGGGTTATTATCAGGTTCTTTTAATATAATTCACATATTTTTCATATTACTCTTTGGCCAGTAGATCATACTTTTTTACATTCTTTTGTCTAATCTCTGGATTCAGATTAGAAATTGGTATTTCTTAAGGCAGAATCAGAAAGGCAACTCTTTAAAGACTACTTTGTGTGTGCTGGATATTTCTCTTGGAATGGTATTGTATTTACAAGTGTTTGTGTAGCACACATGCACACTAGCACACTCTGTTTATCCAGACAGACTTAAAAATGGATAAAACTAGAAGCCTTTATTTATCCAAATAAATGTAAACTAGAGGAGTCAAGCATGGGAATCGCCTGTAATTGCCTGCTGAAGTGCTAAAAATAGCTGCTTTTTGGAAACAGGAGAAGCCTTCACTGTCGAAAAAGTGGCAGTAACAGCTATCTACTATTAGCAAACAACTTTCTTTCCAAAAACTGAAGGACACAGAGGGAGAAAAATCGTTTCTTTTCATACTTCACTGCAAGAACTGGACAGAATATAGACCAAAAAGAACCTCCTGTCCCAGAAGTACATCGTGTTAGTCAGCCTGGTCCTGTGCATAAATACCTTGTGTGAACTTCATCATTATCACTGTCTCTAGTTACAGAACTTAAACTAGAGCAGATTATCAAAACATTACAGGAACTAAAGTAATTTCCAAGTATGATCATTAATCACCCGTGCAAAGTCTAATCGCATACTGAGCTCTCTTCATTGTTCCATTAAGACAGGTACTTTATCTTAATTAGAGCTACTGCTTCAAAAATTAACACTAAAAACAATTTAAAATGTCCTACTGGAACAAACATTTTATTCTCTCACCTCCTAACTCCATTCAGCTTCTCTGATGTGGAAAAAAAAAGCACAAAGGACTGGTCAGAATTCTAACTTCTCCCATCATTAGGTATTTGCACAATTTTTATTTCTGCTAGAAATATTCTTACTGATTGATTCTATCGATAGAAAGTCTCATGGGTAAGAGTCTTTGTGCTTCATGCTGTACTAGCATTTGCAGACAGACCTGGAAAATTTGATCTAAATTTTTACATATTTACTCTTCTAAAGAATTTTTTAACTTCCTGTGGTTGAGGCAAATGTAAAAGTGATGTAATGACACTTCATATTTGCTGTCTTTTAGAAACACTTCAGATAGAACAACAGCCACAAAAGTATTATCACTTCCTCCCATCTCAGTGAGGTGAATATCAGAGTTTAAGAGACACAATACACACAAAAACATCAGCTCCTGCCAAATCAAATATCTATTTCTTACTGAAACAGAAATGAGTGCTTTCAATTTACAGGATTTTTTTAGTCCCACTGGTGATACCACAGCCAAGACTAGTAAACCTATGGAAGCACTTTCTGCCTAGAAGTTCTATCAGAATACTTTTGTATACCTGCTAGCAACAGTAAAAGCAATGATCTGGGAAAAAATGCTGTAGATAGCACAAGCTTTTTAGGTGAATAAAGAGAAGGTGAGAAACAAGTCTGGGATATAAAAAAACAAGCAGAATGGACCAATTCAATTTCCAATCAAACTGTATGTATTCTTGAAATATTACCCGTAATCAGCAAGCCAGAGTTTCACAAACTTATTCTTTATTTTGGTAGTGAATTGTTTTAATGTAGCAAAATGAGAGATTAACCATTCATTTTGACAACAAAATTTTAAAGCAAAGTCATAGTCTTGAGAGTTTTCAGAAAATTCATACAGTAGCAAAAATTAGGACCAGTCAGAAAGGCTCTAAGAGGACATATTCCATTATATGGTACAGAACTAATTTCATAATTGTTTTCCTTTGTAAGAATTAAGGCACACCAAATATATGTTATGTTCTAGAGAAGTGAACCAAACTATACAGAGATTTTGTTAACAGAAAGAAGTGAGGTATCAATAACTAAAATGCATATATTCAAGATGAATTCCCGAGTACTTTTAAGTTGATGGGTGTGTGCCCACCAATATTCCCAGAAGAAGAGAGATGAGGGAGGAGAAGGAATACAGAAGGAAACCTTCAGCTTTGGTAACCAGGGAGATAGATGTAAGACATACCTAACCTCAGAATTTTATGTGTTTAACTCACAGAGATAAGGTATGGAAAGAATATCTTCAATGTAAGTTTACTTGAGAGCAAGTCTGAATCTGTTTACTGGGAATTTCATCTTGGTTTTGTATATCTTGTATCTGTATGTGGTACAAAGGAGTACTGATGCTGCTAACTCAGCCTAATTGCATTTAAATCATTGCTGAATTTCAAGCCCTTAAAAAAGTAAAAGCAGTTAACTTCTCACAATGAATGTTAGAAAAATAGTGAATGATAAATCTAAGGTAGAGTCTCTATGTAAAAAGGCAGCAGATGTTCATTGTTAAGCAATACATCTGGCAGCAGTTGCCTACTCAATCTGGGTATCTGTTCCCAGTACAGTGGCAAAACAAATGTGGTGACTTCTTATGGACAAATCTATGAGAAATCAGGCTCCATTAGTTTTGCTGCTGATAGAGTAACATGTTAAAAGCATTCCGAGTATTAACAGTATCTTTCACTAAGTAGTTCAGCCACAAAGACGAATAGATTATGTGCATACAGCAAGATGTAGGATTCAAAACACTGTGCCCTTAATTTTATCTTAGGCTATATCTGATTCTTTTTATATGCAGCCCAAAATACAGGGACAGAAAGACTGAATAATTTGGGTTGGAAGGGACCTTAAGGATCATAATGGCCAGGAATATCTTCCAGTATACCAGGTTTCTCAAAGCCCCATCGTGACCTAACCTTAACACCCTTGCAGGGGTGGGGCACCTGGACATCCTGTGCCAGCACCTCACCATCCTCACAGTAAAAAATTTCTTCCCCTATGTCTACCTATACCTACATTCTTTGAGTTCAAAACTTGTCCTGTCACTACAGGCCTTGGTAAAAAGTATTAGTCTTTCTCCATCTTCCTTGTAGGCTCCCTTTAAGTACCTAAAGTTTGCAATGTGGTCCCCCAGAGCCTTCCCTTCTCCAGACTGAACAACCCCAACTCTCTCAGCCTATCTGCAGCCAGACCTCTGATCAATTCAGTGATCCTCCTCTGGACTTGCTCCAACATGTCCTCTCATTCCTGTGCCAGGACCCTAGAGCTGGATGCAGCATTCCAGGTAGGGTTTCATAAGAGCAGAGGGGCAGAATCAACTCTCTCAGCCTGCTGGCCATGCTGTTTTGGATGCAGCCCAGGACACAGTTGGCTTTCTGGACTGTGAGTACACCTTTACAGTTCTTGTCCAATTTTTCAGAATGGGCAGTACCATACTTAAACCCTTCCAAAATCCTTGAAAATCTACTCTGATTCAGGTTTCATGCAATTCTGGTAAGCCATGCATCCTGTTTCTGACTAACTCCTACTTCCTCTTAAGTTACACTGGAAGAATTCTTGCTTATCTTCCTTGGGCATATTAACCCATTCTCTTAGGACTGCCGTTACTCCAAGTTGCTGCCATTATGTTTGCACAATGTAACCTGGTGTTTAAAATCTCACTAAATTGCCCCAGCTACTTATCAGACAGCAATGTGGGCCCATGTGTTCATTTAAATGGCTAAGCCAGACTCAGTCTGTATGACGCCCATACTGTGACTCATCACCTACTTTCTCAGGAGAGGAATGACTACTGTGCTGCAAATGCAGTCAGGACTGCAGAATATTTCCTCTGTTGCCTTGCAACTGTCTATACTGATTCCTCAGAGAAGAAATAGATCTTTGCATTTGGGTCCTGTTTGTTGTAACTATCATTCCAACTAACTGGACTTACCTGCACATAATGAGCAATAAGGAAGGTAAGATGCAAGTCCTAAGTTCTGGTATAACAAAGCCTTACCTTTCCAAATATTCCCACTTCAAAATATCTCAGCATCTCCTGTGTTCTCTACAATGCAGCTCAACCTGAATAGGTGGAAGTTTTATTTCACAAGTAAATAGATACTGAACTGATATTTTTAACAATAGGAAACTTAAAGTGATTAATGCAGTAAGACTACAAGGACTGATTTGGTAAAACTTTGGATTTGTATTGACACAGATGAGAAAAAAAGATACAGCACATTATCAAACAGTAATTTAAAGGCATATGAATTTATGTGTAACAGACTGCATAGAAATCTGGAAGTCCAGGCAGAGATAAAGTGCATGCAGATAAAGTAGGCCATTCACATTTTTAAAGATGTCTTTCAAAGAGCTATATGACTTCTTAATCAATTTTCTCTTCTTGGAAATTGTCTGCATCTTCCAGGTAATCTTCAAGATCATTGTATCTCTGTGAATGAAATAAGATTTGTACAATTTATCCATATTTAATAACTGTATTATGTAAAAACTGCTTTTCTTGTTCAACACATGACCAAGCATGCCGATAAAAATTTAGAGGCTGTATCTAAAAGCATACTAAATGCAATTGTATTACGAATTGTCTTAAAATTGTTCATGAAGTGGTACTGAACAATGAAAATTCTTCAGTGTAAACAGAATTCTAAAATACTCTTGCTGTGCCGCATGTACATCTTTCCCATCTTTCCAAGTTACAGCTCAAGTTTGTTACGTTGCTGCTTTTAAATGAAACAGGGGCCTGCCCACCACAGCCCAGAGATCACGCAGCTGTCAAAAAGCTTCATGTCAAAAGCTGAACAAACTGAGCACAGGAGCAAACCACTGTTTGAAACACTGGGTCAGCAGAAATGAGGGAATGGTTGAGCTGAGTTGCATTATTGATGAACAGTAACTCAGAACTGATCCATTAAATCAGACATTTTATCTGAACTAACTTTCATCTGCTTGGAAAAGAATACAGGGAATAACCCAGTCATACCTTCTGAATCCATCCAGTCTCTTCCAAGTGGCTAAAAAGCCTCTCTACAGTGTCTTTGACTGGTTCATCCTCAACACCATCCACTTGAACAATGGAGCTGCAATCCATGTATAACTTGTACTTGAAGTGTTTCAAGTTGTGATAAACTCTTGTACGATTTGCACACACTGTACCAACCTTCAAAACCTAGGCCAGAGAAAACAAATAATTCCCTTGGATAGAACCATGATTATCTTTACAATACACAGAATTGGTGGGCTAATCTAATACGATTTAACCAGTCAGTCCAGGAAATTGGAATAATGAAATAAACAGAATGACACTACACACATAAAATCAGCAGAAACCCCTGTAGTTTTCACAGTCACAGCAGTAAGATTTTTGAGCAAGCAGGCAGCCAGCAAATCCAAGCAATGGCAGCTTATCAGTGCTGTCTTCTTGCAAACACAATAATGTTTGTAATTGGTTGTATCTTTCCTATCTCCTGGTGGAACTTTGTTACAAAATCAGCAACACTTTAGACAACCATCATATTGTGAAAGCAGTGGAAGAGGAATTATTTGCTTACTTTTGTTTAATATGCAATTACTTCCTAGGGAGAAGAAACACCAGTTTTAACATTTTGTAGACTAAATAATATTCAATATTTCTTCAAGAAATAATATATATAAACACATATAGGCATACACCTCACAGCACTTAATAAATGGAGAGGCTGAATTTCAAAAAAATGAAATCTGAACTTAAAGCTTTATACAATACAAACATTGATCGGCAACTGTCTGAGAGGAATACCTAAGATATGATGGTGCAGAAAATAAAGCCCCTGCATCTCCCAGTTATTACCAGTTTTACCTCTATGATTTCCATGCAGAAAAGATGGAACTGACTTATTTCACAGTTTTTTCACAGCAGTATTTATAGGTAACCAAATGGTAAAATGTGCCTGTTTTGGACTGATGTCATCACACCTTTCCATAACAAGTATGTAAATGGCTAAAGTTCTCTGCATTAGTAATGCAAGCTACTTGCAATTGCATTGTTGTTTTACATTACATGCAAATATATATATATATATATATATATATATATATATATATATATAAAGAATCAACTAAATTTTAAGCAAGACTACTCCTTCTGAGCCACAAAAGCGATACCTTTTATTGCTAATAATCCAAATACTCTCAAATTACAAGCAGGTTAAGCTTTAATTAATGCTTACAACACACATTTTCAGGGAGCTTTTCTGAATGCATGATCAAATGTTTGCACCTGTGAGCAGTTTCTCAGACCACCTGACCTACCTGTGCAACCTAGCACTAGCTCTATCTGCCAACAATGAAAGTAAAAGTGTATTTTTAAAGATTATGTAAATGTTATTCATATGTGTTTGTTATAGATTCTCTTAACTATATGATTGTATCTTAATATCTAAAACATATTAATCAGCAGTTTAGTGGATATTATTAGGCATATTATCAGTTAAGTCAAAAGAGACACTCATTTAAAAGCATATTTGATCTGACCTACAGTAAATTGTTATTAACTGAAATTTTAAACATTTTGAGATAGAAAGGCCTATTGCTATATTTTAAGTCTCTACTGATCATGTAAATGTTGTACCTATATACAGCTCCATTTTCTAACATCCCCAAAACTGAAAAACTAAGGCTTGTGTTTGGTGCTGCAGGTGCTTCTGAAGTGCAAGACCTACCAACTAATGCTGAGCCTTGATTAATTCAAATTTCCAGAAGCACTATTTCAAATACTGCAGCAATGAAGAACTGAGCTGCCAGTTTCTCAGAGCATTGCACAACTTTTCAAGTATCCCAAGCAATGAGGTGTGGCATTTGGAACATTGTGTGATATAAAATAGGAGATACCATCTTACATCAAACTGGTGGCCCAGTTTTCTCCCTTGTGACAACAGCTAGCAGGAGATATGTAGGAAGTTAGTATAAGATCCAGCACAAACGTTAGAATGATCATAAGGCTACTGCACTTTTTCCGGCAGTCAAGAGTTAAGATCATCCCAAATATCATGTTCTGTATCATCCCAAATATCATGTTCCATAGTGTGAAAGAACCTTCCCCAAGAACCTGTCTAATCCACTTTGGGACTCAATACTATTTTCCCTTTCAAAATATCCCGTGGCAGTGAGTTTCATAGCTTATTTATGTGCAACGTGGAGAAGTGCCAAAGGCAAATAGCTAAATATCGTATAAATGTTACTATGTATTGTGTTTTTAAGCAAGAAAGATAGTCTAAAAATACAATGCTATTTCAGAATGCAGCTTTGGAAAGAATCTCAGTACTGTACTCTAATTTTTTCCCCTCAGAGTTCTCAGTCCCTCTGTGTTAATGCTTAACTTATCTACTCAAGCAGGCCCTATCAGCCAAAGTTGTGTTAAATTACTTTGTATGGAATGTAGGAGCATGGTTGGACAATAGCACAACATGTAGCGACTGAATCCATGTCCTCTAAGCGTGTTTATAAACAGAACACCAAGACTGAGAGTAGAAAACAGTTTATAATCCAGGTGACATAAGGAGCAAGGAAGTGTGGGGGACACTTATATCTCTAAACCTTGCAATTCTCCCTGATCAGGGGGAAATGAGAATTGGCACCTAAACAGTGAACAATCACTGCAAGCCTAAGCAAAATTGGAACAGCTGTTTCTCTTCTCCTTCTACTGGCAAAGCAGAATACTTCAGAGATGAGAGAAAAGGAAAGTTTTATGCAGAAGAAGGAGGTTGGAGGTCTGTTTTTGTTCTCTTCACATCCACTTTTCTCGGGTATTTTCAAACAAATCTTTAGAAAATAATCCAGCTACGTGTTTCCATTCAATTTGATCTGTCAGTGCTGCACTGCCTTCTCTATCAGTTAATTAGGCTTGTGAAATTGCAGTTTTATGCAGCTCTGTGAGCCTCTTTTTTTTCATATTTTTTTTAAATTGGCAGGACAAGTTGTTCAATGCATTGCCAGCAGAGCTTTAAAGACAACTTGAGAACAGTACTTTTAGCAGTCTAAACTGCAGGTCACCATAAGAACACAAATGTTGCATTACAAGACACTATCAAAAATTACCGGAAAGTGCTCAATTACTCTCTCTCCTGAGCCTCCTTAACAGCCACTGAGCTATACTGAGCAGGCACATAGCAGACATCCCCAGATGCTGGTGTACACAGGGTAAAAAAAGCTCTCATTTTGTACTGCTAAGCCAAAGAGGGCAAAAATGAACTAGCAAGTTAGTTCAGTATTCCATAGGATAATTCAAGTTTTTTCCAAAGTGAAAAATAGCCAACACTTTATGCAGGACAACATCTGGTCAGCAGTGAGGGAAGTGCTACTGTTATTTCCACAGTTAAGCTGAAAGTTAGGTAAAGATTAAATTCTTGTGTTAGTTCACTAATTATTTCTGTTAGGTTAGGTAAGGCACACACTTCCCATGAAAAACTGAGTATTTTTAAATTAGTGATCTGTATGTAAGGAAGAATGCCTATGACAGGCTGCAGTATCAGTGCTGGGATGATTGCAGAGGACTTACTGTTTCCTTCCAATAAACAGGATTAAAAAGGGGAAAAGCATTGCTGGAAAAGCCCAGCTTTCTTGACTATCATGCACACACATACTTTTCAAAACAGAGTATCAGCTTTCTTGATATCATGCACATAGATACTTTTCAAAACAGAGTATCAGCAACTGCTGCTCAGAAGGGTCTGTAATATAAGAAAAACTCTGTCACACATTTTCAAGCTCCTGCATTACATGCAGAGCCTGTATGATGACAAAATGATAATCATGGTGACAGCGCTCAAATCAGTAAGTTAAAGAATTTGCAAACACCCAAACAATACAGGTTTGAGCTTCAGTAAGGTATACTTCATGTTTGGCAAGGGCTTCACCTTATTTAAGAAATCCTATTTTACCTCATTACCAAATATACTTCAAAAAACCCTGCTTCTGAAACTTTTTTATTTTCAACAAATACTGCGAGGAACTTCAGCTGGGTTCAAAAATTCTTTACCCTCACAAATAAAATACCATCTGTGTTTCCTGAAAGGGAAGAAAGGCAGAACTTGGATATCAGCTTGGTAAAACACCTGTAGCAATATTTTATTCTTGACAAATCAAGTGCTTTGAATTGATCATAAGAGGTCATGAATTGCATTACTGAAGGTCACATGCATACCTAAAAATCATAGCAATTATGTGTAGCTGTAATTTTGAAGGGAATATCTCTAACTATTAGAAACACCCAGGTTCTTGAGAGTCAAGGTTTTCAAAAGGCTTGGCTGTGAAATAAAATTGTATTAGGCTATTATTAAATTATTTTAGGTGACTTATTAAGTCACCTAAAATGACTGCCTAATGGAACATTATGTAACAACAAGAAAGATGCCTTTTAGTAAAAAAAAAAAAAATCTAATCCAGTATGCTCTAGAAGTGACAACTGAGGGAGAAATAGATGGAAGACTACCTAAATGGAAGTGTTCTCTAGTCTGGACACGTAATTCTGATAATGCAGTAATGGGGAAAAGGCTCTAATAAAATGTACTGATGTAGCTAGGAACAAGTTTTCTTGAAAGGAGATCAGCAAGTGTAAATGCATCTGAGATGCCAAGATAATTTTTCCTGAGTGAATAGCTATGTGGGAAATAGCAGACGTGGGAAAAACATCTGAAGAATGAAGCAATAAATTTTGAAAAGGTTGCACTTGGACTGCTAGAATGACCATTGCACTGTTTCACTCAGTGTTTGAACCTAGAGCAAACAAGAACTGTTGCAGTGCACGTGGACCCTCCAAGTGCTAGAGGCAGAGCAGGCACAGAATTAGTAAACCTAGCAACCCAATGTTGAACAAACCTTACCTGCACCAAAATAGAAAACACAAGCATTCCATGGCAATGATTGTCCCTCATACAGAAAGTTACTTTTACAGTGTTTCTGACCACCAATCAATGCAAGATTCCTGCAGGGAAAGTCTTAAGGGCATTATAGGCACACAAAAAGGTAAAGGAAGGGCTTTTTCATTACGGGGTAGATGTGGGGAGGAAACAGCACAAGGGTCATTGTGATGCAGGCAAAACCAAAGGTCATAGAAAAACATCTGATTTATTTTCCTGATAAAAGAAAAACTTAAAAATAAAACGTAAAAATATAGTGCTGGTGTGAAATTACCTGTTTATCACCTGACATGAAGTCATCCACTTCCAAAGTTTTACTATTATAAAGCCTTCCAGAGAGCAACACATAGAACTTGCACCACCGCTTCAGCTCACAGGCCTGACAAGATATATTTTTTGCACTTTGCAAGCTTATGCGAACATCTGGGTAACAATCCACACGCTCCTGAAAAACAGATTCCAAATAACATTAAAGAACCTCTGTAAACAGAACAATGCCTCTAACAGGCTGCTGAGTACTCTGTACTCACACAAAATTAGTCCAAGAGAAATGAAACAAAATTTCGTTATTACAATGTTCATTAAATCATCACACTCATGACACTAATTCTCTTCTAGTAGTATACATAAAACAACTAATTGCTCTATACCCACTTATTTTTTGTAGCAGTAGAAGGTTCATGATGAACATACTGTTTAACTTTTTGGGGGAGGAGGAAAAAATCTGAATTTAGCAAATGACAAAAAAAATCTTCAAATGTCAACTGCTGAAGTTAGCAGGAACCACGTTCAGGTAGCTGAGAACAGATTCTGTTCTGCTACCTGAATGTTTGTCTGGTTATCAACATGTAAAATATTTCTGATATTTATATAAGCACCAAGCAAATTATTTAAGTTAAAGAACAACAGCTGCTATTAAAAAGGATATATAATCATAGAGACTTGCACCTTTACAGAGAATTTCAGCATTTAAAGCAGAATCTACATACCTTGTATCGATCCTTCCAGCGACTTCTACAGATTAAGTTCTCAAGACGAGGCTGAATGAAGCGGTCATCCAAATAATGAAGTGAGAGCAGCATCTCTTGTGCATACTTCTTTTGTCTTGTTCCATCTGTTCAGTGAGAATCATCACTAATTTGCTGACCAGCCTACATTGTACAAGCTCTTTAGATAAAATTTTCAAGGATATTATGCTTCGGTGTACTAAGAACTATGAATGATTTTACTAAACTATTATTGAATATATTTGCTACTGTTACCCATAAAAGTGATCCATGCAATCCATGCATCTTGCTAAAGGGATGTATTTTATTATTTAAAAGGGGTACAAGAATAAACTCTACAATCAAGCCAAAAGCTCTCATCCCAAATGGAGATCCATTCACTCAATCCTGTTTAAAACAACGGAAAAGGAGGAAGCATGTGGGGGAATGTCATGCTTTTCAACCAACCTGTTTAAGTTGTTTGAAATGTATAAGGGAAGTGGTTGGAATCCACAAAAACAAACTGCTCTGAGCTACTTCAGAGCAGAAATTTTGACAACTCTCTTTGTCACTTATAAAGATCACAGAGAAACTGACCTTTACTTCACTAGCACAGCCAGATGCCTTGAGTTAGCATAAGTACTTCCAAATACTCAAGCAAAATAAATAAAAAAGCATAAGGATGAGTAAAACTACCACTATTACTGTTTCCCAAATACATGCTGGACTCCAGGAATTAAACAGGACTTCCCTAGATGGAGGCCAATGCACACTGCCTTGGAACCTCAGTGTGTACAGACATAAAACTTAATTCAGCTACCCTCCCATGTCTTCTAGCAAAGCTGTTATCCAAAAAAAAAGGCAGACCTGAGAAGGACCACTGGCTATTCACTTTCTATATAAGCATAGTTAATTATCATAATAGCCACCATAATTGCAATTAACTATTTTTCCATATTTACTCTACACACACATTTCCAGTAGGAGCTTGAAGAAGCTGTGCTAGATGACAAAACAAAATCCTTCCCAATAAAAAGCAAGTGTGAACTCCAATACTACAGTAGCTGCTCTTGAGTCAAAACAAATGAAGAAATTCACTTCCATGAACTCAGAACAATCCATTCTACATTGCAAAAATACGTTTTTGCAAAATACATTTTTGTAATGTATGAACATATATTTTATGTTCATACAATGTTCATGTACAACCTCCAGCTCACCCGCAGAGCTCATTTACTTCCAGCAACTTGGCAGTAAATTGTTACATTTTATTGAGCAGATATCATTTGAAAAAGAAGGAGGCTATTACAACATTAATCTGGCAGTGTTTACTTATTACTTTTCAAAGGCTTGTTTTTACTTGTTGAAACAAAACAAACCAAACACCTGAAAGAACTAGCCGTGGTAGATGAAAGACATTTTTTAGCTCCAAGAGTATACAGCCTTTATTCTGAGGTCTGTGGTGTACTTCAGTTTCTCCATTCTCTCTAAGTTCCTGATGACACCAAAAGCTCCACTCTTGGCATTTCACTAACTCCTTCCATAATCTGACAGTGAGAGTCCTCTCCTTAATCCCATCTTTACAGGGTTTATGAGACTATGTGTGAGGCTGTTATTCAGCCCCAGTAGGCCAAATGCCAAAAAGCAGTTCCTCAGAAAGAATAAGACAAGTACTGACTGCAGCTAAAGCCTATTTATCTGATGTGTTAAAAAAACTAAAGGGAAAAAATATGCTATAGAGTCATCTCCATAGCTAAAAGCATTTATTATCTATCAAATTCCTAGGAAAAAAAGCTGTGAAGTACAAGAGATTTTGACAAACCAGCTGACCTTGCAATGTTTTCATTGAGATATCTGCTTTGAAACTAATTTGGTTTTCATGCTGGAAAGGCCGCTACTGATTAGGAACACAGAAACACATTCCTACATCTCAAGAAGGCATTTCAAGCCTTCTGTGCTCAAGAATTCAGTCTAAACATTTTTTCAAGATTACTGTATCATTTTCAGATACAGTCCCCTCTGCTCTCGCCACCAAAGCTATACAGCAGGAAAATCACAGATTTCAGGATCCTCAGTTCTATAATCAGGAAAAACACCCTTCCCTAGAAAAAATGGCTTTGTATAACTTCAAATGCATTAATATATTATTTAAAGAAATTTACTTACCATATAATGAGCTCAGAAAAGTGTCATCAATTGCATTTATGAGGAAAGCCTTTACTATTCTTTTGAAGTGTACATAATGATCACAGCGAGATACTGGGAAGAAAGCAAAACAACCAAAATTTACCAAAAGAAAGGAAAAAAAAAAAGTCACGTTAGAAGTCCTGTTAAGAAGAATTCTTCTCCAGTATTGTAAAGTTTATAGTTTAAAGTTTAAACATAGATTTGGAAATAACTTCAATGCACAACATACACACCCACAGGATTTTGCCTTAAAATTGTGCTTCTTATCCCAAAGATCATACAGAATTTTAGCATTCTAAAGTCACAAGTGCTTCCAGTAAGAAGAGTCCACAGTACGACCTACAAACACTAAGAGAAGTGAAGAATTTGTTCTACAAATACCAGAAAATAATATAAATCAGAGAAGACCAAGCTTATGTTGTGGTCATGTGTTTTTTGCTTGTGCTTTGTTTGTGATTTTATTTTTCTTTCAAATACAATTCTGCTGAGGTCTTCACTGGGGAAGAAATACCACAAATGCTTGTGATGACCTACAACAGTCACTGACTGTCCAGTCACCACATACCTACTTCTGAACAAAATAATATGGAAAAAAATAACTTGCATAAGGTTCTGTTTCAAATCTCTCTGCTCCATTCAGAAACTGGTTTTCATAGAAGAACAGCTTGAAGACTTTTCTTGCTCTGTGTAATTCAGCCAAGATTGACCAGTGAAGTCAGAAACCCCTCTAGACCTCTGGTCCCAAGTCTTACCAACACAGAATAAAAACCCATTAAAAAACCCAAACAAAACAAAAACCAACAAAACAAAAAAAACCACAAGAAATAAAATCCCAAGCCCCTAACTCATAGTGAGAACACAATTTGGACAGATTAACATAGCTGCTCTTAGCATAAACCACAAGATTGTAGGATGAAGGATGATGCCTTCAGGTCTCCACAGGAATGAATGCATCATAGGCAGTCTACTTCATCCTAAATCAGACCAAGTGAAAAAAAAATTGTTCAATAAGGTCACTTTCTTCCCTCCAACTTATATCCTGTCTTTCATTAGATATTTCAAGACTGTAAAAGCTTACTGTGGAAATCAGAATACTTTCATAATAAATTGAAACCTTTCAGGTATCTGCTTTTAAATACCATATCCTATTCCTTGGCATTTTTATTTAGCCCATTAATTTTTACTACAGTACTTCGAGCTAGTTATAAATGAAAAATTATCACTGATTTTGATCTTACACTGTGGGATGTAGTGTGCCAGCAGCTCGCTGTTTGATGGATTTGGTTGCTTTTGATGTGGCTGATTTTCATTCTTCACATGCTCTGTGTTGTCAATGTCATCACCATCATCACTGTTTTCCTCTTCCTCTATTACAAAATCTTTCATGCTGTCACCATCAGTTTCACTGCCTTCTGATGGTGTGAGGGGCAACTGACAGAACGGTTCCTCTTCTACTGCTGCTTCACTATTAGAATCCTAATTAAATTTTAAAAAGTACTTCAAACACAAGAATTTTCAGTATTTGCACAGACAAAATGCTACATACACCAGCTAAGATTTTTGACCATCTAATAACACCATTTGCTCAATTAACAAGAAAGCACACATTTCCAAAAAATACATCATTCTGTACTAGACAACAATTACTCTCAGCTTTAAATTAGCCATTTCCATGTACCTCCCTTCAGTCTACTTCTAACAGATCTCTAAGATTGACTCTAAGGCTCTAATACTTCAGCAAGTATTCTGCTTCCTGATAAAAATAACTTGATAGATTTTCAGCAGTCAATAGTTATCCAGTTAACGTGACTGTTAAAATGTTACAGAATTACTAATTTGTCATGCATTCAAACACAAAAAAATCCAACTAATTTGTACCTCTTAACTTTTCCTGAGATTATTGTTTTTTATTTCCTCCAATTAAATTTCAAAGATAAAACCCTGACCTCACAATTTGCACTGCTGCAGGATCTCCGCGCTGTGCTTTGTCTTACAAGTTCCTTCAATTTTGCAAGCACTTTCTGTTTCCTGCTAGTAGAAACATTCTCTGCAGGGCATGTTTTATCAGGCTGCTGCTCTTCAGAATTCTCATCGTCATCCATTACACAGCGGCGTTTGGCAGAAACCCTTCTAACAAGTATGTCACTGCCCTCGCTTTCATCGCTATCGTACATGACAGAGGTGCTCAACCTCTTGCGCTTCCCGGGCACAACGCGCTCATCGTCACCATCTTCTGCCGCTTCCCCACTGCGGTCCTTCTCCTCCTGATCTGACGGACCGCCCTCCACAGCCGTCGGATCTTTCTCATCCATTTCACTTTCGGATGTGGCAGACTCCTCCTCAGAGGTGGCTGAGGATTCGTCACTGCTGTCCGGCAGTATGAGCGCCCTTCTAGTGCGTCTCCAATCGACTCGGGATCTGGGCGATGCCAGTTCTGTCTTACTTCTTGTTTCGTATCTTCTGACAGCTGTTTTTACCCCCATCGGAAAGCTGTAGCAACACACCTAAATATAAACCGGCAGAACAAAGCACTTGTTACATTGTGCTACTCAAAGGAGGGGGAAAAAAAAAGTAGTACATTTTGCTCCGCACGCTTATGACTTAGCAGCACCATTAAGAGACTCACGCGGAAACCGGCACCAAACAGCACCCAGCGCGCACAGCAACTTCTCCAGAGGCTGCGCCTCACTCAGGACGCGCAGGAGCGGCCGGCGTGGATGCACGGAAGGAATCGGGTCTGGGGCGCCGCTGCCGCTCCCGGGGCAGTCTCAGTCTCCCGCTGCCGCTCCGGGGCCGTTCGGGGCCGCTCCCGAGCCTCGGGACACCCCGGCTCGCGCGCCGCCGTTTCCCGCCACGCGCCGCCTCAGCCGCTCAGCGCGGGCTCCCGCCCTCTCCACCGCTGCGCGCATCACGATTGGCCGCTGCGCCTGTCACTCATCCCGTCGCGATGTTTACGGAAGTGCGGTCACGCCGCGGAGGGGGTCGGGAGGAGGGTTATGTTTGAGTTGGCGCGCACTGGCGGGCGAGGAGGAGGTCGCGAGTTCGAGTCCCGCCTCCTCCTCCTCCCTGCGCTTCTCCCGGAGGTCTCAGGCAGCGCTGCCCTGTGGTGGTTTAATTATTTGTGCCCGTTCTTGGTGCATCCCCGAGAAAAGTCTGCGTGGGCTTGTGGGGTACGGCAGCTCCGCAGCGGGGCTGGCAGGGGCCGCCCTGGTCTGCAGCGCTCCCCCGCCACAGCAGCTTCCTCAGCAGCCCTGGGAGCAAGCCCGGTGGGTTTGTGAGGGGTGCCTGAGGGAGCTGAGGGTGTTTGACCTGGAGGAAAGTGGGCTCGGGACGGCCTCATCGTTCTCTACCACTGCCTGAAAGGAGGGCGTAACAAGAATGGGACTAGAGGAAAAGGCCTCAAGTTGCGCCAGGGGAGGTTTAGGTCGTACATTAGGAAAAAATTCTTCCCTGAAAGGATGGCCAACCATTGGAAAAGGCTGCCCAGGGAAGTGGTGGAGTCATCATCTCTGGAAACGTTCAAAAGACGTGTGGATACAGCACTTGAGGACAGGTTTTAATGGTGAACACGGTGGTGCTGCTGGGCGGTGGTCGGGCTTGATTATCTTAAAGGCCTTTTCCAGCCTGAAGGATTCAATGGCTCTGTGAATAATGAGCTTCTGCTGGTTTTCTGCATAAAGCATCTCTTTGAATAGGATGCTGGATTCTGTTCACAGCTAATAAGCTTAGAGATGCACTTTAATAACAAGATTCATGTCTTAAATTTGCTTTGCTTGATCTGTGGTGGAAAACGGCTGTTATCTTGGAACTCATTCTGCTGATATACTTTGGTACTCTTTTAACAAGATCTTGTAATTGATTCCATATATTTCTTTAAAAATAGCTGCTAACAAAGCCATAAGGAGAGAAATCCTAGAAAAGAAAGAATTATTTCTCATCTTATTTGCATAATGAATTTTTATGGTGAAAGGTGTGTACAGGTGTGTTGAATTCCCACCAAAATGTTTATATTGAAAGGATTATAATGGTTATAATTCAAGAATTATATTGCATTAGGGGATTTGTAGTTCTGGGCTGACATTTTTTTTTAACTGCTTTACATTTAATGCCAGTTCATGGATTTTCACATAAATATACAGATCAGAATTTACCCGTGATTTATTATTTTCTCCAAAGTGTGGTGAAAGTCAGCATTTTAGGGGTGCTGCTCTGTCCCTAGTCTCCATCATATTTCTTGCTTCCAACGTCGCCACCTTGTGACAAAAGGCATAAAGGAGTCCTGGTGGTTTTACTCTTGTAGTAATAATGTAATTACAATGAAAATATTGTACATATACATTGTGAAAATACCCAGTAAATATTGTACATATACATTGTGAAAATACCTAGTAAATACATTTTTTCCCTACTTCAATGACATGAAGAGTTTCAGTTATGAATACTGGCGTCTGAAGGATCACAACAAGTTTTTACTATTCATAATACTTATATCCTGATGATTTTTCAGGTGAGTCCCAGTCCCAGGGGAGTTGACAGCATGGGGTCCTGGGTGACCTTAGACTTTAGTAGCAGAATTCAGTCAAAAGACAGAATTTTTCCATACAGACAAATTTTCATCAAAACTCCTAAGTATCTTAATGTGTTCTGTACACATTAAGCAAACCCATTTGTCTCATAGAAAATAAATGCAGTTGATTTTTCCTGACTTTGTGCAGTTACTATGCCATGTGATGGCAGCAGCATCTCCCTGGTACAGAGTTTTATATTTTACTGAGGCATTCCAGTCCCCTATGACTTTAGATAATAGAGAAATTATTACACTGAAATCTTTACTTTAAGTGGCAGTCCCCAGCAACCCCTTCTGTTGCTGGCTGCTTTAGCCACTGAGTATTTGCTCTGCTGCTTCCCAACTGGTCTGTTAGTTGTCTTGCTGTTGCTGTGTTCACATTGCAGTTTCTCTGGAGCTTTAGCTCTTCTGGGGTTCAGTGATGTCCGGGGTTATATGAACCTTCCTCCCACAAAACAGACCCTTCCTGCTTGGGGTATTCTCCTTTCCCTAAGGTAAGCAATGGGAAGCTCAGAGCCTGCAGTTCCCAGGGACTGTTTCCTGCAGCAGTGCAGCATTTGCAAACACTCCATGACTCCCAGGCATACTGAGCATTAGGCTGGCTCATGCCCAAAAAGTAGTGTTGGAATTTACCCCAACTGGAAAAAAAGAAAAAACCCCCAAACAAATAAAACATCTTAAAAAGCTTTTTTTGGCTTTTAAACTTATGAAGAGGTTCAGTCTGGCTGGGACTGGCACAGGCGCTAAAGTTGGTCTTGCTCTCTGACAGATTGCAATAGTGCAACAGTGTGTTAGAGCAGAAGTGGCAAGCCACCTCTGAGTTTGACAAGGGGTTTAGGCAGTGGCACCCATGACAATGAGCTTTAATGCTTTTGAAATAAATTTTCAGCATTGCAGTTCCTTAGAAGGGATTTTTTCTGGTTACCAGCTTACATCACCAGGGACTCCCTGTCCCTTCACCAAATGCACTGTTCAGTCCATTTATGAAATGCATTAAATAGGGACATAAATTAACCACACAATAACAGTTTCATCACCAGAAAGAGCTGCTAGCACTCATAGGGAGGTCCCCAAGTAAGACTATACCCAAAGTGTAGAAATTGAATATAAGGTGGTCTTCTTTTAATTTTTTTTTTATTCTTGTATTCTTTCTCTCTCTCTTCCTTGAACTCAACATCCTGTAGGGTACATGAAGAGGATATTACAGGGGACTCACTATCTTGCATTTCTCTGCCTCCTATTTCTTGTCAGTGGAAGACCATTTCCCTAATTTTAGGAAGAATCCCTGCAAATGGTAAGCATCCTCAAAAGCTCTTTAGATGCTGGCTGACTTTGACCTCATTCTTGTCATTTTTTTTTATCACTCTGTAGTCAGTAGCAAGAGATAAATTGACTTTAATAATTGCACTTTTTAAAGTGAAAACATTTTAAGATTCCATTTTCAATGCTTTTTTTAAAGAACATACATCTCCATTTAGAAGTATGTTTCCAAAAAAAGTTTAAAAAGTTTCCTGGAGCGCAGTTTTCATAGTAATTCTAAAGCATCCTCGTCCCTCCCGCTTTTGTGAATAGTACAACTTTTCTCAGAGACTGGAATTCATTTCTGCACAGAAGCCTTTTAAAGAAATTAAATGGGGTTTATGAGATCCCTAATCCTGATTCTGGCTCTTTGTGTGGTGTTGAATTTCATAGAAAGAGTGAATTTCAGACAAAAGAGACCAATGGAGTTAACATTTAATTTCTTTTTGAAACACTGAGAGCTTTCTGGTCTTGTGAGATTCTGAAATGATGTTTCATGCACAAAAGTTTTCTTTGTGTGTCTTGTAGGCTGGATCATGATTACTAGATGACTTGCATGATGTGGTCAGCAGTGCCTCTGGGAACTCTCATCCCTGCTATTTAAATAGTTGCTATTTATGTAAAAGTTGATAAAATGTGTAGTTTACCTTGCCCTTTGTATATGTAAGGTAAAATCTTTTATCTTCAGTGCCTGAAGTATATACAGTCTAATGGTAGGAGGGTATAAGGGTGCATGTAGTTAAGGTTCATTATTACTATTTGAAGATCACCTCTCTTTTGATCAGTTTCAGTCTAGTAAAACTCAGTTTATTCTATTTTCACTGCCTTAAGATTTCAAAAATACCTTGGTCTTTCAAAGTCACATAGAGTATGAATTACATCCTTCTGTGTTCCAGTAAGAGAGTGGGGAATAAATAGAATTTGATGTTTATTTGGTACTGGTATAAGGGTAAGACATTGCTACAAAATCCTGGAGAGATTGTTTGAATGATCTCAACATTTAGGTAATGCTGGCTATAACTCAACCACGTTGATATGCTGAATTTTGAGCAAGAGCTCAAAATTCAGCAAGGCAGAACTTAGTAGCGTCCCCAAGAACTGTGTAATGAAGCTCAGTAGTTTTGTACATTGAGAGGGGCGGTATTTCATCCTACTTTCAGAGTTTTTCACCTTCATTTTAATATTTCCTGGAGAATTTACTTTAACTTTTGTGTAGTTTCTTTTCTCTTGGTCACAAGTCAAACATAAACTCTTGGCAGCATTTCTCTAGCTGGAGTACAGCCTTTTGCCAGGAGGAATGTGATGAGTGGTGATGTGTGACCGGAATAGCCAGGCTGTTAAAATTGCCAAGAGTTGATGGAGTTCCACCCACAGAACTGTGCTTAGGTACTTGAATAGATTCGATCTGTGGCGGCAGAAACAAGAGATTCTTAGAATGAACTGTAGTGGCAAAAGCATTCATCTGCTTGTTAGTGCATGTGCACTAACTTCTTACCATGCTATATACCAGAATCTCTGCACCTGCAAAAGCCTTTCAGCTTTAACTTAACCTTCATTTTTGGTCTGGGTTGATGAATGGCTATTAAAAGCCTTCCTTTGTGTTTGCATTGCATTATAGATATAAAAAGTAAGTATTTAAACTATAATGAAGAGAACACCTGCCTGGTTAACCCAACCTGCATGTACTGCAAAGAGGATACCAAAATATACACAAACTGACATCCCTACATTTCTTACTGTGTACATTTCTAACTTAATTGAGGGAATGAAGGCGATGTAACTCTGCTTGTAAGGAGGTGCAGTTTAGATATTCTATCTGTAAAGGTTAGAAATCTGTTAAATTATTTGTGTAACATCAAAGTCAGAATAAAGGATTGTTTCATCCCAGGCTGATGGTGGTTCTCCCAGATTTACTGTTTGAGTAAAGCACCTTTCATGTGTGGGTATTGTTTCTGTTCAGATCGTTGGCAAAAAGAAGAGGTACAGGTATTAGGATAATTGCATACAGAGTTTAGAGTCTTAACCTGCTCCTGTGGAGCCAACAACAGAAGTTCAGCTGACTTCAGCCACACAGATTCAGACCCTGAAGGATCAACACAGGAAAAAGGTGTGTGAAAAGGTATACAATAGAAAAAGAGAAAGCAGGTTTCCCTGGGTGTTCTTCAAAATAGATATATATTTTAAAATGTAATTTTAATTGTAGATTTACACGTTTCAACCATATGAAAAATGTAGATCACATGGAAAGTTCTTTCATTGTTAAAATAATTAAAATAGAAGATGGATTTTCACTTTACATATTCATCTCTGAAATTCCTTAATTTTTCTTATTATTGTGAAATTTGCATATCTGCTTTGGTTCAGTATTCTCCCAGCCTTCCCTGATACTCTTTTGTATCTGCTTACCACTGGCATGCTGCACAGCACTACTGAATTTAGAAGGCTTATTTTTCATTCTTAAAATCTGTGACTCTTTCAGCATAATTGGGGGTATATATGCAAAATAACAGTATTAACAACATGTATTATGTATGAAAAGTACCCAAAAGTAAATGGTAGACAAGACAGACACAAATGCTGGTACCTGGTAAGTAATCAAATGTGCCTCTAAGCACAATTCCTTTGTAAGCACAATAACTTCTTGTTTTCTTAACAAGCTATGTTCATCCAATGTCCTTAGCATAGATATGGTCTTTGCAGACACCAGATGGTGCAGTGGGGTTTTTCCTCACCCTAACTCTGTATTTAAAATTTACCATCCTCTCTACTCTGTGCTTGTTCTGTCCCTCCAGAAATAGCCTTTGATTTCACACAAGCCCAGCTTACATGGTGCTGAGGTTGGGATGTGGTCTCTGGTAAGCCAAAAGAAAAAGCCAAATGAAAGAGTGTTACACAAACCTACTGTCTTGAAATTCTGCCTAGAAATTATCAAAACCACAGACAAACAGATAGAGCACAGGTTCTCAGCTGCTGAGGTCATCCACTTCCTTTGAGATTATATAGATCAGAAATATTCAAACCTCTACCACCTTTCCCCACACGTTCAAGGAGTATTTAGTCTAGAATAGCAGCATTTGCAGCAAGGAGAAATGGGCCTGAAAGAAACAGAGAAAGCCATTTACTAAGTAAGCAGTCCAGACTGAATTGCCCCTGAATGCTACAAATGATGAAATAATTTGGTCATGTGAAAGACCTCAAAGACCTGTGCCCTTAGAGGTCTGGGCTAGATTTTTATCTTAGATTTCTTAGGCTAATGTAGTTTCTCAGTTCCTTTCCCATGACTTTTCTATTTCTGATGTTATCTAAGCATATGTGACATACTTTCCCATTCAGATCTAGGGGTACATAGTTCATTAACTGGTGACTTATATTTTAGCCATACAACATGCTTAGGGATTGTCATGGCTACTTTTTAATCACATGGGGATATTGGGGGAGGGAAAGAAAGTTCTTGATAGGGAGTGTTGGTAAAGTTGCTTTATTAAATATGGATGATTGCCAGTAGCTTAACTTTAAAACTAGTGCTGGCTGTAATTTTCATTTGTTATAAGGCTTTTGCATTCCCGTCCCCCTCTTGACTTTTGTGTGATTTGGCTTATTAAAAAAATATTATTATTATTCTTTATATATTCCAATAAAAGGTTTAAACAACTTCTTTCTGAAGTTCTGATTTCTGTCTGAAATCTGTCCTACCAATATATTGGTTATATAACCAATTGTGAGCAAAACTGGTCACAAGGAAAAATTTACTTGAGCTTTCTATGATTGCCTATACCAAACACTTTGGAATTTCTTATATTTGGATGTAATAATATGCAATGACAGGGATTTTTGCCTTCACACAAGGTGCCTTCTTCAGTAATAGAGCATAACGTATTTTGAGGCGATGATTTTCTTGCAGTATTCATTTTTAAAATTTCCATTAAACTTAAGTACCCCACACTTGAAGTCGGTAAAATGGTGGTTAAAATGGCATGTTAAATTCCAAGCACCACATTTGCAAACTGCTTAATATTGTTTGAAAACAGAAGAGTGCAGAGCAGAACTCTAGAATGCAATTGTACAACTGCTGGGTCTCTGTTTTGCCCATGTACCTTGTGCAGCTCAAACCACAGTGGCCTGAGGTTAGCTGCTCGCAGGGGAAGCACAGAAGGGGTGTTTCAGTTTCCACTCACTGTTGCTGTTCTGAGTAGCCATTATTTGTGTTAGAGAAGAACCTATCAGCTCAGACATAGTCCTGCACTGTTGATTATTGTGAAAAGACGGTTTCTGTTCTTTTGAACGTATGACTTAAGGATGAAGTAAGAGACACAGGGTGGATAACGGGAAACAAAGAAAGAGCAGAGGGAGACAGCCAGTTATTTACAATTGCAATGACAAGTGGAGGTCACAGAACCACAGTTTTGTAAATAACATGAATCAAATCTCAGAGAACTTTGGAATTTGATTGTTGTTTTGGCTGAAAACATATCTGTAGCCTTAAATTATTAAATCATTCCCTCCTTCCTCTGACAGTGCCAGGCAAGTAGGACCATGGGCAGTTAGCTCACTATTCTAGCTGGGAAGCTGAAGAAAGTAAAAGAAGTCAACTAAAGTGCCAAAAAACTTAATACAGACAGGAGACCACTACTGTGCTAATTAAAAAAATTCAGGCAAAACAAGCTTTGTTCACATGTGCATTCAGGCAAACTCAGGGTGACCACTTTCTCCACCTGAGCATGATTAAATGATTAGTGCTGAGAAGTGTTTTGCAGCTGGAGAGATTTGCACTCTAAACTGCCTGTAGTTTCTACCTTCCTTTAAACCCCCTAGGGTATTTTGCTTAGTCAAAATTGACAGCACTGTTGCAGTTCAAAGATATATTTAAGCAAACAGCAAAATTCTGTGGAGCACCCTCCAGAAGGATTGTGGTGACCAATGGTGGAGGTGGGAGCAGGAATGATGGATGTTTTATAGAAATACAGCATACTAAGATTGCTGTGTGCTGCAGGTCTTCCAGCCTGCTCTGGGTGCAAGGCTCACAGAGCTCACTTGCTCGCATCTAAACCAGGGTGCAAAAGGAAGCAGTGGAGGAGGAAACAGAGAAGAAATTATGGAGAATGGTGAGGAGGAATATACAATGGCTCCCTTGTACGTTTATCTAAGATTAAGGGTGTGTGGTCAAGGGTAGAGGACGATGCTGCCTGACTTGAAAGCAAAGTTGCAAAACAGATAGGTGTGCTTGCAGTGAACACCTGACCTATGGACTGGGGCCAGACCTCTAGTGAACTTCAAAATTTGGGAATGTGTTCTCTCCTGTGACAGTGGTTCAGAAGCATCTGGCTGATCTTTGCTTACGCTGCCTCTGCTGTGTCAACAGAAACAGAATAACTGACCCAGAACAAGCCCTTTTCTTAACTGCCAAAGTAAAGTATTTTTATCTTTCATAAAGTATGCAGTTTTACTGCTTTCTTGTTAGAATGTGGTTCTAGAGAAAGAATCTTAAGAGATTTTTTAGCATGGGAATTTATAACAGCAGTCTTTTCAAATAGGCATTTAAAGCAGGTTTTTAAAAGTGATTTTTGAGGAAAGGAGAAAGAGCTGTTACTATGCAATAATGGAATGATAACCCTTCCTCATTAGTTGACAGGTGCTGATTTATCTTTTTCTGGTGATTGTAGATTATGTAACACTGATTATATTTTGGGACAGAGATAGATTTCTGGATTTATCCAGTATGGTCTCACAAAATTGCTTTCTTGCTGGGTTTGCTTTTATTCTGATCTGATGAAAAATCACTAGTTGCTAAAAAGCTGTAGTCATCTAGTAACTATTTGAGAAACTGGTTTATTAAAAAAGAGATTTTTTTTTGGTACAAAACATGTCATAGAAATGGGTTGGTTGAAATTACCCTCTGAAGTTAATGATGGCTCAGAGCATTTTTCAAAATTGTGAATATATTAATATTTTCAAAATTGAGAAATCGCTGTCTCATATTACAAAATAATTCTATAGTTTTAAACTATAAATTAATAACAACTTTTTGTAAATTAGACATCTGTCCATATTAGAAATCACACACTTAAATTTACCCAAATAAAATGGTTAGTACCTTGCATTAGTGTGCCATTTTGGTTAACCTTTTTGTTCAGATTTAAGGGATTTTGTAATTTTTTTTCCAGTTCTACCTATTCCTCACAGTTTAGAATAAGATTTATTTAAACAAAAAGTTTCAAAGCTTTTCTCATTAAGTAGGCCAATTCCCACTGGTCCTATTAAAATGAAACAACACTGCAAAGAAACTAACAACAAAAAAGTCTGATTATTTGTCTATAGGGCTACAGCCTTGGGAGATGTGTGTGTGGGAGAGAGGGATGGAGAAGGGGAAGGATGGAGGAAATTACCATATGTGTACTCTTAATCTGATGCAATGGAAGATTAATTTAAGCTGCATGGTAGCGTTGCTTTGTAGCTTATCAAAGAAACTTAGAAGGGGCCTGAAAGCCAGAACTGTAGCTCGCAAAAGACTGCTTAATTTGCAGAATAATCTGTGGTTTTATTAGTCCAGGACCCAAAAAGATCCTGTTCTGCTAACACTGTCCTAAAGGGACCTGCTTCCTCGAATTCAGGCTGTGCGCTCCCCAGGCAGGGACTCTATTTAAGGGGTTGATCCCTTCTGGTTCTGGTGGAGTGCTGAAACAGTCTTTGAAAAAGAGACTCCAAGTCATCAGTTGTGAAGGATGCTTACTCAGAAAAGCCAGGCAGGGCTGCCAGACTGACTCCAGCCCAAAACCTGAAGTGGACAGAAGGCCCTGCTGATGCAGTGCATTTGCCTTGCATGGCACATTTGTGTTTCCTTTAGGCTTTTTGTTTGTACTTTTGGGCTTGGTGGGGGCAGGAGGGGTAGGGTGGTGTTGACGTTTTCTGTTTGTATTTTTTTTATAGTCCCAAATAATTATTTGGCTTTTTTTGTACAATATATCCTTTTTCAAGCTCACCTATGGTTTTTAGGTGCTTGGGAGTTGTGTTCCTGACATGAATCATGCTTGTGTTCTATCATGCTGTACTTAGATGCCAAAATACCTTTCCCTCTTTATGTCTGCAGAGAACTTTGTATGTGCGTTTTTAAATTAAACCTTCAACATACTGCAATGGGCAACTCTTTCCAGCATGGGATATGCCCAGTAGATGGCACCTGGAACCCACACACTGCCAACTGCTTGCCCTGAATTCCAATGTATCTCAATTCGCTATGCTGAAGTGATTTTTAGTTAACACACACCCTATGTTTTCATTAAGACTGGCCAAATGAGGTTACTTTAACCTCGATTAATAAAATGTATAATCATTTTGGAAATATTTGGAGTCGGAGACCTGCCAACTGCTTTTTTCTTTCTCTTTTTTTTTTTTTTTTTTTTTACCCCCTGGCTCTCGCATTAATCAATACAAGAAACTAAAATGCAAATCACGGAAAGTGTCTCGCATTTCACATCTCCTCTCAGCCTCCCTTCCTGCCTCTCCCTGCATAATTTAACCCATCCTGGAAATCACGGTTGTCAATGCACTGGTGAAGGAACCATCAGCCAAACTTGCTATTTCTTTGTATTTGTCAAGGAGAATAAGTGAGGCAAATTCACAGAAGAGCACCTCTGCCACCACCCGCCGCATTACTGGGGGGAAGGAAGGGCCGGACCCCGGCACAGACACAGAAACCCCTACCTGGGGTTTCTACTGACAAAGAAATGTTTGTGACCCCAGGACGAGGACGGGAGTCGGGGCCAGCAGGGGCCGCTGCTGCCCCGCGGGAGCCGCTGGCCCGAGCCCCCACATCCCCCGCATCCCCCGCATCCACCGCATCCCCCGTATTCCCCACATCCCCCGTATTCTCCGCATCCCCCTCCCCGCGAACGGCTGGGGGGCCTGCGAGAGTGTCCTCAGCACCGCGGGCAGAACCCCAGCATGGGTTCCTGCCCATACTTCACAGGAAAAAAAACACAAACCAAACCTAGATTTTATTTTATATTTTATTTTTTATTTTATTTTATTTTATTTTTATTTTATTTTATTTTTTTCCCCCATGACTGGCCCCTTCCCTTACAAAGTTTTCAATACTCTGTAATTAACTACCAGCATCTGTTTAATTTCATTAGTTTATTTATTTTACAGTTATTCTGTGGGAAGCAGGCACATCTTGGAAGGAGGTTAAGCATATTCCTGTTTTGCGTGTGGAGTCCATCGTGGTCTTCTATAATAGTCAAATATCCTCTCAGCTAAATGTTGAAATATGTACTTTAAAAGTGCATCTAAAGCCCAGATTTGCTATTACTGCTCCAGGAGATGTATTCTGCAGTACACCTGTGGTTGTGTCATCTCCACGTTGCTGTGTTGCAGGTATTTAATGATAATTAACTGAACTGCGAAGCACCTGAGTCCATTTTAACTCCAAGTATACAAGCAGCTCTCCTGATGTCAGCAATTCCCTTCAAGCACTTGAGGTTAATCGTGTGCTTAAATGCTTGACTATGTCTTCATTCACCACATCACAGCCTGCGGAAGAGCTGTGAAAAGTATTATGATTAAATATGAGGTAGGGGAGTCCAGGCTGAGATCAATGCCTGTGGCTTTGGAAAAAGCTTATTCCGTCACAGTCCTGCTGGGCACAGGATCCTGGATTTGGGGATCTGAACATGAAATCAGTGCTGATCTCAGTAGTCTGCTTGAAGATTAATGGCACTGTCCTGCTGGAGGGGCTGTCACAGCATGTTGTAAATCCACTGTCGTGTGGTATGTAGACACTAAAGAAGCTGCAAAATGCTTTAACAGAGCCTGGATCTACACTAATGGCCAACTTTCAGCATGAAATTCCCTGCTTACACACATTCCTCCTGCAGCTTCAAATACCATCAGACTTTGTGTAAGCTGATCTGAGTTTAAGTCAGCTGACATTGATTTAAAAGGATAATCTCTACAAAAGTATTGACCTCTACATATGAAAGAACTAAAAAAATCCAGCAGGGAATACACTGTGAAACTAACTCCTGAGGCACTTACAGGCTTTGTCTTGCCTAAATCTAAACCCAGCCATGCACTAAGCTCACTTGGGATAAACAACCACTGCCTACATGAAGGCTGCATCATCAGCTCTACAAAGCAGTGGCTTGAAATATGCTGTTCATATGCTGAAATCCTGATGAGATGTTGGGAATAGCAAGACTTGGGGGAAAGTGGAAAAGGAAGGGGAAGAGAAGGAAAGGAATAATTGATAAGGCTACACAATATGCAGGGAATAAGAGTGAATTTTACATATGATTTTAAACATCACGGTAATGAATACAGTTCAGAGGCACAGTTGGGAAAGAGCAAACAGTGTTTGCTTCCCCCTGATTTAGACGTGGAGAGGATGTGCAAGTCCTCAGCTAGACAGCTGGAGCAATGAGTCATTGTAGGCTGAAGTTCCTACTCAGTCACTTAAAGTTATTATTTGGACTTCAGCAGTTTCACTAATAACTGAAAATATGTTCATTATGTATGTAAGATAATGCCTATCTCAGTCTAACTCAATCCAGTCAAATGGCTGGTCTGTCAAACGGAGGCTAAATGAAATAGAATTAATTGGCTCAGTAGTGGAGCCAGTCCGATTTAATATGTGTATGAAGGATCTGGACAAGGGGATCAAGTGCACCCTCAGTCAGTTTGCAGATGACACCAAGTTGGGCAGGAGTGTTGATCTGCTGGAGGACAGAAAGGCTCTGCAGAAGGATCTGGACAGGCTGGATTGGTGGACTGAGGCCATTTTTATGACGTTCAACAAGGCCAAGTCCACCTGGGTCACAGCAGCCCCAGGCAGTGCTACAGGCTGGGGGCAGGGTCTGGAAAGCTGTCAAGCAGAAAAGGACCTGGGGGTGCTGGTGACAGCAGCTGAACATTCTCGGGAGGTTGCAATTAATTGCAGCCCCGAGACACGTGAAAAGTCTCTGTTTCGGCCTGCACGTTCGAAGAATGAGTCGGAGTTCTTCAGTTCTCGGTCTCAGAGTTGTTTATTGTATCTTATCTATAAAAATTTTTCTCCTGCTCTGCTGAGGTCCGTTCAGCAGGACAATTCCAGGCACTCTGACTGCCCCCAGGGCGGTGTTATCTCTTTATACTACAAACTACGTATAACATGTTTACAATTATTTTCCAATACCTATCACCTATGTTAGACAGTGAGTTTCTACTCTAAACCAATCCAAAAGTGCCAACATCACAGCAGAAGATGGAGGTAGAGAAGAAGAAGAAGAAAGGCTGGACACACCCAAGTCCCTCCATCTTGTCCCCAAAACCCCTATTCTAAAAACCCCAAAATCTACTTTTTCACCTAGTGATAATTTTATTATTACATTACTTAAACTTCTGTGGCTTTCAGGTCTTCATACAAAGCTGGTAATTTGCTCCATGGGCCATAATCAAACCCACAGGTGTTCTGGGCTGTGTGCCAGGGTCTCTGAGGCCCCTGGCAGAGGTACCGGCAACTCTGGACACCCAGAGGGATGTCCTGAGTTCCGACAAACATGAGCCAGCACAGTGCCCAGGTGGCCTAGAAGGCCAGTAGGAACCTGACCTGGATCAGCACCGGTGTGGCCAGTAGGACCGGGGCAGGGACCGTCCCCCTGTTCTGGGCACTGGGAGAGAGCAGCACCTGGAATCCTGTGTGCTGCTTTGGGCCCCTCACACTAGAAAGAGAAGAGGTGTGGAAACACCTGTCTGGAGACCTGAGGCACTCTGCTTAGAGAGGCGTGCTGCTTACTGGTGGCTCACCTCAGGGATGTCATTGAGGGACTACCAAGCCTTGTACAGAGCACTGACTATTACCCACTGCTGTTGTTTCATGTGGCACAGACAGGAGCAGTCTGAGGAGTATCAAGAAGGGTAGCACAACCCTAGGAGTGCTGATAAGGGATTCTGGACCACAAGTATTAGACTTTATGATTATATTGGATTCTCTTGAATTTAGTCAGAGACAGGCATCTGGTAAACATCAGAAAACTCATTTTATTATTGGAAAGCAATCTATTGAGTATTGTTTTCTGCTCCTTTAAAGTTAGCTCAAAAGGTAAATTAGAAACAGTCGTGAAATATTTCGCTTTGTAGATAAACACTTCAAAAGTAACAAAAATGCTAAATAGATTTAATGAATATATTTTTAGCAAACCCATTGAGTAGAGTCTTCTGAGTCAAATGGATAGCTCTGAACTCACAAACCTCACCTTTTTCTGCCTCTACTTCTATTTTTGTTGTAATATTTTGTTTAGAAAGTGAAAACAGATTTCACAGTGCTGAAAAGCCAAGCCAAACTCCTAAGGGAATTCATTTCAATGATGTGTGAAGTTACCAGAGCCTTTACTTTCCCTTAATTTCAGGTAGTACAATATGTAAATTGGCCAGAATACTCTGGAGAGTTTCTTTTGGGAGCTCTGAAACCTGTGATGTCTCACACTTTTGATTCCCTCCTGTCTGCAAGTGCATGTGCAGCACAGTGCCACAGCCTCTCTCCCACTCCCTGACTGGTATTTTTTTAACCTAACTTCAAGCATCTACCCTGCAGAAATATTTTTTTTTCTCTGCTAAGCTGTCCAGGCTTTCATAGTTGATGCAAACAAGAGAAAGGCGTTTCTAAGGCATGAGTCACCTTACTGTAATGTACACAACTAAAATCAGGTAGAGTGCTTTTGATTTAAGAGGAAATGTGAAATGTTCCAGGTTCAAGGCATTAAGAATCAGTGAAATTAGGATTTCAGCATTATAGTTTGTTTTCTTTCTGCAAAGGGAATACATTTGAGTACTGCTTCCTTATGGCTCTCTCTTGAAAGCGTAAATTCATTAATTTTTCTGAAGTGTTTGGATAGTAGGGTCACACTGGGTAGGTAACTATAGGGCTATTTAGGCAGTATAAACATTCAGAATGAATCATGAGTCTGTGCATCAAAAGTGAGGTTCATTAATCTCAGAATTGAAATTAAACTAATGTACTCAGTGAATAGAGAAATTAATTTTAACAACATCATTGCCACTCTGTGTTTCTTCCTTGAGGACAGGTAGAAACCCAAGGCAAATCATTTTCCCAAGCCATGAGCCATTAGGGAAAGAAAATGCTGCTCTCAGATCCCTGGACTCTCCATCGTGCACACTGCACTGCCATGGTGATAGCAAGCCAGCATTCCCATTCTATATTAGGGGAAAAAAAAGGTTTCACTCATATCATTGAGGCTTAAGATGAAACACAGTCTTTTGGCAAAGATACATGACTAAGTGTTTTGACTAAGGGATCTGTGATCCCTTCTCAGCTCTCCCTCAAGTCTCTACAGCTCACTTTTTCAGATATAAGTGACTTAAGTACCTAAAGCTGTAGGCAGAGAACACAGACAAATGATTGGTTTTTTTAGGACTGCTGAGTCACTGAAGCTGAATTTGAAAATTAACCTCTAGCTTGCTAATTCTCTGAACTTGCTATGAAAGCCAATGGAAGGTACTGTATGAGTACCAAGAATAATTATTCTGTAAGTGTAACTATCACAGTGTCAGAGAAAGAAGATTCTGATGTATTCTTAGCCTATTTTTTTTTTAAGTATGGAAAGGCATCAGTAATCACAAAATGCCTCCAAAATCTCCTTGAAGTGTTATAAAGCCAAAAAAGACAGCTTCAGCTAAACCTTGAGTGGTTCAGCCACTAAGATATTCAAAGACTGACTTGCAGCAGATTTAGGTTTATTACAGCCTCAGCTAACTCATCCACTGAGAATCTCACTTTTCTGGCCAACCTGGAAAAGCTGCTGTACGTGGACCACAAAATGTCCCAGATCACATCTCAGTTGTTCTAAATGTGCATTTTGGCTGGTGCAGGGGACAGCTCTAATTGGTTAAGTATGTTCTAGTGTCTGGCCACCAGCTGCCAGCCACAACATCGCACAGTGTTGCCTTAATGCTGTTTGTTCCAATCAGTTAATTTGTCTAGATTATGAACTCTTCTGTCATCCGGAAGAGCAAAGCACTTTAAGGCTATTTCAACCCGTCTGCTCTGCCTTCCCCTGTCAAAAGTCTAATTTGCAATTAGGAATTTCAGCAGCACTTTCATGTGCTCAGAAAGCAGCAGAGCAAAGCTTCCAGGGAGATTTGTTTTCCATAGAAATAGAGGTATCAGCAATTCCCAAGAAGCTGGTCTTTATCAGAAGTTAGTAAATTGTTAGTATTGTCGTTTATGGGGCTATAAAAGGGCACAGAGCCGAACTGTCTCCTCCAGAGGCCGCCGTGGTAACGTGTGCCTCACATGGTTGGTTCCTCTCAGGCAGCCACGCTGCTGGGGGATCAGGAAAGAACTTTCTGCTGGGAAGCCCCAAGCTCAGGGTGGGCTTGTCCTTTATGATGCCCTTGCTGGTTAGTGTAAAATAGGGATGAGATGCACGAAATCCTCCTCATTTCCTATGGGACTTGCTGCCAAAGTTTCCTTCTACATATGTAGCTGTGCCTTAACCTTTGCTTGTAGCTGAGCTTTCTCATCCCCTAATTTAAAGATTATTTTCCTAATAAGACCCTAATTCAGGAAGATGTTGAATTACCTCCTGGAAAGACATTGATTTTTCTATAGTTCCTATCTATTTCTTCCAGCAATACCTTTGAAATGATGGCCTTTGTTTATTAGTTCTGTTGTTGTTGTTATTATCGGTACAATGCAAGATTCTTCCAAATGAGTGATCCATACTTCCGACGGTGTTGTTTTATAATTAAATCCTGGGGCCATGGTTTCTAAGGGATTTCAGTCCAATGAGTAATTGCTCAGTGAAATAATCTGTAAATGAAGAAGACAGGGATGAATAGACTGGCAAGAATACAGAAGGCAGGAATCATATTCTTACAGGTAGAAGTCCTGGTAACTCTCCCTCTCTGAATTAGCTGCCTTGAGCCGTTTTAAAGTCAATGTAGGAAGATGAATTATTCTAGCGTGCAATTCCTGTCAGAGCACAGCAGATTAGATAAATACCTGGTTTACTCAAGTGACTAGAAACAAGCCCAGAATGGCTAGATCAAATGTAAATGTCTGCACAGTAAATATTTAAAGTGAAATGAATATTAGGGTGAATATGTTTTGAGGGAAAAAGCCATTGTCCTTCTTCTCAGCTTGTGGGGCAGTTGCAAAGTAGTCTCATGTTAAGCCCCGAATCTTACTACTTTCAAAATTAGAGTATTTCCCTCTTCTCTCTGGTGTTGCTCCATCCTTCCCATGTCCCTCTCAGTCCTGGGGCTGACAGACAGCAGTGGGGCTGGTGGAAATGTCAGCAGCCACCAGTGTCCTCAGTTCTTATCCAGCAGGATTTGGTGGCTGGAGATCCCTTCTTCATCTATTTTAGGGTCACTTTGGGTTTATGTTTCACTATTTTCTTAATACAGCCTGCATTACATGGACCTTATTTTCTTTAGGCCTCAATTATTCATTTTTGCAGTCTCTTTGTTATACCTAAAGTGGTTTAGACAGTTGCCTGCCTGTAGGAATCACTGACTGACCACTGGGATTTGTGTTAACAGTCTGGGACCTCTAGTACACCCCGTGTTTGCATTCTTGCAAGCTGTATTTTATTCTCGGATCACAGGTAGTATAGTCTACACAGAAAATCTACTTGTTATCACTATAAACTAGACCTAACTCAAAGCAAACCCAACTGCTGAACATTTCCTCCCCCAGTTAAATAAAACAAGCTCATTATCAGCTTGGGCCAGGACAAGCCCAAACAAACCCCGACACCCTTTTCTGTCAGGTCAATAAAAAACATGTGGCCTTTTAGTAGGAATGGCAAAAAAAGTAATATTTACTGGGCTACACCAAACACCATCCAGGAGCTGTTTGACTGTGTTTGCACAGTGCTGTGCCTCATCTGTTGTGCTCCAGAAGTCGTGTAGCTGTGTTGACACTGCTGTGCTAATACAGCTACACAACTGCTGAGCAGCATTTCGCTTGCGTGTGCCCAGCTCAGCACACGGACAGAGAGAGCTTCCATCTGTCTCCAGCCGTCTTTACAGGCAGGTCCACAGTCTGACTGCCTCCTGTAAAAATGCAAGCAAGTACGAGGACAAAGATCCTGGAACTGTTTCTTACAGTGATGGCTTAGTGTTTAGGAAAGCCATCTGAGTAATTCTAAATGCCTGGGTATTTGGAACACCTTTTTGGAACATGTTTGGAACATCCAATATCCTGATCATTGACCACCTTGAAAGTGGTTTCAGCAGGCATTGGCTGACTGATGAAACACAGATCACTAGTCCCCTAAAAAATTTATTTGTGCCTCTAGTTATTCTAAATAGCAAAAATCAAGGATCTGTTCAAGAAATTAGGCATCTTCTTCAGTAATTATAATTTCCAATATCCTGGCATGACATTTTTTAAATGCAATTGTGGGATTACTGTACTGACGAACCAGAATCTTTCTAATTGTTTAAAATACTCCCCACTACCAATCAGAACAGAATACATACTCTATGAAGTTGACAATTACCATATATTTGAACATTTCGCAGTCCACTTAGTCTCCTGATAGAATTCCCTGAATGATCTCCCCATCTCATTTCTTCCTGTCGAGCAGATTGTTTTAGGAAATGTTTAAACACCAGAGCAGGTGATAAAATATTTCTGGTAATCCTTTAAGGTGAATTATAAGCTTCTGGGAAGAAGGGTTGACTTTCATTTAAGGGATAAAATATGGCCAAGTTCAACAACCGTGGAAAAGTAGCAGCCACCTGACAGTAAACAGCAGAGAAGCACTAAAGGGACTGGTGGATTTTTTCTAATTTTGCGGGATTCACTTGACTATATAAATATCATAGAGATGACTACATTTAAGCTGGTTCTGTTTTACATGGATGTAAAGAGTGGTAGCTCCCAGGGCTAGAGTAATCATATTGTGAAAAAGGGCTTCTGAACTAAACCCGGCGAGTCTTGTTCCACGTGTTCCTTTTCTTTTTCCTTTTTGCTAGCCATGTAAGGCTCTGATGGCTAGCTTTGATGTAGATGCCTACTTCATTGACATCTAAAGTTAGATGAGATAAATTCCATATGCATCCTAAAGGCAGCATCTCCTAGCTAGAGTTTCCAGTGATAAATAAGGACTTTCATAAAATTCTGGACACACATGACACTGAAGTTTAGCATGCAGCTTTATTTTAAGAGGCTAAATCAGATGAAAACAACACAGACACATGAGACAGGAACATAACTGGTGCAAGCTCACCCTGCCAATTCAAATGGAATGCTTTTCCCTTTTGAAGGGATGACTTTGTGCCAGTGGACTCTGTTCCAGGGCAGGAACTGTCTCATGCCACTCTCCTTTTACAGTGGACTGGGCATTGACTATCTTTTCCAAGTGGCAAGGAGTTGATGTAAATACCTTAGAGGTTTTTTTCTAACATGACATAAGTACACGTGCTCTTGTCACATGCTCTTGTCTGACCCAGATCAAATTTCTACTGTTTGGTAATTCATGAAATCAATGAAGGTGGAACCAAGGTTGTTCTGTAAGGGCTTTTAAGCCTCAGCAATGACATCTGCCATCTGGCTTGTCTCCTGTGCTGATCTGTGCTGGCAGACCCCATTTTGAGCAGTGAATAAACCTTATCAGGTGCAGACATATTTCTGTTCATTGATCCCAGTCACCTGCTTAAGTCTTATTTGCGCTGTCTGACATGTCTTTCAGCCCAAGGAGAGCTCCCTTCACATGATATGTGAGGAATGGGACTAGTATGTTCTGGCATCTTCCAGTGCTGAGACTGGCTCCATAATAAGCTTCATACTCTGAGATGGCTGCTGCTTTGAAAGCTTTATTGACCTGATAAATGTTCCTAGCTCATGTTAAATGGGCTGTGAGTCGGATCCAGATGGCTTGCTGGATACAACTTTGAGGTCAGAAGCTGCTGACACTTGTGCCAGCAATGTGCATAAGCTACAGCATCTGGGATCAAAAGTGTAATTCTCTTGCTAATCAAACCAGGCCTCCGTCAGTTGCTGGTGGTTTTGCAAAATTATTTTCTCACTTGATACACTAACAAAAAGAGAAATATTTGCATCTAATAACTTTGGATAATTGATGCAGGGAAGACAAACTATCAGAAGATGTTCTGCCTCTCTTTTTCATTTTCCTTTGCACTCAGAAAGGTATCCATGTCAACACTGAGCACCCTATAAATGGATGGTGCCATTTTTCATCAATGCTGAAACAGATTTCCCAGAGTTATACACATTTTTAAATCAACTGGAAGATTCATGTTCAGACAAAATAAGACATCACGCTTAAAAATAAAATAAAGAATATAAAATTGGGCCAGCATACCCAATGTTTTTGCTGACAGACATAATTTGTTTTGCTAGAAGGAGATATGTCAAAGCTTTGGTGAGGACAGCACAAATATATTCAGTCAATGGAGTACAAATTCTCAGCAAGTTCACTTTGATTTTGGTCACACCTTTTTTCCAGTACTCTAACAAAAAAATCTATAGCTAGTAAGTGGTGCAAGACAGAACAATATTTAAATCAAATAGCAAACAACTTTTGAAAAGTACAGTTCTTATTCAGAATTCTATGTTTGCACAACAGTGCAATCCTTGTCTGAGAGAATCAGCTTTCCATGTGACTAGTGTGTCTACTCAGAACGCTTCATGTTTTAAGTATGAAAAAACTTACTAAACTGATTTGGTTGGGATGAGAGGGGTGGCGGCGGAGGTCAAATTTCTTGGGAAAATTAGTCAGCTGCCAAGACTAGTGGTTTTTTGGAAGTGCTGCTGAACAGCCCTTTTAAAAAAAAGATCTTTACCACAGCTAAAGTGTCACTTTTGACTCTGTACTGTCCAACTATGCACCAGCTTATCCAAGAGCCATAAGCCTTCCAAATAGTGATTCTAAACCTTGGGGGTGGGGTGGGAGGAGAGGGGAAATCAGTACCTACTCAAGGTCCTTGAGTCTTGAGCAAAAATTGATACAAGTTCCATAGAGATCATGGCACTTTTGCGCTGGGGAGGCAGAAGGCAAAACCCCCCCTAGTAAGTGAGGACTAATGTGACCATGTTTGGCTGTGGATCGGATCGGGTGGGACCGGGGAGAAAGCGGAGCCCCACCAGGGCGGGATGGATGTGTGTGTGTGTCTGTGTGTGTGTGTCTGTGTGCCTGTGTGTCTGTCTGTGTTTCTGTGTGTCTGTGTGTGTCTGCGTGTGTCTGTGTGTCTGAATACCCCACTCTCCCCGTGGACCGAGGGCGCTTCCCTTGGGTGGAGACACCGCGCAAGGCAGCTCCTGGAGGCGGAGAGCCTTCGAGGGACCGGCATCCCGGGCTACCCTGCGGAAACCTTCAGGATTCTGAAGCCAGGCGGGTCGTACCGATTGCCTTGGAGCTAAATCCAGTTCAGCAATGAGGAAGGAATTAAGCAGAGGCCCGCGGGCCCCCGCCCCGCCGCCGGCGGAGGTGCCGCACGCGCCGCGGCCGCTGGGTGGCGCCGTCGGGAAGGAGGAGAAGCGCGAGGGAGGCGGCGGCGGGGCCGGGCCCGCCTGAGGCGCCTCGGGCGGAGAGCGGCGGGCGCTGCTCCCGGCAGAGGAGCGCAGGGCTCTGCGTGGCTCCCGGCCTCCTGCCCGGCACCCCGGCGTTCGCACAGGCTGGGGGGCTGCGAGCACGCCGCCCTGCAGACGAGATGGGGGTGGGGGCAGGCGCCCCACCGCTAGTCCTGCCGGCCCCGCTGCTTTTGATACAGGGCGGCGCTGCCCAGCGGGGTGTGAAGATCATCGTCCTCCTCCTCTTGCCTGCCGATTGTAGCGCCCTCAGAGTCTCCCCGTCCCACAGAGAGCATCCGGGGAAGACCCCGTCCCGCGGGCTTCCATCAGCTGGCGGCCCTGGTTCCCGTGGTGATGCTGCAGCCCCTCCTGAGCCCCTCGCCCTGTTCCCCCGGCAGTGGGGACGGGCTGGCACCAGGCTCCGCTGGTGCCCCCAGACCCGGGGCAGCCTCTGGTATCCCAGCGGCTGTGCTGGCGCCAGGGAGCTGCCAAGGGGACGAGCCCGCCTGCTGCCCGTGATGCCCAGTGCCAGAAGGTGGAGGTGAGCTGTGTGGTGGTGCAGAATCGCTTTCCCTTCCTTGGCTGCTTTCATGCAGGGCTCCTGTTCAAGCGCATCCAAAAGGGAAAGTGGAGCGCTGCTCCTCCGGGCCAGCAGGGACAGGCGGAGTAGTGGCAGCAGTTCGGGGCACTGCTGGTTTCATAGGTAGGCTTCGGGGAACATGAGAAGGGGTAATTTCAATTGGAATTCCACAGTAGTCAGAGGCTGAGGGAGGATCTGGCATGGAGGATAGTTTGGTCTAATGGTAGGGATGGGCTGACGTGTCTGGAAGACTCCTGTCTGGGAAGTGGCACTGGGTGTGAGATAAGGAGCCGTCTCAGCACTCTCTTGGAGCCATCCTGGCAGGGGAGCGCTCTGGGCCCGGGCTCTGGGGCCACCATTGGGCAGCAGCTGGTCAGTGGGATGGAGTAAGGGCTGAGCTGAGATGCTGTGTACCCCAACCTCCCCTTTTCTCCCTTGGCCCAGCATCTCCTTCCCTCCCCTTGACCTGCACAGGCCTCCCTTGCCTGTGTGTGACCCAGGCTGTCTTCTCCAGGACAACCAAACTGAACCTTCTATCCCTTCCTGACCCTCCTTCCCTATCTCTTTGCTAAACCTCCCCTTCCTGTCCTTTGCTGAACCTTCCCTAATATCTGGTCTACAACTGGGGTCTCAGCAGAGCTGAGTAGAAGGGGAGAACCACCCCCACCCTCGACCTGCTCTCCAGGCTGCTGGGGATGCAGCCCCAGACATAGTTGGCATTGATCTATAGTGAGGATGATTCTAGATTGTAGGTAGAGGTTTTTATTTGTCCTGTCCTTTTGCAAAGGTGACACTTCTTTGACTGACATTTGAGAACCTCTGGTAGACTTTAAGGACATCTGCTGAAGCAGTAAGGAGGAGGTCTCATCACTGTTTTATTCTGTTGCCCAATGAATCTGGATGTCCTCTACCACTTTAGCAATTTTAGGATTCTGAGGCGTGTTCTAATGTCATCTGGTTTGACTATTTACAAGTCCTGTGGATCTGTAAATCCAGAGAAAAGATAGAGGACTCTTTAAGGAAAAGGCAGAAGAAAGTCCATCTTAGAGCATTATTGCAGTGCAGCTTGGTTCATGCTAAAGTAGGTATGTGCACAGCATCAACAGCTCAGCTGATATAAATAGACTTGGCCTGTTCAGTCATTAGGGTGATACCAGTGCAAAAAGTATGGGATAATTCAGTTCTGTGGCATAGGAAAGATTTTATGTTCTTCATGCTCCCAGTGTGTTTTCAGCAACAAAGGACATTCCTTCATTAACTTCTGCTGTCTTTAAGTATGTTGAGTGTTTTAATACTCAGCTTTGCTGTTGGAGTGTGTGCCTTGAGGAGAATATGGCTAGCAGAAGGAACCATCTAGCTGAAAAAAAGTAAGTATTCTGTGACAACTGGAACCAGTTTTCCTTACCTGATAGGAAATTCAAAAGTTATGGGATGTCCTTTCATTTCCAATCTGGAAAAAAAAACATGGTTGAAAACTGAAATTTAATGTGAGTAAAGCTGTCACATTGGCTTGTTTGTTTCAAATGTACAGTTTAGACAATATTTTTTGTGGTGTAAAAATGTTTTTAAGCAATATTTGCAAGCAATACTTGTCCATCTTATGAAGGATTTCCCATTCTTTTTCTTCCAAGCAAGATTTAGACTTTGTTAAGAAGTTGTCCCAAGACATTCTGGCTTAAAAAAGCCCCAGCATTTCCAAAGGGGTGAAATGCTCCACAAGTTTTGTCACTAAATGTAATTACTTACATTTTTAGTTCTTATGATCTGCATTTCACTAATTTTGAACTCCTATGTATCTTATTCAGAGGATATTTTCAGCATTAGCTGTTTTAGTAGGGATTTTTATCTAGGTGTCATAGATGGGAAGTAGATGTAAAAGGTACTTCAGATGTAAAATAAGCATTCATTTAAATCCTATCGTAGGAACACATTTATATTTCATGTTTCTAAATTCAGTACTGTAATATCTAGATCTGGATGGCTGCTTTCAAGAGGAAATGATAAACAACATTGTCCCTTGCAGTGAGATAGCAATATTGAGAACAGTCCATTCAGCAACAAATCAAAAGATTTATATTAAAAAGGGAAGTCATATTAATCTTGCTTCAGTTGCACCAATGTATGAAACTTATTTGACATAGAAGGTAGAAACAGTAACCTGCAAAAGATGGTGGTTACACTTCAGCATAGAGAAGCGATGATAACATGGAGATAGAAAAGGAACTGTCTGTAACTTGGAACTATTTTTTTCTTCTGCATTGAGACAGAAAACTGTAGTCACTGACTGAAAGGATGGTCTTGTCTGATGTTAAGTGTGTATGCTGCTTCACAGAATACGTGGGGAGAGGTGCATTGCAGTATGCAAAAAGTCTTTGTCAGCTATAGAGTGCTTTTGATCTTGGCTTTTTATCTTGTGTGGATTTTTGTGCAGTGGGCCTTTCATATATATGGCATGGAATGGTGTGTTTTACTGATAGTGCAGGCAAAGTAAATATCTAATGCAGTGTGCTAAATGATGTGGATATGTGGATATACAGTTGTTTGTGAGTTTTGTGCTTTTATTTAGATATTCCTGAGTGCAGAAGAGCAAATAAAAAATTGTAACTGCTAGCTAGATATATTTGAACTCACTGTTTCATAGTTGCAGGTACAGATAGTAGGCTTATGATTGTTTTCCTTAGACACTCCCAAATTCAGGTAAGATAAAATATTTTCAAGGTCTCTGCCAACCAGGATTTGGGAGCTTTAGACTAAACTGACTTAAATGCTGCAACCAGGCAATTGGCCTTATGGGCATGATGCAATCTTTTATTTTCCATTTGTAAAATGGATGAAACCACTGAGACCAATGGCTGATCAGCCATAAGTGAGTCTGCCACACATCCCCAAATGCATCAGATGACCTCTTGAGGTCTTTGGCAGTTTTATTTTCTGATTTTTTTCCCTGCCTTTTTCCATTTAAAATGCAGCGCATCTGATTGGTCATATCAATGGGCGAATCTTGTCCTGTATATACTCAATTTCAACAGTGACATCTAGTGCCAGCAAGGGGCTCCCAGCATTATTACAGTACAAATAAACAAAAAATACAGCCTTGGTGTGAGTTGGTTATTACTGCTCAAAAGCAATACAGCAGATATTTTTTATCTCCCAGGAAAAAGTTTTCACTGAGACAAAGAGAGAATTATCACTTCATGAATAAACAACTGTATAGACTTTTCAGACAAAAAAAGCAGAGATTGCAAGGGGCTTTCCAGGAATAGTATAATTCCTTTTGTTAAGTTACTCTGAAAGACACAGTGTTCCTTGCCATTTTACCTCAAAAATGTATTTCTCCATCTGTGAGGAAATTTGTTTTCCAACTTGGTGAAGTATGGTCAGGTTTTAGAGCTGTTATGAATCTTGTGCAGGAAACATGGGAACGGTTCTGATATATGACAGATGTAGTGCAACTACTGTGATGAAAACCATTCGAGGAACTCATATTTTTTCCTTCTCCTCTGCTGTGTTCAGGGAACCCTTCACTGTGTATCATCAGTCTGGAGTTACAGAGCTCCAAAGCTGAATGTCAGAAAACATCACTGGTTCCAGCTCATCCCTCATGTAACTCCATGGATTTGGATGAGATTATACCAGGAGTAAGCTGAGCCCAGTGATCTTCACTGAGCCTGCTTGACTTCATGAGATTCAGCATGAGGATTTGTAATGCTAGACTCTCAGTAGAGGCCAAAGAATTGTGTAGGTGGAGTGGAGGAGTTAGGAATGGGGAAGGGGAGGGAGGAAGAAAAAGAGGGAAGATAAAGCTGATTTTGGACGATTGTCAGCTCTGACTATATCCTTGCTCTTTATATTTCCTCTGCTTTTATTTGGTTTTCTTTTTGCAGTTCTTTTATTAATTTTATTTTCATGGTTTGGTGATTTTAGCCAGCCTTTTCTCTGTGGTGCTTGTTCAGTTTTTTAGCACTGTCATTTGAACATCTTTTAACAGCTACACATATTAATCAAGTGACAGGGATCCCCTGGGGGAAGCAATTCAGCCTTTTAGCAGCACTTGGGAAATATCCTTTACTCTGATTCCATGGAGCTCTGCATGCACTTAGTAGCAGAAAGGAGCTGTGAATACAGGAACTTCGGTGGGTCTAATGCAGAGGAGGTGCAGACCTTAGGCTATGGATCTACCTGAAAAGAATAAACTCTCTCATTTAAAGAAGAAAATCTGGAATGGGTGCAGAATTTACTAATGTTTGTGAATATTGTGCTGTTATGGTTGTTATTTCCCTGTTAAGTACATTACTGCAGTGCCCAGAAATAACTGTCACGGACTATGATTTGTACTTGATACACAGACCGGTCGTAAAGCTGAGCACCTATTTTGGGAAAGGCTCTCCTGGGTGAAGATTATGTTCTTGAAGAGAACAAGGGGGAAAAAAAGAGTAGGTTTGCAGTTCTTCTCTGAGTTTCTTTTATCATCAGCTCTTGGTAATTTTATCAGGAGCCAATAGGAAAAGTCAAATTAGAAATCAATTTGAGCTTTTCACTCTGTACAGATACTGTATTTAAGCTCTTGTTTGACTCAGAGTCAAACAAGAATCTTGAAAGTATTTTCCAGGAAACACCTGCAAAATCAGGGAAAAAAATCAAGAAGGAAGACAGAACATTGATGGGAAGATATAAAAGAAAGGGCATGGATACTAAAAAAAAAAACAAAACTTCTCCGAAGTTAAAGCCATCAAAAGGCATGGCAGGCCATGAAGTGTGGGCGGGGACATGCAACAAACTTCCAAAATTGATCCCCATTGAAATCCTGGAAACAAAAAGGAAGGACTTACAAACACTCTGGAATAGAGATACCACAAAAGGAAATGAAATTGAAGGAATAAAAAAAAGAAATTTGGGAAATTTAGTGACTACAAGAAGATAGACGGGGATTACATCAGGGGCAGTGCAAAAGACCAAAAGAGACAAAAACTAACTACACAGATGTTGCAAAAGCAGGGGAAAAATCAAGGAGGAAGACACAATTTGGAGGGGAAGATATGAAGGACATATCATACATACTTAAAAAACCAAACAAATAAAAAAAAAAAAGAAATCTTAGGTGAAAGCCACCAAAAGGCATGGCATGCCGTCACGTGCAGGGACGTGCACCAAAGCTTTCCCAAATTGATCCCTGTTGAAGGTCAAAGCAGAAAAGAAGGACTTACAAACACTCTGGAATGGAGATACCACCAAGGGAAATAAAATTGAAGGAAAAAGAATGGAATTTGGGAAATTTAGTGACTACAAGAAAATGGACAGGGATTACATCAGGTGCAGTGCAAAGGACCAAAAGGGGCCAAAACTAACTTCACAGATGTTGCAAAAGCAGGGGAAACAATCAAGGAGGAAGACACAACTTGGAGGGGAAGATAGGAGGCACATGGCATGGATACTAAGAAAAAAACCCAACATCATATGCAAAGTGAAAGCCATGAAAATGCATGGCATGCCGTGAAAAGGCAGGTAGGGACATGGACTAAAGCTTGCCAAAATTGATCCCCATTGAAATCCTGGAAACAGAACCAAGGACTTAAAAACACTCTGGAATGGAGATACAATCAAAGAAATGCAATTGAAGAAAGAAAAAACAATTTTTGGAAATTTTGTGACTACCAGAAAAACAGACCAAGATTACATGCGGTGCAGTGCAAGGGGCCAAAACATGCCAAAACTAATATTAGAGATGTTGCAAAATCAGGAGAAAAAAAATCAAGGAGGAAGACAACCTGGAGGGGAAGATATGACAGACATGGCACAGATACTGAAAAAAAAAAAAGAAAGAAATCTTCCCCAATGTGAAAGCCATGAAAAGGCATGGCATGCTATGAAGTGCAGGCACATGCTACCAAAGATTACCCAATAGGTTCTCATTGAAATTGCAAGATTCCGTTTCCCTTCCCGAAAGGAAATGACTTCTTTTCGGGAAGGGAAATGGGATCTTGTGAAACAGAAAAGAAAGACTTACAAACACTCTGGAAAGGAGATATGATAAAATGAAATGCAACTGAAAAAGCCCCAAATAACGCAGGAAGTTGGGAGATTTAGTGACTACCAGAAAATGGTCTGGGAGGAAATGAGGTGCAGTGCAAAGGACCAAAACATGCCAAAATGATCTTCACAGATGCTGCAAAAGCAGGGGGAAAAAATCGAGGAGAAAGACAGAACTTTGAGGGGAAGATATGAGAGATAAGGCATGGATACTGAAAAATAATAAAAAAAAATTAATCATTGCCAAAGTGAAAGGCAATGGATGTCATCCAGTGGAGGGACATGGACCAAAGCTTTCCTAATTAATCCCCATTGAAATTGCAAGATGTCATTTCCCTTTCCATTTTTAATATCCCTGCCATATTCTGTCAATATTCTGTGTTCCTCCTTGATTTTTCCCTTGATTTTGGAACATCTGTGAGGTTCATTTTGGCATCTTTTGGCCCTGTCCCTACAATAGATGTAATCCAAGTCCGTTTTCTCTTCGTCACTAAATTTTCCAATTTTCTTTTTTTTTTGTTGTTGTTGTTTTTTCAAGTGGATTTCTTTTGATCATATCTCATTTCCAGAGTGTTTTGGCCTTCTTTTCTGTTTGCTGGATTTCAATGGGGATCAGTGTTGGCAAGCTTTGGTCCATGTCCATGGATTTCATGGCATCCTATGTCTTTCGATAGCTTTCAATTCAGTGAAGGCTTTTTTTTTTTTTTCTCCCAGTATCCATTTCACGTCTCTCATATCTTCCAGTCAATGTTCTGTCCTCCTCCTTGATCTTTTTCCTCTACTTTTTCAGCATCTGTAAGGTTAGTTATGGCTTGTTTTGGTCTTTTGCACTGTACCTCATTTCCTCCCAGATCATTTTCTTGTAATCAGTAAATTTCCAAATTTTTGGTTTTGTATTTTTTTTGTTTTGATTTTGTTTTGTTTTCCAGAGTGTTTATTTCTTTTCTGTTTTCAAGATTTCATTTTTTAATTGAAGGAAGGAATGATCACTTTACCTCTTGAAATCATTATTTGGAAGAGAAATGTTTTACAAGATAAAATGTGCAGGTTTTCTTTTCCACTGTGAACTTTCAATATACCAGGACAAAATATGAATGCTTTTTTAAAGTATGTTTTGCTTTCTTTAACTTTAGGGATACTGTAGGGGTAGTTAAAGCTGTGCTCTCTGTAAGATTAAGAGGCAAGCAGAATTATCTGTGAAAGATTCTCTTTCTGTTTTGAAGTACAGAGGCTAAACACAGTTGTGGTAGTAGTTAACACTATGCAGGGAGATTTGACATGCAGTTCCCACTGCAGCAAAGTCTCCATGTTTGAACAGGTTTCTTCCAGGTCTGAGAATCTGTTTCCTCCCAGAGGAGGCAGCTTCTGTAAGAAAACAAAGGCAGTTTTTCTCCTAACAAAACAAATTATTATGATGGTGAGTGTAGATAGGAAGTGGTGAATATGTCATTTTTAACAGTACAGGCATTACCTGAATGGTTTTTCTATAAGAAGGTTCAGCAATGCTAAAAGTAAAATAAAACATCTTACTAGCATTGCTGTATTGATTGAAGACACAAAATATTCTGATTTAGCTGATGCTTGGATTCATCCTATATTTAGTCTTTATTCTCTCTGGCTCTGTATATGTGAAAATGCATTCTTGTTAAAGTTAAAACCAAGTTATTGCTCTGTCAAGCTGCTTCTAAAAACTCATCCTCTGTCAAGAGCTGTGCTGTACAACGTGTCGCCCAAAGTAGCCAATTTACAAAAGACAGATACTTTAGAAGCAAAGTTGTCATGACAACTTTTACTCTGTATCCACCTTTTCCATGCAGACATTATGAATGAAAGCATGAAGGGGTTGTCAAGGGAATTTAAACCGAGCATCCTAATTTCTGGGATTCACAGTTTAGTCTCAGCATTCGTTTTACTTCGTTTTAATTACTGCTTTGTATTCAGAATTCCAGTCCTGTATCTAGACTTTTAGATTACTTTGGGATCTTACAGATGAAGGGCATGTGTTGTCATCTTATTGCAAAGTTCCCATACCTTCTCAGTGATTTATCATGGGCATCTCCTCACAGCACTGACTCCTTCACAACACAGACAACAAACTCCAACTCACTCCTCAACCCGCTAACCCACTCTTTTGTAGCACTCATCTTCTTATTGGACACAGCTGTGGCATACAGGGCAGGCCTGTTCCTAATCTTTGGTGATTAGTACAGTTGCAACTCCTCGGGTGTGTGATTACCTTCTGCACTATCTTTATTTTCTTACATTCTATCCCTCCACAGGCATGCATAATATGCAAGAAGAAAAAAGAAAATATTCCTAAGACTTCTGTTGAAATTTGCATAGAACTCCATTGTGTTAAATCTCACTTTCAGCAGTACTTCCTGTGAAGAGAGGGATCTTCAGTACCTTTATTCTAGATACTGTCTGTGGTTTCGATTTCATGGCAGTTTTACCTTGGGATAGCACCACAGAGCTAAATGATACTATTTCTAATGCACAGCAGCGTAAGTAAAGCAAATCCAGATAAGCCTATTCTTTAAGAAATGTAACAGACTTTCCTTCCTTTTTTTCTTGTGTAAACAAAGCGAAATAAATACAAGGATCTTTTACTCTGGTCAGTCAGTGGAGCACTTATGGCTACCTTAGTCTAACAAGGAACCATCTTCCTTAGATCTCACAGAGATGGGTACAGCTAATGTGGAAGAAGTGATGTTGGATGTCTGTCTTATTTTGTCAGAGCAAAAACCACTCCCTAATGATTTACAATAATATCTTCAGTGAGAAAGCATTGGATAGATGGATATTTCTTTCCTGTGCTAGCATCAGTAAAGCAGGTTCACCAACAGTGTTTTGGAGAAAGCTTGTGCTGCCTGCCACCCCCAGGAACCTGCAAGCCCACCCTCCCTCCATGCATTCAGCTGACTTTCCCAGTCTGTCCCTGACTGTGCAATTTCAGCAGAGCCTCCCCTCAGGCTGCAGCACTGCTGCAAGTACACAGGAACTTTGGTATAATGTCCAAATACACACTGTTACATGCTGGAAGCAAAATGATGAAATGTTTCATTTCAGTCCAGTGTTCAAGGCTCCAGTGTGTAGGAGAGAAATTGCCATAGTCTGCACTGATTCATCTGGACCTGAGCTTTGAACTTTGGGCCAGATGTTGGTACTAGCTGATACAAGTGATATGGAGCAAAAGCTGCTGGAATGCAAGAGTCTGAGCATGAATTGCAAATTGAAGACATACCAATGAATGGTTTCAGCAATAACTTTTGACTACAGATTCATGGGGTCCATCTGTGCTAGAAAGTGATCAGCTGCTGACTGCTGTTTTTAACAAGAGTGCAACAACATCAGGAAACTCTCCAGGGCAGGATTAAAATTGAGGCAATAGGAGGAAGCTTTCTCTGCTGTTGCCCTGAATCACCTTTTCCATGGATAAGGGCCTTTACTGCTGTGGTGCCTTGCCAAAGGCACCTATTGTGAAAAAGAAGGATACTCAGGGTAAAGCAGATGAGAGTTTACAGAAAGGAGAAAGAATCAACCAACAGAATCAGGGCTGTGTTCTGAAATGACCCCTTGGGGGAAACTGGTCAAAGCCAGATTCCTGAGCAAATCTGAAAAGCTGCTGCCTCTCTCTGCAGGGATGAATGTTTGGGACAATCTGTGGAGTAAACAGCTGTGTCAGGAGGAGAGGAAGAAGCACAAGCTGGAGAATATAGGGGCAGCAGTTGTCAGCTGAGTGGACGATTGTGATAAACGGAGTCTTTTAAACATTTTGAGCATAATTCTGTGCCTGCTTCTGGTCAGTGAATGTTCCATCCCTGTGGCAAATCTCTTCCATGCATCCTGTGCAGTTCCTACTGACTTTGAGGATGATTTTGGAATAATCAAGCAGATCCTAAAATGTACCAAATTCACAGTGCAGGTAACACACCTGTATTAGGAAAGGTCCATGCAGTGTTGCTGGCTGTGTGTTATTGTTGGGAGATGTGTAAATTAATTTTAAGTGGTAACAAAGTTATTCATAGTCTGATAACTAAAGGAGGTGAGAAAGACCTAGTCGTATGAATTTTACTGTCTTAAGCACAGAAGGTTTCCCACCACCTTGAGAAAAACATTTGAATTGATTTAGAATAATTAAATGACTTATCCAAGTATGGGGAAAAGTGGGAGCAAAGCCAAGAAAGCTTCACTGGCTAATTTTGAAGCATATGGCACAATTAATAATGGACTGAAACTGCAAAATTAGAGCTGGATATTGTGAGTTTTGGATAGTGTGCATTGATTCAAAATGAACAGCACTTGAACACCACAGTGACGGGTACATAGAAGGATCTAATAATGCATACATTCAGGAGATATAAAAGTGTAGAAGTCTGCTGATGCATAGGGAAAATAAGTGAAATTCAGCTATTACTTTTATTGGCCATGAATTCTTTACTAGAAAGGCTTTATTATCTAGCAAGAACTGACATGGAAACTCCTTATATTCTTAGTGGCTGTGAGCATTTTCCATATGATTGAGACATGTAATGTTAAAGCAACAGATCTGTTTGGACTCTTGACTGAAGAACTGTGGCCTCCAGGTCACAAATTTTATGATTTCATAGCTTATTTAAAAATTCCCATTCCTTTCTTCCCCAGCAAAGTTTGCTAGGGGTTCAAGTGGGCCATTTACCCTCTTTGAAGAAACGGATCTTGAATGATCAGTTTTTCTTGCCATGCATGTTTTATGTTGTTCATATTGGGATTCTGGACAGAGCACATGCAAAAGAACTCTGTTCCCTTGGTCTTAATGGATCATCTTTTCAAGATCAGCATTTTTGATGAGTGTACACTCATTTTTGGTGTCACTTAGCATCTTTTCTGACCTCATTCTGCAAATTGTTACCTCTGAGTGCTCTTGCTAACTTCAGAGGGGAAGCAGTTTCATCAGTATGACTATGTACCCTTGAATAAAAAATTGGAGGAGGGGAGCTTTCTTTTGTTCTCCTTTATAAACACCACTATAGTGGTTAAAGCTCTTGATTTAACCAAAGAATGAAATACAAGTTAATACATGACATTAAAAGATCAAATTGGGTGGCTGTGTGGGAAAATGCTGTGTTTGAGGTTGATATGCATTATGCCCAAAATTCTCCCTCTCTTGTAGTGTCTTGTAAGGTTTATGGCCAGAGAAAGCACAGGAATTGGAGCTAATCTGGTCCAATTATACAGGGTTCATAAGCTTGCACAGACAATCTGAAGTCAAGACAGAGGGGCAAGAGCTGGCTGTTCTGTCTGGTTTGCTTTGACAACATCTTTTGCAGATAACCCATTACTGGCATCATGTACCATTTTTATTTTCAGTGTGATCAGGCATACCTTTACCCAGAAGAAGATTGCTATATAGCTTTTTAACAGCAGTTTGATGTTTTTATTTGCTAGACCTACTGTTTCCCTGGTTTGTTTTAGTGGCTCAGGTACAGGCTGTGGTGCCTGCTCTAGGATGAGCATGTAGAAATGCATTTATTTGTTTTATTTTCATAGCAGAAATTGAAAGTCTGGAAATAATTTTCTATCTATAAAGGGTATCTTGAGGTCCCTGACACAAGTTAATCCTTGTTGTGATGGGGGAATGAACATTTCTCTGAAGTGTTTAACTGTCTGACATTGGACACAACTGGAGTGGAGAAGTGGAATAAGCAAGTGAGTGGAGAAGAAAGGAATAAGCAAGTGTTTTTTCAATCATGCAGTGAAATGCTTTCCCCTCTGAGCAAGACAAAATAGGAACCTGTGATTGCCTCCCAGGGCTCCTTCCAAACGCGGCATAGCTAAAAGTTACCCTCTATTGAGAGCTGTGTCTGAACATCACTGTCAAGCCCCACGGAAAAAAATTCAGAGAAAACAATCGGCCTTCATGCCTCTAGATTGTAATGTTAATTGCCTGATTTAATGCAACTTAAGAATTTCAACTAGAGACAGTTCAGCTACCCTCAGTCTCTGTCTTAGATTCCTATTTCTTTCCTGAAATAAAGTGTCATCTATAACTTTGAAATTTTTGGATTTGTCACTTTGTAGTAGATCAAACAAAGTAAGATTTAAGTGCAGAATTTTTAATATATGTGTCTTCTTATGCCTTATTAATGCAATCAGTCAGCTTAGGAAAAATATGCCAAAGATAACAAACTTGCTGAGTGCATTTTTTCTTCCTCCTTCAAAAAATATAGGTTATGCTTATGAAGATTAACTGCTTACTTTGGAAAGTGGAGTGATCTATTTTTATGCAGGTGATGCAAAGTATGGACAGCAACTGTTTATGCCTTTTATGTCCTTCAGGACCTAATTCTGTCAGGTTCAGAGCAATATGGCCCACAAAACCTTAGCCTGGTACGGGCAGAGCCCAGGATGTCAGGGAGCAAAGCTAGGTAGGAGCAGGTCTAGAAGGAGCTTTGGCTGATCTGTAGCTTCAGGGCACATTGCACAGTGGGCACGTGGCCTTCACAAACCTCTTCTTGCCCACCACACAGGCAGGAGGGTTGCAAGGACAGCTGAAAAATCCCACAAGCAGCACAAAATTCCCACTTGGGGGTGATACCTGGTGATGAGGAGGAGAACACATCTCCAACTCTATCCTGGCTCTCTTCTCTCCTGCTGCTGTTTTGTCAGGTGAGTCAGATCAGCCATATGTTAAATAATAAATAACTAAACTATTTCCTTTTTATTCTATTGGATATTTTTAACCTTTGCACAGAAGATAAGCAAGACTTGATTATTCATCTTCATAACTGAGTGTGTTGAGGGTTTTCATGGTGGAGCCCCACATTAAAATATTTCCTCTCTCTGGTTTCAGTGCTGCATGATATGGTTCTTACCAGCACAGGGTTATTGTGGTTAGTATGCTGATAGGTAAGAGGGCTAAATGCAAATACTGCTTCAATTCATTTGTATACTTCTACAACTAGTCCTTGCTGGAGTGGTATTTTCAATGCCTGCTAACCCAGACCTATATTACAAGCACAGAAGAAATGAGGACCTGATTTAATGCTTTTGCCATGTAGTAGCTTAAAACACATGCATCCTAAAATTATTTATTAATTGGATTTTACATGCTGAATATCTAAGCCTTGTTTGCAGCAGGAGGTGTGAGGATTTGCAATTTGCAAAATTTGTAGGTAGAGATTAGTCTGTTAAATCCTATTCAAAACTGGCCTGGCTTATTTCTCAGCTGTGAGAGAGATCTTTAGGCAAATGTCATGATACGTTCACCATATGAACACTTTGCAGGTCAGTGACTGTACATTCAAAAGTATTTTACTTAGCAATAAAATCTTCATCACAGTTTCATTATCATAAACACGTGGTGACAAAAGTAGTTCACAGCTTTGCACACCATGTGTTGGCTTTATATTAATTTTTAGTTACAATTCTTCTGAGGTTACCTACAATGACTCAAGGTCTTGCACTAATTGAACAGGAGGAAAGAATAAAACTAATGGACCGCAAAGGTCAGTAATGTGGCTTATGACTCATATAATAATTTATTGTAAATACATGAGAGTGGCTGTACATGTGTAGTCAGATGGCAGCCTATAAAGGTCTGACACCTGGGGTCTGCTGCTTATTTTAATCTAGAAAACCCCCCTCTTAGTAGAGCTTTGGTCACTCATGATATATTTAATTTCATCTGCTTTGTTCATATATCGCATCTTTTGATAATTTTGGTCTTTTTGCTTCTGGTGTTGCTAAAGAAAATGAGCCAAAGATCTTCTAAAACAGTGCTGTGTTCTTAGTAATGAATGCTTAAATTAGAAGAAACTGAGCAATAGTGGTGCATTTTTTTTCTCAGAAATCTGTCCTGGCTTCCAATTCAAGTTTGCTGGATGCTGTTGGAAGTGCTGTGTGTCTGGAAATACTTGTGTTGGACTGGTGTGGATTGCAAGGGTCTGACATCTGTAGCATACAAGAGTCTTTGTAGCCCTTGGGTCCCATCATCACAGGCTTGCTGCAGGATGGATGAGGCTTGCTGTAAATTCTCTGTAGAGTGGTTCTGCATATTAGCAGAACCACTGTGATTTCCAAATTTTGATGAAACACAGAAATACACACAGGGGAGAGAGAGAGACATTATAAAATGTCCCAGCTGTGGAAAATGCATTTCTTGTTGTTTTGCATTTTTTCAGACAGTGATTTTTTCACAGTGGTCGAGTTATAAGACAGAAATCTCCAGAAAAGTAGACTCAAACATGAAAAGATGATTTGTGGTTTGGATTTTTTAAATACTGTTCTGCAATTTCCCAACAAATGTTCTAAGGGCTCCTCTTGAAAACACAGGAAAAAAAAATTACTTTTGAAGCTTAATAATTTGAACTGGCAGGGATATCAGATTGGCAGAAGAGAAATCTGGACCTGGTACCTTTCCTAGGTCTGTAATGCAGTAATTGACTAATGCCAGCTGTGGCAGCAATTATTGTCCATTGGAATGAGACCAGTCATTAGATCCTAATGCCTTCTAGTCACTAATGAACTCTTCAAGATTTGAACCAATGATTTACAGGTTAATGATCTCAAATCTTATTACCAGTGTGCATGGAAATAATTGAGAATTGTGGAGCAAGGGGGACTGAACTGCTTAGTAACACTGCTTAAAACAGTAAGAAGCATTTTTCTTATAAATGGCTTGCTTTTGAAATATTCTAAAGTGATTGTACAAACTTCATATCATAATTATACCCTTGATTTCCTGAGTACCAGAAGAATTATTGTTTTCCAAGTACCCAAAAGTGTAATCTGGAGTCAATAAATGAACAGAACCAAGATCAACTAAGCCACACTTATGAGTCCCTGACCATACATCCTGAAAGTTCCTTTTCAACATCCAGTGTACCTGTGGAACCAATAATTCCAGTGTGACTTGTCTTCCTATGAAATTCTGTCTGTTGGTAGAAAATTTAGGCTCATATCTCTGATTTAACCCCTATTCACAGTGTGAGCCATGGCTGAATGAAATTTTTTCCTTTGAGGTGATGGATAGAGCAATATATCTCAAACTCATTCCTCTGTACCTGTATGGCTTTACTTGTTCTTACAATGAATGGCTTCCATATCCTGGGTCTCCAGTTCCTGTACCTGAAAGCTATGAAAAATGGCATTTGGGTGAGATTGGGCTCTTGCCTTACATGTTAAGGTAAGACCCTTACTGCCACTAGGACGTTCTGAGGTGAATAAATTTTAAATAATATCTACAGAGTGTGAATGAGAGCATTTGTGTGTAAGGCATTGGAATTAGTAGCATAGTAGTATTTAAAGTAACGATGTATACATGGTAGGTCAAAAAGACTGAGAAAAGGAAGATAAAGTAAGAGGAATGATGTAAATAAAATTCCAAGTTTTGGAAGAAGTGCTAATTGTCCCATGACCTCAGACCTCATCACAGATACAAAGCCGGTGCAAAACAGCTCACACTGGATACGAGCTTTTTTCACCAAGAGAGGCTGCAAAGGCTCCAATGTTCATGCATTTCGTCACTACTCATGAAAAAAGAGGACTGGATAAGAACTTTCCAGCTGGTGTCCCTCACCCTCTATGTCATCATAAGGTATTCAGGACAAGGTGCTAGAATACACAAACATCTCAGTTCTTATAACCATAGAGGAATGAGAGAATTTTGAGAGAATGAGTGTGGGTGAGGCAAATCTTTTTCTTCAAAAATAGAAGTCTACTTCCCTATCTGGGTGGTCTTGCCTTGAGTTTTGCTTCTTTGACGGTTGTATAGGAACAGTTCTGAGCTATCTGAGCCTGCTCCAGTCCTTGCTATAGCTGCCTTTAAAAACCCCATGTTATTATCCCATTCCTGGAGACACCTGCCAATTTGCTAGGCTTTACAAAAAGAATCTGCATCAGAACAGAAATTCTGGATAGCCATAATCATCAGGTTTTTCTCTTCTAAAATGCTGTGAAATAGTTTGGCACTGGATAACAGAGGATAATATAGGACAAGATTATTGACCTACTATGAGGAAAGTTACCTGGTAAAGTTAACTAATTTCAAACCCAAGCTAATCCTGCACTGCTGCCAGTTGTGGAATGACCTTGTCAAGGTATTATATTAGCTTAATTCTTGCCTTGTAACACAGCACTTTGACCAGTTTTTTGACACTTTGTATAGACAAGAAATAAATTAAAGCTTTAGAGATAAACCATATATACAGCCTTTTTGTATTTTGTACAAACGCAGACCTAACATTAGAAAAAGGACTGCTAAATTATGGTACTGAAGTTTTATGAAATGTAATTATACGTCCAAAGATATTTTGTATGGAAGGAAAAAGCTTACTGTACACTATTAAAATGTTTTATGTCCAGAGATGACTGACACAATGCATTATGGGGCTAGAATAAGCATAATTGTCCAGGAAGAAATAATTGAAAATAGTCCTTTAGATGTCAAAATAAAGCTATACATCATGTGAGACTGTCAGCAGTTATTATATATCTTTGGTTCTAGAGACAAGCTTCCTTGGGGGCTCATAATTTGTGCTTCAAACAAAAATAACGTTATTTAAGGCTTCTGCTTCAGCATGTCCATGTGGGCATTGCTGGACTGGTTGAGTTTCAAGTGGCCACACATTTTGCCATGACCCTGCTGGAGTAACTGGGGTCTGTGAACCATGGGGAGGCAGGACACCCCCGAAGTCCCCTGATCTGCTGACCTTGGTTGTTCCCAGTGCCTCAGCAGGGCGGGAGCATGGGAAAGACATGCTAATGCCTACAGCAGTGTGAGCTCCTATGTGCTGGCTGCAGCCCCAGCAGAGCTGGAGGGCACGGCCTTCATGATCCACAAAGATCATGTGCATCTGCTCTGCAGTGTTGCATCCTGAGTAGCTGCTAGGAAAGTCCAGGGTAAGGAAGCAAAAAGGTCCTTTGCATGGTATCCACAGATGTTTTATTCAGCCACCCAGTAAGATATTCAGGTCCCAGGCACACACACATGGAAGGTACAGATTTCTCTCTTTGCGAGTTGCAGGGGGTGAGCTCGGTTTTGGGTCAGTGCAAAGAAAAGGGCCAATCAGGGAATAGGGAGGGAGTGGCTCAGGGACATAGGAACGGACAGAGGAACAGGGGAAGGAGTCAATGGGGTCTTAAACAGCTTTTTGGGGGAAGTTCTTCTGTCCCCCTAACCTAGGGGATACCCCTCAGGGTCTCCACACTGCAGGTTGGGAAAAATACTCTGAACATGAGAAGTCACAGCTCTGGCTGTGGTCTTGGGATGGAGGGGCAGGGTCATCAGCAAAAGAAAGAAGATAAGGAAGCAGCTCACCAATCAGTTTTGCATCTGGGAAGAAAAGCAGGTATGTATTAGAACTTCTTAAAGATCCGAGAGTCAAAGAACCTCACATAAATTTGTAACAAATATTTCTGATGATAAATACTGCCATTGTTATGGTCAAAATAAGAGAACAGTGTGAAATACAGTGCAGCTAGAAAGGAATATAAGAAAAAAGTCTATATAGCTATTAGAACAACAATCTGACAGGGACCCCAAGTGTTTTGGAAGAAGGGCTTAATACTGGAATGAATCTGCTTCAGACAATAGATATAGTTTAAAATCACAAAAAGACAATTTTATCAAGACCGATATGAAGAAGATGTTTTAGGGAATAAATCTCCAGTACAGTTTAGGGGAAAGTAGTAATTCCACAATGCTGTGCAAAAAAATTTGGTGGTGGTCCCAGATCATAAAGTGGAGATGGGTCAGCAATGTCATGTTGACTTAGAAAGCACTTATGTCTCTCCTAAATGCATTGGCAGCCATGTCCTAGGTAAAACAAAATGTTTGCTAATTTAGTTTACCTCATATTTACAAAAACTGTGTTGGAAGAATGTTTTGGATGTTATATTTTAAGAAAATGCAGAATAACTTAAAAGATGCTCAACAGGGAGAAGTGTGGCCTATGAGAAAGAGCTGGAGGGATCATCTCTTCTATAAAAGAGAGGAAAAAGGGGATAAGAAGACTGGAGTTTTCAATCGTAATGGAGGTGTAAGGGCACTGGTGATCAGTGGTTCTCCATGTCTGTGGAGAGGGATGAGAAGTAATCAGATTAATTTGTTGCAAGGGAGATTTAGGTTAGATATCAGGAGAAACTAACTATAAAGATATTTAAGTACTGGAACAGATTACTTTGAGAGTCTGTGTGGTCCCACTGCCAGTTTTAAAGAAAGATCTAGTTTCTCAGAGGTGGTCTAAGGCTGGCTGAGCTTGTCTGAAAGCTCCTCATCAGGGGGAGCTGATGACCGCTTACAGCTCCCCCCTTTCTCATGGGACTGTCATGTACGATATGCAGAAAATGTAATACAGAATGAGTAAACTCTTCCATAAAAGTTGATGGGTTTAAATGTCATTAGTCACTATGTTCAAAAGAGCCTGTGAAAAACCTTACACTTGGGGCCTTCACAGGATAGGGAAAGACTCATGCAGCAGTCCTGGGAGTTTGGGAAGTCTGGATCTGAGCAGGTCCCTGCATGTAGTTATGTTACACCAAGTGGGTCTTTTCATGCTACCTTTGTAGAAATTAAAATGCAGGAAAGAGATTAAATGCACTGATGCTTCATCCATGTGGCTTTCTACCTATCAGGGGGCTCTTTCCTACAGTGCTGTGCTCCCCTGTAGAAGTGACTAGAAAGTGTCATGCACCATTGCTGGGTAACAACTTTTATTTTCCTTAAAGTAACTGTACACTCTCTGTGTGAAGCAAGGCAAAAATAGCCAAAGTAAATAAAAAAAATGCATGCATACTCATAACTGAGGGCTTGATTCTGAAATCTGCTGTTTGGAAGCCAATTGTAGAGTCAAGATTTTTTTCAGATGCACAGACAGAAAAAGGAGCATGTAACTGAAGTATCTTCTTAGATGAAATGGTGTAAGGAATGTGAAAGGATGAAAAAATCTGGTTTTATCTGTAAGTCACTAAATACTTAATGGAAGATGATTTAGTTGTACTTGGATTTAAAGCAGTTTCCTTTATGGTGGTTTTAGGAAGGTTTATCACAGAATCATAGACTAGTAGAAGGATACAGGCTGGGAGGTAGCTGCTGTAGTCCAAGTCCCTCCTAACAGCAGGTCCGGATATTCACATTCTCTGAACCTCAGAGAATGATCAAAACCATTGTTATCTTAATTGCTGTGCCTGTGTTGTGCCAAAGTAGAATGCAATATGGAGATTGTTTACCCAAAGTGATGGTGTTTTGTTTCCTTGGCCTGTCAGGGCCAAGTGTTTGTGTGTGTTGGGACTATCGGCTGACAGTCACGAGGGTCTGTGCAGTTGGTGTGCAGAGTTGAGCACTTGGCAGATTCAGTTTAGTTGTAGTGTAATATAGTGTAATACAGTATAGAATAATGTAGTGTAATAAGGTAATTAATTAGCCTTCTGAAAAGTTAGAGTCCTCCTCATCATTCCTCCCTGTCACGGGGGTCCCTGCAAATACCATACAGGATCTTGTCAAGTTGTGAATATCTGCAAACATGAAAATTCCGCAACCTCTCTGTATAGCCTGTGCTGATGATTGACCACTTTCATGTTCAAAATGTTTCCCTGATGTCTAATTGCAATTCCCTATGTTGTGTCTCATCACTGTTACCTGTAGCCCTTTTGCTGTCGCCCTCAGCCTCTGAGAAGTGCCTGCCTCTGGCTTCCTCACATCCTCTTATTAGGTATTTATTTTAAGGGCAAAAACAAAATCCCCTTTGAGCCTTCTCTTCTCCAGCCTGAATGAACCTAATTCTCTCAAAAGGCAAGAGCCGCACCCTTTCATTGGACATCCTCCAGTTTATTATTTCTTGTACAAATCTGGTCATAATACTCTAGATATGATCTCATGAGTGCTGATAGAGAAGGATAACCCTTTTCAATCTGACCAGGAGAATTTTTACCTTTGTTGCAGCAATGACTTATTGCTGATTCATGCTGTTGTCCACTGGGACCCTCAAGTACTTTTCTGCAAAACTACTTTCCAGCCAGTTCTCACCGTGCCTGATTTGTTATATAGGATTGTTGTGTCCCAAGTGCAATTTTAAAGGCAGATTTGAAATGCCATGTCAAGGAGCTCTGAGGCTATGTTTACACTAGTAAAAATAAATTTAAGCTTACCAGAGGTCTAAACATCAAAACCTTGTCATGCTCTAGCTGAATATTAATGGTCATTTTGTAATTCAGCATTCCGAGGTGTATGATAGTAAGAAACGTATCTAAAGGTACAAATGAATGTCTTCACACCTTCTGAGGTTTAATTGTAGGAAAAGGTGTGTGCATAGTGTCCAAATCAGTACATGTGAATCACTAGGAGTTGCAGGGTGTCATGCTTAATAAATACTGTGTAAAAATGCAAAGCTCAAAGAAACAGTTCATAAATGCTTAATTCTGTTTGGGAGAGTTTAGGATCATTTTAATAATGGGTTTTGCCATTATTATTTTATCCAGTCTAGATAAACTTCTCTGAAAATAGGCAAGGATCAGAAGTTATTGCTTTTTTTTGCCCTTCACCTGCTGGGGCTGAAGAGCTGAAGAAAGGTGAAACAAGAGGGTGCTTTTCCTGGCTCTGTGCTGCACAGAGAAGTCATCTTTCTGCATGGGGTTGGTGGGTCATTGGACAGCTGGGCTGTCACAGTTTAGATGCTTTGTTCACTGTGGGCAGACGCCAGACACAGTGATCTGTGCATGCCTGTGTTAGATAACCCTCCAAATGCAGCACTTTTTGATATTGTGTCAGTCCCTGTGGTCATCAGCATAAGAAGGATGTAGAGCTCTTCAGTGGGTCCAGAGGAGGACTGCATTCAGTGTGGTAGGTGTAACATGAAGCATGTCTGGCATTATTGGTTGCTTCTTTGTCATCCGTGTTAACCCTAGTGACTGGAAAGGAAATACAGACATTCTTGACTGGAATCTATTCCCCTGCTGAGGCATCTACAAGAAAGAGTCAAGATACTTTATGTCAGGTTTTTAATTTTGCCTTATACGCCTTACTGCAAGTTGTCTATTTTTAGAAATATTAGGGTCTGGCAATATGCAATATGGATGTTCAGCAATTACTGAGAGAGGAGCAGAAATAAGTAATCCTCCAGCTTCTCTCCTGGCTTTCATCCAGCCAGTAGAGTGGTCCTTATAAGGACAAGCAATGGGAATCTGATATGGCCCCTCACAACATTTCAAGATTGTTCTGCGTGCAGTAAACAGATGTTTCCATACAGTCCACTCACAATGCCCCAGTGACATCTAGAAGGATTCTTCTCATCAGTTCTGATAACTGGGAATGGCAGGAGGGACCTGCAGCTGGAACAGCCTGGTGAAAGTTCCCTGTCCATCCAGTCACTGGAGTTCTCTCCAGTGTGTATCCTCAAGCAGCCTGGTTAGCCTTTCTCTTGGAGCACACTTTCCACCCTGCCCTTATCATTTCAGTGGATAGCAGCATCTATCATGGAATCATACAGTCATGCAATTAGAGTGCTTTGGGTTGGAAGGAACCTCCAAGACATCCAGTTCCAACCCCCCTGCAGTGGGCAGGGATACATTCCACTAGACCAGGTTGCTCAAAGCCCCATCCACTCTGGTCTTGTACACTCCCAGGAATGATGCATCCACCACTACTCTGAGCAACCTGTGCCAGTCTGACTGTCCTCACAGTAACATCTAATCTCAACCTGCCTTCTATTCAGTTTAAAGCCATTCCCCCTTGTCCTGTTACTACTACATGCCTTGTAAAAAGTCACCAGCTCTCTTGTAGCCCCTTCAGGCGCTGTAAGGTGCTAAAAGGTGTCCCTGCAGTCTTTCCTTCTCTGTGCTGAGCTACTCCAACTCTCTCAGCCTCTCTTCATAGGAGAGGTGTGCCAGCCCTTTGATCATATTAATGACCCTCCTCTGGACCCACTTAAGAGGTCCACATCCTTCTTATGTTGGTGACCCCAGAGGTGGGCACAATATCAAAAAGTGCTTCATTTGGAGGGTTATCTAACACAGTAACAGGCAGGATTAAGTCCTGAACCTGCCAGCATACATCTACAAAACCAAGTAGACAGTGTGGACTGGGTGGTGTGTACAGCTCTGTTTGTAGAACAGTCAGAGTCCTGATGGACAAGTTGAACACGGGCCAGCAACATGCCCTTGTGGTGAAGAACAATTCAGACCCGAACAATTTATCCTGGACTGCCTTAATGAAAACACAGGCAGCAGGTTGTGGACCATTATTCTTTTCCTCTATTTGGGATTTGTGAGTGGCGCTTGGAGCATTGTGTCTGGTTTTGGGCTCCCCAGTAACCTGGAATGTACCCATTTATTTCTCAGGTGACTCTTATTTTGGCCTGTACACCTGGTCTACCTCAACTGAGAGAGCTAGTCACAGCTGAGGCTGGGCCAGTGCTCACATAACAGAAGGCTCAAAACACATTGTGATTTTTAATGGGAAGGTTGTGCTGCAGATTCCTGTGAGCCTGTTTGATGATCACATCCATGCTAAGGAATGCTTAAGGCAGCCCTTGGGCAGAGACAAAGGTCTGTGTGTGCAGGCTCTGCAGGCAGAGGGGATAAAGGCAGAGAGAGACTGTGCCTCATCTTCACAATTATTATCTCCATTAATAATTGTGTTCAGCTTGTCATTCACCCTGGGATTATGGAAGAGCCTCCCTGGTGTGCCTTGAGGCTTTAATTCGCCATCACTTTCTGCACCACCAGGCCTCAAGTGTAAGTTATGAGAGAATAAAGCATATAACAAACTCCTACACAAGCCGTAGGTTTTGGGCTATTTAAATTACAGCTGGGAGAGGGGAAATCGTGCAAAATCTTTGGGGGGCACTTGCTCAAAGAGCTGGAAAGATTCAGCACAGTTTCTCTCTCTCAGTTTTATGGCTTCTTCACTCAGATGCAACAATAAAAATGTTCCACTGGATTAGCTAGGTGGCTGAACTGTGATTTCTCTGCAATACTTTTTCACACTCTAAAAGCCTAATGACAAGCAATCAAGAACATGTTAATTGGGACGATTGCTCCTAGGGGACCCCAGGGTCCTGGGAAGTTGAAGGTTTTCATTAATTCTGTAGAGCTGGCTGCAAAAAATAACATTTCTTATCCCTGAGAAATGTCTTAGAAATGTGGTAAAATATGAAATTCCAAGTAAAGGTAAAGTGCTTCAGGTCCTAGAGGGTCTTTTTAAACTTTTGTCACTGAGGCTTCCTTCCCTCTTGATGGTTGCTCACAGACTTGTCCTAGGTAGGGTTAGGAGGACAATACCCATCAGTTCAGGCATGCTGAAGGGGAGCTGGTGACCAGCTTTCTTCTTTGCAGACCTGCAGCCACCACAGTCTGTGACCCCATGGACCAGAGGTAGCTCCTCCTTGAACCACTTGGTCATCTCAGCCATCCCAGACAGCCTGACCAGCTAGAAGGCATGCTGTGGCTTGTTTTCCCATGCCATGCATCAGCCTTGGTCTCATGAAAATAATATCGAATGCGCTGGCTGGATTTTCCTTTTATTTTTTTTTTAATTTTAAATAAAATTGAAAATAATTGAAGAGCCTGTCATTTAAACTGCCATCAGTAAGCTTGTGGCAACAGCATGTTGAATGGACAGCCTGCTTCTCACATCCTGAAGTCAGTGCCTTGGCTTGCCTGCCTGCCAGCCTCAGGGGCTTCGTGTGGATGAGAGCAGGGGTGGCTGCCTGCCCTGGGGGCGTTTTGTGGCAGTGTCTACAGGAGCTGCAAAGGTCTGCAGAAATGGGGCCATGCCGTGTGTCTAAGCCAGCAGTAGTTGCCTCTCTTCTGTCCTGCACATTCATAAGATTAATGTGGATTTCCTAAGAGATGGGACAGTTATTTGCTCTCTGTAAAGTTAACGTACCAGGGGAATTCATGGGAAAAATGCTCCAAGAGTCATCACTCAATGTAAGTGAATTCTGGCAACAGAAGCTTTATTACTGCCATGGCTTAGACAGATGATGATGTTTTTCTAAGTAAATGCTTTCTTTCTGAGTGTCTCATTACCATTAGGAGAGGATCCAGCTCCAGTAAGGGGAGGGATTTCTTGCTCTCCCAGTGGCTGGTGAGCCTGAATTGACCTCTGTGGTCACTTCAGCAGCCCTCCTGCACCAAGCCTCAGTGGTCCACTCTCAGGGGCATCTCGCTGGCCTGCAACAAGCCATACTCCCTATCAACTGCACACTGAGGACCACTGATAACTTTTGCTCCATTAAACAATATTATTTTCTGTATCTGGATGATGGTTTTTATGAGTCTTCCAGGAAGCCCAGACACTGCAGTAGATTCCCTTAAACATGTGTGACCTTGCTTGGCTACTGCAGTGGCTTTTGCTTTTCCAGCAAATGCACATTGTGAAAATGGGGCTTATTTGGCTAAAGCTCATGGTTAATAGGATAAGCATCCCTCAGGCTGTGCTATAGGTGTTGCTGAGTCTTGCCCCATGTTCTACCTCTCCTCTAGCATGGGACAAACTCATCTCTGAAAATCAGTGCAAAGCTGAGGGATGAACCCCTGTGAATCCTGCAGGGTTTAATTTGGCACTTATTGCTGTTGTGCTCTTCTTGTCTGCAGATATTTAACAGTAAATACTGCAGCAAACTTGCACAGTTGAAGATTAGCAAATCAACACTTCACTGGGGTCACCCAAGAGTGGCAGAGCAGGAATAAGAGCTCCTGTCTAGACTTCAAAAGCTCTTCCCTGATCCCTGGGCTGCTGTGTCTCTCAGCTGTACAGGAATCAGCCTTTTTATCTATTAACACAATCCGTCATGAGGGCTGCACTTCTGATTCCTTGTTTCTACTCTGTAACAAGCCTTGGTATCCTGATGAGATGCTAGGTCCCCAGGAGTTGCCATTTGCGACCATTTCTGCACCATCCCACCTTGCCCTTTCTCCCTTGCACTCCTCTCCAGACTTGAAAAGGAAAAGCATAACAGGAACAAGTAAGTATGAACTTATGTGTAAGTCATTCTTTAAATAAAGTACCATAAAAGGATATTTCAAAAGAAGGAATATTTCAAAATCTTCACATACACCTTTCTTCAGTCTGCTTGGTAAAGGCAAACCAATCAAGTACAAGAAAAATACAGCTCTGAAGGAGAATATGGGTATTTTTGATCCTGTATGAAACATTAAAAAAAAAAAGTGAAGTTTTTATCAGTGTTAGAGAGTACTGACCATGAGCTGTGTTGAAAGGGTTAGATGGTAGATTGCTCAGGTGACCTTGCAGCTAGGAATGCCAAGATCCCAAGGAAAACAATGTGGAAACCTGATGGTACCTGTGTCCCTGTGTTGCGTGTTTCTGCAGCCCGACGTTTTGGGCTCCTCCAGCCAGCGAGGCAACGGAATGAATTTACTCTTTGCATTTCAGCTGCAGTTTTTTGGTTGCCCTCAATCACCTGTGTGGATTCACACAAGCTGTGATTTATTTTTGCATTTGTATGTAATTATCATGGGGTTTACAGTCCCTAAGATGATTAATTCCTCCACTTGTTATCTGTGCTGACAGTGAGGCAAGGTGGCTTCTGCTATCGCCAAAGTGCAGGTTCATATCCAGATCAACAACTTGCCTATCCAGAGTTCCCACCTCAGGAAAGTCAGACAAGGGGTAAGGTGCCTCTGGGCTCCTTATGCAGACACTGGTGTGTTTTCTGAGTTATGTCACACCTGAGTGCCTTCACAGATAACTCTGTTGCTCAGCACATAGTACAGGAGACTTAATCCAGGGGAAGGCTTTAAACTTTGGTTCTTCTCTGTACTGTTGAGGAAATGTTTTCACAAATATTTTACCCTTGTATTTTGTCTTTGAGGATCTTAAAAAAAAATAAAATGAAGGCGAATTCAGAAAAAAGCAGGGTTAAAAACGACAGTGAAGATGTGCTTTCTGTTAAGAGAATTTCCTTCTCCCCCTTGTAGGTTTTGTCCTCCCAGATTTTCTCTATCCCCCTATTCTTCCTCTTTCCAAGCTTACTACAGTCCCCTGCCTAGGGAGGGTCTTGACCTGTGGTGAGTAGCTCCAGGTATCTCACTGGCTTGATCAGGGTTGTGCAAGTTACTGTGGGAGAATTGGGAACCTCTCACTGTGCTGGGGTGGCCTGAGGCTCACCGGCCTCCAGGGGAGGATGCTGCATGTGTCTGTCTGCTGCAAGTGCCTTTCTCCCTCTACCTGCATTTCAAAGAAACTCATTAACATCCTCTGTGACTCAGAAACACTTCATAGATGAGGCTGCAGCCAAGAAATTGTGCAAGCTCAGCACCCTACTTCGTGTGCTGTACCTGTGTATGAGGGGATCGTATTGGTGCAGGGCTGTGTGTACAGCAAAGCCGTAGTCAGGAAGAATCTTCAAAGTTTTACCTCTTCCTAAACTACAGTTTTTATTGCTCTGTTTAAACTTCACTGCTATTTTTTTTACAATTCTCTGACACATATATTAGTGGGGATGTGCTGTATCAGAGCTGCAGAACAGCCTGCAATTCCCCAGCTTCCTCTGTAGATTTTTATGCCAGTGCATCCATAAAGGAACTCCAGATCTTCCAAGTTTTCCCCATGAGAACAGAGTAACACCTTTCCTCTGGAAATACTGTAATAAAACAAAGGGAATACAACACTCCCATTATGAAGATCCCATGGATGGCCTTTATCATTTATCAAAAAGAAAAGGTGTTCTTGTAATATCTGCTAGAACTGTACACAGGGGAGGCTGCTTGGTGGAGCACATTAATAAAAAGTCAGAAACCTGAAAGATATGTCTTTGCAGATTCACAATTGTGCATTAATTTATTTTTGTAGCTTTTTCTCAATAGTCCAGTGGCTTCTGTCATGAAGCAATTTCATTAAGGCTTGGAGTGTAGTGGTAATATAAAGCCAAGCTTCCTGCAAAGGCTTCATTGCCCTAAAGAGTGTGTAATTGGCCAAATGCCTTAGAAAGTTTTGCTTGGTTTCTCCAGAGCACAAGTAAAAATTAATTGCCCCAGCAGTAGCTGCAGTGCTATCACATAAGGGTGTCAAAACCAGTCTTTCCAAATGGCATATTCTAACTGAGCAATAGATATGAGACTTGCCATAAATGTGATTTGTGAACATCGTTAATGAAGTACTAGACCTAATTGACTTCTCCTGGCTTTATGACAGCATAAAAAAAGTTCTGCACCACCAATGATATTTCTTTTAAACTTCTCCAGCTGAATCTCTAACACTGCAGAGCTCTTTTAAAAGCAAGCTCTCACTGATATTTATTTGGGAAAAAAAGAAACTGACTGTTAGACAGCATTTCCAGTTCTTTAGAAGTAATAAGAACAGTCCTTCCATTGCAGAATGAAATTAGGATGCTTGGCAAGTATCCCTGAAAACTCAAGCCCATTAGAGAAGATGAGCTGAGGGTAGTTGCTAGTGTGATCATTTGAGAATTCAGGAATGGACTAGCAGATTCAGGTTCAAATCCCTGTTGCGATTTGGTTCAGGGATTTACATTTCTTATGTGATCATGTGTTCTTGATCTGAAATCACAGCCATTATATTTTTGTCAGTAATTATCATTTTAGCAAGATATTTTGTTTTTCAACTATCTTTTGTTCAGAGGTACTGAGGTCTGGGACAGCAAGTGTCACCATTCATACTGGTGCTTGCAGTAAAATAGTATAGCACATTATATTCCTTCTGTAAGACTAAACCAGCCCAGATGCAGCTTTACCTAGTATTTTTAAGGTATATTTTGCTATTTTGCTGTATATGAAGCTTATGGTTAGCCCTAGAAAAAGAAAATAATTTCCATGCCCTGAAATTGATTTTTTTTTGCATTTACCTTTACTCCCTCCAAAAATTAAAGATTTTATGTGTTAAATTGTATATTTTGGCTGCAATTTTGCTCCTCACTTCTCAGAGTAACTTTTTGCACGGTGCTAATACGAGTGAAAATAATCTGAAGGGTAAAATCAAGATGGAATGAAATGAGTGACCTCTAAGTATTTGCTTGAACATTTGTAGATTACCATTTCATACATTAAACCTTTAATTATAATGAAGGTTGCTGTAATGTCAGACATGGTAAACACCCCCAGCCACTGCTGAGTTAATGAACATTGAAAGAGGACCTTTGAGTTGATGGTAAATGATAAATCCTGTTGACTTAAACAGTTCATGCAATCCTGTGTTGATTAGTCTTGCTCCATTTTCGTTGGCAACTTGGGTAGAGGTACAAAAGACTTTCTGTGGGTCTGCTGGGTCAGCTGGCCTAGGCTTTGCTTTGGGCTTCTTCTGATTACTCTAGGGAGTCCCCAAATCTGAGTGCCCCCAGGAATGTGCAAATGGGTCTTAATTCCCTGATTGTCCTCCTCCCTTTCTGTTTTCCTCTGTCAGATCCCCAGTGCTGTCAGAGTTTACTGGATCTGTTGTACTTCGTTTTGTGGAGTTTGATAAATACAGTCAGCTGAAGAAGTGATTGGAGATTGAAAGGTGTGGAATTTCCCAAACATTCAGCATCTTCAATTTACTGATTTGAGCGAAACTCATTGTGATTGTATTCATATTAATCACAGCTCTTCTCTTTCTTCACTTCATTCCCTCAAGCAGTGCATTTATATATATGTATGAGGAAATCAACAAAGGACGATTATAGGGTGGCTTCTGGGATGTGCTCTGAATCATGAGCACCCTCCTTATAAAGAGGAGTTGGCTGCAAGCTACTGGCAGAAAAGGCTCCTGCTTGTGGGATTTGTTGTCACTGGTCACCACTCAGAGATTTGCAGCAGGGTGAGGAGCATGGGCATCAGTGGGGTAGTTCCCAGACTATTGCTAATCAGCAAGCAGCCTAAAGGGGAATTCTCTAAGTCCCTCAAATTTTTGAGGATCCAAAAAAACAAATCCCTGAATCTCATTTGGGGAACCCTGTTTCCTTCTGAGATTTGATTTTAACTGTTCATCACCTCTGGCTGTGTTTGTATCAGCCACATTCTGGAGCAGTAGCATGAAGCAGTAGGGGTCAGCCTGTGGAATTGTTGCAGAGGTACTGATGTCCACACCATGTGCATCTCAGAACTTTTACACTGGACCACCCCAGGAGCCCCACGGTCACCTATGGTAAGTGTGCAGGAGGTGCAGGCCCTCCTTGGCTTCGTTGGCAAGGAATCCAGCTGCTCTCCAGTGCCTGCTGGAGTCTGGAGGTGAAGGTGATGGCTTCCAACATGAATTCTCATCCAGACTAAAACACTGAATGTTCTCATCCAGACTAAAACACCTTTGAAACTGTTAAATTACAATGCTCTTAAACATTTTTGAGAGTATTTTCTGTTCTTGTACTCCTGCACTGAAGAGATGAATTTAGTTGCAGCTGTAAACTTACATTTAACATTTTGAAATCCTTGTGAGTTTGCTGGTATTGAGGCACAGTTTGTCTTTTGATTACCTCCATGCTGTATAGTATGATTTGTGATGTGAACTTTCTTCTGTCTTTCTAATAATCTGCAGCTTGAGTATTCTAAAAGCATTATTTATGCAGCGCACTTGACACTGTATTATACTGTGCTGCTTCCATGGAAACCTCTGACAACATATTACTGCCTGGTCTGACAGGTAAACAATGCCTTGTTTTCCCTTGTGTCAGCCATCTCAAAAGCCCTGCTATGTCAGACCAAAGGTCCATCTGTCCAGTGTCTTGTTTCTAAACATGGCAAATGACAAATGACTAGGGAAAACTGCTGAAATGGGCCAAGACTTTATCAGTACTACTATAAACACAAACCTGCATAATTTTGGAACCTTGGGAGTAAAATATTTTATTCAAAGGTCTTTAATATATATATTTTTTCTTTCTTGGTATTGTCAATTTTTGGACCTATGTAATAATACAGCGTAGGAACACAGGTTAATTTTTTTTAAAGAGACTGCAGAGGTCTCTAGTATGACCTCCTGTTCCAAGCTGGGTCAGCTATGAAATCAGACTACATTGCTCAGGTCTTTATTTGGTTGTGTCTTCACAGACTCCAAGGATGGAGGCTTCAAACTGTTTCTGGAGAACCATTCTTTTTTCCCACGTAGGAGATTATAAATAAGAAGTCAAGTAAACTTGCTAGTGCTGGTAAACTAAAAGTCATCTATCTGAAATCTCTTTGCTTTGTGTGGTAGACTCAAAGAATTTGCAGAAGGCAATTTTTTACATATCTTTTGGAAATCTCTGTAAACTGCTGAAGATGGGAAAATCTCCAGACACATTGTTTCAGAGAAATCAGGAGCTGTGAAGAGGATTATTTCTGTAGTTTTGGTGTGGAAATATATAGGAGGACACTGAAGTGGTAGGAAATGAACAAGTCATGCAGTCAGCAAGTTTGTTCTGATCTGTGCTGGAGATTTGATGGGACCCTATCTTTTGCCTTCAGTAAATCCTCAAAACAGGGATCAAAAACTTGGGTATAAAGCATTCATGGAATATGGTGGGCTCAAGGGAAATTGAGATTGTTCAATGCTGAGGGTACCATATATGAGATACCCTTTCCTTTTTCTGGGCCCTGTTTGAGTTGTTTCTGTGTAATTCCAAGGGTTCTGCTGCCAAGCCCAGATACTTCAGCTGGGGAAGGAGGAAAAAACAGAGAGATCATCTGCTTTCCCACTTAGGAGCTGCCTAATAGAGAAAGCTCTTATTTTTACATAACCTGGAAGCTTCACCAGGTGTTTTGTTCTTAGAGCTTTACCTTCAGCTGAATGCTGTCTGCTTTTCTGGTCTCTTCAGGCCCTTTATGATTTCCAGAGGTCAATTGTGCTGGGAGAATAAGTCCAGTAAATTCTTGTTCTCTGCTTATCAGGCTGATGTGCCTTTCAATATTAGAGGAATAATTTCTTTTTTCCTTTTCCTGATGCTAAATTTATCTTGTCTAAGCTAGAAGGTTTTTCTAAGGAGAGTAATGCACACATCTGGTTTTACTTGCTTGATTTCAATAAAGATCAAAGATAATATCCATATACTTCATCCTCTCTAGATGTGTTATTTATAGGTGGCAAAATCTTCTTCATAGAAACTTTAATTAAGCTTAATTTGAGACCCACTTCTTGGATTTCTTTCTTAAATTAATTTCTCAGTTTTGAAAACTGAGTTGATCTTTTTCTTCCTGCTTTCATAGAAGAAGGACTCTGAAAGTCTGTTTAATGAATAGAAGTGCAGAGATATGAACTCTACCAGTACTTAATAATATTGTCAGAATAAGCAGCACCATTAGACTACAATCATCAAAATAAGAGATCTTAATTTCAAACATGATTGCATATGGCTGAATCTCTCCCAGGTCAGAAAAGCATTTACTATTTAGCTTTTCTTTTCAATAAACAGAATAATCAATGAGTACAATTGAACATGGCTTTCTTAGGATCTTTGAAGAATGTTAAATAGTAGCAACAGAAATATTTTATTGTTCATTTGTTTTCTAGTTTTATGCTACTTGCTTTTTATCTGTTGAAGAGAAGTAATATTAGCAAAGGCTGTGTGAGAAAATTTTGCCAATATGTTTTAGCCATCTTCTCAATGACTCTTTGAATCATATCTATCAAGATAACTACTTTTTCTCCTGTTATTTAGTTTGTGACAAAGATGTGATAATTTTTGGCTCTGTCTTTTCTTTCATGCTTTTAACCAATTTAACTCTATCAGGAAAATACAAAAATGCATTATTAATACATTTTTACTGGTTGTTTTCCTTTTTTGTTCATTCTGTGGACATCTTCTTACACTCATTAACTTTTGAAAAGTGTTGTAACCACTATGCTACATCACCCTTTTCCAGGGCTGACCTTTGGCTGTTTTATAGCAGGAAAAAACTCTGAATTGAGCTCTATGATTTTCTAACTCAAATGTCTTTCTGAGTTTATTTTGAATTACTTCTGATGTCTGTAGTCTCAGGATACTCTGGACTCTCATATGTCCTTCTCAAATTCTTACTGCATCACATGGTAGTTCTTACTTGTGTCTATAAACGCTATATCTGACTTTGTGTTCATAGTCTCTACTCAGGGGCTGTTTTCCACCTGATTTCCTTTTCTATTTACACCTTTTTTATACTTTATCTTTTAAAAATATTTTTGTATATGTCATCCTTTATGAAGTGCACTTCTTTAACACAATTTCAGTCACATCTGCTATCATTGGAAAGCTCTTGAAAACATCAAGGGCTTCACATAATGAAAACATCAAGTGCTGCAATAGAGGCATCTATTGTCAGAAATAAAACTCCTCTCCTCTCCTCTCCTCTCCTCTCCTCTCCTCTCCTCTCCTCTCCTCTCCTCTCCTCTCCTCTCCTCTCCTCTCCTCTCCTCTCCTCTCCTCTCCTCTCCTCTCCTCTCCTCTCCTCTCCTCTCCTCTCCTCTCCTCTCCTCTCCTCTCCTCTCCTCTCCTCTCCTCTCCTCTCCTCTCCTCTCCTCTCCTCTCCTCTCCTCTCCTCTCCTCTCCTCTCCTCTCCTCTCCTCTCCTCTCCTCTCCTCTCCCTCTTTTTGTGTTCAAATGCAGAAGTGTAAAAAGAAAATCACCATTTAAGGAAAAATCCACCATTTAAGGAAGGGCACCATTTGAGGAAGGCGAAGGGGTGACGTGCACATCTTAGGGGTGATGATCATTGGTCTCCAATTTATTGATCCAGGTTACATACTTTTATAATAGTGTTAATGAGCTCATGCATATTCTGTAAACTAAGCATTCTATTCGTTAAGCTATATATCAACTTTTCTTCATTCTTTCAGTCTTGCATTCCACTTTCCCACGTCTCTCTGACTCCTTGTTATCGCACCTAGAGATGTCCAAGGACACAGTGTTTTCACAGGTGCAAAAACTCAGATCAGAAGGCTAAACACAGTATTTTTCCAGTCTAATAATTAGCATTCCCACACAGAAGTAAGTGGTCTTCAAACCTTCTTGATGTCTTCTAAACTCCGATGGAGATATTAATAGCACCTTTTCTTCAATGATGTTTCCCCCCTCCTTCCAGAACCCCATCTTTTTTAATTTCTCAAGGTCAGATAGGCAGAGACAGGTGGCTTCATTCAGTAGATAAGGAACTGGCATTTCTGGTAAAGGAAATACAACTTTGCCTTGGGCAAGGGAGCTGCTCTGCCAGGGGCTTAGTGCAGGAAGGCAGAAAGAGAGGCAAAGCTGTTGTGAAACCTGAGCATTTGCTCTCTCGTTTTGATGAGAGGCTGTTGCTTCCATTGAGCTCTAGTAGCCAACTTCCTACTGGGCATGTGCTTATCCTCTGCTCTGACCTTGACTGTGATATAGCGGATAATCTCTTCAGAGGGAGTGTTTGCTTTTATGGCTTTGGATTACTTTATCAAGGAAGATGTTTTTCTCTGGTTAGAACCCTGAATTAGCTACTCAGCAGGTCACGGACAGCATCTTCATAGAGCACCCTCATTCTGTTCAGCTCTTCTTAAGGAGACCAGCATTCCATCAGAGGGGCCTTAGAGATCTCTGAGGAGCTGAAAAAGGGGAGAGACTAGAGAGGAGGGAGGGAAGGCAGAAAGGAGAGTCAGAGAAGGCCTCCAGAAAAGCTGTTGGAGATCATACTGATTTTCAGTAGGAGCTGGAAGACAGAGATTAGGTTAGGTGTGATTTAGGATGTGGTGGGTTGACCTGGCTGGGCTATGGGCACCCACCAAACCACTCTATCACCCCCCTCTTCAGCAGGGCAATGGCAGGGAGAAAATTAGATGTTAAAAAAACCTTATGGGTCAAGATAAAAGCTGTAACAAAGCAAAAGCAAAGACTGTATGCCAAAGCAAAAGTTAACGGGATTTATTCTCTACTTGCCATCAGCAGATGATGCTGCGCCACTTCCCAGGGCACAGGCCTTCAGTACGTGTAGCAATTGCTCCAGGATAGAAGCACCAGAGTAATGAATGCCACAGCCTCCTCACTTTCTCTTAATTAATTGCTGAGCAGATATCATATGGTATGGAAGGTCTCTTTGGTCAGTTGGGGTCAGCTGTCCTGGATGTGTCCCCTCTCAAGAATTTGACCCCCCACCCCCCCAGCCTACTGGTGAGGGAATATTGGAGAGACAGCTCCAATATCTTGCCAGCACTGCTCAGCAGGAGCCAAATCAGTGGGGTGTTATCAGCTCCTTTCAGATACCAGTGCAAAGTACAGCCCTGTGGGGAAAATGAACTCCACCTGAGCCAGACCCAATTCAATAATACATGCCCACCCAGGAAAGAAAATGTTCCCTAGGCTGAGAGTAGGCAGCACCTCCTATTGCAGAGAAAGGAAATCTCTAGCAAGGATGTGACTTTATGCAGCTCAGCTCAGGCAGCCTAGCAAGTTTGCCATCAATCCATCATCCCCCTAAGAGGAAGGGATCCAGCATAACTGGGGCAGCTTTGCCTGGTGAGACCTGGTGATACCTTAAAGAAGATTCTCCGTGCTGAGTAATATCACGTTGCCAGGGGAAGAAAATCCTTCTTGCTCTCTGAAAGAGAACAGAGCCTTTCTGACAGGCAGGCTTTTGGTTCAGTGTCAAAATGTGTACAAATGCTCAAGCAGGCAGCTAAATGTCCTCAGAATTTGTTAAGCTAATAGATATTTTCTGCATAGGCTCCTAACAACTTCGAGTGATATCTAAAATATTTAAACAAAATTGCTCATCTGGTCTAGGGTAAATCCATTCATATGATAATTTGTAAGGTTGCTGCTCTTCCTTTATATTTCATTATTTGGGAAAAAAAGTCTGTCTAATGCCTCATTTAAGATTCAGTGGAATCTTCCTTGCTTCGGTAATTTTCCTATTAAATTACAACTATTAACACTCATTCCTCACCCTAAAGGAAACCAATAGAATCACCCAAACTAATGAAGTTGTTTTCAGCAGCAAGCACCTCGTTATGGGGGTATTTCTAATTACTGTTAAAATGAACTGGAACACAATGCCTCCAGAATGGGATGTCCCAGAGCTATCAACCCAAACCATAAACATCTGTGCAACTCATAATCTCTTCATTTAACCTTTGTAATAGCAATACAACCTCAACTAATTTTTAAATGCTGATAGACATTAAAATAAATAGATATGAAAATGTCACTGACACATTTTAAATAGAATTCTAATTTATGAGCACTGATTCCCAGTGAGGAATGCAGTTTTTGTCTTTCAAAAAATAACTGTGCCACCTGGAGTTTATCTTTCTCTTATATTGTCTAGTCTGAACTAATTTTTTTTTTCTTTCTGCACTAATTGTTATATTTAGATATCATCACCCAGAAGACTATGTTGAGGAGTGATTAGGGTACAGCTTACACATCAGAATGCATGAGCTAACTAGAAAAGCAAAGCTTCAGATCAGATTTAATTAAGATAGCTTACATTCTCAGTTCAGTTTTCTGCCTAAAGCAAGGAAAAAAAAATGAAGATTAACAGTTTCTTCCAGAAATATGATACTCCTGGGATAGAAATTTAGAACTCCATAAGCAAAATAGCTGTTACTCCTGTGAGTAGTCCTCCTGAAATCAGCATGACTAGTTATGTGAGTAAATGGTACTCTGCATAAATTAATAATGCACAATCTGGCCATATAGAATTCTTGCTCTGGTGCAGATTACTAATTGTCTGTGAGTCATTCAAATAATAAAAAAAAAAGAAAAAAGAAGCGATATTCATATGAGTAATGGCTTGCAGGATTTTCCTTTTTAGTTTTCATATGTGGATAACTGAAGCTTTAATACCTAAATAAATAAAATTGGGAATCTTCCACTGGAGCTAGCTAAAGGGCTGTGTCTGCAACTCATAATGCATTCACTTCCTTGCAAGAAGGAAGGTGTTTTTAATACCAGCAGATAAGTCTATAAACAACATGCATAACTGTAATCACCATCAATTTAGTGCTCACATTACAGGGCAGTTAGAAGGTTGGGGGCAACTGAGATCCATTTCCATAAACAGCAGCCAAGTAAATAATGTGAGTAACTGCACTGGACTATCCATGTTAAATCTCATTCGTAGATCATCCTTAGGCTTTAATGTTACACATGTATAGGGAAGCATGAGCCAAAATCTCTTCTATCCTTTCTCCTGCTTCTGGGTGCTAAGTGCTGGGCTTTGCAATGCTAACTGAAGCTAAACACAGGCCCAGAAGGCAAAAGAGTAATTTTATAAGCAATGGAAAGATGAGGCCTGGTGTCCTTTGGATTTGTGTCTTTTGGCAGATGAAGGGAAGGGAGAGAAAAGATGATTTTCATCTGAACCTTTTCTCTTTGGGCTCTTTTCGAGGTATATAGCCTCATCTCATGTCTATAAGCTGGTGTACTTTCCTTTGGCTGAGGCATGAATGGGATCTTTTCTCTGCTTCTGGCGATTCATATATTTGCATAAAATTTGTAAAAACTTAATCATCTTTCAAACTGTTGTAAAATTGCATTAAAAGTCAATCTGTAGGTTCCAGTGATATTGAGAATGTTATGCAAACACATCCATCAAACACACATACCTAGCTTTAATTCCACAGAAAAAAAAGGTCTAAAATACAGAGGTGGCTTTTTTTCAGTAAATTAGGCATAGTAAAAAGCGGGAATGTTTTCAGTTTAAGATTCATATAGATATTGACATAATTGTAATTTTTATATAATCTGGTCTTCAGTGGAAAAAGGTGCTGTGAAGACCAGAAAATCCCAGTCAGAGGCGATGGCTCACTTTGCTAGTTGCTATTCAGGTCGATAAGGACAGTTCTGTTTTCATTGGGTTGTTTATGACCTTTGGAGACAGAACAAAGGTTGAAATACAAAGAACAAAAACCATACTCTTAATGCAAATGATATCTCTATTCTTTCCATTTTTTATTCCTGACCACTCTCTGAGCCTTACTATAAAGCTTGACAGAAGTATATCTGTGCCCTGATAAACTGTTACACAGGGAGAAAAAAGTGCCTTGGTTCCTAAATCTTGTCCCCAAAGTGCAGAAAATTATGCAAAAAATTTTTTCAGAAAGTTGTTTAGGAATGTCTTTGCATGGTCTGAAAGAAGACACAGAAACTGTTGTGAAAGAAGCAGACAATTGACTGGCATAATTTGCTGCATAGAGAGAACAGGGAGACAGGGTAAGTGACAAGAATAACAGCACCAACTGACAGAAATGTACCTCTGTCATGAGCAATTCAAAGCCTACTCAAGGATATTATCCTGCTGCACATCAATACAGAGCCTGAGTTGAACTGGAGATGCTGGGTGATTTCACTGAGACTTTATTTGTTTTTCTCCCTTTTTAGGTAATATTACTGACAGGGTTTTTGATTTGTTCTTGTTTTAAATTATGGCCGTCATTAAAAACTAGTTTGTAGTTGATTTACTTTGTAGTTCATGCAGGTTGTTTGAAAGCCTTTGGAGTGAAAGAAGGCAGCAGGGGATGGAGAGGAGAGCTGGGATGGAGAGGAGAGTTGAGGCAGGTGGAGCTGTTCACGGCTCTTCCTGCAAGTCTGCTAGGAAGAAAGTGATTTTGCAGCTTTCCCTCAAGGAGTCATATTCCAAATTTGTGCCATTTTCTCTTCCAGGCTAACACGCAGAGGTGTCAGCGCTGTGTCAGATCAGAGGTAAATCTGGCTGCTCATCCTGTATTTGACAGTGGTCAATAGCAGTGATAGAAGAAGGTAAGATGCCTGCAGCCATACAGCCTCCTGAGGTTCAAAAACCTCAATGACATAAGTATCTCCCAGGATGACAGAAAGAGAGAGTTGGGGCTTTTCAGCCTGTAGAAGAGAAGGCTCTAGGGAGACCCTTCAGTAACTAAAGGAACCTACAAGAAATCTGAATAGGAGCATTTCACAAGGGCATATAGGGACAACACAAGGGGGAATGGTTTTAAAGTGAAAGACAGTAGGTTTGGATGAGACTTAAGGGAAAAAAATCTTTACTGTGAAAGTGGTAAGAGACTGGCACAGGTTGTCTAGAGAACTTGTGGAGGCCCCATCCCTGGAAGTGTTCAAGGACAGCTTGGATGGGGCTTTAAGCAGCCTGATCTACTGGAAGGTGTCCCTGTCTATGGCAAGAGGGTTGGAACTGAATGATCTTTAAGGTTCCCTCCAACCCAATCCATTCTGTGATTCCGTGATAAGTATCTTTCATAGTCTTTGGTCAATTTATTTTCCATTATATTGTCTACTGTCTTTTGGAAGCCTTGCATGTCAGTAGGATCCAGGAGGTCTTGTGTTTTATTTCCCAAAAAGACTCCATTCACAGCTATTTTGTGATCTGACTTTCCTGGAGCTGCACATAAATCTGGTGATTCACAGGTCTGCAGTTGCCCTTACTAATCTGATACTTATAGAAGGATCACTGAAATAATGAGAACCTAAATTCATTGAAGTCATTTCCATGACATCCTCTATGAAGAAAGATGGCAGGTGTTCCCTGCAGAGCTGGGATAGTGAACTGTGATCAGATTCAAATACAGTAATCCAGTTTGAACATGATGGACCAAATGAACATTATGCTCAGAAATGTGGTTAGGGGAAAAGAGAAAGTTTCTTAGACTTTAGAATTAAATAAAGCATGATCTGTGGAACACCAACAGATAAAGTCTGAAGAATTTACACAAGTCCTTTTTTTTAGTCCAAAATATAAGATTATAAAGATAAACATAGGTCCAGAAGCATGAAACAGCTGATTTGAGATGAGCATGTGCAATGGAAAGCTTTCTCTGTTCTTTTAAATCTATTAGGTCTACTAATCTTAACTCACTTACATGGATCATTAGAGATTCAATGCTGTCAGTGATCTGAATAAATCATTTGGCAATACTGATGGAGACTAGCCAGAGGACATTACAACAGCAGCCTCTTGCTTTGTCTTTTTGAGCTATGAATGAATCCTTTCTAACAATCTTTTAAAGAGTCTCATTTGTCAGAAGCAGTAGCCTTCCTACTAATTTATTGTTTTATGTATCTCCTACCATTCCTTGAGCATGATAACATTCTCTTTCTAAATGCACCCTTTTCTATGTGACAAAAATGTGAGGAAAATTTGGTGGAATCGTGGCTTGATTCCTTCCATCTTCCTTCCCCAATCAAACTGAACTCATACAAGGGAAAGTGTGACAGAAAGCTGTTAATTTTGCTGACAGCATTGCTTAACTGCAGAGATTAATCTTCATATATGACTGTTTTTTTAAATCTCCTATTCATCACTGAATTATGTCCAGGTGAACTACTCTGGAATAACAGCGTGCTGAAATTTCAGAACATTTAGCAATCTACAAGAGATAGTGCAATATGTCAAAAGAAGCTAATTTTCCCCAAAATTCCTTTAAAATAGAGTAATAGTGATATGGCATGGCATTTATAGGGAAATCTGAGAGCATTCCACAGAAAACTAGGAAAAAGAAACAGAAGGGCAAGAGTGTTGGGCAGTTTGCAGCCATGGCACACACATGATTGTCATTAAGAATATTTATTTCCAAACATTTTTGTTTTTTTACCAGCTCATTAGATTAGTTCTCATTGTGGAGAGATTTATCTGAGATTAAGAATTATAACAAGCAATGTTATGAGCTAATAAGCACATCTAATTTGGATGTTGTTAGAGCATTAAATGGAATTAGTGACAGCAGCATTTCATTTCATTTTCGTAAGGTTATTATCACCTACATATTCCTTCCATGAAATGGGACCATAGCTACTTCTGTGGCTATAATGGGAGCACACACAATATTTCTTTGTTTCTCTTTTTAGGTCAGCTATCACTATTAGATCATGTTCATCATTAGGAAGGAAAAGGAAGGAAAAGTGCTCTATTAGAGGGAGGCTTTTCCTTTGGTGATACGGAAAATATTAGGTTGGGGATTGGAAGGGACCTTAAAGATCATGCAGTTCCAAGCCCCCGTCATGAGGGATGATCTTTTTTGTCCTAATGTGAAAGAACAGAGAGCATGCACCTGGATCTACATTTTGCATCAAGTAATTGCCAGGAGTATCCTGACGGCTTCTCACGTCAGGGGAGGCAGGGGGAACAAGCCTTCCATTTTGCAAAACTCCCGTGCAGGGTGTGGTTCAGATGTGCTCCCCCACCTCCCTCTAATCAGGGCCACCGAGAGCTGCGGCATTTATCAGATGGCTTCCCTTCTTCAGGTCTTCATTCACAAATTCATTTCTGTGCAACGATGCCCAGGACAGCGCTAATGAGTTTGCTGAAGTGCTGGAAGCAGGATAGCCATGGTTTTGTGGCGCTCTGCCCAGGTTAATCAGCCCTGTTTCTCAGCAGTGTTAATTAGGCGAAGCAGAGATCTCTGTGGTGGCGAGTATATTTGTTCTGATGCTCAGTTATTTCAGGCAGCTCCACGTTGCATTGCACTGTGCTGGTAGACCTACACTTTGCATCAAGGACATTAAGAGGCAACCCTGTCCAATAGCTCTGTAGGCTTCCAGCTCTCTCTCTTCCAGTAAATGTGGTGCAAGTTTTTCATCATAAATTATCTCAGAGATACTCCTTAGAGACAGACCTAATGCTGGACTGAAACACTGCTCCCCTGCTATGAGTAGAAATACTGTCATTGACTCAAATAGGATGAAATCCTGATTCCAAGTGAGCAGTGGGAAGTAGACAAACTCGTCTAAAATGCTGAAAGTTAAACAGCTATCTAAAAAGTGAGTATTGGACATTAGCATGTCAGGTGTTCATGGCTTTTGTCAGTAGCCACCAGAGGCAGAGCAGCTTTGCTGGCAAAGGTAGGGAGCTTGTTTCACCATTGCTGGGTAACCAGTACCCCACTGTGGCTTGCAGCAATAGAAACCAGTGCTCAGAGCACGCAGGTGCCCAGTGCCAGGGACAGCTAAACTATGCCTGCCACTTTGCACCCCTGGGACAACCTCACCAGACTTGCTAGCATGGGTATGGAAAGCTAGGGATGGCTTGAGCAGCCCTTAGGGATGCCAAAGATCTGATTTGCACATTGAAAAATCAGGAGTGAAGAAATAAAACCTTCTCAGTCTACGCTGAGAGGTGGCTGGGGAGCAACTCTCCCTTCCAGCTGAACAAAGTTTGTTAGGTTGTTTAGGTTGGGTCCCAATTTCCCTTCTGTACTAGCCCATCTCTTTTCTGTCATGGCCACCACTATAATTATTCTTGAATGACAACCTCCTTTGTACAACCTGTGCATAGTGAGCACCCTATGACGTCCCATTGGCACCTCCTGGGACATGCTTCAAACCCCTGGCTTGGGAGCTGCAGGGGAATACTCATGGCTTGTCTCCACAATGGGGTGCAGCAGCTGGCCTTTGCCTGCCTCAGTATCTCCACTGCTTGCCCTGGTAAAAGTTTCTTTTCTCTTTCTTCACAGGTGATCCAGAGGTCATGGGGATGTGGAAATGAAATAAGAACTGAAGTGTGAACCTGTTTGTTCTTACAAAAGAAATGGGTTATGCCCGACGTGGTCAAGCCATTACAGTGCTTGCTCCCTGCTAGCTGCTGTGGCAGAGCTTTCTGCTGCTGGTATTGTCTACAAAATTAACATGGTGAACAGGACAGAGGAATCCATGAGGGAACCTACATTACAGAATCATAGAATATCCTGAGTTGGAAGGGACCCACAAAGATCATCAAAGTTCAACTCCTGGCCCTCCACAGGAGAGCCCCGAGAACCTGGGAGTGTCCAAAGTCTACTCTGGCAGGCCCCTGGGAGAAGGCATGTTCTTACTTGAGAGTGTATCCGGACAATACTTTGGTTTAAGAGAAGTTAAATTTTACAATGTCCTACTTGTGAAAGTTCATAGCAATGCAATTGTCATCCTAGCAAAATCAGAGCCAAACAGACCTTCACTGAACATGGGCTACTTTCAGGCAGAAATCTCTCTATTCCTCCTATTTTCTTTTCTTTTTAAGAACATTATGCGAGACTGCTTGAATCAGAATATACTAATTGGATTATTTATGCTGCATTTGATGAAAAAATTGAAATAAATTGGAGGGCTAATGATGACTCACTGTTTTGGTGAACCCCCATGGTATAGACAGCAATAATAGGGAATTAGGCTGTTTCACAAAAACATCTTCTGAAGTTATGGTCTTTGATCAGGTCTTCTAAGTACATTGACACTGCACTGATGGTCATAAAATCAATGTGAGGTGGCAGAAACTGGGTTGCTGTTTTTGTGGAACAAGAGCATATCCTCTGTGCGCCATACACATTTTTTTCTCTCCTGTGACCTTTTTAAAATCTGTTGGCAGGAATAAAAAATCATATTCACACACAATACTTCCCTCAAAGGGGGATTGCAACATAGTCCCTTCCCATAACTGTGGCTCATCTCTTGACCTCCAGCTTCCCACATAATCTAATTCACTCCTTCCCTTGCTTGATGCCCCAGAGACATCTGCTGCAGCTCTGAGGAGCCCTGGCTGAATCTCTGCTCACATATCTGAGTGCCATGTACTCCCTAAGCATCTCTGTCTTGGGAAGACTGTAACTTCCTTGCCTGCAGGGGTAGCCACACGACAGCAAAAGAAAAGGCCACCTCTCCCTGCTTCCAAAGCTGTCATCCCCCAGCACTTGTCTCTGCTCCGCCGTGCTGCAGCGTGTGACTAATAGCAGTGGGCTGCTGCTCGACGCTGCGCATCAGGGCAGAGCTGAGCCCTCCCCTGCCATGCCTGGGAGCAGCACTGTGCTGAAGGTGGTCTAAACATTTCCTACGATATTATCAGCCTCTCCTGCAAACCACAGTGGATGCAGCAATGCAGGGAGATGCACTAAATACACGCTGCCGCTGTCGGCTTTAAGGATAACCGGATTAGTAGAGGTAGGGAAAAGGTATCAAAACAAACCTTTGGCTCTAAGTGGATGTGATGTGTACTGTTGGAAGTAAAAGTACTGATAATCAGGAAACTATTCTGCTGCATCAATATGCTTGACAAGCTGAAAAATAGCTACAAAATTTCATGAATATTTCTGTGTAAATTGCATTTAAACTAATGTTAGTGCTTCCCCTTGTAGATTACGAATTAGCAACTATTCTTCTGTTAATGTAAATTTAACTTGTTGTTGTTGTTCTCTGCTTTTGTACCAGCTCTACTCCAGTAGAAACTGAAGTGCAAACTTCTCAAAGAGTCCAGATGGCAACAATAATTATTATCTTTAGCTACCATGATTATGTTGCCCAATCTATGATATTGTAAATCAGTTTTCAGATGGTCACAGGAGTTGCAGCAAGTTTGTGAAAAACATTGCTCATTATCTGTTTGTTCAGAAGGATTGATCCAGAGCACTGCAACTCTTTCAACATAAGTAAATCAGTGTGGAAGTTTAGATCTAAAAGGGACTCTGAGTGTGGAGAGAGACCGGTGTGGTGGGATGCACACAGCAAGGAATCCATCAGTCGTGTGGCACAGAGTCTAGGTTTCTCTGAAATCCACACTCCCAAAGCGGGTTCAATCAAGGGCTGTGCTATTTTCTCTTACTGGAACCAAACTAAAGTGTAAAATGAGAGAAGTATCTTCTTTGGGCCAAGGCAAAAGCATGACATTCAGTTGTAGCACTACTGATGTTCAGCACCACTGAAGTGAGGGTTCAGCCCTAGTGCAGTTTGTGAGATTTGCATGTTTTAATTACAAGCTTGCATAGGTTTTGCCCTCCAGAGGTTATTTTTCCCTTTAACCTAATTCTATCCAATCTGTCATCTTTTCTTAGTAACATTCTGAGGCCACAATTTTTTTCTTGCTGAAAATATTATCTCTAAGTGTTTTATATTTGCAGGGTAATGGTGACATTGAAATGAAATGAATGACACACTGATTTTTAGCAAGGCTTTTATAAATTGTCTTCTTAGATTTATGATGTATCATTTGATTTACAGCACTCCCATTTTTGGGGATGCTGCTATCTGTTAGCATTTCTACAATAGCCCTTTTTTTTTTTTTTGACTTCCCAAAGGCTAAAGTAACACATTTTTACACTTGATATTTTTAAATTTGGTAGTCACCATTGCCGACTCTTAATAAGAACAGAGCTTGTTTTCCAAGATACTATTTTATCTTGAGCTCCTGATTTGTTCATCTTACTACTACTATGGGAAAAAATTGCTGTTTAAATTTAAAGGTCCCAAAACTCACTCTGACAAATAAATCTGTCTTTTGGTGCTCTCAGAATTGCTCCTGAGTTTGATGTATTTTAGATTTTTTAAGGTCTCCAGAATTTTTTCCTGAAGATTATCGGTAGTCAAAGGTGCTAAGCTTCTATTTTCTCAAGGCATGAAGACTGAATTTGTTTTTTTCTGTAATGAACTCACTGTAGCATCTTGATTAGAGGGAGTTCAAGGAATTTTCCCTCACAGTCCTTCTGGCTGTACATTTATGGCAATTGAGAGCCTATTTATGGTGCAGAGCATCTTTTCCCATGCTGAAGTATAGGAATGCTGCCCAAGTGAGTGCCTCTTCCTGCCTGTGTGCATTACTGGGGTCTGGTCTTGCCACCATCAAGGGTATATTAACAGATGGTGTATTCTTTCCTGCTAAAGGGAAGAAAAATGATGGCTCAGATAACTATTACAAACTCACAGGAGGCCCTTAAGCTTCCACAAGGCTCCAGTTTGCCTTTTGCCCATCACTGGCCAATACTTGTCAATGGAAAACTTGTCTTCTTAACTGACACATGGTGTTACCTGCCCAGGCTCATGCTGCTCTGTGAGAAAAAAACTATTTTAAACCATGAAAATATTTCTGTATTGGATTAACTCCAAGGTCAGGTCTATTTCAGGTGACAAACTGCCAGATGCCAGTCTTGTGGCAAAATCCTCAGGTCAGCTATTGCCTTTATTGTCCAGGAACAAGCAGCACCATGGTGAGCTTGCTTGGTCCTTTGTGGATGAATCCCTCCATGGCTGTCTTTAATCCCTGCATTCACAGCTCCACGGTACTTAGGCTGGTCCAACACCAGGAGTGTGATGGAACCAACAGCTTTAGAAATAATCCTAAACATGTACAGTGGTTAGTTTGTCTATCACAGCCACGGTTCTTGACTGGTCTTTTGGTCTTCCCATCGTTTCTCTTTTTTTGAGAACACTGCCATATAACATGTGGGCAATGTGGGAGGTAGTGAACTACAAGGTGAATCTCACATCTCATGTGACTTTTTGTCAGAACCCAGGACATCCCTCTGGCTGTCCTGAGCAGCCAAGACTCCTGCCAGGGGGCTCAGAGACCCTGGCACAGAGCCCAGAGTGCCTATGGTTTTGATTATGACCTGTGGAGCAAGTTACCAACCTTAGATGAAGATCTGCAGGCCACGGCAGTTAAGTAGAATGATAGTAAATTTATCACAAGGTGAAAAAGTAAATTTTGGGGTTTCTAGAATGGAGGTTCAGGGGGCAAGATGAAGGGATCTGGGCGTGTCCAGCCTTTCTCCTTCTTCTTCTTCTTAGCCTCCATCTTCTGCTGTGATGTTGGCACTTTTGGATTGGTTTAGAGTAGAAGCTCACTGTCTGACATAGGTGATAGGTATTGGAAAATAATTGTAAACCTTGTATACGTAATTTTTAGTATAAAGATATAACACTGCCCTGGGGCAGGCAGAGTGCCTGGACTGTCTTGCTGAACGGACCTCAGCTGGACAGGAGAAAATATATTTATAGATAAGGACCAATAAAGAACCTTGAGACCAAGAACTGAAGAGCTCTGACTCCTTCTTCAAGCGCCGGGCTGCGAAAAGAGGCTTTCCAACATTTTCTCGGGGGTAACTCTGAGCAGCGAGAGGCTCAGAGTTTTTTTCCTCTTAGTTTGAGGTCCATTAATCCTATGTAATCTAAAACTGAAGATAATGTGGTTTGTAGGGTTCCACCACCACACCCCCCCCTCCCCCCTTACTATAAAAGTTTCATAGTAATTAGTGAAATTTTCTGCAACCTTTAGAAGTGTCCTGCCAGGTTTTTATCCCCTAGTTCATTAGGTAGCCACAGTTAGGCTTTCTATGATATAGGCTAGGATTGTGTGCTTGTATGGAAGGCAAGGAAGTGAGTGAAGCTGATGATGAGAAAGGCCACTGAGGTGTTTCATGTTCTGCCCGCTCTTGCACAAACACGGGTGATTTCTGCTGTGATTTGGGAGCAAGTACGTCTTGGGCACATCTCACATGGAGATCAAAACAAAGTTGAACAAGATGCTTCAGACAGCACTGCTGAGGGAAAGAAGAATAAATGCTGCCCAAGCTAAGAAAAGAAAAGGAGAAAATCTATTTTATATTATCTTGAGACTATTGGCTAAAACAGCTTACATTTAAGGCCTGTCTTGTAAAGATATATAGCAAGATCTGTTTTTGCAAAGCCTTTGAATATAGACAAAGCAAGAAACCTGCTACCTGTATGACAACTGGACTCCATGTACAAAACAGCAAGGCTTTTTCAGACCGTATCAGGCACATTACCAGTCACTTTTCTGGCAAGAATGATTAAGAAAGATGCAGCATAAATTTGCCACTGAAGATAATAGCTTGTCTAACTTTATGCCTTGAATCTTTTACTGGAATCCTCTGATTTAGGAACATAGTGACTTCCCTTGAGCCTTTGGCTGCTGCTCTTATCCCTCCCAGCTGTCCTCTTATCTCTACTGCCAGGCTAGGTAGAATCTGTGAAGGGATTTTAGAAAGCCATGATGTTGGCTGTGGCCTTTGCATGTCTTTTTCATGAGTATTAGGGCTGTCCATATGCTGAGTGGAGAGGGGAGGTGGAAATCTCTAAGCCTTCTCAGCTATCCTAAAAGATAAGATCGCTGAAATATTCAATGACAAATGCTATCTCTGTACTGTTTTGAAGATGTTGTGCCTATTCAGTTTGCTTCCACTCTTTTTTCTAATTATCTTTAAATTTTAATTCTGTATTTCTAGTTATTTTCTGAGGCAGAGAAACACAAGAATGCCATGGTAGAAATAAAACCTTGAAGGAGAAAATACCTGTTCCTGAAGGGCCAGGGGTATCTTGTGCTTCTGCCAGGGTGCTAAGGATACACTAAGTGCAAAGCTTTCCAGCGGGCAAACTCAGAATTTTCTTGAAGGGAAGAAAAACATCCTCTGAAAGACAAAACCCTTTAGACAATTCTTTTTCTCCCCACTTCATCTAGAGAAAAGCAACTGAAGTGCAGTAATGGCAAGGTCTGACACAGCTGAGAGCAAGCCTGTGCACAGTGATTGGAGGGAAGACACAAGGGCTAGGATTGTCTTTTAATTTGTCCATTGTCTGAGGATGAAAGAAAACTGCTGTCAGTCACAAAGTGAAAAGGAAGATGTTCTAGTGTGCTTAGGACTGCAAAAGGGACTCTTTTATCCCTTCAGTGATCTATGAGTAATTTCTGAAATAAAACCTTCAAGTCACCTGCAAAGCCAGTTTCAGAGAGAACAGTAACAAATATTTCTTCTAGGAGTTCTGGAGGGAAAAAAAAGAAAAAAGGAAAAAAGAAAAAAAAAATAACATTCCTGCCCTTTATTTTGTCTGGTATTATCTGCTGTACAAATGTCATTAAGTGACATTTTTCTCCTACAGGCCATCCAGTATATAGGAGGATTATTATTCCTTCCTTCTCTCTTCCACTGAAAAACAGATAGTGGCTGACAGTTAATGAGGGGGACTCTAATCTGACAGCACTATGAAAGCTACTGACGGAAAAGATCTTGATAGTGGCACAAGAAATTCCTTCTATCTCAGTCTACCATTAAGGTGCCTGTCTGCAACTGGGAAGTCGGGATATTCTCCTCTAATCGAAGCTTGTTAGATCTGTATCCTCTTGTACGTCTGCAACCCCTTTATGAGGAAAACCCAAAACAGCTGTGGGGAAATCAGAAAATAAAGGCATTCAAAATATAAGGACCTACTAAGATTAAATTCCTAAAAAGGAGTTTGTTGCCATCATTCTGTGCTCAACAATTAAGCTGTATTTTGTTTTCACTCTCAGTGTTATGCCTAAATTACTCCATGTGCGTATATACAAATACAGAAATGGAGATTTCACTGTGGGAGGTTCTGTGTATCATGTGGAACTTTCCAAACTGAGGAATGTGATGCCTAAGTTTACATGACAAACAACCTCCTTCTGATTTTGGATAGTACAAGCTGTTCTGGATTACTTGCCCTAGACCATGTGGCATGAACAAAAACTATCCCCTCAGCCTCAGCCCTGTCCCTTCAAGCCCAAGGGACCCCTCTGTGGTACAGGTATTGACATTTCCCTGAGGTGGCCCCTAAGTATTTCAGAGCAGAAGTTTTTTCTAAATATGCACTCAGGATTTTTACTCTGGTATGCTCAGACCTATGGTTTTAAACTATTTAAGCTCTGGACACTGCTGGTGTTAGAGACAGAAGTTTCTGACTGATGAAGTTTTTGATGATGAATGTCAACCATTTGGACACAGCTTCTTTTTGAGAACATGCAATGATTTAACTTCTGAGATTTTTACTGTGCTTGAAGAAGGGGTTAATGCAGACCTATATTGGAGACCACGAGAAAGGCAGTGGTGGGAATTGCAGCAAACAAAATGTGAGCAGAGAAGTTAAAACAAGGTTTTGTTTCCAGAGAGTCTGAAGCACTGAAGATTTGTATCAAGTTTGTTACTTGTTCCGTCTTTATTGAACTTTTCCAAAGAATTGTCCCTTATATGTGTATTTCAGTAAAAAAGAGAAATGTTGCTTTGATGTAGGTTTTCTTTCTTTGAGCAAAGAACAGGCCATCCAGGTGCTCAACCCCTCCTAACAGGAAAACTTGAATAAGGCAGTCATCCTACCCTGCCTGTCCCTTGCATTTTGTAGAGTTAAACTTCGTGCATTCTTGCCAAAGCTCTGATCATTTTTGAAACTGGCACATATAAATGCATACTGTACTCTCTGTATTTTTCCCACTGCTATGTTGTCTGCTCACAAAAGATTGTAATTCTATGTGCTTTTCTCCAGCTAGCCCTACTTTTTTTTTTTTTCACCTACACATTCAATTTTAGTGTGCCATCTGCTTTCAACCTGCTTAATGTTATACTCCAGCTTTTAATGACAGAAGATATCAAGTGCCATGGTTCTTACTTTATTGCTAAAGATGGCATGCAGACCTTCTTTAAATGATTCCAAATTATCTAAAGCCTCTCTTTGGATGGTTTTCAAAGGCAGCCTAGGGTTGTCAAGCTTCTACTGCAGAGCTTGCGAGCACTTTTCATAGGTTAATCTTTTTAAAGGCCTCTATCTGAGGTTCTTTAGTTTCCTAAAGGCTCTTTTTTGCCTACTTCAAAGCTTTATGTGAAAATTACATACATCATTGTCTTAATGTGTCCTGACAGGTGCAAATTCTTGTTTGACCTAAAATCCAGAGGAAAAAACAACCAAAAAATCCCTACCTTAAAAAAAGCATAAAATAATTTTTGTCATTTTTATGCACCAAACTGAGACTTCCTTTAATACCTGATGTTTTAAAATCTTGGGCCCTGATTATTTCTGGAAAGAGACTGAATCAAAATAATGTGGACTTTCAGCTCAGGAATCTGATCTTAATTTTGAAGGGGAATAGCTTCAATAAGTACCTTAGTCAGTTTGAGCTAGTTTTTGGTTCCCTAGCTGTGGAAATTGCAGCTTTTCTTTGGAGGTCAGGTTTCTGAGGAGCAGCAAATAACCTCCATGAGTGTCCTGGGTTTGTTATCCACAATGAACACTTCCTCCAATTCCCTGATATGTACAAGGGGTGGTGCTGATCTGGAGGCAGACTGCTGGCCAGGACACAAAGCACTGAACCTCACTTTTGTGCAGCTTAGGGATGTGTGTGCAGAAGAGCCCTGCTTTGGTGGTGCCTCTTGTGTTCCAAGTGCCAGTCTAAGCAAGAAGGACATAGCTCAGCAAGCAGCAATAATAAGATTTTTTTTCTGGGCCTTTCATGCAAACAGAATTCTGGTTTTCTGGGCTGGATTTCTGAATAGATGTTTTATTTCTTTAGATTTTGAATTGTGGTTTCTGCTTGCACATAGGTCTATTAAGAATTTAGGAAATCCCTGTGGGCCCCAATCTGCATCTTTAAGCACTTCAAGTATCTTTACAATGTTGTTCTTCACTTATCCATGGGGACATAGCTCCTCAGCAGAAGTTAAAATTCTTTCTAGAAATACCTCTGCTGTACAGAAAAGATATTTTTCTCTATGAAACTCATAGATTGGTTTTGCTAATATTCCCAAGCAATTTCACGGCAAGGATTAAATTCTCAGTTATACTTTGTACATTTATCCAGATATCTAATAGAAAATTTTCCCTCCTTTTTTTTTTTTTTTTTTGGTTAGTAGAAAAGTCTAATTGGAATGGATGAAATGACATTATTAAATACCAGAATGAAGATCACCAGGGAAATAATCTAGCTGCTGTACCCTAATGTTAACTCAGTGCTTCTAAATAATCAGTAATCAGCAGCTTGAATTAGACTGAGATAGATCGAGCTAAGTGCTTGACTATTCAAAGTGAGTGCAAGAGATCTGGGGAAAAGTTCAGTGCAGTCAGGGGAAAAAAATGTACTGCATTAAACATGCAGGACTAAAGAAATCATGCTTCTATTTTATTTTAAGTAAACACATTATCTTTTGATATATCTTGGTCTTTCTTCATGTGAATAATGAATCATGCAGCACTTCAAGCCCTGATTAATATTCTTAATTGCTCTCCCTTTTTCTTGCAGCTGGCAGATGGAATGCTGCAGATCAGACGGTGCCATATCAGCAGTGTTTGCACTGCCTGTGAACAAATGGTGTTACAGCCCACATGTTTATCCCCTTTGATCCACACACAACTGGAGCAAGGTGCAATCATCAGGACCGGATTTTTTTTTTTTCTTGTTTCTTCTTCTTTTTACCTTTTCCCCCCTATATCTATAGTGTTAATGCTGTTGGGAGCAAATGATAGAGCACAGGCAGTCAGCCAATTTCTGTAATGCAAAACAGTTTTCTACAGCAAAGAAGTCTGTAAATCAATCATAGGAGACCTACATCCAGAATGGATGTCCACATCTGTCCTCCCTGGAAAAGTATTATGCTAGAGAAATGCCTGTCTTCACCAAGCTGGGCTGAAAATTCCTTAGTGGGAGTGTCAATTGTTTCTGTGCTTTTTTGTGCCACTGCTAATTAAGATGGATGTACAAAGAATCCAAAAGAAAGAGCATCATATTAGTAAGAAGCTTAGTGATGGTTTTTAATTAGCTGAAAAGTGAATGAAGGTTCAATTTTGTTTGCTGGGGGCAAAGAATAAGTTCTCGAAATGAAAGAATCCTAATTTCTTTAGAAATTCTAAGCTATTCAGATCTTTCTATTTCTTGTGAGTTAGTGGTTATCAAATTACCTTCCAGGTGAAAGAATTACTTTTCTCACTAAATGCAAACTCTATTTTGATAGGCAAAGCAAAACCTTCCTGCTCTGTCATGACTGTTAGCAAAAACCTGTAGATGAAGAGTGACCATGTTATTACATGCACATTGGTTTCTTGATGCTAAAACTAGATAAAATTTTATGTGGTCAGCATTGCTATTATAATCTATGCATTTGCAATGAAAATATTTTTACCTAAGACATTATGCTATGCATAATTGCCTTGATTTTGGACATGGGAGGGTTTTTCAGTCAGTTTTTTAAGACGTGTTTTCTCATGTATCATGTAGGACTTATAAATGCGCCATTCCACAAAGGCACCAGAGACTGATTAACATATTAGAAGGTGATTGCCTAAGATTAGGGACTCTATTTTGAATAACCTTCTTCTTGGAAGAATGTAGGTAATGAATCAAATAACCTCCTGTGATTGCTTGGATACAATTATTAAAAAAAAAAGGAAAAAAGTACAGTATCACAGGTTATGAAACCAGCACACAGAACTGCAGCAAAGCCCCCAGGCTCAGACGTCATAATCCCTCATCAGCTCTTTCTCTGAAATATTTTGGGACTTTGGCTTTAAAAGGACTCAGTGATTATAACCATGATGTCAGCTTGCAGGAATTCAAAGAAAGCTGTACTGGAGAACACCCAGAGAAAATAATAAATGTGAGGCTATGAGAAGCCCATTTAATTGTCAGAAATATTCTGGACATGTTTGCATTTAGGACACATCAGTGCCACCCCAGCTGCAGCCTTAGGTGGCAACGCAAAGCAGAGCAAACCCAGCTCAGTAATTTCTATAATTTCCAGCTGTAAGGTGATAGTCTAAACAGGTTCTCACATCATCATACTTACTTATGAGACTTTCCATTTCCTATAGTTTCATCTTTGGATTGATACTGTTTCTCAGTCATGTCATCATCCTCACTACTGATAGCTGAAGGCAGTTCTTTAAGCTCCAAGTGTCTGGTTACAATTTCCTGCATGTGTCACTTGTTCTCTATATGTTAATGTTATCACTGAACTTACATTTTTGTTGCAGTATTTGTCACAATGCTAAATTCTCATTGTTGCTGCATGGGTGTTGTGAAATGCTTTATGCATTCTGTGCTGGAAACCAGAGCATTGTGGGGTTACATACTGTACCAGTACCTTTCGTATTTTGAACAAAACTACCTCATCCTTTTTCTTTTTGCTCCAGTGTCTAAAATAATAATAATTAAATAAAATTTGTTGAGGTGTTTCACGTATCTAGTGGCATAAAGATGTGTCATGTTGATTTTGATTTACTACTGTGATGTACAAAAAGGCCAATTTTCCCTCTGGTAATATGTGACAGTTCTAACACAGTTTGCATTCCAGGCAGGTTCCAGGCCAAAACCGGAGGTGTATTAGAGAATTTGTCTGACACAAATTTGCCCAGGTCTTGCAGGATGCCAAATCAACAAGCCTAACATCTGCAAGCTAGTTTTTTTTTTCCTCCTTCCACGCAATCCATCACTGTTTTTCTTCAGCATCTGAACTCGGGGTGAACTGTCTGTTCTAATAGGCTTCATCTTCATTACAGGATAATATAATGTGTAAGTGTAAATCGGTAATGAGATGTTAGTGCTCTTGGAGAGTGATTTATGAGCAGGAAGTTAAATTCTAGTTAAACAAATACACTTCTGTTCGAATGCTGACAGAAGATGAGTAGAGCATCTGATCATTCCTTATATCTTTAAGAAATGGCTTCCTAATGAAATCAGATTCTTTAAATATCTAGATCTCTAGCTCAAGACTTATTTGACATATCATTATCATATGAATTGCATTTTTAGTTGGGCAAGTTTAGACATAGAACTTGGGTGCTAAGTACTGTGTGAAAAATTGACTAGGGGAATTATAAAGATTCTAATATCTCAGCATTTTCTTTGCTTTTATTGATCATTGCAATCTAGCTGATGTGTCAGCAGCCAAAAAGCATTCTAAGTAAGTTGATATATTAAAAATGATACAACCTCACTTCTAGATTTATATTAGATGCAATCAGATCACACACAAATGTGATCTACTTTGTGACTTTCAAAATTTGTTATGTCAAAATCAAAGGAAATTAGACCGAATAATATTAATATTTTAGTGCTAGATGTGCTTATTTATTCAGGTATTTACTATGATATGGTCCCCAACATTTATTCTGAATGAAAGCCCAGAGAATCATAACTGCCCTAAAAAATGTCATTTTCCAGCAGAAAATTGTTTGTGTTTAAGTATAGTTAGCATATGCTTAGTTGTTACAAAATTGTTGCCTCACCCTAGTTATCACGTTTTGGTTTTGTACAGATTTTATTGAATTATATCCTGAATAATTCTGAATAATACTGAAAATTACTGTTAAAAATAGGACATTTTTTGTTGGTATTTTTTTTTAAGTTGCCTACTTTAAATTGGATTTATCTGAAACCTTGTGTTTCATGGAATAGTCTGGGTGGGTGCTTGGTTAAAAAAAAGCTATCTCGTGTTACCTAAATTATATATGCTAAAAACCACAGCATTTTATAGTTGTTAAAAATGCATATGATAGGTAAAACTTATAGGGGAAAAAAAAGAATAAAGGACTGAGGATTTCAAAGCGATGTTTAACAAAAAGGTAGTTCTGTTTTAACATAAATCACAGCTGTGTCTAAATTATTGCCCTGTCTGCTGTTAAATGTTTCATTTTTTTATCTGGCAGAACCCAGGTAAGGCAGGGAAATCAAGAGCCATGTACATGAAAAATTCTACCTTGGATAAGTCATTAAAAGAGATTGGTCCAGGGAGAGATGGGTCTCAGGGAAAGATGGGCTCAGATTTGTATTCTGACACAAACTTCCCCTGAGGTAAGCAGGGAAAGACCATAAATCCCATATTCCAAACCAAAAGGGTTTGTTTTCATTTTCAGTGGATCATAAAATCCCAGGGGCTGTTGTAGACCTAAGGAGAGGCTTGTGCTCTACTTTTCTGACTTTTCTAAATGGGGTTTATTGAACTTTTCTGTGTTACAGTGTATTCTGCAGTCACAGAACTGCTGTTTCATTTTGTCAGTCTGGAAACAAAGATCATTTCACAAGGCAGCCCAACAGTGTCTACCAGAAATGTTCTGGAAACCTCCGATGGGATGAAGAAGGAAAAAAGTGAGCGATAGGATGGTATCAACATGTAAGAAAACACGAAGGGAAAAATCCACAAAAATTGTACTTTTCCAGGCTGTGAGTAAGGCAAGATGGAGGGAAAAGTGATTATGAAATAGTGAAATGACAATCAAAAGGAAGAAGATGCAGTCTGACCTGGGGCTCAATGGGGGACGTGCATCTCTGGAAATGCAGGACCCATTGGACCCTCCTGCTTCTATCTACTTTTTCTTCATCTGCTTGGGTGGCGCTGCCTTTTTGGAGGGGAAAATCACAGAATATTCTGAGGGGGAATATTGAAAGGGACCCAATTGAAACATAATTTTCAAGGAAGGCTCACATGAGAGGAGTTTGTGCCTGAAGAGTATTCATATTTTTGAGGTAGATGCCACATGTCTTCCTTTTTTCCTCAAAGAGTGCTTTTTTCCTGTGACACCCATAGGGTTAATCCAGACCTCTGTATAGCTGGTCTCTTTCATGGGAAAGATTTGGCAACAAAACTGATCTCAAACTTCTCCACCAGGTTACTTCCTGCCTTTCACCTTTACCTCTGAAAAAAACCCATTAATTTTTATGCTATCCTCTATTCCTCTTCGCTTTAGACTCCAGAATGTGCTCAGAACACATTTGACTTTCAACTCAGTTCTTTATTGTCTTGCAATTTTACCATGTGTTGCATACAAAGCCAGAAGCACACATTTTTCCCTTGCTGTTGTTAACTATTTCTTTTTAGGTAAGGATTTTCTTCAAGGAAAAATATCACTAACACAGCAGATATGAAAATATATTTTTTTTTTCTGCGTGGATATATTTATAATATCCTTTTTCAGCAATATTTCAGTAAGGAAAGCAAAAAAAAAAAATTATATCTGCCTAGTCAAACTCTCTGCCTGGCAAGTGGTCTGTCTGCTGTGCTTGTGCACGTTACAGCTGGAATGTACATCAAGTTAACCAGCTTCATCTCTTCAGAGCAGCAAGGTGGGCTTTAATCTGCAGTTAGTAGAAGTCCCCCTTCTCTGCCAAAAGCCTTCTTTCTATTAACTGTAATAGCCCACCACCTCTCACTGTGCTCCCTTGCTTTTCTTCTCTACTGCTGTTTCCAGATTGACTGTCTGATCTTCAGCTGCGTGATCCTGACCACAATATCTAGTGGCTCTTTTAGGTGCCGTTCCCCTGCCCGCTCCCTCTCACCCTGCTGACATATTGCATCTCCAGAACTAAGGGAGATTTATCAGGACTGTACTCCACTTCTTCCAAATCACACCTTCTTTGAGGAAGAACAAGTGCTGTCCTCTGTTTAACACTGCTGGCCTTTGTCCAATTTTCAGTATCTGGTGGGAGGAATTTTGTATTTGAAAAATGATGCTTGTGGATGCTGCCAGAATTAAAGACCATTTTTTATTCAAGGCAGAGCTCAAGCAGTCTCTGCCTCAGGTATTCCTGCCCTGTTGTTCCAATTATTCTCTAGAAGCTGCAAGTTATGAACCCAGATTGTTCCCTGATCTTTACCAGACAGGAAACCATTCTAAAACAGTAGAAAAATGACCATTGTCTTATTTATAAGAGGCAACAAAAGTGTAAAAAATACACCATGTTGAAGGTCAATAAAACCCTCAGTGGCCAATAAAGCCATCTGATGGAGCTGAAACATCTGATAGTCTCTGGAAAGGGTACTTTTGGGTCAGTTTCTGCTGTGGAGCAGCTGAGTGCTTTCCATATAAAAGGGGTACTGTTTGGGAGGAAAGGTACAGAGATTTTACTTTTAACTAGCCTAGGTTGAAGAGAGAAGATGGATGGGGGTTTCTGAGAAAGTTGTGTATCAGGGATGGTTCTTTGGGACTGGCCTTATGAACACAGCTGAGCCTCTAGACTGTTAGCAGTGGGGTTGGGGCTTCCCAGATGAGTGAGGGATGGAGAAGGTAGAGGCAGAAGTGAGACATCAGAATGTTCTTGAAAACAATCTTGGAAAATATCCTTCTAAGATGCCCACCAAGAAGAAGCTTTAGTTGCTATTCTGAAAAAGTGCAGTGAGCGGAGCTTTGAAGGAAAGCAGGCTTTCCCAAAGCCTGGGGTAACAGCTGGAGAAATGAAACAAACACATAACACAGAGAAAGTAAGGACTGTAAATACTGAGTGGAGGGAAGGGTTTAGGTCAAGATGAAATTGCTTTCCTTAATTTTCCTAGATTGCTTTGTACAGTGCTCTGGATTAGTGCACCATTTTGGAGTGCATGGTACTTTTCCCAGGTTTTACTCAGCCAAGTGAGCAGTACTGGAGCAGTGAAGATTCTGTCCCTAGGACAGGTCAGTGCTGTTCTGTTCCTGTTTCTATCCAGGATTGTTGCACCAGAACATCACAGAGGTACCACACTCTCCCCATGAAACTGCTGTCTTCTCCCCATCCAATTTATTTTTTTCCTGTTCTGCTGCCCCATGCTATGGTTTTTGCAGAGAAAGCTCTACACTCTGCATTCACCCTAAAAGGCTTTTGCACTTGTATGGCTTGGCAGAGATGGGAGAGAGATGGAAGGTACAAACTTGCTCCTGTCAGAAAGGGCAAGTGTAGTGGGGTCAGGGGCTTTTGTGGATGTAATTATGGCTGAATAGTCCTGTCTGTGTATTCCGGGGTCCTTGTGACTCCAGTGTTGTATCAGTGAAGCTTTACTGATTGCAAGAGTTATTTCCTGATACGTGCCATCTTAAAGGAGACCAGCACCTGAGGAATGCAGCTCAGACCTGGATTGTCAGCTGCATCTTCATGGCATCCCAGGTGGCTGAGGGCAGAGACTTGATGTTGGGGGAGTTTCACCTAAATGAAAAAAAAGCTTTGGGAAGATCAGACCTGTGCCCAGCACCTTGTATAGCACAGATCCTTCTTTTCCCCAGCATTGGTGGTTTCCAAAGCACAACTACAAAAACAATTAAAGTTGCTTGATTTTGCAAGGAGTTTGAGTATGTACACATATTACAGTCCTGTAATCGTCCTTCTCTGAAAGGATCCATTAATGATTTGATTTCAGTTAAATGGGATTTTTACCCCTCCACAGAATGAGGGTGGGGATTGTGAAGTTTGCTTTCTCATGTGGCAAAATATGACTAAAACTATCCCCTACAGACACACACTGTTGGGGTCATCTTTCACATCTGAAGTTTAGTTTTAGTTTTCTCCTCATCAAAATATCTCTGGAATTAGAGATGAAGAAATGTGATTCTGTAAGTTACTGAGAGCAGGAGATGCCTCTAAGAAGGCTCCCAGATTCATGGTTTTGGTCCATTTCTGATGAGCCTGCCCTGTTTAGTGTTCTTATTTATGGACCTGTTAACAAAATAGTGATTTGGGATATATATTTTTTCCTTTAAGGGAAAAAGCTTTCACACTTGGTCTGGAAATGAGACTGTTTAAACTCTTGCTCATTTTGCACTGGAGCTGCCACATCTGCAGCTGGAACTATGCCAAGGCTCTGATGGAAAAACAAGCAGATGGACTTCTAACATTTACAAAGGGTATATTACAGCAAAGCAAATGGGAATTAAATTAGTGAAGCTATACACTCAGGCATCTTATGTGAAAATGGGGAAAGTTCAGACATATCTTTGAATTGGAAACTGTTCTGTGCTCTGGCCTCATTTTATTTTGTTGAGAGGGAAAGGAGCAGTTCCTTTGCCCCAGCGGTCATAGTGGGAAAATAAAAATTCATTATTTTGTTCCAGACACAAAAGTTCTTGGTGTGATTCAGGGAAAACACTAGAGTGGAATATAGAATTGAAATCACTGAAAAGTGTCATGGTTTAACCCCACCAGGCAGCTAACCCCCATCCAGCCACTTGCTCATTCCCCACTGGTAGGATGGGAGGGTAGAAGAATGAAAACTCATGGGCTGGGATAAAGACTGCTTAATATGTGAAGCAAAAGCCTCACATGCAAGAAGAGCAAACCAAGGAATTCCTTCACCCCCTCTCATGGGCAGGCAGGTGTTCAGCCATCTCCAGGGGAGCAGGACTCTATCACAGACAGTGGTGGCTTAGGAACACAATCACCATCAATGTGAATGTTGGTGGGCACCTTAGGCTCTGCCAGGGTCAGCCACACCACCCAGGCTAAACCAGAGCCATCAGAAATCTCATAAAGCTGAAGATAAAGACATTCATGGAAAATGAAATGGGAAACTTTTTTTTCCTTGTGCATTATAAATGTGATTCACTTGGACAAGTATAGGTTCTGCTCCTGAAATTGCATTTTTCTTTACTTTCGTATTTGATTTGATGTAAAAGATTATTAAGTGACACTTCTTGACCTAAGATCCAAGTTTGGAGGGTGATGAATTCTGTTTTAGCAGATCACATGTTTCCATGGAAATTTTGTTTGGGATGAAAAAGCTACTGCTATCATTAGTCAGTGTCAACAATATATATATATAAAAATCATACAGTAAAATTAGAAATGAGAAAGAAAAGATAGGACTTGTCTTTAGCATCCTGCCTATAAACATTTATTTAAGACAAAATGTCTGCGCTTTTTTAACAGTCAAAGAAAATGTCTCCTCTTCTGATTTCACAATGAACAAAGCAAGCTGGACAAAACTGTAGGAATAGGAGAGAAGTCAGCTCACACATAACTTTTAGGCAGAGCACAAGGTAGAAAAATATGAATAAGTACTACTGCCAACAGAGAGGCTGTTAGCAGAAAGAACTGACTACATATCTAGTAGAAAGTGTCCAGTCTGTGTTGTATTCAGGTTCAGTGATGCTACTGTGTTGCATTTGATGTGCTTCTGGATAAACTAAAGCAAAACCTCATTAAACTGTAGCTCCTGGTGATTCTTGTAAAGGCTGCATTATTCAGAGCAGGTGATAGTGACAAAAAGGTGAACACATCCATTTCTTTCTCTGACTGGCAGCTCCATAATAAATGCTACATAACATGCTAGGAAGAATATAAGAGCAGGTCATGGAAACACAGCAGTCTTGATATTTCAATGAGTTGGGTTCCAGCCAGCAATCACATTTTAAACATGGCCAATGATAAAATTATGAAGGTTATACTGAGGATCAAATAATGAGATGGCTATGGCTACAGGCTGGGGGGGAAATCTAATCTCAGAGCAAGAACTCTGAAAGGAATATGGGATGCTAAACATACTGTGGCTGAAGGGAATATTTTTATTCTTTAAAGATTAAAACCCCAGAGTTGCTCAGGAGAGAGGTATGAAGATACCTACCTTGAGTTTAGCAAGGCTTTTGACATTGCTTGTGACACCTTCCTTCCTTCAATCTATCCAAGTTGGGATATTTCAGGCTGGTGGGGTGAGCTGTAAGACTGGGTCACTGTCTGTGTCATCAGGCTCAGGAATTAATGAATTGAGTTCAGTGTGAACCTCCATGGGCTGCAGGGGCGCAGCTGCCTCACCATGGGCTGCACCAGGGGCTGCAGGGGGATCTCAGCTCTGGTGCCTGGAGCACCTCCTGCCCCTCCTTCTGTGCTGCCCTTGGGTCTGCAGGGCTGCTCCTCTCACACATTCTCACTCCTCTCTTCCAGCTGCTGTTGTGCAGCAGTTTTTTCTGCCTTGTCCAGGAGTGGGCTCATCTTGGAGCCAGCTAGTATTAGCTCAGCTGGACATGGGAGAAATTTCTAGCAGCTCCTCAGAAGCCAATCCTCTAGCCCCATCACCGCGAAACCCTTGCCACACAGACCCAACATGTCTGTCAGTGATCTGGGAGAGAAGGCAGATGACATCTGACCAGCTTTATGGATGATAAAAAATTGAGGTGAACAGCTACATTTTCAGGCAGGTTTGCTACTCAGAGGCTTAGAAATATGGGCTGAAATGAACCTCCTCAACCTCTACAAAACCTGCCAACTGCTGCAGCTAGGAAGGATGAGCCCCTGCACTACCAGAGGGCCTCCCTGGGAGCAGATTTGCAGAACAGTCTCTGTGGTTCCTGCTGGTGGTAAAGCTGAGCATAGAACCAAAGGGAGGCTTGTAGGTAGAGAGGGCACCAGCACACTGGGCTGTAGGAACAGGGTCAGAGCCAGACCACACGAAAAAGGGTCTATTTGTTATCTAATTGACATTTGTTAGACCACGTCTAGAATAGTGAGTCCTGTTTTGTCCTCTCTAATAAAGAAAAACATCAGTAAAATGAAGTAAGTTAAGGGGGGCCACCAATGTGGTGATGGATGGAGTACCTGACCAGTGAAGAGAGGCTGGAGAGCTGGGCTTATTCAGCCTGGAGCAGAGACAGCTTTAGGGAGACCTAAGAACAGCTCCCTGTGCTGAGGAGATGAGGAGATGGCTCTTGGATTTTTCACTGCTGATCTCCCTGGAATCCAGAGACAGGACATGTGGGAATGGTTCAAAGCTGTGCCAGGGGAGACTTACACTGAACATTAGGAAGGCAGCATTTCTTTGCCAGCAGAGTGATTGAACTCTGGAACAGGCTTTCTACACAAGTGGTTGATTCCCCATGACTGTCAGTATTTAGGAGGTTTTGGATAATGCCCTTAACAGCATGCTTTAACTTTTGGTCAACCCTGAATTGATCAGGTAGCTGAACTAGATTATGGTTATTGGTTGGTCCTCTCCTGTCCTGTCCTATCCTATCCTATCCTATCCTATCCTATCCTATCCTATCCTATCCTATCCTATCCTATCCTATCCTACTTTTGTAGTGGCGCAGGTAGGAGTGTGACAGAGAATGGGGAGGTACTGATAGAAGGAAAAGATTTTTCACCATGACAACAGTTTAAAGACTATAGGACAGCCTTGGAGGCTTTCAAGACCCAGCAGGATAAATCCCTGAGCAGCCTGATCTGAATTCAGTGTAGACCCTACTTTTAGATTATTCTAGACCCCCCTCTGAATTATTCTGAGACACTGCGATGTTGGCTGCCAATTTTGCTTATGGAATTAATGTAGTTCTGGTGTTGCTATTAAAACAAAAAATTGTCTAACTGCAAGGAGGTTCAAAGATCCAAAAGTGGGGTTTAAAGGAACTCCCAGAAAAACACCCCACAGCATGAAGCATGACTAATGATTCATCAGTTAGCTTACAGATGTAAGCATGAGCAAACTTGGTAATAGTACGCTTTTCACACAAAAAGGAGATTATTTGTGCCTGTATAAGTATTTGTGAATGAGAATATAAATTTATATGTACTCTTAAAATCAAAAGGGAAAATTGTGCATCTAATTGCATAAATACTGTGTGTGGAGTTGAGTACTGAGGATGCCCACAGAGATAATACTGGTTAGAGAGAAATATCAACAGAAATCAGCAAATAAACCTGTCATCTAATTGGTCTGGCTAGATTTGCAGTTTTCCAAGCATTGCTAAGAAAGATTGCATGCTTGGGTACAGCACATTGAACTAATGGGTGGCTGCAGAAAGGATCTGAGCAATCTGTGATTAGTTATCAGATGCTGTGTATCAAGGCTGGCACCTGAGTGCATAGCCGCTCTCCATCACTAGAAATCTGCAGCAAAGGCCCCTGTGTATACAAAGGTTTGCTCCAGCTGAGCTCTGAATGCAGGCTTTGAGGCAGGGCAGTGCTGTGACTCCTGGCATACACAAGTTCAGGTTAGTCTGTCATTATAAATCCCTGGGCTGTGCTGGCAGGGTCAGTGGGAGGATGGGAGGGCATAGCTGATGTGTGTGTGCAGAGGCTACAGGCAGTGTTTTGGGAAAACCTGTGCTGTCTGAGCAAAAATCTGGACACTACAGTGTGTTAACTTCTTACCTGTGAGGCTGTTCACTCCTTATCACTGGAGGAGGGTGTAAAAGCAAGGCTACTGCTGTTTACTGTTTCTTGAGAGACATCTTAATTTCTTAAAGGTCACCATTAAGCAATTAAGTTCTCTTATTCAGTACATAATAGGACGTATAATTTCTAAAAACTGTTTTGATGATAGGATAACACAGATATAATTCATTTTCACAGTGTAAGCAGCACTTTACAGCTACAATCCATCAAATTCTTGCAAATCTCTGTAAGTGCGCTTCACATTGCAAATCTATAGTGCTGGGTTTATTTTTAATCCATGAGCCTCTTCTGCACAATTATTCAGAGGAGTTTCCATGGTTATGCCTATAACCTGTAAATGAAACAGTGTCAGACTGTGGGCATATGCAAGGGCTGTGTTCAGAGTTAAGCTGTTAGCCCAGTCCTAGCAGAGCATTGACCTGCTGCAAGTACTGCTTTCCAAGAATATGCTCAGCTAGGTCTGGGGAGATAGCTCAACTGGGGACAGTTCCCTGTGAACAGCCTGAATGCAGTCACTCTGTTTCTGAAGATGAGAGTTTAGCCAAAAGGATAAAGCTGTGCTTCGCCAGTCGGTCTCCAGGCTGGGGAATGGTCCCTGGTCTCTTTCACTTACTAGAATAGACATAATCCTGGTTGTTGTGTTCACAAAGATGTCCTTAGCAATTTGGGACCTTGGTGACATTCTTGTCAGCCACTTGGCCCCCTCTGGCTGTTGGTACATAAAGTTGTGGTCCTGTGAAGGGCAGAAGCTGTGCTGCATATTCTCTGTTTTGTGTAACTTGGTGCTATTACAGTGTGAGAGGATAGCCTGAGCTGCCACCTGTGCAAATAAAAACTTGTTCCAATTAACACGTATCGAATGAACACAGCACCAGATAATTGCAGGAAGATATCTTTGGAAGGATAAAAAAGTATTTTCCTTTGGAAAATCAATGTGCTCTCACCGTACCTCTTTAATGACTGTTCATACCTGTCATTGCAGCCTTCCTGTTGAGACCACATGTCTTCCTCCCCAGGCCATTAGCTGTCTCTTTTCATTTGTGTTGTCATGCCATAAAAAAAGAAAACAAACACTGGGATCACAAATGTGGCCATAATTTTTTATCAAGCAATTTAAAGCAGAAGCTAATAACAAGGAAAATGACTAATACTTGAATAGGTTGCTGCACATACAAACAACACAGTAATTGTCTCTCAGTCTGAGCAAAAAGATAATAAAAGTGTTTTACAGTGCTCCTTAATCGTATGAAAAAAACTTAAAATCAAGACTTTATTGCAGAAAAAGGAAGCATTAATCTGTCTGAGGGCCATTTTGTGGAGAATGCTTCCTGGGGAGGTGTGGTGATAATTACTTATCTTTAATAGACTTCTGGGTTGTGGAGCCAAAATGCAGTGGTGAAGGAGGCACAGCAGTTGTTTATGAGCCCCTAAGCCACCATGCTGCATTATATCCCACATCTAATGTGACTTGCAGGTCTGCATTTTCAGCACGTTTCTTTGGGTCCCCTTCAGCATCCAGCTGCTGCAGGTAGCCAAAGGAAACACACTGGCTGAGTCATTCTACAGTGTCAGGTGAATTTTCTGCTTTCCTCAGTGAAGCATCGTGTTGGCGGCTCAGAGTGCAGAAAGCACTGGTAAAGCATGGTGATGGCCACAGCTTCACGGGAATCAGGCAGGCAGCAGAGAAAGAGTCACAAAGATACTGCAGAGCACCAGGTCAGGGGGGCTTGTGACCACAGTGGTAGCAAAAGTGGACAGAAATGAGCCTGGCTGAAACGAGGTGCAGCCAGGAGAGTCAAAGGGAAGTTGATTTAAGCAAAATACTGGAGGACAATAAGATCTCTTCTTGTTTAAAGTTAATGGCAAAATTCTCAGGAACAGATCTGTTATGGATTAGGGTTTAGTTCTTGATAAAGGATCAAGTTAACTACTGAACAAGGTGTTTAAAGTTTTTTTTAAAAAATTAATTTAATAGAAACTGTCTCTTGGCATCACTTTTTAGCAGAACAGCAAACCCCTTGTTCTCTGTTAACTGTTCCATAACTGAGACATGGCAAATAATTTTGGTTTTTTCCCAGAGCTCCTCTATGGTCATGCAAGAACTTTTCTCTGCTTGGTGGATATCAGAATTCTGATTAAGTGTAGATATTCAACCTTCTTCCTGTGGTTTGTGTTTTGCTTGTGCTTATTCTGCATTTTTCCAGGACACATTTGTTGTAGATTTCTGCACTCCAAGCATACAAACGCTAAATTCAGCTGACAGCTCCTAGAAGGGAATGAATGGAGCTAAGAACTTCTCTTCAGTTATTGACACTTAACTCCGTGAGTGGAATAAAGTTCAGTATCTCAGTGCCAGGTAAAACTGTATAGATTAGTTCTCTAATCTTAAAAAGCCTGGTCTAATGAAAATGAAATATTTCTCTAGCAACTCCATTCTAGTGAGACATGGAATATTTGTCTCACATTTTTTGTGATTTTTTTTCTTTCAGTATGTTTGTATTCACATTATGAGACATGAGCAAGAGTTTTGGTGTAAGGCACCATATATAAAAGGGGCTTGGAAAATTGGACAACCCCTCCGAGCCATCTTTTGTATGGATTTTATGGTCTGACATTTTTATCTTGTCCCCAAAATTTCTGAAGCATCTTTTTATATTGTTTGTTATATGCTATATAAGTACTGTGCTTTATATAAACCAGTGAAAATATATTAATAATCATTTAAATTAGTAGTCCCTCTGTCTTCTATTTGCACACTCCAACTTATTCCCTCATCTCTGCCAGAGAGAAGCAAATTACTTTAGTATAGATGACAAGAACAATTCAGCCTCAGAAGGAGAAGTGCCTGGCATAGTAGAGATGAACAGGTGAGAAATGAATGAATGTGCAAATTTAAGAATAAATTAATAGAAGCAGGATATTTTGGTAGCATCTTTAATGCATGAAACACCAGGGACATCAAGAAACATTTGTGAAAATGTTTCTTCTGTCACTATCAGCAGGTAGTGTGGTTATATATATGGTAAGTGGAAAGTGAATGGAAAAATAATTTTGATTTATTTAGAATGCTATGCAACTCTGAGGCAAAACTAGCTGTAGAAGCACTGCAGCACATATGTCCACAACTCAGCTCTGAATCTTCCTAGAAATGTGCTGTGATGGAAAGGCAAGCTCCTATACTTGAATTAGTTGGGATCAAACCAGCTTTTTGCTTAGCTTTTTTTTTCTCCCTGTAACTATTAAGTATTGTCATCTATCATTGTTAGAAGAAGTACTTAACGACACTTTAAACATAATTTATCACTTAGTCTACAGCAGTAAAAATCTCTAATCAGAAAACCCAGATTGGAGGCTAGCACCTTTCAGGCTGATCTGTGTAAGGGAGTTGGGTGTAAGAACAGACATTAATTTCAACAGTGTGATTATTACAGGATTTTGGCTTACAAAGATGGTGGTGATAACTGGAGCACTTTTAGGATAAGACTAAAGTATATCTTAATGTCTTCCACTGGCTCATGGTGTGGAAGTAACTCTGTCCTAATAATGAGAGGCCCTTCTCTCGGGCTCCAGATAAATGTGGGCTGTCATTTCATTATACAGCAGGGTGACAAACCATGAAGGGCTGTGCTACCCTTTTAATACCTTTCATCACTTGCTACATGGCTGCAGGGAGTCTCTGTGTGATGGAGAAGGAGATTCAAGGCTGAATATAGTGGTGCTGATGTGGGCAGAAAGAGCTGATGGTGAGGGGGAGCACTCTGCAGGGGTGAGGTGACTCCCAGGATGGGGACAAGAAGAAGGGAGCAGAGCTCACTGAAGTCAGCAGACAGCAAGCTGTATGAGCAACCTCTAGCAAGAGTAGGTAACTCACTATGAAGCACTAGCAAAGGTTTAACTCCTGTGAGCTTGATGACACCAAGCACAAGCATCTTGGATGTCTTCTAATATCCAAAAAAATGCTTCTCAGAGGACACTGATCGAGACCTTTTGCAGCTGGCCAGCTGTCAACATTTTGCAGCTAGGAGGCCTTGGCATGAAAGACAGAAGTGTGAGACCTCTTGCAGAGAAGAAAAATGAATCCCTGGGCCTCAAGCTCTCAAGCCAAAAGAGAAACTTATGCCTTGGACTGGCTACCGATAACTGAGGCTAGACACAGATAGAGAACAAAGTAGGGATTTATTAAAAGGCCTTCAAAAGATACACCTTGGGCAGTGAAAAGCCTAGCAGAAGCTACACCCGAGATGGAAGATGGTCATGAGTTTTATCAGATGGATGTATGCTTGGTCTATTTGCATATCAGAGATTAATTGTGCAATTTTAGCTTCAGAAAATGAAGTCACATTGCCCTGCTTTGCTTCTAACCCCAGTGAACTTTTGCTTATACTTTTCAGGCCTGAGACTGTGATGATGACCTTGGTTCTCAGGTCCAGAAGGATTATTTAATCTGACCAAAATGCGAGGAAAGCTAACTAGCATTCTTTAAGAATTCAGAGTTATACACCAATGCAGTACAGAATCTGAAAAATATAAAAGCTAAAATTTATGGCATCAAAATGACATGGCATTTCACATACCTCCCTAGGTTACAACCCTCCAGTAGACATTGTGACTTTTTTTTTCACATTTGGTTAGATATATCTTTCCAGGTGCATGGTGGAGGTCACCTGATCAGTCTTTGCTCACTCACACCTGTCTAAGCATCTCAATATTTTTCCTGCTCAATTTAATAAGACCAAGTCTGAGGCACAGAGAATATAACAGATTATGAGCCAAGAGTATGATCAAGTATATTCTGGAACTCCTTGTACACATGAGATGTCACTTTGCTTTCTAGCTGCTGTGACATGATTACTGCATTACAGCTCTTTAATAACACAGTGGCAGCGAGATCAATGGTAACTGCAGTACATCAGATTTATCACTGAAACCTTACGGAGGTCAGACATCCACCTGCTCTCCAAGCAGATGGCCCCCATGGGTACTTTTAATATTTTCTGCTTATTGTATTATTTAATTTTTAATCTAAAAATCCTAAAAGAGTCATAAAAGTTATGATCCTTTCCTCTTCTGTGCAAAGCAGTGCAATAGTAATTTATTCCAGTTGTTTGACACTGCTGAGTGCAGAAGCTGGGGGTGCTCTCCTTCGCCCAGATAAAAGTTTACTCAAGACCCTGTGGACTTCATGCTGTTTCCCCACCTCTTGCTGAGAGCAGCAAGTGTGTTTGTTCCTGTACCTATCACAGTAGAACTGAGCTGAATTCACATGTGGGCAGTGGCAGACATCTGGTAGTGTTCACCAGCTGTGGAGCACCCATCACTCCAGCCAGATTTGCCTGGTCCTTGTCAGCTCCCGCTTCTGCCTTTCTGCAAACTGAATTTGCACTGATTCTGCTGATAACTTGCTTGCATTCATATTGCATTCCTCTTTCTCTCTTTTTATTAATCTAAAAACTCTTTCAGGCAAGGGTTTGACTTCTCTGTGTTGTTTTTTTGTCTGGCCTAGTCTGACCCTGGTCAAATATGAGACCTTCTGTCCTTTTGCAACTACTGCTACTGGTATTACTACAAAGAATCAATTGCATCATTAGAAAATAAAATTCCTGTGTGCTTTAATGCAGCTGACACCCAGCTGATACATAGCTACATTAAGACATAGTGATATCATACTTACATGTCCTTGTTAGTGCTCACAGAATGATAATGTGGACCTTGATTCTCAACAGCTCTTTTTAATTTCCCTAGTGAAGTGAGTTGCTCTCGCACAGAAATCAGAATAGGTTGTCAGCATTATCTTTGAATCTGTGAATATATGAACTTGAACTACCTCCTCTGCCTTACTGGGTTTGAAATTCTGCAGCATAACAGCTACATCAAGTAACAGCACTGTTGTCTAAATAGACTTTGTACACAACAGGCAGCTCATCATCGGAGCAGAAGCATTTAGTGAATGTGCTTATTCAATTGGCCTTTTTATTGCATTATGACTAGAAATTTTAGAAAGTAGAAATTGCATACTTTTTCAGATTGACTTCTGGCTTTGGCTGCCCATTTTTTTGTCACTTACCTAGTGGATGGAATAGCATCTCATGATAGCCTCATTGCTTCTTCTATCTCAAAGGAGGCAATAGTCATCACGTGCATCTGCCTTTCCATGTTATCCAGTCACAGATGTTTTCTATCCTATTGATTTACAAGTTCTAAAATGAACAAAAAAAAGAAAATGGTAAAAAGCTCTGGAAGGGAAGGACATATCACAAAGAAGTTTTAGCTCATTGCTTAGTCTTAGTATTTTTAAAGTTAAATTTTTTTTAGTAAGTTAGGTCAGCTGAAAGCAAATAGGGTGAATTTCAAATGGAGTGTGAGTTCAGGCTTCCCTAAAATCTGGGGCCCCTGAGCTCTGACAGACAACTGCAAAGACCTTGCCAACATGTAGTACCAGTACTGTCAGTGCTGAGTTAGGATCCCTATCTATCCAAGATAGAAAAAGGATTTTTTTTTCCCAATGGCTAATGTTATCCTTAGGTTCTAATTTCTTTCTGCTAACGCCTTACTTATGTTTGTTCATCAAACAGAACAGGTTTTCATCTGCCGATGTTGACTTTACTTTTGTCTTTCTACTTCCAGCCACGCCTATGTCTGTGCTGGGAGTTGTTAAAAATCAGCCTTGCAAGTGCAGGTTCAGATGTTTCCCCTTCTGCCTCCCTGCAGAAAAGCAGAGGTAAAATCTTAGCCCGTAGCTCCTGAACAGGATCCTGGCTCAAGCAACTTTTTCATAGCTGAGCACAGAGACATGGAGCTCTTTATCTACTAAATAAACCTGCCATGGTCACGGTGTAAGCCCTTGTTGGCTTTGGCAGGAACTTGGATTATTATGAGCCCATCCATTGACCTTCTCACTTCAAGCTGCTCAGGGAAGCATCTCAATAGTGTTGCTGGTAAAATGTGAAATGATTTGTTACTGAAAGATAGAAGAAAATGTTTCTACAGTGGAGAACAATGAAGTGTATTCCATCTACAACTGTGATAAAAAAATATGTGTGTGTCATTTTACAGATATAGTCAGGTAGCCCTGTGGTCTGAAGACTGTGGTGGAAAAGTCTTCTGTTACATTAGCTGTAGAGAAACAGAAGGCTGAGGCCAAATCTAAAACTCTCTTTCATTTAGGTGTTGACCATGCACTGAGAATGTTTCACTTGTTCTGGTAAAAATTCATTCAGTTGTGAGGAATGGAGCTGTGAAATTTAACCTATTAAAAAGGATGAGAAAATGCACTCAGGAAATAATTTATAGGGCCAGAGAAGGGAGATGGCTGGATTAAAGGGAGTTTCTCTTGTTGACTTTCTGAATTTAATTTTGTGTTCCATTTCCTCTTCATGAAAGCATTTTTGTTTCATATTTAGACCCAGACACAGGAAGTTATTGCTGCAAAATCTCTGTTTGGGGAAATGTCTGATGTTCTGTTTCTCTGTGAATGTTGAAGCTATAACATTTTTGCTACCCTTTGGAGGAATTTATCAATATTTGAAACAGGTTTTATTTGCTGTCAACAAATAAACAACAACTTGCCTGATCGGTTGTATGTCTATCTGTAAATAAACTGAGCCACATAATAAAGCCCATGGATGTGTTTGCACTGACACAGGCAGGACATGGAGCAGAACAAGATGTTGCTCCTGCACAACAAATTTATCGCTTAATTTCATAAGAGGTGATATGAAGAGGGGGGGGAAGGTCTGTCTCAATGTCAAAGAATGACAAAAGGAAGGTAGACATGATGTGAAGAAGTATGTGGGGTTTGGAGTGCAATCAGATAAAGAGTCCCAGTTATTTGGGAACTAGTCTGCCCAGACTGGCAACAAGCCTTGGCACAGGGCGGGAGGGACAGGTTAATGGAGCATGTGTCACTGTGTGCACTACCACCGTTTCAAAATTGGCATTCTGTGGTACTTTATCTTAGAGATTGGAAAATCAATATTTACTTAAATATACAGTGCATTGCTAGCAAATAAAAGTAGAAGAGTGTTTTTTTCCTTCTGAATGGGAAGTGACTGGTAATTAGTCATTGGGATGGAATCAGGGGTGGGAAATCTATGACCACAGCTGTTTCAGGCTGAGGCTTGACGGTCTCCATAGCCAAGTGACAGAAAATAACCAAGGTTTTCTTGTTTGTGAGTCCAATTAGCGAGGAGTCTGGGGCATCATCAGCATTCTTCAGTGTCCAGTCTGAGAAGCCTCTCCCCCGTGGGGAAGTACCTTTTTTAAATGAAGAGCTAATAAAATATTTCATGGTAAACACATTTTCTTGCTCAGAGAATTTCAGGATAGATTAATTGGTGCTTGTAAGGACTTTTAGGGCTATATACTTTTAGTACTGAGTTCGCAATGGTTATCATAATCTAATCATAAAAATTTAAATTAGACTTCCAACAGTGAGCATTTTAATCCAAGTTAGCTGGAAAATAGCTCCTCTGCAGTATTCTTAATTTACTTAAAAAAAATTGTCAGCATTATATATGTGTTATGCAATTACTTTATGTAATATATTATTACTACTTCCTTAATATAGCAATAATAAGTGTATTTTTGCACATTTACAGCTGTGCATAACAATCATAACAACCACTAAGAAATGATGTGATAGGACATTGCCTGTCAATGTACGTTTCCCATTTGGAGCCAAGAGACAAGAAAGCATAATGGATTTTTTCAGAGTTTAATGAGTTCCTGCAAAGTTCAAGGTAAAACACAGAAGGACTGGCACTCAGGAAGTTGGATCTTGGGTGTAAGTGGTTTGGGCAAGGGACAATTTACTGTGTGCCTTCAGAGGCAGGTTTTCTCCTAATTCCTTCAAACTTGTATGGAGAGGATGAGGTCTCGAAGGACCTTGCAGAGAACTAGGTTGAGTCTGACAAGGGGATGAGTGACAACCTGTACAGCTAAATGCTATAGGCCACATAACTCTGAATTATCATGATGGGTACTCTGCAGAAGCCATTTATAAACCAAAGTAAGTTAAAGGACATATCTAGAGAGGACGTATTAATGCAAATACAGTCAGAACTAAAGTTTTGTCTGAGCATGGGATAAGCCTTACGAGAGATGCTTTGTATGGATAAGCCTCACAACAGATTGTGACGTAAAAGCAAAGGCAAAGCAGGGTTATCATGGAATGAGAAGCATGTAAAATATAGGACACAGCAGACAGAGCAGCTGGAGCTGTGAATTCTTCAGGCACTGCCAAAGTGGGATAAGAAAGTGCCCTTGCACTCTGTCTCCAGCAGCAGCGTCAGGAGATGCTATCTTGACTGGAGATTTCTGCCCCAGGCTTTCCTTATGCCCATACTCCTTCCCCCACAATAGCTCCTGTCCGTTCAGGTGCTCGGTGATGGTTTTCCTCATTTTGGGCTCTGTCCCACTGTGCGGTGGGGCAGGGAGCCCGTGCCCGGCGTTCCAGCCCTCCGGAGCCGCTCCGCAGCCGGCGGGCACAGCGGCAGCTGGGCTGCTGGCCAGGGCACACGCTCGCTTCGGCCCATGCCTCTGTAATTTCGCGTTTCAGCTCCTCCAAGACTCATGGGTTAACACCATCTGGTCCCAATGACTTGTGGAAACTGAATCTGGCTGCTTGGTCTGAGACTCCTGTGGGTTTAACTTCAAATTCCTCTCACTCCTCTGACCAGTCTGCTGCGAAGGTGTCGGGTCTCAAAAGCTCCCCATTGTCTTCAACAGAGCATATCAGTGCAAGGAAATTAAATAAGCTTCCTCTTACTGTCCCCACAAAAGATGCTCCTTTTACACCTTTATCATTATTCTGCTGTAATTGGTCTGATCCAGAACTTTAATGTATCTGAAGGAGGACAGTAAGAGACCAAAGCATTTTTCAAGTTATTTTAAAATTATCAGTATTTCTGCTTTACCTTTGATCCACTCTGTTTTATTTTCTTTTCTCTTTACTTGAACCAATGTCCTATTTCTTAAACACCAACCAATTTCCTAGTGTCAGTTCTATTGAGATATGCAAGTTATTTTCTTGAATTTCTGTTTCTTTTTCAATCATGGTACATTTTATCTTTATTTCTGATGCACTATTTTTGATATTCTTCAGGCTTCTTGTGATCTTTCTGCTTTTTTTTTTTTTTTTCTGTTCCCTGACCCTCTCATGACCTCCATCCCTTTGCTGGCTTAACTCATTTTTGTATAAATCTATCTATTCAAGCTCAATATCTATATGCTGGAGGATATTATGAAAAAACCCATGTCCTTTGGACTTCTCTTAGGTGCCATGACAATTTTGTCATAGTATTTTTATACTTTTTTGTTTTATATTACTCCCCCCACACAAGCAGCTCCTCTGCCTTTACCTGCTACCCTATTTTCCCTGTAAGTTTGGTTACTCAATAACATGGTATTTGTCTGGTTTTTCTTCTCCATCGTGTATCAGAGATGTCTGTTATAGAATCACAGAATGATTACGATTTGAATTGACTTTAAAAATCATTTGATCTCAAGCCCCCTGCTCCATGGCACTTACTAGATTTTAATTTGATCTGAGCATTTTAGTTCTTCTATCTTTTTGGGTTTAGGCTTTTAGTACTGCTGTAGAAACATTTGCAAGTTCTGCCCTCACCCTGTCACCTGAAACTGGTGTGAACCAGTGGAATGGCAATGAAAGTGGCCTAGTTCGCCTTCCTTATTTGTTGTGCTTGTGCTGAAATTATTCCACTATGTTTCTCAGAGGTGCACTGAGCATTAGCCCCAACCAGCCCAAAGATCACGAAAGACTGAAAGAAGAGCTCTTATGCTGTCAGCTTTTCTTCTGCTCCTACTCTAAGCACTCCTTCCTGATGTAGTGAGTTTTAGTGCCAGCAGCCTGGCTGTATTGTGATTTAAATGCTTTTAATTTTTCTTTTCAAGTTTTCCCAGTTCCTACAATGCCTATCATCTCTTTCACTCACAGAGACCGTGGATTTTTGGCTGTGTCTTTGGTTTCATGCCTGGAGCTGGCAGTATTCCAGAGAATGCATTCAGTAAAATCCTGTCACCCCAAATGAAGCCTCCAGGACACCTCCCTTGCCCCTCCTTGCATTAATCTGAACAACATGGATAATGAAAATGACATTTCATTTTGTGCACCCCAAGTAAGTGTGGGAATCTCATGGGGTCTGCTAAAGTTGCCCCCCTATAGACACTCAGCACAAAGAGTGATACTGCTGAGGTGGGAACAATCTGACAACTCCACAGGCTTCCAAGAGGACCTTTTGTTCTGTTTGTTGCTCCACTTCAACTCTCCTCACCTCAAGAGAACAGACTTGCCACTTGGACTGGTAATTCATGTTCACCTATGCTAGGAAGAGCAAACAGGTTTTTTTTTTTGGAAGCTTACAGTAGTTTACCTTCTCCTTTGAAGAAGTAATTAATATTACATTTCCTTTAACTTTAGTAAAGGTGGCTAGCAGTTTGTTAGAAATACTTGAGAACATGAAAGAAAGCAACTAAAACCCCACCAAACAAGCAGCAAGGTGATATGCTGCACCTCGTGTTCACTGCAGCCCAGGTCCCAAGAGCAAACCCAGCTGTACACAACATTCCCTTGGTTACTCAGCCACTGCCTGTAAACCTCTCCTGGGTCTGGGCAAGGGTTGCCTCCTCATCAGGATAAAAAATGTGAAACCCCAGTTCCACTTGCACTCTGCCTTAGGGTAGCAGACACACAGCAAATCATTAATGTGGCCTCATCTTGGCCGGACAGGACTCAAACATGTCCCAAGTCCTGGACCAGCATTTAAAGAGCGTCCCTAATCATACAACTCAAAGCTCCCTAAGGTCTTTTTGCTCCCTGATCCCCAATCCCAAACTTCTCTTTCTCTTTCTACCTCTCCTAAGAAAAACTGCTCTCCAGAGTTTCCTGCTCACTGTCATCTGCTTTTTGTGCTTACCCATCTGTTGTGCTACTATAAGAGGGACACTTGTTAGGGGGTACTCCAACAGAACTCATCACTTAGTTCAAATCTCTCACATATTCCAGAAAACAAAAGCTCTCTGGTCACCAGCAGTATTAAGCCTTCTTGTATTTACCTTATGCTCATGGATGCTCAACATCTTTAAAATCAGGCTGTTGTGAACATCTTTAATTCAGAATTATTGCTAAGAACTCATCACAAAGTTTTTTTCTTCCAGACACGGTGGAAGAGGCTTCCCAGGGTCACAGCACAAATCCTGACAGAGTTCAAGAAGCATTTGGGCAATAATCACATGGTGTGATTCTTTGGGATGTCCTGTGCAAGGCCAGGAGATGGACTTGATTATCCTTGTGGGTCCCTTCCAACTGAGGGTATTCTGTGACTCTGTGATGTCCTGATAGTGCTGCTCAGCTGGACTACCAGGCCTGTACAGGGCTCCAAATGCCAGCTGAATTTCATATGTATAGGTAGACTTGGTGTAATGATACAAGACAAGAAACATAGCATAAGTGTACATTAAATTTCAGTATCAAATGTGAATCTAGGCAGTTCAGTAGACAATCTGTATTAATTAATATATTAAATAAGTCATCAAAGAGATAAATGAAAAGCAAAGGTATGCAATGACCCGTTGCAGTTTCTTCTTCTCGCTGCCCTTTACACATGCAACACTTTTTTTTTCAACACCTTCATTAAATTAGTTCTTCATTAATTGTGAAGTTTCCTTCCTTATTGTCTGTTTCAGCCTTGTGGCTACTGTACCCATAGTGCTTCCAGTGCTGACACAATCAGCTAATAATAGAAATGCTGATCACCGTAATCTCAGCTGCAGGAAAAGTCCCACAGGTCAAAATGACCTTTAGTTTAACCCTAAAGTTTCCCAGGGGACAAGTTTAACACCTTGCATAGCAGTTCATCAGCCCTGCACATTGCTACTCAAAGGGAAATCTGATTGCTTAGAACATGGTTTAGACAAGTGTTGCAGTAAATTGCCTCTTCTTTCTTGAGGTATATGTTCGTTTTCTCCCAACACTGCAGCTGTTCTGACATAATAAAAGCAGCTGAGACAGGTAGTTTTTACTATCAGTTTAGTAGTTACTACCGGTTTAGTTTTTACTACCAGCTATCCTAATACTATTATTTTAGAAGCCTCATTTATTTGCTTGGTCTCTCTCTGGTGCTGAGATAGTAAGCATACATACCTCAAGTGTGTATCTGAGAAATTTTACACAACCAAAATGAAACAGGCATTTATTTCCTTCTCTTTTCAAATTTTGACATTGTGAAAATCAGTTGAATTAAAAGTATGTGTGGAATTATAACCTTTCCCCCCCCGTCATGCTGGTTTATGTAACTATATTTGATCTGAATTGTATCCTGTCATTGCTACCTACATAACACCAAATTTTTATTGCATTTTCATAGGGTTTGCTAAAAGAAAAACCTTATGGGTTAATAACCCAAACTTGAAGGCTAGGCACACCCCATTCAATTGGTTTATAGGATAATTTAAGTCAGTTTTGATGGAGAAATAGCTTTTTTATTTTTAATATTTAAGAGGAGGTGTAGCTGCTGTCATGTAAAGGTGACAGTAAGAAAATTTGAAGACAAAATATTATGGGTCTGATAAATCCCCGCTTCCACTAAAAGTAAATGGGGGAAGAGATTAATACATCATTATTTAGGTACCTAAAAATTAGATTTATTCAAGCTTCCTCATTTATCTGGGTAGACTTGTCTGATTGGAAGATAGCCATCTAAAATACAACACTTTGGCCCCATAAAAGTAGGTTTTTTTTTTCATCTGCTGACTGTACAATATCTGGAGGGAAATGAAGCTACTCACAGGCTCTGGAGGACATTCACAGCTCCTACAAGTTTCCCCTCCCCACCCAGGGTTTGGTGGCTGTGCTTAAGGGAAGCTCTGACCAGTGCAGCATCCTGGGGTCTGGTAGTTGTCCCTCCCACACTGGCAAAATCACCATTCATGTAGAACTGGGTAAAGCACCACAACTGTAATGCCAAAGTATTTTAAACCCCCTAACTTTTACTTCAAAATCCCAAGATTTTAAGAAAATATTACAGATTTTAGATAACCAGTCCAGTTAGAAATTATGGTTCTTGGGAAATCTGGTCCTTGAACATATCACGGAAGTTGGACATCCAAAATCAAATCACAGTAAGTCTTCTGTAATTTCTGGAAAAAAAAAAACAAACCAAAACAACAGGAACCAAAATCCCCAAAACAAAAGAATCAAAGAACCACAGTGGCCTACAGATGCAGAGAAATAAAATTACTAGCAGTTGCAAGTGGTTAATACCTCTGAAAAAAATGAACTGTTGAAGCTGATGCTTAAATATTGATTTCTATTCCTAAATTTAGGCAGCCAATTTTGAAGATGTTGGCTAATAACCATAACACCTGAATAAGTGTTCTGATTTTCAGAGACTGTAAGACTTTTGTATGTCATTAAAATCAATACCTTGAATAATAACTGCTGCTGTTTTGCAGAATTATTTTGAATGCTGAAATACATATTTGTATCTTTAAACCTCAGGCAGATAATCATGCCCTTATATGTGCTATTTATTCCTAGGCATGTCAGGGTCAGGGCATTTGTCTTGAAGGACTTGGGTTGCAACTTATTAAATACAGCTGACCCAGACAAAATTAATTGAGTCTAATCAGAGAGACACAAGGGAAAGAATCTGTGTGCAATGGATCTTTAACTTTTTTTTTTCCTTGTGTACCCCCAAAAATACTAAGCAACATTTTCTAATTAATTAAAAAATTTCTTTTTTTATTGATTTGGATGGAAAAAGGATCTTCTCTGACTTTTTTTTTTTAAATGAAATGGAGGGACAAAGTTGAACCTTTCCCTCTCAAAAAGACTACATAGGTTTGGAAATCCTTACACTACTAACTGTGTTTGTATACAATGGAAACAGCATAGATATGGACATCAGAAAACATTTATTTACTAAGAGGGTGGTCGCAGACTTGAACAGGCTTCCCAGACAGGTGATGGATGCCCCAAACCTGCCAGTGTTTAACAGGCATTTGAACAAAGCCCAACAGCATTATTTAAATTTAATTGTTCAGGCAATAATTGTAGGTTCCTTCTGACTTTACTGTTCCATTCTATTCTATTCTGTTCTATTCTATTCCATTCCATTCTATTCTAACAGTAAAATAAATTAATATTTCCATCAATGCAATCTAACTTTGCTTTTTAAGTACCTAAATGAAAAAAAAAAAAAAAAACAACAACAAAAGAAAACTGAGTTAAATTTACCATGTCTTTTTAAGACCAAGTGAAGGCCTGAAGTTGAAATGCTGGGAGACCCTTATTGTTACAATGCAGACATGAACAGTGACATTTCAATGTTTGTAATATTAAATTTCTTCTAGATAAACTAAAGGAAAGCAGAAGACAAAAACATCTGTTTCAGCCTGGGGACATACATTGGTGCTGCTCAGTGTTAGTGCTGGCACATCAACTAATCATACAGACATTGTTAAAACAAAGATTGTTTTTTAATCCTATAGAAGCATAGCATAATAAAAAACTCAAATAGCCTCCAACCATATTTGACATTGACATACAATGCCAATAAATAGAAGCCATACAATGGATTGTGAGCTGTAGATGGATGAGCAGAAGCAGAACTGTTTCTATAGTGGCCTTCTATCAGTCACCTGCTATTTTTGAAGCAGGAAACAATAAAAATGACCTAGTGCTTTATTTTCTATGGCAAAAGAAGAATTCTTTGAAATTTTTCTAAACATATTGCAGGGAAATCAATATTTTATATTCATACAATTTGCAGCTCACGGAGCTCAGATGCTTTAGAAATTATGCTTCATCAACTTTCATTCAAAAGGTCCTGGAAGATGAGTAGTGAGTGCAATCTAGCACTGTAGAGGATAAGCTATTTTGAAAAATAAAGAATACCCTGTCCTTTATCATTAGATTTGATTTTGTTCACCAGTCTGTGACAGAACCTCTAATTGGTATGGTCATACTGCAATGTGTGGACAGAAACAAATTGTTTTTGTTAAATACTTGGGACTAATCAAACAAATTGTCCTCAGTGACACCAACTAAGCATGTTTGCATACATTCATTCAGTGATTTTGTGGTAATGGTTCCTGATTACAGTAATTTCCATAATTGGTACTTGTAAAGCCAATGATAGTTCCAGTAATTTATAGGAGATGTAGGTATTCCCTAAATGAAATGTTTTTCATGGCATGAAACTCAGTTATTCAACAGTACCCTCAGGACTCTTTTCTCAATGATGCCACATATTGGCAGTTTTAACTGATATAAGTTTAAATACTAGAAGACTTCAGTTTGGGAGAGTAATGGAATTAATTCAGTGGGAACTGAACAAAGCAACTGCCTCCATATTTTACAAAAAAGGTAAAGACCACTCACTCTACCCTTTCCCTTAATGTTCTTTGCCTCTGCTCAAACAAAAACCTCAAATATGGGTTATTTTTACTATATATAAAGGATCAGAGTTTTTTCTTTTTTTTTTTTTTTTGGTGGAATAATCTAGGAGGAGTGGGTAAAATGATAGTGTGCAAAACATGTTACCAAACCTTAGTTTAAGGGGTGCCAGCGCCTATTGAAAAACCTCCTAGGCCAAGTACCTTCCAGCAATTATGTTTTTTAACTTGGCAAGGATTAAGAAACAGTCAGTCTTGCAGATATAGGACTTTGGCTGGACACTGAAGACCTTGATCATCTCACAGAAGCATCCCAGGTCTTGCATGGATGAGATTTGAACTGTGTGGCAGTGCAGGGGACATGCAGTGCTGGGGCAATTCTGGCTGCACAAGAATAAAGGAACAGGAATTCTGCCTCTCTTACAAGCTCTAGAAAAGAGAGCTTTGTAAGGTTTATGTGCTGTCTAAGTCTCCATGTTCTGACTCTGCCTAATAGCTTTTTCTTCAGGTCTGTATCTCTTCTTCAAATCAGTGATAAGAACATGTAAGCATGTAATGCTTTCTGCTGTGTCACAGGGAAGTACAAGGAGAGAGGGTCTAAGTCCTGTAGGGCCATATGCAGAACTCAATACAGCACAAACCATGGTGAAATATTGTGGTACTGATGACTGTGGGTTGCATTTTTTTTATTTTATTAATAATTGTAACATAAAAATATAATATTACAGGTTAACAAAGAATTAAAATAATTCTGCAGAGCAAAAAACATTTTCTTGCTTTCAAATTCAAAGCTATTTAAGACCCTCTGATTATATAATCCAATGAATCAGATTGTTTAAAGTCACTGCCAGTTGTTCTATTCAGAAAAGTGTGCTTAATGTTTAAATCATACTGACACTGGAGGAAGTTGACTGCATTTTGCTATCTTTCACTGTAAAAATCTCAAACAAGCACACAAGAGCAGAGAAGGTTTACTTTCCACATCAGCTCTAAGGACTTTTATAATTTGTCATAATGCATGTTATGTTGACTTGGAAAACTTTTAAGAAAAAAAAGTCATAACTCAAGGTCATCTTTCCATTTTGCTGGCTTGTAATGCGTTGCAGTTGCTCATTTTGAATGGTATTTGTGTAGAGATTCAGACCTGTAAGGGATTTTGCTGATTGTGTGAGGGGTTTTATATGGAAGTAAAGGCAATATGCCCAACTAGTTTCACTCTGCTCTGATAGCATGAAAATGAGGCACTGTCGTGGTTCAACCCCAGCTGGCAACAGGCATCCTTTCACTTTTCAGGCAATTGGAGCTTAAGCATATGGATGGTAAGTCTGCTTGATTGCAAATCAGTCCTGCTCTGCACTGAATTTGATCAGAATTGCAGTTCTTAGAGACTTCCCAGACTGAGAAATACAAAGAGATTCAGTGGGACTGCAATTTTCTTGGTCCTCTTTGCTGAGAGGGTGTGTTTTATACCAATGTGTCTCATGGAGTTCATCATACCAGCTTTTCTGAAGTGCCTTTATCTTTTCCTAAACACATCAAACCACATTTCTTGAGGGGAATCTGGATTTTTCTTTTCAGCAGCATATGACACGAAATGCAAAAACATTTATTTAATAAAATAAAGTTAAAAATGTCAGTTTGTTTAGTTCCTCCTTCCTCCCGAAGGCTGGAGTAACATGCCTGTGATTTAGTTGTAGTTTGTTTGGCAAACTTATTTACAAATAGTCATCCTGATCCTCTATGATGCTCAGTGAATTCAGCACTGCTAGGTTTTAGATTAATGCCATCCCAGTATGTAATGCCAGTGGATGTTCTGGAAGTGATGTGTACTTCAAGAAACAAACCACACATATGGACATTCTGCATGGTTAGCTGGGGTTTCTTTTTTGTTGTTGGTTGGTTTTGGATTTGGAGGTTTTTTTGCCTGTTTGTTTTTGGTTTTGTTTTTTTATTAAATAAATGTTTGGCTTTGGTTTTGTTTTTTTATTAAATAAATGTTTGGCTACCTTGAATCCATCTCAGGTCTTAATGAGAAATATAAGAAGCTTCAGGAGTATGTTATTGCCCTTCTACTATTTAATAAATGTGAAATAAACCATGAATAGTTCAGGCCATTGTACTTAAGAGAGCAAGAGTGTATTTAGGAGTAGAAAGAAATAGATAGTCCAAGTTGAATTTTCAAGGATTATCAGCTACTTGGCACACTAAAACAATTCCTTGGGTAAACAGTTGCTGGGAATATGCTGCAGAAAAATGCTGGTGGCGTCATTTTGCCATCTAGATTTCCCCTTTGTACACAGGTGATGTAACTGCTGCTGTTGCAACTGGATGGTTGCAGTTGGTTCTTGGTGTTGCATCCATCTGAGCAGGTGGAGATGGCTACACCTGGGCTAGGATCCCTTTCCTAAGAAGAGACACTTGTAAGCACAGACCAATTCATCATTAAATATATTGGTCAAATATACAAACTGAACCAAGACAAAAATATTTTACAAGTGACATTGTGCAGACATGAATTAATTTCTGGTCTGTTCTTGATATGTGCTAAAGTACATGCTCTGTCAGAAAAACTGAGCCCAAATATTCTTAAATATTATGGAGGATTTACCTTGATAAATCAAATCTATTTTTGATGCTGTTCCTGCTCTGAGCAGGGGATAGGACCAAATGACCTTGCAAGGTCCCTTCCAAGCTAAATTTTTCAATGGTTATAATAAGATTTATAAGAATCAAGAAATGCAAAATGAAATTTTAAAACGCAGTTTGAACTGTTTCTCTCAGCTGATGACTTTACAATGTCGTGTCTCAAACTAAAGCATTTTAAAATTTGTAAGCTAAGAAGCTGTGAGCAGCTGGTAGGCTTGATGGATCAGGTTTGTTCTGTAAAGTATTTCCCTGGTTGGGGATGGTGAATAGCATTAAGAGGAAAATCCTATTGACAACATGTTATTCGAGTTCTGTATTCATGGCAATTATAATGGACCTGAGCCTGAACTTCTCCCTGGGGCAAAATTCCTCTTGAAAGAAGCAAGTGCTGCTGACCTTTATCCTTTAAGAGATTATATTGTCAAAATAATCTCGTGCTCCTGGACACAGCCTGAACTAAGTCTGTGAAGGGTTTCAAAATATATGATTAATTCAATCTTGAAGGTTTTTGCTGCTTGCTTACTCATACTAGAGCGGCACACAAGCTAGGAGATTAAAAGCTATGTTCTTCACCTCTGTTGACATGACTGGGTAGGATGGGAAACATAAATAAAAGGATTACTGCCAGCCCAGCATGCAGTTATGGCAATGCTGCTGGTGTGCATCACGCCTGGGTTCCCAAAATGTACCAGCAGAAGATTAAGCAGGTATTACTTATGACTTGGTCACCCTTCAGGTCTTCTGGAGGCTAAACTGAAAGTAGTGCAGCTCTAATCTGCCTTCTCACCCTTTCAGAGTTCTCAGTCATAAGGCAACAGTTGAAATCAGATAATAAAAGCAGCAGGACACCACTTCTGCCTGAGCTTATGATTGGAAGCTGTTTCTGAGACATGGCTGCTGGAATTGAGAGTCTGTATTAAAATGTGTCTCCCAAAACAAACCCAGTCCCTGAATATTAACCAAGAACCAAATTGCATTGTCTGCAAATCTTTCCTCGGTGCCTTAATTAACATAATTAATATTTGTCTCTTGGGACATGGGATAAAAAAACCTGAATACCAGCTTGGATCACCAGATTCAGAGCTGTAAATCCTCTTGGTGGTGTTCTACATCATGTCACAAAGATGATGCTGGAAGCTTTCTGAGTAACTTCTGTAAATTCTGCAATCCAGGTACCACAAAGACTGCGGTAATGCTACCGTAGAAAAAGCAAATTGCTGATTTTAGCTACAAAAGATTTAGATGATGGAGTCTGAGGACCTCAGTGTGAGCTCGTTTTGTTAGATCTATTTGAGATTGAATTTTAGGATGGCATGAGTGTCCAGAATCAGTGGCCAGCATAGGAACACTTAGTGTCCCTTGAGAAGTGCAAGGGTCTCCTGCCAGGGCACTGGTCTGACAGTCATTTGGGAGATTCCCATCACTTTGCCTGTGTCCCAGGTATTTTTGGAGATCTCAGGTGGCACTGGAATCTTATTTGTGGACAGGGGAAACAGATGCTGTACTCCATGTCGATCATAAAAAGAGCAAGGAATTAATATGTCAAATATTTGTATCCGACAATCAGCTGTCAAAGTTGGAGATAAAAATATCCCACACTGTCTTCTAGAAGAGACTGGCTTAAGTAAGAACCTGATGTGAAAATTAAGCCTACTGATTCAGGACTTGATCTAATTGATAGTGTCTTGGCTATATCCTTTTAAAAATCTAAATGCTATTGATTCAAGTGGATTTAATTTATCACTAGTGCAACATACTTATTTACAAATGATCCCCTGCTGCTCTCTCAGGAGCCTGACAAGCCAGCTGACAGAAAATCATTTAGTTGAGAAAGAGAGTACTTAGTATTGCCTAATGGCTCAGCTCAGATATGTATTTTAATGCATGTTTTTAATGCCAAGAGTGGCTGATAAAGGGGGCTGGAAGCATGTTAAAGCTGCTGAATCTGGGATGAATATAAGAGAAAGCATTTATTTGGTGACTTATCTCTGAAAGTCTTGAGTGCTGAGGGGAGAAGATAGGAAAGCTGAATTGTTGGTAATCTAACTTAGATTTTTTTTTTTCAGTTCTTTAATGCAATGGCATTTGATTCCCCCTCTTCCCCTATTTGCTGGGACTATGGTAGCTCAGCCAGTATCAAAGAACTGAAAAATCAATGCAAGGCGCAATGTCTGTGAAAGGTCAGAAGTGAAAGAGAGTTCAACCTAATAACATTTTAAAGTCCTATGGAAAGGATATTTCATAAAATATTAAAAAATCAATTTAACTTCCATAAAACTTTAGTTTAGTATCAGTACTAAACAGAAGATAACTTGGCAAGGGAAGAAATGGGAGTCAGGCATTCAGACTTTTGTTGCAGTTTCCCTCCTCTTGAGCTGGTGTGTTTTTTTTTTTTTCCCTGAATTAACTGGGAAAGAACAATATCTTGAAAAAAAGGGAGATCCCAACTCTCCTTCCAATAAAAATGTTGATTTCTAATTTACTGCTTGTACCCATGATGCGATAATTTAAATTTCTGCAGGGTGCATGAGAAGTCTTCGTGTTGTCTCACCTTCTTTCAGTTCTTATGAAGTACCTCAGCACAAGAACACAAAATTTCATGCTTCTGAATCCCTTGCTTACATTTGGCTTCATAAAATCATCTCATATTGCTCAAGAATAATACATTTGGCTACTTCTTGAATGCAGTTCAGATTGTTAAAAAAAAGAAATGTCTAGGGGATCAGAAAAGTGCTTAATTTCCAAACCCAAAACCCTGATAGCTATTGTCCATATAGTTTACAGCTCTTTTATCACAGCAGAAATTTTCACAAACTGCTCATATCTCTCCATTTTGGAGTTTATTATTTTAGCCATTTGTCTGTTACTAGAACATTCAAAGCAGTTGATGTTTGTTCCATTTGTTTCAATTTTTTAGAGCTTGATTCATATTTTCTTAGGTTTTTGAAAACATAAATATTTTTCCAGTGCTAAGCAGTGTCAGATTCATTGTCTAAGGAGTCCTTCTGTCACTTTTTTGTACTTTGGAAGTAGATGATTTTTAGAAAATTCTTGATTTAACCAGGACTTTTACACATGGAATCTTAGAGAAATAATACTTCGAAATATTTGTAATTGGTAATACAAATGGGCACACAACTTCTTTAAGTGAGTATTTGTTACGATGGATGCTCAGTCATAATGGGATTTCTGCAGATGATCCCAAATCATTCAGTAAAATACACCGGCCAGGGTTTTATCCAGGCTTTAATTTTCTTACTGCTTTCCTGACATGCTTTAAGCCAGACAGAAGTCATGGCTTTGGTATAAAAAATGGTCTCAAAAACTCTGATTTAACTCTCTAGGTAGATATGTGGAAAATTTTAAATGTTCATTTTTATGAGCTAAACTCACCAAACAGAACAGAATTCCCACTGTCAGTGCCTGTCTTTCATCTCAGTTCATTCAAGAACCACAAATTACTCGTAATTTTGGCAAAATAGTCTAAAAGGGTCAATTCCTAGAGAGAAAATCTGAGCATACCAAACAGAAGTAACTTCAACAGAACACTCAGTAATGTTGGCTGTTATCCCTGGAAAATGCAAACTATGGCGGGCTGGATGCTGGAAACCATTTGGAGCACTCCAGCCGAATTCCCTTTGCTTTTGTGGATTCAAACCCACAGCACCTTGACAAGCTGTGTGAGGAACAGCTGGAAGTGTCTCAGTACCAAGCACCTCTTCAAAAGAGTAAAACAACTTCTTCTGACCAGGGCCTGCTCAGTAATTTCTCTGAATTATACCTGAGCCATCATTCTGTCTGAAAAGCAGCAGGGCTTTGTGAGTCCAAGCCCACCTGTGTGAGGGGCCCAACTCAAACAGCTTCCCTGGCCTGCTGGGCTCAGGTTTTCCCAGGCGGACAATCTGCAGGAGTCATGGCCGCGACATCGACTCCATCACGCTCAGCATCACCGATCCAGCCTGGTACAGACACAGCTCAGGATGCTGTGGGTTGTTCCCAGAATGTGTCCTTCGGGGTGAGCTAGGAGGCCAGAGTCCAAACCTCACCTAAGACCAGACCTCACCTTGTTATTGCTACCAGCAATTGTTGCCATGTTTGCGATTTCTTATTGTATTGATTAGCAATTACAGTCGCTTATGACTATTTCCTAAAATTCAGGGTCTTACTGATATTATATTTAAAAATTGTTTTCCCTTAAATACTCAAAGGAGATGCAAGACAATTGGGAAATCCTAATAGTCTAATTATTCCTTTGTGGTTTCATTTAGTTAGATTGTTAGTGTGCCCTTCGTCTTATATTAAAGTCCACAAATCAATATGTATATAGTATTTCAGATAACGTAGAGTAGGCAATCAAATAGTACTAAATGTGATGGAAATAGGATATAAAATGGGGAATTAGCTAGTGGTTTAATTTAATTTATACTCTGGAGTTGTCATTAAAGGAAAGAACATTTCAACCATTAGTGAATGAGCAAATATTTACTCTGTTTTAATGGGGAAATTGATGGTAGTTTACTCGTTGATGCTTTACTTCCTGAATGATCTTGTTATTTCTTTATCTTTTTCAAGTTTTACAAGTCCTGGAACCTACATGGTAGAGCTAGATGATTCCATTGGAGAGATATAAATCCCAAAAAACACCAGGGCCAAATTCAGATTACAGTGCATTTTTGAGTTGTTCTCCTGGAGGTGTTTGGAATTGCATCACTGAAATGATGGGACACTGTAACCAAAAGCACCAATCACGGAACTACTAGAAAATTTGCCCTAGGAGGGATGGTTTCTGTGTCCTGTCTGTGGGTATAGGAAGCACACGGCTGCTTTCTCGTAACTCGAGTAATTGAGAAGGGTCATTATAGCAATAGCCATTGCTACATCCTGCCTCCATGGCAATGAGCCACGTAGGAGCAGCCTGCAATGTTCTGCTATGCCGGGAAAAGCAATTTTATGCTTATAATGAGCTCCAGTTATCAACCACTATGGAGAAGAAATGATGAGACGTATGCCATCGTTAGCAGAAGACAATTCTGTTTTAAAGCTCGACTTTCAACAAAAATATCTGAAATCTGCCAGCTGTTAGGGGGCGTTGGGTAAATGGGATACCTGCTTATGTTTATGGTCATTACCCTGGAGTGAAAAGCAAATGGAAGTCCTCTTGTGAGCATGTACCATAAACAAGGACACCAAAAAGACCCTCCTCACAGCTGAAGACACTTGCCTTGTGCTCTTTTGCATAATCAGATGAGATATTAACTTAGATAATAGCACCATCTATTGAGGATTAACAATGATATTTAAACTTTGAAATGTTATTTTCTGCTTCACTTTTGTAGGCCTTACAAATCTGGATATATTTTAAGAACATAATTTTGTCATTGTATCTGATACCTACTGGTAATTTAACTATGATTAAATAAGCCTATCTGCCGGCTAAAAACGTTCCCATACTATCCAACAAAAGCTTTTGTTTAAGGAGACCTCTGTTTATTTTTCTATGGTGAGAAAGTAATTTTCTACTTCCCATACTTTGGTGGGACAAATAGAGGCAGTCCATGAAGTTATACTGCTCTCCTTTTATAATATATCATGATTCTAGCAGCAGTCTTCTTGTAGCCATAGTCAACAATGTGTTCTCTTTGTTTTTGAATGGTTCATAGCGTTAAAGTTATCCCAGATTTATGGTCGGGAGTTTCAAACACATAGAGCACTGTTCGTGATGCTGGTGTTAAATTTACTAGCCAGACTCTTTTCAGTGGTGTCCAGCCACAGAACAAGGGGCAATAGACAGGAACTGAAACACATGAAGTTCCATCTGGATATGAGGAAAAAACAGATTTACTGTTATGGTGACAGAGCATTGGAACAGGCTGTTCAGAGAGGTTGTGGAGTCTTTTTCTCTGAGGATATTCAAAACTTCCTGAACAAAATCCTGTGCAGCCTGCTGTAGGTGAACCTGTTCTAGATGAGCTCCAGAGCTCCCTACCAACCCCAACTATTCTGTTTGTATTTAATTTGTATTTTAAAAAAGTTTGTATGCAAAAGTACGTTATAAGATAACACCAGAAAATCCTGTGAGAAAGATTGGCATTGAGGTGAGGTGTGGGGTTAAGAAAATGTTGGTAAAATCTTGTCTCTTGGGCTTTTTCTGATTTCTGAGAAGTTGGTTTCTTATCTATAAAATGGAGTGAGGAAGATGGAGAGTTTTCTCAGAATGCTTGTGTTTCTATACTGTCCAGACTTTCGGGGCAGAGATACAGTATTCCACTAGTCTTCAAAATTATCTGACCCTGAATATGTTGGATCTCTTGGCACAAAATTAACAGATTAACAATAAACAAGCTCTTTATGTGAATTTCATTCCACCAAATATGCTATTTTTCTTAAATTTCTGTGGGTTTGTTACAAAGCATATTTACTTGTGCTATCTTTATGGAACAGTATAGCAAGTCTAAAATGCAATTTTATTTTCAGCATTAATTTTTAAGAAACTCCAGTCTTGTCTGCCACACACAGTATCCTTCCCTACAATCTCCTATCTATCTCATGAGCCAACTCAGTTTTGGGGTGGCAACAGGAGTGAGCAAGAATCCTAGGAGCTGCTTTTTAAGCAGCCCATTAAACTGGATGGAGGCTTGAACCTCTTTCCCTGCTGAGCATAGAACTTGCTCTTTCTGGATATTACTAATCTCACAGGGCAAGAAGACTATCTTGAGACTCATTAAGATATTTATGAGGAGCAGCATTGTTAAACTGAATGTGACTGCAATCAGCGGCAACTTCTAAAAGTTTATCCCATCCATAACAGGGTCTCCTGACCTTGTCTTAATACATGTGTGAAACGCACTGCAATGTAGCTAATCAGTGCTGGGGTTTTATTTTTATAGAAGGACATTAATCAACATTTGCAGACAGCCTGATTTGTATAAATCTTCCAAGTGCTGCTTCTACATTATTGTGTTTGTTAAAGCAATAAAAGCAGAGAGGACAATTTTCCCCTTGTTTCTGCAAGGCAGGCACATCTGAAATTTATTCAGTCTAGGAGAAACCTGTTGTCATACATTGCTGTAAAATATTTGCAGTGTACCATAGCTGTTCTATCTTTCTGGACACTAATGTTCACCAAGTATAGAAAAGGAAACCACATTGCAAGAAAAAAAATAGCTACTGTTTTGATCATATGTGGCAAACCAAATCTAAAACTGCTGGAAAAATGCTTACTGGGAAGTTGTCAGTAGAAAAGGTGGTTTTTCAGTTTTTTGTGCTGCTTCTTGGCTATTTCCCATTTCTTTTCTCCAGTTTTTCCTCTCTCCTAGAGAACCATCATTTTAATGAACTTGAGAGAGTGATACCTACTCCCCATTACACATGAGTACAACTGTCAGGCAGTCAGAGACATGTTTTAGTTCTCCTGGAGACGTAATGTGCAGTATATGTGAGCCCAGGTTTGTGTGTGTATCTGGGTGTGAAAGGATGACAGTGACACCCTTTGTTGCAGAGCAAACAAAGCTGAAATTCCCAGCTGCAGTCCAAAGGAAACAACATTGATTTGACAGTGCAGCAGTACTTATTTGAGACCTTTTGTAGACTTTCATTAAGCTTTATTTCCTTTCAGAATTGCACATCCTAACACAGGAAGGTAGTCGTATGTATCTGTATCAGTACTAAAGTTTCACTAGCTTCAATATCCCTATACGGCAAAAAAACTTAAAATACAAATCTGTTTGATAAGCCTGGGGACAAAAAAAGCTCAGCTTTTGGTCACCTCCAAGATGAGCTACTTTTGGCTTTGATTTCAATATTGCTCAGCACAGCACATTAAGGACATTCTTGCAGCTTCACATGCATTTAAACATGGGCTGCAAAATGAACTGGCAGGTGTAATTCAAAGAGGGACTGAACCCAGGCCTAACTGAATGTGGGTATAAATTAGTGTGGTGTATGACCTAACAAGGTAGCTTTACCCATTGCCTCACTTTAAACACATTTGGTTCTCCCCACCTCAGACCATGAATTTCATGCATAGCTTTTGTGCTGTTGTAAGTTACAAGATATTACTTGGATTTTTGGCTGGATTGATATTTCTTAAAAGGAACATCATTAAATACTTGATCCAACAGAACTATGAGATTGCCCATTTCAGGTTGTCAATTAAGAGTATCCTTGAGGAAGTGTGATAGGCTCTGGACAAAGTCTGTGGCCATCTGGATGTAATGTGTGGAAGGAGACTTTAATGGCAGTCATGTTTCTCTTTGGGAGCCCAACATATCTGTGTTCTGTCCTTCGCTTTGCTCAAGACTTTCTCAGTGACTTTGGGCAAATTGCCTCTCTGTACCTCAATTTATCTGTAAAGCCTCAGGCATGTGAAGATAATGAAGATGCAATGGCCATTGAGGGTTTCTTGTAATATGAAAATCACAAATTCAAATAAAAGGCAGGAGATTTGGAAATGAGGAAAAGGCATAATTTAGTTAAGCTATAGAAACAATTGCCATAAAATATTATGAGGGCCAAACCTCATACGAGTTCCAGAAGCGACTGGACAAATCTATGGTTCAATAAAGTCTATTAGGCTCAGATTTACTGGTTGTCTTAAGACTTTATATATTCTCTCACTATAGATTAATAGAACCTGGGAAACAAGAGCAGGAAAGCAACTCATGTTTCATTCCTCCTTAATTTCTTTTTTTTTCTTCTAACTGCAGTCAAATTCACTCTGGTCTGTTTTACTGTGCCTGTCCTTGTGTCTCTATATTATTTTTAGGAATAAAATTTCAGAGACAGGAATCCTGAAACAATTTTCTCCCTTCCAGTTTTTTCTGTCCTTTCTGACTGCTAGAACTTAGCCCTCACCTGACTTGGCATAATGAGAGCAACACTATTAAATTAAAGTGTTTCTTACTAGGGGTTGATATCACACACATGCCATGGTCAGCCTGAGGAAAGAGCTGGGAAGTTAGGCTGCAGTTCTTAAAAAAATCCCCTGACAAACACAGACTGTCTTCTGCTATTTTTATTCTCAGTCTCTGAGAATAGTGGAGCCTTGATTTTGGCTGGAATGTCTTGAAGATACTTTGGTATCAATAATTAATGATAACCAATGATAATGGAATAATTAACTCTATTAGAGAAAGTGTACTGTTGTGGAATAATAGCACAATTTCATCTCTCGGTTCTGAAAAGAAAGCTTGATTTCTGAATTAGGTTTTTTGATCCTTATTTATTAAGGAATGATTTATTCACTTTCACTACAAAAGTGGACTACATCAGAGCACAGAATGGAAAAGCACCGGCTAGACACAATCAGCTGCTATTTCAAATAAACATTTTATCAGTCTTTTATAAACTGATTGAGATAGGCTGTTTCCACCCACTATTCCTCCTTGAGGGATATTCTAGAGTCTCATTTTTTTTCGTGGTTTGAGTCTTCCAGAGCCCATTAATACCTTTTTTTGATGCTAAAATTGTGCCTTCATTTACATAGCTCTTTTCTAGTATTTATGTCCTTGATATATTTATGAAGAGTTCACATTTTCTTGTTCAGGCCTTGTCCCATTAGCTTGTCATGTCAAGCATGTCAAATATTCACTAAAGAGATGGTCTCTCTGCACACTGGTAAGTCCTGTCTTAGCCTGGCCCTACTTGAATTTATCTTCATTGAACATTTTGCATACTCTTCCAGATGAGACTTCCTCATTAAGTCATCAACAACCTACCCTGGGGGATATATCACTGCTTTGGAGAGGAGATTCTATCCTTATAGTACTCTTAGAAGCTGCACAAAAGACTGTTAGAAATACTTCACCTGACTTATGTAGCTAACATATTTGTATTTTCCAGGATCACCACATCCTTGGTATGTGATGAACAGATATACTAAAGTCTTTCGCTTCCATTTACAGCTGATAAGAACTAATTAAAAAGCTAAAGTTCAAGATAATAGTCCATATAGGAATGACCTTGCTATTGGTTTTATTAGATTTTTTATTATTACTATTATTCCAGTTTGCAAGGTCACAGAGTACCACTCCATGAGTAGCATAATTCTCTATCGGCAGTGACTCCCAACTTTTCTATCACCAAGTTTTGTGAACACATCTCTATCAAATTCATTATTGAAAACTTTTATTTAATTCTGTATATAAGTGGATTTTCTTGGCTGTTCTTTGGTATAAATAAGTAAAGTAATTCAATAATAGTTTTCCAAGACTTATCCTTTAGGAATTGTACTAGTGATTCATTTCAACCCAACATGTGATTATTTCTTTTTCTGTTTTTTCTCTAATGCTATTTGCAGTGTTTTGTACTAACTCCTAGTTCAATTTCTGTGTATCATCACAGGAATCACTTGACTCAGCTTCAGTTAGATGGGATTTAGATAGCTTCTTTGTCTTGGTAGTTATTTTATCAAATGTAAGAGAACAGTTTTAGATAGTGTAACTTTGATAAAACTGTTTTTTGTGTGTCCTATTCTCCTTCTACTACTGTGTTCTTACTTATTTTGCCTTAGAAAAGTATCTGAAAGCTTTGCTTCTAATTGAACCTTACTAACAGATTTCTGGGTATCTCTTCCACTCATTCCCCTCCTCCAGTGCTACCTCAAATGTGGTCACATCTTTTTTGAGGCTGATATTAGCTACATGAGGGAACTGTTCTTAAACATAACTTTGGATAACCAATCACTAGTCTATAATACAAGAAGAAAAAAAAAGAGAAAGAAATTTCTGATGAGTGTGCTGAATGTCTGATCTTCATATTATATTGCATGATAAAACAGCTGAACAAACACACACACCAGGAGGTCATATCAATATATCCTTACACTTATTATCAGGGTAGGCAATCAGTGCTTAAGCCTTGCTAGAATCTGTATTTAGTAGAGTACGACACTTATGAAAATATCACAAAATTTCTTAGGATCTGATTAACTGAAGTGGGCTTTTCAAGGTTTTGAAGACATTAGCAGTAACTGGAAATTCTTAGGGCCTTAAAAGAATGTTTAAAAAAAGTGTGAGACTTCCTCCTGGGTAACCAAAACTGAAGCATTCTAAAGACATTGGAATGGAGGTGGAACCAGTGCCCAGAAATCTTATTCCTAAAATCTGCAAGCATGGCCAGGATAAAACAGCAATGCATTATGGAAAATGTTAACTTAAAAAAAAAAAATCAAGCTTGTATTGCTTGTTTGCTTGGGGGTTCTGTGAACCAGGATGCCAGCAGTGTGGTGCAAGTAGATGAAAATGTGATAGCCATACAGCCTGCCAAGAATGCAAACATGCTGGTAAATAGATCCTGTTGAAGAAGAGTCTACAAATTGCTCATAAAAACAAGCCAAGCTGTCAGATATCTTCCTTATTTTCAGGACTCTTCTAGTATAAAAGATGAGCATAGAACTGAATCAATGAAAGGCTGCTGTACTTCAAGATAATTTTTCAGAGCTTCTAAAGAATTCAGTATTAAAAGAAAATCTATGAATGACAGGTTTGGACTATTTGCCCCACAGGTAAAAAAAGTCTTGAGAAGACCATGAATGCTAAGATGTTCTTTATTTTGGAATAAAACCAATCAAACAGTTCCGCTTTCATTCAACCTCTAAGAAACATATCCCCACTTGGCACCCAGCAGAAGTCATTGGCATGGCTCTTCCTTTCAGTCACTTAACCCAGAGTTTGGTGACCCGTTTGTATAGAGTAGAATTTAGCTTTAGAGCGTTGCACTGACCGCATCTACAAAAGCTGGCTACCTAAAGAAATTAGAGACAGAAGTTCTTTAACTTCTTTCCACATACTGCTGCCTGCCAGAAAGCCGTCAGGCGTTGTAAACTGTAACTCTATCCATTGCAATTACTGATCAGTGTGCCCAGCTCTGTGTGTACACTACCAGCTCAGCCTTACAGAAGTATTCAAAGATGGAGTTCCTCTTAAAAATACATTTTAGTCTTTTTCCTTGGTCTATTCTATGTTCTACTACTCATAAGTTCTTTTAAGTGAATGTCCTTAAACGTGCAGTTGAAACTAGTCCTGTGAAAAATCCAGGCAGAAGATAGGGGACTGAAACAAGTAGATTGAAGCTGCTGTAGATGTATTTCACTTTTGTAATCAAGAATTGATGTTACAGTGAAACTGTACACAGTGAGTGTCCTTCTGATTAGATTAGTGAGTAACAATTACCTCAGGTGCCACATGAAGTACTGTTAGCTATAAATGGCATCTGGAAAGCACCAAGCAAGTGACAGGATTCTATATAAATATAATTTGGGAATGAGCCAACATTACCAAGGAGAGTGGTGAGTATACCCTCAGGCTGTCAACACAAGCATTGATTCCCTGACAGCAGAGTATTGCTTCTCTGGTGTAAGAGCCTTAATACAAAGCTAATGGTGCTTTGAAGAAGATAAATAGGGCACTAAATTCTTCTTTAGTTCCTGACTTAAAGTACTGTTGCATACTCTAGAAGCAACTACAAGGTATGAAGCAGTTGTGGTATAGAAATACTTGAAAATCATTGGCAGTAAGCCTTTGCCAAAGACATAAAGCTGCATCAGTTCCTGACCTAATAGCTAAAAAATCCTACCAGCACATGTCCAAATCTTTTAGCAGAACACAAAAATGACATTAAATGAAGCAACCTGTCATATTACTGTCAAAAAACTTGCTGTTGGCTTCACAGAAGAAGATTTGGATCCCCTTTAGCTACAAGCTAGTCACCCTGCCTCAACATCTAAGCAGCTCACAGCATATGCTGATTTCTTAAGTATAAAAGAGGAATGCAGTTATTATTTTTCTGCAAATCACAGATATTTCCTGAATGTGTTAAACTTCAGAGTATCAATCATCCTTTTAAAGACTGGACAGTATGCTCTTAAACTGGAGATAGGAAAGGAACTATTAAATCTCCATTGGGCATTGCTGAATAGTTTTAACATTTTGTTATAAATTTATAATTTTTTTTTAATTTCAAATGCTATACACAAGCAAAGCATAGAGCTAGAGGAAGCAGGGGAACAAGAGTGAGAGCAGAAATGGAAAGGAAAGATTCTCTTTATTAGTCTATGGTACTACTCCAACTCACATAATGGCACTTTTATAGGTGTAAGAGGAGATCTCAAGAGGTTTCCTAATTCATCCCTGCTCAGACAGAACTCAGTACCCCTTCCCCAAGCCTGATAAGTGATGCTGAAATGTGTTCTTTAAAGTTTTGGTCAATGATGGGTGAACAGAAAGCTTTGTCTATTATCTAACCTGAAACACTATGTGGAAATTCAGAGGCGTATTTCTCTGTCAAATCTACAATAAACATAGGGAACAAATCTTCACTGCCTGCCTCATCACAGCTTTTGACACAGCAAGAAGTCTGTTACCATGTTTCTGCTGCACCTTTGGCTTGCTGGCAAAACTAAGGCTGATTTCTTCAGCTTCTCCTTATAAGCTTCTGAAGTTTTTGACATTATTTCTCTCCCAGTAGGAATGCTTACCAAATTTCCTGAATGTTGAATTAGTCAAGACATAAAGTTCTATTTCTTTGATGAAAAGACTGTATAATTCATGTCTGCACAATAGGAGGATAGGACTGAAGATCATTATTGAATATAATTGTGCCAGAAATCAGAGCTAAGTCATTAACAAATACAGAGGAGGGGCCTTTTTCCCTACCAAGCCTTTATGAGAATTCTGGTAAAACACTCATATTGTGAGATCTGGGCTGAAGGAAGCAATACTTACCTTGGTGACAGTTAATCTACTTGTCTTCAGAGAGATCGGGCCACAGTGCTTGCGCCAAGTGTTCAGCATCCTGATCACAGTGAAGGAGAGGAAGGGTACCCGTCACAATCTTCTTCACCATGCTGGGATTGAGAGCACCGGTTCCTTTGGCTGAGTCTTCTCAAAACAGCTTTTCTCTGTTTTACTCACTCTTTCTCTGTTTATCTATTTTTAAGCAGGTTTTGGCCCAGCCATGAATGTGGCAGATTCTGTAGTACTGCCAGAAAACGCAAAGGAGCCGCAACTGTTTTCTGAAATGCCAAAGCTCACACGTTTTGCTGGGTTTTGGTAGGGCTGAGAAAAATGTTGCTGTAGCTGTTTTTTTCTCTAGCAGTTATGGGTAAGGATCATTACTAAGAGCAGAAAATTTGGCTTTTTCATTGTCCATTTGTCATTATAGTTTTTTTTTTTTTTGCTTGTTTTGTCTTCAGGAAAAAAAGCCTGGGTTGTACTAATAACAGTTTCAGCCTGTCAGGTGGCACTTTCTGCTTACACGAAACAATTTCTCTTTTTCTATAATCCAAAAGTTTGGACAAAGGATGCTGAGACAGGCTTACATGCACAAAACTTTTCTAGGGTGTCCATGGCTGATGGCAGACATCAATTGCAACAGTGAAACTTACAGTGCGGCAGGTGATGACAAAAAAGATGACACGGTGAATTTTCCCTGTACTTTCTCCCCAGGACTTTGACTTACATTTGCTTTTGGACTAGTACTCTGATATAAACTAAAACCTATGAAGGAAAAGAGGAAGGAAAGGGAGGGAAAGAAGATGTGACTTTCATGCATTGCCTCCCTGGGAAACCTAATACAAAAAGAATATTGGGTTTTGCAGCTGCAGGACTGTGAAAATAGCAACCAGAGGGCAACAGCATAAGAGCAAGGCAAAACCTGTGCCCTGGGAAAACCCTACCACAGCAGCTTGGGTGAAAGGCTCAGAGCCTTGAGGGACAGGCAGGAGGCAGAATTGCAGGAGCTACCCTTTGCTTTGCCACACACAAAACACTCCACAACAAAGCATTTTCCAGGAGAGCTCTCTGTACAGCCCCGTGGAAGGGGAAGAAGAGTTTGAGAATGAGCGCCCCTTACCTGCTACTTTAGTATTTAAATAGCAAACTTGTGAAAGAATAGAAAATGCTTGAAAACCTTGTTAGACAAGGTTTAAAGTGGTTTACTTGAATTTCCCCTCTTCACAATGGAGTCAGAAAAGGCATCCTTTTTAGGATGTGATCTATCTTGTTTTTCCAAGTCTTTCCAATGCCTTAATTCTGTTTACTTCCCTACATATCTAGTTAGCTATCTCCTCAAATCTAACCTCAATCTGCTGCCTAGAAACTGATCTGATTATGCCTAGTCCTATAGTAGGTTTGATTATTGGCTCTGATTATCCTTGTAATGGGCTCTTATGACTTTGAAAGCTGCTGTCAGTTTTCTTATTTACATGCTGCAGCTCAGGTCCTTCAATCTTTCATCGCTGATACTGGTTTTTAACTCACTTCATTCTTTCTGATCTCTTTTCATTCTTTCCTTTCATTTGTTTGAGAGTAAGTCCCCAACTGAATAGAGCAGTTTTATCTTGTGCTTCACTCACAGCCAGTAATTTTCTCCTGTCTTTCTACTTTTGAAATTCTGCTAGTAAAGATGAGAATTAAGTTTATCCTCTTTTTCAGAAGCATTGTATTGTCTAATTTGATTTGAGTCCACTATGCTGATACTTTCCTGCAGTTTTTCCCGGGTAGACATATATATTTTCTATTATTTACTTTTGCATTTTCATATTTCTCTTTGAATAATTTTGCTTTTGTGTTTATGTATTTCAGTCTTGATGTTTTCTGGGAAGCTTTTATTTGAAAAGATACTTCTCAGGATGATACTTTCCAATAGCTCCCAGCTCTCTATAGCTCCATAGGACTAGCAAACACATTCATACAGGTTGCCAGTGGACACACCAAAAGTACCAGTACTAATACATCCGGACCTGTTTGCCTGAGGACTCACCAAGTGCCCTCACTCTCCAACTGAGTTGTGAACTAGTGTCTCAATGAATATTTTTCCAATGGAAAAATTTAAAGATAAAGAAACAAGGTCTATCTTATTCAGAGTTTGTTTCTTTAATTTGCTCTTAAGATTATTTTATTATGCAATGTTCAAAGTTGACTTAATTCTAGATTTTTCACAGCTCCTATTCCCCCCCTTTCACTGGACCACCAAATGAACTTGGTTGTTCCTGAATTTTTCTTCACAGCACGTTATCTGCTTTGTATGTGCTAAGTGTTTATAAATTGATAGTTAATCTTAGTAATGCTAATGGAATATTTTTCTGAGAATCTTTGTTAGGTTAACTTGTTCATAATTCCCTAGATCTTTTCCCTCCTTTCTTGTTTATACCGATAGCTAATTTACAGTCCCCTGGGACTACCCTCACTTTTCATTCATTTTCAGATATAATTACTAATGGCAAAGAGAATACCCTGGTTATATACTTAAGTAGTCTTCTGTGAATTTCATAAATTCCTGATGACTCAGATACACCTAATTTATCTTAGCGTTCATTAACCTGTTCTTGCTCTGGCTTGTACTACTGTCACCCCATTTAAACCAGTTTAGCTAAATGTCTGCTCGTGCTTAATAATTTTTGGTGTAGACAGAAGACAAGAGGTTGTATACTGCTGCTTGTGATGTCCTTGTTTCTATTAGTGTTGTGATTAGTGTTGGAACTCCAAGTCATTAGGAATCCCCTGGTATGGCTTATGCAGCTGTAACACGTTTTAACTGTATTTCTCTCATCCCTCTAGTATAATGATTCTGCCTTTTCACTGTCCTTTACAGAGATAAATGAAAATTATTCTACTTTAAACTCATCCATGTTTTAGAACCATTTCCTGGCTAAAAAGCAGTACTTCAGCTACAATTTTGTTTCTTAAATGGATCATAGAGTCATAGAATCATAGGATGGTTTGGGTTGGAAGGGACCTTAGAGATGATCCAGTTCCAAACCCCTGCCATGGGCAGAGACACCTTCCACTAGACCAGGTTGCTCAGAGCCCCATCCAACCTGGCCTTGAACGCCTCTGGGTATGGGGCACCCACAACTTCTCTGGGCAACTTGTTTCTGTGTCTCAGCATCCTCACTGTAAAGAATTTCTCTCTAAAATTGAATCTAAATCTCTTCTCTTTTTGTTTAAAACCCTTCCTCCTTGTCCTGTCGCTATCTGTCCATGTAAATGTTGATCTCCCTCATCTTTCTAAGTCTCCTTTAAATACTGGAAGGAAGGCCACCATGAGGTCTCCTTGGTGCCATCTCTTCTTCAAGCTGAGCAGTCTCACCTCTCTTGGACTGTCTGAGAAAGCCTCCAGCCCTCTGATTGTCTTTGTGGCACTCCTGTGGATTCACTCCAACAGGTCCACATCTTTCCTGTGCTGTGGACCCCAGAGCTGGATGCAGCACTAAGTGTGGGGTCTCACAAAATCAGGGTAGAGGGGTAGAAGCACTTCCCTTGAGCTGCTGGCCGCTCCTATTTCGATGCAGTTACGTATGAATCCTCTATACACTTTGGGAGTCTTCTGAATTACAGCCAGCTCTGCTACTTTCCCAGCAGATGTCTGGGTGGTTGAAATCTCCTAACAGGGTGAGAGCTTATGTGTGTGATGCTGCCTGCAGCTGAAGCAAGAAAGCCTCATCAGAAAGCCTCCCCCCGGTCAGTTATGCTGTAATAGAACCACACTGCAGGTGTCCTTTGTTGGTCCTGTTCCTCCTTTTAACCCACAGGCTTTGATCTTGTGTCTGTTTCTTAGAGGCAGTTTTTCACAGTCTCTTTTCCTTAACACAGAGCACAGCACCCCATCCCTCCTTTCCAGCCTCTCCCTTCTGAAAGCTGGAAAGGAGGGATGGGGTGCTTCTGCAGCCCTCAGTGGTGTGGTTTATTGATTGCAGTGTTCCAGTCGTGCAACTTGTCCCACATTCACAGGTTTTTTTAAAGGATTTTTGAGTAATACGGTTGCGGCACTAAATAGGCTGAAGTGTTGTTACTGAGCTTGTGAGTGTTAATATTGTATGCACACCCATATGGAGACCTGATGCTCAGCAGTCCAGTCTGTGGAATGAATACACCTCACTTGAAATTTAACAGGAATCTGAGGTTTTGGGATTTTTGCTTTCTTATGCAAAGGCTCATTTCCTTGGTAAAGAGCTGAATATTGAAAAAAACCCCAGTTCTACCAAAATGGTTTTTTAGATAAAATACTCCTGTGTGACCTTGTGCTCCCAGTCTCTGTGATAAATTTATGTCAAAGACTTCATCTTTTGTGATGGACCATAGTCTCACTGTTTAAGTGGTTCCAGTTCACTATCATATGAGTAATAGAATATGCTTGCAATTATTAAAAAAATAAAAAGTATAAATGAATAATAGGGTTATCTGCAACCTGTTGGCCATTTCTAACCCAGGCACTTGCTATCCTTCTCTCTGCTGAGCTGTATATCTGTGCTGCTGGATTTGCTGAGGCTGCCTTTTCCTCCCCAGAATCAAGACAGCTCTTCCCTCTGAAGTAGAAGATGTAGACCCAGCCTGAGTTGTATTTTCAGTGCTATAAATTGTCATGGCCGGTGACATCCCACAGATTGTGTATTTGATAGTTTTCATTCTGACATATAAAACAATCAGCAAACCGTGGCTGAAAGCTGAACTAGCCACTGAGGATTTCTGGAAGACTGTGATGGACATTACTTTTCAGAAGAAGAATAGCCATCTTTGAGTTTATTTGCCAGCAGGATTCATTTTATTGAGGGCACAAAGCAAGGCCCCTCTGTCACTGGGTAACAGTACTCTGTTACTTCTTAAGACAGCTGAGGAGGGAAAGTCAGAGGTGGCTGATCTTTCCCCAGCCCCATATTTTGTGCCACTGCCTATCAATAAAAGAGTTCAACACTTTTATTAGATGCTCTGATGAATGAGCTTAAGATGTGAAATCACTGAAGGCCATACTTTGGTCAAACTTACAAATAAAAATACAAAATATTGGGGATATGAGTGAAAGGGACAGACGGATTCCCCTGGAACAAAAACAATAGGGAAAAAATACATTCTGCAGTCTGAATGATGCAGAGACATTGATTAAAATTAACCAATTTACTTTTGGTAATCATGAAAATTTCCCAGATATCACTAATTATTATGGATGATTTTGGTTTACGATAAAAGCTTATTTTCTGTACAATCTATTTCCTTCTCTTTCCTCTTCCATGTAATAATGTTAGAAAATTATAACGTGGTATCACTACTATTTTCATAAAAAATATTATGGTAACATATCTGGATTAATGGGAGTTTTGGCTGAAAACAAAGTGTAGCAATTGGCCCTTGAGATTTCATTAAATGAAGCCAGCAAAGGTAGAACTAATTAAGAAGGGGAAAGATTTCTATACTTTTAAAAATGTATGTTGGGAGCTGTGTCTCTGTTTTAATGAAAAAATCAATAGCATAGCAACAAAATTATCAAAGAAAGCAAAATATAATCAGAGTACCTGTGCAAAAAGCTATTTCAAAAAGAGATTTCCTATATTCAGGATAATGCAAAGTGTTTGGAAGGCAGTGTAAAATGTATTTAGAAATTCAAGGCCAAATAGCTTCCCCTCCAGAAAAAAAAAAAAGGATATGAATGTTATTTCTTGGGAAAACATCTCTGTTTTATTTAGAGGAATATAGGAACACTATGATGATTTTCACTAGACCCTGGTGATTCATAGTTATCTCACTTGTTGACTAACTCCTTACAGTTGTGTGACAACTCCTTACAGAATCAGTTTCTCTGTAGATTGAGAACTTTTCTGAAAAGCAGACCCCTTGAGGGAATATCCAGTTTGACACCTAAAAAATGGCTTTTGCTGCTGGATCTCTTTTGTCGTTGTAGATAACTTTTGTCATTGTAGATAACTTCCATTTTTGTTTCTAGACAATAGGGAAAATAGCTTTTTTCTTGCCACCTTAAGAATACTGTCAGGATTCTATGATGATTATTTTAATACAATGACAATAAGTCCATACATGTAATCCAAAAGTGGAAAGGTCATACAATTGATCTCAGATTGGGATCTGTGAAAATTGAAGTGTCCTTCTTTTGCATGCTCAAAAACTAACCTAATCGTTTCACCTTGAGTTACTGATGAAGGTATGTCATTTTAAGAGGACAAAACTCCAGGAAAAGAAAAAAAAAATATTTTATTCCCCGCTCCTATAAAGTACCATAAGGAGTTCACTAATGTCTGGGCATTTCTGGCATTGATTTTGTGCTCACTGTCATGTTCTGTCAATTTAAAGTGATGTTTCTGTGTTACCTGCAGGGAGCAGTGATAAATACAAGACGTGCCCCAAGTGCCTTGACATTGCTGAACGGCCCAAACTGCAGGACCTCACCAATTACACGGCTGCTTTTCCATTTCAGACCTGTGTGTTAATTCACAGGTAGGAAAACTGTCAGCACAGCTTGGCCTGCAGCCCTGACACCAGGTCTGTTACTCAGAGATAGCTTCCCCCAAAGAGCAAACATCACACTTGTAAGTTTTTCTGAGTGGCACCTCATGACATGTCCAGTGAGCTCATGGGATAAAACTAGAGGATGGGACAGAGATATTGAAAACACAGAGGACTAACAGATGCCATTGTGGAGGGAGTCAGGAAATGAAGAATAATGTTGAGCTGTGGATTTCTGACCTCTTTGGATGTCTGACCTTCTTGACATACCTCTTGCTTTAGTGATGGACCTTGGCAGCAGCACAAATTCCATGGTAATTGTAATGCTGCAGAAACAAGTGAGAAATAGAGGAAAGGAAAAATTGGAGGAGCTTTAGGAAAGTGGAAGACAGAGGAGAACAAGCCAAATGCCTTGGTTAGAGGATGTTTAGGCTGGAAAGTGTTGAGATGAAAGGGTTGGGGGCAATTCATGTTGTGTACTTTATGGATGAACAGATTATTCAGTTTGTGAAGTGGAATCAAGGGGAAATGGGAACATGCCAGCAGTCTAAATAGAAAAAAATGTCATTGCAATGGGAAAACTGAGAAAGACAAGGGGAAAAAAAAAGAAAATTAAAGATGTAGGTGAAAGATGGGAGGAAAGAGAGCAAGAGAAGAAGTTGGTTCTAGAAGAGGTGGAGCATTTTGAAAGTTGACTGCAGCAGAAGACTTGAAATGTAGAACTTTTCTGAAGTCCCTTTGGAGAGAGGCTATAATGATCCTAACTCTTAGGTTCTGGGAGGTATCACAGACAAATCCATTATGAAAAACTCTTTCATAAATGTTTCTACCCTTCTGAAAAAAACACCTGATACTTTCCAAGTTAGGAGAGCCTCTGTAAACTGTCAGCCTGTGCTGTGAGATATCAAGGCATCACCATATCAGCCATGAAATATTTTTCTCTGCTTAATTTGTTTAAAGCCCTCTAATAATAGTGAATATATCAAGTATGCATTTACTTCCTGATTTATTTTTCATTATGATTTCAAAAGTTCTAGAACTGCTTCAAAAAGATGGGCAAACCTCCCCCATGGATCCAGCCCAACAGTTGTCCTTGGAAGAGCCATGTGGAGGAAGGAGCTCTGGCTCTCCCTGTGTCAGCTTGTGTGAACACTGCTGCAGACTGGAATGAACTGTGGGCTCATTCAGACTTCTGGTGATTCATAGCAGTTCCTAAATCAGCTAATTTTGTTGGATGTACATGGACCCCAATAGCAGGAATTTCGATCCCATTCCTCTTTTGCCTTCCACAGTGACTTGCACATACACATGACTCCCAAGCACCACATTGTTGGACACGGTGGCTCTTTTGGAGCTGTAGACTTTGGTGAGAAAGTTTAGGCTGTTAATCCTTTTGTTTTTAATTGAGTTGTTCTCTGATACACAGGATCCCTGCAATGCAGTGTTAGCACAGTGGGGAGGATGTAGCAGTGTGGGTTGCACAGCCCTGCAGTTATGTGCTGGAGCAAGGCAGTAAAAAACCCACATGTATTGGAGACACAAAGCAGTTTGCTCATGAGTTCTTGTATTTTTGAACTTCTTTCATCTGTTGCTTTTTACTCTTTGGATAGTCCACCAGGCTAGAGTTTTCTGGGTAGGAGTCATTTCAGGCTTTTAAAAATTCTTGTCCTCCCCTCTTCATAATGCCTTGTTCCCCAGCTTATTTGATTAAAAGAAAAAGTTTATTGGAGTGAAAGGCTTTATAGGTAAAGAACAACTGGTAGGAATTTAAAATGACACCTTGACTGTTCTTAAAAGCTGGATTTTTTGGCCTGGCTCTCTTCCAGAGTTTCTGAAGGCAGTTTCGCTATTACCTTAGGAAGATACAAGTCTGGCTGGCTCCCAGAAAGATAATCTTGATGTCCACACAGGACAGTGTGATACTCCCTACCTACTTCTTTGTACCAGCCCCAGCTCTGATTTCACAGGGTTACTCTGTATGGGTATCTGACCCAAATGGAAATTAGCTGGGTCTTCCCTTCCCTTCCTTCCCTTCCCTTCCCTTCCCTTCCCTTCCCTTCCCTTCCCTTCCCTTCCCTTCCCTTCCCTTCCCTTCCCTTCCCTTCCCTTCCCTTCCCTTCCCTTCCCTTCCCTTCCCTTCCCTTCCCTTCCCTTCCCTTCCCTTCCCTTCCCTTCCCTTCCCTCCCTTCCCTTCCCTTCCTTCCCTTCCCTTCCCTTCCCTTCCCTTCCCTTCCCTTCCCTTCCCTTCCCCTTCCCTTCCCTTCCCTTCCCTTCCCTTCCCTTCCCTTCCCTTCCCTCCCTTCCCTTCCCTTCCCTTCCCTTCCCTTCCCTTCCCTTCCTTCCCTTCCCTTCCCTTCCCTTCCCTTCCCTCCCTTCCCTTCCCTTCCCTTCCCTTCCCTCTCTGTGGGTTACTCTTCACACAGACTATCAGCTCCTGAGCCATCAGTTGCAAGGTCTCATGGTCACCTTGCAACTGATGTTGAATCTCAGGAATGTTGAATTTCAGGAATAAGAGGGGGCAAGGGAGCATGGTGTGTCCATTGAGTAGCATGAAAGTATGGACAGGTCTGACCCATACCTGTGGACAATGTCTTTGAGGCATGCCTGGTGTTTGGAACAAACCCTTCCAGGGCAGTTGCTCACATGAATGCTCTAATCAATTTTTATCACATCTAAATTTAGGCCTCACTGAAGCACTTAAGCTAGAAGTGCTCTCTATAGATAATAGAAAAATACTCTTCTCCAGAGAGAGTTTTGCATTTGCTTTATGTGTCTTCATATTAACTGTCTGAGAAGACAATCATTACTAATTCTCAGATACCTGATATAAGGATATATAATAAATGGACGTCTTCGTCTCCTTTAGGACTGCTGTAAAATTTTGAAAGTGACTTGCTGGAGAGGAAAATAAACTGGGTCTTGATCCAGTGGTGTTGGGGAACAAATAGCTTCTTTAGGTTCACGATGATGTTTTAGGATAGTCTATTCCTCAATAGACATTCTGGATTTCCTTCCCTGTGTTGAGAAGCCCTATATTATATCTTTTTGACAGAGGTTCTTGGGAGTCTCTGTGGTCAAGATGACCCTGAGATATGTCAGAGAGTCTCTTTTCCCAGCTCGGCAACCAAAGGGGGAGTCAGGATTCTTCTGTTCTGGTTCTCAAGGTTGTTTATTTTCTGTTATCTATAACATTCTTTCCCTGGCCTGCTGAGGTCCGTTCAGCAGGTCATTCAGTGGCACACGGCCCACCCTCAGGGTGGTGCTGTCTTTTTATACTAAAAACTATATGTACTTTATTTACAATTATTTTCAATACCTATCACCTATGTTAGACAGTCTGTCTCTACTCTAAACCAATCCAAAAGTGCCACCATCACCCATGAGATGGAGGCTAGGAAGAAGGAGAAAGAAGAACAAAGCGTGCCCACATTCCTCCATCTTGGCCTCTGAACCCCCATTCTAAAAACCCCAAAATTCTACTTTTTACCCTGTGACAAACTAGCTATCATTCTACTTAAACTTTTGTGGCTTGTAAATCCTCATATAACGTTGGTAATTTTTTCCATGGGTCAAAATCAAAGGCACCGGGGTCTTGGGCTCTGTGCCAAGGTCTCTGAGCCCCCTGGCAGGGGCTCGAGCCATCCAGGGCTGCCAGAGGGATGTCCTGGGTTCCAAAAAGAGGTAAAATAGTATTTGGAAATATACATTCTATTTTCAAAATGGAGAGTAGAAGTAGCTGTAAACTCCCATTTATCAGTGGGAAAACATATACATGCCTCTTGGAAAGCTCTCTTTAGAGAGTTTGAACTCTGCTGCAGTACGTTCCTACCCAACAAAGGTGTGTGCAGTTCCATCCCCACTGATGCACCTGCCCTTACTCTTTATAATAAAGCATTCACCACTAGGCTCTAGCAGTGCTACCAAGATAAACTCAACCTCATGCCTGGAAGTCAGGCTGGATTCTCCTTGAGTCTTGTTTTGTGGTTGATAGTAAAGATTACAGAGGCCACACTGGGTTCAGCTGTACCCAACTTTCTTCCTTCATGGGAGTTACAAGGAATAACTGGAGGCAGAATCTGACTTCATTATTGCAGCATAAATTCTGTTTATGCTGAACAAAATGGAGCAGGATTCAGAGTAATCTTTCTCAACTGCATTGGAGCAGCAGGATAACAGGAAGAAAAAGCAATAAAAAATTTTACTTACTGTAACAAGTAGATCATGCCAACTATACTCGGTAAGTAGAATGTTCAGTAAGAAATTGCCATATTTGCCTGCCTGCTTTTTGAGGCAGAAACACCTAATTTTTTTTTCCACTTTGAGATTTTTCAATATTGTTTAAACTGTGTGGCAGGTTCCACATTGTTGTGTTGCAAAAGAGAGCACGGTGTTTGCTATCAGCAGTCCCTGATTGGGAAAAGCAATGAAACCATCAATTTGCTTCTTTAGAAGACTGAAAGATTGGGAAGCTTTTTTTTAATGCAGGTAACACTCACCTATGCTGCAGCTAATCTTTGGCTTTCCAGGGAGAAAAATGAAGCATATTTATTATATGCTGTAAGTCAAACACAGCAGACAGCACATGTATTTGAGCAGCTACCCCTGGCAGTGAACTCTTTTGCCCCCATGATTATGCTGTTGCCTGATCTGACATGAAATCTCCTGGCACATCAGCTGTCTCTAAAGGCACACAGCACTGCAAGGGTTGTTTAACTGCAGGTTAAATCATGAAAAGAATACAAGCTCTACAAGCTTCCACATATTTGCATTGTACTGTTGATAGCTGTTCAGGCTGGTAAATGGTGACAGTGTGTGTCTGCTTGCTTTCATTCCCATCCTGGTTCTGCATCAGAATGTCTGGGGCCTTCAGCAGAGTTGCTGCTCATGTGCACTTGCTGGAGATCCCAGTTATTCCAAAGAAACTTAAAAGAGTGATTGCTTAAGTCTAAATGTCTGGCAATGAGAACTAGACCCTCTCAACATTAGTTCCTTTGCTCAAATCAGAGTTGGTAATGGTAGAAAATCACTGCTCTTTGATGGATCTTCATAAGTTGCCTTTAAATGAGGTAACAGTTTCAGCTTTTTCTGCCCTATTTGGGCTGAAGATAAGAGCCTCCTTGGGGAATGGAGGTGTGTTGGGGGTTGTGTGTTGTGAAGGCAGTAGAGTTATTGGAGCAATACTGAGTGGAAACTTGACCTAATTAGTGCTGCAATACCACGTGTGGGATTCCCTGGCTGCTAACCCTCCTAGCCTGGCATGCTCTCAGACAGAAAACAACCCCAGACTATCCCCAGTCTGGGGGGATGGTATGGTAATTTGACTGTGACTCTTGACTCATGAACTTTTGCTCCAAGCTGAGAGCAGCTGGACTTTTGTGTAGGCAGGTGCTGGGCAGCAGCATGGACCAGATAACTTCCAGAGGTGTCATCCAACCTCAACCATTCTGTGAATGAAAAGGATAATGAGAAAAATGTCCAGGCTATATTTCCATGCCCCAAATGAAACAACAATCATCTTTAGGGCTGCCTCATTTGCACAGGCTGCACTTCCAGGATCTCAGCAGAGAGCTGAGCACCTTCAGTTCATTATGCAACAGGCAAAATCTGAAATCCTCACTTAAGCACTCAGATAAACATGCTGATGCTAAATGTACCAAGCTTTCAACTCTATAATGTATAATGCACTTACAGAAATCAGAAGATATTCATCTTTCTCAGGAATAGCAAGAGTTATGAATGTTTTTTTGATGGACTTTCTGTTAAATGGTAAACAGTCAGGAATTTGAATACATATGTTTTTAAAAAACATTGTATACTTTTTTTGCATCACCAATGGTCTTCAACAATATTACGGCTGATCTTATGGTGAAGAGTAATCTCTGCAAGCATCACAAATAAAAGTCAGGAAACAAATGCTAGGAAAGATGTTTCCAACATATAAATACTGCAGGGATGTAGGCAAAATTCCTATTTTTTATTTTTGAATGCTTGCATATATGCATTTATACATGAATGGGCATGAATAAAAGTAACACTTTGAATATATCTGAATCTGTGCATTTTCATAGGCCCATTAAAGGAAAGTGTGTTACATTGTATGCAGGAAGCTTACACAGGCTTCTGGATTGCTAAGACGCCAAACAAGAACTATTTAGCAGGATTTTGCTGGCTTTGGGGTAACATATTTTTCTTCATTTCTGAGCTCAGTTATGTGAAATCAGCCATCCCGCTGGCTTCAATATTTTATGCCACTTCAGGGTATGTTTCTTTAAACATTTTTACAAACTTTTACAGGTTGGTAATATATTTTTGCCTTCTTTTGAATGTTAAACACAAGGTTTTTACCGTTGTGTGATGTATGCTTCCAACAGGAGACAAAACCCAAAAGCCTTTCTTTGACTAGCTCAAAAAGCAAATGAAATATTATTTTTAATGTAAAAGATTTTAATTGAATTCTTTATCAAGAACAACCAAAATTATTCTTCAGCTATGAGATATGAATTATTTCTTATCCCTCTCCAAAATGGTCGATCTTCTATTCAATGTTTTATTCCTTTGCCCTCAAAGGTTGATTTAGAGACCTCTTTTTGAAGAATTCACTAGTAGAGCTTTTGATCTGCTTAGAAAACTGACTGAAAAAAGGAAAATATATTAATGAAAAAATGCATGCCCTAAACTTAGAAAATCTGTTTTAAATTATTGTTTGATGAACTAGAAGCAGATTTTAATTTAACTTCAGAGAAACAACATTTGGGTGTTTGCAAACTAGGAAAAGAGTACTTTCTTCCCAAAAGTGTCTGTCTGAAAGTGTTATTAACATGAGAAGAGGGCATTAGGCAGGTATTATTTATTTACTTAAAGCCTATTCTATGAATTATTTTTGAAAGGGACTTCAAAACCTATCTGTGCCTCACCATTTTCTTGGTTCAGTCTTCAAAATATTTTTGGTTGTTCCTCAAGAATTATCTGTTAAACTAGTAAATGTTTGTGAAGATGAGTCTTTATTCTTCTTCAGAGTCAAAGATCAAAATTCCTTTTTTCTCCAGTTATATTTTGATTATATGATGACTATAGAAAATAGTAAGCTTGTGATGAACTTCTCTCCATTTTATTTACTTGATTTGGAAAACAAGAAATGCTTTCCTAAGGCTGAAACAATCCTTAAAGTAGAAAAAGAAATGGTAAGACATAATTTTTAGTCAATTATATAAATTCTTAGTAAAAATGGAATCATTTATGCCTGGAAAATTAGTATGTTGTCAAAATTTATACAAAAGATAAAGTCTAATAAAATATTCTGCTGTTATTTTCCTACAACATGATGGACATTAAGTATTCAACATTCTGTTATATGTCAACAAAAATATTAAAATAAATTACAAATTCAGTATTGCTTTTATGAAAGAGAGACAGGAAAAAAAAACTTATCTTCAGCTTCTGGCACTGTTGTAAGGTCTTAGGAAGAAAGGTTCAGGCACACAAAGGGTATCCGAACACGAATAATTAGTAATGGCTACTGCAAAAAATCCAGGCAGCTAATGAATTTTAATAACAAGGTAATAACTATGGAATTTCTTCAACTTTAGTAAATTTTTAGGTTGTTGTTTTTTAAAAAAAAGTAAAAATTTTCTGAGTGGAAATCATTAAAGAAAGAAAAAAAGATTTGAAGCAATTAGCATGTAGCAAAATATTTTGTTAGAGAAAGTTTTGTGGGAATCAGATTTTAACCTCTACACTTTGTTCAGCACGTTAGTATTGAATATTTCTATCATTAAAAGTAAAAATAAAAAACCCATTTAATCATAACCCCCATAAATATTGCAGGAACTACACAGCCAATCTTATTCATGAATCTGCAGCAAAAGTTTTGCATATGCAAATGACAGATGCAGCTTTTTGGAAGGCTTTTTATAAAGTCCTATGGTTTATTTTTAAAATTGTTCTTGGCACTGTGAAATATTTCTGAAGATCATGAAAGGGTTTAAAATAGGAGAATCAGACAGATTTGCTGATATTTTTCCAGCCTAAATTGTGCATTAATCTTGTGATTGGAACCCTATCATCTTATGTACAAACAACAGGTGGTGAGACATAGCAAGTTCTTCAATTAGAAATAACATCTCTCTTCCCTGCCCTACTATTTCATAAATGTTCTCAAGCAGTAAGAAAAGCCTTTAAGGTAAAGAAGCATAAGAATTATGCACCAGAACAGATAAATGGTCCAGCTAGTCTGACATCCTGTCTCTCACAGTGGCTCACGCCAGATGTTGCACAGGAAAGTAAAATACCCACACAATGCACCTGATTGTGCAATATTTTACCACAAGATGCAATTTCTGTCTGTCCCCAGCTGGTGATCATCTCTTGTCTGAAATAAAGACTGTTGGCCCTATAATTTTTAGCCTAGTTAGCATAATTATAAGGCGTGTTCTTATTAATATAAATGCCTTATCGTTTTTTAATCTTGCTAAACTGATTTTGCCTCTGAGATCCTTATGCCTTTTTTTAAGCTGTTCTGCCTTTTCAAGCATGCAGATTTGCTGGTGTATTCCCAGGGCCTGCAGCAGCCACTGACTTGGGCAGCTCACTTTCCAGAGAGCTGCTGTGCCATGTCACGAGCTCTCACACTCCCCAGAGCCATTGGTGCTACTGGTGCTGACACTGAGGCTCCTAGTGAGCATTATCCCATACCTAGACACCTGCTCCATTACCACTTCAGTGCATCCTTGTCCCACATTCTGCCCTCTCCATTCCAGGCGTCCAAGACCTAACATGCATTAAGGCAACGTAGCTGCTGTTGCTTCTGACCACTGGAGTGAAAGAGAAGAAGTAATTAACAGGTTTTCTCCATTCTCCTGGCTGTTGGCAGTCAAGAAGAACCTGGAATTTAGGCTAAAATAACCAAAGTAAAAAATTCTTAAAAATTGTCAGTAATTTGTAGAAACTGTAATTTGATTTCAAAGTTCTGTATTTTCCTGTGCTGGGCTCATCACAGAACATCTGTAAGCTTCTGATCTTGAGGATGCTTCTTAAAGATGGACTGAGCAAGAAAGTAACTTAAATACAGTTGCTGTGGTTTATCTCTGTTTTGTTAATAAGCCTGAAGTCCCCAAAAGGTCACCACACCCTCCTCAGCAGGTGCTCAGCAGGCACTGGTATGAAATTTTTTGAGACTTCTGAACTGCAATTAAAGGCAAAATTCCAACTGAGTTGACTGAACTTCATGTTCACTCAAGTCCCAGAAGTGCCATCAGTGGAGTCAGCTCAGTACAAAGACAACAATGGATAAATGCTACAGAACCAAGGGACAATTCTTGGTTGGAAGGGGCCTCAGGGAGTCCCTAGATCAACTGCCTTCCACAGCAGGGTCAGCTATTAGGTCAGCTTAGGTTACCCTGGGGAGTCAGGCCTTGAAAACATCTGGTGTTGGAGGCTACATAATATCTCTTGGCAGCCTCTTCCACTTCTTCACCATACTCATAGGCAAAAGGTCCTTCCTCTGAATTCTTTTCAACTTATGTTCCCAAAACTCATCTCCTCAGTACTGTAACCAGCACATCAGACAGGAAAGACTGTGCCCAATGCCCCCCGTAAAAGGCCACGCTCAACATTTAGGAAAGGTCCATAACAATGGAGAAAGGTGGAAGCTCTAAGATGCCAGTTTAGATTCTCCTAAGCTGTGTCAAGTGTAGCAGGAACAAGGCACTCTCTGGAGAATTCTGTCATTCTCCATTGTTAACAGAGCCAAGGTTTCATTAACTTGGATATAGATGATTTTTTTGGCTAGGTGGTGGTGAATCCCACCCTCACAGAAGGTAATGGCTCAGAGCACTCAGAAACAAACCCCTTTAGCTGAGCTGGTGCGGATGACTGCCCCATTCAGGCAATCTAGAGAGGAGGAAAGGTCTCTCTGTTGTTGAAGATTTACAGAACCAGAGGCTGTATTGATTTCTATCACTGAGCTGCTCTAACAATGCTTATTTTTAATCCTGGTATGAAGGTACGTTGATTGGGTTTTAAATAGAATGTTCCAGTGCTAATGAACACATCAATATAAAAATATATTGACTCCTGTGGTAATCAGTTTGTTTTATTAAACAGGCATTTGTCTTCCCTTAAATCCATTATATTTTCTGCATCTATCAGCATGAATGAATACAGTAAATAGCAACCTGTACAATTTCATTGGAAGTAATATATTTTCATTGGAGTATCTGTACATAATTTAATTATGTGCAAGTTAGCAGAGTAAACAAACAACTGTGAAATGCTGGTTCTGATTTTGCAATTTTTAGAAACTTTCTTTAAGGAAATCTGGTAAGTCATTGTCTGTTCTGAAACTAGTCTGCTTAGCAAGCACTGCAAACAGTCATAAAATTCAAAATTCTTTGATTTCAGTAGATTTTTATTACTTCATTTCTTTGATGTTGGTTACATATAAAAGCAAAAAGCTCACTTGTAGTAAGCTTGAAACTTGCATGGCATCAAAGTCGAATTGAGTTAAGCATATGCAGGAATTCTAGATGAATAATTCAGAAGTGCCCCTAATTTGTCATTAGTAGATGAAAAATGTCTATCAAATCAAGCTTCCTCTACATCCTGTTATGAGGTATTACATTGTAGGTCGTGATGTGTCATGTCATGATGGTGATACCTCTGATTGCAACGAATGCTCATGATTACCTGTGGTGAACTAGGACATGAAATGCCAGTCTCAGATATATCTTTTCCTAGATCTGACTTTCCCCATGGAAAACTGTGCTGAACACAGAGACTACTTGTCAGCAGAAAAGGAAGACCTTTCTTGTTGAAATGTCAGAACCAACTTTTTGCTTTTAAAACTGCTATAACTCAAAAATATGTTTTTGTCTGAAATCTAACTCTTAAACTGATGTTTTCAATCTCCAAGAGAAGCATATTTTCTGAAGAAATACTTAATTATATTATTGCACATCAATACATGTTATATTATAATAATTTATAATATTATGTACTATTATACAAAACAAATTTTTGAATACACAATTCTTCCTTATAATGTTCTTCCTTAGGAAAAATGGAATCAACAGCACCTATACATGAAATAATCTCCTTTTACTAAAAATGTGATTTCATTTTCATTGTGCTCCATGATGTTACTTTCTGTAGTCTAGTGTTCCCCTCAAGCAGAGACATACCATCCATCTGAAATTTACTATTTATCTTACGTATTCTCATAAGATGTAAAAAAGAGTTTTTACTTCTTACCTACAGTTCCCCAATTTTTTAGTTAGTTCTTGCAAAGCAAGTTTTCCTCTTGGAATTTTAAGTATATTAGCTAAAGTAGTCACAGTGAAGTGTTTATAAATCATATTAAATTAGTCTGAGGGATTTGTGTTTGTGTGTGTGGGATGCACACGTGTGTATGAATATATGTTCATGTGTGAATGAAAAGCCAACTGGCATACTCTGAAAGTCAGACATCAAACAAGTGTAAGCAAATTTTGAAAATATAGATTTCTATCAATATGTATTTTTTATATGCATTTCCTCCTTTGTTTTTCCAAGCAATTCATTAAAAACTTAAATTTTATGCACAGATTTCTGATGTGTGATGAAACAGGAAGTCAAGTTTTGAACCAATTTGCTTGTGCTGTAGTCAGAGAGGAATGGGTAAGGCTATGATATTAATGGAAAATGAGGGAAACCACTTGAGGTTCAGCACCTTCTGCTACAGAGTATTTGCTGCACTGAGCACTGCTAAAAAAGGCTATTACAGTCCTTATATCCTCCCATGGCAAATCTTCCAAATCAAAATAGCTGTGGAAAATCTCTTTAAATGAGTGGTTAATTCATTGCCAATTTAGTCTGCTGCAGAAATCACTCCATCCATCAGTGAAGGCAGGGAGCCTTTACTCTCACTAGACAAAGGAATGTTTGCTTCTGGTTTTGGTGGAATAAGAGGTCCTTCACTGTAATTTGCTTTAATTCCTATTAATTTTTCTTTTTCATGTTGGTAAGTCCTTGATCAGCGTGGACCTTGCAGGAGGTCAGAGAAGGCATAACTCCACTGACATCAAAAGGTTAGGCTGATTTGCACCAGCTCAAAATATAGCCAAAAAGGGGAAAAATCAATAGTGAATCAGACCCTTTATTATTTTTTAATCTGTGGTATCAGTCATGTGTTACAAGACAATGTCCAGTTATTTCTTTTCTAAGATCAAACTTCAATATGGACATTCAGTTCAGCATCAAAAGTTGATATGAGAGGCCTTGAGGTCCTTCACCTCAACCTTTCAGATGCCCAAGTTTAATTGAAAGGTAGCAGTGCTGACCTTCTTTCATGTGCTTCATTTTACATTGCAATGCCTTGTGTTCTCTTATTGAGACGTCAAATCAGCTGTGTCTGGGGATTTCCCCATGTGGTACTTTCAAAGCCTATAATTTAAACTTCCTCATTTTTCATCTGAGATGAAATGGCTTCAATTCTTCTGTCTACTGTAACTAGAATTTCCTAAAACCTGTCAAACTTCATGTGATTGTCCAAGCTTCTAGAAACCACCAGCTTAAGTTCAAAAAGATGAATGCTGTGGTGCCACAAAAATTGAAGGATATCTTCTTCAAGAAGATGAGCCATTCCGGGCTTATGGAAAACTGTTGAGGACAAACCATTCTTTAAAAGAAAAAAAAAAAGAAATTTACTTTGTACTGTTTTCTCTTCAGCTCTTCAGTCATTCTACTTATCTGCAATGTCTTTTTTCTCAATTGGATACAGCTACAAGGGAAGGAAGCTCTTCTCTGAGAATTTAAGAAATGCAGTAGAAGCAATGGTGCATATAAATCTAGAGGAAATATCTTTTGTGGAAAGCTGCGTTGAAATTAAGTTTAAAGATCTTACTGAAAAGGATGAATCACTGCAATATTCCATTCTGGTAGCTGCAGCAAAACTGGTGATAATAATAAAATTCTTAGAATGTAACCTTAGACTTTTTAGATAATTTAATGTAACAGAAAATAAAGAGAGAGTCAGTGAAAATAAGGACTGACAACTCCCTCCAGATTTGGTCATGTCCCCCAGAAGTGCTGGGGTGGAGAGCACACACTGTGATGTTTGACCGCCTTGTGCTATCCTTTGGAAAATTCTGCTTCAAAAAACTTTCAATGGTAGATGCATCATTTCCACTGAAGAGTAATACTAGAGAAAGCGTGAGGACTTTGGGGCCATTCCCTTCTTTTGAATATCAGATGAGGCAGTTTCAATAGCAATATCAATAGGGATCAAACAAGCAGGGGAGATAGGTCATGTGGATGGGTGTGGTTTCATTTAATTAATCCTAAAGGAAATTACAGCACAATTATTGGAATATCAAAAGCTAATAGAAGCCTATTTCATCAGTTCTGTGAAGTATTGATTTTGAAGAGCAAGGAACCTGTTCCTGAGAATATACAATGAAGTTATGTGTTTGCTAAAATGTAAATTATTATCTATGGTATCATATTTACATCAGCAACAAATACTCAGGCTTGATTACTAGAAGAAGGCAGAAAGAGGAAATTATCCTCTCATTTTTGCTTTTCCAATTAGATGAGAAACTGGATACTGCATTACCTGTTTACACACAGTGAAATGGAAATAAGCAGAAAAGGGATGTATCACATAGGCTGCATCACCCAGATTTTGTTGGTTAAGTTTGTGTATGCTGAAAAGAAGGTTCCTAAAGAAGAAGACAGAGAAGGCTGGAGGGTTCGCTGCTCCTAATATTTTTTGAGGGAAGTGAGAAGATACAAATATGGACTTGAAACAAGTGAAAAAATTATAATTTAGAAATAATAAATGCTGTGATAGAGGTGAGAAGCTCTTGTGAGGATTAACAACTCATAGAGTCAAGAGTAGAGCAACATTTATGAGGTTCAGTAAAATCTGGGTATTTGGCAGCATCAACATAAAAATACAGATGGCAATATGTAACATGGTGGAATTTGAACTGTACCCTGTTCTGAGGAAATAAATTGTGAGTTGAAAAACTTCACTGTTGATTGAAAGATCATAAAAGTGGTTTTCTAAAGCATCTTTTGTAAATCTGAAAATAAACAAAAAGAGTTGGTATTACTTTTCATGCAATGATATTATGAACAAAAGGGAAATTCATGTGGGAAGCCCAGGGATATAAAGATTTCGTATCTCATAGAGAGACCCAAAAGAATGTGTAGACTCTGTTTAGGATGACAGTATCCTTCAAACTGTCTGAAGGAGTGTGGCAGGGTGACATTTTTACATAAGGGATCGCTGCAGTTCAAGCAAAGATTACCCCCATGCCAGAATCCCTCTTGTCAAGATGTGGCATGGAAAGGTACAGCAAAGATCTGTTTGAAATTGGTGACTTGGTAAACTGATAGCAAAATAGCATGGAATAATATGAACAGCTTTCAGTAAGAAACTGGCGGGACCTGATGGAGTTGGCTGAAGCTGACAGCTGCTTTTGCCATCCTGTCTTGGCAGAGCAGTTCTGTGTCTGGGCAACGAGTCCCATGTGTCCTGGGATGACACTACTACAGCCTGGCAGCACGGCACCTGTACCCAGCAAGTCCATGAGCTTTTATTTTATATGGCAAGAAGCACCATCTGGTTATAGCACGTGGCCACTGGAATGGCCAGCCCTGAGAGGCCAGCTCCCTTCACATCTCCACCTCATTTAACTCATTTGGAGGGCACAAGCGGCAGCGCAGCTAGTTCTAATTCTTTAACATTTACAAGTAAGTAAAATGTTGGTGTCTCTGACACTCTATTCCTTTTTACTGTAGTTTTTGCAATCACAACAGTTCTTTCACTGTATTTCTGTGCAATTTATTAATAGCCTCTCAGAAAATTATAAAAAAATTCTCCCTTATAAGTTAATATATCACAGCAATTTTATTAGCTGTTTTGTGATGGAGTCTTTTTCATATGGTTGATTTTACAGTTCCCTGGAACTAATATTTTTGAATTCATTATTTTGTCCTTTACATTTTGAAAGATGAACTATTTGGTGGGTTTTTTTCTGAAGTTGCTTGATTATATTTTTATGCCATTTATTTTAGCTTACCAATGTCTGTGAAACATCTTGAAAGAAGCTTTGGACAGAATTAAAATCTCAATTAAAAAGTCAGACTAAATTTTTTTCTAGAAGCCAACTAGCCTTCCACTGCTGATTTGTTTAATTTTGATAGGATTCTGCAAATGCTCAGTACATTACTGAAATGTACCAGGAGAAAAAGATTCAAGTAATGTCACCCAGTCTACTGCAATTAGATTTGATACTCTTGTACTCTCGTTCTTTAGTAAAAATCAGATCTACTTATAGCTAAAAGGCTCTAAAATACTCCTGCTTAGCTGGAAGACGGTGCTTAGTAGAGGCTAAGCTTCTATTTTTAGCTCTAGGCTGAAACTTCATGCTAATAAGTCATACACAGAGGAAATGTCATACTGAATGAAAGCAGAGCATTCCTCTGTGATTGCTGCAGAATGGTGAGCCCAGCTGGATGAGACACTTGCCCCAAGAAAAAGGATCCAATTACAAAAACTATGTTTGCCTTCTGGACACAAACCTGGGTAGCTTCTCCTCATACTGATTTATCCCACTATGAAGAAAGAAGCTCCTTGGTTTTGTTTTTCTTTACACTGTTTGCTTGAGTAGGATTTATTTCATCATTTCATGTTAGGAATGGGAACTGTACAAGGAATCCAAGGGGATTCTGTTCTTCATTGACTGGAAAGAGATTCTCATTCTGTCATTGATGTTGACTTCCTCCCAGACCTTACGCAATCTAAGATTACAGAAATCCTTTGTGTCTTGGCTTTTAAATGACTTTTATCCGATTCTCATTGGACAGTGAATTATATTGTTTTAAGAATTCATGGATTATAGTGGTAGAGTTTTGGTCTGGCTTCATAGCTGCTGTCCTAATTGCATGAGGGGTCTTAGAATATCTTAGTGTCAAATGCAGCTTTGCCAAAATCACTATAGGTTTGAGGCAACAAAAGGAACAGATGGCGACGTGATGGGGAAAAACACAAATAAATCAAAAGTTGCATAAGACCTGATAGGAAGTATTACCCTGCTAACTTTATGCTTGCAAACATTTCTGGAGTCAGTTATGTTCTCAGCATTTTGAAAATCAAGCTTTTGCTCACCTTTCCTAACTGCAAAGTTTGAAATCTGGTTTCCTGATACTGTGTGTGAAAGTCTCTGCTGAGGCTTTGGTATGAAACTAGCTAGCATGGAGCTTGGTTACTAGCATTTAGAAGAATTATCAACTCTGGATTACAATATTTTACTGGATGATAGCAGCAAATAACGGCATAAACCCCTCCTTCTTGACAACAAATCAACATTGCTGTGCAAGTGAACTGCTGTGGTCACTGTGTCTGTCAAAATTTGCACCCACTATTTTTGTCTAAAGCTTCCTAAAGATGTGATTGATCGCTACACACTGTGTCCCCTACCCACTCAGCTGATGGTGTAAGGAATTGTCTTAATGTCACAGATTTACAAAGACATTAAGTTCACCTTTGCCTTAGAGAAGGAAAGGAAGGAGAAAGAAGTTATGTCTCTGCTATTTCTGTTAAAAAAAGCATCTGGAGATAAAATTGAGATGGTAAGTGTGAACTGTGTTTGCTTTCATCCATATACTGTTCACTATTAGTTTTTATCTATTTGCCATCATCTCTCACAGTTAGTACCTTTTTTAAATTAGACTTTTATTTTCTCTTTTTCTGCTTTCCAATTGCAATTGTAATTAATAAATTCATAGATAATGTGACTTCCCAAAGATACATCTATTGTTACCATTTGCCATGCTGCTCTGAAAAGACATTTTTGGGCTCCTTGAAGTCTCTTGTGCCATTCTGCTGGAGAATTTTGTATGTTGGAAAAGGTCAAGGTTCAGTAAAAAATAATGTTTCTCTAGTCCTGTTTTAAATTGGAAACATTACCCTAAATCGATTAACAATATGCAGGAAAGATTAAGGAGTTGGGGAAGGAATGAATGCAGGAAATGAGTACTCTCTAATCTGAAAATACATGAATATGACTTAGAAGCGAGTCATTTTTATTTCCTTCTCTGTGCCAAGGAACACGAGTCCCGGGAGATGCTACAGGGAATTGAGACAGGTTACGTTTGTCACTGACTGCTACATTGGATCAGGCATTTCTCATGGCAGACTGGTGGCTTTAGTTGGTTTGTCCAGTCAGAATGAAAACACTCAGTGGGTTGTGGTGGGATTTGAAGGCTGCACTAAGAAATTCAGAGTCCAGTTATTTTGGCTTTTCCATACATTTCTTAAAAACTTGCTTGTTTAAAGTGGAAACTCCCATCAGGTCCATTCTCACATCTGACGAGCACTGTTGGTCTGCCTTGCTTCCAATGCCTGCTCCATTTTGTCCATCTATGTTCACGCTGTTCATGTGAGCTGTTTGTTCACAGAATATTATTCTGTTCAGAAATAGCAAAGATGAGGACTTCAAATCCTCTTCAGTCAAATAACTCTTCACAAAAGTAGTCCAATTTTTACATGCTCCTGCCCTGCTTTACTGGTAAATTAACCAGGTTTTCTCAGAGTAATTTGGCTATATTAGTAACAGTTGGCTTCAAAAGTGATCTAATTAAAAATACACAAAAGCCCTTGTAGAACTTAGATTTTCATGTCCTCTTGTATTTAATTTTTATTATTTTGTATTTTCCTCAGCTTATCAGTGGCACCTATTTCTCAAGCTGAGGCAAATCAGAAGTGTGAAGGAAGAGCATTCTATCACTCTTGCCTCCAGTAAAAGCAGTTTGCCTTTTTTTGGATAAATTAGAGGCTTTCCCTTTCCAGTGCTGTCAATCTTAAATCTTTTATGGTCTTATATATAAATTAAAAGTTAAAGAAATCTTTGAGCAGATGTAATTATTGCACATCTAGTAGCCTGGTAAATAAGACAGCTGATTGGAGAAGTGATTATCTTTGACTTTTAGATTCTTTCCCTGTTGCTGAAATTGCAGAATTCAGAAAATTTTTGAAAAAAATAAATCTAAGCATGGCTTTTTATGTGTTTTCTTTTCCTTGGTATATTTTTGTCACATATACAAGTTTCAGAAATCTCATCTACCACAGGTATAAAAGAGGTTATGAGAGAGACATTGCATTAAGAAAAAGAACCCTAATTTAGGTGTACTGCAAATGACACCAGTACTTCTGCATGGTCATGGGTTAGCACTGTGGATTAGTGTCAGTTGTAGAGAACAACGGGATAACCATCCTCTGGTCATCCTGGACATAATGGGATCCACTCTGTGGACAACTCAGCACCGCCACTCAACACCTGTGGGGTGACTTCTTCTAGAGCATTCAGCATTCACAATAACGTGCAGCTGAGGAGCAATCTTACAGGAAACTACAGGGAGGGTCCTTTTTTTTGAGAACACTCTGGCTTGAACTGAATGACTTATATGCCAAGTTTCTGCCCAAGCATTCAATCCAGTTGTTTTTCACTGGTGCATGGACAGATCTGGGTGTGTGTGCTGATTCCAGCCTCTGTGTGTGTGCTGTCTCTCTGTGTATTCAAATGGGGGAACTGAACTGTGGAAAACACTGCAACTTGCTGCATCCATGCTATGGAAAAAGGATAAATGAGGCAATTTACTGTGAATTCATTTTAGCAGAGCTTCAGGGTCATGGTCGCCCCTTTTGCTTTTGTCTCCCTGGAGTCTCATACTTGTCTGTTTACAGCTAATATATTGCTTTGTTAAGAGTTTGCTTTTCTTCAGCACTGCCTGCATTTCAGTGACATGTGAAATGATCCTGACAATACAGGTCTGATATACACAGACTCTTGTAATAAGAGCAGGAGTGTAAGAGTTCGGTGAGTTTGCTCCAAGTTGTACTGTGCCGAATACAGATGAAATGGTCTCCACCAACATGTTGAAGAAGGATATTTTTTCTTAGCTTTTGTCCATTCAGGTATTTGATTTGAGTATGCAGAGTTAGTTTATATTATGAACTAACACAGTTATGTATCCTGTTGTATAAAACAGTTGACATCCTTGGATCTAAGTGGAAAATAATATTTCAGGATTATTGCTTCTCATTGCTGAAAGTCAAACAAGTAGTTTCTGTCCTCTGAACCAGCACTGTGAGCTTGCTCACTCCACATACTTTTTGCCACTTTTTTTCAATTGACTCCTCAGAAAATGTTTTCAAGATGAGTGAGAGACCCTTGCTTAGTAACTATGGTAGTCTCTTGTTTGAATAGAGAAGACCACCCATGTTTTCTACTTTACACTGTCTGTATTATGTAGTACAATATGTCTTCAGATTAAATAGTTGTACAATTGCATATGTACTTTTTATAACATTATATATATATAACACTAATTGTAACATAATACATGTCCGAATTATACAATTAAGTCGTTTGTAGTATGAAATAGGACAGAGACCCAAGGACAACATTTTTGTAACCTTTTTATATTAATGATTTTGTCCAAAAAAAAAAAAAAAAAAAGAAAGGAAGAAGAGAAAGAAAAAGAAAATGAAGAGGAGAATTAATTTGGGTATGTATGTTTATTTTTGGCATCTTTTGACTTGATCTGTACACCACCTGGGCCTAGATTTGAGGACTGACATGCATATTCTGACAACTCTGAGTAAACAATACAGCAGAAGAAGGTAAAACAAAGATGATACAAGGAATGAAAGAATAAAGATCTGCCAGGGTAAAATAAATAGCTGATGTATTAGAAATATGTAGGAAAAAATATCCCAAGACTGTATCCAGTGACACACACCTTTTCATAAGCTGTCATTCAAAAGAAGTAAAAAGCCATGTGAATGCTGATCAGCAGCAGTAATGAAAAAAGTCAAGCACTATATCTTAAAAAGAATAAGTTTTGAAGACTAGCAGGCTAAATTCTTCTTCAATCAATAGAATAAAAAATATCCTACTCAATATACCTACTCAATAAGGTAGCACAGGATTGTAGGTGGTATCACTGGCAGGATGAAGGAATTTCCTTTCTCCCCATCTTTTCATGACAGCATTGAGGTTGCTCTGCCCTGCCATGGCTGCAAAGCAAGAACACATCTTACAGTCCTTGTGTCTCCTTGTCTGGGTACATCTGGGAGCAGACACTGTGCTGTGGATGTTCTCCAGTCCACACAGCATTTTTGGGATGAGGTTGCTGCATAGAGTTGTAACAAAATGTTGCACCTTTCTTTTTCAGATGTGTTCACAGATGAAAAAAAACAGGTTTGAGAAGACCTCAGGGATGTCAGTAGACTATTTTCCAAGATATTTGCAACTTTGATAGGAGAGAGGAACCTCTTTCCTCACACTCTCTATCCAAAGCTCTTTGTCCTTGAGGTTGTCCCTCTCATAGGGTGACACAAGAGGGCTACAGGGACCTTCCATTCACATCCCAGGGGCACAGCAAGTTTATACACAGGTATGAACAAAGGTTTTGAAAGCCATAGAGGGCACAGATCTGCTTAGAGCCTGTGGAGCAAGGTGACCCCCACCAAGCTGTTCTTTGTCCACTGAGAGTCCATGTAGCCAAGAATGAACATTAGAGGGCAAGGACTGACTCTCTGTAGGTGTTGTGGTGGCCCTGGGGACCAGTCATGACCAAGCCATGGCCTTCCACAGGCAAAGTAACAAGGCTGCCTTGGTGGTTGGAGCTGCGATGCTTGACGATGTTCCAGTTCTCTTGGCAGTCGATGAATGGTATCCGCAGGCTTCCCTCCTGCAAGTGGTTTCCTTTCCCATTTAGAAACAACTCAATTATGCTCTTCCTGGGCATGGCATGAGGTAATTTTTCCTTCCTTTATATTAATGTCTGTCATCTGCCCTTTTGTCACGCTAATGATTCTCAATCAGTCTGCTGTAGCAGCTCTGGATACGCTACCTGCTCCTGTCTTGGTAGGCAGTGCTGGAAGGTAACACAACAATAATAACATTCATTAGGAAAACTTCATGTGGGAATAGCTTAAATATGATATTTAAAAGCTAGACACGTTGGCCAGCCTTGTCACAAATAAAATACTGTTCTTATTTCTTTAGGGCTAGGTTGCAGTTTGGATTAGACATTCTGCAATAGTGTAAATGGAAATAAAATTTGATTTTACTTTCTAAATATTGTGGGCATGAATAGGCAGAATGGGCAAGGGGGAGAAATTGCCATTTTCTCCCTCCCCAGAAAGAACTCTGTTTTAAAAATAACCAATGTTTAATGTGAACATACAGGGTTGTTTTGCAAGAACTCTCTATGCCCGAAGCAAATCACTTCTTCAGAAGGAGGCATCTTATATACATTTATTTATTTATTTATTTATTTATTTATTTATTTATTCCAATATCTATAGTATATTTCAAAAGTTGCTGCTACGGGGGAGACTCACCAGTAAGGGGGAAACATAGCCCAAAAAGTACTGCTGACCAATCCCTCTTGCCAAGCTGGAAAGATAAGGGGGATGGAGGGAAAGGTCAGTTATGCATGGCTGAGCTGAGTCAGAATAAAATGATGATCCTACAAAGCAGGGGGAAGTGAGCTTTAATGCACCCAGTCGTCTCCATGGATTGATCTGAGACTAGTGTGACCACGAGTAAATTTGTCCCTGTGGAACATCATCTGACGTTTTCTGACTGATGAACCACAAATGATGATAAACAATGCTTCTTACTGTCTTATATTTAAAACTAATCCCTTCTTGCTTGAAATTTTGAAAACCAAAACTCACCCACAGCTTAATTTCCCTAATTTTTAAATTTATTTGCATATGACACTTTTTGAAAAACCAAGATTATTCACCTTTTGGTTTTCAGCCTGCTTTTGCATCAACACTTTTTTTTTGTGATTTGCTTGTCTTATTTGAATTAACTCAGAAATCCATGCAGTGTGTCAGCCTCTAGGTGACACATTGTCTCTCTCTCTCCTCAGCAGGCAAGGACTGGTTGCCCCAGCTGTCTGTATTAAAGCCTTGGTCCTGGATGATGTAGCCTCTAAAGCATGAATTTTTATTTTTTAGTGGCACAGGAGATTTTTAAATAGTATTCTGCCTGTGACTCAGTTCAAAATACATCTTTTTGAACAATATCTTCAGGGTATACAGTTGTTAAGACTTCAAGAAGTGTGACAGTGCATTCACCTTCTATCAGTCACCGATGGATCAGACCTTTTTTCAGTTGACTGAAGGAAAAATCCTTTTGCAAGCACTTTTGCACTTCTCACAGGGACAAAGCTTCTTCCTTCTGTAAGGTTCTTTGGCTTTTGGCTGGAACCAGAGGCCCTTAAAACCTTCCTTCAGCTAAGGTAATTCATCACAAATACCTAGGGAGGCAAAAGTGCTCAATTTGTTTTTCTTGTCTTTAAAAAAACCCCAATTTTTAAATGTTTTATTTATTTATTTATTTACTTATTGAAAGTCAGGGATTTTCTCTTTTCCTTAGAACTTGTTTTTCTTCTTTCCCATCCCAACTGACAGAGAAGTTGTTTCATTTGTGTTTTCTGTCTTTTTCTGAAAGGAATTTTCCTCTTCTGTAGAATGGAGTAGCATCCACTGACTATCTTTTTAATTTATTAAAAGATAACTTGTCATGTAGAACAAAAATCATGGAAAATCTTTAATGTATTTTTTCAGCAGTGCAAAATGGTGAACAAAATGAAATCAGCATTTAGATGTCAGGTGGAATGTGTCGAAAGATTTTTTAGAAGACACATACCTGAAACTTCTGTTGCTAACAGAGGTAATAGAACTAAATAAATACTCAGACTCCATAGAAAACCACACCTACAGGAAAGGATTTCCAAAGCAGTTTTCAGGAGGCATCTTCCATGGTGCTATACACTGGTCTTTAAATCCTCCACAATTCTTAAAAAAAATTCAATGGTGTAAAACTCGAAATGGAATGTTTACATGAGAAGAGAGAATCTAACTTGAAGGTTTTTTGCCAATCTGAAAGTCTTACATCCCTATAAATAACCTCTCAGTCTTACAGTTTCTGCTGTCAATGTCCTTTACACCCTGATATGGGGTGGGAGGAAATGTAAAGAGTGTTGACTCTTCAGTTCTCTGCTCTTTAAATTTTTTCTCTGGAACTTGCACGTATGAAAGTCCTATAAAATAATCATAAAAGAGAAAGACTGCCATGTTTTGCCCCATGCTCTTCCTCCATTCATAGGGGGCTGTATTGGGTGCTTTGCCTTCTGATTTATATCAGCTTTCTAAACACTGAAGTATCCAAAGTAATTTCTGATGTTATAATAGATAGTCCTGGTCTCAAAAAGATGGCAGAATACATTCTGGCCCTTGTTTTTTTTGTGTAAACAATTGTTTAAAAAGTATATATGACTATTATGTCGGGTTTTGTCAAACTGTTCTTTCTGATCACATCCATCTTCTCAAGAGATATTCTGAAATCTGAATTCAGTAAAAAGTTTGAAATGCAATAACTAGATTATTTAAAATAGCTTTTTGCTTTAAAAAATATTTTTATTATTCATCTTAAAAATGACAACAGAAATGCAAAGCAAAACATTTCATCTTGAATTGAACAAAATACTTAATCTGACTCAAAGACATTGGTTTTAGAATTTGCCTTGGGGGGTCAGTGAAACTGACAATATAAGGTATTCACTAAGCTTTCTCTGTGTTTATCCTCAGTGTATTTAGACACTCAGTATTGCCATTGTTTTTGTTTATTTGTTTTGTTTGCTTTTCGCCAAATATAAATGAGGAGGAGGGAAGTGGAGCTGGAAAGTTCAGACTGTTTCTATTGGTTCCTCATTTCTTTTACTATCACTTTCTGTTGTGCAATCCCTTTGAAAATAATGAAAATGCGTTTCCTCACTTCCAGCCAGGGCATTTTTATCTAATTGAAAGCAACCAGCAGGTGGTTCTTATAAAATCTCATTAGCCTATGATTGTTTTTGACTCCTCTTTGAAGGAATGTTACATTACCTTACAACTGGAAATACACCCTGTGTATTGGTTAATTGTCATGGATTAGAATATAGGGAACACTAAGATTTTCAAGTTTTATTTTTTGAAACAGGATATTTTAGCAACCAAAGATAATTTTATTGTCTTACTTGCAGAGTGTGTTGCAAACCTTGGTAGAAAAAACAGTTTCCATTGGTGACACAACCACTGAGCAAATTTCTAAAAGCTGTGCCTGTGTCAGAACATGAAGGTGAAGATCATTCTGGTGTGTCTGATCACATGCCAAAGGGCAATTTTGTAATTCCATGGAGAGTAGCCAAGAAAAAGAGAGACAGAAAACGGGACATCTACTTGGCAATGATGTGGAGAGAAGAAATGTACCCACCCGTATTCAGTTGCTCTTCAGTGTCTCCTCCTGGGTTGTTTCTTGCTCTTTTTAAAGCTGTGGAAATTCTAACCTGCTGGCATCATTCCTTACTAGGGATCCACTGCTGAGAGATCAAAAAATCTGTGTGGGTGTGGTATGACCCTAAAAATCCTCTGAGCACTTCCAGAAGATTGCTCAGGTCAAAATTAGGGCACTTAATTCCATTGGTACTTATAATACACACTCTGAAGGAAATACTCAAAGTGTCTTGTTTCAATTTAAATGTAGGGGGTTGCTTTTAGCTTGAAAGTATTGAGAAGAGTTATTTTTTATGATTTTCTCAGAACGATTACTATGAATGTATGACTTACAAGAGTAGTTATTTTCTGGGGTTCTTTTTCATATGTATTTATATTCTGACTTGTAGTTGTTGTATATCTCCTAAAGCTTTCAAGAGATACTGTGTGCATTTACATAAACAAATGCATATTCATGGTATCATAGAAAAAATATATAAAAATTTTGACACAGCGTACAACTGTCAATGCAATGTTTATGTTCTGGCTTTTCCTCATGCATAAAAAATGAAACATGTGCAAGTAAGCAAGGGAAGACTTCTCACAGAACAAAGAACCAGAATAAGCACTGCTGCACTTCTCAGCTCAAGTCCAAATTGGGAAGAAAGAAGAATATTCCAATAGTCAAGGGCATTCTGGGTAAGGAGGAAAACACTGTTTGCAGACAAAGTTATCAAAACTCAATATGCAACACAAATCATTCTTTAATGTCAATGAGTTTCCCTATTTGATGATGGTGTTTTTGTTTTCCAAAACATTTAATTGTATCACCTGAGGGATTAGCTTGCTCTTATATTGTTGAGTTTTGCTTCTGCCTTTCGCTACCTTTGGTAAAACAGATTCTCAATTAAAGATAAAATCTGGGTGTATAATGTGATTTTCATAGTCTGTTATCTGTTAAGAATGAAAAGAATTTCACTTCTCAGCATTCCTTCTAGGTCCATAAAATAGTATGACCCTGAAATAATTCTCGTAAGGTTTCCCTTCTGAAAAATAACCACAGTCCAATATGCTCTCTTGTGTTAAGGAAATAGTGAATCTACTGTGCTTCAGTTCTCCTTCCTTTTTAGACTAAGGTGAAAGATATATCAGGAAAATCATTCTAGGTCTGTCTCCAGGGCTTTTGAAATCTATTTCCCAATTCGGGGAACTAAAGAATTAATCTTTGGACAATGAGGACAGCAGAGCAGTTAACCTCATCTAGTCTTTACAGCTCCATGACCAGATTTGGAAGTTATTTGCAAAATAACCACAAAAAAGGTGATTTCAAGGAGTGAGGCTTTATCATAAATGTTTAATTTCTTATTTCTAGTGTTTTGGCATAATGCAGTTCTTTTTTTACCACATGAGAATGATAACCATTTCTCTGCTGTGTAAACAAGAAAATGCAGATATTTTTGTTAAAAAAACCCTCCAAACAAACAAACAAAAAGACCAAAAAAAGGATGCAGTAACATAGCTAAAAATTTTGGGGATATAGTTAGTTGTTTGTCTGTAATGCTACACCTTTGTAATGTGTGCCTAGCACACCTTCATCGGTCTCAAAGCAGTTGGAGTGAAAAACCCCAAGAGGTGATAAAATGGAAGTACAAAATATATCTTGAGTACTGAGCCGAACCAGAAAGGAAAATGAGGTGTTTTAAATGAGGTACATGGCTAATGAAAAAGAAGTCTCGTGCCAGCAGCCCAGACTGTACTTAGGTGAGGCAGAGTACTTAAGATGACTTTGTATCAGATACAGAAAAATGTAGGCAATAGCTTTAAGATAATGAGATTCTGAGACTCAGAGCTAGTCTAGTCTTTAATTTTTTTTTTACTATTTAAGGTGTTCCTGTAATCCAGAATTCTTACACACAGTCTATTAAAACTCTTCTACATCAAGGCTATCTTCAGTAAGATGGGGGCAAGCAGAAGCATTATGGCAAATGTGAGACAACTCCAGAGAGGTTCAAACCAGTGAAGATAGAGACCACACAAAGATACAAATGAAATATCAAGAGACAAAAATCTCTTGAAGCTCCATTTTGCTGCCTTTCCTTGTGGAAGACATTCAGCAAATGAGAAGGGTCTCACAGCATTTGGGCTGATCCTGTTTTCAGTAGTCAATCACTTAAAACTATATGGCAGATCTGATTATTCTGATTGACAAGTAATTGTGAATGGAGTAGCAGCAGGTACACTGTAGCATTACATCTCAAGTTTTATAAAAGGAATAATGAAATGACTCACTGAGATGATTTAGTCACAGATGTTGCCTTCTAAACTGACAGTAAGAGACTACCTAGGTCTGCAGCTGTTATCACATGAACATCTTCACTATGGTCCAGAGATGGAGGTGTGGATGATGTGCCTGCACACGTACACTTGGACCATAGAACCTCTGGCAACTGGACTCAACAGGTCTGATGTTGCTGAGAACCACATCCATCCCCATCTCCCAAAACTGCCATGCTTCAACATCAGAGCCTCTTGACACAGTGTAGGATAGAAGGGCATCATTGGCCTGATCCTAATTGCTGCTGCTGCTGGGTTCTGGACTGTCATACATGTCATATAAAAGGAAAATAAACAAACACAACTTTCACTGGCCTAATCATACTGATAAGGAAAATTCTACCTCAGTTTCCCCAGGGAGTAGTACAGTGCTTGTCTTACATTAAGAATTTGTTCAAATTGACTCAGAGCAGTAGCTTATAAAATGCTGGAAGAATTATAACAGTTATATATAGTAAATATATATTGATTTTCATTCATACAAAATTAGAAATCTCCCTCAGTTTGCTAAAACAATTATCCTGTTAGAACTGTCAAAGCATGCATCATCTGGAAAACATCATCCTTATAAAATGATTGCTACACACTGGTTAATAATGATTCTTAGAACCCTTAACTTTGTGTCTAGTGGAAATTACTTTAAAAATTCCTGGAGAGTTTCATGAGGATGCTATTGACTTGAGGAAAGGTTAAAAATGCCAGGATCTTAAACAATAAAAGTAACTGACTCATTTAGTGCATGTATACTTGACAAAGGATCTGAAATGATCAGTGTTGTTTTAAAGAACTTGGTAGCAACTAATTGACTTCATGTTTTGTGTCTCAAAAAGCAGTTCAAATAATGGCAAAACTGTGTTTCAACAAATGTTTGGGTTGAGTTTAAGAAGTACCAGTAATGTATGTTTTGATTTTGAAAGATACTGAAAAGTGGAGAGGGGGCAGGGAGCATGGCAAGAATGAGTCTTATATGCAGAACCCCCCCCCCCCCCCCCCCGTATTGTTTTGCTTTTCTGCTCATTATTATACTGTCTTCTTGATGTTTACGGATTTTTTCATCTTTTCCTTGTTTTTGTAAGAATTTGAGTTAAGCTGTTGAGTTGTGGCTATCACATCTCTCCTCTCCTCTCCTCTCCTCTCCTCTCCTCTCCTCTCCTCTCCTCTCCTCTCCTCTCCTCTCCTCTCCTCTCCTCTCCTCTCCTCTCCTCTCCTCTCCTCTCCTCTCCTCTCCTCTCCTCTCCTCTCCTCTCCTCTCCTCTCCTCTCCTCTCCTCTCCTCTCCTCTCCTCTCCTCTCCTCTCCTCTCCTCTCCTCTCCTCTCCTCTCCTCTCCTCTCCTCTCCTCTCCTCTCCTCTCCTCTCCTCTCCTCTCCTTTCTCTTCTGTCCTCTCTTCTTTCTCTTCTCTTCTTTTCTTTTCTCTTCTTCCCCTCCATTTTTAAAGAGCAATTTCCCCCCTTTTTTGTTTACTTTTGCATTTCATTTGTTCCCCATTAGATTTTCATAATAATTGCTTTTGACTCTCAGGTTACTTTACTCAGTGTTCAAGTACTTTCTTATTAATTTCAATAGGCTTTCCAGTTTCAGTGAGTTATCAGTGAATATATTTTATGAAGATATCGAGCTTTATGAAATTTGGGGCTCAGCCTGTTCTCATTCTTAAATATACACATACACAGATCTATCATCATATACATCTATGTCTATTATTCTCTATAGTTAGAGCTCTGTTTACATAAATATATAAGCATGTAAAAGATAAGTTATGTTCCAAAGAAGAGCATTGCACGAGATTTGAGGCATCTGTATTTTCCCAGCAGTGGGCACACTTCCCTAATTATTGTAGGTGTAATTTTAACACAACTGCTAAGAGATGTGCCTTTTAGTGTATTGTGCTATTGCTCTATATGGATGTCTGGAATGTCATGGGGATGGAGAATAAATCTCAACTCTTTTTCCACTTCCCACCTGTTCTAATCCATTTGCATGTAGGAATTAGTAATCGAAATCTGCTAATTCAGTGACATATGCTTCTAAATGTTTTATTTCTAACGCTGTGGCAGGAAAAATCATTATCTCAGTATCTTTTATATGCAAGATGCTAATACTGTATTACTCAGATATAAAGAATAGCAGCTAAGAGGTGGCAGTAATTTAAGGATAAACTAATAAAGAATGGTAGTCTTCTATCTGATGGGCCCATGCAAAAAGGAATTTTTCTTAGGGAAAAAAGTAAATTAGAAGCTCTTTCAACAAGCCAGTTTATTGCAGAATTGCCCAAAGAGCTGGACCATATTTGGCTATGTTATGAGTCAGGAAGTTACCCAGGATGATCTTCAAATAAAGATAGAACCTCAAAATAAAAGACAGGGTGGAAGAGTAGATACAGAAAAGCCTCAAATCAATGAAGATGAATATGAAGGGTTTTGGCAGTCCTAATATCTCTCTACATATGAGTTACCCCTCACTGCCATAGGTGAGTTTTTTGATCCTAACAGGCCTGAAGGCAGAACAAGTCCTGAAACAGAGCACAATTTTTTTGAGGAATACCTAGCCCAGAAGATACTGCTACCTGGCCATACTAGATAATTAATGCCTTGTTTAATGTGAGATTTAATCCTGAAACAAAGAAAGTATCAAAAATCTCTATGCTACTTATAGAAACTAAGAAAATATGTACCATGAGAAAATTAATACATGAAGAGACCTTTGTCAGCCTCTCCTATCTGCTGTTACTTGCACTTCATGGGAGCCTTCACTGGGTGACTGAGCACTTGCAGATATTTTATCTGCATGTGCAGTATTCCTGAAGTTATAAGGGATTTTGTCCATGAAGCTGACAATATTAAGACAGTTGGAAAAAGCCTCGTTAGATTTTCATGCATAAAATGTATTTACTCATTATCAGAAACAATAAATCTTGGGAGGAACAGTGCCAGACATTTTCTCCCAGCTGTCATATAATCTTTTTCCTCAAATCAATAGCACCTTATGCAGCAATGCATCAGACAGTGGGCAGTTATATTGAGTAGTTATTAAATTAGACTCTCATCCATCCACATCTATTTGTATTTCATTCTCTATCCTATTCCTTATGCAGGGGTAATGGACGATGAAGCTAGGGGAGTTTTTGTTGGGATTCCCAAAGGCAGCTGGAAGCATTGCTTGTGACCATAGACTGTCTTTTTGTGGGAGATGAGTAACTGGGTAATCAGAACTCTTTGAAAATTGCATGATCAGAGTTTTGATTTGTTTCTCAGAAGTAGACAACAGAAGCTTCCTCTAATCTTCATGTTAAAGGACAGCACTGGCATCTATTAAAAAGTTGTCTTACTCCAGAAATGAATCTCTAATTATTAAAAGTCAGCTCAATTGTTGATCAAATTTTTTTCTGAACCATCTCAGTTTTTGGATGCTGCAAATTTGGGATGAACATATCAAACGGATTGTCTTTATGCTTACCTTGTAAGTTCAGGCTTAGGATATATAAGTAAGATCATGCTTATAAAATCCACAAATAATCAAAGACACAAGAGAAAAAAAACAACAAGAAAACTCAAACCCCCAAACCTTCATCTTAGGTATATTTTTTTAGATGTGATATTTTATTCCTTGGAGACTTCTTTCCTTGGAGAAATATTTAAGATTGCTTTCCATCTGAGATGTAGAAGTGTCCTGGTTTTGGCCAAAATAGAGTTAATTTTCTTCCCTAACAGCAGGCAGAGCACTGTGTTTTGGGCTTAGTATGAGAAAAATGATGGCCACAAACAGATGTGCTGGTTGTTGCTGAGCAGTGTCTACCCTAAGTCAAGAACTTTTCAGTATCAAAGAGCAGATGCACACGAAGCGGTGAGAGGGAGAATGGTTAGGACAGATGACTTGAACTGGCCAGAGGGATATTCCATATCACACAGCATCACACTCCATCTATAAACTAGGGGGATTTGCCTGGGAAGAGCTGAGCATTGCTTAGGGGATGAGCTGGGCATAGGTCAGAGTGATGAATAATTCCATTGTGCTTTCTTTGTATTTCTTGGGTTTTATTCCTCCTTGTCTTTTTCCTGTAGTTGTTATTATTAGAACTATTATTAAATTATTGAACTGTTCTTATCTCAGCATATGGACTCTGGTTCTTTCCCCCATCCCACTGTGGCAGTGAAGTGAGCAAGCAGCTGTGGTACTTGGTTGTTGTCTGGGGTTAAACCATAGAACAATGAAAAAGAAAATGGAATTTTTGTAGACAAATTTCTGAATTTTGTAATAGCAGAATTCAGGTGAATATTAAATTTCTTAGGACATATACTATATGGTTTTTTGTTTGTTTTTTTTGAGAAAGGGAAGTAAATGCAGAAAAAAGTAAAATAAATACCCAATAGGAATAAACAAATGAAGTGCATACCTTCAGGATACTGAGTATCCTCCACATTTCAATATGAAATTATATATATAGTCAGATTTATATACTCAGACCTTCCTTTAGGTTCCCAGAATCTTTCTAGACCAGAGATATTCTTTGAGCTGTGAAAGATTGGGAATACATATCAAGAAATCATAAAAAGATTAAAGGAAAAGAAAATATCAGCCTTTTTTTCTCAAAATATTTGTGAATCTTAGAATTTAATAGAACACTAACTGTAATCCATCTTGAATAGCTCAGATCATAAAACAAAATAGCCATCGAAATCATATAAGGAAAGAATAGATATGAGGGAAAATTACAGATTGCTCTCAGGGTCAAATCCCTGACTAAAATGCAATAGATCCAGTGATTTAAGAGAGTGACCATGATTTACAATGTCCAATGATTTGCCCTCTATGCCTTGCACTCTGACCTTCACTAATGCCTGGAACCATTGATTCTCTTTTTTCTCTGAGACACTGATTTCAGAGGGGAATTGTACCCATGAAAGCAGGGCAGAAAAGGGGCCTTCCAATTTGAGTTGCCATTTCCCAGATGTGGGAGTGCAGTGTATTAATCAGAACAATCAATAGTCCCCTGACCCTCAATGCATCCCAGTCAACAAAAAGACATCACCTCTACTTTTGATTAATCAGTGCCAAGGATCCATTTCTGAAATAAATACCTCTGAGAAATAGTTATACCAAGCAGATTTAGGGCCTGATTTGCACTCTGTTTGGGACAGGTTTTAGATGAGGATGCTCTTTTTAAGTACTTGAGAGTCTTGAAACCCAAGAGAATATTTCCATTGCATACAATGAGGTGTATGGGGCTGTCCCTTCAAGGATCTTCTCTCAATCCATTTGTCACTCAGTCTGCCCTGATAGGGGTGATTGTGTTGATGCAGGCATGGGACCTTGCACCTGGTGTAATCATCAGTACCAGTAAAGGCTGGGTGATGAACACACCGAGAACAGCACTGGGTAGAAGTTTTGGGGTTACTGATGGATGACAAACTGGACATGAGCCAGCAATGTGCACTCACAGGTCCAGAAAACCAACCTGTGCTGCATTAAAATAAGCATGGCTATCAGGTTTGCAATTCAAAGTTTTGAATGATGGATGTGTTCAGCATGGAGGCTTGCACAGCAGTCAGCACTTGCCAGCTTTTGCCTTGTTACCTACACAATGAATCAATTTAATGAGAGAAGGTAAAGTTCAGCATTACAACAAATGCTTTCATACGCCGCTTCTGAAACCTGCCCTATTACTCATTTAAGGAGGCAAACTCGTTTTCTTCCAAAGAATCACAGAGAAAGAATTTAATTTTCTCCTTCTTCAATGTTCCTCTTTACTTTTAAGCCTATAGGTAACCTTAATGTCAGTGGATATTTTAGACTTCTTCCTGATCTTAATGAATTTGTCAACCAAGGAAGATGTGAATAATAAAAATATAACAAGTTTAGCTCCTGGTATGGCTGTGGTTTTAAGATTTAATATAAATTTTTTGGTTTTGTTTTTTGTTCTGCACATTAGGAAACAGCATGTAATAATACAGATGTCATTATCAGTAACAGACTGACTAATTTTGGTACAAAATGAAACAAAATTTGGGTAAAATGGCTATACAACCTCCCCGCCCCTTTTATTTTTTGTTACTTTTTCTTTTCTTGTCTAAAATTTTTTGCATGAGAGTAAAGCCTGGTCAGTTAAGTAATCTCAAAGTGTCATGTGATAGAATAAATGAGACTTTTTACTGTGTGCGTGCATTCAGCTAATGGTTGGAGTAAAGAACAGGAAGCAGAATCACAGCATACTGTTGCAAAAATTAGTTTTTCTGTGAATTTCCCTGGTTCAAGTGAAGAATGTATGCTTCAATCCTTGTGCAGAACAGTTTCTGTATTCATTTTAACTAGCTCTGCAAGAAAATGCCAGTGTACTGAGGCGCCCCAATTAAATTTTGTTGATGCAGTGAACTTCTTTATGGCAGAGCAGTGCCACTGCTGGCAATTAGAGTAACAGCATAGCATGCATCACTCAGAAATAATCAGTCGACTTTTGCATGGCAATATGAGGGAATTTCAGATGTTAAGCACTGAGATGTTATTCCAAACAACCCTTTCTCAATTATTCCACAAGTTTTCAAGGGACATGCCCATCCTCATTTATTTTAATAAAGGAAGTGAAGGACCTCTATTAGAATACTTTATTATATGCAAAAAAGTGTAGAAATCATGTAAGCAGATGTTATAAAAATAATGGATATGCTTATCTAGAGAGTACAAGAAAAGACATAAAAAAACCAACTTCCCTTCTCTTCACCCCTGAAAAAAAAGGAAATGACATTTTGACAAATATATTGCTTACCAGGTCAGTTCCATGCATTCAGTGACCCTAATTCCATCTAGATACTGTGCTGGCTTAGATAAAACTTAATGGCTTTAGGGTGACGTGCTCAAGGTGATAGGAAGATCAAGAAAGGATAGGAAAATGAGAGGGAAAAAGGAGAGGCTTTCTTATGTTTTGATAAAGGTAGATCAAAAGAATAGGTCCTATTTGTGCTTGTCAGACTATCCTGTGCCTGGCAAGCAAGGTTTGCCAGGTCTCTGATCCGAATGAGTAACAACAGTGTTTGTATATGGTATTACAATCCTCGTTAACATTGCTATTTTTTTTTTGTTAACTCAGGGTGGAATTGGACAAACTCCTGACTTGTTTTTAATACTTTTCCTATGTCTCTCTCTATACATGAAAACTGCAACCTTTCTCTCACTCCCATCTCAAGGCTGTCCCGAGAAGCAAGACATTGTGATGGGCTTTGGGAAAAGCTTTCTAGGGAAACTAGATCTCTCATGGCACAAAACCACAGTGCCCAGTGCATCATTAGGTTAGTTATCTGGGCTGGTGTTCAAACAATTAATTTAACCAGTAAATAATGTACCTGTAGGTGGTACTCAAGATGCTGCATTTTGTGGGACAAATGTTTTGCTGTCCTGCCACAGAAATGGTCCCTCTGAAGCTGGGGGCTGTCCCTGGGACACCCCCTGTGGGCAGGCACATTTTAGGGAAGGAGCAGTGTTTCCGAGCATGGCACTTGGCGATCCTCAGCTTCAGTGACCAGAGAACCTCAGAAGAACAGTTACCATTCACATGCTTTAGGTATTTGGTGAGAAAGAGCAAGATTGATGCTGCTTAATTTTAGTCACTAATGATGCAGTCATTCCAGAAGAAATAGCTGTTTTTTGGCCTCCTGCTTTTAATATCTGTTTCAGTGAGATGATAGTGACTTAAAGGAACTTATTTCTCTTTTCTGACTATAAAGGAAATCAAGTTGACTGGGCTAGATCTATATGCATTACTGACTTATGCGTTTGGTTAGATGGATTGTGCCCTAAATTTTTCAGAAAGTCTACTTTTGAATGCACAGATATCCCACAAAATCTATTAATCAGCTCATCAATGTCTCTTTCTTCTTTTTAGAATCATCAGACTGTGTTTGAATTACATCTGAAATAGCAGTAGAGTTTGAATTGCAACTTTCAGCTGACTCATGACATTCAGAGATGTGATTCGTCTGATGAAACCTTTGTATTTAAGTGAATGTATCATTAGAAGTAGAAACTATCGCAGCCTCAAACTTCCTCATTCAAAGCAGACCCAAAGCTGGAAGACGTGCTGAACTGTGCTTGAACAGCATCAGTGCATTGGCAGATTTTCTGAGCTTTGAGGGTTTTTCACAGTTTTTCTTTCTCTCAAGTCCTCGCTCGATTTTTCTGAAGTTGAGTTAACTGAAGGTCTGCCAAGCCTAGAGGATCTCTGGTTTTCTGGGCTGTGCTTGTGTTATTCCTGATTCATGTGAAGACGCCATCACTGCCTTACTCTAGTAGCAAGAAGGGCAAGAGCTGTCGTATGCTGCACCTATGGGCAGCTTTGATTCAGGCACAGGAGCCAGTTTCACCTCAGGACTCTTGTGCTTTGTGGGGTCCAGCTTATCCCACTTTTTTCTCTGCTGAGGAATCTTCAATTTGTTTCTTTAGGATAGCAGATGTTAATGAGGAAGGAACCCCCCACTGTCTGGAAATGATGAATCTGCTTTCTATGCTTCATGGATGTCTACACACAAGCATACCTCTGGACAAGCTGGACAGCATTCCATGCGGCAAAGCATCTATCTCACAAAGTACATATCCAGGAAGCAAATGGGGTTTTCTTCTTTTCTCTGTCACCCTGTGTCTGCAACCAGCCTCTCCTCTTCACTTTGACTTTTGTCCTGTGACTCAGTCCCTATCCAGATATACCTCTTCCCAAAACACTGATTTCAGGAAACATAAATCATCTCAAACCTGCAACTGAGAACAAGCTATTTTTCTTTGTTGGGTTTTTAATGACATAAAGTTTTCCAGAACGTTTTCTTCTTTAGTAATGGCATATATTTTCCTATTAGTAAATAGGTCACTGGTGAAACTGAAGTGCGAAGGCAGACCAAATTCTGCTCATTCCTTTCTGTCTTCTACTGGTACATTTGACAGTCCTTGAAGCAGTTTCTGACACTGAATTAGGTTTGAGTGGCAATATTGTGGCAGCAACAGAACTACAGGGGTGACTTTTGTGAGAACCTGCCAGAAATTCCTTCTGTGTCCGGCAGAGCCAATGCTCTGGGAGATGGACCCACTGCTGGCTCAGGCTGAGCCCATCAGCAACAATGGTAGTGCCTCAGGGATAACAGATTTAAAATGAGAAAAGCAAAACCACCACTGAAAATACAGTAAAGAGAGGAGTGAGAATGTGTGAGAGGAACAGCCCTGCTGACCCCGAGGTCAGTGCAGAAGGAGGGGCAGGAGCTGCTCTGGGAACTGGAGCTGAGATCCTCCTGCAGCCCCTGGGAAGACCATGGTGAGGCAGCTGTGCCCCTGCAGCCCAAGGAGGTCCTCATGGAGCAGAGATCCACCTGCAACCTCTGGAGGATCCAATGCCAGAACAGGGATGCCCAAAGATGGCAGTGACCCTATGGGAAGTATGAAAGATAAGAAAGATAAGAAACCGCAAAATAATGGGTTGAAGATAAAAACAGACTGTGAAGCTATTTCAAATGGCATAGAAAAAGATTCAGTCATGATTTACTAGACACTATCTCAATCAAGATCTATTTATGCACTCATGCCTGTAATGGCACTGTGCAGAGAGAAGACTCCTGTAGTCTTATCACTCCCCATTAGTAGTCATTATAATAATAATGTACAGGGAATTTCTCTGCCCATTAAAAGAATGCTGTTGTACTGTACATGCTTAAGGATAAATACTTAAATAATGGAATAATTATATAATTACCTTGTTTTGCTCTTTGTTCTACAGAATTACCCCTCCCCCGCCGCCCCCCAAATCCTTTTTCTTTTTCTTCCTTGCCTGGCTTAGAGAAAATTAGAAAATTAACAGTGTCAAGTGTCAGTTAACCTTTCTTCATACTAATGGCCCCAAAATAACAAGCCACTTAAAAAATTTGCTTATTTTAGTTTAACAAATGTCAGAGAAAATTGGGGTTGGAAACACAGTCCATGGGAAAGTTTATCTTCCCAATTTCCTTCTCCTCCTTCCCATTTGCCTTCCCTTTATTATGCAATCTAAACCAAGTTGGTGCTTATTCAAGATGCAATGCCTGAATGTTCTTCAATCACTTCCCATTACAGCCTTGTTATTATTCCAGGGTTCATGTGGTTCACTTGCATTATAATCAGTCCAACAAGATTTTTTTTTCCAGCTAAAGGAAGAAAATCACATGGGCCAGGGGATGTCCTTCTACTTTCAGTGAGACAGCTATATTTTCAGGAGGGCACTTTGCATAAAGATGTAGTTTTTTTATAAATTCTCCATTGACAGACAAGGTGTGCAAAAATCCTTACTCGATGTGATCATCTTTTTTTTTCCATTTACCTCTTACCCTGCTCTAGTCAAGCGCTTTAGTGGGAATCTGGAACCCCAAATTCTCCTCCCAAAGCCCAGAGCACGTTCATGAGCTTTACGCAGAGTGGGAATAGGTGGTGTAAATTTTCCCCATACAACCAGTTAATGCAACTCAGCACATTAAGCTTGGAAAACTAATTTGAAATTACAAAATAAAAGGAGTACTAATGTAATTTTGATATTACAAATATTGCCATTCACCCCTATATTTTAAGACTATTTGGCCTATGTATACACAACAAATTCACCCCCCAAACCCCACCATCTTCCCTTCCTTTTGCCCAAATAGTTTCTCCACCGCTGCATGCATACTCCTCACCCACGCAGTTGGGCCCTGCACTGTCCAGTAGAAACATTCAAATGCGCCAAATTTTCCCTGATTGTAAAAAGATGAAATTACGCCAGGGATTAATTTCCTCCCAGCTATTTTCAAATGTCAGATTATAAACTACTATTCATGGCAAATCCTTAGAGGTTCTCTTAGGAGAAAATCTTGTGCTTTTGTCTAAGACCGGCAGCTCTTGGTTCACAAAAATGCTCTTTGAATAATAAGATGTCCTTTATTCTCCTGTGAATTCTCTAAAGGTCAGCTTAAGCAGGCTGACACAGCTGTAACTAGGGAAATTTCTCAAACTGATGGCTCATTTTATTTTAAGAAGGGTGTTTAGTCAACAGATAAGACAGTACTAAGAGCTTGGCACAGCAGCATGTAATTGATGGTTGCAAAGCACTGTCAGAATTGAAGCTTCGACAGGCTGCTCCATCTTCCCTGGAGAACTGTGACTTTATGGCGCTTTCTCATTTCTTTCTTATGTGTTGCAATTCCACCTTCTTTTTAATTCTAATTCTTTATTTATGCTTATGTAAATGCAAGCTGGTCATTCAGTATTTCTAGGGCTGATTCATGGTAACTGCTTGGATGCCTTTTCTCAGCTGGCTTTGGCTGAGTGAGGGACTTTAAACCACTTCTGCAGTGGTCAGCAGAAATTAGAATCTAAATAGGCAGTTTAGGTGAGCCATTTTGCTTTCAGCACGAGCTGAAATGCCAAACAGTGGCCACTTCCTACAGCATAAATCAGGAATTTCTTAGTACTTTTTAACATTGGACTGTGTGATTTACTTTACTTTCATCATAGTATCTGGAAAAGGATGAATGAAATCTAGATACTGTTGTATTAAATATTCTTCCAACAATAGCAACATTGTTTAGTATCTGGAATTCTGGAATTTTTGAGTTGTTGCTTTTTTTTTTTTTAATAAGGAAAGGTAATTTTTATTTGCCTGTGGTTTTTGAGTTTACTTCATTTTTTTTAATTTTCCCAGGTATATTGGTGTATTTGAAGTAGAAAAGGAGCAGGGTCTTTTTCATGTTTAGAAAGTGGTTTAAACTATACCAGAAAGCACAATTTCACTAGTAGTTCCTAGACCAGGAAATTCTTCAGTTTTATGGCTGGCAAATTTCTGGGTTACACCGTACCTACACAAAACATCATTTTGCTCCCAGTAAGTTATTTTATAAGCCCACCGAACTGTATTCATTATCTTAATGCCAAAGTACATTCAGAAAAATCACATTTTTATAATTCCTTATCCAGTGTCTTTCTCAGAGGGAAACTCCAACTTATTTTCTTTCACCTTCATGCTGTGTTCTTTGCATATTTTGACATTATCTTTTATAAAAAGTTCCTCAACTGAGCTATATATCATGGAAATGGAGCTGTGTATTGCTCTTCTAGAGCATTCTTAGATTTTACTTACTGAACACAATTCATTTAGACCTGCTTAAGAAAGAAGTTCTTTGTGTTTATTTCTGTAGGAATAACTAGTGAAGAGGAAACTTACAGATTCTTCTACCTGCACGGACTTTTTACTATTTCAATTCTCTCTGCTTTTATATATATATATAGCTTACATCCTAAAGTGTCTCAAGCTTGCAAATGAAGGTTAAAAACCCATTACTACCTATTCAAAGAATAAGGAATTTAACAGCAGAAAAATGAATTTTTTTTTGTTTACAGGTAACATAAAAAATATGTTGAGGTTTTTTTTCAGTGGAGAATTTTTACTTTTTTAAACCCAGAGAGGATTGCAATTTGTAAATACCATGCCCCACATTTTAATGATTTTGATTTTAAAAAAGAGGGGTTTGAACTGTTTGAAAACAGAAAATAGAAGGAAAATATACCTAAGTATTAAATGTTATCATATATGTTATTGAAACTTTCTATGTTAAATCCCTTTGTGTCTGCAAAGAACATTTCAATGTTCTTAAATGGTTTAATATTCTGATCTATTTCAGTTAGTTTTCAGTTCTTGAGCTACTGATTTCTATTTGTTTTTTGCAGATGATGGACAATTTTCATGCTGGATTTACCACCCCTACCTCTAGGACCACATCCTGCAGGGTTGTCAGCCTCTTGCAGCCCATGGAAATCACTAGCAGTAAATCCTCTCCTGAGCTGGACATTATGGTTTTCTGGTCCAGCTACTATGGGTGATCAATTTTGGATAGGTTTTTTTTTGTAACTTCTGGTGATTCTCAGCATGGCAAGATCGATGTCTCATGTAAGAGAACATCAGTTACTGTCCCCATGTCTCTTATTTAATTAGTGTCAACTCAGTAACCTCCCACAGGGCTCAGATGAGCAAGAGAACAAGTGGCCAGAGGTCCCTCTGCCTCCGACAGTGGCCAAGGGAGAGGCCATTCCTAGGCAGCATGAAAGCCCCACTGCTTTCCCATGTCTCTCTGTCTTTCCCAGCAGCTACAAGTATTGCAGCTGGAATAGCAGCATCCCTGCCCAGCACTTTTAGCATCTTCTGTTCATGAATTTATCTGATCACTTTGTGATCCTGCTGATGCTGTCTCCTCAGATTCCTGTGGCAGCAAAACTTACAAATTCACTACCTGCTGTGTGTAGAAGTACTTTCCTTTGACTATTTTACACTAATTTTTTTTAAAACTAGTTTCAACAAATACCTTTTGTATTTCAGGATTTAATAAAAAACTGTTCAGCATTCAGCTTACCCACAGTCTTAGAGAGTTTGTAAAATTCAGCTACAGTCCTCCTACTCAAGCTGACAAGCTCTAGCCATAAGAAAGTTGAGGCACATGATTCCTCCCCTCTTTTTGGAACTTCTGAGATCACAGCTGTGCTCAATTTTGGTCTCCAGTGCAGGAAAGATATTGATAAGCTGGAGAGAGTTCAGGGGAAGTCCCCAAGACTGTGGGACTGAACTCCCCCTGTAAGGAGAGTCTGGGGGATCTGGGCTTGGTCAGCCTGGAGCAGGGTTGGCTTTGGGGGAGCACAGCAGCTTTCTGCAAATGTTTAATTAGAGGTGTTGGATGATGAGAGGAAATGAACTACAACACAGGAAACATGAGTATACAGCAGAGAAGCATTTAATAGTGAGGGAAGTCAGGAAATGGGATGGTGTCCAAAAAGGCTGCAAAGCCTCCACCCTCAGAGGTGGTTAAGACCCAGGTGGACACATGCCTGAGAAACCCAGAGTAACACTGAAACTGGTTGTACTTTCAGAAGGGGTGGCTCAGATGATCCCTAGATATCCTTTCCAGGCTTTCTAATCTGTCTTCTTTTTTTCTTAGACGTTTGAGAATCACAAAGAATTTTTGCAACATTGTGAATGATGGCTTGGAGGAGTGAATAAAGTGGGTCTGCTGAAAGGAAAGATACCTAATCCAAACACCACCAGGTTCAGCATAAAGTGTTTGCCTTAGTTGTTGCCTTCTTTTGACATTTTGAGAGCTACATGGAAACATCCAAAGTAGTCTAAAGGACCAAAGTCCTGTGTGGACCTGCCTGCAGATATATCACCTCTTGTTTCCGTCTTCAGAAGAAAGCAGAAGATCATAAGCCTGTCCTAGTTGAAGCCTGGGGTCATTTTATCATTAGGTTGGGATTTATTTCATCATGACATTTTTCTTGATCAGGATTAACAAGGACTGTATCAGGAGGGTGTTCAAGTTCTGATCATTTTACCACTGGTAAGTAAGGGCTACTGTTTTTCTGAAACCCATTTAGGTCCTTCAGTATATTTTTTTTTCAGGAAGAGCTAAAAAGTCACCAACACAGAAACTGCCCAGTTAGGATGATTTTCCCTCCTTCCTTTCCCTGCTTTACTGGTGTCTTCCCTCCATACAGACTCTACAGACTTAGCAATGACCCTGTTGCAGTTTAACTAAGCTTTCTGTGACCCCAGTTTCTATGTTAATGATTTTTGATTTGTATTCAGATCAGATCTGGCATGGCCCCAAAGAATGTGTTTTCCCTGTGAATGCACTAAATAGCTAAGTCATCCTTTTCCCTGTCCACTTCCACTAAGCTTTGGTTTTCTATTTGTGTTTGTAAAACCTCATGCAGCGTTCCTAAAAGTCTAAGGCTTCAGAGAGAAATTTCCACATTACTGTTTAGACTGTGGCATCCCCAGGAGGGCCCAGCACTATGCTGGGGCTGTGTATGTGACTGATGGCTGCGTGGAGCTCCCCAGAACAGCAGCACTCTCACGTGTGCTGCATGAGCACTCTTGTATCTGGGCTAGAAGTTGCAGTGGAAATTGGCGAGCTGGGGGGCAGGTTTTAACCAAGTAGAAGCAATGGTCTTGTCATATCAGCTCCTATTCCTAGACAGCATGTGTGCTGTTCCATGTGGGTGCACCCAGACCACGCACCGTGAGCCTGAGGCTCTCTGCACTGTGCTCTGCTGGGTGATGGGGATGTGCTTGCTGGCCCTGCCTGATGGGCAGAGGCTGCAGGGGAACTTATTTCTGTATTATTTCCATGCTTATTTTTTAGAAGTGGAGGGGAAAAACAAAAGACATATTTGGCAGGGCTTCTGTTTGTTGCTTTGTTTTGAGTCATGAGAAACAAAGCATCCAGGGAAACTGAAGGTCACATCCTTCAGCCATTTACAGCTCTGCCAGATCCCCCTCTTGGCTTCAGATGTGAGGAACTTGAAGAAATTTTGGACATGACTGAATCCCCATTGTCAGGGGACACTCAGAGCAGTATTTATTCATACAGTACCCTTTCCTTCTGATCATCAAGGAGTTTAGGAGAAAACTGACATCAAGCCTTAAGGTATTTGTCTAGTTAAATAAATATACAGAGTGAATGTGCCCAGTTCTAAAGATACCTTTGTAAGCAATGGCTTATGCTGAGAACAAACACAAAGAAAATCACAGTTGTGCAATCTTTGCTACTCAAAGGACCAAACAACTAAACCTTTCATAGTAAAACCTTTTCTCAAGCTTGCTGGTGTGCAGCCATGTAGAAGATTCTCAAATACCCATCGCAGTCCAATTAGCCTAAGGCTTGTGATGAGAAGACTTTTTGTGATTTCAAGGTGAAGAGATGAAACAACACAATAAAAACAAAACCCTTCCCCCACATTTCTCTAGCTCTCCAGTGAGAGCTTCTGGCAGAATACTTTTTCCTCAAGGAAAAAGAATAAATCACTGAAGTAGATTAAGGATAGAAAGAACAGCACAGTGTGCAGGATGATTTTAAATCCAGAGAAAGTGAAAAAAATTTCCTGCACAGCATCTATTTGCTTTCCTGAAATTATTTCACTGAGAATTTCCTGCTGGACATGTTTACTGTGTTTACTGTACCTAATTAATAACTAACCAACAAAGCATCTGAAGTGTCACATTAGTTTGTTGTGTTTCCTTGACCTTAATTTTAATTAAATGTAATTGTTTCGGCTTCTGCTTAAATATAGATGGTATGTTCCAATAAATCACTTCTAGATATTTCATTAGTGGTGAGTACTGAAAATCAAATTGAGCTCAGGAAGAAAATGTAGCTTTGACTCTTTTAGCTTGTGCTTTTTTAGCTAGAAAGAGTTACAGAGTAGGAAAATATTTTTAATAGATAATTTTATTTTTGAGTGGCTGAATCCCAATCCATAGAAAACATGACAAAAATGTGTGGAAGTATTACTGTAGATGGAAATATATTCCAGCGAGAGTACCTATGAATGTACAGACTTCCAGCTATGGCTAAGCATTCTTCAAACTGGGACTCTAGTGGGATGTTCGGCTGTCAGTCTCCTCAAGTGCTGGAGTCTGGGGTCCTTCCAGGAACAGGTCTTGAATGTAATATTTAAAGGGAAGTGCCTTTACTAATAAAAAAAGGAGAGGGGAAAAGACACTAACTCTTGGCTAGTTGATGACTGTAAGGGTAAAGAGTGGCTCCTCTCAAAATTCCCATCCAAAGCCTGCTGATGCTGCTGGGTGGGCAGGTGACGCAGAACTGTTATTTCTTGGTGATCCTCAGCCTGTGTTGGGGCAGTAATTAAAAGTGTTACCATTGGAAGCCTTTGTACATTTAATGTCAGCTGGTAAATCATGTCATGGCTTCATGTCAGGGGAAAGCAGAGAGCTGCATCAGCTTTAGCACTCTCATCAAGGTGGATGGACCTACAAGGACAGGCCCTCAAGGGGACCTGGTCTTAATCTTGTGACCTTCTCATGCTTTCTCTGCAGTCACCCATGTTTTAAACTGCTCATTCCTTCAAAAGTTCAAGTATAAAAGACCATGGGAGGGAAGGGTTCTTTGATTTGCTTGCAGATCCACTCAGCTTCAGCTCTGTGTCTTGCTTCAAAGCCTCTGATTAAATCTCTTTACTGGTTTTCCCACGCTCATTGTCCTCCCATCTCCAGTCTCACTTTCCTGCTTCTGAATCCCTCTATTTTCAGCCATCCTCCTGAGTCCCCTCAAAACATTCCAGTCCACTACCTGCTCATCAGCTGCCCATCCCTTAGTCTTTATGAATTATTTTCTAACTACAGTCAACATTTCCCTTTATTCCTTTGGACTGTAGGTATAAAAAGATTTGCTACTGAAAAAGACACAATAAAATATCCATCTCTTTGTATGTGATTGAAAAGCATAGGGATTGGGACTAGCACAGTTCTAAAACCATCTAGAAATAAAGAATTCAGTTTTTGCTTAAAAACAAACTCTGCTTTTAATTCTGTCAGTGAGATTTGAAGAACAGATTTATAAACTTTCTCTTGTTTAAACTTGGAACCAGATATAATTTGCCTTCTTGACACAGTGTTTTCAGCTGATTTCAAGGGGTTTGTCCAGTGGGCAGGATCTGTACTCTCTAGTGCTGGTGTCCAAAAAAGGATGAAGTGGTAATGTTGTGATAGAGATAATAACCTTCTCTGTGGTCACTTTTTTTTAAGACTCAAAGCAATTTGAGGAAATGGATAATTTTCTACAAATTTCTGCACTGTATGGAATAATGGGCTTAAACATTTTGTTTAATAGTTCTTACTAAAAAAAATCATAACAAATTTCCTAATAGATAATTGTAACTGTATATATGTGGTGGTAAATTACTATTTATGGAACAAGTTACTACTCAGCATAAAGTAAGATGGCAGAATCAGGTTATGTTCTAGTCACTGGTTAAAGTGATTGTGTTGTGTGATGTGAACTGAGTTTAATTTAATGTCCAGAAGAAAGATACTTCCTTTCCTGGTAAAAGTGTTTTGGAAAACTAGGCTAATAAGGCAAAAGCTAAAAACAAGTCAAGAATAAGCTCCATCACTCCAGTTACCAAGGTGATGTTAATAGCATAAGTTAAAGGAACTGTACACAAGGCAGTTTTGTAAAACCCACTACACTCCTTTCTTTATTCAAAACAAAGGTTTAATTGGTTATGGTGTAGCTGAATTGAGCAAATAAAAGGTATAATTGATCATGACTCCTATATAGCACTAATAGCAGTTATTTTTTTATTGTATTGGCAGCTAAATTGCATTTCCTCTTTGTCCCAGGTCACTTACCATCCAAATGAACATTTGTTAATGCAACCAGATCATTAATAGCTGCTTTACTGATTTCCATGTCACTGCTTGAATGCCCATTTAAACATACATGAAAAGTTAGGGCTTAGCTTCCTCTTCTGCCTGAATACGAAATTCTCCTCATTTTGGCCAACTGCTCATTTGATGCTTGCAGAAGAACTGAAGAAAAAGTGCTGACCACTAACTAGGTTAGTTTAATTACCCTGACAGAAAAACTTGGATCATTGTTACAGAAAGGAAACTGAGGAAACAGAGGACAACTCAAGAAAATACGACCAGGATCTTAAGTTTTTGGGAAAGGACTGTGTTTGGTGAAAACTGATATATTTTCTTTTTTCTTTCTTTTTTTTTTTTTTCTTTCTGCATAGACCATTGCTGTCAGGAGAAAATGACTTCTTTCTGAGCAGATTTCACGTTTCATGTGTGCCCAAATATATACGTATGTGCAACACAGCTGTGTAAAACTGAAATTCTATTTTGTGATTGTAGTGAGGCAGATGAGAAATAGCTCAAGATGTACTTATAAATCCACTGTGTGAAGCATTCTGCTCACTACAGACAGCCTTACCTTCACTCGAGTCTGATGCATCCCATGGGCTTGGCATTTTTGCCAACAGGGAACACAGAACAGATGGGTGAATAGATGTGGATGAAATTTAGGGCATCTGAATGTGAAAGAGAGATGGTTTCCATCCTCACAGAAGCACACTTAAACAGATTTCTACTTTGTACATGAATGACTAAGATACAGAGGAATTACTGGGCTTGCCAGAACCAAAAAGACAGAAGAAATATCTGGCATTTCAACATGTGCCTTTTGTACAGCAGTCCAGCACCAGAGTCCCAACACCTGTTTTCTTTTCTGTGCCTTCACTGAGGCAACAAAGTGAGATCCAGCACTGAGATTATTTTGTGGCAATTCATTATATGGTGATAGAACACTCAAGATTTCCCTCAAGGTTAAACCATCATACCTAGATCTCTGGTGCAGTAAGAAAGCTATATAAGAAATACAAAATTTTAGGAACAAACACATTGATTTTGATCATCACAGGAGCTGCAAAGATTTTATGAAGGAGTGAGGATGGAGGATAAGGTCATCAGATAGCAAAGTCCAGGATCAGTGTCTTACTTTCATGAAAGCTTCCTTTTTCAGCTTGAGCAAATAATTCAGTGTGTTTTATACATCTCCTACACTGGACCATCTGCTTGTTAGCCATCTCAGCCAAGATGGTAAGTGATACCTCACATCCCTTTTGTTCCAATGACTTTTTACAATGAAAATAAACAACTCAACTTCTTTTCTCCAAATGCTGAAATATTTAGCATCTTAATAGCTCTGTATAATGACTTAGACAGTTGGAGAGATGGCACATGCTTCCCACTGATACCAAATCTATTAAAGTCTGTCTAGAGGAAAAATAAAACCCTCTCTTTTTAAAATGCCATTCTACAAATCTCAGCAGCATTTTTAGTCACTCTAGGTTATCTGCTAGTCCCTTAACCTAAAATCTCCCACTATTCTCCGGTACTACCAAGACCTGAGCTGGTTTTATTGGAGCAAACAAGCTGAAATTGTTTTAGTCCAGAATAAATCCAAAGAACTTAGACTGGGAGATAAAAGAAAATGAAATTCTTAAGCAACTCACAAAGGGTTCTTCCTTACTTCCTCTCCTGTACTAATATATAATAATATATGTAGCATTTTTAGTATCATCCATGACACAGTTCTAAGTACATTATAAGGGGAAAAGGTAAAAGATTATGGAGCATAGAGAGTAGACAGGGGTTTGCTTCTTCTTTGGAAAAGGATACTTTTTTTACCATCATGTGCTGATAACCTCTCTCTACTGGAGAGCTAAAATGTGTTTAAAATAGAGCAGGATTTTTGATTCTTTGTAGCTTGACTGTATGAAATTCCAAACAGGTCTAGCTTCCAGGGCCTTTGAATTTTTCATGCAATTTTCATTTCTATTTATGATTTTCTACTAGGAAAGTGGTTTGAAATTTGGATCTCCCCCTGATACTATTTTATCTGTTCACCTTTCTTTATTGATTAATTTCTCTTAAAAATGTGAAACCATTACACAAAAATTGACAGACTGGAATATCCCGAGTATACTCAGGATGCAACAATGTGCAACATGCATTTAAATTATTTTTTAATGGATATCAGGTGCTTTTTCAAAGACATTAATAAGCAAAAGAGTATAGTAAATGTGGTCGGGGTTTTTCTTTTTGTAAGGCCATTTATTGTTTTGCAAATATATGAGTAGGATACATAATTGCACACGACAAAGGAGGCTCTTTCTGGGAATTAATTTAGGTTCTCCCAAAAATGTATCATTTGCACCCTCCCTTGGCTGCAGACAGCCCAGAGTTGTGCATAGATTTATGTGGAGCAGTTTGTGGTCTGTTGAAAGAAATACTTGGAGTCATGGTTAGGTGGCGACCTGTGGGTGAAAGAGCATAAATCAGGTATTGCTAAGTGATTTAACTTTCTGCTTCATTGCTCATGTTGGCCACATTTATATGAACTCTATGTGCTTTAGAACAATGTTGTTGCTGTATTTTAATTTTTTTTTGTCTATCATATTGTTTATTTTGGTCTGTTTAATATTGTGTTCAGAAGAGTGAAATCATATTGCTCATCACTGGGTTATTTAACTACAACAAAGGAAAGGTCTCTATTTTATTGAATAATGATCTTGTCTGCAAATCCCTATTTTGTTGCATGGAAATGGAATATGATTAAATTCCTCTGAGATACACAGGTTACAGGATGTTTTATATAAACTATACAGAGAGATTCAAAGACTCAACTTTTCTAATGAATCTATATACAGTACTATTCTCCTTTTGCTTCAGTCTTTCCTGATTTTAGATTTTTTTATTTTGAGATAGTGAAGCACAAAAATTCATGGCTTTCCATATGCAAAAATTTTTTCTGGTTTCATGTTTTTCGTTTAAAAAAAAGGATTTCCAATTTATGATCATGTTGAGAATTACTAAGGATAGCAAAAGTTAAAGGCTGTTTTACCAAGTGTGGAAATTTAATCACGTGTTTAGAAATTATATTGTTATTGCTACTGTTAGATTGTTATCTACTTAATAAAGGGCTTCTATTGTCTCATGTTCTGGTACTTCAGAGGCCACATGTCATTCTGTGGATACACCTGGTGTCAGAAAATCTGGAAAGAAAATAGAGGGCCAGTGGGTTTTGGGTTTCATGTTCTTCCCTCTTTCAGCTGGTAGCAAGAGGCTACATATATGTGTGAATTTGTTTTAATTGTGGATATATATATATATACATATATATATATACACATACATATATGTGCCTGTATATACATTTGCATATACACGTATTTGAGTGGGGATGGGTGTACACATGTGAGAAGTTGTCTTTCATATTGACAAAAAATGCAGCTAATTTGAGAGAAACAACTCTTTAAGCAAAGTCTGAGGAATGGTAACCATTTAAGTGACACATTTGAGATGACACTTGGGCAACAAGAAGAAAGGAGTTTAATACCTCTTTGACCACTCACAGAGCTGGACACTGGTATCAGTGACCCAGGCTCAGCCCAGAGACTTTATTAGACTCAGTGGTGGCTCCTTCACCTGCTTTCACAACTTCTGCTTAATTTCCTTCCATGATGTGTGCACCAGAATATTTCTAGGTAGACCTGACCTGAATTTTCATGAAGAGCAGAAGGAATAATGCCTTTTCATGTGCTGCTGAAAGAGGCTGGTTCTTCCCCCTGCCCTCATCCTTTGGCCAATGGTAATGATTCACTATTGCTTCACGCTGGAGTCCAGTAGTGGTGTTTAGCTGTTTTATTGTTTTCTGCAATAAATCAAAAAGATATCAAACCAACCCACTAGTTATTGCAGGCAGCTAGGGAGAAGGGAAAATGAGGCCCATACTTATCATGATGGATCAATTATGCTCCCCAGAAACATTATAAATGTGTCTAAAATAGCTTTAGCATTCCTTTAAGAAGGCATGTTAAAATGACAGTTATCTATAAATTTGTCAATAACATGGAGGACCTAGGAACATGTGAGTGGTTTTCAGACAGTAAATGAAATCTATTTCACAGTGGCCACCTCTGTTTTCTGCATAAACATTTTAAGATTCTGAAATCCATCCACATCATGATTAAATAGGTGAACAAAGTACCAGCATTTGGCTAAAAACATCTGTAGATGGTATATTTTCTCTACAGAAGTCCTACAAAAAATATTTTATTGATTTTTAAGCTAACTGCTCCCAGAATGCCACACACCATTAAGAGAGATGGGTAACTTAGTGCTGGATTTAGGTCAAAGTAGAGTGTTTGAGTGACATGTTAAGGGAAGAAATAAAATCTTCTGAAGTGCACTTTACTTTGTGTACAATACACAATTTTCCCTTACATGTGATGTCTGCAGCAAGCTCTCTTTGACAGAACTGGAGCTGGCCTGTGGAATTAACTTTTTCAACATCTGAGATGACTGCTTTAGCCATTGGGCTTTGAGGGCAGCCTCTTTCCATACCCACGAGTCACTGTATTTCTGACTCTCTCAGAGAATGAATATTTAATTATATATAGAGAGTCTGGAACAGCTCTAACACAGGGAAAGAGTACTCTCCCAGAGCTAAGAAACCTCTCCCAGTGAAATTTAAGCAGAGCTTCAGGTATTACTGGGTGAAATGCTACTTTTGAAGGATCAGAATTGTCTTTGAATGTTCTGATGTGTCTTGATGAAATATAGGTATTGTATAAAACCTCTTCCTTCTGTCTGAGAGCTGAAAATGGATTTTCAAGGAAATATCAAAATGTGATGACCATTCTGGCCCAATGAAAACAAAATAAGGAGGAATTCTCCTACCATACCAATCTGTGAATAACAACTGTGGAATTTCAGCAAGAAGGTTTATAAAGTCCTATCTGGTACTTTCTCCACCCCAAGGAGAGCAATGGTGAGTGTGAATATGTCCCCCAGCTCTGGGGAGCATGGGTGAGATAGTTTAGAATACAGAAGAGACTAAACAGGGTGCAATATAATTTTCTTACATTAACATAGAGCTGAGTTTGCAGGACTGGGATAGACAAGCCTTTGAAATGCAATAGTTTACATGCAATTGCTGCATTGATTTGACAGGCTATGAATCAGCAAAGAATTTAAGTCCCAGCACTGAGACATCAAAGAAAATATGTATTTAGAAATGGTATATGGAAGGCTAAATATTTGTATATGTAAAGGTAAAAAAGAAAAAAAAAGGAAAAAAAAAAGTGTTTTCTAACTATTTTCTTTCAGGGACTAAACTCCTCAGGAGTATTTTAATAAAAAAGACCCAGCTGTTTGCATCCTTTGCTGAACTGTAAGAACTTTCAACATAAGAAATATTCTAGGAAAATGCAAGGCCCACTCAGCATAATTACGGTTTCAATTATTTTAAAATGCATTTAACTTTTTCTTGAGATGCTTATTGTGGTATATCAGTATGTAGCTGTCATTAATGTGCCAGCTTCTCTTTCTAACAGATTTCTAACAGTTTGGCAGCTTAAGAATACATAATACTTGACTGAAATAAATGCTCCTCCTGGGGTGGCCTTTATTGCTAATGTCAGTAGATACTGAAATTTGTTTTTCATGGGATGTTCTGACTAAGAAATAATACTGAAACTCATGGTTGAAGTAAATTATCCTTTGTTCATAGTAATAGCTGACATTTCCTTTCATTTCCCTTTTTACAGTAAAGGAATCGACATTCTTAAACATAAAAGAAAGTGAATGAGGAAAAATCTAAATAATCCCAAATTCCTTGTATTCCTTGACATGCCTGCTTTCTCTTTTCACCGAAGTGGTTGTTTAGTTATGTTATCTACACAGAGCAGCATACAAATGAAGTGTTGTTATATGACAGAAAAAAAGAAAATGTTAGACTGAATCATTGCCTTTAAAGTGAAAAGTCTGACACTACTGAATTATCAGCTGAAGACTTGCCTTCTGAATGGATTAAAACCCCAGAGGAGGGCATACAAAGTTATATTCTGCTTCTCTGGAAGCTGGGATATTAATAGTGATGTTCTTGAGTCATCAAGCTATGCCAAACTGGACCAGCTGATTCTGCTAGCAAACCTCCCTTAGAAAGTGGAACTAAAGAAAGCCTATAGATTTAATCTGGGAAGGAGTAAAAAGTGCTTTACTCCTGCTGTTGACTATTCTGAACCAGCACAAGAAAAAAAATACTGCTCCAAATACATATTCATTGGAGAGGGAGGAAGCTTGATTTAGTCTAGTATCGCCAGCTACACAGAGCAAACTCAGGGGCCAGAGCACAAAGTGTGCATTAACATTACAAAAGGGAGAGAGGTTGTGTCTCCAGCCCCTGAACAGCTGAAGGAATGCCAGATCATGCAGTGGCAGGGAAATTTCAGCCTGCCATGGTAAAACGTTCTGGGTCACCCGAAAGATATAAAGGACAATGGTGTGTAAGGAAAAGTCTGACTCAGAGCTGCTGTCTGGCCAAGCATGCTGGAAGAGAGGAAGCAAATATTTCCAGCAATGTAAGGAAGAAAAATTGCTCAAAATGTTCAATGTAAGGAAAAAAAATTGCTCAAAAATGAATGCCCAAGTCTTTCTTTGCTCCTGTGTGCTCCCTGTCTTTCCCAGCACAGTGTGGATCTGACCACTTGTCCAGCTGGCAGCAATCTCTGTACGTGCCAGGGGGTTACACTGACTGACAGCACCTGGGGGTCAGCCTTGCCCTTGGTGTGAGGAGGGGTTCATGGCATGTGTGATGGGAACTGCTGGGAGGACAGGGGTTGCTGCGCTCTAGAGTACCATGGGGCAAAGACTGTCAAGTCTTCTGCAAAACCTTGGCTTTCACAGTGTCCTTTCTGCAATGAGAGCTGTCTGAGACTTCAGGCAAAATAAATATTCACTCTGGTGAAACTGATGAATTCACAAATTAAATAATCTTACCAGCAGCGTTTTTTCTTCCTGCCTTTGATGCAATCATTCACAAGAGTTTTTTGATAGGTATTAGGAGCAGCAGTCTTGCTGGTGGTGAGCACAGTCCTGAGAGTGGTGCCCTGCACTAGGCAGGGCCACAGGCCACCCTAAGACCTTATTTCATGGAATCCTAGGGGAAATACCGGGTTGCTAAAGGTGGCTTTCGGGAGAGGTGACAGCTTAACATCTCCTAAGGCCAGATCTGTTCACTTGCTGAAAATAGGTACCTCTATTGCTTAGCCTGGGTACCTTGGTCACTGAGTGAAGGGAGTACATTTTTGGAAAAGTCTAGAGTATTTTATCCTTCATATTGGTCCATGTTGTTGTCTCTTTACTGACCAAAGCAGGGATTAATTTCTCCTAACTTTAGCAATCCAAAAGTGAAGAATAACCTGAGGCAATGGCTGAGCCCCTGCTAGAGCCCTTGGAGATGCTAAAGGGGAGGGACGGAACACGAGAGAGAGGAGTACCTCGGTGCGAGGTTTGGGCTGCATTTTGGTAGGCCGTGTGAATCATCACCTGACATGGAAATCATTGATGCATGGCTGTCCACCTGCCAAGCTGAGACACCTCACTTTTAGATGGAAAAACTTTCACAAGGCAAGTCCCTCACTGCATGCGTGTATATCGTAAGTGCAGGAAACCCTGACGAGGGGAGGGATGGTGAGGAGGACTCCATCTTATCAGAAGGCTAATTTATTACTTTATTATACTATATTATATTAAAGGATACTATACTATACTAAAGAATACAGAAAAGAACTTAATGCTAAAAAGATAATAATGAAAACTGGTGACTCTTTCCAGAGTCCTGACACAGCTTGGCCCCAATTGGCCAATGAGTCAAAACAACTCACATCGGAGTCCAATCAAGAAATCACCTTGGGTAAACAATCTCCAAACACATTCCACATGAACTCAACACAGGAGAAGCAAATGAGATAAGAATTGTTTTCTTTTTCTCTGAGGCCTCTCTCTGCCTTTCAGCTTCCTAGGAGAAAAGCCCTGGGTGAAGGTATCATGTTCAGAGAATGTGAATGCCACATGTGTACGTGCTCCAGGGCATGGATATGGGAAGGTTTGCGTCTCTGTGGCACCTTGCTCACAAATTTGAAATTAGTGGCACTTTTGTGTAGGCCACAATGCTACAAATTACTTTTATACACAGAATGCTTTGGAAATCACCCGAGCAGTGACTGATAGATCAGTGTATTGCTTTGCTAATACTTCCCTGCTCAGTTTTAAATCAAGAGAAATATAAATGGCTTCATTCTGTATTTTTTATTTTCCTTTATTTTAAAGTCTTAGAAGGTTTCATAGCCTTTTGATGGGCTTAGGAAACAGTTATTAGTCGTCTCCTTCCTCTCATGCTAGGCAGCAGACTGTTTAATGTTAAATCCTCCTGTGAGCTCCAGAGGGCTGCAAATTAGCACTCTGTAGAAAGCAATGAGGGAAGTGATGGGCATTGGTATATGTCCCACATAAGTAGCAGTTCAGCATATATGTTTTCACAGTAATCTCATTAAAATACTGTAAATCAATAAACAAAAACTGTAAAACCATAAATGCTCAAACACTGTGTGATTAAATTGAGTGAATCAAAATCCCAGATGCTATTTTGGTCCTGTGCCGTGCTGAGATTTTGTTATTGTTACTGGCACCACAACATCTGCAAGGATAATTTTTATGTTCATTATATTTACTGTGTTGCTGAGAGAATTAGAAGCCCCTGAAGTACATCTTAAAAGCCTTTATAGCACTGTAAAAGACTCTGTCACTGTAAACTCCATTAGCTGAGCTCTTCAGGTTAATAATGAGATTCTTAGGAAGAGGACAAGGCAAAAGAATGACAGGGTCTTATCCCAGCTCTTCTCAGGGAGTGTGACATTCACTGACCCAGGAGGAAAGAGTGGATGCAAAAGGCTCAGTGAGTTCATGGCCTTGGAATGGCAGCACAGGCTTGGCAGGGCTTCTGTTTGTCACTTTGTTCAGAGTTGTGCCATACCTCTGCCTCCAGTTCTGGGCTGACAGGCAAGATATATTGATCTGCAGGAGAACCTGGGCATGCCTGATGAATTTCACTCTGCTTTTACTATTGCTGGTTTTCATATCTCCTAGTTTATTTCATAGATACATATGCAATAGAGATCTTAGCAGCATCTGGAGGACTTCCCAGTGGCTCAGGTAGTGCTGGTGCAGTCAGTTACAGCCACCAGAAAGCCTCTCACATTTTGCTATTTTTTTCTTCAATTTTCCTCTACCTTTTAGTTCCTATTAGTTTTCCAAAAGGGAAAAAAAGAGTATATTGGACCGAAAAGCAAAAAGATCAATAAAAACATGTCTTTGATATAGTTTTCAATAGTTTTCTGCATCACAGACATGAAAGGGGCCATTCATTAATTATAAGAGCAATTTTGACATGGCTGAACCCATTCCTTGCTTTGACTGTTACAGAGGGGTCACAGCTCTGCAGGGTGATGTGGCCTTTCATAATGCAGCTGTTGAAGGCGGTGAGATTCACCCTTCAGGTATATTTGCTATTGATTATAGTGATCATGGAGACCCCTAAGATGGCTCTAGCTAATGACTCCACTTTGAGATCACTGAAATGGGGTAAAACAAACTCCATTCTTACTCTACTAACCAGTATCTTTTGTACCTGAATTTATACCATGGACTTCAAAACCAGCATTGAAGGTTCATTTTTCAGAGACAAAATAAATAATAGAGTAAGTAGTTTGAGAAGACTGCTGCTTATTTACAGGGACACTGTAAACTGGCTTATAGATCTATTTTTTTTTTTCATTGAAAGATCAAAAATTGCAATAACTTGTTTAGTACCAACACGGAAAGGTCCCACATGCCCCTTTCTACCAAATGGGGAACAAAAAATTGCCCAAAGAATCCCAACCCCAAAGCCTATTCCATATCAGAGATAAAATCTAGTCCCAACCTTCACCAAGTTCTGCTAAGGCAAATATTTTCTACAGCAGGTGGAACTAACACCGACAGGTAATTCAAACTTACAGAATCACTAGCAAGTTATTGTATTTCCCTGTACTTATAAAAACTGAAAACAACATATAGCATTACAGAGCATATGTCTTTCTTATACACAGTGAGTACTTGTTTCTTTATTAAAAAGAAAATCTGAAATCTTTATTTACAGAGAAAAAATATTATCAAAATAAACCAATAAATATGACAAAATGTCTGAAGTTTTGTGTTTGGTCTAAAAGGGTAAACACCCATTAATGTGCATACACAGATGCTAGAGCCACTCATTTATGAGCCTCAGAACAGCATGTGAGGTATACATGTCTGTATGAAAATGAGCTGTAAAGCTTTATAGATCTAATGTGAGGTCAAGGTCTATATCCTGCAGGTCTCCAAAGATGACAAATGCATCTTTTCCCCATCCCTGGACGGGTTCAGGACCTGGCTGCATAGGGCTTTGAGTAACCTTGTCTAGTAGAAGGTACCCGCCAAGAGTAGAGGAGTTGAAAGTAGAGCATCTTGAAGATCCCTTCCAACCTAAACCATTCCATGATCTTTCAGATCCTAGTCATTAATCCTATTATTAGCAAATATAGATTTATTTTTTTTTGTGACAAGTAATTTCTGTTTTGTTGATGAAAAATTTCACGTTACTTATCTCATGCGCAACAACTCCAGCATCAGTCAGTACAGACTTAGATCCTTCTACCCTAATACACAAGAGGAATCTGGTAGCAGTGTAAACATTTCTTTCTCAGATTATTCGTTTCCTTACACAGCTAAGAATAGCAGGATTGGGACTAAATTAGAATCCTGAATGTGACAAACTGTGGCTTATCTATAGAAATCCTCACCATCTGTGTTTGGATCCAAAGTACAATTATTTTACTGAGTTGATAATTTTGTATCCAGTTTTTGGATCGACTTAGAGTTTTGATTTGACTGGATTTCTCATGCCGTTTGCTGATCAGTTCTTATGTAACTAAATTACTCTCTTGCCAGACAGTTGATGAAGCCAGAAACCCCAACAAACCTTTCAGACACTCTCTGAAGATATCTCAGACTGCTCCATTACAGACTTCAGCTTAAGGCCATAGAACTTTGGAATGATTTGTGCCTATAGGTGCCCACTTTTGGGCAGCGTTTGAGCCTTATGTTTCTGCCATAAACACACCCAGGGAAGGAGGCAAGGGGTATGTTTTGGACTGGCAGATGAACCTGAAAAACTGCATGCTTTTTCTTCATTAAGGTCTTTTTGTAACAGGCACTACAGGACCTAAAACAGTTCTCAAAAGCCCAGAAATTTGCCAGAAAAAGGATATAGAAATTAGGATAGAGAAAGAGAAGGACTTCTTTGACAAGCAGCTTAGGTCTTCTCCATGAATGGAAACTTTCACATTAATTTTACTGGGGATAGTGAAGATTTTAGCATAGAAATGGGAAGTGCACAGGATGGGGATTTGGGTAAGAACGTACTTGACTAGTGTAATTTGAATGTCTGTCTTGTTGAATCACTTGCCGACTTCACAGAAAAAAATCTCAATTTAAAACCAGATTCTCTTATGCTTTCATCCTGACAGCAGTTCATACTTGCAACAGGGAGAGAAGGATTTTTTGATAACAGTTATTTTAAGTTTCCACAGCACTCAGTGGGCTGGAGTCTTCTTTGTGCCTCTCCAGTTTTACTGCGGTATAACTCCATCGACTCTCTGGGAGCTGTGGGAGTTGTCAAGCTGAAGTGTTATGGCAGTGAACTGAGAGAAGCAAAACATGATTGCCACCCCAGTGCAAACAGAAAAATTGTTGACCATAAATTGTTGTTCTGTTCTTGTTTAATTTAGCTGTGTGATTATAAAGTTTCTTTTTGCTGTCGACTGATGATGAAAGGCCATAAATAGTCCACATCTGAAGTGTGTTTGTTTCATTTCAGCAGAGACAGAGCTGGCCAATATTTTACCTTGCCTGTGGGACTAGTGAAAGGTCAATAAACTCTTCAATGAAAGTGCTTCAGGACTTTGCATGAGAACAGCATTCAGCATCCAGTTTTTGCAGCATCATCCACAGAAACTAGTCTGCCATCTCTGCTCCTGATGTCCTTTTTTACTGCTTTCGCTGCCTATGATTTTGGTATTGACTCTCCGACTCTTTCAAGCACAATTTAAAACTCAGGCAGTTTTTTAGAACAAGTGCATAATTTCCTTAATTGGCCCACACTATTCCCTGTGAGTAACTCTAGAAAACATCTTTTGGAACAGCCTTTATTATAGGTCAAAGAATATTTGGAAATTCATACTTCATTATGTCTATTTGCTTTCTTAATTATTCATTTAACTGGATTCTGCTCATTATTTCACACTTCATTTTTTTTCCAACCTCAACATATGATTTTTTTCAACAACCTTCTTTTTACTTTATAAAAAGCCACACTTTACACCTCTAAACACACAAAAATGCATAATACCCTTTTATCTGTTTTGATATGAACAAGATTAAATTCAGTGACACTCACTTTGTTCCTTAATTATAGGATTTTCTGTGGTTACTTCTACCATTTCTGTTTCTTTTCTTGTTTGATTTCAATGTATTAATAAATTCTCAGATTGTATCTATGTTCTAGGAAAGTGTAAGAAATCACTATAGAAATCATGCTATTGTGATACATCTCATGGTTTCATAAAAGGCTTTGGTTTTGTTGTACAAAATATTGTAAAAATAAAACCTTATCTGTAATAATCAATCTTAATTCTAAAATTCTGATTTTCTCCTAAAACCTGAAAAGTATTTTCGGTGTTAAACCATGGTGTGGCAAATGACAAAAAGGAATGAACCATGGGAGTAGAGATAATCTGTTTTCTGTTTGTTGGGTAGCAGAGTTCCACTTTGTGTACATCAAGAACATAATTATCTTCAAAATATATGGGTATGAGGTATATTTTTAAAATACATACTTCCTAAATTTTGTGTTCTGTGGTAAAGGCTGAAACTGTGAATTATTTCAATACTTTCATGTTTGAAAAAAATATAAGATCCTGATTTAGCAGCAGAACAAATAAATAATGGACCCAAGTTAGGTAACCATGCTGGTGTCTTCATATCTATATGATAGAATATAGGAATTATTCCATATAGGAATTATTTCTGGATTTGTATGACAGAGAACTTGAAGAAAAATTCCAAGAACCAGCAAGCCAAGGATTTCCAGTAGTGTGGTAATGCACTTAATAATTTTCTTTTTATATTCTTGCTTCAAAAAAAAAAAATCAAATCACCTTTCTTTGTTTGTCTTTTTTCTTGTTAGAGTGAACAAGAATTGGTATTTACCTTTTAATTACATGTGAGATCTATGCCAAGCTGCCTGTATGAAGTTGCCCTGCATGTGCTGCACTACGAGACACTGGGAGACTCTCCAGCTCCCAGGTGCAGCTACAGCAGCACAGATTCCCCACCCACCATATTCAGCCCCTGTGCCAAGGTGGAACTTGAGCAAAAGTCACAGCTCCCTGCAGTGCTTTTTTCATTGGGAAGGAAAATAGGATCTGTGGGAGAAAGAAGTTGGAGCATATTTCTGCCACATCCTGATTTGGATAGGGAAGAGCTTGGTTGTGCTAATCCCAAAGGTCTGCATATGGTCTGGACTCTGGGGGCTGACCAGCATGCAAGTAGAGTAGGAAGTATCTGTAGTTTATTGGATTGGGAATTTACATCTACTGCCAGGGCCAGGTTCAGGGGGTCATGATGACACATCCACTTTCATTGAAATTATTCTCTGGCAAACAATCAGTTGTGCTTTTGGCATAGAGGTGTCTAAACTTTGAAAAATGTGCTTTAGCTCTGAAAATCCACTGTTTCCTGGTAAATGCTTTCACATGAGGTGTTGGGGCAGACACCTCCTCATAGACATTTATTTTAGCAGAGTGCAGAGGTGGAAACAGAGATCTTCCTCTGCTGTATACTGCAGTATTGCCCAAAACCCTGAGTCATCACAGCACAGCTCTGTGGTATCTGGAGATACCCATTTGGATCAAGAAGCTCTGTGAATGCGTTTGATTGGTGCTGAGCTAAGCTGAAGTACTCAGCTTTCCAAAATAGGCTCTATCACTTAATGCTTGCATGTGTGCTGGTATCTGCACCCCACTGTCAAGACTTAATCTTTCCTTTGGCTACATATAACCTCACCTGTGTTTAGTATGGTCTTACTATTTCACCTCCTCTCACCTCCATCTGACCATACAACCTTCAAAAAACTTTCCAGCTCGTACGAAAACTATCTAAAACAAGACTCATGTATGAATGTATTAATATTGTACAAGGCAGGTATTATCTGCTGAGCAATTCAGCTAGAGTGACGTAGGCACATTTAGGGTTAAACTTAGTACAAGTGAGATGTTGAAAATCAGACCTGAAAGTGGCTGGGAGGAGCAGTTCAAAAGGAGGCATCACCTTTACAGGCATCTAGCATTTAATAAAGTTAATTCCACTTGGCAGTACCTGTGTAAAAATGCTCAGAACCTACTTCTTGCTGAGGTTGAAAATGCAACATGTAGGAATGGTGGCACTGTAGAAATGGTGTTGTTGGAGAGAGGGAATGGGAATGTTTATAGATGTCTTGGTGGGCTTGCAGTGATTCTGTTTACTTGAAAAGAATCAGCTACCAAATGTGTTTAATATACACATTTTTTATGTTTTATATGTGTGTGGGAGCACATCTTAAGTGGTTTTATTAATTTCTTCTGATTCAGACAAAATTAACTTTTTCACCATGCCAGGCATATAGAATTGTTCATTTCCCAAGACTTCATACATACCACGCCATTTCTTTAATTCCCTCATGTCTGTTATAAACAACTCCTATCTGATTGATCACGAGCAATGAGCAATACCTTCTAATATGTCTATATTCTTCCCAGAATATTGTTCCCCAACTGCCCAAGATCACCTTTCATGATACCTCGTTGTAAACTTTCTCTGTGATTCTGTGGGAAATGAGCTGTATTTCTAAGCTATCACATGTGAACTTACTCTTAGAACCAGCTGGTCAGACCAGCTTGCTACAGTGTTTTTACAGCTAAATTTTTAAAATCTCAAAGGATGAAGGCTGAATGTGGGAATGTTAGTTATTAGAAGCTGGAAAAGTACTGTGTTTAGCCTTCTGATCTGAGTCTTTGCACCTGCGAAAATACTGTGTCCTTGGACATCTCTAAATGTGATAACAAGGAGTCAGAGAGACGTGAGAAAGTAGAATGCAAGACTGAAAGAATGAAGAAGAGTTGATATTTAGCTTAACGAATAGAATGCTTAAGTTACAGAATATGTATGAGCTTATTAACACTATTATAAAAGTGTGTAACCTAATCAATAAATTAGAAACTAATGATCATCAACCCCTAAGATGTACACGTCTCTCCTTTGCTTTCCTCAAATAGTGACCCCTCCTTAAATGGAGTTTTTCCTTAAATGGTGGATTTCTCCTTAAATGGTGACTTTTCTTTTAACAGCTGAACATCTCCCCCCTGGATAATCTATGACACACCTGACTATTCCCATGATGAAAATGTTTCTCCTTATGTCCGGTCTCAAATTCTTCTGTTTCAACTTAAGTCTGCTGTCATCTAGTTTATCATCATCTTCAAATTTGACAAGAGTACATTGTCATCTGCTCCACTTCATTGATGAAGATTGCTACTCGTGTTACAGGACTGACCCATGAGCTTGATTATATAACTGCAGTGTTATACCTCTGTTTGATCCACCCATCCAAACTATGGCACCTCAACCTGGAAGCAAGACACAATAACCTGGATATTTCAGGAAACACATTGAAAGTCTTTCTGAAAATGAGATTAATTACTGTTCTTCCTTCATTTAGTAAATCTAGTCATTTTATTTTAGAAAGCAGTTAAATTGGTCAGCATTGATTTAGCCTCTGTAAACACATGCTGACTATTCATGGCCATATGATTCTACTTCATGTGTGCAGAAACATGCTCCAAGAGCACTTACTCCATGATTTTCCCAGGGACTGAAATGACACTGCCTAATATAATTCTCTAGATAATTATCTTGGACTTTTATTGAAAGTGGATGCAATATTTTCCTTTCCTCGATTTTCAGGCACAGCCCCTCCCCTCCCTAACCTTTCAAAGATGGCAGATTACCAAGCCGCTGTTGTCTTCTGGAAGGAGGGACAGAAACAAGATTTGTTGTGATTTGTTTTGGTGTCTTGAACAGTACAGTCTGCTTGCACACACCTTGCTCTTTGCGTAGCCTTCATCCGAATATTCCAACTGTATTTGACAGCTCACAGCCAGCTGGCACCCATGCATTGCTGTCTCACTCTTTATTAGCTTGAATGTATTATTTATAGGGTACAAGGTCATCTAGTGTTTGTCTTATTAGTATTCAGGCTTAATGATTGGCATTTTGGGACATTTTAGACCTAAAGTGTTAACTTTGTCTCTTTTCCTTAGTCACAATGTGATATCAAGAGGAGGAGGAAAACCAACAAAAAATGGATAGGGAAAATAAAGCAATCTTCACTGCACATTAACAAAGAAAGAGATTTATTTGTTTGCAGAACAACTACTGCTTTTGTGAAACATCTTGTGCATAAACCAATCATTGGAGTCTTACTGATAGCCCATTAATCGATCAGTTAATTACCACCACTCAAAAAATCAACCTCTCTGATTCAGAATCAGATGTATCAATCAAGTGTTAAAACAGGTATCTATGAGGTCTGCTAACTCACACCCTTCTTTCAGCAACCCCCTTTGTTGGATACATTTGGTAATGCTATTGTCATCAAGTACTGGTGTGCTAAATTCAGGTGATGGAAAATCCATTGTGCCAGTCATTAAATTGTTTCACTGGGTACTACTGTCATTTGAAAATTGACACTTTATTTCTTACCCCCAATTTTTCTTGTTTCAAATTTCAGAAAACAGATTATTATATACCTTTATCTACTATCAGTATTCCTCTGCTCTTTGAAGTATTTGCCTCTGTATTATGTGAAGGCTGTGATCAAGTGATAGTCTAGTCTGTATTTTTAGAAATTAAATAAATTAATTACCTTTACTTTTTTGCACTTTAGCGTGGCTTTTTAAAATTTTGTGTAGCTTAGTTCCATCTTTTTTTTTTCTTAATCTTTCAAGTTTTTCTGCCTCTCTTTACAGAGCATAAGGCTTAGCAAAGGTTTCCAGAAAAGGTCTCATTAATTCTATGTGTCATAACAATAATAATCTCTCTTCATTCTACCCCTGCTGCTTTTATGCCAAAGATTGCACCTGCTATCATAGCTGCTGTATCAGTCAGCAAGACGTGGCTGGCTATTCTTGCCCTGCAGAATAAAATTTGTATAAAGAGCCAGGGGCTGAAATCTTCACATAATTTAGGCAAAAGAACAGTGACAGCTGTTAAGTATGTGTTATGGTAACATAGCAAAGCCATATTTTGTCTGGATCTTATGCAGGATGTGTGGAAGGGTGCTCACAGCCCGCTGAAGGTTTCAGGAGCATTGTGGGGCTTTGGCTGCTTGTACAGTCAGTGGGAAATGTTTCTGAAGAATTTTCTCAGCTCTACAACTGCTGCTCAGCACATCATAGTAGAACCTGCCTTTATTCTTGTGCAGTGATCCAACTCACTTAGTTCCCAGAACTGGTTAACCATCCAGCTGCTGAATTCCTTGCATTGGAAGTTGTCTAATAATCTCCCATCAAAGTCCAGGTTCTGGTCCCTGATTCCGCGGCTGCTTTTAATTTTAACAGAATCACAGATTGAGTTGGGAAGGCACCTCCAGGAATCATCTAGGCCAATCCATTGCTTAAAGCAGGGTCACCTAAAGCAGGTTGCTCAGGGCCATATTGAGTCAGGTTTTGAATAGCTCCAAGAATGGAGACATTACAGCCCCTCTAGGGAATTTATTTCAGTGGCTGATCATCCTCACCATGAAAAAGTTTTTTCTTATGTTTAAATGGAAATTTGTTGTATTGCATTTTATGTGTGTTTGTTATTCTTGTCATTAGGCACGACTGAGAAGAAACATAAAATTGTTCAAGCTGAAAAGGATCTTTATAATCATTAAGTCCAGCTGTTGATCTAACACTACCAAGCCCACCACTAAACCAGACCTTAAGAACCACATCTGCATGTCTTTTAAATACCTTCATGGGTATTGTTACAATCTAGCAAGAGGTACCTCTACCTGGATTAAAGTACAAACATGACCATACGCCAATGCCAACAGTATGGATTTTATTTTTTAATACACGTAACGTAGACAGATAGAAATAGAAAAAAAGGTGCATGAGAGAGGAGATCAAGCAGGAAATAGTCATCACTCATAGATCTGCCGTGTCCTCTTTGCTCACCCATTCAGGTATTTATACACATTGATTAAATCCCCTTAGGCCTTCTCTTCTCCAGGCTGAACAGTTCTAGTTCTCTCAGCCTCCACGATGGATGTTCCAGCCCCTAATTACCTTTGGGGCCCTTTGCTGGACTTACTCCAGTACATTAATGTCTTTCATGTTGGGAGTACCCAGCACTAAACATAGCACTCCAGAAACATCTCCCCATGGTTAAATGAAAGGATCATCCTGCCACAACCTGTTTGAGATGCTCTCTCAAATGCAGCGCAGGATGCTGCCAACAGACAACGAAATCCCATTCTCATGTGAACTGCAGGTACATCTCAAGGCCAAGAGCCCAGTTTTATTCCTTTCTTCCACTGTTATATGAGAAGTTTATTGTATTTCTTTATCTTGTTTTTTTTTTTTTTTTTCTTTTTTTTTTAGCTGTTTTTTTTTTTTTTTTGGTACCAACACCTATCTTGGCTGCATGACAGATTAGTTCATCAATTGAGGCAGGAGTTCCTAATTACACATGCTTTGAAGCACTCACTGAAGAGAGGTGTTCAAAATCTCCTGGACTAGACCCGGATTGTTTTCTTTCTATGTACTCTGATTATGAGGTTGATTTTTTATTTGGCAAAACCAAAGAGTTTAGGCTACCATCCTTTTTGCAAATAGGAGGTCCTGTACTGCTAATAGTTCATTTTTAAAAAGGGTGAAACACCTGAATACCGAAAAGACATTTGCCACCTTGAAAACTCTTTTTGCCTCAAAGTCAGAGAAATGAGTTAGATACTTCACTTCGATGGATTGGATTTTGTTCTGCAGATCTTCATGAGCACAACAACTTCCCATCATTGTCTCTATGTGTCACCCAGGATGTTCCTATGTGTATCATACAGGCTAAAGTCTTTGAAGTGGTAGCAAAGCCAAATTTAGATTTCCAGGTGCTCTGAAAAGTTGCAGCAGCCAGTTGCAAGCATGGACAGGCCATTTATTACTTAGATGGCAGCTTTGGTCAAAGCTTCTGAGTTGTTAGTGTCTGTTGAGTGAGTCTGTTCACATTGGGCCCCTCAAGCAGAATCAGTGGTTAGAAATAGTGAAACTAACCAATGGCACTTGGTCCTTCTAGAACCACTGCTTTCCCAAAGTCAATCCACTCTGAATTTTAAGGAAAGATATTTCTCAATGCTTTGGAAGGAAATACTGGTATTCTTCTGAAAAGATTAGAGAAGGAAAATAAAAAAGCCAATCAATTTTGTTTTGATTTGTTATTGCAATACTGACATTGAACCATCTGTCCAGCCCTCCTCAGAGATGCAGGATGTGATCTCTCCTTAGCCTGCCTTGTCCTCTGCTGCCTTAGAGTCTCCCATTTTCCATGTGTGTTGGTCCTCAGATGCGGCAGACCTCCCTCTCAGGAAAGTGAAGGCAGTTTGCTGGCTGTTTCCCATGCTCCAGTCAGGTTGTGAGATGCAGTTTTGTATTAATCCCAACAGAGTCCTCCTAGTAGATTCTGTCACTTTTGGCTTAAAATCTTGACTCTGGGTCAAATTGTTACTGAGAGGGAAAACTCTTGTGGGATAAATAGGTGTTATCAAAATCTTTCAAAATCAGCCCCTAAGAACATAGGCATCTCTGCAGGAGTATGAATAAATGTGAAAAGAAAGATAATTTTAAAAGAAAAAAGCAGAAAACAGCCTTTTCACTTCTATACTTCTGCAAATTAATATCATGCTGTAACTTACTTTTCCTGTCAGTTTGGCAGGATGTACTTTTTCACCAATTTCATTCCTATGCTGAATCATTTCCCTAGTGTTTTTAAATGACAACTCTCTATGTTAGTTTTTCTCCAGACATTGTATATAGTATTTGCCTGGTCATTAATAGTACTACCTGTCTCCCTTTCATTCTTAATAGCATTCATTTTCCAGAATAGACTGAATGAGCAAGTTCCACAAAAGGGAAAAAGGAATAGCGGATGTGAAACAGCAGGTTGGTCTCTTTTCCAGGATCATTTCCCAGACAGCAAAGCCTATAATAGCAAAGATAGTAGGATGATCATTCTATCATGGTCCTCAGAATAAACTGGTCCTTGTTTACCAGGCTTAAACATCATCTGAGAGGCTTTACTCTGTATTTCCTTACTGTTGTGGTTGTGGAGCAGTTCTGGAGAGAGATGGAGAGTATAGAGCTGGTACTGAATGAAACCGAGCCCTGAATATCACAGTGGTGCATTACAACATTTAAAATGAAACAAAGAACAGTACCTTGACCTTGTTAGAGGAAATCCTGACTTAGATTCCTGATTAATTTTGAATCTTTATCTATTGAAATTGAAACCTTGATCTCAGACTTGATCTGTGTTCAGAAGTGAATTCGGAGCAATCAGCACAACTGTCTGTAAAGATTGACTGTTTAAAAGCAAGGAAAGAAAAAGTCCCAGATATTTTCCACGTGCTAATTTGCAATCCTACAGGTTTGTAGGAGAAATACAGAAAAGTCAGTTCATGCCTTCGTTCAAAGTCACAGGGACCTCTGCTTCTAAAGACACTTCCAGAAATCTAGCAATGTCCAAGGTGACCACTCCAAAACAGCTGCTCTCACACTGGGGGGGAGTCTGTGTTAGACATGTTGAGGTTAATTGAATCGGGCAACCCTTAAAATAAAAGATAGGTGCTATCTTTTGATAAATTTTCCACTTTTTCTCTTTGGATACACTAGACAATAAAACTTCAGACTCCTGTTTAGGTGTGGGGTTTTGTTTTTGCTTTTTTTTTTTTTTTTTTTTGAGAATAAATACAGCTGTCCCCTTTTCAGGTTAATTACAGCTTTTCTTTACATGCAGCTAATTCTGGGCTGATGTGCCATGGCTTATCATTTTCAATCTCTTATTTTTCTCAGTGTTTGACTTCCACTTAAAATTATGTTTTATTTTTCCCATGCTCCAATATAAATTAAAATGGTACTGTTTGAACCTGACTCAGAATCGAGACCTTGTTGCACATTCAAATAAAATATTTTGTACCTAAATAATAAACTGTGAAGTATTTCTTTCCATGAGTGTCAATAGAATTTGATTCAGGATTAAGAACATTTTTGTGTGCAGTTGTGAATATTTAATGTATGAAAAAGGAATATGATTTTTTGCAAAATCCGAAGAAAAAGTGGCAAATTTTTCTGTTCATTCTATATTGCATTCATGGAAATGACATTGTAAAAGAAGGGTCTTGTGGGCAAGGTAACAGTTTTATGGGTTTACTTGAGCAATAAAATGCTCCGATTACATATCTAGAGGGAATAAATTAAAATTAATTGAAGAATAGAAGAAAAACTGGCTTATGGTTAGGGCTTTGGAATTGTCCTCAAGAAGTCAAGATTCAATTGTTGCCATGTTGAAAATGTGGTCTGGTAATTTACTCTTTACTTGTCTAAAATATTTTTAAGGATAATACACATTAATGTTGTTTGAAAGCCTATTACTTATTTTCTCAATTAAAAAACCTACTTGGTATAAAATTATGGTTTAGATTTAAAAAAAATCCTTTTTGGTTGTGGAATAGGAAGAGACCATTGGTCTTTTTTTGCTAGAAGCTACATTTGTTAAAACAGTTCCCCTGAAGGATCACATTCTGTTACCATTACTAAAGCAAGGCACACCAGGTTTATTTCTTTTTCCCTGAAAGCTTATCATGGGTCTGATCTGGCTGGCACTTGCATAATTCATGTTGGGTATACAGATCTGAATAATTTCCTGCACAGTTCAAATATTGTAGTGATTCTAAGGTATTAATTTCATCTTTAATGTAATTCAGCTTGATTTTCAGTTGTTCTGAATGTTTCAGCAAATGTATTTGACATTGGTAGCAATCAAGTAGCATGTCCTGGAGAGGAACCTGGCTTGTTACTGGTGCACTGCACATAGGCAGGATGGACAGCCACATCCACAAATGGGATCCTGTTCATTTGGTCCCTAATATACTGAACTACAGTCTGACTCTCACACATACATACAGGCAGGAAGAAACAGACTCCATCAAAGTATATGTTAACATCTGCATTTTTATTGTTGTACTAGAGGAAAGCAGATTCAGTAACTTCTAAAAAAGTTAATATCTTAATGGACAATTTATTGGCTCATATTTCTGTTTACATTTAAAAAGCACTCTATTTTTCAAAAAAAGTTGGTCTTTCATTGTGACATCTTGTATCTTCTTTTAAGCTTAATTCTCCTAAATTTTCTAATGTATTGGTCATAGCAAGTAGTGGCATTAGTTGAGAAAACCATCCTGCATGAGCCCTACTCTGTCTCCAAATACATCCCTGCTTCACTAATTTGCTTGTAAAGTTTTCATTACATTTTTCTTTTAAGTTCTAGGTTTAATTTTTGAAATAAGTTTTAGCTCTGGTAAATATTCTGGAGCAACTTATAGGATATATTATTTAAAATAAATCATAGTGCTATGCAGAATATTCAGACACTATAGCAAGTCCCTTAAATATTTTTTTAAATAGATGGATTAAAACCCCCTCTATTCCAGTATCACTGACTGGCTATTGCGTATTCCAAATACTTATTTTGATGAACACTGCTTAAACCACTGCCTCTGTCTTGCTGTAAAATAAAAATTTCTGCCATGGAGAAAAAAATATTGCTACAGGCAAGAACAGAAGAAATTCTTGTAACGCCTAAGCCTTGGAAGAAGAAAGAACATTTGTTCAACAAAATAAAAGTCCTCTGTAGGAAAGTATGGGACAGATTTACTGCAAATGGAAAGCATAAAGGATCACTAGAATCAACGTATCCTCCTCAGCTTTCTGTTATTTTTAATGGTTTACCTAATACTATTGAGAATTGAATTTTCAGGTGTGGATATGATACTAATGCAGGAAATACAGCAAATAATGAAGAACAATGAAGCTCAACACAGAGGACTTAAATCATTTAAATGCCTTTTTCTAAGAGACGATGTAAAATAGCAAAGAATCCAATGAGGTAAGAAACAGAATGTCACTGCAGCATGTTCCTAGGAGTTTGTAATAAATCTGGGGAGTTATTACAGAGAAACTCCCCATGGCCTTCAACCCACTGTGCTTGTGTATTGGAGAAGGCAACCAGAATTGCCAGGAGAACAATATAAATCAGAAAAGATAGTATTATTGTAGATAAAGTACTTTGACTGTGCCTGGAGCACCATAAACAACACTGAACATCACACCTAAGAAAAGACCTAAGTGCCCATGGGGGTGCAATAGGGAGCAGACAGATTTGGTCTCAAAGGCATTTGCCTGAGGAACTGGCATGTTTTTAGTGACTGAGATAAGTTTTTGTGCTGATATAGCAGAGATTCTCCAAACTGTGAAAGCGATTAATGGAAAACACTCAGGCAAGTAAGCTGAGCATTTATCAACTAAGCAGGGATTGTCCAAAGCATTATGAGGGTTTGGGCAAGCATCCAATGTTTGACTTTTGCCCATCTTTAGAACTCCTAGCCACTTCAGGAACTCCCTGCAGCAGATGGCTGCTCCCAGTCATTGAACTGTGAAATAGGGAATTCACTCCACTGGTCAGTGTTTGTTGGAGGAGTGTGTTGGAGGTAGAGTGAAGTGCATTGTGTGGTTCCCTAAGCTTGTGATAATTCACCAACCTCTCCTGAGCAGGAATCCTCTCAGTGACATCTGATCTGTTGGATAGGAACAGCATCCAGGCTGGCCATTTTAATGCAGCCAGTCTACCAGACAACCTTTGAAGCTGGTCAAGGGCAAATCAGTAATCTATTCTTCTGGGAAAACAATGGAAGGCTGTAGGTGTTGTGGAGATGGTCAGTGGTTGTTTACATTTAGTTTTTCACCTACTCCATGATATAACACTGACATCAGGCAGAAAGGATGGCCCAAGACCTTTCCTGGAGCTAGATAGATTAGACACATCTATCACATGGGCAGATAAGGTGCATAAACACCATGAAGTTCAGCTAGGACTTTCGATGAGAGAAACATAAATTTGATGTCAAGCTTGGAGGCATCAGAGTGCTCTCAGGATCATGCAAGACCAAAATGGTAATTTACACCTACATGTTTTCGACAGAATTGTGCCAGGAGGGGTTGCAGATCATCAGGAGTTATTCTAGGAAGGAATATTAAAACTGTGAAATGTAAATACCAGAGTTCATCCCAGACATCATGGTGTTAACCTCTTAGTGTTCCAGTTGTGTGGAAGAAATATATGGAGCTGGAAGGACAGCAATGACACTGAGGAACCTTGCACAATTGATCTGCACATAAACTTTGAAGAGGCACTTAACCTGGTTCAGAACCTGAGATATGAGACATTTTTGACCAACACCACTCCCAGAAAATATAGGCTCACCACAGAGTAGATAATTATGTTCTGAAAATTATTTACAGTTATTTGTTGAGGAAGAGATGGTCTGACTGATTCAAATTCATGTTTGTGGCTTTGTGGTGAACATTGCCATCAGTTGTGTCTAACTCAAGCAAGCAAATGTTTTTTTTTTGCTACACATTTTTCACACCCTGTACTCACCCGTATATGTAAAAAACACAGGGTGCTGCACCTTGGCTGTCAAAGGTCATCTAAAGACCTTGGCCTTCCACTAACCAAGATACATTGGCTGAACACTGCTGCCCAAAGACCCTGTCATGTGGGGCACTTGTACACCATGGCTGCCTGTGATTGCAAAAAAATTAATCTGATGATCTTTTCAGTTCTGTGTGCCACATTTTCACCCCCTTGCTCCCCCACCTCCCTCCAGAACTACTGCCTGAGGAACTGTACAAGGGCTTGCAAAATGATGGTGCAGAGAGCTCTCATTCAGAATAGGAGTGGGAGAAAAAGGAAACTTCAGTACTGATAAGAGCTGTTTTTACTATGTAAAGTGGAGGTTGCAGTCATGGTTGTTTTCAATAAGCTGGTGATAATGATGGATATGTATATGAAGCTTTTGCTATCTAACAGCAATTTAAAACTTTGGGTTTTGAATGTATCAAAATAAGACAGTAAAAATATTGTTTTCTGAATCTTTACTAGTTTTCATCTGCTCACTGACACAGGTAAGGATGATGGCCTCTGTTGTACAGACATATAAATTCTCTTCAGTGAGATATGACTTAGTGTGTGCGGTGTCATTTAAGGTGTGAAAGTTCTTGATCCTTGGTATACCTATTGCTTAAAGGATTTTCATCTAACAGCTATGAAAGAAATTACTGTGAAGTAGAGAAACATTCAGATCTGCTTTAAATTAGAGATTTTAGAGCTGGCAGCAGTCCAAAGCATAGGCTAATTCATACTGGGAGGCACTTTGTGTAGAAATAGTCTGCTGCAGGTGCCTAAGATAGCTTATTTAAAGCTGTTCTGTATTAGTTCTGCAGTGTTCTGCTGGAGAAGACATCCCTTTAGGGCTAAGATCCCACTGACGTGCGTTGTGGGAGAAAGAAAAAGTTCGTAGCTCCTTCTCAGCTCTTGGGTATGCACAAACCTGGATTAAAAACTTGCATTCTGAGGTGGTTCCTCAGCAGAATCACAGAATCTCCAAGTCAAAGGAAAATAAAATGGGACAGGAAACATGAGAACTGGATCTGTGGCTCGCAGTCCTGCCCCTGCTGGTGTATTGGTTTGGTGGTACAGATAACATGTCATGCCCCTCCACTGTAGGGTCACAAATGTCTCTGCTCTCCTTATTGTGAATCTCACTGCCAGGCACGCTTGGTGCTTTCACCATGTATCTCTTCCCAGAGCATGCTGAATGTAAGTGATGTCAGAAAAAATACCGTTCCAAAAGTTAAAGGGTCTGATCATCTGGACTCATGTCCCCAGGTTTGTTTTTACAAGGGAAGGAAAGCTTTAGCTCTGTGGCTAAATGACTGGAGTAGCACCTGATTTTAGTAAAAAAGTCCAACCCTGAAAATAGTATTTTAAAAATCCAACAGAGAAATACACGTAGAAGGAAGAGCTTGATCAACACAAACCTTGAGCTCCTATATTTCTTTATGATAGAAATTCACTAAAAGTAATTCAAGATCTGTGGTTTTATTGCTATAAAGCAAAACAACACCATACAAAAGTCAAGCAAATGTTTAATATATATATCATAAAAATGAGTTACATAAATCTGCACACAATAGGATTGCTTGACAGGCAATTTGAAATCTTATACATGAAATTCATATAACGTATAAAAAACACATTTATTTCAAAAGCATCAGGCTAAGATTAAAAAAATTTCTAAGGTGATTAGTGTTTGTGTTCTGTTAAGAACTGCTAAACAATTATTTCTTCTAAAAAATATTACCATGCTTTAAACAAAGTGCCATCACTGATCTATGCAGTGATAGAAGTTTTCAGGTTAATTAAAACTACATTTTCATCTAATATTAGAGTTTTTATTTGATATTTTGAGGTCAGAAAATTTGATCTGGAACAGTCTGGTGCTTCAGTGTAATCAGATGTGAATGTCTTATGGGATAAACAGATCTATCGTAAGTTCACTGTGACACTCTCACCCTTAAAGCAAAATAAAATACAGGAAGAAAAATTTTCTGTTTATAAAAACATAGATAGAGAGCTATAGCATTAAGTTTCTGCTATAGCAGTCACATTCTCTTTATATTATTACTAAACATGGAAGAAGCATCAGATAAATCATATTAAGTTGATTGTCAGGACACATTGAACAGTTTATGATAGCAGTGAGCATGGCAAGATCTCAGAGACAAAATTTCTTGTCCGCGTCAACTTTTCTCTCAGGTTCATAAAGATCCACAGATATATGGGAGCTTTTCCAGATTTTTAATCTTACTGGGATGCGGTCTGCTGCCAGACTGAGGGTAGATGGAACATAGAGTCTCTGCAGGAAACAGAATAATAGAAAATTCTTATTGATTATGTTAGATTAGGTTTTAAGGCAGAAATCAACTGCAGGACATGACAGACAGTGGCCAATGTCAGTCGGCATGACTATGGGAGGTATCGGTTCTCCCTGCTTCGGTAGCCTCAAATTTTGCTTATATGGTCTGAGACAATTAACAGTGAAATCCAGAAATGCATCTGGATGCAATTGCAATATGCCATCTCATTCATTCACTTAGAAGAGACAATAGTGCTTTCTTGGGCCATGAGACAGACAAGTTGCCAGGTGTGAAAGATAAAAGTCACAACAGCATGACAGAACCAAAGGGAGATGACTGTGAGGAACAGAGCACAGTGGTGAGATGATGATGATGATGATGACGATGACGATGATGATGATGAAAATGATGATCATGATGATGACCTTCTGCCTCTGCCTTGAAGGGTAAATGTAGCTCTGTGGTAAAGAAGTGTGGTCAGGTTGATTCCAGGAACTACCTCCTTTCTCCAGTCTGGTGTATGGGATGGTTCTGCAGGGAACTTCTGCACCAGCCTCATGTTGCATAAGAAAGGTCAGTTACTCTTAATAAGTAGAGGCTGTATGCAGCATGGCATATAAGCTGGCTTTGAAGTCATAGAATCATGGAAGAGTTGGGGTTGGAAGGGACCTTAAAGATCATCTAGTCCAACCCCTCTGTCATGAATGGGTTCATCCACAATTAGATCAGCTTGCTCAGAGCTCTATTCAGCCTCTGAGCAACGAAGAATGAAGATTAGGCTATATTTCCAGTATTTTCTGTTTATAAAAACATTAATTGTCCACATATTTAAAATATACTCTCTAAACTTTGAATTTATATCTAATAAATATGATAAATACTTGTGGCGTTATTGCTGAAATGCCTTCAATTTATGGAATAAAATGTTTTGGGAGCTTATTAAATTGGATTGGAATAGTTGTTTAATATATTCGAGAAGCTTGTATTGATTGTGGGGTTTTTGTCTTAGAATCAAATGGTCATAGCTTCAAAATGCATGATGTTTTGAGTATTTTTAATGTTTCATTAATCTTTACTCTGACTGCTTTGGAAATTTGAGTTTATGGATTGTTCTTTTAAGTTAAAAATTGTTCAGAATTTAGCTCCTTGAACTAGGATTCTTTAAACAGTATTTATACATTATTTTTCCCAAAATGCAATATGCCAGACACTGTGTAAATGGAATTGATTTCATAATGGGTAAAGCTTCTGAAAAGAACAAAATAATATACACTAAAGTGTACCCCAGTGACATGAGAGTAGGGCTTGGATTGTAGCACTTTTATACAAACTAATTAACATCTCATCAAAATCTGCTGCTCTGTCTACAGGATTAAGGTACTTCTAAGAGTCAGTAAAGTGAATCATAACAATAAAAGATAGCTAGATATGTCCTTACATGAGTTATCACTGAATAAATTTCAGAGTTTCTTAAAATTACTCACTGACTTTTCCCAGATGCCTATCTCGTGTCCTATATTTCTTCTTAAGCTGCTGTAAGATATATATTGCAAGAGGCATGAGTTCTGTGCTATGGACTGTACAGAATGCTAATTAGTTGCCATTAATTGATTTTTACTTTTGCTTGGGCTGAAACTATTCCACTTAGGGTGGAAGTATGCAGTCTTACTACTGACATTAAATAAAGAAGGGAAGAAGGGGGCTGGTTTTAATGTGACAACTTTAAAGAAAGAGTACTTTAATAGCAATTAGACTTCAATGACTATACAACTACTCTTCTTTCCTGCCCTACCCCTGGGAACACTTAATGCCCTGTAGGAAGAAAATCTTGGCTGGTCTGTTACTCATTAAGGTAGTTTGAAAGGGCTTTAAGGCTATATTTACAGCATCTTATCCCACAGTACTGTCAGATCAATGTGAAACAGGGCATTGGGAACTACACTGCCAAAACTGTGCTTCTTGTGGGTAGTTTGTGGACCATTGCCCCAGTTTTTATAGAAGGAAAACCGGGATGCAGAAAAGTGATTTTATACTCTAGCTCAAGGCAGTTGCTGAAGAAAATGTCAAATGGCTACACAGGATTCTGGGGTGGCATTTCATAAGTCTTACTGGTTTTTCAGCAAAAGCTAAGCTCTCTCTGTTGAAGTGCAATCTGCATCCAGATCTAAGCACTTAAGGATCTTTCCCTACCAGTATGGAGTACTTGAGAAACCAAGCATCTTTCAAGAAAAAGGAATTTTTTTTTTGCTACTGTTCTACTAGTAGTTTTATCATCTTGAGCATGTCTTTCTTTCAGTTTCCCCAAATGCACGTGTGTTGCTCTGATTACATACATTATCTTTGCAAGTGCCTTGAAAGAAGGGATGCCTTATTCATTGGCAAAGCCTCAGGCATGGGAAAAACTGGAGCTGTCCAAGGCTGACTGTAGGAAAGATAAATGCAATCACATCTAAGTCTGTTTCATAAACTCTGTTCTGAACAGGAAAAATAGAAGGGGTCTCTGTGGTTCCAGATTTGTGGAATATTTGTTCCTATAGCCAGGAAAGCCAGCTTATAAAAATAGTACACAGTAGGAGAAATGTAGGCATATGGGAGAACACATGAGCTGGGTATGGGTTAAAGCATAAAACAATTAGTTCTACATGTTTTGTTCTTCTGGGAATATGATTATATTAATATCAAAGATTAGACATAATCACTCACATTTAGTGGCTTGTTCATGGACATGTACTGATAAGCAATGCGTGCTTGCAAAGTACAGGGTGGAATTCTGACATGAGTCTCAGATCTGTGGAATTCATTTCTTACAGAATGGCATGACTACTGTAAAATATATATAAAGAGAAAGATATACATAAATACATAAACAGACACACTTTCTTTTTATCTCAGAGAAAGAAATGATGACTAAGGAGAAATCTCACAACAAATTCTTTGTTGCTTGGAACTTCTGCTGTTGGAGTAAAGTTTTTTTTCAGAAAAGCATATGAAAAGTTATTTATCCCCATGGAAATCTTTATCTTGATTGACATCAGGAGCACGCACTGCTATTTTAGAATAGATGCTCAGCCAACTTGAACCGTCCTAGTATCACTTAAGCCAAAAGGTTTATGAGAGTATATCTGTACTGAGATTCTTTATACATCTGCAGGATCAAAAAGTCAGATTATTAATCACAATTTGAAAACTTGCAAGACTATATTGCAGGAAGAATAGTTTGAAACAGCTTGGCTCACTGGCAAGATGAAGCAGAAGAAACTGATCATACCGGAAGGTGTTTGCAGGTAATTTCACAATATAATAAGCCAGAAAAAAAAGGCCAGAGCTATTCAGAGTTTCATGTTCAGAGGTGACATGTTTCAGAGCAGTGTAGTTATATTTCTTCTTTCTATCACTGTAGCATAACCTCAGCCAGCACATTGTGTTCAGTCTGGAACACATAACTGCCAGATAGATCCTGATGAATTTGGGCTTGTTTTCAAATGAAAACCAAAAATTATTAGAGAACCGAAGACATTTCTAACATGTTGTTTGCCAGATGTATCATCTAGCAAGGGGAAATTTTGCCAGGCTCAAGATGGGCAGGTATAAATCTGAAGGACTGAAAGCAAATAGTGTTAAGAGTGAGCTAAAATGAAGAGTAGATGGACAAGTCAAGAGCAGAAAGAAAGCCTAATAAGACACATAAAGAAGACAAAGCAATGAAGTCTAATTCCATGCAATTATTCACGCCTCCAAGTCTCCCTGATTCAGTTTGATATTTTTATCTAAATACCTTAATGGTTTCTCAGCAAGACTTTCCAACCAAAATTCAATGCATCTGTGTATCAGAGCTGCAGCATGGGTTAACACGCTACAGCCCATGAAGGTTGACAGCATGCTGTCATGGTTCAATCCAGGAGCAGGTTGTGGCAATGTAAAAAATCAAAACCAGCAGGGCAGGTGGTAGGATTGGTGATCAGCAGCTTGTTTCTTGTCACTGATGGCATTGCCTTCCTCTGGCAAGGTGTTGTGTTCCTAGTTCAGTACGATGAAATGCAGGCTTTTTCTCAGTTGTGAGTTGAATATGTCCCTCTGTGAATGAATCTGGATCCAATGATCCTGAAAAGGATCTTGTGACAAAAAATAACTGCAAATTAAGCCCAGTGCATAGCAAACAACCCTGGATCAGAGGTTATCAAGAAGAAATGCACATATGTTAAGAAGGGGCTTGGTGTTGATGACTCAGTGGAAAGTAGTTAATTTAACATCTACACCCAATTTGACTAAGGTTTCCTGAAAAGAAGCCAGTGTTGAATTTTGCATTTGTGTGACACATTCAGAATGTGGTTTCCTCTTTAGAGTCATGAATCTCTTAATCATAGGACATGCTGGGTTGGAATGGTCACACAAGGATCATTGAATCCAACTCCTGACTTTCTCCAGGACCACCCCAAAAATCAGACCTGTGCCTGAGAGCATTGTCTAAATGCTTCTTGAACTCTGTCAGGCTGCCACAGGTCACCACAGAGAAAAGGTCAGTGTCTGCCTCCCCTTTTCCCCTCATAAGGAAGCTCTGGACTGTGGTGTGTAGTCTCTTTTACTGGCTAAACAAGCCAAGTGAGCTCACCTGCTTCTTTTATAGCTTCCCCTGTAGACCCTTCATCATCTTGATGACGTTTCTTTGGATGCTCTCTAATAGCTTTGTATCTTGTATTGTGGCACCCAACACTACACACAGGACTCGAGGTGAGGCTGTCCCAGTGCAGAGCAGAGCAGAGCAGTGCAGTCCTGTCACTTTGACTGGCCAGATGCTCCTCACAATGCTCTTAGGTTGTGAAGCACTGACACATCACAGATGTAAAATTTCTGTTGGCACTGGAAGATCACTAAGCAGAATTATCTCTGACACCGATTTAGTTGACTGACAATGTTACTTAGAGCAGTTTTCAGCTGGCCTGGCTGTTAGAGGTATATGTTAGTAAGGAAACAGCAAAACTTGGATACTGACTGAGGTTATTAGGATCTACTAAGAGGATCAGACATGATACTTTATCTACAGAAAAGATGATAGGCAGTTCTTTCTAGGTTCTGATTTCTACACCTTATTGACTTGAATTTTTTTTTATAGTCTGGTAACAGCCAGGCAGGGGACATCCTGCTTTCCAACAGAAGCTCTGAAGAATTTCAGTGACAATGGGATGACTCTAAGTTATGAATTCCTCATTTTCTTTCTGTTGGCTTGCTTACTAGATGTCTTCTGACTGGTGTTGACAGTTCCTTCTCTTTAGCAAACCTTTTAGAAATACACCACCAAATTATTTCTCTCAGTTTTTACCACAGGTTTTGGTGCTGCTTACCACATCACCCACCTTTAGATGTTTTATTTCTTTGCTGCTGGGTAAGAGATTCTAGTGATGGACATTTGAGGATACTATAGTGCCTTTATCTAGGTGTCTTGTCCTTGTTTATTGTTCCAAATATTTTTCTTCTGTTATTTTTCTCATTCCCATTGGTCAATGTGATACAATATTAGAAATAAGGGAGAGGAAGGATGCAGATATAAAGGTATTTGTTAGTGTAATTTAAACCAAAGGTTAGTATCAAGGAAGTAGCTATATTGAAAAGATTTTTTCCAGTAATTTTTAGTGGGCTGGTGTGTTATGAACCAAACAGAAACTGTGAGATGGACACATAGTGTAATTCCAGATAATATATTTTATACAGTGCTTTCCCTCTACCATTATTTTTTGTCATTAGAATTGAGCAGGCACTTAAAAAATTTAGAATGCCCACAATGCAAAACCACAATCATGCAGTTTTTGCATGCATAGGTTCTTCATGGAGCCTTGATGTACCTTTATACAAGAAAGCTAAAATACACTATGGAGTGAGTTATATGATAAAATGGAAAAGAAGCATTTGGTGCAGGGCTGAATAGCGTTGAGGTTACAGTGAAATACAGTATGCACTTTCCAGAAGGAATAGAGTTTAAAAACAAAAAGAGAGGTTGGAAACATTATGTTTTCCTCTGCAGTAATATAGCTTAGTTTGAAGATTCTGGGTAATTTGGTAAACTGTAAATTATGTCTTGTTTTAAGCCAATAGATCAGTCAAATACATATTTCCGGGAGGATATCTTTCTCATAGGGCTTTTTATGTTACCCGTGTTGCAGGAAAAAAAAAGGCAACCAGCCCTGCTAAAGACCCTTAAAATATTGGTCAGCTGTATTTTAAAGTTATCTGCCTGTTTATTAATGAATAAAGGAATCATGGATCTCCCTCTTACCAAAACCAAATTACTCCACTGTAGTCCTTTGCCTCCTTCACTGCATTAGCTGTACCAGCCTAAAGCAAACAAATGTCTCCTGGACTCAGGACCCCATAGAGCTCATTTATTTTGTGAAGCCCCTGGAGGAACACCAAGCTGAGGGCACTAAACATGCTGCAGGGGTCCTTCAGGCTGTTTTTTCTTACCTTCAAAGGTTGTCAGAGTTGCATGCGGCAGAATCTTGCCAATGTGAGTGGAAAGAGCCACGGCTTTGTGTTGCAAAGGGAGAGGCAGATGGCCGCAGGATAAGCCTGTGAAGATTTTCACACCACAATTGATAAGTATTTAGAAAGTCTCTGTCCACGTGGAGGGGGGCCGTGTCCTTACAAAGGAGAGTCACTTATCTTTTCTAGAAAGAAGAGGAAGCACAGAGAGGGCTCTAGAAGAACTCACTGTGGATGTAGGCTCAAGTATTCATTCTGCAGACTCCCTTCTCAGGGATAAAAACAATATTGTGAGCAAAAAAGCTCCAGCACAGGTAAAATATAAAGACAGTGCTGAGAAATTGCTGCTCAGTTGGGTGATTTACTCTATTATTTTTACAGGAACAGGCAACAAACCATCATGAAGCAAACTTTCAGAAAAACAGATTACAGTAAATTGTTCTTTATAAGGATGGGACTAATATTCCCCATGTGTTTGATTTATACACCTGTAACTGAAACTTTATTAAAGGAAATACTGATGAAAAAGGAAGAAGAATTCTTGTGTAGTGTCAGCCGAAGCATTTATGTTAGAGGGCTCTCTGGGGAATGGAGTGGCTTTGCACAGGTATGATGGAAAAGTTCATGCCCAGAAAGTATTTTTCAGGCTTTTCTGCTCTCAGCAACTTGTATGGGGCACTGCAAAGAAAATTTGTGCTTTGCCTGTTCCCTACCCAAACTCTGTCCTGTCTTTTTTTCTGACTCATTGTTGGAGAAAACTGGGCAGCTCTTGCCTTCCCGAGAGCTTCCCTGTCTGGGTGGCACCCACCCTGCCTCTTCATTGAAACACTGAGCCTGAAGGCAGTTCCTCAGCACAGTAAATGCTGCTGAGCTTTGGCTGCTGGGATGATCCTGCCAGTCAGCTTCAGCAGCTGCTTTATGGTCAATTCATAAGTCCTGCCAATATATGATATTCCTCCGGTCCTTCTAAGCTTTGTTTCCATTCCTTCTGTTCTAATGAGAATTTGTCTTGGGATCTATAGGGAACATATTCTCAACAAATGGGAAAAAATACTGTTATTTTAATAAATATCATAACCGAAGATTCAAAATTCAGAAAACAACCCTACTAATCACCATGATATTGATGCTTAGGGTTCATGATAATGCAGAAAAAGCCTCACACACTGAGGATATTTGTAAGAAATAGCCTTTAATTAATACCTGCCCCAGAGAAGGGGTTGAGGGTGCACAAGGACAGAGCTGAGACAGCAGATGACAAATGATGTAAGGGATGTTCAATACCGTAAGGCCTCATGCTCAGCAAGAAGCTAGAGAGGTGGTTGGCCAGGGACCACTGTTTGGGAGTTATTTATTTCAGTTAAGACATTCTTCTTGTCTCAACCCATGAGTTTACTTGCTTTTACCCTTCCAATTTTGTTCCCTTTATCCCACGAGGGGACAGGGAATAATCAAAAAGCTGTGTGGTGCTGAGTTGCTGGCTGGGGTTAAGCCACAACATGAGCTTCTGCACTGTAAGTACTTTGACTTGAGAGCTGAAGATATATTACACTTTTGGGGTAATGATCTGTCATGGATCACAGTCAACCATTATACTTTTGAAGTGAAAAATGAAGTGCAATTGAAAAGATTTGTTTTTCCTTCCAACTCATTTGTACCTCTCCTATTCAGATTATAGAATTTCAATAGTGAGCTGGGAAATATGTTCCTGCAGCTACAGTGTCACACTGAAATAGTGTTCTCTCGATAAGGTTTATTTGCTCACTATTGAGTGGTGTGGGGTTTTTTTGTTAAATCAGAATTAGAGCAGAGACTGTCTCCTGCAATATCATAGATACAGCTGAAATTTAGAGGGAGCCCCAAGTAAAATTAATTCTTAGGGATGATGAAACACCTTTCATGTCACAACCTAGCCGTGGGAAGCATTGATACATGAGAACACGTAGAAGGTGCAAAACAAATGTTATAGGAAATTTAAAAGGAAGGAGACAAAGCAGGGGAGGAAATATAAATTAATTTTCCTTTTAGTGGAAAACAAAATGAAAGTAGTGTCCTATTGTGGGTAATGTACTACCCATCAGTGGCTCTCATGGGCTCCTTTAGAGATTTTATCATTTCAAACACGTGTCAAGAATTGAAACTTGACTCCTAATGGAGGCACCTCAGTTTTGGGGCTTCAGTACACTTCTGCAGTGTCTGACACATCCCTGTGTGGATGCTGGATAGGACACGTGCCCTGTGGGACATACCACCTTGAATATCAAAGACCATGAATGATATCTCAAAGTCTTCAAGAGAGAGAAGGTAGTGGTCCTGATCATCTCCTAGTGCAGGTGGTTCTTCATTGTCCCAGTCCCTGCCTTTGCCATCTGCAAAGGGCTTTCCAGACACCAGAGACAATGGCTAAAAGAAAATTCAACAGATGTGCCAGTAATTACCTTCTGCATCTTCCTCCAGTTTTTTTCTACTACTGAGCTTGTCAAATAGCAAAGCAACACTAAAGAGATGTTACAGTATTGAAAATATATCTTCTGATATAATAAGATTTTAATAACACCATTTATTAAAATGTAGACCCGACTGTAAGAGAATAATCAATATAGATCCAATAGTTTATCTTGATTAGCAGTGGCTAGCAAGTCTTGGAAATTATTTACAAACTTCTTTTTCAAAAACATACATTTTTTGTTTTGTTTTATTCTTTTCTTGGCATTGATAAGAATATTCTCAGCAGAGTAGGAATTGATGTAATAAATGACTATACACAGTATGCTGTCAAATGCGCAATGTAACAAGCTGCAGAAAATAGAGGACATTCTTCTTTCATCTATAGTAATTTTAGGAGTTCCTTGTAACTTTAACAGACTAGATTTTCAGGGAGAAATGAGATTTCTATTTTCATGGTGCCTCTTTAATTTCTAGAGCTAAGATTTTAATATTTTCCCTGAATTTGTTTTAAATATAGTGCATTTAATGATAGCTCAAAAAATTGTATTTGCCTTTACATGATTTATTTATTTATGAATTATTTGATAAGTTACACAAAAAAAGATAGTGTATACTTTTATTACCCATATTAAGTTTGCTCAGATTGTACTAAGCAATTCATAAAATATACAATATATCTTACATGACTGCAGTAATTCACAAAGCCATTGTGAGTTTCCCAGAAATGTAAAGGCATGGGGAAAACCAGGCTGTCTTGAGCAAACTCCACAAACAAAATGTTCAAACTGATGAGTTTAAATATGAGGGAGGCTTAAATTCAGAGAGACAATATGATGGAATAGCTTGATAAGCATGCTTAAAGCAGCTTTTACTTCACTTTCTTATTCTGGTACATTTTTATATGTCTGGTTTCCATCAGCAATAAAACATGTGCTTCTCATGCTGTTGATGAGATTCTACCAATAGAGAGAAACAGGGACGAATCCAACTACTTTTGTAAGTTGAGCTTTCTCCCAGTTTGAAGGAGAAAATATTCTCTTTTAAACTGAACTTTTGCTGTTGATCTGGTACACAATCCAAACTTGAGAACCGGGCTCTTGGGCTCTGATTCCCCACGCAACAGAGCACTTGCATTTGATATTTATTTCCACAGGAACCTATTGGTATGCAGAACTTCACAGAATCACAGCAGAGTTGGGCTGGAAGAGAACTCTGCAGATTAACCATCCAATCCTGCTCTCAGGCAGTCACCTTGAGCAGGTGACACAGGAACCTGTCCATGCAGATCCTGAGTGTCTCCAGAGCGGGAGACCCCCTCACCTCCCTGGGCAACCTGATCCAGTGCTCTGCCACCCTCAGTGTAAATAAGTTCTTCCTCATCTGTTGGTGAAATTTGTCCTGGCTTAGTTTATGGCTACAGCTCCTCGTCCCGTTGCTGGGCACCACCAAAAAGAGCCCGGCACCGTCCCCTTGGCCCTGGCCTCGGAGATATTTATATGCATTGATGACATCCCCTCCTAGTTTTCTCCAGACCTAGTTTCCTCTGTCTCCCCTCATAAAAGATGCTCCAGACTCCTCATAATCTTGTTGGTCTCTGCTGGACCCTCTCCAGGAGCTCCTTGTCTCTCGTGTACTGACTAGCCCAGCATGGACACAGAACTCCAGATGTGCCTTACTAGAGCCAAGAACAGGGAAAGGATCACCTCCCTTGTCCTGCTGGCCACACTCTTCTCAATGCCCTCCAGGACACCACTGGCCTTCCTAGTTGCAAGGGCACACTCACAGCTCCAGAAGGTCAGCCCCCAGCCTGTGCTGGTACTTGGGGTTACTCCTCCCCAGGTGCAGGACTCTACATTTACACTTGTTTCTCTCTGCCCAACTTTACAGCCAATCAAGATCCCACTGAATGGCAGCATAGCCTTCAGGTGGACCAGCCATTCCCCTCCATTTAGAGTCATCACCAAACTTGCTGAGGCTACATCCCACCCCTTCATCCAGGCATATTCTTATTTCTAATAGTTATTTCTCCTCATTCAACCTAATCCCCAAGGCTGTCAATATGGTCATATTGGTTTCAGAACACCCTGGGATTTTTTTTTTTTTTTTTTGCAGAACTTAATTAGTTCTTGCAGCCTGCCCATTTGCTATTTTTAGGACAGAGAAAAACATACACACCCCTACTGCCTACAAACCATTAATGCTAAAGTGTGGCACCAATCTTTGTGCTGTATAAGCAATCTCTGCTCTTCCATTGTGAAAGGAAAACCACTTCCCATGAAAATGTGGGTTTCCAGCTGCACTGAGAATTGCTATTGCTGCAGGAGATGCACTGCTGAAGAAGAGCTCCTGTTTCCTTTACTCTTAGCTCTGAGCTAAGATACTGAGTATTCTGAAGTCTGCTTCCATTTTGAAATGCATTTTATTGTCTTTCATGTTCACACATGGAGGAGTTAAAAGGGCTTTTTCATGATAGAAAGGCAGCATAAGTGTGAGAGTTCCATAACAAGTCGCCGTCACCGAGCAATTAGAGATCTTGCATTTTTTCTCAAGACCTGAGTTCTTAATACTGAGATCTCAATACTGATTCTGATAATCTGGGAAGTGGGTGAATCAATCAAAGGAGCTAGAGAAGCTGACTTTGAGACAGATATTTCTTCTCTTACTGCATTGCTACTTAACACAGCTGGTCAAATAGCAGTATAAACCAGGATTCTGTAGATGAACAGCAGATAGATAGTAGAGGACTAGGTGATTTGAAGAATGTAAACATTTCTGTTGTTCTTGTCTTGGGAGCACAAAACTACCCATAACCTTGAGGGAATGGTTATGGTTGGCATATCTGTCATAGAGCAGAGCATCCAAAACATTAAGGTCAAGATAACAAGAAAACATCACAACCCAGCTAGCCTCACAGTTGATAGATTGTCTAATTATTTCAGTCCTGGGATGAATAAAAACCAGAGCCATTCCCAGGAGATCCTTCATAGGAGCTAGGCTGACAAAGGTTTAGTCATGTATGGCAACACTAGCAAAGATCTAATAAGATTAGTGTGTTAAAAAAAAAGAAAAGAGAGAAACAGCAAAACTCTAATGACTACAAAGCCTCTTTGCTCTGTCCTTAGAAACACTGTGCGTTTGTCAGGTACTTAGAAGAAGATGATCGAAGTCTTTATGTACTGCCACCATTGGTAACTTGTCAAATATGAAGAAAAATAGCTGGTGCCTTTGACAGTTGCTTCACACAAGTATCCAGGATCTGGGCTGGACTGATTACATTCATGACTCAAAAATAAAAAATGAGATGCTGGAATTAAACTGCCTAATAAGCTGCAGAGATTATGGTGAATTGATGCCATCCAATCAGGAGGTTTCTCAATCAATCACACAGAAAGTAAAGAGATGAAGAAAAAACAATCCAGTGCCCACTAACTGTTAGAATGAAAAGTAGCATTAAATATGCAACTGCCACTGTGGCTTCATTAAGGAGAAGAACATTTTGTCCAAATCCTGACTCAAGCTAAACCTGGAAATAATGTTTGGAGATGGATTATTCCTTTAATTTTCTCCTTTGCAGACAGTGACAAAAATGAGAGTGAAAGGAAATAATTTCTCCCAGACAGTCTACCAAAGGTATTTTCCTTGGGGACCATGATACTTTCTTAGAGCTGCAGTTGCACTGCTGTAATTTATACCAGAATTAGGACACCTGAATTTGGGAAATTTTGAAAATATTGATAGTGTTATGAGGGACATTTTTAATTTACCACTTCATGTGCTGAGAGGAGAGAAGGGACAGAAATCCTGCCCACAGTTTTTTTTGCTAACACATTTCTGTTTTACATGGTAATGGGCTATGGGCTGGACATGTAGGACTCACAGGTCAAGTGTAGGCTTCTGATTCTCCCAAGGAAAAGAAAAAAAATACAATCTCTTGAGAGGTCTCTGAAATTTGTGACTGTTTCTAGGAATGGCATTTCTTGTATCAGGAGGTATAAATGGCAACTAAAACTCATTCCTCCCTACCCTCTAGGAGGATTTGCACATGGGATTTTATATTCACCTGGATCAAGAACACTTTGTAAAAGGGCCTCAGGAAAAGACATAATTACAGAAGTCTGCAAAGGACAGGAAAGAGCTGTAGAAGGAGAGAAAAAAACTATGTAGATTTTAGGATAGGAAATTAGTGAAGAAGTTTTATAATAAATTCTGAGGCAAGGGAGAATTCTTTCCTGTAGGAAATGAAAAAAAGACTCATACAGACTTTCTGCATCTCAAAGGCAAAAAACAAGAGAAAAAGGGGTATTATTAGTATGATGGCATTGGAGCTGATGTAAGCACTAATAGCTTGAGTGCTGTATCACAGGAGTACAGGATTACTTAGAATCATGCTGAAAAAATAATATGTCAGACTACAGAATTGTGGAACAAAGCATGATTTGTTATGATGAGGGTTGATTCTGTTTTGTGTGTTTTGGAGGTGCAGTGACAGAACTGAGTTCAGGTTTTACTTTAGACTTGTGTTGACTTGGGCCATTTACAGTCGATTGAGCCGTAAGGCTGTCCCTGGTCATTTGGGCAAAAAGAAAAAAAAAGAGGAAAAAAAAGGCAACCTAAGAGTTGTTGTCTTTATTACACTCTGACACTGGTTGTGTTGAGAGCTGCCTTACCTTTGGCAGCCTTATGCGCACCTAACCTTATCTTTGACCTCACTTTTCCTGGGAGACAGCCCTTTACTGCCCGAAGCAATGGAATCATAACAGTCTCCCCAAGCACAGGACCTCTAAAGAAAGGTGAATAAGGGGTGACAATTAGTCTTTTGACAGAGGAGAACTGGCTAATTCTAAATGTCATCTGTCACAGTGCATAAACACCTGTAGGGTGAGCTGGGATGATAATTCTACAAAAAAAATCTCAGTTAATCTCAGTTACCCGCTCCCTGTTTTCCATATATATGTAGAGCAGTCACAGGTGGTCTGTGGAGGGCAGGGTTTATTGATAAATTCTAATAAACACAGTTTGCTATTAACTTATAGCAAGGTCCTCAGTACCCTAAGTTGTAAGGGAGAGCAAGGTAGGAAACATTGCTGGACTTGTGGCTCTATGCAGTTTACAAGGTAATGCTGATGCAATGATACTCTAAGTATCCCCTTCCCTTCCTCAGTAAATCACAAAATGTTCATTTGGACCTTAACTGTGAAGGTCCACTAATTAATCCTAATTAATCCTGATTTATTATGCATGCACATTTAAGTTATGAAGATAATATAAACCCCATGTGGATACCCAAACAGGTATGTGATATCTACAAACAAAGTCTTTTTTTATTGTGAAGCGAGTTGAGCTGCAAAAATACTTTATGTGCTGGTTTTTTGTATCTGTTTTGTTTCCTTATTAAGAATGTGGAAGAAAATGCAGATTATTTCTGTGCTGAAATAGCTGCAACCATCAAGACTTCCACTGTGGACAATTTCTGATAGCAAAGAGCCTTCTTTTGTCAGTACTCATGGCAATTTGTTGTTCCCAGGAGGAAGGTGGCAACATCCATAACATTGGGGAAAAAAAAAGCCAGATAAGTGCATCTCAAGATATATATACATCCATCCATATATCTATCTCTGCTTTTACCTCTGCTTGTGATCTGCTAGAAAACACCAGGTGAAGATGGTATATTTGGAGTAGGATTTAGTTGGAGTTGTATCCAAATCTCTGTGGTAATTCGTCCGCGTGGAATTGGCACTGCAAACAAGTTTGGCATGTTCCCATTTGTCACCTGGGAGTAAATACTGCTTTTAGAGGTCTGTCTTTCAACACACGAACATTGCTCCTGAGGTGCCATGAAAGATGCAAAGGGAGATTTGTTCCAGGTTCCTGTCTTGTTCCTGTGCCTGTTGCCTTGAATTAACTATCAGTTTACTGGGGTAAAAGCTGCTAAGAAAAGTGACCTAGTAAAACACACAGTAGATGGCTTACACACACACACTCTGTGCTGAACAAGTGAAATAAAAGAGACTTATTTTTCATAGATAGCTGTGCTTTCTTGGAGTTCATGCTGCAGTTGGCAAAGTGGTGTTTATGGAAAGAGTGCACTGCTGGGATTAGATATGCAGGTGGCAAACGGCCTGCTTTTACTTGGAAACATTTTCTGCTGTATGGAATTATCATAGCCTTGAGCTAGACACTTGGTAAATATCTGTCCTCTGCAGATGACCTGGCATCATGAGCAGAATCTCATTTTAGGGGCTAAAAGTCTTCCCCTTCCTTCAGGGGATTCACTGTTCCTAATGCGTTCCCAGAAGAGGTTTGTCTCTCTTGGCTTAAACATCAAGTGGACAATGTTTGGCCTGTATTCATCAAGCCTGATGTGATGACTTGCTTTCTTGACCACATCTAAGAAGTAGCTGGAAATTGTGTCATTTTTACTGCCAAATGTAAGTATCTTTGCTAAAGTCTCTGGGAATGAAAACCCTGAAAGTGCAAAGCAGCAAAAGTTTGTTAATAAAAATAGGCAGTATCAATAAATATAGGCAGACAAAGATTCAATTTTTAAACATGGCAAACTGATACAATCCTCAAAGTCTGGTGGCCTGCATTACAAGTCTGTATTTGCCTTGCATTTTTCTTCACTGCCTCCTTCACTTTTTAGTGTATGAGGAACACCCTGGTGAAATTCTACCCTTTTCTATCAGGAAGGATAATCTTGCACTTGTGAGATTTCCCTAGGGTTTCTGAGTGATTCTTTGGGGTTGCTTTCAGAGTTCTTTATATTTCTTACAGTCTCTTAATGAGAGATAATTTTTCATAGAAAAAAAAAGTCTTCTACTTTGTCTAGTGTGCTTCTAAATGAACAAACCAGGAATATTTTAAACTGACAGGCAGAAAAGTATTTTCCATCTGTGTTAACCATGTGTCACTGCTCTGGAGTCTCAGCTTCCTTCTCCTTGCCCAAATTCTAGTTGTTTTCAAAGAAAACAGAGCTTTCTGAAGTTTATGTCAACAAATGTGTGTACACATATGCATAAGGATATGCAAGTGTGCAAATTGCTGTCAATTACTACATTTTTTTAAGACATGGTGTTTGCTGGTTGTCCACAGCACTGAAAGGGAAAAGCTATTTTCACCTTCACTCAGACATTTGCAGTGACTGCAGCTATGGTTTCAGTATTTCATACTACTCATTTTAGACTTACATCGGGGGTGAAGCTGGCGGACAAATGAGAGTGTAATGGATTAGACATCAGAGAAAATTGGAAAATACAAATAAAGTTAGGAATTTTATGTGGTGTTTTTCTCCTCTATATAGCTATTACCATTTTGAAGCCATCTGTTTTGTAATTGTTAGCTATCTCTTCAACATTAAAATTAATAGTTGAATAATTTTTAAATACTTGACCTGGTTTAAAACTATTTCCACTTTTCTGTATAAATCTTCAGATAATCAGAGATTCCAGATGAAGCAGAAAAACATACAATACTTTTCTGGACAGGGGAAATGTTATGATCCAGCTTTGCAATTTTCTAAATGTTTTATGGCAGACAGTAAATGTAGCTATCTCTGACTGACTCATACAGCAGGTACAAGTAATATATACCAGGCTGTGCATTCATCAGTCAATCCTTTTAAACACATAAAAGTTGTGAATTTTTTCTATATTTCTTTACATTCTTTTGGGTATCAGTTAATTAGGTTGACTCTGCTGTGAAACTGCATCCATTTCAGAGGTGCTTTATACTAAACTCAGTAGCTTTGGGGAAACTCTTTGAAAAGGACACATTACCAGAGGAATAAAAATCAATACAGTGCAGATTTAACCAGCTCTAGGAGTGCAGGCTTGGGCATGGAGGATGTCAAAAGGACAGGAGGGTCTGAAGCTCTCCCAAGGGGGGACTGGTGAAAGGTGCTCTCTAATGAAGAAATGTTTCAGCTGCTGGACTATTTTCAGGAACACTGGGAAAGAGAAATCATTAAGCTGCCTTAGAGTTTTCTTAGACTCCTGATTTTTTTTCTCTCTTCTTGGTAAGATCTTTGGCTGCACTGCAGTCCCTGGCAGTCTTTAGAACTGGAGAAAAACATCACTCTTTCATGTTGACAAAGAAAAGGCAGAAAGAATAAAGGCTTTTTTATCCATTTTCTTTATGATGAATGAAGATGGCTAAAAATTATCCTTCAAATTTTTACTGTTTTGATTTTCTGCATTAGAAATGCATTTGAAATTTATGCTTACTTTTTTAAAGGCTGTTGGAATGATTGAAAACCAGACATAAAAAAGTATGTAGGCGATTAACATCTGTTTGACTGGAACAGTTGGTAGGAAAACTTTCTTTGTTAAATGTTCACAAATCCTATCTTTTTAAATGTGGCTAAGAAAAATGATCCTATACTTAATCTTTGAAACATTTAAAAAAATGAGACATAAACTAAAAAAAGTCCTGTAAGTAGCCACTGACAGCAGAGAAACCCAAACAATGGCCAATATATGACTTGATATTTTCAAGGGAAAAGAACACCAAAATGAAGATTACTTCAAGCCTTATTTCAACTGCTTTTATACATTATGAAGGAACATGAAGGAACCCAAGCATATTTTTCTTATCTTTGCTGGTTACATTTCAAAACTGTTTTTAAACAGGCAGTCAGTGAAGAGGTAAGTAGTTAGAATAATATGTCATTATGCAGTTAGTGTTATAGCTAGGAGGTAGTTTTGTAACTCACAAGTGTGCAGATAAGGAAAAAAAATCTTTTCAGGGAATGGTTCTTTATTAAAAATAATAATCCTCTGATATAATTAGAGCTGTACTTTCTGGTTAAAAACATGATTAGGAATCCACTCTCTCATTCTGCTGTGCTCTTGATTGAGTTGTACTGCTCAGATTTGTTGATAAAGTCTTTCTTCTCGCTATGCAATGACACAGGATCTCATTCTGCTTCAGACATTTTCCTACTTGGACACTGTGACACACAACAGCCTTTTAAATAATGCCGGGGTTTTCTGTGAGGTCAGTGAAGAGTGTTATTCACAACCCTCTTTACGCTGGGCAGTGGAACACTGCCTCACATTATATGTATAGTCATATATTTTTGACAGCCTAGTGGGATTTTTGTCCTGATTATTAAACTGTCCTTTCTGCTGAAAGATTCTCCTGAGAAAGGATCAACACCTCTTGTTTAGAGGATGGCAGTAGGTCACTTGCTAGGAGCAACTACACAGGCATGGGAGGAGGTATGCTGAGAGGTCTTTACTCCCCGGTCTAACACTGCACCTGGACAGTTCCTTGCCCTGTGATGCAGCTGTAATCCTGTCCAGCTTCCATCCCCTCCTTCCTCCCACTTCTCACTGTGATTTTTTCTTTTCTTTCTGATTTTATGGACACTGTGATCACTGAGTAGAGCACCAATTGCCTTTTGTCTTTCATGTTAATTTTATTTTAGGATGCTGTCACCCAATGGAACAGCTATCTAACTGGTCCATACTTCAGTGACATTCCTTTTGAGCATCATTCCTGAATTATGAAAGCTGCTGCCTAAACAGCATTGCTCATAAGAGTTTCCACTGCATTTTAAACAAAGAAATCATCAGTGAGGCTCTTGCTAGCACCATATCTTTGAGAATGGTGTCAGCACTGTTGGCCATAGCATATGACACTCTCTGTTTCTGTAAAGGTAGAAGGCATCCAAGCTGTGCTGGGGCAGCCGTGCTGCAGTCTTCTGTCTGCAGGAAGAGCAGCCTCCCTGTGTGCTGCTGTCCTTTCAGCATGCGTGAGCTGCTGGGGCTGAGGTCTAAGACGCTGTAATGTTCATGGAAAAAAAGCCTCTTTCTTCTTAGTCAAAGAACTGTATTTACTCTGATATAAAACTGACACCTCCAAAATTGGAGAGGAAGGATTCTGCACCCCCGAGCACCTGGATGCAGATGTGCACTTAAGAATTCAACTTCCAAAGAGTCCTTTCTGTGTCTTAGTCCTCCTAAGAAGTGCCAAATGGCAAAGCACAGACATTTGCATTTCTCCAAAGTATTCCTGTTACCATTTCCTATAGCAGAATTCTGGGCAAGGAAAGATTTTTCCTGTCCATCTTTCTTGATCTTTTCCTTTTTCCTATTGCTTGTCAATGGGCTGATGCAGGAGAAAAAAAATTGTCACAGTATAAAATCATGTGAATGGCCTTGCTTCTTTGGAATAAAGCTTTATTTAGCTCAACAGCCCTTTTTTTAATGCCTGTATGGGGAAGAACAAAAACTAGGCAAGCATCCTTCACCTTATATATTCCCAGATTCCAGCTATTCTCCTCTGTAGGATTCCCTGAGCCAGTTGAGTTTGATCGACTAGCACTTAAAAGATCAAGTGCACCTCCAAGGTTTTACATTCAAGACATACTTTGGCAAGGAATTCCACCAATCAGTTCTGCCATGTTGCATGAAGGAAGGCTTTATCTTCACTTTTATTTGCCTCTGACTAACTTCCTCTTATCGCCGCTAGTACTTGTGCTGGACAAGACAGTGAGGGTCCAATCCTTGTCTGGCCTTCCAGAAGATATTTGAATTTTGAAAACCTCAGCTGTATCTTCTTTCAGGATGTCTCTTTGCCAGCTGAAGAGTCCAGCTTGTCCTTGGAATTGATTCTGTACCTTGAATTTCCTTAATGTGTTTCGCTGAGCATTTTCAAGTGCTAGCACATATTGTTTGTAAGTTTTCCACCCATGGGAACCAAAAGTAACAAGGCGTGGGTGTTAGCTGGCAAGACATTTTGGCTTTTGTTCTCTGTTCCTTTTCTTATAATTTCTACTCCTCCTGAACTGCCTTCAGTGCTGAACCGAGTTTCCACAGTATTGTGGATCACAGGCCCTGCCCTGACTCACCTTTCCTGACTTACTGTAGGTCTTTTTTCTGAAATGACCCTGACAAAAACTAGGTGTGAAAGCTCTGTACACCATCCACCGTTGGTCTGTATGTGTATCTGCTGTTCTAAGATCCTGTCAATATGTTTGGATAGCTATAGGGCAAAGTCTGTAATCTTATGTCTGTTTTATACCTTCCCCCACAGAAGCCCTGAGACTAAATAAATGCCTATTCTCTTATCAAGTTCTCAGGCACTAAGCAGGCAGAGGACTTTCTGCAGTGTGTGTGGAAGTGGACTCAAGGCCAGAGGACGCAGGAAGATGCTGGGTCATGGCAGAGTGTGAGTTATCATGGAGAGAATCAGTCTGGAGGTGAGGACATTGCCCACCACACCCTGTGCACAGCACTGCAGAAAGCAACCTTATGCTCACTCTCTCACAAAGAAGCTGTAGAATTCCCAAGCCATAAGTTGTTCTGTGCTGTGAAAAAATTGTGGCAAATTATCAGTCTACAGCTATCCTGTTCCTATATCCTTCCCTAGCTATCTATTTTGTAGCCCCATTAGAGACATTCTTCTGTTTATGTTTCTTGGCTGCAATGGAGCATTATGTATCCTCACTAAACCATCTCCATTTTGCTGTCCCTGTAATGGGGGGCAAGATACACATTTTCTTGCCAGCTTTCTCCTCTGCCTGTCTCAGATCTGTGTGACTGTACTATAAGAGCAGCTTTTTCATGGTCTGTTGCTTGTGCTTTGGTTCTAATTATAAATAAGAAATACATCAGAATCCATGATTGCTCTTTCTTTTCTAAGTGACTTGCTAATTTCCAAACTTCAGAAGAAGTCAGTTTTCTGCTGAAATTTGAGTCGCCTTGCTCATTTCTAATTTTCTGTATGTTGTAAATACAATGCCAGCCAGTTGTCAGATGCAACTGCTCTGTGAGCTCCTTTTGATTGCTACTACATGCCTATATATATGGTAGCTAACTCCTGTGTCCTTGCACTGTCTGCTGTATCCGCTTTATTTGAGACTGGAAATATTTTAGCAGCAGGCAACAGAAATTTTTTATGGACATCTCAGAGAAGTCATAACTCAACCCCCCTAAAATATTTTCTTTTCTCCATAGTGCAATAAAACATCCTCCTTTTTTATATAGCTGGAGCACCGTTGGATTTAGGTAGAAACTTTTCTTACATTTCTTTGGCTCTTATAGGAGGTTAGAAGTAAAGGCAAGTAACTGAAACAAATTCCACAAAAAAACATAAGTGATATATAGGAGGCATGAAATGCAGAGATAACTGTTCCACATTTTAAACTGTATCTCTAAAGACTGGCAAAATATTTACATCTGGAAAGAGATAATTTGCATTAAGTCCCAAGACAATGTATTAGAGGAAACCCACACCCACTGCTAAATTGTAAATGTTTGAAACACATCCTGCTGTTCACGGAAGCTTTAGCTTGCTTTGATAATATTATGTAGGATTTTTGTGGTTGGTTTGTTTTATTGTTTAGTTGGGTTTTTTTCCTTCTTTTTTTTTTCCCAAATGCAGAAGAATGTGATTAATAGCATGTTTAATTTCACCAACACTAAAACTTAGACATATTTCCATAGACTTGGCCTGTAGCTAACTGCTCTTAACAACTGTCATTAATTATTGGAAATGGGATCCTCAGGAGCAATATGCACCATGTCCATTTTTGTCTGTTGCATATCTTGCAATAAACCCCCAAATCCTTAAATGTGGCTGTGACACTTTGGGAAGGAGAGGAAGGTTTTGACTCCAGGAAGAGCAATGTGAGAATGTTGTACAGCCTACAGGGAATCCAGCTATGGCAGAAAGAAAGCCTAATTTAAAAAAAATGCATGATTTTTTATTTAACTAGCTTGGTGTCTTGTCTAAGACAGAGATCACCAAGCTGATCATGCCCTTAGGGAGGGCTGTGGTGGTTGCCATGTGGCTGCTGCTGAGACTGGAGCACTGAACCCTGTGTGGCTGCGCAGCACGGAGCTGCACTGGCTCCGCAGACAAGAATCAGCTGAAGCATGCACCACTTCTTTGGGGGCATTTGGTGGGATTTCAGCACAGTTGTGTCTTGGCTGCTATTTATGGACACCTGGTTTTCCTTGTGCCTCTTTAATCTTGAAGGATGGTGTAGGAAAGGCTGCAGAAAGGCTGAGGGAATGCTGTTCCTTGTCTGGAGGTACAACCTACTTACTTGGAGTAAAGAGCACCACGACCAATTTTTTGTCATGTAATGTTTAGATCCTTTGAAGACATGGACTTTATGAAAAGTGACACAGCCCCCCAGAGGATCAAAAATTATATAGCGTAAAAAAGAAAAAAAACTATGGAAAGTAAGGACTGGGCAAAACTACTTAAGTTTTGCCCAGAACCACAGCTGATGCTACCACAAAAGATTTCTCTGTTAGTTTCTAGTAATTTTCTAAGGGCAGATAAACCTTTTGTTTCCATGATTATGAGAAAGGGAGAAATAAATGAAACAATTTTTTTAAAAATTACATATATCCTCTAAAAGCAAAGCAGCTCATCCCCATATATTTTTTCTTGCTTACTCCTCTGTAGTACTTCTGTTTTCCAAGATAAATGTGCTGCACAAGCACACAACTAGCGCAGTCTGGTTTGAAGTCTTTTCAGCAGAAAAACAAAAAGTGAACTGCCAAGGGAAATGTTTTCTTCTCAAACTTGAGGGGAGCCTTTCCAGTTAAGATTTGTATGTTACTAACTGTGACTCACACTAAAAAGCCTGTCAAAGATAATAAATCAACAGGAAAAAAATATGGTCAAAGAAAAAGTAAAGTCATAAAAAAAGAATTAATTTCAAAGTTCACCTGCTAGTGCCTGGTACAACAGAAAGCCTCTTTCCTGTTACAGCTCAGTCTACTGATCTGAAAGTTGAACCTGCAGAAACAGCTACTTATTGAAAAAAAAGTTGTCATTAGAAAAAATAAGTAAGGAACAAAAATCCCCAAGCAGTGACACAGCAGCTGCCCAAAGTCAGCACACGTATTGTCAGAGGAAATCAAAAAAGAGACAGGAAGGGCAAAGTAATTAAGCAATCAGTTCTTTTTTTCACATGTGCTAGTGTTTTAGTGGTGTTCTCAGATCCTAGGAAGATCTTATCTGAAGACCAAATTTTGTAAAAGTATTTTGGTCCTAATTGCCAGAAAAAGATAAAATAACACAGATATGGTGTTCATATTGTCCTTTTCAATATGCTACCAAGAATTTAGAAAATAATATTTAAAAAACTGTTAAAGTTGTTTATGGGTGCTGTTTTTTCTTTTTATCCCAAACATTATTTTATAGAAAACAAAAGCTATTTAAACTTTACAAAATATTTACCTGATTTTGGGGTTAGATACAAGAGGAGGACTGCTTCTTTCCAGTAAGGTAGGAATATATAGAAATACTGTCAGATCAGGATGAGTCTGTATTTTAGATGTCTTCCTGACAACAGTCATTAGCAATTCATAAGGAAATACTTCATTAAGCAAATAACATATAAATTATGGGGTAATTTAAAAATGCTTCCAACTCATTAGAATAGACTGATTAAAAAGCAGATTTCTTTCATAACATCCTCTCTTAATCCATGATGACATTGAACCTGAGTTTCATTCTGTTCCCTTGAAGTCCAAATATGAGGGAACTTTGCACAGTCTTTCCTCCAGCTTATATACCAGACCCTAGATCCAGAGATGCTATGTCCCTTTTTAGATGCCACTGAGGCAGGCTGTTAAATTGTATAAATCCTTACACAAGCAGACACACTGATCTGGAAGTGGACTACCTGTATGGATAGGTTTCAGCACCTGCATGAAGCTACAGGAGACTTTCTGGCTCTTTGTAGTTCTCATAGAAAAGCCAAGAAACTACTCTTTCCTCAACTCTCCCTCATTCTATTGAGAATCTGCAATGTTTATTTTCCTTTCCACTTGAAATCAGAGCTTCAGCTTGTCAGGATAGGCTCCAAATAGTGTTCTTTGAATACAGAAGAGCTGCCAGAGAGATCAGCAGCAACCAAATGTGAAGAGTTCCTGGATGCAGATTTTGGTAAATTTCAGAAAAGGATCTCTGAGCCTGCTCTTGAGGCTGCATGGAGTGTGTCTACATGAAATGCACAGCTGTAGTATGGTCCACATCATTCAAAGTGGGTACTTCTAGAAGGGTGCTAGGGGCCCATACCTGATTTTCATTTGCAGGGAAACTGGACTGCAATTGTACATAATTTCTGCCAGAGAACTGCCTGACAGGAAGTCAAGATAGACATGAACCCCTCATGGCCCTGAGCTAGGATTTTGGAAGCACTCTTGGGGCCAAAGAGGTACACACAAACACATATACACATAGATTATTTTGACTTCACTGGGGCTGAGATTTTTGTTAGCTTTGCCAAGGAAATCTAGAAATTATGTTAAATTGGATTCATGTGGCAAGACTTTGGCAATTAGGAGCTGCATAGGTGGCCTCTGTGGGAAAAGGCCAGGGGCTGTCTTATGCCAGACACATACAGTTCCAGCTGGCTGTGCAATGGACTGCTGCAAGGACACAGCTGAGCCCAACAAAGCTGAAAGTCCCTCTCTGCAAATGTCTCTGTGAAAGAGCAGAGCACACCGTACAGGCAGAGGAAGAAGGGAAAAAAATGAAACAGTGAGAAACATCAGAAGGAACACCAAGCTGAGAAGATGAAAAGGATGTTCTTTGTGATGGAACGAAGATCACCCTACAAAGAACCCATACATAAGCCCACACTGCAGCAAATACTTCCCCAGTTGTACTACAACCCAAAGAAGCCCCATGCTGGTGTGCGGAATTTGTGTGAGAAAAAAAAAAAAAACAATAGAGAGAAGATGCTGTGTCTTGACCCTGGCCACCTGCACCTCCTGTTGCCTTGCTGAAGCTGTTGAATATAACCTGTGACAGCAGTAAGGTGGGTGGAGAGGTGTCTGCAGTAAAACTGAGCAGGGAAAGGAGGAAAAGTGTTTCCCAAGTGTCTGCATATTTGTTTTTCTTTTTTGCTGTTTAACAATACCCAAATTGGTAGCAAATTTTTTAGATTGTTAGCAAATTAAGTTCTCCAGCTCTGAGTCTGTTTTGCTGATAATAGAAACTGTAAAATTTTCTTTCCATTATTATCTGAACCAACTCATCTTCTTGCTCCTGTTCTTCCTATTTTCTTCCCTCATCCTGCTGGGGTGAGGTGGGGGAATGTGTGAGTTGCTGTGTGAGTGCTTGACTGTGAGCCGAGGCTATACCACCACAAACATATTCGTAGTGTCTTTGTTTATCTATTCCCATAACTCTATATGACTTTCCATTTGAAAATAAAAGGATGTAGTGATGATAAAATGTTCAACAGTATCTGTAATTAGAGTTCTCTCCTTGATATCTAAGCAGCAAAATCCCAGCTTTTCAGTGGACATCTCTTGATAGCATTGCACTCTGTCATTAATGTCTAGATGATGTAATCTGCCATTTACAATTCACAAATAAAATTGTGTTGAAATGGTGAACAATGGCCATGCAGAAATATACAATCTATCCCTCTCCTGTGCCAATCTTTGGATATGACTACCAGAACTAAAATAATTTTTTGATGCACAATTTTGTATTATTTTATGATTTTAAGAATTTTGCTGACAAAAAAATTAATATACTTTTCTCTGCAATTTGCAAAGCAGTGTATTTCTGGTGATGGAAGTGAAAAGATGCTGCTGGAGTCTGAAGATGCAGAAGAAGGAAACACTTGGTTAAAGAAAAAATATTGAATTAGAATTAAAGCCAAAAATTGCTTAAAGATAGTTGTGAAACACTTCACCAACATCTTTCTAAGCATCTAGGCCTCCATCCAACAAAACTCAGAACCATCTGCTTAGTTTCTGTCAAATGTTATATCACTGAAAGCTGTCTATAAGTCAGCCAATGAGGTTAAGCGTGTGCTTAAGTGTTTTACTTGCAAGGTTATGGGGTCTTTTCAGATACGGAATGGAACTGCATCCCTGAGACCCTGTAGAACATAGGCCTGAGGAATGCCTGCTAGGCTGGAAGCTGGGCTTATTCATGTGATTGGGATGGTATTGCCTTGACCGCATTCAGGAATGCATTTGACATAAACCTCTGTATATAAGTAATTTCCTAGCTGAACACAGGTGTGCCTGAATTTCAGAGCTGAGTTCTGGAGTTTTTCTCCATGGATGGCCATGAAGTACATTTAGCCATGTAATGATTCTAAGCAGCTTTCTAACTGCTGCTCTTTGCAAGTCAGATTATACCTGATCTGAAAAAGTAAAAAGCCATTGTTTTACTTCAGGTCATTAGAGCTCTAATTGGCCATTACCTAACCAGAAATGTATATCCATTATTACTGTTATAAATCTTTCCTCTATTTTCCTTTTTTTTAACCAACTGGAAATGAGAGAAAATCTAGCTAGAACTGTATATCCACTTCAGATTTTTTTGCATTTCTAAATGATTTGGTGCCCAGTCTGGAGATGGGTTTTCCTTGAGTACTTAAAGTGTTACTTATGTTTAGGTTTGAAATGTTCGCATCAGGACAGTTGAGTTACATTCACTAAGAAAGGATTTGGAGTAGATATTCAATTTTCTGTATGTTGTTGTGAGCAGTCAGTCGTTAAAGATGGTGTGATAGCCAAAGCCAAAACCCTGAATCTGGAAACATTTGGATTTTATCATCCTGTTAAAGAAGGAGGGTGCATGTGAGAAAGATGGATGCCAATAAAAACAATGATTTTCTGGCAAGAGAGCTATTTGAAAAATAGTTTCCTTGGAAACTGCTTTATACTTTCTACATGCCATCTTTGAGATAACAGCTTTTTCTTATCAAAACACACATGTGGCAGAAAATACCTGTTTGTATTTTCTCCTTCTCTTTCTGGGACAAAGAAAGGTTACAAGAAATTGATAAATTCAGAATATTTTCCTTTTCTTTTGACCTGTGTTTTCCAGTACAATTATTTTCCATCCCTAAAGGAAATGCAAGAAGGTTTATGTATGTCAGTCCTGCAGCTTAACTCATGGTCCTGATGGGAGGTAACATTTAAAGGCTGAGAATTGGTTTACTCTCTCTGAAAGTGCTTCATGAGAGGGAAATGCCACAGAACTTGTTTCTAGGGCTTGATAGAGTCTTTTGTAACTAAAACAATTATTGTTATTGTTCATTGTAAAAACTATTCATTATTAAGCATTATTTATAATTAATAATTAATAATGCATTTATAATTAGTCATTATTAATGATATTATTAATAATTCTAAAATTATTAATATTTTTTATAATTTTGTCCTAAATGCTAATTCAAGTTTCGTTTTCTGATAGTGACAACTGATAATCAACTTTGATTTCCTCAAGCTTGCTCATGGATTTCCTTTGAGCCCTAGGAAATATATGGATGCAGTTCAGTGAATCATGAGCCCTGAAGAACAAAGAAATCTTTCCAGAGAAAATGGACACAGAAACATATTTGTGTACCTTTTATGCAGAGTCACTTGAATGAACTACAATATTTATGAAGATTTGAACATGTATTTGCTTTAGAAGTCAGGCATACAACATTAGTATGGCCTCAAATTTTAACAGTAAACATGGTTTAAAGTCAGAAATTGCATTATAGCTGCTGCCCTACCTGCTGGTACCTGTGCAAATCTGAAGGACTGGTGAACTATGAAGAAGCATGAATTCAAGAAACTACCTCCAGTGAAAGCTCCTGCAAATTCATATAATAGGCTCTAATTTTATGGTAGGATTCTAATCAGCTTCCAAAGTTTTGGGATGGTTATAGTCTGTGTACTTCTAGAGTGTAGTATCAGAATCTGAACTATCTTCATCATATCTATCCTAACAATATCCTAATAATACTTGGTTTTTGACCAAGCAGAAAACCTAACTGTTTAAAATTTTATGGTGGGATTCATCATACCTACCTTTAGCTACCTAAACACAAAATATTTTTTCTGAGATGTCTGTACTGTTTCCACAGTAAAGGATGTGTGCCAGCCATCTCCAGAGGACACCTCCCAGCACCTTTTGGTGGCTGTATAGAGCAGCCTTGATAAGTCCCTCTCAGACATGCCTCTTTCTTTCCTTTGATGGTGGATGGAGGCTTGATGACTCATTTAGACTAGATAACAAAGTTTGAGACCTGAAATATTTATTCCTCAAGACAGGGTCCAGGGAACAGGGTGATGGCCATGACCTCTCACACTCCATAGCAGAGATCCTGCTTTCATAAAAATAAATCATTCCAAAAGAAAAGCCAAACAGAACCAAACAAAATCAATAGGACAGTTCTCTTTGATGATATACTCAGAAATTATTTTTTGCTAAGGAAACCAAATCTTCACAATCAAAATATGCATCTTGAAAAAAAAAATCAGTTTTGGTTTAGTGACTTAGTCTGATCTCAGAAATTGTAAGCTCTTTTCCATTGTCAATTCACATTAATTCATGATAATTTGGTTATTGAAATTCTGCTGGGTGTCTAAAGAAGGGAAAGCTTCCAACTGAGTGAAAATTAAGCTAGTCAATACATGTAAACCAAATCATAATTACTGCATTTGAAACAGGTGGGGATTTTTTGTCCAGTGAACCACCGGACAATAAGCATAAAAAATTATAGCCATTTGCAATTATTGAAATACAGGTGCATTGCAGTTTTTACTGGAAGTAAAACCAAAATCTGCTTACTTATGTGTCAGAGTGCATCTCTAATTTTGCTGAGAAATAGAAATGGCATTATGTGATTTAATTGGCCTTTATAAGTAATTTCTCTTTACAATCCCCAAATTTCTGGCAATGACTTTTCTATATTTTTTGTTTCCTTAGTCCTGTTTTGTATATAAGGAAAAAAAAAAAAGAAAAGAAAAACAAAAGGAAAAACAGCAATTTGGTGCAACTCTGAGTCATGTAGATATAAAACACAGCTTGTGAGCCTACTGTTTTTGTCTAAAATTCAGAGAAACTTGCTAGTTTCTCTGGAAAAATTGGATTATGCAATAGCTGGAAAAATTGATTATGCAAATACCAGTGACTCATGCTGACCTGTCCTTTCTTTGGCTTTACGGCTTTGCAACTTCTTGCTTTGCCTTGGTAAAGGTAATCAATTAGTTCAGTCTGGATTATAGGGTTTTAACACAAGCATTTTCACTAGGTGTGAAGTCTGTGGACTTAACTATAAACTTTATATTGGTTGTAGGGAGAGTTGTACAAATCTAGATTTGGCAGAACAAGTTCAGTCATGGAATCTTTCATGAAAAAGTGTTCTTTTTTTTGCTTCTCTGAAGATCTGTAGTTTCTAGTGGTATAAGTTGCTATTTATTGCCTTTGTATGCTTTGTTAATCTAGATATGGCTCATTAAAGGCACAATCCCATATCTACCGAAGTAATTTGAAGATTTTTGTGTTTAGGTCATCAGGAACAGAATCAAGACCGTGGTCTCTCAATTTTATGAATAGTCCTTGGAAAAATGTACTTCTAGTTCTAATTTGTTTTAATGGTAAAAAGGCTATTTCTGTGTTTATGTTATTCATTTATTTATTTTTGTTTTTAGGTCTTTTCCTACCTGAACGTTGGCACCATGCAGCAGTGCCTGAATTAAAGCCTTCAGTTTAACTAAGAAGCTGCGGCCTCTTTGCAATCACTGGGGAGGGGAAGTCACCCTCACAAAGAAATTCACATCTTAGGTTCAAAGGACTGTCTAGAGATGCTCTCTTCACTGATCTTAAGGTGAACATGCATTCCTAAAAAATTGGGGTTTGAATTGCACATGATTAATTGGGATGTTACCAGAGCCATAATGTGACAGTGAAGATTGGTATGAATGCTTCTCTGTACCAATTTAGAAAGAACCATGTAAGATTTTATGCCCTACTGCTGCAACTTAAGGAAGCCACAGAAATCCCAGCCTCTACTGTTTGGCATCTCTAATTTCTTTGACTTCAGTAAGGATAAATGGAAGTATCAGGGTAGTGCTTATTCTCTTTTGTTCTCAGAAACATTCAGATTTAACATCCATTGCAAGATAATTTGGAAAAAACATTTGTGTACATGTTCCTTTGTGTTCCTTTAGCTTCAGTGTGATACAGGATTATCTTGGGATAAAATGTTTAAATATGATTCTGAATATGGTCCATACTTCTTCTTTTATGCCTTTATGTGGAGTAAAAAGCTTGAAGAATGATGTTAGTCACAAATAGTCAAGAATTAAGATCGTTTTGAGAAATACATTCTTTTTAGAATGAAGTGAAAGCCTGAAAATGTAGTAATGAAAAAAGGAAGGAAATGAACTTCAGTAATTAGACCCTGGTGGGTGTTTCTGCACTGCCTAATTTTTTCCTGCTGTCCTGTTAGTTACTGAGCTGTTTATGCAAATTGAGAGTGCTCCAGCCAGGGAATGTGAGAAGAGCTCCCTTTATAGCTTGGAGATTAAGGCACTCATCTGAGCTGTAGGTAATCCTTTTTGAAGATCCTGCTGTCAGCAAGAGTTCTCTGCATACTGTCCTCATTTTGACCATAAATTTCATCTTTGTTGTTTTTCTTTTCCTAAGGGAATTTTTAGAGGGTCAATAAAAGAATAGCTTTGTTAATTATCATTGTGTATTGGAAAAAATATAAGGCAATGCCAAATCTTGATATAAAAACAAGTAAGACAAGCAACTGAACTGGCTTGATGATGTAAACTTTCTGTAATATTCTAGAAACTGGTCTTCCCTAGATATAGTGCTCTCATTTCCATGAGTAGTAGGAGTGTTAAATCCCCCTAGCCTTCAGCACGCCAGTTTTAAAAAAGACAAGAAAAAAATTAGCAACAATTAGTAAATGTCTTGCACAGCTGCATTATTGCCAATAACATTGTGAAAGAAAAAAACCCACATCCAGGATAAATGAAATAGATAAACCCATAGAGTGAAGCCTCCAAAAAGGATTTAAACTCATGATCAATAATGAGAAAAGTGTCTAAATACCTTAAAGGGACACTTGAGATTTATGTAGTTTTACACTTAGAAAATTCAGAAACATCCAAACTAGTATGGAAAAAACAGGTCTGGAGGTTAAAATATGCACAGAAATCTGCAGTATAATTCTCAGTCAGCTAAGATTTCTTTTGAAAGAAAACTTGAATTAAAAAAAAAAACCAAATTAAGGAAAGTAACAATTTAATTTGAGAATATAAGCAAAATCAACACAAGGAAAGAAAGAAGCATGAGGAAAAGAAAATGTTAGGAGCTTAAATGTCAGCTTCTGCTCTGTCAGCTCCTGATCATAGTTCAAGATTCAGATAGCAAGAAAATGTGCTTTACAGCCTGCAGTGGCTACGAACTTTACTGTATGCTATATTTATATAGGCTGTAACAATTTGATTTGAGTTTGTTTCCAAGGAGATATTTCTTTGTCGCTCTATTGCTATTTTGTTATTTATTTTGAAACTTAGTGTTTTAACCAGTATCTCCATCCTGAGAGATAAGCAAAGGTGTGGCCTCTCTTCACCAGGGAACTTTTAAACACATTTCAGTGTTAAATGAACTTCATTGATGGTAAAAATCAAAAGCATATCTGACTTCAGTTGTGTGGTTCTGCCATCTTCTTTAACAAATACTCTGATCTCAATTTCAGTTTTTCTTCTTATGCATTTAGTATCTGGGCATCTGGGCCAACCTATCTTGGGCCTATCCAGTATGTCAAAGCTTGCAGATCCACCTATCTTTTTGACAGTCCTTATGGATATCTAATCCCAAGTTTTGTGTGGTCAAAAGAGAGCTTTTAATTTTGTCCCAGAGTTCTTCTGCTCCATCTGTTGTTTTGACATCTCAGGACTACATCATCATGTGACCTATCAGTCAGGTGTGTAACTTGGGCATTAGCTTCAGATCAGATGTGTAAGTTCTTCCACCTGGGATATGGCAACATATTTCAGTTTTTTCCCCCATGCCTTCAAGCATATGACTGAAACTGTCTTCCAGGCTCTTGTGCATTAATTACTGTGGGATGCTTTTGCTGACTGAGAGATATGACCTTGGCTCAGCCATGCCAATGCTGAATTCTCCTCCCATAAAAGTTATTGCTTTGGTTTGTGTCTTGAAGCTATCATGTCTCTTTCAGTTCCCTTGATGGTTGCTCACTTTTGCTGTCTCTATCTTAAAGAAATTTTATGGCCAGTCTTTTTTTTTTTTTTATTAAACTTTTTACTCCTACCTCTGGCTGATATCTACTGTCACCGATCCACAATGTTGATTCATTAATTACAGCTAAATATTTTGTGACTATTTCCTATGCTTTCCTTTGTATTGTATATCTACAGATTTCCTATTGTATATCTACAGAGCATTTTGTTCCTCTGCATCATACCTCTCCACACAAAACATCTTTCCTATGCTGCTAAAGCTGTTTTGTTAAGGTTTCCCTTTGTCATGCTTGCTGTATATTCTTAAAACTTCTGCGTATATCTATCTATCTAATCTATCTATCTAATCTATCTATCTATCTAATCTATCTATCTATCTATCTATCTATCTATCTATCTATCTATCTAATCTATCCATAGTTATCAGGGTTTTATTGTCTTTTACATGGATTATATAGTAGCAACCGTCTTTGTTGTAGGATTCTAAAAATCCTTTATTGTAGTAAGACAAAAACATTTATACCTAAGTCGCTATTAAAGATAAACCTAATATAGAACACATGCTGCTATAATCAGGTTAAAAGTGCTGTTTATCTTTACAGTGTGATTTTCTAAATCAGTGCCGGCTACTCTGCATGCCATCAAAATAAGATATCTTTCTGAGCAAACTGAGCTCTAAAATGACTTCTACTTAAGAACAGCCAATTCAAAATAGTGATACAGAGAAGCATATATATGGTATTTGTTTGTTGGTTTTACTGTGAATGAAATAAATGCTGCATTTTGTGGTGAAGAAATAAAGATATTTTACAAAAGTAATTTTCAAATTGTCTTTCAAACTATATTTTTTATGATGGATTATAGCTTCATCTGAAAGGGACATACAAAGCCTTTTGACAGGAAAGGCGATACATATCAGACTCTGGATCCATCTTCTCTTATCCTATTTTGCTTAAGTGAAACTTAGTCAAAGTTGGTTACTTGTACAACGGCAGACTCCAGGAGATTCTATGCACTTATTCTCCCAGCTGGTGGAGTGTCCTTCATTTTCTTCCTCTTCTGCTCCCATCATTGCCTTCTTTCTGTTAGTACACCATAATTCTCATGACCAGACCAAATGGCAACTGTGAACCATAACTAGAGGAAATGTGTCCAACTATTTAGAGCTGGGGCTGACAGAAAACTGCTTCTAATTTATTTATTTTTAACTTGAGTTAAATAAGATATTAGGATAAATGTGACCAGTTTCACTTTCATATATGCAAACTTATATTGCAGTGTTTTCAATTAAGTTTTGGAGTTCTTAGGTACTAATATTTTACATAAATCACACATTAAATTTGTTATTTTCTGTGCACCAGCATGCTTGAAACTATAGAAAATATACTGTAGGACAAGACATCTGTGCCCTACCATCTAAGGGGTTGTTCTGTGCATCTTTCTCTACCAAGAACCTTTCATTTAACATTTTTAAGTGAGTTTTGTCCTCATTACCTCTATGGATGTGTCCTCATTTAATGTGTATCTACCATGGATCACTGGTCCTTGGTTTGTACTCAAACAGTTCACCATTTTTTCTCCACTCACCTTTAGACAACTTGAATATACTGCCTGTTTCTGTCATGTGAATTTTCTCTTTTCCACTTCCATAGTGCAATATTTCACACAACTAATGGTGACATTTCTGACATTTCTGTGACATTGCTGACATTTCTAATGACTTCTTCCTGCCTGCATCAAAGAGCACAGTCTGTTTTGTGGCCTGTGACCTATGAGGTGCTTTAACACCCCTGATCATTACTGCTGTCTTGATTTCATCGGTTTTCTTGATTGCATTCTGTTTTGTCAGCTTTTGCAACTCCATCACCTCCAATGTCTCTTATTGTTGCTTGAAGTGACCATTGGGGTGACCTCCAATACAGTCATGTCAGTCTCCTCAGGTCCATTCAGAATGCTAATGGACAGCCTCTTTGCTATCACGTAAGACTTGAGCCTGCTGGAAAATGGTGCAAATATCTTCCAACGTCAGCTGCAACCTGAGAACAAATAAACTCAGTCATCTTCAAACCTTTTGAGAAAAAGTTGTGCCACAGTATTATTTACATTCTCACTTTTGCTAAATCCAAAAGAGACAAGGACAAGCATTCATTTTAAGATTTCTACCTCCTTGCTGTGAGAGGGATTAAAAATAAAGATGGGATGGGAAAATTTTATTAAATTTAAACAAGAATCAGAATTCTTTTTATTTCAAGTTTTTAACACCATCACAAAACATACAAAATAATTGTACAAGAGTGAATGTTCCAAGCCCCCCAGCAAAGCACCACAACAATGCAAACTGAGCAAAGAAAATGAGAGCAGCTACTTCATTCCCTTCTGCCTGTAATACACTTGCAATGAGTTATCATCTTGTAGAATGTACCCCCTCTGAGGTAGAGGGTTTTTGTGTTTATGTGACATCCAGGACAGCTGGATTTTAACTAAGATAGTGACTTTTTGTGCAATATGCTTTTAGAGCAATAATGTCTACTTCTCTTCTTTTTGTTATCCTGTCCAGATCTTCCATATTAAACTTTTCTCCTCACAATCTTGCAATCATGGTTTCCTTTTTGCCTAGGGCTTACTCTTCCTTATATCTACTAAGCATCTCATATGCTTTTTGTCACACCTGCTCTGAAAGGCCAGTCACTATCTTAGACCTTCTTAAAGAAAGTCTACCAAATTACAAAGTATCAGGCTGCTGCTTCCATACACAAGGATCTTTCAGCTACTGCTAGGCTCTTGCTCATAACGGGCATGTCTCACATACCTTGATACCCCAGAGGCTGTGAGAGTGATTGAGATGAATTCTGCTGCTTTACTGATTCCTGCTGGCCTCTCCTTCCATGATGCGACATAGTCTGGCTGGTGGGGAGACACTGACAGCCAAAACTGCATGCTGACAGTAAGCCCTTTGGAAACTATAATTAAGTTGCACTTATATGAACAGTGCTTCAGTGTAGAAACCTGTTTTCTACCATCAGTGAACTTTATGGAACGTCTTCTGTAAAGCATAGTCATTCTTTTTACTCCTGAGAAAGGAAGGATGCAAAAAAGGAATGCACATATTTTCAGCAGCGTCCATCTGATATTTTTTAAATCTCTTTTCATGTGCACACAATTTAGACACGTTTTAGACAATTTTCAGGGATTCTGAGTACAGGGCCACTTGGCTGAAAAGGAGTTATACAAATGTCTAGGAGCCAGACTGTTTTTATCTCTTGCCAATATTTCAAAACTGGAGGCTGCTTTCAAAAATCTGTAATCCTGGTCCAGCACGCTTATTTCAGCTCTCCCATCTCCTTCACAGCAGCCTGACTTTTTGTTTCATCTCTTTTTAAGCTAGAAAGTGCAGTAATAAAATGTGGTGGTTGCTATTACTGTTTTATGTATATGCAAGGTTACTACCCTGACCTCTCAGAGGAGAAAACTCCAGAAGTGCTTTATCCAGACCCATGCATATTCAACACAGCACATACTCATGAAGGAAATAGATTAAATAATGCTTTAGAAAGCTGAGGCATTATGCACATAAATACATTCTGTTTATGTCTTCCATGGTGACCTCTGGCAAATAAATATGCAGCATCACCTTTTCTCGGAGGTGTACCTGTCATGAGAGAGGGACAAATGCTTTCCTGCCTGCCAGTTACAGGGGGTCTTCATGGGGCCTCACTGATGGTTCTGAACAAAGAGGGCAAGCACTGGTGACGTGTCTGTCTTCCTCAATCAATAAAGACAGTTAGTGACATGAAGCAGAAATCCAGCCCGCACAAAAAACTACCGGGGACCATGTGAGGTTGCTTGGAACTAATGCTGATCACTGGATAATTCAGAAATGATGATGAAAAGCTCATGACATGCCTGAAAGACAAATGAATCAAAGATAAGAGCTGGAAGAAACTAACCATGTCACTTCATCTACAGCCAGCTGTCAGGGGAAGAATTTTTCCTGCAGAAACACAGTGAAATCACATTTGAAAACTTCCAGCCTGGATAAAAAGAGGGGGGTTTTATTTTGTTTTGTAGGGACTTTTGGTTGTTGTTAGGGTTTTTTTTGTTGTTGTTGCTTTTTTCTTTTAAAGGAAATAGTTGGTCAAAATGTGCAGTTTGTGAGACATACATATATAGCCGTACCCTCATTGATAAAAAATTGCCACACTCTGTATATTTTAACCATTTTCTAAATCAAGATGTATCTTTTTTTTTTTATGTTCTTCCCTTTTCAAGTGTTTATTGTATGGTTTTATGTAAGTATTTTGTATGGTTTTATGTAAGTATTTTGAAAAAGCCAAATATGGTATCTATTTTAACTCAAGAATTTCCATGCAGAATTTAAGGTATTTTGTACTATTTATTGCACGGATAAAGAAACTTTTATGCTTGGTAAAATATAAATAGTGACAGCGATGGACTGATGAAAGGAAAGCTGCAATTTGTACTTGACAGGGGAAAAAATCCTGCTTCAAGTGTTATTGCTGGGCGACAATTTCACAAAACTTTTAGTTCTTTACTCATAAAAATGTTTGCCAAGTTATCCTTCTGTCTCCAGCTTCCTAGTCACATGCATGAAGACCAGCATCCTGTTATCTCTCCAGTTCTTTATTCCTACTGTCTTTTCTCTTCAGGAAAAGCTCATATAAATTGCTACAAACTCAGCTAAAGCGCTTGGCTGTTTTTCCTTAATCTGTGGTTGCATGAATTCACAAATTACCATTTTCTGAGGATTACAGGAGTGTGTTTTTTCCATACAGTGTTAATGGTGTTTAGGCCTTTGCACGTAACTCTTCTGTATTTCTGCTCGCCCAGTTAAGATGGGAAATTAGGAGCTGCCACTGTAAGAAATTAACACATGTCAGAGGTTGCAAGGCATTGGAATAGGTAGTTATGGTAGAAAAATTAACAAAGTGTTTTCATGTTGGTGGCTAATTCTCCTATGGATCAGGTCTAATGTAAGATGATTCAGAATCATAGATCCATGACCAGAAGAGTCTTTGTATATATTTTACTTTTATTTGAGTGTTATTTAAAGTCTTTGCTAGATAAAGACCAAACTGGATTTTTACCTTCATGAGTTTATTTTACAAGTTTACTGCTCTGGTACCGAAGTAATATGGATTTCCTACTTTTCAGTTAGAAATAAAAGACACAAATCTGAAATTTGTCCATGAAGAGGATTTTCAGAATCTTCTTAGTTTATGGATTAGATAGGTAAACATAATTTCAGATATCTGGCAGATAGCAAATATAGTTCTACCAAAAATTGGGGAAAATTCAATTGCTTCCTCTATGTACAAGCACTAATGTAAAAAGTTCCATTGAAACAAAACGTGTGTACATTTTTTTTTCAACCAACTCAGCATTAGTAAGTTTTTTTCTCTGACTAAACTAAATTTTTTCTCTGCCTCAACTGTCCAGCCAATTGTAATGGGTACTATTTACATCAGGGGGACAGATGAAGTATGAGGTTTTGGTCTTTGCTTCATTCATTTCTAAGCACCAGTGCTTTAAAATAAAACCTGATAAATTGGAGGCAGTTCAGGGAAGAGCAGCAAAAATGATCTAGGTAGTCAGGAGGGATTGACTTATGAAGAAAGATCTAAGTAACTAAATGAGTTTGTCTCGGCAGAGGAGATAGGGTGACACGCCACAACAATGACATGATGCAGGTGAGAGAAATTTCTTAGTGCAGCAGGCAGAGTGGTAACTAGGAGTAATGGGATGGAGGTGCAAGAGTAATTCTTTTCACTGAACCTTTGTGCAAATATCCTGACAGGGAGATGCATTGGACTGTGGAATTGTGTCCCAAGGGGTGCAGTTGAAGCCCTGCCTCCTGAGTCATTTGATGCTAGAGATGACAAATACTCACAAGAAAGGAAACTACCTGGTTTCGCACTCCTCCATCACCAAGGTCTCTATCTCTATAATGCACTGCAGAGGGCTGACCCTGTCTGGGTGCCTGGTGCCCACCAAAACCATTCTATCATGACCCTCATCAGCTGAACAGAGCAGACAAAATATCATGAAAGGCTTGTGGTTTAAGGGTGAGATCACTCACCAGCTACTGTCATGGGTAAAACAGACTTGGTTCTGTATTAACAATCAAATCAGATTTGGATGAGAAATCTAAACTAAACCTTAATAACTCTTTTGCCCCACCCCTCCATTCTTCCTGGGCTCAACTTCAGCGCCATATAGGAGCTAGGTTAGGGGCTCCAGAGGCAGGCTGTGCAACATTGCCTCTGGAGAGCCAGAGACTGTGGAGCAGGACATTAACACACCAGAGCAAGGCCCATCTGCCCCTTTCCCCACAAACATGCACCCAAAAATGTCTTGAAACATCAGTCTTTCCAGTCTCTGATGGTCTGTCTTGGCTAGTGTTGGCTGTGTCAGATGTGAGAGAAATTTCTAGCAGGTTGTTACAGGAACCAGCCCTGTAGTCCTCCCATTACCAAAATCTGTCCAAACAAACCCAATGCATTTACAATTATGAATTCACTGCAGGGGAAGCTCTGTTAGAGGTAAGAAAAATATTATTGTCAACAGTGAAGAACACAGGAATATAACAGCTAAATTTGTTTTTTCTTTTTCTTTTGAAAATGTTTGCCTTTCCAAGTTTGGCTGTGCAAAGCTCTTCTTTACATTCACACATATAAGTGTGATTGAAAGCTGTGACAAAATACTGATTTCAGACACACAGGGGAGGAAATATAGTAATTTTAAAATACAAACAAAAAGAAAGGTAAAGAGAGAAAGTATGATTCATGGGGGAAAATGACAATTTGCAAACTCAGCCAGCTCAAATGTTTAAATCTTCTGCCACTTGCATCAAGATCCAGCTCCTGATGTAGCCCAAGAAATATCTGTATAATAATGTTTGCTTTCTCCCACACTACTCTGGCTCTTTCACACATTCCCTGTTTGACAGTTCACAGTGCTCTCTCAATTGTTCTTTTTTCTCATTGCAGATTAGGTGTGTTTTGTACTGTTGTGATCTGCCCGAACTGCATTTTGTAGGGGTTAAAGGACAGTCGATACCTTTGTGAGCAGTTATTTCATCCAATGACTATGCAATTCATCCCAAATTTGACTGCTTCACTCCACAGAATCTCAGGATTACAGAATTAACTAGCTTGGAAAAGACCTCCAATATCATCAAGCCCAAGTCATTATTGAACACTTATATGTCAACCACACCATGGTACTAAGTGGCACATCCAATCTTTCCTTAAATACCTCCAAGGACTTGATCAACTCCATGGACAATACATTCCAGTACCTAATTCCCATTCTGTGAAGAAATTATTCCTAATGTCCGACCTGAACCTCCCATGACACTGCTTACGAGTATCTCCTCTTGTCCTTCTGCTGGTTGCCTGGAGAAGAGATTGACCCTTACCTGGCTACAGACACCTTTTAGGCAGTTGTAGAGAGTCATAAGGTCATCCCTGAGCCTCCTTTTCTCCAGGCTAGACACCCCCATCTCCCTCAGCCACCCCATCATGGGACTTGTGCTCCAGACCCTTCATGTTCTCTGGACAGGCCCCAGCACCTCAGTATTGTTCCTGAACTGAGAGGTCCAGAACTGGACACGGCACTCAAGGTGTGGCCTCAGCAGTGCTAAGTGTAGCAGTGAGAATCACTTTCCTAATCCTTCTGGGCACACAGATACAGGCCAGGATGGCATTGGCCTTCTGGGTGGTGTGGGCACACTGCTGGATCATGTTCAACTGGCTGTTGACCAGCACCTCCAGATTCTTTTCCCCTGGGACATTTTTCCAGCCACTGCTCCCCCAGCCTGTAGAACTACCTGGGGTTACTGGGGCTGAAACATGAGACCCAGCACTTGGTCTTGTTGAAGCTCATAAAGTTGACCTCAGCCCCTTGATCCAGCCTGTCCAGGTCCCTCTGCAGAGTCTTCCTGATCTCCAGAAGATCAACACTCTAACCCAACTTGGTGTGATCTGTAAATTTGCTAATGGTGGACTCAAAGCCCTCACTCAAACCATCAATAAAGATATTAAACAGGCCTAGGCCCAACCCTGAACCCTGGGGTGCACCACTGGTGACTGGCTGCCAACCAGATGCAGCACCATTCACAACTACTCTTTGGGCCAAACCACTTCTTAACCCAGCTAAGAGTGCACCTCTCCAAGCTATGGGCTGCCAGCTTTTCCAGGAGGATGCTGTGAGATTCAGTGTCAAAGGCTTTGCTGAAGTCCAAATAAATTGCCTCCAAAGCCTTTCCCTCACCCACCAAGTGAGTCACCTGGTCAAGAAAAATCAGGTTGGTTAAGCAAGACCTAGTGTTCCTAAAACCATGCTGGCTGGATCGGATCCCTTGATTGTCGTATACATGTCATGGGGTTGGACTCAAGATGATCTGCTCCATAACATTGTTGAGCACTAAGATCAGGCTGACAGACCTGTAGGCCCCCTCAATCCCTCTTCCAGCCCTTTTTGGGGATGGGTTTCACATGGGCCAGCCTCTAGTCATCTGGGACCTTCCTGGTTAGCCAGGAATGATGATAAGTGATGGAGAGTAGTTTACTGAGCTCTTCCACCAGCATCCTCAGTACTCTTGGATGAATCCCCTCTGGCCCCATAGACTTGTTAGCATTTAAGTGTCTCAGCAGGTCACTAACTACTTCCTCCTGGATTATAGAGGTTCATTCAGCTCCCTGTCCCTGTTTACCAGATCAGGACACCAGTTGTCCTGAGGATAACTGGTCTTATTCTTGCAGACTGAGGCAGTTCTGCTCCCTTATCCATTTTGCACAAGATTTTGCTTTTCACTCGCCCCTAGTTATATTGTACATGAAAAAGCAGGTATCAAAGCTTAAAGGATCTCATAGCAATGGCAGGCATCTCAGCAGCCTTCCTGAATCAAGTTTTTATTCAGGTGTGTAACCACAAACCCATAAATGTATTTGGAGCCCTGTATTCTGCTGAATTGTGTGGACTTGAGTTCCCACTGAGTCTTTGAGGACCTGAGTCCAAGGTTGCGTACAGATTTCCTGCAACAGGTGCTTAGGTCTGTGAACACTACCACCTAAGAGAAAATAATTCAAATCAAGAACTTGGTTTTCAAAGGCTGACAGACACTGGCTTGTTTTGCAGCTATTGAGCCAATTGGCTGTGAAACTTGGGTTAATAATCTGTAGAAGGCAGTTACGGTATCATCTCTCTCATGACTGGAGGTTGGCTAGCAATCCCTGATGACAGGTCAGTTTTTCATTGCTATATTTATCATAATTAGTGTAATGTTGAAGTTGGCATCTGGATAAAAGAAAGAGAAACTTATTTTGGCCATCTCTTCCATCAAAATTGTAGTGGGGGCATGCTACTCAAAAAAGCTTTTGAGATGTAAAAACAGTCTTAAAATACTATGACAAAACAGTGTTTTGGTGTTTGCTTCTTGCTTCTGTACCGTTCAAAGTTATATTACATCTAGAAAACTGACATAGTGTAATTTGTAGTGTGATTAATTAAACACATGATGTATACACATGATGTATGAGAAGTATAATTTTATTTTGAATAACTAGTTAGTACCAAAGGGCATCTTTTTCATACAGTATCTTGAATCTCTTGCTTATATATAGACAAAATAAGCAAAATCAGAGAAGATGAAGGTTAATGAAGACTAAAACCAATGGGTTTTGAAATATACAATAAAGTAGAAAAATAATTTGAGCAAAAGTCACTAAGAGACACAGGGGAGGGGTAAAGGAGGGAAACTGTAGTGCATTCACTACTGAAATGATCTGATCTTGAAAAGCTTTAAGAGAAAAAGGAAAGAACTTTGTGGAAACCAATTTAAGATGCTATTGTTTACAAAGGTCCCAAATTATTCTTAACTCCAAATTACCTTCAAGTAGGTACATATTTCTTCCTCTCCTTTACGAGGCTGCCAAAATTCAGTATTCTAGCCTGCATGTAACCTTCCCCACGAGACTCATTCCAATCCTCCTTGGAAGTCTTAAGAGTGGCTGGACTGCTGAAATGCTTGGCACTTTCATGAAGATGATTGAATGAGAAACCTCTACAATAAGAAAGAAATAGGTGGGGGGAGGACAGCTGTGATTTTTTTTTTATTCTTTTCCAGAAAATGTGGTGAGCCTGAGGTATGGCATTCAGGTAGAGTTAGTTTATCTTGAAAAGAACAGGTCTGTGCCACACAGAACAACACGCCTCTGAAGATGCACACTTCTTTAGCTGCTTTAAGGCAGAGATCAAATGTTGTGGTTGGCAAATTAACACAAACACATTAGAAATTTGAGTAGCGGAATTTTTTTTCTTTTTTTTGTAGGCAAAAAAGAAGTAGAGGAAATATGTTTATGGAAAACCTGTGAATGATCTCGAAAAAATTTTTTTGGAAATTAAGCCTCACTGTAGTACTACATTCGCATGCAACAACAAGTAGAAGGTCATGCAAATTTGAGTTAAAAATTATGTAAAATCATCTTAACACAGGTGGATGATGAAACTTTCATATTTTGATCTCCAGCTTGAAAATCAGAGATTGATTTTCACACAAAGAGATGTCCATGTCACTCATTAAAGGATATATTGCTTTCTCCAGCACTTCTGTCTTTGATCATAGTATCTCAGAACTACCTTGGCTACCAGGACCATCAGTCAAGTTCTAAAGTTAATTACTTTGGAAGCAAGATTCTTTGGTTTAGGTTCTGACTCAGAGAACGTTGGATTGTTTATATAAATTATAAAAGCATCAAGAGAACAGTGGGAAATTAATTCCCTACCCTCTTGTCCCCCTGCAGTTCAGTCAGTTGATTCCCTCTCAGAGAAAGGAATGAGCCCTGAACACGTAGCTTTGCTGTCCTTGTCACTAGTATTGACTAGGATTTATTGGCTCTTGGTGCTTTTTCTCTGTGGTTTTGGCTAGTGTAGAGTTAAATTTCTTCATAGTAGCTGTCACGAGGCTGTGTTTTGGGTTTGTGGTCAAAACAGTGTTGGGGAGGGGACACAGCTGGGACAGCTGACCACAAGGAGCTAACCAAAGGAATATGCCAGGCAATATGGTGGTATGCTCAGCATCCAAACCTGGAGAAAGGAGGAAATGGGACACAATGTTGTCTTTCCAAGCCAGAGGTAGATCTGATGGAGCCCTGCTGTCCTGGGAATGGCTAGCCCACAGGAAGGGGGGAATGTATTCATTTTGCTTTTCTTGTGTGAGTGGCTTTTCTTTACCAATTAAACTGTCTTTATCACAGCCCATGAAATTTCTCCCTCTTACTCTTCTGATTCTCTCATTCATCCTACTGGAGGTAAGTAACAGGGTGGCTGCTCAGGGCTGAGCTGACAGCAGTGGGTAAAACCACAACAGGCTTCAAGTTTAGGAATTCCTTCACCTCACTTCTTAGGGTAGACAAAGTTTTATTTCTCTCCCTTATCTTCCTCACATTCCAAAATATCTACAATTAGCTCAATAATTCTTGCTCTCTTTTATTTAACTGTGGGGACTTCTGGAGTCAGTCCCTTGCTGATTAGAATGACTGGATACATTCTTCAGCTTAAAGCAGGTGATTAATTCATATGACATATTTCCTCTAGGAATTTTTATATGGGCCATCTCCTCAGGATACAAAGTTGAAGGACTTACACCACCTGATAACACCTGAAGATATTGGTTTACTTGGAAGCAGGTGGATCCTAATTCATGAAACTCTGACAAGTGCTCTAAATGAGCAGAATAATTCTGCTATGAGAAAAAGTACTTTATGGCAACTTTTCTAGACTTGATGTTACATAATGTGCACAAGTAATGCTATTCCACGACTTTCTAGAAGTTTTCTTCTACTAATTTCTTTGAAAATTAACCAAGAATCATTTAAAATGAAAGTTTCTCTCCCTTCAAGCTGTTAAAAAGTGATATGGGAATACAACAATGCTAGAATTTTAACACTGCTATGGACGCTTTAAGTTTTGATTAAAAAGCCGATGTTCCCACTGCCTCCAGCCAAAATTCTTAACAAAATTAAAGCAGCTCAATTCATACTGCTATAGGAAAGGCTGCTTTTTTTATCAGTTTCCTACCTGTTGCTCTGAATATTTATTTTGAGTTGAAACTCAGTACAAGTCCATCCTGTTGCCCTTAGAATGATTATGTTTTGTATTTTTGTCTGATAGTAGGTTTCTTTTGGAAGCTAATACTATACCAATACACAACACTGACTGTAAAAGCGTTGCCTGCTTCTGTATTCATTATTTCCCAAAAGCATAAGATCTACTTCTTTATTCTACAAAAATAGAGGGAATTTCTCCTGTATTAACTTATCAGGGAGACTTATTTGAAGTGGAATTTTTCTCATACAACAGCAGCTGTAAAAATTAATAATATCTCTGACTTTCTATGATCAGGCTTCCTCTTGGAATCAATGTCACCCTCTTCAGCCACCTGGTAATTCATAGACTTTGTCTTCTTTTTAGAGTTTTCTTCTCTCACCCTACAAATTGCCCTACTTTTGTTCCAGGACTGGCCATTAATTTGCTACTTAGCAGCAACATTGTCTGCTCCAGGGCTTGTCTCACCATGTGTCAGTCAACTAGAAATGAAGGCTGGATTTTTGCACAGGCTTCTTGCACAGAACATGCAAGTCACAAGTGTAACATGGTGATGCTGGCACCAGCTACCAACCAGAAGATACCAGCCCATTATTATTATTTTACCTTTTACACAATTATCGTTCAGCTCTTACTGCATTTAGTTCACACTATATATATATACTGTGAATGATTTTGATAAGTTGCACAACTGATAATATTCTGTTCGAAGACATTTTTATTTGATGGATTTCAGCTTTGCTCATTTATCTTCTCATTTTTCAACACTGTCAAGCTCCCCTCTGTTTCACTTGCATAATAGGGATTAGATCTCTTTGTTTCCTGGGCCTGGAAAGCCCTGGTTTAGACTCAAACCATGAAATATACAGGGACACTAGCAGATTAATTTAAACTAGGTGCTTAGCTTTAGATCTCAACAGTTATATGAACTTGATTCCAACATCATCTCATTCTGCCTACCTTTCCACTGAGAACAGGAGGTAAAAGTAAGTCTATCTCATACAGATGAGGAGTTTTACTCAGATATCTTCCTTATTCAGCAGTCTTGGGGAATGACTGGATGAAAGGTTTCCTGGGAGCTTGATCCTGTCTGGAAAGGAGTGAATAGGTACAGTATTTATTAAGATAAGGATTAAGTCACATTCCACATCGTCTCCCTTCAATGTGCACAGGTTCATTTATGAAATATCTGAAAATAGTATCTAGTTACTCTTAAAAATGTGATATGTTTCATAATAAATGCTATTAGAAATAAATATTTTTCTAAGAAACTACAGTGCAAATAAGCACAATGTTGGGCTGGTTTACTTTTCACTTGTCTTTCAGAAAGTGCAAGATCATTCTTTTCCAAAATGCTGACAAACTCAGAGCTAAATTATAATGGCTTTATGAAGTAGTCTTGAAATATATTGGAGCCTATTTAATCCTTTTTTGTGAAAACAATCAGGAACAAAAGAGGCAGGGTTTTGAAATGTGTGGAAGAAACATATTCTTTTTTTCTAAAAATAATGAATTTTTTTGCTTTTTTTTGATGATGAGAACATTCTAGTCTTTTTTTTTTTTGTCTTGCAGTTAAAAACAACATCCGAAATTACAGCAAAAAAAAGCAACCAAATGATTAATTCCTTTTGTGACTGGTTGAACAAAGAAAGTATGAAAAGAGTTTTTTATTTCCCTCTATGTCATTAATGAAACACTAATGAAATTAATTCATGCTTTTCTAAAAAGAAAGTATTGTGTGTCTAACTGGATTTATTATTTTTGCAGAAATACATGAATTTATTAATTTGATTTAATATTTGGTGTGAGTGTGTGAGTGTGTATCTTTTATTAGTCAAGTTTAATCACAAAAGTTTTTCAGTTTAAAAAGAAGATGATGGTTTAAGGAATGACAGTGCTTGATTTGAAATTATCTGGATGCATCATAGTAAATGTAAAATCCATCTTGCAACTTCCTTGAACAGATTTCCTCATAACTTGAGGCAAATTAATTTTAGACTGATTTAGTGGCGGCTTCATTTAATCTCACTTGTCTGAAAATTAGGCATTCAATCTGATCTGTTAGTCTGTGCTACCTCACTCATTAATGGAGATTGGCCAGTTCTACAAATTGCAGTTTGGGGTATCTGAAGTGGTAAAGAAAAACTCACGATGAATGGTAACCCCTGGTGCTATACTTCTGCTGACCCTGCCCTTCATTCATCATTCACAATGTTATGTATTTAAGATCTCATAGCCCTTTTGGGTGTTCAAAGAGTCCGTATAACAAAGTCCTATTTTGTGCCTGAATACCCTGCAAACATGCTGGGACAGGCAAGCCTAGATACAGACTGTCTGGAGAAAGTCTTGTTTGCAGGTCATCACAGGTTTCTTCAGGGTTAGCTTTGATTCCCAGTGGCTGCCATGTGATTTTCAGTGTTCAAGACCTTGCTCTCTTCTGTCTCCTCTAGCAAGCACACAAACACTTTCATCTTTCTACTGACTTGCTATGTAAAAACATATCTGTAATGTATACAGTTAGTGACCTGACTTTCTGAATTCAGTCAGCAGATTGTAAACTGAATCAAAGGCAGCAGTGAGTATGGAGAGCCAAAGTGGTGTTTTTCATTTGAGCAAAGGCAGGTATCTCCAGTCTATCTGAGCTAATTACACCAGGCTCTCTTTGTAGGCAGTGAAGACAGATTGTCCATTTTACTGTTCAATTCATCCAGTCCTGAAGGAGCCATAAAAAGTCATATGAATCTCATTTTGAATGTAACTGTCTCTCTGCTGACTACACTGAGAGCTGGGGCCAATGATCTCAGATGTGAATTTCTGTGCTGGATTTGTCTAGTTTGGGTCAGATATATACACTTTCAAAAAAACCTGTGCAGGCAATTTTGACAAGTCAGAGTGCAGGTCATGTACCTAAAAGAGCTCAATAGGGCCCCTGGATGATTAGCTTTAGGTTATGACAATGTGCTGTTGTTCTGGTTTAACCCCAGCAGCCAAGCCCCACACAGCTTCTCACTCCCCCACCAACAGCATCAGAGAGAGAATAGGAAGGGTAGAAGTGAGAAAACTCATGTGTTGACATAAAGACAGCTCAAAAGAGGAAGAAAAAAATCACACGCAAACAGGCAAATAATTCAGTGCTTCCCAAGGGCAGGCAGGTGTTCAGCCATCTCCAGGACAGAAGGGGTCCATCACACATAGTGGCTATTTTGGTAGAAAAATGCCATCACTTGAAACTTCCTCCCCTTCCTCCTTTTTACTCCCAGCTCTATATACTGAGCATGATCTCATATGGTCTGGAATAACCTTCTAGGCACTTGGTCACCTGTTCTGGCTGTGTCTCCTCTCAACCTCCTATGCAGTTCCAACTTTCTCACTAGTGTGGCAGTATGGGAATCAGAAACAGCTTTGGCTGTGTAAGTCCTGCTCAACAATAGCAAAACCACCTCTGTAATATCAACCCTGTGTTCATGACAAATCCAAAACAATGTGAAGAAAACTAACTCTACCCCAACTCAATCCAGCACAACTTTCTTGCTCAAGTGATGGTGCAGCAAATTTTTTGGTTTACATAAGCAACAATGATGTTTTTTTAGCTATAGCAATTTGACCACACAAATGCCGTGAATGGCTATTACAGGACAACCAAAAGGAGAGAGTCCTGTGGTAGGAAGACATAAGGGAGGGGATTAAACAGTTAAACTGTGATTGCCACCAAAGCGGTGTAGAGTTGAAGCTGAAGGTTAGAGTCTTGACTCCTAGAGAGCTCTTTAAAGAGTCAAGCTCTCTTCCCTTAGCTGTTTAGCTATGCGTTTCACCTTAGTACTGCATGTAATCAGATATCTTTAAAGTTACATCTGTAACAGTCTGGTTATGGTTTTGTTTTTTTTTTTTTTTTTTTTTTTTTTTTTTTGTTTGTTTTTTAAGCAGATAATTTTTAAGCCATGTGTCAAAATAACTCTGGTTTTAAACAGTAAATGTGCATTGCGAGGTGATGCCTACTGTGACCATAAACTTCATTACCTTGATAAATAATTCATATTTTGGCTGCTTATCAGAAGGGTGTTGGAGAGCCCTTAAGCTAGTAACCTGTGGACTGAGTGTCTTTGAAAACTATCATTTGTCTTTTCATTTTAATTTCTACATAAAATTACCTATCATCTATTCAAGGAAAAATAAGCATGGAAGAAAAGGAGCATTTCAAGTAAAAATAAGCTGTCTAGCTAATTGTACCTACCCTTTGAGTCAACAATGGATTAACTTTGTAGTCCTATGGTAAAGATTGAGTTATGATGCGTTGCTTTGGTACTGATATGTTTTATAAGCACCAGCTTGTGTAATTGAGAAAAAACATGTCAACATAGAGCATGCACTCTGCCAGAACAAATCTCAACAAGTAGACTCCTTTCCCTTTGAATAGGATTTACATAATTCCAATTGATGATTTTTTTTTCTAATCCAGATGCAAAAAACAGTATTCAAATCAGAAATAATGTTGTGCTTCTCTATCTCCAAATTATCTAGCAGAAAGGATTGCTGATGAATATGTGGGGGGGACATCACAATATAGTAGGGTTTACTTGTTTAAACTTTCATTGTGCCTATTAATAGCAATGCTGCATCACAAAGAAGAATACATAACACGTAAGCAAACTGTGGGTAAAGAGAAATATCATGTGCCTGGTAAGTACTTCATAGCCTGGGGGGAAAATTCTCAGCAGGAGTAAACTGAAGTAGCTCTTTGAAGTACACACACTTGCACAGTGCACACTGACAGTCGGGCTCTGGGGCAGGCAGGCAAGGACAACATACTGTGGCAGGTTGATTTTGTGCCACGAATATCCTTCATGTCACTTCTGCACAGAGCCTTTCTCCATTTCTGCAGGCTGTAAACAATCTTCTGCTCCCTTTACCCAGCTATCCAGAAATGCAATCTAAATCCTGGACAAAAATCCATATTACAGAGAAAGAATTTAAAGAAGACAGCAGATGTGTGTAACAGACATGAATGAATGGCAACAGCTGTCAGAAAGTGCAGCTCTGGTTGGCACTGTCCTAGGAAGGAATTGAAATATATAGGGTAAAGAAAATCTTTGGGATGGTTTCTTTCTACCCATTGTGCCTTCTGTGCTATTAGGAAATAGACAAAAATCATGACATGATTTTTTGTGTCTGATACCAAATCACTTTTTCATGCACTGTGGTTCCTGTGCCAGTCATCAAATGCTGGTGGCCTAGAGATTTTCTTAGAAAGGTTTGAGTCCTGAATACCCATGCCGTTGTCAAATGAAGTACTCTCAAGGAAAGTCTATTGTCTTCTGCTGGTCATACAGGGATCTCAGAATGGATATTTGGGCTATAAGTAATGAAGATAATTTAAAGAGGGAGAATGAGTTCTGTCCCTGGTCTCTGCTTTTTTAGTCATATGCCTGCACAAATTATTGGGAGCATCTTCACAAAATGATCATGAGATAAACCTATCAAAGACAGGTCTGCATCCCCTTTCTCTCTTTTTCTCTGTGAATGGTAATTTGCTGAGAATACAGCTCAAGCTCCAAAGCTACTTCTGCCTCTGGCTGCCTACCTACCTCCCAGTCACCATCTTGACCTAAAAATCTCCTTGGTTTTGAGTTATCTGTGCATAAGCAAATGGTATCTTAAAATCCCATGTAAGTTCAATCAGGAACTGTGGGTAGATTTTCAAGAGTTAGGCTGCTGGGGGTTAATGTCATATTTGCTGTCAATTCCCCTGTGATTGTCCTTTTCTGTGTGACAGTATGCATGGAGAGCAGTTAGCAGGGACAGCACTCAGACATTGATCTTGGGTTGGTGGCACACATCAGCAGAGGATGTCTGGCCCAGCAAGTTGATTCAGCATGTTTTCTGGGTCCCAGGCTCCCTTACAGGAACAGGAAGAAATAGATGATCTCAAATCACAGAAACACAGGATGGTTTGGGTTGAAAGGAACCTTAGAGATCATCTAGTTCCAGCACCTTCATCACAGGCAAGGAAAAAAAAGCACATTGGATTATCTGTCTGGCAGCTGTGTCCTTCTATGTATTTAGGAAAGCTGAGATATATTTCACTCTGTTTAGTGACTTAAAAAATGTTAGATTGATCTCTGAGATTCAATAGGTGCAGGGGAGGTTTTCTAACCTCTTAACCTCCAAATTTCCTTAGATTTCCTGTCAATCTTGTTTAGCATTTTATCAGCAAACTGTAATGTGACAGGTCTCATTACTATTGAATGCAGGAATTAGTGCCATGTGATGAACTGAGGACCTCTCATTCAAATGAAAGCACCCTTTGGGACCATAAAGAAATTATTTGGTGGAAGGGGGGAGGGGCAGAGAAAGGATGTTTAATTTTTTTAATGAGTGATTAAAACAAAAGACCTCTGCTCCTATTTCTAATGGTCTTTGTTGACAAACAGGGCAGTAGTGGTTAAAATGTCATGAGGTCTGTTTTGCAATCTACTGCTGCAGGCTTTGCTAATTTTAGTGTATCAAAGGCAACAATAGATCACATTTACTCAAAAATAGTAAAAAGAGGCGTCTATGTTGTGTCTGTCTGTAAAAGGCAGGCTTGCCTCACAAGAAGTTGGCTAGATTCTGTAATCTGGAATCTGTTGTGATTAAAGCACATTCTGCAAAGAATGCAGAGAATGATTTTGCTTAAAAATCAGCTGCTGAAACAAACATCTAAACATTCATTTATTTCTCATATGGCAGCACTAAAATAATTGGCAGCACTGCAGCTACTGTAACAGTAAAATGTATTTGTGCTTCATATCACAACAGAATGATTTTAGTAGGGGCTAGCACAACTTGAATGCCAATAAGGTACTGAGAGCTGTGAAACATAACCACCATACTGTATTTGAGACTTAGGATTTACTCAACTTACTACAAAATCAATAATGGAATCATTTGTAACAAAATCTATTTGCTGAGAAGGAATGTCAGTGCAGGTGTTCATCACAGGAACGGGCTGCAGACAGGGTACAGTGCCAAAACCAAGGATACAAATGAAGGTCTTTTACAGCACACTGGCTTATAGCTGACAGTTTCAGAAATCTTGGAGACTAGAAGGATATTAATGGGACTAAGTGGATGGGAAGACATTATAGAATATAAACAACCAAAAACCTTTGAATTATTTTCGATCTCACATTTCCAAAGACTAGCCAAAATGATCATCCCCTGTCATCTCAATGTTTGTTGACTTCTCTCATGATTACTGTTTTCAAAATAACTGAAGCTGTTGTAAGTAAAACCCTTCAGTTTTCCTTCTGAAATCTGTTCTGACCCACCACAGAAATGGAGTTTTATATCTTTTTATAATTCATTAAACTTTTCACTTGGATTTGTTCTTCTTTGCCCTAACTGTGTCTTGGCTCATAGTCATCACAAATTAAAATGTAAAGTTGAATGTATTAGTGTTTAAAACACAACTGGGCTTTCTAAGGGAAGGGTGATATGGTTATGTCATCCAAATAACTTGTTTTGGTAGAGCTAGCAGTGTTTTTGAAATTACCAGATGTACTAGCTTTTCAAGATAGGTATCCCCAAATGGAAGTACCTCCATTTGGCAGGTGCTCACTAGCTTTGGTCTTCAATCATCTTCTGTAAAGGATGGATCTTCTTTGAAACATAGGTCTTTGCCTTCTATGAGGACTTACCTAAAATAGGGGGTTATTTTTTTTTTTTTGAATGCCCATTGTTTTTAGTCATGTTCAGTGTAATCCTATATTTAGAAATGTCTAGGTGAAATGGCTGTTAAGCATTCCTCATTTTACCTGAAATCACCATTTTTATAGGAAACAGCTACCTCTGACAATTCTGGCTTACATTTTGTATGCATAAACAATTCCAATGATATAGATCAAACAATGTCTTCAAATGATTGGGTTGCCTTCCTCTAGCAACTAGTTTGTGATCCTGCATGTGTGAAATGGGGAAGAAGAGGGTCTCCTTTGCTGTGGTTTACTATTTAAGGGTGTTATGTGTAATAGATTCTGTCATCTCCATCAGACCAAATTGCACCACTTTCCATGTCCTGATCAGCTCTAGATCTATCTTTGGACCAAGTGTCTCCTAAGCTGTATGTCTGAGAGATGTATGTGATCCAGGACAACTTCTGTTAATCTGCACTTTGACGCTGCTTGACTGTGCATTCAGTCCATAACTACAGAAAAAAAAAAAAAAAGTAGCTTTTAGTAGGAGGTTTAGATATGAAATCTACATTTTGACTATTTTATTTCTGCGTGAAGACAGAATCTGGTGATTCCGAAGAGAAGGGACTGGACTACTCTTAACAATATTGATTTTAGAGACCCTTGTAGGTGGTCTAAATATTACTCAACATGATATAAGATCCCACCAGAACCTACAAAAAAGACAGAAGATGAAGTTCACTGAAGCTGAAAAGTTCAAAATCTTTTAAAAATCTGAAACTGTTGGTCTTGGCTAAGGAACAACATTAACATTCAGAACTGACAACATAATGTTGAAATTACACAGAAGATAACAATTCAGTGCATTAGCAGAAAGTGCTACATATTCAGAGTCTTCTGAAAGGACAGCAGGAGTAAAAGAGATTGGTGCTTATTTGCCCTGCTTTCTTAGGGAGAATTGAAATGGATAGCTGGATTTCTGCAGTTGACGAAATTGTTTTGGAGGGTCCTGCTGGAGGGACAATAGCAGAGCTGTGAAAAAGTAGGATACCAGTGGATAAAGTACCCAGTTAAACTGAATCACACATCTCAAAACAACCACTACAACTCCAGCACCTGCTATCTGCCATTATCACTGCAAGTTGTTTGGCACGAAAGGACAAAATTTTTTGCAATAAATGTCTGCTACTATGAATCATCACAATGTTACAAAGTGTTTTTCAGCAATGAAAAATCAACAGTGTGTTCACATAAAAAATGAGGGAAAAGTCTCTAACATCCTTTTATATAGCACTATGTGTCTGACAACAGTGACTCAAACTAGAAAAAAAAAGTGACTAAGAAGTTCTTAAATGTTTAAGGTCTAAATGGAAACAGTCAATTCAAAAGATAGTGGGTGAAACTAATAATTCTAAATGACTGTCTGCATAATGGCAATTCCATCAGCACAAATGAAAGAAAATGTTTAAGCTTTGTTTTTATGAGAATGGATTAGAGATTTTTAGAACATGGAGTTTTTTCTGTTCCTTTGCAGTATATGATACCAAATAAATGAAACTGTGTAATGAACCAGATCTTCCACAGATTTTAGTGAGTGACTCTAATATGGTGGCAGATGGTGTAAATCAGTGCAAAATTTGGCAGTATGTATTAACTGGAATCTATGATATTTCCAGGGAGTTATATGCATGCAACCTATGAGTTTCATCTGAAATCACAAAATTTTTTGTGCGTTTGGATGAAAGCAAGAACTTTATTTAGCCTCTCAGACTGTTCCTGTCATTTAAGTTATCATTAGTCTTCATTCTGATTTAGGAGAAAGTGTGCAATAACAAGTCAGTTAGAAGAAAAAACTAGTGATTTCCAGCCACTAAAATGATTCTTAATTTAGAGAAAAATCTCCTAGGACAAAAAGCTGACTGCTGCTGCATAATAAGGCATTTTCCCATATCTTCACTTTTAGATTACTTGAGAGAAGAGTTTGTCAGAAGGGACACAGTCAGTGCAGAGAAGCTGTTCTGATTGTTTGGTACATGAAGGAGTGAAGTCCAGGAAACAGAATTCTGTCTAAGTACAGCTAAATACTCCTTAACACTGCAGAGAGAAAGGCTGAAGACAACATATGACACAGTTTTTATTTTTTCTTTCTTCATTCTGTTAATCTGTCCTTAGGAAGAAGTTATCACTTTTGGAAATCATCCTGTGATTTTATGTACTGGTTATGACTTACCAAAGAAATATTATTAATAAATATTACACTCTTTTTCCTTGTTCCTTCACCTTAATTTTATATTGAAATTTAGTGCTATCACAGACAGTGCAGAATTGTTTATTCTTGGGAGAGCTCAAGTTCCTTGCAGGTTTACTTAGACACTCTTTCCCAGGTGTAATGTGATCCTTCCTCTTCCTGGTATGGATTGTAACCATTATCCCAAGTCTTCTGTATTTCTGGTGTTTTGTCTGGGGCACTTCATAGCTATCACATACCAAGATATGTTTCCTATGTTTCAAGTGCAGATTCTGAAATTAATTTAGCTCAAGAAAGAATAGTGACACTACTGAAATAATTGTCCTATCTTCTCTTCTATACTCTACATTGAGGTAAAAAATTATAGCCCTTGAATGTCTGGTGCACTAAACTGAGGCTCTTCTGCTTTTAATATAAGTGATCAGGCATGTGATGAGAAGAGTTTATTGATAGAGAGTGAATACGCAGTGAATTATTTCCTATTTCTCTCTTTCTCTTCATATTATGTACATAAAGTGGTGACATTAGGATACTAAATACTTTACATAGATGCTGTTTTTAGCCATTAAGTAGAGATAGGCTCCTCCAGACATAGAGAAAAAGAAAAGTGCATAGAGAAAAAGAAAATATGTCAAGGTGTCATCTAGTGTATCTTCTTTATCATCTTGCAGTCCTTTTTATTAAGTCTGATTGATAATTTCTAGCCACCTGAAGCATGTTGTGTTTGGCTGTGATGATTTTTTTTTCATATTTTTCTAATTTATATTTTCAAATTATGAAGGTGTCCTTCAAGGTCCCTACAATTCATGCCCTGACACTCAAAAGTCATCATCCTCAATGAATTTAATAAGCTCTGTGCTCCACTACTGTGGTTGTAGATGAATTGATGGATGAGTAGAACCACACCCAGAACATACACTTGCAGGACCTGAGATCCTTCTTATTCTTTCCATGGTAATACAGGATGACTGATAATCTCTCTGTGTGCAGGGTCTTCTGGGTAGTTTTCTATCTAGGCTACAGCATTTCATCCACTTGTTGGAAGGGTTGAAGCAACATGCTGTAAACCTGTTTCTCCTTTGCTGTTGACAGTAGGGAGAGACAGGAAGATTCCTAAGACTCCGGTAAAGACTTTTAAATTTAGTAGGGAAATGCCATCCTTTGTAGACACGATATAATCATAGTGCTCATGAGTGTTTAAAAATAATTAGTGACAACAGAGATGAAGGAAGTTTGAGAGAAAAAACAATGAGGAGGTTTGACAGCAAATGATGTTTTTTGCTTGCTGTGTCTGGACCATGTTTCAGCCAGGGCAATACACCACAAACAACTGATTTATTTGTAGAATGAATAGGTCTGGCCACATACTCCAGAGTAAGAGAAGCAAGAAATGTTTCTGGTATTGTGTATTATTATTGATAAGATTTCTTTTACTCAGTGTGCAAAAAAAAAGAGAAAAAACTGCTATCCTGAAAATGAAATGTGATGAAGGATTACCAGTGATAAACTCTGGACAAATTTAATGCCTACAAATTATGTGTTTGGTCTGAAAAGTAGGAAATGTAGATGACCTAATGGTTTTCTGGAGAATCTGGATAACTTAAGTTTTCAGGCATGAAGGCCTTGACTTTATACTGCCTCTTTTGATGGGATCAGTTGTGTTTGGCTGCATATTAACATCACCAAGTAATTCCCCTCTATTCTGGTGCTGGCTGTATATAAGCTGTGCCTCAACTACGTCTTGCCCTGCTCTTCTTACTCTTGTATTCCCTAAATGGAGAACTGAGGATTTCCATTTTTCCATGAAGACTAAGCTCAGTGAAGAGCTAAGGTGTCTGACTGCCTTGATCCCTCCTAGATACCTCAGGGGAGGAGATGTGCTGGAAGCCACTATGGACAAAAATATCACAGAATGTCAGTGGTCCTGCTGCTGTGGCTGTGATTGTTACTTGATGTCAGAGAGCTTTAAAAGTTTCAGGAGCTGCTCTAAACTATGCTGAGAGTTGAACAGTTTTTAACTCTAAGGACTGGAAGGAATGAATACAGCCCCGAGTTGTTTTTACAGTATTAGTTGTTTCTGTCATATCACACCATTGCTTTTGGAAAGGATTGATTGCCTTTAGTGTACTGGTCTAGTTTTGCCAGACCTTTTCCAGTTGCTTTATCTTACATCTGGTTTATACAAAGGACTAAGAAACAGGAAAAAAAAAGGCTTAATTTAAAATTTTTGGTGTTCCTGATGCAAATTCAGAAACAACAAAAAAGGTTGATGTTTCAAAGTCACCACCACCATGAGTGGTGAAGGTTGTTCTTCTTCTGTTCTCTTTTAAAAGGTAGAAAGAGACAGACAGAGTCATAATATATGTATACATTGCACCTGCTGTGGGTCTGACTACCTTTATTTATGAAGGTCATCCCTCATGTCCAGTTCTCTTGGAAGTATCATCAGAGATATTTCTTCTTGACAATTATGCTTTAGGGGATGAATCAAATATTGTTGAGCTGTCACTGCCTACAGGTAGTTTGGAAGATCTCTCCTCCCAGAGTAGTTATTTTGCCTTTGGATATTTTAATATGTTCTGGTATTAGAATCCAACTCAGATCTGTAGTAACAAAAACTTCAAATTGAAACTGCAGTTCTCTTAGCAAATTGGACAATTTTACCAGCTTCCTTATGTTAGGAAGTTTACAGTACCTACTTAATTAAGCTGTCAAGAGAAAACTAACTTGCCTGAGAGTGTCAGGAGCATTCTCATGTAGGAAAAACACAGAATGTGAAGCCCAAGAGAGCAAGATGGAAACTTTTCATAATGCTTTTGTATCAGATGTTTAGTACCAAAGCTATGTGTAGAACAGCTGGGCATTGACCCTCTCAGATTTGGAGGTTTGGCCCTGGCCTGGTGGGGGGAGTCTTCTGGACAGAACCTTTGATGAAAGACATGAAATGGGTCACTCATTGCAGTTTTTCTGTGGATTCTTATCATTGTCTTTTCCTTTGTTCATCTCTGGGCACCTGCATCCCCCTGTGATAGCTGAATTGTGCATGTTTGACAGACATAAGGGGGCTGAAGATTTTTAAGTTGGTAGGTCCTTTGAAGTGCTGAATGTCTGCAAAACTGCTGTCAGGGAGTGCCACATCTTCTTATCAATAAGCAAATAGACAGTTGCTATGTTTTCTGTCCCAGATTACCTCTTATGACTCTCTGGCTTCAAGTGTCCCATGAAAAAGCTATTTTTACCATGCCATACATTTATTCAGTCTTCCTGGAAGCTTCCCAAAAATTCAACTAATAAATGGCTCATTCTTCCCTCTCCAAAAAGCTTTTATAAATCTGTGTTCCTTCTGCAAGCTTAAAACTCCAGGGTCTGAGACTTCCTTCAGAGATCTGCATGTGAGCTTTTTTCACAGTGCCAGCCTTAACCCCTGCTACAGGAGTTAAATGCCAGTGTTGGGTGTATTAGGTCCTATTGAATCCCCTCATTTCCAGCAAATCAGAACACAATCTGAACCTTAGGGTTTCTGCCTCTCCGTGTTCTTGTGATTTTGAGGACCTCAGACATTCAAACTTTCACAGTTCTGTAAAAAACCTGAAAACCTAACATGTATCATTAGTTAAAACCGCCTTTCTTTTGGACATTTTCCTATGGAATTTTCATGTGTTCCTTTGTAGGGAAATCATCTTTCACATGTTTCTGAGTCTCTTTTTGCAGTTATCTTGCTTTCATGGAGAAAAGACCTTTTGATTAGGGATTTCAGTCCATAACAGAATTTGAAACCATGACATTGGAAACAATAATGTTTATTCCTTCTGAACTTGCATGCCAAATTTCTGTACGATAATTAACTGGAACATACTGTGGAACAATATCCATCACAACTGCCTTCTAGAAGAAGCTGATCACCTTCATGAATATTTATGCAGTTTCTATTTTTCTCAGTATTAGAAATTTAGCTAGAGCCTCTCTCTCTCAAAAAAAAACCCAACACAAAAAGAAACTTGAAGGTGGCAAATAATAGGTTTTAAAGATACTTACTTACAGGAGTACACATATATAAACATTGTATGTGTAAGTCTATAGGTGTATATTTATGGAAGTTTTATTGCATATATATATGTGTGTATATATATATGTATGTACGTACCTATATAGATATATACAGGCTTTAAAAATTAGATAAAAGACCTTTCCTTCTATATATAATAATAAACAAGCTCCTACCTCTAAATGGCCCTGATGACCAGATGAAAAGTTATCAGACTTCTCCTGGCATCTCACCTTTCTTCCTCTGCTTTCAGGAAGCCCATTCAGTTGTTCCTACCCAGCTTTCAGGTTTAGCTGTGTGTGTTTTCTACCTGTGGCTCATGTAAGAACTCCAGCACCTGTTTTGCACGTTTGTGACAGCAGTCGCTGTACCCCGTACAGCAGCAGTTCGATACAGGTCGCAGTAGAGTATGGACTCTTTTTTATAAAAGCCCATGATCTGTATTTGAAAAAAAATGAAATTGTTTCTAGTCTTTTTTTACTGCATGGAGAAGGTGTAAGGAAAGTGTTTGTCTGCTTCATTAGCTGCTGCTTGCCTACTAAGCGACTATTAAAATAAAACCTGTACTCACCCCATGCAGTTACAGCAGTGGTATGAACTGTGAATAGACAGCAGAGCAGATGTTGGAAGGTCATTGTAGAATCAGAAAAGATGTTTCTTTAGATTTAACATCTATCTTCCTGGCTCCTAGGAATTTGATTTCCCCTTGATTATCAAACAAGAAAAGGGTATTTGTTTTGGGCAAGCCTTTTGTTTGGTGCTCATGCAGTGCATAGCATAACAGGATGCGGGGGCTTCAAAAAGCAATGATTGATGATAGCTCCATCTCCATGCCTCTAATGGGTTTAAGCAGTAATTGCTGCATCAATGCCAAAAGATTTACAAAGGTCAAAATCAAGAGGAAGAGAAGACCCCTGTCCCTGTCCCTGCCACCAGAAGAGTAATTGTTATCAGTAGCTCCAATAATGACAAAAGTGCTGAGCTTGCTTTGTGGTTCTGCCTTAAAAACTTGATTATTCTTCCCTGGTTTGAAAACCTCACTGGCAGGCTTTGCATGCTGATGACAGTCATTTTTCTTTCCCCCTGATGTTGACCATAGCAGCTGTCCTTGAAACACCCCTCCCCCTCATCACCCCCTCCCACCCTCAATCTCATTATAGTTTCAACAGTGCTTTTGCTGAACAACAAAAGAGGATCAGTGGTGGATGCCTCCTGACACTCCAGAAGTGGTGGATAGCAGGGAGTGGTGCAGTGGGAGAGCTCTTGTCCTTGGTTAGACCGTACTCTGGCATCCTGAAGAGGCAGAGACGCTGTGTTGTTTTGGAGAGAAGGACACTTGTAGATGTTTTGTAGGCATGGAAGTGGTTGTCAGCGATGCGGGCAGTGCTATGATGCCTCGTAGCTCCGTCTTGGGCTCTGCTACGGGATGTTTTGACCAGCCTAGATGGGTCAGCCATGAAACAGCCATGTACATAGAGCAGGTTAGAGGCTGAGAGAGATAAGGAAAATGCTGATACTGCTGCCCTTCTTCTTGTTTGTGGCTTGCTATGCAGCCCTGGTGCTGCTGTGAACTTCAGCATCTCTGCTCTTGGCAGCAGAGATGTTTTGTAGAGGTGGAAAAATGTCCTCCCTCCTTCTCATTAACCTTGGTATGTGTAAGAAAGAATAGGAAAGAATACCTTAGAATGCATCTGGAAGGGGCTTGAACATTTTCCTCACTTCCATAGATGTCAAGGCAATACAACTTAAATGTTTCCAGAAAGCCCCTGCTATCTTCTGAGGGTGAGGCTGGGTAATCAAGCCATTTTGATTAAATATGCACTAATTTATCAATTTTGTTGGTTAAAATACACACCTCTTAGTTATGAAATTTAAACTAGATAAGAATGAATTCAAGTATGAAAAATAAATTCTACCAAGTTTGCTTCAGTCTAACTTAGGTCCTTGTATCCTAAAAATATTACAATTTTTTTGTTTGTCCAAAATTTCAAGAGACTGAAGAAGCATAAAGGGATTCCCCTATGCCAGCCTAAGGCCCAGAAGACCCACAGTCTGGTTCAGATTGTGGGGGAGACCTGTGGGCAGTGTAAAATCAAGCAGAGAAAAGTGGTAGGCTTTAGAGAAAGACAGCTGGAAGGAGGTTTTCTTTCAGGAAAAACACATTTCAAAAAGCTCTTGATTCCTGCTAATTATATAAATCTGAAGTTATTCCCTGACTCACTGGAGTTTAATCTCTTTTTCATCCTTCTTTCTAGAAGTCGACAGTTACAGATGGGTGGCTGCTCACTGAAACACGGTGATGCTTCCACCCCCAAGGTAAAGTGAGGTTTGTCTGGATGCACATCCACTCCCTGGCTTTATTATACAAGTTGTCCTAGTGTAACTAAGGCAATTGGGTTACACAGTGCATATCCTTGGACAATGAAACCACTATAAAACTATGTTTGTATCGACTCAAAAGGGTTAGTTTCAGCTCACTGGGTAAAATCATAGCTTTAACTACTGTGAGTAACTCTCTATTAGATGTTCACATTCTTATAACTAGGTCAAAATTACATTTACTTAGTTGCTCTGCTCCAGTGTTTCAGGCTAAGAAAGACTCCCTAATCCTTAGGATCCATCACCACTGAGATCTCAAGGCTTTGAATCAGATCAGACAATGCTTTACTAAGTGCTTAGACCTGAACACAAACAGGATATTTTTCCTTGTAATAATATTTTCCTCCAAACATCTGGTTCTACTTCTAGTCATGCAATCTGTTTATAACTCTTGATCGCATTCTATATAAAATAGAATCATAGAGTCAGAGAATCATAGAATAGTTTGTGTTGGAAGTGACCTTAAAGATCATCTATTTCCAGTGCCCCTGCCAGGGGCAGGGAGGCCAGTTTGTAGATCAGATCAGATTTTGCCAGTTAGTAGATCAGATTTTGCTTAAAATCCATCCAACCTGACTTTGAAAACATCCATGGATGGGGTATCACAACTTCTCTAGGCAACCAGTTCCTGTGTCTTGCCAGCCTCACACTAAAGAATTTCTTCCTGAATACCTCATGTAAATTCACTCTTTATCAGCTTAAAGGCATTACCCCTTGTCCTATCACTACAGGACCTTGACAAAAGTCCCTCTCCAGCTTTCTTGTAGCTGCTCTTCAAGTATTGGAAGGTGCTGCAAGGTCACACTGGAGCATTTTCTTTTCCAGGCTGAACAACTCAAGCTTTCTCAGCTGGTCTTTGCAGGAGAGGCGCTCCAGCCCTCTGAACCTTTTTATTGCTCTCCTCTGGATGACTCCATCAGGTCCATGTAAATCCTTAGCTGTGGGCCCCAGAGATGCACACAACACTCCAAGTGGGGTCTCATGAGAGCAGAGTGGAGGTGGAGAATGATCTCCTTTGACCTGCTGGCCACAGTCCTTTTTATACAGCCCTGGAAGTAGTTGGATTTCTGAGCTGCAAATGTACATTGCTGGGTCATACTGAGCTTTTTATCAACCAACTTGCTTAAGTCCTTCTCCTTAGGTTCTGCTGTCACTTCATTCTCTACCCATTCTCTTTATTTATGTTTAGGATTGCCCTAACCCAGGTGCAGGACCTTGCACTTGGCCTTCCTGATGCTGATGAACTTCACAAAGGCTGACCTCTTCAGCCTGTCAAGATCCCTCTGGAAGTGTGGATGGACAGACTCCCTATTGGAGTGTGTCCATCTGGCCATGTCAGGTCAAAAAGTGGATTCCTCCACACCCCTGAGAGGAGAGTTGCCCCCTGCTGTCACCCGTCACCTTTTCTTGGTTATGTTGGTGGTTACATGGGGAGCTGATGGGGCTGCCTTGCTCAGCTCCAGCATCTCCTTTGATCTGATGGGTTTTTCCTTTTTTGTCTGCAGAGCATTGATGTGGTTCTGCAAAGGTGCCTCCAGCATCAGGAGAAATCTCTTCTTCCTTCTGTTCCTTGCCATTGCATGTTTCCAGTCTCCTGCACCACTGCCCTTTCTGTGTTATTATTGCCACCCCCTTGCCTTGCTGTTTGCACAGACACCAGCTGAAGCTGCACTCTGAGAGAAGTGCCCACTGTTCTGCCTTGAGCATCAGAGACAGAGAGTGGCCTTGACCTGAGCAGATGGTCACAGAATGGTTCCTGGTTCCTGGATTATGTGGACTACTTCGAATCTCAAAACTTAGCCAGTGTAATGTCTCTCTTTTGGACAGGCACTGTTCCAGCAGTCATGAATTGCCATACCAGCCCTGGAGTGATAGAGTCCATCAAATCTAATACTTGTCAAACTTTTTCTATTGTCAGAGCTTAATGTTTTTCAAATTGCAGGATTACAGAGGTCATTGTTCTACTGAAAATAATCTTCTCTGCTGCTTTTATGTATTTTCCTGTCAGTAGGACTGAATTCTTTGCTATTTACTATTTTCTTTTACATACTTCTCCCCATAAATCCTTATAATATGGTATAATGATGAGACGCACCACCAAAGTGACTTGGGAACTGGCATTACTATGATGTCACACTCATCTCTGCACCATAGCCTGTGATTGCTGTTGCTTCCCTTTTCCCTTTTCCATTGTACTGGAACAAAGCAGATCCACTGGACTTAGGGGGTCAGTATGGAGCCCTTTGCTACAGGAAGGAAAATGAGTCAGAAAGGGAGTGCCAGGACAAAGTTGCACCAACACTGTATTGTATACCAGATTATGCCATGGGAATATCCATTACTTAGCAGAAGTAATAGTGTAATGAAGAGTGAAATAATCCTATACTCCTAGAAATCCTTCTGGGCTTTTGTCAAACACATAGTGATATTAGAATATCTTTCTGTTGTAATTACCATGATACATGTTGTCTTTTTTCAGATTAAGCTATTTCTTTCTTCACAGAAAAATGATAAATGTACTAAACATAAGCCTGAATTACTTATTTTTCTGAAGTTTTTTTTTTTCCCAGTGAAATATATTTAAGTAAATAATAATGTTGGGGTTTTTTATTCCTGGATAGTCCTTGAATTAAACCTCATGTCTTTCAGTAGAGTTGAATTACTGTTGTCTTTTATAACATCATTTACAAAGAAGGAATTTATCTTATCTACCTTCAGCCACATAAAAAATCAGTACTTATTCTAAGATGATACTTTGATCTGTCTAAATGATAAACAGAAAGAGTTAGGTACCTCCAGAATGTACTAAATGTGATGAATTCACTTTACAGTAAATATTTAGGATAAATGAGGTGCACAACTTTAGAAATGGAGCTATATGACATGCCAACATTTGTAAGCACATAGATGAGTGTTTTTTTTAGGAATATGTAATATCAGATTGAGCCCTACTCATATTTCCAAAAGCCCTTCTTAAACCACCAATGTTCCCTCCACTCAGGTTATTATTCCAGAACAGGTGCAGCCTCATGGATTTGATAGAGAGGCTCCAGACAGTATCAACACTGTAAAGCAAACCTAAATCCAAGACATTTCTTTTGTTCATAACTCCAGCTTGGAACTGACTTCACAGTTAACCAGATAAAGCATGCAAAATTCATGGATTTTCTGTTCACCATGTCCAAGTGGATGTACAGTTTAGTTAGAATAGAGAATAATTTCAAATCTATTGACAGAGGAGGCATCAGCTTTGTGCAGTCTTTTATCAAAAGTGATATGCACTTTAATGTTAATATTTAATAGCTACTGAGCCCTACTCCACATCTCTATGCAATGTTTTATTATAACTGGGTATTCATGATTGCTGTTTTTGTGTTGATTTCATAATTTATTTCCTCTTTTTACTTAGTGCTTGAATGATTTGATTTTTTAAATTTCATTTCAGTTTTTTAACCTTTCTTTTTAAGCCTGAAGACATGCATTTTGTCCCTGAAACACATCTTCCCTTCTGTACATATCTTCCACTTTCCAAACTAGAGAAATTAACAGGAGGTGCATTCACCCATCTCTGGATGTCACTTTGCATATATATACAAGTGATTGAAGATATCAATTTCAGATTTTTGCAATCTAGGAGGTGTGACGGGACAAATTAGTACAAAATTTCTTTCTTGTACACTTCACCCTTGCCTTTAGGCCTGTTTTCATCTGAAGACATGGTATGGCATGTCTTTAAACTAGCTTTGTATGTCTGTTATTTTTATCCCGTTTATTTAATTTCTATCTCATGTTTCCATTTATTTAATGGCTCTGAGTTAATCCCATGGACCTCTTTTTTTTTCTGATTCTGTAACTGTTTCTCTCTTTTCCTTCTATTATTTTAAGGTACAGTTCTCTGAACCTAAGCTCTCTCAACCAAAACTCCTACATGTGAAACTATGCTTCATATGTTTGCTTTGCTTCCAAAATTTGTAAGTATTATATGGTGGTACTCCAACATATTATTATAATTTTGATTCATTTACAAAGTAGTGTCCTTTCAGCAAAATAGTCCTTTCACACCTTTATATCAGATATAACGGTAGATTTTTCTCATCTGAAAGGATAATCTAATCTGTCTATGGTGTACATATAAGCTATTGTAAGAGACTGGAGAGGTGGCAAATAAAACATTACTTATTTCTGCTTTTTCAAAATGTGTCTTCAAATGCTGATTTGTTTAAATAGCTTACAAGGTCCTTAACAACTGTGAATTACAATTGAAAAGAGATAACAACATCACTAATGTAAAAAATGTAGGAAAACCTAATTTCTGGGTTCATGCCCAGTTTTTTGACAGTTATATTTATCAAGTAATGGTTGAGAGGTTGGTAGCAGCTTTAAGAAATAATGGGAAAATATAAATAAGATATTTTTCTTATCAGAGTGTAGTTAGAGGAAGAGGGTTGTAGGCCAGGATTTGAAATTGGAGGTATAGAATGTCAGACAGTGATAAGGGCCATAGATCACATGCATTAACGTGTCATCAGTCCTGTCATCCATGAGGCTTGTACCATGACTGACAAGGGAGGAAGTATTAATTCATAAGGGCTAAGAATCTGGAGTTAATGGAACTTGATCATGCCACTCATCAAAGGTACACAACTGAAAAATTTAAATGATGCAATAGTGAAGTGTAATCATACTTGAAATAGATGTAAAGAAATCTAGTAACTTTGACTTTTCCTCTTCTCCTTGACTGTAAATATTTATTATTCTTGTGTATGTCCTTGGCCCGTTCATCAGACAATCTCATCTAGATCATGAGAAGGATTGTTGCTTTTATGCCTTTCACATGTTTTATACCCACTATGTGTTTTGCCCTGTTTTGCTGAAACATCATAAGTTCTCTTTCTCTCTGATTTCCCTGGATACATGAAAGAAAACCTCTTTTAGCTGCTACTACTCTTAACACATACTTGAAAGTGTTTTTGGGACAGAGGCTGAGACACTCTAGAGGATTAGTTGAAGCAGGGGTTTACAAGATCTATTTCTTCCCTGCAATTTTATTCCTGTAATGGGAGCAGTCATCCATAGGAGCTGAATGTGATGCCTAGCAGGGAACTTGCTGGAGGCTCTAGTCAATTTTTTGCCATGAGTCTTCAAAGGAGATGGACCATGATGTTACCTAGCCTGTGATGTTTTTCCACTTTCCTCTGTTTGTTCTGTAGTCACATTCTAGTCAATACCATGGGCTATAGTTGTGAAACCTTTGATTACTCTCTGCATATCCAAATCTTGTTGCTTCTTTGTCCATATTATCCATTTATTGAAGTGTTTTCTGAATACAGGAACCAGCATAAAAGTGAGAAGCTGCTGGAAGAAAGAGATTGGAAGAGGAACTCTGTGCTCAGCCTGCAATATGCATGTTAGCCTCATATTTGTAGATTTTCTTAAAACCAATGGCCAGTTTAGTTTTTGCATGCATTATCATGCAGAAGTTATAAACATTTTCAGATCTTGCACAGTGCTATGGCCTTGCTTGGATTTTTGTGGTGTTTCCCCAGACCCTTACCTTTGTATCCTGGCTAAACATGCCTAAAATCATGTACACCATATATGCCCTGCAATATCCCACCTCCAAATCTGTCCTTGAAAAATGGTTTTGGACATTTCAAACCTCTGTTTTGAAGAGATCCGCTCTGCAGTGGACCAGAAAAATGGGTGTGCATGGTTTTGTGCTACATGCTGTAATCTATCATGCCATGCTGAACAGAAATCTCTATCAAGATAGACACATTTAGACTCCTGAATGCAGAAGGTTAAAAGAAAATTCACATTACTTTACCTACCCTTATATTTATGGTTCCCCATCTTGTCACTGCTCATTTTAAAAATAAATTTTTTTAACAAATATTTGTAATTTATAATGCTACCATGCCATTAGCAAAATAACTCAGCAAATTAAAGAAGAAGCCAGGAACGGAATAACAAATCTTTCCTTTACCCCTGACATCTTATCTGTGGGTCGACATTTTGCTTTTCTGTTCTTTATTTGAAAAGTAAAGCTACCACACAGTACCTAGTGATTGCAAGAAAAATAAACATGAAAAAGAAACCTTTTCCACATCAGGTCCACAACTGTCAGGAAAGGAAAATGGGATGAGGTAAGTAATAAAAAAGTACCTTTTATTTTCTTTCTGGATTCAATTCCAGAAGGTTTAGGCATTCAAAGGCTGCAGTAATGAAGACGCTAGGAGCACTAAAGAGTGACAGTGTCACTGCTGTTGCAGTGGGTGTAGGATAGGACACAGACACAAACTGATGCTTTAAACACAAAGTTTGAAAGCAGCGGCAGTTCACACAATTAAGTCGGTGACTCAGTGAATAGCATCTTTTAGAATTTCCTCAGCTTTAGCACATCATGGAGTGACTTTATGTCCCGCTGTTTTCACATCCTTGTTGATATCTTGAATTAGCCAAGCATCTGTTATTCCAGTGAAATCAGATATATTCTAATACGGTTGTTTTCAATACTGCAGTTGATCTGATTATTTTTTGTACTGAAAAAAGGGAACACATTCAATTCTATTTCTTTCTTCTTTGTTACAAAGGAAAATTATTTGTTCCATTATACTCTTTTTTTACTGTTCAATTAGATTTACCTACCGGTAACTTCTATCAAAGCTTCTCCTTATCTGATTTAGTATCTCTTAGATGAAAAATTATTAAATTGAGAAAGGAATTAATCTGAAATATATATCCTCTTGACTGAACACTATTGGGGTACTAATAATGTTAGGGATTTATTTTCCACAAAACATTACATTTCTCTGATCACTCAGCCCTAATTAATCCTTGAAATCTTCTCTTTTTAATTGTATTCTTTGACAGGATGACTTATTTTCCTGGTCCAGCATGACTTACTGCTTCTTATACCCAGTTCATGCTTAGAAAAAAAGGATCAGAATATTACTGTGAGATGTATGGGTATAAATTTGGAGCAGGGGAACAGCTCCAAATTTACTCTCTGTAATGGGAGGGTACTTTCTGAAACTGCATAAGGCTCTGCTATCTTTCTGAGAGTCAGGGGAGGAATGCTGCCCTTCTAATGCATTTAAGTTATTCCTGATATAGTTATGCATTCAAATCTTCTGATTAAGAGGTTTGTATTTTGCATTAGTAATGTATGAAGTGACTCACATCTTCAAGGGAACCAAAACAGTGTATTTTCCTGTGAGATACCTCTTCTTCAAACTTCTATATGGCCTAACACCTTTAAGTAGTATTAAACAAGTTCTGAGACACATGAACCCCAATAAATGCTCCTGGGTCATCTGTTTTGACTCTGGTGTTTCTTGACAAAAGGTAACATAAATTACTTTTGTAGCTTACATGTGATATATACTCATTGTTTCCCTATAGTTGAGATTAGAATTAGATCTTTAAACTCCACTCCAATGGCCAGTTAATGAAGTTAGTCCATTCCACTTGCTTCTTATCTAATTGCAGCTTGCAGCCCTGTCACAGATCTGTCAGAGTCCAAAATGGAAATCTAGAACCATTTATGATTTAATTGGGGCTTTTATGCAAAATAGTGTATCACTGAGCAGATAATATGCAAGAAGCTTCCCTAATATAGATGTGTGCCAAGCTGTTGAATTCTGCAGTGATATTCATGTTCAGTGAAGTTATATAACCACTCAAGTTCATCCATTTTCTCCTAAAATCCATTTTGGATGTTCTATCTTCAGTTAACAGGGAATTACTTGGATCTAGGGAGAATATTTTAAAAGCTGGATCTTCTGATTTACTGGGTATATTGCACAGCAGGGCCTCTAACTCTTATGGAGATATTACGTTTCTAGTCACTTTGTAAGTCACAAGAAGAAAATTTTTGAGAGAAGCTGCACAAAACTGTCAGCAGCAATTCTAATTGATGCATACTACAGAGATCAAATGGAGGCTTTTTTCATTTATCCTCACAAGTTATGGATACATTTTTTTCTTTTGGGAATTATTAACATTCACATAAGATACCCTAGAGACCTCTGTGAGAAGATCTAGAAAGAGGGATTTAATCAAACTATAGATTACTTAATATATTTGCTTATTTACAATGCATGATTTGAAAGTGTTTTTCTGATGATCATAGTTAATTTTAAAGAATGTAGTTGCTCATTAGAGAAAACACACAAAAGCCTTATTAGGAATTTGTGCCACCCATGATTATATCCCTTGCCTGGATTTTACTTACAAACTTCTAGGAGTGCCTTTCTCCTGCAGAATTTCAGAGATTTCTTCGGTGTAATCTGGGAGTTCTTCCTTGCTACCGTCCATTGGATTTAGTGGATTTTATTGCATCATTTCCTCCCTTCTAATGCTTTCTCTGCTAAAAGAACATTGCATGCGCTACTCTATATAATCTAATAAGTAAATTCAGTCTATGCCATTCCCCTCTCTGGACTGACTCTGATGTCTGAATCTTGGATCTCTTGATGGCTTACAGCATTCTCACAGCACAGCTAAAGCCAGGTCTCAACATAAACTCAGATGGGCGTGAAAAATTTGTTATTAAACATTTCTATTGTCTAGTTAAAGTGCAAAGCATATTTAATTAACATCAAATTGTCCACACTTCATTCAGTATACTATTTAATGCAGTATTCAGCACAGATTATTTCCAACAGTGTTATAGTTCTGATATTGCATCTCACAGGAAGGAGAGGAGAAGCAAGAATTGGATAGATATTGGTCACTTTTCTCAACACACATACTGCAGTCACAGTGTGGGTATCCACACACCGTGGGAGACAGGTCAGTGTTCACTACCACCCTTTGCACTTTAGTCCATTAAAAGGGGAGGAATTACCTGCAGAACTGTAAATAACTGTTTGAGATCAAGTTTTATATATTGCTCTTTTTAAAGTGAGTATTGTTAAACATTTACTGATTAGCAAAATATTTATCCTCAAAATGTGTGATTTATTGATGCTGCTTAATAGATTTACTTCTTTTTCTCATAGTGTAGCAGCACAAGTTTCTTAACATTTTTATTTTACAAAATGTAGTAATAAGATCAAACTGACAAAATCTAAAAGGTCATGTTGAAAGAGGCATAACCTTTGATCAGGATCTAGCCATAAATAGTCTTATTACAGAAGGATGTGAAAAACTGATGCTGTAGGGGAAACAAAAGGTGAGTTTTCTGGGATCTACACCTGTGTTTGCTCCAGAAACATGTTTTATCAAAGTTGGTTAAAAAATACAAAAATGTTTTTCAGCAATGGGGTACTGTCTAGTAATCAAATTGGTGAAACATCAATCCTGGTGCAGTTCTGAATATGAAGAAAAGCATGATAGCTTATCTAAAAGTCATATACCATGTTTCTGATTTAGAGAATTGAAAACAAGAATCATAGAAAACAAGAATCCAGTTATTCCCAAAGGATGGAAGTGGATTATAAAAATAGATCAGGCTTTCCTTGTCTTTGGATTTTGTGTGTCTATGTTTCTTCCTTGGTAGGAAATGATTTTGCACTTGAGGTGACAAAGGCTTGGAGGAAAGGCCACACTCATGTCCAGCTGCCAGGAAATAAAAAGCACTGTGGAAGGCTGCTAATTGATCTGCACTGTAGGATAAATTCACTTGGGATTTTTCATGTGGGTCAAAGTCACAGGAAAGGTATGGCAAAAACAGCTTAAAGGATGCAAGCAGATGTGCAGAATTCAGGACTCTAGAATTTTGGACAGCCCATGTCAAACTCATATTCTTGCATATTTTTTGTCATTCCTTCAGTCACTTATTCTTTGATTTCACCACTGAGCATAATGCAGTTATAATCAGACTTTCTCTCCACTTTCCAGCATAGTTCTTCTGCCCTTTTACCACCTAATTTGTTCACTACTCAGGTGGATGAAGCACAAAGGTGATGGGATCCTTCAAGTATGCTCTAGAAAGTGGAAATTGAGCAGACATGGCACACATGCTTGTGTGCAAATGTTGGGGTGTGTTCGTACCAGCCTGCTTATGGCTCTTGCTTCATGCATATGCACTTGTAGGCGTAAAGGGTACTCTGTGTTCATTTCTCATAGGCTGGGGGAAGGTCCTCATGTCTGTGCCAGGTGTAAAGCAATGGTGGGTCATTTGCATGTTACTTACATTGGCCATGAGCTTCTGTTTGCCAAAGTTTAATTTCTAATCTGAAGGAAGAATAAATTGAAGCGAAGAAAGAATTGTGAGCCCACCACATGTCCTATACCAGCAGAAAATATTTTCTTCCTATTCTGTGTGATTAGATGCCCTGGTCCAGTGTTTTCCAACAGTTAAAAAAACCCATCTGGCATAAACTATTTTTTTTCTGTTCAAAAGGCTCAGTTTGGAGCTGAAAAAATGACCTCTGTGGATCCTGAATGTCTTTAGATGATGTTCCAAAGACATAAGATAGAGATAATGGTGCATTGTGTTAAAAACTTTAAGATAGGTTTCAAGAAAACTAGATATAGTTTCTTTATAGTCCTGGACAAATACCTCATGTCTGCTGTCTGTACACTGAGGGTAAAGCTGTTGTAATTCATGTCAAAATCCTTACAAGGATAAATCCATAAGTCTCAGGATGCACTGACATATATCGCCAGGGGGACTATATTGATAGATAAAAGCCACTATGCTCTCAACAAATGTCTTACCAGTACGTACAAAAAATTGATGAGCTTTTCTTACGCTGTTGGATGTCCTGAAAGCCAGGAGAATTGTGACCCATCCCTGTCAGTTATTGTAATTGTGAGATGGATTTTCTAAATGCAAAATTCTAGCTTGGAGTGCTTATAACTGCCTTAAATAAAGAGCAGGATTTGATTTATGAATTTGAATAAGTAGATATTTCCTTGCCTCACAAATTATGAGCCACTATGTTTATTATTGGAAGGAAATGGACCAGGAAATAGTTATGATGGTTAATGAGCTACAGATTATTTGTGAAGAATTCCAGACATGTTCCATGAACCAGTCCTGCATGAGATCTGAAACCAAAGTATTTTGCTCATCTTTTGAAGTCCAACAAACTCTTTTGTTTTGTTCCAGATAATGGGTGGGAAAACGTGCAAGAAAAAGGTGAGGGTGGTATGTAATATTTTTTTCTTCTTTTCTATTTGTAGAAAAACTGTGAGCCAAGAAATAAAACTCTCTAATCAGATATCATGTTGCATCACAGTGTCTAGCAATGAACCTGACAAAATATCTAATAATAATTAAGTGATGTGGCAGGTTTGGTATGTTCAATGCATGCTTTATTAAAAAGTCTCACATCAGAGAAAACTAGCATTGAAAGAGCAGCAAAACCTGACCTTTGAATTTACTAAGCCATATAATAAATTTCCGTAAGATATGCAGGAAATACTGTGAAAAGACACTTTTTGTGTTTGGCTGACTTTACAAACCCTTGAATAGTATCCCTCCAGATGTGGGGAGTGTCTTTTTCTTTCACCTGTTAGAGGATCAGGGTGAAACATAAGGTCTGTTTGGTAGCATGCAATAGAACTGAAGTATCATTTTCTATGTCTGGAGTGTTACTGGAGTCAGTCTAGATGAGGCTCTCTGATTTGACTACTTGTAGATCTGAGCACACAGCAGTCCAACTTAGCCAAGCTGAACTGCCTGGCAGTGAATGTAATTATTGCTAACCAATGAGCTTACCACAGCTGGGTGCTCCCAGGTTTATATACTGGATTCAGTTTGTGGTCCTTCAGTACTTGCTTGCTGAGCAGTCTTAGGTGTTTAGAGACAGTCACATGTTAATGCTTTCTGCTTGACCACTTTGCAAATTAGGCTTAATTACCCTTCATAATAAAGGTGTATCTTTTCCCAGACAATGTAAATGTGCAAATTGTTCTGGTAGTAAAAGCAGAGCAAAGTGGCTTTCCAAAACTGGTTCTTAAATAACCACATCTCTCACCCACAAACTCACAGAACCAGACTAGACAAAGGATATGCTCAATATCTTCCTTGCTTAATGGCCTGTGAGTTACAGAATTTATTCTTGCAGCTAACCTGAGTGCAAAATTTCAGAAAAAAATCTCTGTCTTCACTACTGTCACATTTATGAGAGATGTTTTGCCTTTGATAAATCTGTCCAGGAGCATAAGATACCTTCTTCAGCACAGGCTCCTCCCACATTTGGTTCATCATACTATAGCTGCCTGCAAAACTGTACCCTCCTTCCTATCCATTCCATTTATTCTTTGTTTACATCTATTCTGCTGCTTGCTTCTACTCTCCATTTATTAATGATGCTTGGTTTATCTCCAATGTTTGATCTTCAACAGCTCCTTCTAAGTTACAATTTTAAAGTAGAAGTGGGAAGGTAATTTTCATTAACAAAATGTAGCTTGTGATTTGATTCAGATAGATAGAAAAGGATTCATCCTGCCGACTTTAGATATCTACAGGGTATATACTCACATTTGAGTGTGTACTTTACAATTACTGTAGGAAAGCAGGCACTTCAGGACAGAAGCCATCTTATTTAAAGCCAGATATTTGAAACAGGTGAAGGAACTGCTTCATTCTCTCCATTTGCTGTGGCTGGACCTGGTGATCCATGAGGAGTCAGGTGAGATAAATCCTTATTAATATATACACCAAATAGACATGCTTTTCTACACTGCTGTACAAAATGCTCAGAAGTCTGAGCAGAATCTGCTGCATTGAGATGATTCATTCTGCTTCAGTGGAAACAGCATTTAGAAAATATCTTGGGAAACCTGGTCCCCCACAGCTGCTGACTCCTGAGAGCTGTGGGGTTTGTGCTTGGCTCAGTAGGAGACCTTTCTGTGGCATTGCACCCTTGGAAATCCCAGTGTTTGTAAGGAAAGGGAAGCCTAGTCCTCTTCAGGATCCTCACCTTCTCACTACTTCTAATGCTGTGACCCTGTGGGAAAAAATAAATACATGAACCTCTTCTCACTACCTCTCTTTTTTCCCCAAAACTCCGTTTTTCTCTTCACAGTCCTTATTAAGGTTTGCTATAGGCAACTGTTTCTAATGAATACCCACTGGCTGAAGGCAGATAAAGCTGTAACAAGGATGAGGAGGCAATACTGTGGTCAATCAGGAGTATTTGTACTGCACAGAGGTACTTCTCCCAGCTCCCTGCCAGAGAATCTATCCCTGGGCTATACTCTACATTATAATAAATATGTATCGTCCATAGAGAATAGAAATAGCTTGTTTGTTTACAGTAAATATCTGTAGGCATATGAGTTGGGCTGTAGCCTATTTTACATATGGGAGAAATAAACCACAACACAATCATTGTGGGAATGGCCAAATTTGAATTGTTATTAGGAATGTCAGACAACAATCTGTACTCATCATGTCCCAAATCTCCTCAAATGCTCAAGCTGAAATTTGCTTTTGCTCAGTACTGCTATCTGCATTGCAGACAGAGTCATAAACACACAAAATTGTATTTGCAACAGTGAGAAGACACCTCTGTGTCCCTTCTACACACACTGTGACCTGTATAAAATTTCATTCTTTTTCTCTCTCTGAAACAGCCCTATTCCTAACCCCTGTGGTTTATCTATTCCTTAAACATTAGCCTATTTTTCTGCAAGAGGAGTTTGAAACGCATTATCAGTTTCAGAGACAAGATAAGACAAGCAAAAATGTATGAAAATATTATCTAGCAGTCCTATTAGGAATAACACTGAGAAGAAGAAAAATCGTGGCGCAGACTAAATGTCCTGCAGCTTCAAAGCGATGTAGTCGGGCAGCTACACCAGAGATCAATGCACTGGTAATAACCCCTTGAGTTTTCCCTGGACAGCTCATGCCCTTCCAAATGCTTTTCACGGAGCCATTGTCTGGGGTCTTGCAGGGCAAAGATTATCTAGAGCTTGCTGGACGCTGTTGGCTTCATGGCCATGGGGACATTGTGGCAGAAGCCAATCTGCTGCATGAGAAGCAGCTTTCATTATTAAATACTAAAAGAAAAAAAAAATGAAGAAGACAGGTCAGTCTTCCTCAGGGTAAAATATCCTCCTTTCAAGCTGTTCAGCAGATAGGAGTGAGTCAGTCACCTTGTATACAGTCATTAGGAGCATCTAACCGCTTCATGCTCTGCTGGGAGACTGTAATAAGCTTCGTCTGTCAGATCTTCTCACCCCACCTGTTAGCTTAAACACTCAGCTGTGTGGGGGCCTCTTTCCTCACTCTGCAGAAAGCATTTAACCTGCTGCTGCCAGCTTGGTGGGGTGTACAGCCCCTGCCTGCAGCCTGCCCACCTGCCAGCCCCGATCTGCTGCGCTGCCAGGCACATCCTCCCAGCATCCCTCCAAGGCTGGAAGGAGCTCACTCCCACCCGAACAAACTAGTGGCTGCAAGAGTACAGTCGAGATCTCACCTCTTTTCTCACTTGTCTACTGACCTCATTTCACACATCTGATTCCCTTTCTCTGGCTCTTTTTACAGTTTGTCTCTTTTACAGCCTCTGATTTGCTAGTCACGTTTTTCCTATCAACACTTTGAATTTGTTACACTTACAAAAGCGCTGCAGTTTTTTATCTTTCATGTTATCATACTCTACCCTTATGTGCCTATTAGACTGATTTTTAATTTTTTTTAATCTTTAGTCTTTGAGATTTTAGATATCAGTCTCTTTGATTATTTTACCTTTGCCATCTGGAGTACTGGTGTTTTGTTGTTCAGTTGGGATTTTTTCCCCCTAACTCTTTCTCACTTTCATCTTGCCAAAATTTTCAGTGCATTGTGACATAAAACTGTGCAATAATCACCACATTCCCTGGTTTATATAATTCAAAGTGGCATAAAGAAGTTGAAAAATCAGAGTTTCATTTCAAGAGCTCCTGATTTTGCTGAGGAGCATAGGAGAGGGTGCTCAGGGTTTATAAACAAATTAAAGAAATATTAAAGTGTGGGATTTGCAAGTAAGCAAGATTAATATTTCATACAGGCCTGAGTTGTACAAATGAAAGCTGATTTCCTTGATATCCCAGACTCACTACTATCCTTTTCTAGCAAACCTGCCCTCACCTTCCCTAAATTATTTTGTACATCCATCTATTATTTTTCTTTAAATAGGGGATACCTTTCTGCCTTTCAGGATTCTTTCAGTCCTTAAAAAATAAAAATATTTCAACTGCTTTAGGTAAATAGAAGCAGTCATGAAGGGTTGTTCCCTGCCCTAATCTCTAGCTTTTTAGCATTGCAAGTAGACAACAACTTACATCTGCAAAATAGTTGTCAGAAATGCTATCTAAAAATGACAGCATTTTACACCTAATTTCCTTGTGTGAAAATATGTCTCAAAGGTGACAGGAAAGGGTATAAGGGATTGATTAGGTTTTAGGTAAAATGCTTAGCAGCTCCCTAGGATTCACATCTCTTCCTCTCTTGAAGACTTACATGAAGGCATGCTTCTCCATCCTTACACATCTCAAAAGTTAAATCCTTTGGTGGATTGGAAAGAATGTGTCAGGAGATTTCAACAGTGCTGTACTGAATTTATGAACAGAAATTTCCAGCAGCTGCAAAACTTTCATTCTTATTGTAGCAGCCAGGGTTTTTGATTCTGAGGAGCTGTAATGCCATTCCCTAGGGATGAGTGGGGTGTCATCCTTGCATGAAACAAGCGAGGACAGATTTTTTAATGAGCCCACCATTTTGGGTTTGCTGCTAGAGCTGTCTAATCATGGGCAGTGCATGCACCACATAAAAGTTGACCAAGTGGGAAACTAGTCTTGGGGAGGGACATGAAGGATTTTGGTGCTTCAGAGTAGCAATTCTGAAGAGATGAATTTTCCCCCTGTGTTTTCAATAGCATGCTTTTAAACTAGGTGTGGCAAGAAATCCAAAGGACTATGGAAAGAGCTCTGAAATGGAATTAAAATTCACTTGAACTACTTTAACAATACCTAGCAGAAACCTCTCTTCTGCACACCTGAGTCAAACATCAGTAATGCAGTCTATCTCCTCAGCAGTTACTACATTGGGCAGTGTTAGAGAATGTGCCATCATTGTTGCTTTGTGGGAGAGGTAATTTATGAAGTTTATCTATGTGCAAATTGCATTAGGGAAGGAATAGGCATCTGGTAACACTGAATGTGTTTGTACGTTTTGTATTCTCTAAAATGAAGAACTTGGCTCTTTTGGTAGCTTGTTGGTAAGTTGAATAAATTTTTCTATGACCCCCATTTCAGCGATAAATCTTTATGTTACTCTGAAGCATAAAGAAGACTTTGGCAGGACAGTATGGTCAGCTGCCGAAGGGCTGTCATATTTCAAAATTAAATATGGTTCACCAAACTAAAAGCTTTCTTGTTCAGCCTCAGACATAGGTGTCACATCAGTGTTAACAAATGCCTTAAATTTACTGGTTTTCATCACTTTAACTGCATACTTTGTGGCCTGTAAACTCCATTACTCTACCAAAGATGTACTTACTCATGCATAGAAATATTTAAGGCAATTATATAAAATTTTCCCTCTCCAGAAGTATAGTCATAGAAATAATTCATAGCACAGCATGAATAGCAATATGTGGAAAGTTTGTTTAAGTTGAAGGGAAGTAATAGAGGTTTATGCAAATGACATAAACATTCTGAAGAATGTGACATTTTAATTGAAAAATAATTAGAAGTCTTTTCATTATTTGAAAAGTTAAATTAGTAAATTTTTTAAAATGTTTTTGGAAAGGTGGGTAATTAGGAGAGCTTTTTAACTGTCTGCCCTTCAGTTTAATACACACAAAATGTGCTCACAGAGAACAAAACTAAAATATCATAATGCTGGGGTTGGAAAAGTTAGATTCAAAATTTGTTTGACTTTTGTGTAGTATTTTTCAACCAAGTAGTCTTGCTATTGACGCAGTAAACTCCCTGTAGGGAAAAAAAAGGTCAAGCCCCATATCTATTTCAGACTTTTTGTTTGACCTCTCTGTTTCATCCCTCCTCACCAGGAAGAGGTTAACTATCTTTTTTTTTTTTGGCCTACATTGAATTTTAGTTGTTTGTATGTATTGTAGAGAAAGGCAATTCTGATGTCCATTTCATTCTCTAGACATTCACAGAATATAAATTCTGTCTTATAAACAATTGCTACTAAAACTGATTAAAAAACATGTTTATAGAATTTGAGGATTTTTTTTTCTCTGAGCCAAATATTTTTACTCCATCACCTCCATTTTTCCATGGAGATGAAAGGCACTGTTTCTGGAAGGGAAATTTTTATTTATTTTTTAAATCTGGTTTTAAACATCTGTGGAAGATGAAAAAATCAGAACCTGGATGAAATTAGATATATTTCTATTTTTGGGGGTCATTTGTAGAAGCAGATAAAATCCATTCTGTAATTTTTTCCGTCTTCCACAGCATTGTTCTTAGTACTTCATTACTGAAATAACTTCACGTGTCAAAGGAGCATTCCATTCACCATGTGTTGTCCTCAAGCTGCCCATCATTTTTGATAAAGGGAAAGGTCTGGTGTTAGGAATACTTGCCAGTAAATTCAGAAGTTACAATGCAAGTAGGGAAAAGAAGGGTTGTGCAAACACAACGTGCCATAGCCAGAAAGTGCCACAGTCAGAAAGACAGACTAGAAATATTTAGAATCAAAGATTATAATTCTAGATTTTTCACTGATCCTAAGAGACAAAATATTAACATTTTTAGGAACTTTGCTTCTGAGAAAATAGGATTTAATTGCGGACAGAGGATTTTGAAAAGAGATGTAAACAATCTGAATAACAAAAAACCTAAGATGTCTGTTCATTTGTTAGTGATTACACCTATGGACAGATTTAGGTAAATTGACACCATTGAATAAATTTTTATTAACTTCCCTCTAATGCAACAGGTATGATCAATTACCCGGGGCTGCCTAAGCAATTACCTTACCATCTCATACTATTCTTGACATACAGGCCTTTGATCTTTTTTAATGATATTTTTGAAATACATTTTTGGATGACATTTTTAGAGGGTTTATTGCATTTTTCTGTTTAGCAAGTGGTCTGTTCTGGATGATCCCAAGGTTAATAACTTGTTCGAGGACAGTAACACCTATTTTCAGGACTAATACCTGAAAAAAACAAAAAAAGTATGACTTCTCTAAGCTAGACAGAATTTCTGTTGACTTCATCTGATCACAGTGAGCCTCTGTATTGGCTCTGTATGCCCAAAGGAACATGGAGGCTTCCTCACTTCTGTGACCTTTCTGTATCCTGTTCTGCCACTCTCTGTGAACAGATAGATTTGACCTGCCCACCACAGGGTGCTTCAGAAACGTCTTCTCTACCCATGGACTTTGCTGCAAAGAAAATAACTTTTAGCTGTCAATTCTTTTAATTTTACAACACTGGACAATAAATTGCTTAGTGAGGATGTGCTGAATCACAGTAAAATACTTCAGGCAACTGGCAGACAAGGCTGCCCAGTTTTATTACCATTGTAGATGTTTGTTTCCCACCCTTTCCCTTCCAGGTCAGTAAATTCTGATAGTGGACCATTTACACTTTCTACAATCTATGTTATCCAAGGCTATAAACTTTACAAATGAATGGGGCATCCTTGACTGCTGAGTTTTCTGGTTCTTCTGTTACAGTACATCCATCTTACTTACTTGCTAGCTCTCAAGAAGGCAATGAAGCATTGTAACTTCATGAGCAATGTTAAAATATTCAGATTTATCCCCGTGACTGAGACTGATACCATCACAGATGCTGAGATCTGTGTTTGTGCTATCTGCAACAGCTGAGATTTTCCTGTTGTTCTGCATCTGATAGTTATTTACAGCATGGCAGAGAGTGTATGAGGGACTCTCAGATCAGAAAATTTACTTTTACATTATTTTTAAAAGTTTTAAGTGATTTGATGAAATAGAAGTGCAGAAGTGAATTGGTACTCTCGTTTATTTACCTCCTACACTGGCAAGGTGTGTTTGCGTGATTGTACAGATCTTAAGAAAACCTTATAGTCTATTCTCACAAACTTTGAAAGGGAATTGCACAAAACAATCAAAATATTGCAAGAATGAACTGCATATATCACCACTTTTGTTTGCAAATTTGCCAAAAAGTTACATCAGTGCTTTCAAGAACTCCAAAAGGTGAAATAAACAGGAATGGTCTGCCACAGCCAGCAATATTGATTTATAATCTGTGTGGACAGCCGTACAACGCTGAGAGAGAGAGAGAGAGGATTTAGGCTCTTTCTTCCACCTGCCCCAGCCACCCTTTCCTGAACAGTTTTCCGATTCTTCCCTTGCACCACTCTGTGGAATGTTTCAAATGATTAAGAGAGGCTCGACTTGCTTTGAACAAACAGCTTCCTATTTGTGGAAGTCCTTTCTATTTCATGCAATGGCTGGATTCCTGTACAAGGTCAGCATGCTGGAAGCACTCCTCTCACTCAGGGTCGGTGATGGCACACAGCAGCACACACGTGCTCAAGCTGGCACACTCCTCTGGTCATCCGCAGGTTGCAGGCTCCTGTCACACAGCAGCACTAAAATCCCTGTGTATCTACCTCATGCAAAAACTTAAAATAGTTCTCCAGGTCCATAAGCCAGATTTTGCATATAATTTCTTGTCCTCTATCAAGGAGTAGAAGCAAAAGGCTAAAGGAAACTTCAGACTATTTTGACTGATCATTCCTGCCCTGAACTTTTACATGGTAGTCCGGTCCGTTATGTGCTTTTTTCTTGTGCTGTGACAGTCATCTTTTAAGAAAAGTGTCAAATGGGAGGTCAGACAAGAAATGCCCTTGTACTGAGCATATAGTAAAATGAGGCACTGGTAAGCAACAAATAAATATAGCAAACAAAGTTGTGTTCTCAAACTTCAAGAGTTTGCTCTAGTGAAGAACAAAAATGCTGTGTGCAAAACTGTGTGTAAATCCACAGGCACTGACAACTAATGCAGTCAGTGGTGAATGATGATATTTCACTCTTGCAGGTTTCAACATGCAATGGGTTTCCTTCAAAACCATGCATATATCCTAGAGTCTTAAAGCTGTCTATCAATATCACTATCCAACTTTTTCTGGTTGTGATTTCAAGTTTGCTGTCTCAACTTCTGCTTTCAAGCCATAGGGCAGGATTTTCAAGAAGGCAGTGGAATGTAGTTCAAGGTAAGTTTAAATTTAAAATGTGCATTTTCATTGCAGAATTGTAATCCTATGCTGTCTTTCATGTCAAAGGATGATAACATTTTTTCTATATATTTCAGCCCATCTAAGCAGCCTTCCAGGATCCCTTTAAAGTTCATAGAGGAATTTACATAGGGCTCCTTCCCTGTCCAAAAATGTTACATATTTGTGATAGATGCATTACTTTCAGAGGTGCTGTTCTCTCTTCATTTAAAATCTAAAGTATGATGCTGACCATCTTAGACTACATGCTTAGGTTTATGATGGGTAATGTCAGGTGAAATGAAACCAACCATGAGCATCTCATTCAAAAGGTTTTCGAAATAGTAGGGAATATTCTATGGGCTGCTTAAGGTTTTGGATCATTCCCTTATAAGAGGTCAGAAATCTGCAATGGAGCTCTGCATGTAATTCTGAAGACTCCCAAAGGAAAATAAGGTTTTGTGTAACACTGAGAGTAAGGTTTGTCTTTGTGTCTAACCTTCTCATCTTTATTTGCCATTTACCATTGCAGCTTATTTGATTTACTTTACCAGGAGCTGCATTTTTACGCATGTTTTTCTCCAGAAAATTTGTTTTCCTGCTTAGAGTGCTTTAGAATCCTTATAAAATCAAGTGTTGCATCTCAGAGGGCTGAAAAAACATGCTACTAGAACATGAAGGTAATACAGAGGGAAGCTAATTTTTTCTTTTTTTACTGCGTGTTTTGTTCAGGGACAGGGACACATCAACATATTAGATGGTGTTCCATTAGACAATGCAAGATAGCAAGATGCTTTGCCCTTTGTTTCTCTGAGCTGGAACTTACTACTGTCATGTTTTATTGCTCACTGTCATGTCACAGGTGGCAAACTCTTACAGAGAAAACATATTTTTTGTTATTTGATAGTAAAGAATTTCCACAAGTGTTTCTTCGTATGTTTGGAGATCACATCATGATATTTTCTATGAATAAAAAAAACAAACCCGAAAGAACAGTAATGGCATTACAGGGCAATTTATCTACAAATATAATAATACTTTTTCCATAGTCTAACTATAACCCTGCAACCATTTGGACGCATTTTTCATTGCAACATTCCTTTGACTTCCATGTAGAGTGGCTATCCTGTTTCACAGATGAGAAATTGAGAGCACAGACAATAATAGGCATAGTAACAGTATCAAAATTCAGATACCCAACTTAGCTAGCCAGTATCTCTAAGTTTTCAGCTTTATCCAAAGGAAAAAATTGGGGTATTCCCCAATGATGATTTAGAGGAACCTTTTCAGACTCTTTCTCTGAGGTTTCCCTTAGGAAAGCTCATCTATAGACAGGTTTCCAAAGGAATGGGACATTTACTCAGATAGCAAGAAAGAAGAGATTGTTAAATTTCACCTGGTGCTCATTCATGCCTGTTTCTTCCATATCCACCAGCTTAACTGGATTTGCTTCTCAGTGGTGGGCTGCCTCAGTAACCCCATGTAGGCTAGAAAAACCCTCCAAGAGTTTCTGAGTTTCTGCTTTTGTTCCATCCCTTTCACTTGTGTTCTCATTGGCTTCAGGCAGCAGGACTTCAGTTGAACTGGAAGACTCCCTAATTTTTTCAAGCTGCTTTAGAGATACATATATAAATTTGATGGGAAAGGTAAGGACTGTGCTTCGCCTTTCCCTTTGAATGATCACAGATCTTAGCAGAACTTTTCTTGTACAGATTATGTACCTAATTTTCTGTTCTATGGCTCAGGTTTGTATTTTTTGCACATACATTACAGGGTCTTGTATCCACCTTCTTACGGCTTACACCACCTGGAATAAGCATAAAAGGTGAGAGATGTGGATTAGATCTCTCATTTCCATGCTCTATTCCATACAGAAACAACCCAGTGTGATAGAAAGTGGGAAATGGCCCCAAACTGGCAAAGAGAGGTTCAGGTTGGATATTAAAAAAAAATTAATCACTGATAGAATGGTTAAGCATTGGAACAGACCGAAGGATGAGGTGGGGCCACCATTTCTAAAAGTGTTCAAAAATTAGTAGATGGGGCACTTTGCAGAGGGGTTTAGTTGTCATGGTGGTACTTGGTTGAAGGTTGAACTTGGTAATCTTGAAGGTCTTCTCCGACCTTAATGGTTCTTTGATTCTGTATAGCAGAAAGCTCTGTGCAAACAAAGCAGGTGCCATTCTTCTCCATATTTTTAAATTATCTGTACCTCAATTTAAAAATCAGACTCAGGAGTAGTTCTTAAAAAATACAGTATTTAATGATGATGGGCTTTTTAATACTACATTTTGTCTCTGGACTCATATTCAAAACCAGAAACATCTGTAAGTGAGGTTGAATTAGGAAGATCCTTATTTTTACAAAATTGATCAACTATTTTAGAGACAATCTGTCTAATTTAGAAAAATCTACCCTACATTATAAAGAGCATGAACAATCTGCTATACTTACCTATTAGTCTGCATTACAGTCTTCCACTGTTGAGGTAAATAAAAAGGACTGAAAAACAGTTAAGGAAAAAAGGAGGTTATTTCAATTCTGCTGTTTTTTTAAACAGTAACAGCAGTAGTGTTTTAAGACAGAAAATAAAAGAGGAAACAGAGAAAAAGATAAGTTTATGGAGAAATGAGAAAATGTGATGGCAAGGAAAAGGAATAGCAAGAGGAAAGTCATCTGAATAACTTTTAGGGATTTTACTGGACAACTCAAATTCTGCCTGAGGTTTTCTGTTCTATTGAGAAATAAAAGCAGCTATGTCTCTGAATGTGGTAGAGTCAAAGAAAATGCAAAGATAGCTGTTATAAGTGTAGGTCATGCTAGCAAGATGCAGCTGCGACTGAGGAATACAAATTCCTCTCTTGCAAAGAGGAATAAGGTGAGAAGCAGCAGAACAGATACTCTTCTAAAAACAAAGAAGCATCATATCCATCTGAATATCGAGGAAAGAGCATGGCATTGAGAAAAACAAACAAACAAACAAACCCTGAGGTCCTCTGCTTTGTATGATTGCTCCTATCCCTAACATCAGTTGTGCAACCTGTGTTTTCTCACCTTCTTTTCCTGATTGTGTTTAAGAGGAAAGGCAGGAAGGAAGTGAACTGAGACACTCCAAAAACTACATGAAAAAGCGAGCCTGGTATGGCTTCACACAAGGAAATCTAGGGAGTTTATCAAACTGCATCACATTGTGTTGGCAGATAACCAAAGCTGGACTCAGAAAGTGCTACAAAATTCTTTAGAAGACATTGGCTTTAGCTGTTGAAAGAATGAAGGTCTAACAATTAATGACATTGTGACTCCTCAGAATTGAACAGATCTTTCAAATAAGGTATAACCACATTAACATTCTTCTGTCATCCTTCAGAAAAAGATTATTCCTTCTGCTTCCATGAAGATACCAAGTAACTAATAGGATGGAGTCAGAGTAGTATCAGATGGAAATTAAATGCTGTGATGAGATGATTTCATGGCTTTTTCTAGTACTGAACACTGGAGAAATATTTGAGATAAATATTTTCTTTCTTCTTTGCAGAGATATTTAGAATCAAGCTTGCTTGGTAAAACTGTGAAAAATTAATTGGTATAATCAGTGGCAGACTGGCCTGTAGATGTGTCTTGTCATGTTTATAAGAAGATTCTGGAAACAAACCCCTGGGTTGCCCTGGGCTTTACAGTGTTTTGTGATTGATGTAAACTTGCGTGACCAGTGTAACATGCTCTGCACATAATGAGACTCAGTGAATCCTGTAGTCATTCTGTGACATGATGGCTTTCTAGTCAAAAGAATTTTGCTTCATAAGCTGAAATCAACAGAGATTGAATTTTAAACACTTTTAAGAGCTGACATTGACAGAGGTAGAACAAGGACTCAGAAGTCTCTGAATTCACCCATTTCCCTGACTGAATAACACACACACTTAGTTCATCTCCTTTCATACTAATAAAGTGAAAGAAAAGGGTTAAGTTTTTAAATAAAGAACTGAAGTTTAGTAGGTAGCAGATGTGCCATAAAACCAATATAAAATAAAATAAAAGCCAAGGACAGAACAGTGTGATTGTCAAGTGTCCTCTTCTGTCTACTGATATTTTCTTCTCTTCTACCTTAAGCAGATCATGGAATTGAAAATTAAACCCCTTAGCAGCTGATGTTGACTGATTTTATTATCATGCTTCTTGTAAGGGTCCTATACAAACACTTTGTTGCAACATAAATTTAGGATTGCAATCCTTGTTTTAAATACATTTAAATAATTAGCAGACCTAAGATCATTTGAGAAGCTTGCAATCTTAATGGAAGAAGTTTCTGGGTTTTATCACAGACACACAATGTCTTGGTTTTAATTCTCTCCTGAAAAAAAGGAAAAAGCAGAGAAAAGGAGGGATTTTTTTTACTCCTTTTTTTTTCTGCAGGCATGGTTTATTATTCAGCAACACTACCATTACATTCCTCAGGATCTCAAAGGCTGCAGTTCTGTTCCCCTACTTCTAAGGGACAGTAGCTTACTGTTTGTGCCATGAAATTGATTTCAGGACATCAGCTGGGTGTCAACAAAAGAGTCCCATTTTATCCCAGATATTTTAGGCTTAGAGAAGAATGGTTTGTTTTAATCCCTTGAGGTGTTAATAAGAATATATGGGCAGGATTTGGATCAGATGCTGAACCGACACAGGTAAGGAAGCCTTAGCATATGAAGGTTTCTATATGAATGGTGCTCCTCTGCTTCGGCACATGAAGCAGGACTCATGTAAGGCCTCAAAGTCTCTGTGTCTGGAGGCCAGGTGGGATGTCTTCATGACTCTGAAGTAAAATTAGACCCCTGAGTGCAAGTAACCAAATTGTGGTCTGGATCTTCATTGTTATCTAAGGAACTCATAGAACTGGTGCATGTGGACAAGCCCATGCGTACCACATACACACAGGTTGAGACAGAATTCAAACTGAACTTCTTGAACTCAACTTACCCAAACTCTACAAGTTGTTTCAGGTAGAGGGAGGCTTTGACTGTATTCCTTTGAGACCAAATTCAGGCTGTGGATTTGACTGCCCTATTCTGAGCAAAAAGCCTGTGGGTCTATCTGGAAGCTATACTGGTTCATAAAAGAATTGGCATATTTCTTGACCCAGGGGGAAAAGTGACAAGTTACTGATTCCGTGGTCCTCCAGATGTGACATCCTGTTACAATGTGAGAAAATGCAGTTCAGTCCTCTGCTTCAATTAATTTATTAAAAGTGACTCAATCTGGTGTGGTATTTTTAAGTACAAGTAGAAAAGTGTAGTGGGAATGCAAAAATGAACTGGTATTTCTGATGAAGGCAGATAATAAAAGAGTCTGACTGAGTAGTAAGACAGATCTGTCCATTGATTGATTGATTGATTGATTGATGTGCTATGAGTATAGCCATTAATGTAAGTTCTCTTTTGGGAACTATTCCCTTTTTTTTTTTCTTTCTGATAGCAAAATGTCTCATTTACAACAGGGATGTTGGATGCAATTTGTCTGTTTTAATGCCCTAAATTTTTCTATATTTTCTTCCAGACAGATTGTGATTTTTTTTCCCATGTAGTGACACTTGAAAACCCAGATCACAATTGCATTGCTTGCTGCACAAATTTGGATAAATTCCATTTATATTCTTGTAGTGACTCTGGATTTTCTTCGGCTGAAAAGGGAATAAATTCATATTTTTATTTTAATTATAAGAAGAAAATAATAAAAAAAAGAAATTTAAAATGAACTAGATTATTTTTTTTAAAAAGACCTCAAATGGATGGGGTTTTTCCTATGCTATCCCACCTTCTTCCTGAAGTGGTACTGTGTTTTTCAGAAAGTGGCTGGGATTTTTTTTGTGTTATGCTGTGTCTATGGAGGCACAACTGTGCTGCAGCACCTTTTCTAAAATAGAAATAGAACATATTGATACATAAGACAGACTTTATCAGATTGCATAAAGCAATTCCATACAATGGGGATGACCTGCTTTTGTATCCCTTTTATCTTAGCAGTACCTAGGCAACAGCTTCACTCTGAGACAATAAAAGGCTTGGTGTGATCCAGATTGTTCTTTAATGAAAGGATTCTCCCCTTGCCTAGTTGTAAGATTTGGCTAATGCAGGAGGAGGCTGCAGCCAGCAAGGTCTTTCACATGTAATGTATAATTGATGCAGGATTTGACTGGCAGCAAAGACTCATCTTCCAAAGTTATTTTTATCAGTGCTTTCCTCAATGTAATCTCTTTCACTGGCTTACAGTTTAATGATGAAGGGTCTTTTTGAGCACAATCCTTATTTTATTAATGACATCTTACTTGATTTGACAAAATAATAATGCTTTCTTTATAAAAGACTGGTTGCTGCTTTTCTTTTGTGGCTAGCGTGCCAATATGGATATTTTTACTTATTAACACCAAAATGTGGAATTATTTATTTACTACTGTATATGTTGCTAAAGCAGTAGATGAAGATTTTAACACACTTGAAATAATTTGTTCTTATTTGTCTACATATTATTGGAATTTTATTGATCAGATTTACATTGATGTCATACAGAGTGAAAGGTATTCAGCAACTTGAAAGATTAGTCACATATTCAGTATTAAGCCCTGAATGAGGAAGCAACCATGCTTTTCATTATTTAACGATTTGAATACATCTGTGAAATAATTTTGTACCAAGTATTGATAGAGAAATATATTCTTCTCCTTAAAAGTCATATCCCTTATGATATTACATTACACAAAGGTTAAAACTTCCCTGAATCTAGTAACTTTACAGATGCATGTGAAAACAAGGAGAACAAGATCCTCCTCCATCTTGGAATAAGAAGTGCAAATTATTGAGGATACAATGGAAAAGAGATTCTATGTGCAAGCTCAGCCACAAAGGAGCAGTTTGGGGAGATTTAAGAAGATTTTTTTTCACTTGTTTACTGATTTTTGTTTACTTCACAAGCCAAGTCCATGTTCAAGCACAATCATGAGCTGAATATGTTGTTTCCTCTGAATTACATATATTTTGCTGTTCTATATTTCAAATAATTCTCTCTAGTTTAATCAGATGGGAAAAGATTTATATTTTAAATGACTAAATTAATATAAATAAAACAAAATAATGTAACCTACCAACAGAGAAGCGCTTTTTTTTGAGTACATTAAAAAGGAAAATTGGAGTGACCAATCTCTTTGTGGCCTACAAGGAGGAGAGATTGGTACTATAGCATAAAAACCTGTTGATGGACTGCTTTCAGCCTCTGAACAGGTGGCATGTGGGATGCTCTCCTTTCTTTCTCCAGATTTCTATGATGGTTAGTTTGCAGGAGGTGATAATACTGGAAAAAAAATACATGCTGAGAGATCACTTTTTACACTCTCCTTTTGTTACTAATTTGTTGCAATCAAGTTACAGAACAGGTTGTTTAAACTCCCACCCATTTATTACATTCAAAACCTTGTAATAGGCAGAAATAACATGCTTTGTATGCATAGTGAAGAGTTTATTATTAGTTTAATTAAGGTCTTAAGAGTATAATCAGAGAATTATTATTACAGTAACACTGATAAAAACATTAATTATGCAAATTATATGCAGCTCAAGTGATCTGAACACAAACTCTCTGATATTTACCCCATTATATGAAGTTGTCCCTACCTCCTCCACTGCATCTCTGGGAACTTCAGTCAGAGGCGAAGGGTATAGGCAGTCATCATCCTCATGAATCCTTCATGGAGAAGAGCTCAAAACTGTTGAGTGTTTCTTCCTCCTCTCTTTAAGATCTTCTTGGGTTCATTTGTGTGTTTAGTAATATAATATACCTTCCTCTTTCTTCAGTTGTCTGCAAGTCCACATTGCATCTGTATTTGCTGTATATCATGTGTGTGTTTTTCCTCACTTTGTTCCTCCTGTTTGTGCCCACATTCTAAGCTGTACTACTCAAATCCTTGATGTCATCCCATGCCAGTATTTTCAAGCCCATCTCATTCTTTTCCTCCTTATGGGCTGTTCTTTGTTGTAGAGCCATGGGTAAGTCTTTTTGCGCAGTAATTGCTTTTTACTGTTATCTGCTAGTTTAAAATGGATGAAACTATTGCAATGCACAATCTTGAAGATAAAAAAGTAATGAAAAGGTAGTCATCATCTAAACATTTGACAATTGCCATTACTATTTAATAAAGCTCATACAAAGCATGAGGCAGACCAAGACAAGGTCTGACAAGTCACAAAGTTTTTCTTGTTAAGGTAACACAAAGCCTGCCACTTAAAAACAGAAGGAATCCTACACTTCACTTGCTATGTGGAGACACCTTTGTGTAGGGCTTGTGTCCTCTGCAACAGACCTTTCAGCACTTTGTCATCTTTCTCTTCAGTAAAAAGTGTCCCAAGTGGCACCCTGGGAAGTAACAATCAGTCTCACTGCTGTTCTCAGCAGGATCATGGAACAGCTCCTACTGGAAGATTTGTTGGAGTGTATGTGAGACAGGGAGGTAGTTAGAGACATCCATTGTGGCTTCACCAAGTCCTACCTGATCCAGTGAGCTATGACAGAACAATTGTACCAGTGAGTAGACACCTATGGATCTCACCTAGATAGACTTCTCTAAGGCACTTGATGTGGTGCCCCAGAGCATCCTTTCCGCTAAACTGATGTGATATAGGTTGGTTTGACAGATACTTTTAGACAGATAGGGATTTATCAAAAGGACTGACAATGAGGATAGTGAGACACAGGAGCAGACTTTCTACAGAAGTTGTGGATGAGAAGGCCAGGTTGAGTGGGGCTTTGAGCGACCAAGTCTAGTGGTAGGTGTCTTTGGCTATAGCAGGGGTGTTGGAACTAGGTGTTCTTGGAAGATCCCTCCAATCCCAACCATTCCATGATTCTATGAAGGAGTGGTGAGCTGGTGTAGGCTCCTCTGTTCCTGCAGTGCAGGAAGCTATTGCTGCAGGCACAGCCTCTCCTCTGTCTTTCAATATGCTCAGCAGAGCCAAATTTAATTACCAGTAATAAGAAGCCAAAGCTAGGCTAAGCAACATAAATGAAAAAGTAGGTACAAGTATTGTTTCCTTCATTTCCTTGTCATTTTTGCTGAGGGAGGGTCAACATATAAGCTGTTCTTGTTTTATATCCCTTGACTTTTGCACACCCGAGCTCTGGTTGCCTGATGTCTGATTAGCTTATAGTGTCAGCAAATAGCTGGTGAGGAAGGATGGTCTCTACAGTGCTGGATGCTAAAGCTTTATGATTCCTGGTCCTAAGTGAAAAGAGTGTTTTGTGTGGTGGGCTTTACTTGCTTGTTTCCTTGAACTTCGATTTGTTTATTTTAATTCATGACTTGTATATACACAAAACTTTCCTCCATTTCTCTTGGTCACCATCTGTTTTTTCTCTTTATCTTTTTTTCCTTTTCTTCTCTGAACTCTCTCTCTCTGTTCTCCCTCAACACCTGTTTGGTTAAGCAGCCATTTCTGTCAAGTTTTGTGACAAAAATATGAGCTGACATTACTAGTCCCCTGACAAAGGCATTCCTAATGCTTGAAAAACTCCTGTCTGGAGAGTTAAAGCAGAAAAAAAACAATTGTGTTTCCCCTTCTGACAGAGATTCGGTCCCAAACCAAAGAGAGATTGCATCTAAATAATTATTCTGATTATTTAACGTATCAGTAATAAGCATGTTGGTGATAAACAATATTATTGTATTCAGCTTGCAGTGGCTTTATTTGCCAGGACAGTTGTGCTAGATAGTTGTTTATATAATAGTTGTTGTGCTGTAAAACAGCAGTCCTTGATACTGGTGTGTTTTTTTCCAAAAGACTGGTATTTATATTTATAGCTGGGATTCTGACTTCCCTTTTTCTTTGGCTGAAGTGTGTTTGCTCAGAAAGCAAACGAATCCATTGTGCTTATTAATGCAAAGTAATCTGGAGAGCATGACCAGTTAATTAAGCCTATTAGCTATGATCACAAGCATTAGGATCTCATCCTCTGATATTTCTTTAAATAGGAATTCTGTAAATAGCTCCACTGATGTGACAGGATTGGTATGAATTGGTATCAGGTAAGAAGAAGGAGGAATAAAGCAAGAATTTCTTTCAGTTAGGTATGATCGAAAATGACAAAAAACATTGAGCTCCAAGCATTTTTGTCCTTGTTGCTTTGACTAAAAGTTGGCGACTGCAAAAGGCGCTGGGCACCTCTCTTTGTATCCTGACCTTTAACACATGAAGAACTGTCAGACTGAGCAAGCACCAAGATGCTTATTTAAACTGTCTAGAGCTGAGGATGTGACAGGTAAACGTCTGTGGTCTGACTTTGCTTTTAGTGTCTATCTGAAAATCATTTCCCTAGCAAGGTAAAAACAGCCTTGGATTTTTTCAAGTATTAATTTACAGAGTTTTTCAAGGTGACCTCTCTTAAAAGGCACCTCAGTTTGTAAGAGCATCTTTTGGGTGATAAAGATGTTTTTGAAAACATGAAGCAATTGAATGTCCATCTCTGTTTGCTGTTGCAGGGATGTTTCCACAAGCTCCTTGGTCAAGAGTTTCACAAAGGAGCCGAGTCTCCAATTGCAGCAGTTCTAAAGTGGTACCTGAGGTGTACAGAAAGGATTTTCCTTTCACACTGGGCAGTTTCTCAGCACATTTGCTGATGAGGTTGCTCAAGTGCATTACAGGACAACTAAAATATTAATTTTTGGGAAAATCTATCTATTGCTGATAGAAGTAGCATATCATATACCTTAAATGGCTGAAATGTATTTAGTTTTAAACAAATATAATTTGAGTATACTTTTTAAAAAGGAAAAAAAAAAGAAAAAAATGTTGTGCTTTTCCTTTGTTGTTTTCTAGTATGTGTAAGGGCTTTCCAGCAATGTGTGTCACTAAAAATATTGAATGTCATGATCTCTCATTCTCTGGGGAAGAGCAATGAACAAGTGTGATGTGTGGGAAATTATCTTCAGAGGTTTTTTTTGGTTGGTTGATTATTTTTTAAATTTTTTTGGTTTGGATTTTTTTTTTTTAGTTAGTAGTTTATTTTTGTTGCTACATTACTTAGAATACTCTTACAAAGTCAGGGCCTTAGTGGATTAAACACAGCTTAAATGAGTAACTAAATGCTTTTCTGATCCCAGAGAAAACATAACCTAAACATTAAAGGGAGGTAATAGAAAGCAGAAGGCAACAGACTCTAGATCATGTTGGTACTTCACTTCCCAGCTCCAACTGTGCTGCTTAACTCGCTCTCAACAATCTGATATTTCATACAGTTTTCTCCCTTCTTGATTCCACTTGTAGTGGTTTATATCCAGCTTTGCTTTTACTGCTGTAATCTGTATTGTTTATGCTATCTTCATTTTCTGTCAGCACAGCTTTCCTATTCCTGCTTTGCTGTACTGTATTGCTATATAAATAACTAAGGAGGAGGCAGCTGCAGCAAAAACTGAACTGTGCTGGGTTTTATAAATTCCTCTTGTGAAAATTAGAAATCATTTGACTTATACAAATTGTTTCACTGGAGGAATTGAAAGTGAGTTTTTCTGTTGCCTGTAAAGGAACAGAAACTGTCAGAAACAGAAACAGAATTTGGTGGTGTTGTGCCAGGAATGTATCTTTCATTAATTTCCGGAGGGATAAAGCCCATAGCCTAACATCTCATCCTCAGATGCATATACCTTTATCCTAGAAACAGAAGGACAAAAAAATATAACATAAACCAAAACTGGCACCAAGTGAAACAAAGCCAGTCAACAAACAACATAAAATCAAGCTTTTACCATGTCACTGTGCAAGATATACTCAAACAACTCAAGGTAAATTACTGTGAATTAGTCACCACTTCAGTGAAGACATTGCACAATAATTTTCTAGGGGCCAATTCTATAGTATATTTCCCTTTTATAGGATAGCTTGGTGTTTCTGGGAGATAGGTGGTTTGTAGTGCCCATAAGAAATCACATGGATAGATATCAGTGACCAAACTGCTCTTGTTTAGCATTTTCAATACTTGAACATTATCATTATAGAGAGACCTGCAGTGCTTCAGAAAGCAAAGGGGATATTAAATTGTGGGGAAAGTGGAAGAAATTATGTGCCATCCAGTGTATATACTTGACAGTACATTGTTGAGCTTGGAGGAGTGAATTTGAAGGAAATGTGTGTCTGAGTTATATCTTTGAATGGGAATAGGTCTGGGATTGTAACCCAGACGTTGTGATAAGCTGTACCTGGGCCACTCAGAGCTGTACCATCAGTCTGCACCCCTCACCTTCCTCACCCGAGACAAAATGAGATGCGTCCAAGGGGGAGCATGAAGCACGTCTAATGCATTCCAATTCAACCTGATTCAGGTCTGCCTTACTGCACCAGCCCTCTTTTGGGCCTCCTTAATTAAGCAGAATGGCCCTCACCCTCCAGTATTTGAAATACTTACCTGGATTGCCCCTTAGGTCTGTCAGATAATATGTAATTATCATTTGTTGGTCTCTGTCTGTTGTGAAAATAATGTAATGTTACTTTAAATATCACCAGGTGGACATAAAATGGGCAGTAGGGCTGCAAACAAAAAAATATTAACAAGCCTCAAGGTGCTTAGTGGCAAGGAGGTATAACTATACAACTCCCTGGAACTCCTGGCTTGATTTAACAGAGGTGGTTACAAAGAATTATTGCTCAGGATGTACCTCCTGTTTATTTCCTTGTTAATGCTCTCCTGTTGCTGCTTTGATTTTTATTTTTCTATGCTTGCCTTTTGAAAACGAGCAAGATCGAACATAAAGCGGGAAATGCTGCACAGAACAACCCAAATGCTTACAGCTCGCAAAAGGAAAAGAAACCCAGTTTCTGTTTTAATTCTGCATGCAATGTCAGCTTCTGCATTTTGAAACATGCAGATAGAAGTCTGACCCAATTAAATGCACTGAGAGTTTTTCCTGTGGAGTCCAGTGCCCAGAGTATTGATCCAAGTGTCTGGCATAGAAGCTGTAGAGTTCATAGTTCTTGAGTCAGGAATACAATTCTTTATAAGATGTTTACAAAACATCTTGGAAAAATAGGATGTCAGTGTACATATTGCCAACTTTTGTGAGACAAATCAGATAAATAATGATAATGTGCTTTGAATGAATAGATAATCAGCTTTCTTCAGCTAACAAATTTTAAAAGTATGTTACTAATATCTCCATAAATAAGAAATTGAAAAGCCAAATTTGTTAAATCTAAGATAAAAATTTTTTTGTTTGCCTTGTTTTTCCCCAGGAAATGAATGAAAGGTAGGATCCATCTTCTTATAGTAGAAATGTAAGTGAGAGGGTTTGATTGGGTCCATAGAGAAATCAACACCAAAAAACACTGCAAAGGGAGAACAATTGAAAGAAGCTGAATGAGTCACAAAACAATGTAGAATGGTTTTCTTAATCTCCACCATGTGTTTCTGCTAAATACCTCCTTATTTTGTCTTTTATAATACCATGACAGGTCTTAAATTGTTCATCTCTTTTTTTCAGATTCTAAGAGAGCTATAAGAAATGCAGCGCAATATACAGCTACTGTAAATGCAGCCACTGCAAATGTAACACCTGTCACAAACTCCACTCACATATGTATGCTCTAGACATGAAAATAATCTAATAGTTTACATTATACCTACATAAAGATAATCAAGCACATTCCTTCATTATTCAAAGGATAATTTTTTGCCCAATATCTGGAAGCAAAGTGGAAAGATTAATATTTTTCAAGGTATTTCACTGAGAATATTAAGTCTGGATTATTCATGTCTTTAAATAATAAATTTTAGTAGTATAATGACATAAGGAAAAAACAGGTCTTTATCTTTTTTTAGACTAATCTTTCTTTTTAGACTGTTTCCTACTAATTTCTATATAATAAGTGTGATATAGATATGTGTGCACTGAGCATGCACTGACAGGAATGTGTAATTTTCTGTAGTATACATTAAGTTGCATGAAGATTTTAATTTGATAGCTATAAAACTTCATTTGCTTGCTGCCTAAATTTAGTGTCCACTGGCCAGAAGGTGGTGCTTTCAACCATAAATGTGCGAATCAGGAAAGAAAACATGAATATGAGCTGTGTGAATAATATGAGCTGCAGTGAATAATAAAGGAAAACAGAGAATTCTGTGTATTTTTCTAAGTCAAACACATATTAATAAGTGTCACAGTCCATAAAGAAGCAAGTATGATATGGAATCTTCTTTCTTCTTTAATACTTTTCTTCACCTTACTATCTAAATTAGGTTTCTCTTCCTGGTTGCAGTACAGTCATAGTGCAGTTTAGAAAGGAAGAGCAACAGCTTTTACTTGTGAGAGCAAAGGGACTTTCACTTAATTGCAGAATCCCTGTTGGTCACACTGTTACACCAGTTTGGTTTAAGAAGCGTTGGAAGAAAAAGCAGCAGACTGATGTGTGTGTGCCTCTGCCCTCAAAATACCTTTGGTATTAGAACATCTGTTTTGGCTTCCACTGATGGGCCTTAAAGCAACAGAGGAAAAGGTTTGCTTTTATTTCAAAATGTGTAGATTGCATGTGGAAGAGGAGGAGGCAAAGGATAAGTTTCACCCTGAAAATGCCTTTGCTCAATGTGCAAATAGAAGAATAAAAAGAAAACTTCTAAGACACAGCTTCTGAATAGCTGGTACTACAGGATTACACACAAGTATGCACCCAGCATCTCTTTAGACTCATATATTTACCTCTGTTTCTCTGCTCTCCAATGACTTTGGCAGATCTTTGGGAATTCCCTCGTGCTTTAAATCTCTGCTTGCTCAATCCCTGCACCCTCCTTATACTTATAACTGTATCTTTTCACCTCTGAGTAGTTTTATTGCCCTCAACAAGGTTATTTACATATGTAAAGTTTATTCACATACTTACCTGAATGTTTGCGAATTCATGTCAAGAAAATTATCTTCCAAATGTTTGATTTGAAATTACACTGCTTTGATTAGAACTCTGCTCTTAGCCTTTAATATACCTCATTGGGTTGCTTGACCTCTAGATGATCATCTTAATTATCATCTCTCTTTTCACGTTAATTAACCACTTGATGGGAGATTTGAGTTAATGATGAAATAGAAGAAAATAGGGAAGTTCATAAACAGAAAAATATTTTTGGTGAATGTTCAATGTATTAAAAACAATTAACTAAAAGTTCATGTACACATAGGTGTTTTTATCTTGGCGAATTAAGCAGTGCTTGTGGAAAAAAACAAACAAACCCACATGTACTTTAGTAACAGTAGCAAGTTTTCTTCAGTTGTCAACAAAACTAACTTTCTCCAACAGTTCTTGAAACTCTCTTTAGATGAGATCTTTAGTTGTGTTCTTAATGAACATGTTAAGTTTTTTAGTTCTGTTGATTAAAGCAAATTAATTTAGGACTTTACTGTTTGGGAAAGCTGTCAAATTCTACTCCAGGGATGAAATGAAAACCAATAAAGACATAATATCTTTTGAAATCTTTTAAGGTTCTTAATCCTTGAGGTTTCTATGTTGTTGTATTTGGATATTCTGTGAGTGAATCTTTCCCTTTCTCGCCCTAGAGAAAGTTAGTGCAAGTCTGTGAAAAATAAAACACTGTTTAAAAAATCTTTGGTATATAAATGGTGTAGATTAGTTTACAGTGAATCATAATCCACTGGTCTAGTCACAAAGTCCTTTCTCTAACATCCTTTTCAGGAGACTGGCTGCCTTTGTAACATCTTCAGACTGAGATATGTGGTAATAGAAACTTTGGCATTTTCTATTAGTATGGATAAAGAGATTATTACTATAAAGCGATAGAAAGCTAAACAATGTTATCACTTTCTGAAGATTATATAGTTTATTAAATTTATCTAATCCTTATTAATTCCACACCTAAGGGATTTAAATTGATGGGATGCTTTGAAATAGACTTTGGATCCAGGATGAATTGAACTCTGTCTGTTCAGAACAAGCCCAGAAACCTCTGTGGGGAAGATCCTTTATCTTTCCATTTGTATACTCATGGACCTATCTCATACTTTGGACTATTAATAAATAAATTTTAAAACCATGGAATTTGCCTAATAAGAAAAGTCAAATGCAGTGAAATCCACACTGTGGATGAAATGGGACTCGCACAGCCATGGCTTTGTAACATAATAAGTTGCAGCACAAATGCCACACTAACTGTGCCTAATAGAGCTCTATTCCCCATCCTCTTGTTAAAACCGCACCTGTTCATAAGAGATAGCTCTGTCCTCAGAAAGGATTACTCAGCCTCATAATTTTTCCTCATCTTCTTTTTTGTCACTGTCATACTTAATGCTGCAAAGGCTGGAAAAACAAAGGACTCCAGAGGCTGGCATGGAGATATTTCTGCCTCACATACAAAGAGCACTGTAAGCAGCTTCAGATTGTCACCTGTCCAAGCAGGGTCACCCTATCTTCTTGCCTGTGTTCAAGGGAGGGTACTAGCTCTTTACAGGGTGATTAAGCCCAGCCAAAATTGTCTAATGGAAATGTGTTTTTCTTTTCATTGCCTATAGTAAACATTAAGGATGAACTATATTCCCTGTGGTAGCAGAGCTCTGTTAATCACAGGATGAAATTCAGTATGTGAACTCAGAAGTAGGCTGTATAGAAAGCATCAGAAACACATCAGAGGCCAGTAGAACTGAATCAATTTACACTAACAGAGATCAAACCCAGGATGTCCAGCATGGTCTGGTGAATGCAGCTGATGAAGGGAGCGGCCATTTTAAGGATTTCAGTACAATTGCTTCATGATTTCCAATAGAATTTTTTTTCATCAGAAAATTACCTTTTGATCAAATGCGACTATTTTTTCCAGGAACTGGTCCATCCAGCTGATATTCTGAGCTAACAAACAGAAAACACTCTCAAAATAGAATAAAGTAAATTTTGAGGGGAGGCTTTTTTGTTGATTTTTTGGTTTGTTTTTCCTTTGAAGATGTGCACTTGTGGTAAAAATGTTATACTTTAGGCACAAAAATAAAAAAAAATGTAGGTTTTTCAGAGTGCAGGCTTCTGAGTGATTAATCAGCTTCTTGTAAGTACTTTTTTCCTTTTTCTGGGAAATAACAAATTACCTTTGTTTCATTAAAAACATGAATGGATACAGCTTTCGCTGTCACAAGCCTTTCCCTGAATAAAAATCTGGGGTCTTGCACAGCCTTGTTACTGTTTTTCCCAGAAGAGAGGCTGACGCAGGCAAGGGCTCTCTCAGGACATATGTGCACAGATGGGAACAAGCAGTCTCAATCTGCCTTTGCTTCATGGCCATATTGGCCCAGAGCTGCTTCCCTCAAGATAACCTTTGGGATCAGGACAGTGGGACTATAAGCTTCTGAGAGTAATCTTGGGAGTTCCCAGCTTGTGCTGTTGCATTTGTACAGGCAGGGCAAATCCCACATCCCAGGTTTCCAGGCAGATGTGTCATGGATGAAATGAGCAGTGAGATTTGGGGTTGAGGCGAAGCAAGATGCCAACAGGGCATGGGAAGGAGGTAAAGGAAGTTTATACAATTTTGATATTACTTTACAGTAATATTTTGATATTACTTATTCTCATGGGCAATTTTAACCGTTTCAGTGCCTGAAAAGGTTAAAATTGCCCATGAGAGGAAGTAGAGCTTGGCTTGGTTGCTGGGTTTGAGGTCTGCTTGTCTATTTTTTCTTTTTTTTCCTTTGACAACAAATGTTGGGAGCTGATAGTAATTCTGTGAGAAGGAGAAAAACATCTAAATGGTTTATGGGGGAGTTGGTGGGGGTACCTGAAAGGACACTTTGCAGTGCATGCTTCCCACGGGCCAGGTATCACCAGTTGTTCTCCTGTGACCGAATGGGGATGATCTTTATGGATCAGCATTACTCATAGCCAGTTGCTGCAAAGCCCTGTAGTGGTTAATTTCTCAGCATTTGTTAAATGCTAGCAGTCAGCTCTCTGCTGTAATAGATGTGGCACGGGAGAAAGCAGACATAATCCATAAGAGTTTAGGATCTAAATAATCTGCTGCAGTTTTTCAGGCTCTGAGTGTGATAGCAACACAATCATCAGCAGCTGAGCAGCTCAGCGATGGTTATCAGCAGATGTTCATCCTCAGCCTTGTGGGATTGAACACTAAATGATTAATAATTCCCATTTTAAAGTAAAACACTTTAACTGAGAAATCAGGATTTGCTTAGCTATTGCTGAGCATTACTGTAATTCAGATAAAAAGAAATAAATAAAGTAAGTTACAGTGCTGCAAGCAAAGGTTAGCTATGATTCTATTCCCTGTGTACTGAAGATAAAGGATATTCTTAAGAGAAAATTCAGAAAAAAACAGGAATGTGAATTTAAATTTAGTTGAATGATGAAAGTGGCCATTAGATTGGACCCAGGTTAAAGGATTATCCTTAAATACTAGATCAAGGCAGATGGCTGGCTGTTGATTTTATAAAATATCTTTTTATTTCCAGGAAAATTGTTTATTTGATACAATCAGTGCAAAATGAATGCAATCCCTTTTACATTAAAGAAAAGTATTCACCAATGAACATCACATGAAATTACCTATGGACTTAGTGAGGGGACAGAACAACTGATTAAACAAATTTTTTGGCACAGTCAGAGTAGGGAAACATACAAACCTTTCTGTAAGGACAGACAGAAGGTAGTCTGCTGTCTTATAGTGCATACTTGTCTGAATGATGAAAAATATAATGCATTTGAAAGTGTTGATGGAACATTAATATAAAGTTAAGGATGCCCTTGTTGGAGAGTACAATCAATCATTATTTTTCTACCATGGGCCCGGACTAGAGCCAAGTGCTCTATTCAATGAAGTTACAAAGCCCTCTTGCCTTTTCTTAAAGCTCACACATCTCCTTTCTCTCCATGAAGCCTGGTATCTTGTTCCCAACACCTGTCAGTGTGTCTCCACAACTGCTGGCTGGAGCTGACATTGTAACATCTGCTTGTGGAAATCCATACAAACGTCTCTTCAGTGACGTATGGCAAGAACAAAACACTGATCACACTTGATTGAATGAAAAGTACACCTGACACAGCATCAAGTCTGGCACCCAGACTTCTGCTTTTCCCTGATTTTCCATATCAACACCATGGTACTACCATGGAGACCCTGGCAAGTTCAAGAGTGACTAGAGATTTTGCTGTGTAGGCATAAAAGCTCAGAAATAGGCTGGCGACACCACCCTTCATGGCTGGTGTTGCCAAGAAGGTCTGTTTGGCATCTTGACTGGAATTTCCTCAAAAGTCATAAGGGTTTCTGGGGAGAGGCAGAATCCACCGATGAAATATCGGTCTCTGGGTCAACCTGTTACAGTTTTTATCACCCTCATTTCATGACTGCTCTTTTTTAATCTTTCAGATATCGTGATGGTTGAGAAAGATTCCTGACGACAAGAAAAAGCAAGGAACATGCTTACCTTGAGGATGGCCGGCATAGAAGACCTGGGGAACTGCAGGCTGGTCAGCCATATCTAAGGTACTTGGAAGCAATGGTGCCAATCCTCATATGAAGGAGTAGAGGATGACCAGAAGGAATTAGTACAGATTTATGATGGTTAAATTTTGCCTGAACAAATGTATTACCTTCTACATTTGTAGAGGACTGGTGGATAAACTGTGATCAACGGACTTGACCTTAACATATACGTAATCTCCATGATCCTCGAGAAATCTCTTGTTCTCTGATGTGTTTCTTCATTTCACTATTCTGAATGTACTCCATGTCTTAAGGCTGCTTGTGTTCATTCTCTGAAACAAGCAGGCAGTTGTCCAATCATCTACTGTTCAGATATGAGAACTATTTATCTTGATGGCACAGGTGTGGTCAAAACTATATGTAGACATCAAAAGCTGATATGTAAAGAAGAGCATATAAACAACATAATGAGATTTCACCACAAGAACCTTCTTGTCTTCAGAGACATAGTTAGGGATTTCCCGAGAGAGGGTGAGTCCTGATATTCAGTGTCAGTCAATGGATTCTTCTCTCCCATAGATTTAATCACTTCCTGATAAAGTGGGCATGAGTCTCATGCGTAAGTGATATAGATTGTGTACTTAATTTGCCACTTTGTCCAGAGGTTAAAATCTGTTCCCTTTTAAAGCTCTGTGTCTAGAAGAAAATGGATAAGACATTGTAAGTGACATAACCAGTATTTGTCATGCATGCCTTGCTTTCCATCTTTCATTGAGGATAAACACTCTTCAGTAGAGCAGTCATAAAGTAGTGACTATCGTGTGATTATTTTTCTTAATTTTAACTTTTCATAACCAAGGTTTTGTAAAGAAATTACATGACTCAAACCATGGGATTGCATAACCAAATTATCGCCAAAGCAATATGATTAATTATGAATATTTGCCCATTTACACTTTGCTGCCACCAAAGCATAGCTGATTGTTACTTTTGTTGTACTCTTAAACAGAATTTAACACTTTATTGTATATCCTTGCTCACAGTTCAAAGTGTTCCACAGTGCTCCATAACCTGTCCTGATCCTCATTGACATTCCCAGTAGAATACATTTTCTTGGCTTGGATCAAGACAAAACAAAATCATCACTGGAGCTTTATCTTTTCAATGGTAAGAAAACCATCCTTGGGCTTTGCAGTATAGTTTAGAAATACATAATTATTACATAAGACACAGTAAAACAGATAATTTGTCACACATTTTGATTACTTTTATCACATATTACCAAGCTTGGGGGTTAATTATATTTTGTAATTCCATTAAAAACATAATCATTTTTACATGCCAAAAATCTCATATTTATCATAACACTGAGCTACCAGCTGAGAATTCTGCCACTAAAAGGTAGAGCACTTTACAAAACAGATGAAATGCCAGTCTTGATTTACTGATGGGGAAGCTGAAGTGGCAAGGATGTAAGTGATTTGCCTGTGGTAAGTCAAGCGAGAATAGCAGTTGAGGGAATGAAGGAGTGCCAGTAGGGAGCATTTCTCAACAGGTAACAACATCAAGGTGTTCCTGTGGTCATATATTCTTTATCCCCTATTTGGATGTTATTTCATTTTAGTGGAGGTGCCATTTTTAGAATTTTCTCCCCCTACAGACTGGGTGGGGTTTTTTGGTCACTTGTGGGTTTTTTTTTTGCTTGTTTTTGTGTGTTTTTTGGGGTTTCTTTTGTTTGTTTGTTTGTTTTGGGGGGTTTTGTTTGTTTGTTTTGCTTTGTTTTGTTTTTTGAATATATATAATGTGATTAAAAGAAGATTTTCCAGAAGCGGATGAAGACTGTGGGTCACAAAAAATATTGGAGAGACTATCTGGGGAGTACTTGAATTTTCAAATCTTACTGAACATTCCCTTTGAAACTGGCCATTTTTATCTGCTGTAATTCAAGAAAATTTTACTAAAAGGTTGATCCTGTCTTCATTTTATGATAGGAACTTGTTTTTCTAATATATGGATTGTATTTTCCGTTGTAACTTTCCTATCTTCTCACATTTAGCCATTCTGATGATAATTTCCTTGAAGTTTTGCAGCTCTATTCTTTGTGTCCACAACAGTATTTTGTAGGATATGTTACAAATATAAGACTTATTGAAAGAAATAAAATATTTCAGCCACTGGGCTCCAGAATTACATGACTTTCTTCATGTAATGTTTTCTTTTGTTTTTCCTAAGTTTTAATTGCCCCTGTTACCTTTATTTAGTTCTTTATTTCCTTGGTAATTAATTTTATTTATTTGAAATATTAAGCTCAGGCATGAGTTAAGTTTCAAGGAGTAACATTGTAAAAACACTACGGATAAAAGAAACCCAAACTCCGGAACTTTTCCTGGCAGTCCCTAATCTACTGTACCTTCTCATTTTAATGCTTTCTTGTTTGCACCATTAGAAATGCTTATGCAAAGATGAAGTTTCTCTTCAGGCTTGGGAAGTTTTTTTTGAAAATATTACATGATTATTGAATTAACAAGTAGTGCTTTAATAGTCTAAATTTTCAAAGACTATTATGTACTACCAATAAACCTAAATTAATTAATAAACTGAATTTTTCACTTTTACCTGGCTACATAAATGGTATACACTGAATCAAAGGTCTGTTTAATGTCTTAAAATCATAGAATCATTAAAAGATAGAAAAGATCATCAAGTCCAACCATTAACCCAGCATTGCCAATCCACCACTGAACTATGTTCCCAAGTGCAACACCTACATGTCTTAAAAATACCTCCTGGGATGTTGACTCAACAACTTCCCTGAGCAATCTATTGCAATGCTTGGCAATCCTCTTAGAGAAGAATTTTCTTCGTATCACAAAAGCTCAATTCAGGTTCACACCTGAATTAGTTTTAAAACTTTGTTAGATTTAATCACATGTTTGCTTCCTAAGACAGTATTGGAACTGGTCGAAGTTGTTAGCCCAGTGCATTTACTGTGCATCAGGGAAGTTAAAAAGCACCCTTTAATAATAGAAATATTTGTGCTGAAGTTATTAGTGGGGAAAAAAAAACCTGGAAAGATTTCAAGCAAATTTGAAGCCTCATTGTCAATGAGTATTTAGAATGTTACCCTATATCTAAGGAAACCTAATTAGTTTGGCTTTATTTAAGAAAAATCAAAGGTTTCTATATGTTTATTCTGAAGTGTTAGTCAATTAATTTGCAAGCATTGGCTAAAGATTCTGTATGATTTTTTATTGTTTTTTCCCATGTATGTGTTCAAAGAGTATTAGTTAGACAGATAACATTTTTCTTCAGAGGACTCTGTGGTCCATCAGGTAAATAATTTATATTTTGTGCTGTATAAATATGTAATTGTGTTTTCTGCAGTGAATAATAAAGGATCCAAGTTTTCTCTCCTTTTATTAGCTTTACATAAGCATTAGGGACATTCCTCCAGAGACAAAGGAGAAGGAACACAGAGGCTGCTTTTAGTTAAACAATGTACATTTTAACTTCTGCCTCTTTCTCTATTTATTGCAGAAAAAAATCCAAGAACAGAAGAGAATTTTTTCAAGACTATGAAGCCTAGAACATGAACTAGAAAATGATGGAACTAAGATTGTACATGGGTTTTCATGAATAATCCCCCTCACCCATAGGACCTCTGCTTCAGCCATAACCTTCTTTGAATACAATAATTAGAATTTCATCATCTTGGCTACTGCACTCATTGTAATGGTATCCATGGACTTCAAAACATGAATTAATTTTTTCCATGGAGGTATATTATTTTTCATGGAGGTATATTATTTCCCAGGGTCACAGTTGAAGAGTTGACTGTTATCTGCTGCATAAAATATGCAAGCACCAAGTTCACCAATTTTCACTAATTTATGTTGAATGATTAGAGGCTCTGACATATTTTCCTATTTTTTTTCCTCCACAGTAGAGTATTTACCTCTGCACAATATCCACTATTGTCAAAACGAGCTCCCAACAACTTTCAATCCAGCTGTGAAGGATTAGTATCTGCAAATCAAACCCTTGATCACCAATTTTGAAACCCAGAAAATGCAGGGTTTCCTGTAACCCTCTCAGTGGCTCTCAGCTTCCTTTTACATGGAATATCTTTTTTTCCCTTCCTTTTCCTCAAGTCCATTTTGTCAGGCCGAAGACTACTATTCTGATGTAAAACAAGTAAAGCATTGATCAAAACTTACAACAGACCCTATACCAAAACAGAGATTCTAGGCTGCTCAGAGAAAAACCTGGTTTTGATTTTTTAACTTGGTCAGAGGCAATATCTTTTCCCTTGGAAAAAACGGATTTTTTTCTAGCTGGAACCTTCTGCAGAAACACTGAACTTGAACCAACCCTTACTCATGGAAAATTTCAGCACCCAGGACCAGTGTCTGGAACATTAATTACCCTTTGGCCTGTTGCAAGGACTTACAGAGCACAGCAGCCTGTCCCAAACACTGCTTTGGCCACAGAAGGACTTTGCCATGAAAAATGCACACAATGACTCTGCAGAACTTTACTCCTTCAAAGGGCACCCAGAGATGATAGGTAAGAATTGTTAGCCTCTCCTTTTTCTCCTTTACCCACTGCTCTTCTTTTGTATTTTGATTTCACCAATCAGAGCAAACACTTTCTGTTTTTTGCACTTTTTAATTACAAAAGAGAAACTCTTTTGAGCTATTCTCTGAATAGCTTTTTCTATTTTTTTGAGTAAGTTTATACTGAGATTTCTAATTACAGTGACTATTATTTAAAGGAATTCTTGCATGTCCATTGAGAAAAAACTAATAACTATAAGTTGGGCTATCTTTTATGAAGCAACTTATGTTTGCCTGACAGAAGTTCACATCTTTTAAATGTCAACAAACTCCTGAGGACATTATATCATAAAGCCATAAATGCCTCTAGTTCATGGGATGAAGGCTTTAAATGGCCTGCAGAGCCATTCAAAGTCCCCTTTATATGAGGGAAAAAATCTCATTTTTTGTGAACACTCATATGTAGGAGTTTGTCTGGGTTGAAGATTTGAATTATTTGTCAAAATAAAATTAAATAGTGTGGTGATTCAATAACCCAAATGTTTCCCCTTATCACACTTAGAACATGTCTTCTTTGCTCTGGAGACCTAAAACTAAAAATCACAAGTATCAAAATATGTCAATTTTTTTTAAATTTTTTTTTTAGGTATGGCTGTTATCACAAGCTACATCTCTGAAGATATTTTTCAGTGAATAATGGTTTCTTGGGAAGAAGACTGAGCAAGAATATGTTGAAAGGAAGAGCAGATGAGATTTTGTCCTCATCCCACCAGCTTCTGACACAAAGACTACGGTCACTGGATGTAGTTTTCTGCCATGTCAGGGATGTACAAAAGATGACCACACATGTAAATTTACCCTGGCACTTTTGGATTATTTTTATTTTCCTTCTCCTCATCCTTAGGAGGGTTGTTCCATAATTTTCTTAAAGCTAAAATTTTAAAATATTCAACAAAACGGGACATTACAAAATTGTCCTTTACAAAACATCCTTCTCTTCTGGAGGCTGGGGTTTCTTTTCTGTTAGTCTGGTATTTTGTAGACAACACTTATGGCTCCTCTAAACCCGTCTGTTCACTCCAAAATTAATGGAATATCTGTTGGTCTGATTATTGAGGGTTCATTTGTGGCAAAGCCTCTCTCCTTCTCTCCTGTATTCTCTGTATTTTGTCCTTCTTTTGTATTTCAAACTGATTTTATAGCAGGAGTCCTTGGGCTTAGTACCTTGTTTTTCTTTCTTTTTCTATTGCAGAATGTCATTCAAATTGTAGTCTCAAGTTCTCAAGGTCATCCATTGCTTCCTCTGTGTTTATCTTGATCTTCACTATTAATAATGCCTCTCAAATTTTCTTCAGTGACAATATTCATTAGCATAGTCCTACTTTTGGTGGCAAAGGTCATTAACAAAAATATTCATTAAGTGGCAAGATCATTTCTGCACTGGTACTCTTTGTTCAGTAACTCCTGCTTTAAAACACGGTTGTTGCAAAACCTTCTTTATTTGTTTTTGTGTCTTCTTTCATTCTGCCATTCATATTCATTAGGAACTTTTCATGTGGCACTTCTCAAGGATTTTGCTGCAATCTAGGTATGTTTAGCATATTGCACATTTTTTCCCCCAGATCAGTTCCTTTATCAAAGGTATACAATATGAAATTGCAACATGCAAAGCTTCAAAATTATAGTAAGAATGGATATGTACCACAGGAAGTGAAATATTGTAAATGCAACTCAAATGTCTTTTTTGTGACACTAAGTTATTAGATTGTATATTCACTGAAAATAGTTTGCTTTGGTGACCAGAATTATATTTACTAGGCTGTTATGACTCCCACAGTAGGGGAAATCTTAATTTTTACACTTGGTAAGAGGAAACAATCTAATTTCACTAAGCACAGCTGTCGGAACACTGAGACATCAGGGGAAGTACTTCTTGCTACCAATAAGCTCTGAGAAGTATTTTAAAGCAAAGCTTTAATTACATTTGTCATTTCTGAGTGTCTAGCCCAAAAGCATTTAGTTTTGATTTTGCAGCATGAACACAATGTAGTTATCATGCTGAGATTTTACCTTGTAGAAAAAGCAAGTGGGAGAAAATTTAAGTCTAAAAAGCATACTATGTGTAAGTAAATGAACTAGAAATATGCTGGTATTGGAGATACCTTATTTCTCAGAAGTCTAAATTAACTTTGTATTTTATCATAGAAAAACAAAGAAATGTTATTTGTGTTAAGTTGAAACGTTTGGTCTATAAATTACAATTAGGTTAGTAAGCTTCCAGAAAATAAAGTTGTAGTAATGAGACCGCAGAGCTAAGTGTACTGTTACACTTAGTATAAATGAACATTTTGTTCCTGCAAGCATCAGATGCCCTGTGCTAGGCCTGAGTTAGGAAATGTGTGGAGAATATAAACACATCCCCCAGTGTGCTGAGCTGGACCTGCAACTACATGTAATAATTTTTGAGTAACTGGCTCTAGCTAATTTGTGGTAGATTTGTCCCATATCTATTGCAGAAGTGGGAGGTGTTAGCAGATGAGGCACATTCAATGAGAAGAGAGGTAATGCCAATGCTGTTGGCAGTCAAAGGAGCACAGTGTCAAACCCTGGAAACAGGCTCATTTGAGCAGATAATGGGCACCCAGATGACGATATGTAAACAGGTAATCCTGTTTGTCCTGAAAAACTGTCAGGTACAAAGGCATGATTGATGGGAGGGCACATCAAAACAATAAGCGTGAAATGGAGCTGAAAAGTTACAACTGTTCCAGTGAGTAGATTACATTCTTGTTGGAGGTGATTTAAAGAGAAAGAATGTGAGTGTTTAATATCCAAACCATCTTGAGTATTTAACTCTTCAATTTGAGCATTTCAACAGAGGACTGGGCTTGCTTCCACAGTGAAGATGACACAAGCAGATGTGCAGGGTCTTAGAGATGGTCCCATGGCTTGTGCAAGAGGGAGGAATGATTTTGTCTTTATCACATTGTAGGCACTGGGCATAACTCTAGTTTACATTCAGCGTCTTGAAAAGTTTGCCTTGATGATGCTTCTGTGGCAAATCTTGTCACAAAACAGTGTCTGCTCTGGAGGAGGACTGACCCCCTTATTTTTCTTTAATATTCTTTGCATCTTATCTGTGTTGGACAAAATTTTCCTTTTTCTTTTCTTTCCCTAATTGTCATTCTGCCTAGCTAAATGAAATGGATGAGTTTTGGTTTTAAGCACTTTGGGCAATTTATATTCTTTTTGCAAATACACAGTTTTAATCATGTAAATAATTCACAACTTTCTGTCCAGACCAATCTGTAAGCCTTCTTTGTACACACCATTTTACGCCTACCTAGCAGAGGAGTAAGTCTGTTCTCAATTGCTGTTGAAAGTGTGTGCGTCTGGCCTGCTTGTACCTTTTGTAAAGATAGTGTGTACAACCCTTGCTGTGTGATAGTTCAAGTATGAGAAGTCTACCACACAGCAGGAAAGAGCTCTTTGGCTGTGTGCCACTTTGATAGTTGGTCTGTAGTCAGAAAAACATACTCATGACAAAGTACCTTGTGAGGCATTCCTCAAGGGAAAAAAATTCCAGGAAGGCTGGACTTTCTTCAACAAGGAAATTCTAAAGGCTCAGGTCATCCCCATTGCCAAAAGATGTTCTGGAAGAGAAGAAGATCAGCCTGGCTGAACAGAGAACTTTGGCTTGAAGTCAGGAAAAAAGAGAAGCGTATCACCTTTCAAAGAAGGGGCAGGCAGCTCAGGAGACGTTGTGATTGATATTGTGAGGGTTTGAAGGGAGATAATTAGGGGAAAGCCCAGCTAGAAATTAATCTGTCTACTGCTGAAAATGACAATAAAAAATACTTTTATAAACATATTAACAACAAAAAGTGGGCTAGGGAGAATCCCCATTCTTTATATAATATTGGGGAAAATATAGTAACAAAGGATGAGGAAAAGAATAAGGTACTTAATGATTTCTTTGCTTCAGTCTTAAATAATTAGACTCCTTGTTCTCCAGGTACCCAGCAACTTGAGATGGAATGCAGGGAAGGTAAGCAGAATGAAACCCCCCATAATCCAAAGGGATTTGGATCAGCGACCCTGCTACACCACACACGCACAGACAAGTCTGTGGAGCCAGAGGGAATCCACCCAAGGCTATTGAATGAGATGGTGGAAGAGCTTGCCAAGACACTCTATATCATTTAGCAACAGCCACAGCTTGCTGGTGTGGTCCCACTTGACTGGAGGCTGGAAGTAGGACACCCATCTACAAGTAGGGTTGGAAGGAGGACCTAGGGAACTCCAGGCCTGTCAGCCTGACTTTGGTTCTAGGGAAAGTGCTGGAATAGAAAATTGTGAGTACCATCCTGCAGCAGGTGCAGGACAACCAGGGCATGAGGACCAGAGAGCATGAGACTGGATGGCCTGCCCCAGAGAGAAGTGGTGAATGGTGCCACATCCAACTGGTGGCCAGTCCCAAGTGGGGTATTGTTCACAAGTGGCTCTTTAGGGCTCAGTATTCCAGCCAGGTCTGTTTAATATCTTTATCAATAATCTGAATGAGGGAATCGAGTGCGCCCTCATTTTGCAGATACTACCAAATTGCTCAGGAGTGTCAATCTGCTGAAGGGTAGGAATGCCCTACAGAAGGATCTCAGCAGGCCTTAGGTCTAAGGGTACCTCTCTTTTTTAATTTTGTCAATTTTTACAAGTCCATTTTCTAGCTATTGTCTCACAAACAGAAAGGCTTAGCACTTTCCCTGCCTACTCTCATCACTATTGAAGAAGTCTTTTCCACACATAGTTTCAAGACACTGATTCGCATTCTTCCCAGGTGGGCTTAGTATTTTGGTCCTTTCAATTTCTTTGCAAATGAGTTTGGCACTTCCACAAGAAGCTACTTCTTGTTCAAACCTACAGTGCCCTTGTATAGAGTTGACTTCTGGGCTGGGAACTTAAAAGTTAGCTTGTCATGGACAATTAAAGCAAAGTCAATATCCTCTCAGAAAGTCTCTAGGAAAGCTTCACTGTGAAATGTACCTTTTGCCTTTAGCTCAGTTATTTAACAAGCTATTAGTAGTTTAGTCAAGCAGAGGAAACAACTGAACTGTTTAAATAACATTAGCAGTTTCACTGCAAAGGGATGAAGTTCAGGTGACAAAGATTGAATCTGTCTCCTTAAGAATAAATCAGTTCTGGAAGGCAGGAAAAAGGAGGAGAGAGTTTAAGCAGTTGTGAACCCCTGAACAGACTTTAAGTAGTAGTGGAAGTATAAAATACAGCATGCCTCCTTTATTTTCTTCTACAAAACCTGATTGTAGATGTGGAAGATGAAAAAAAAATAGCACAAAGACCCGTACTATGTAGGCTAATAAACTTGTCTGCTGAATGTTGGAAAGAAATATCTAATAGACTTAATCTCAGTATCAATAAGATATTAAAGAAATATTTTTAAAATTATTTTGATTTACAATTCCAACAAGCCTTCATGGCCATTTTTCATGTTCTCTTGATTAATTTTTTAAATTAAAGTTTTTTTATTGTTTGATTTTCCTGACATCTGGATTGACTGAATGGAAATCTCAAAGTTAGGTTATTGAAAGCTTCTTGAATCACTCTCCAACATAATGTGATTGTCCTAGAAAGTTAAAGGTAACATGAAACACACAGATGCACAGACTTGTTTAGGAGCTGGTTGTGTAAATCACTCAGCATATGTGCTTTCCAGGGGCCCCTACTAGCTAAAAAAATTCTTGGCATGAGCTGTGACAGTGGGAGCAATGCCAGATCCTGAGGGTTAGGGAAAGGTTTGTAGAGGTTTGTACTCAGCACTCTCTCTCTTTGTAAAGGTGTCATTTATTCCTCAAGGACCTGCTAGAGCTTTAGCTCGGAGATGGAAGCTTGCACTATGAACCAGAGGTAACTCCTGCTTCTGAGGATCTACTAAAGTTAATTTTGCAACTGACAGCAAAGTGCTGAGTTAGGTCCCCATTCAGTCTGTCTCAACTTTCTCTGCTCAGATTCATGTTAATGACAGGCAGCTTTGTTCAGGGAGTAAATTAAAAGAAACTGTAGATTGAAATGACCATAAATTATTGAGAGAGATTTTATTCTCCCCTGATCTCACATGAACTCATATTCTACCCATCTGTGCAATGCAATCTTTTGTCTTCTAGCCAGTGCCACTGAAGAGCAGGTAAGTGTTTTGGATTGCTGCCTTAAAATATGTCAGATGCGGCCAATCTAGTTCTCTTGCACCTACCTATAAAGCATATCAGTAATTTTTGTGTCCTGCTTATGCATAAACAGTTTGCACATTGAGATATGTATTTACATATGCTTATGTGGTGATTTCACTAGTTTATAAAATTAAAAAATATATGTCTTTGACTGTTGAAAGAAAAGTCACCATTTGAGGAGGATGAAGGAGAGACGTGCACATCTTAGGGGTTGATGATCATTGGTCTCTAATTTATTGATTAGGTTACACACTTTTATAATAGTGTTAATAAGCTCATACATATTCTGTAACTTAAGCATTCTATTCGTTAAGCTGAACATCAACTCTTCTTCATTCTTTCAGTTTTGCATTTTACTTTCTCACGCCTCTCTGACTCCTTGTTATCACATTTAGAGATGTCTAAGGACACAGTGTTTTCGCAGGTGCAAGAACTCAGATCAGAAGGCTAAACACAGTACTTTTCTAGTTTCTAATAACTAACATTCCCACATATCCCCTGTTTTCTTTTAAATATGCAAGGCTTTATCGGTTAATTACGCTACACTATCTAAAATATAAAAATAAGCAATTCTAATAACTATTATAAACAATATTTCTTAACTAATAAAGTTTTCTATTATAAGGAATTTAAGCTAGGAAAACAAACTGACAAAACTTATTACAATTTATAGTATATGCTATGAAATAAACACAAAAAGAATTTGATGCTTTTACAAGGCTTAAACAAAACTTAGGTGTGCTAACACAACTTATAAAAATAAGCTAAAAGAGTAACATGTGTGCAAGTTTCATCTGCATTGATTGTTTGATAAGCTTGCTTCTTATTTTTAAACAACAAATATATTTTAAATAGGAATGATTCTACTTACAAATGCTTCTAATTGTCTTTTATAATTAAAGTTTCTCTGATGTTCGTGGTGACACTTTGCACACAAGTTATAAAATAAACATCTAACATAAATTTATCTAACATCACTTAAACTTAATAGTATTTAAACTTAAAACACTTAAACTTAAAACACTTAAACTTTAAACACTTAAAATACTTAAACTTAACAGAACTTAAACTTAACAGAACTTAAACTTAACAGAATTTAAACTTATCAGATTTTCAAATCAACAAAACTCATATGTAACATTACTTAAATCTAACAGAACTTAACAGAACTCAATTGACTTTAAATTTTACATAACTTAAACTTAATATAAATTAAACATAACAAAATGTAACTTCACTTAAACTTAATAACACTTAAATTAACAAAAATGAAACTTAACAGCACTTAAACTTATCAAAACATAAATTTAAAAACACTTAACTTTAAGAGTATTTAACATTTAATAGCACTTAATAGACAATTTAACTTAAACTATTTAACAACAAATAAAATTTACTATAGAAATAAAATATAAAATTTACTATAACTTACTTACAGGCTTGACTCTAAAATATTAATTTAAAACAACTCTTTTCATGTGTTTGTTTCAACATTTTTACACTTGTGTACACACAAACATAAGAAATTTGTTTAAGGTATACTTGTAAAAAAAAATCTCTCTAAATTCAGTGTTTGCTTGTTACATTTACTATATTTAACTAAAGCTTAAGGAATACGAAAACATACTTATTGCATTTCACTTATACAACTGTTTCAATACATTTCTAACATTTTTAAACTTTTCAAAATACAACTTGAGAGTCTGGTGTTCCACCGACTGAGCTATCTGGGTTTTTAATGTTCAGAGTCCATGCTGATCTTTCTTTTACAGTCTCTGTCAGGAAGAACAAAAGATCTTTTAATTTAGATGAGGAATGTCTTGATAGCAATGCTCTTTGGTGTTGTTTATTTATCATCACTTGTGTTTTAACTGCAGTAGGGATCCTTTGTGGTTTTTGTTGACAAAAGTCATGTTTATTACGGCTATTAGGTCTAAAACTGAAGCTTTTCGCCGGCCGCGGGGCAGAGGGGGTGAAGTAGTCGCTCTGGGACGGTTCTCGGGGCCGCCGCTTGACTTGCTGTGGTGTGCAATGGGTTAACTCAGCTTTGCTGGCTGCAGCACTCCGGCGGCGTGAGTCGCGGCCCCCCCTGCGGGGGAGCCCCCCCCGCTGCGCTGCTCCCTCCTGGCTCTGTCGCTGCCGCCGCCTCAGGCTTCAGTTGGGGACCTCGGGCCCCGCCGCGGGACTCGCTCGCTGCTGCGCCCCGCGCACCCAGCCCCGCCGGCGCGCACTGCACCGCGGGCACAGTGCTGCTTGCTCTCTTCGGGCACTGTGGCTGTTCGTATTTGTTGCGAGCTGCGGACAACTGAGCTGTGGCTGCAGTTTCCATCTGAACACTGCCGCTGATCTGCAACTCTATATGCATTTCAAAGGCTCGATGTAAATTTCTACCAATTAGTCTAAAACAACAACAAGTTCCAAACATGCTAGCAGTTCAGTGTCCGATACAAACTTTTTCTGCTGGCTGCAGCACTCTTAAACTTTCTCCTGGACACGCTGCATCTTGTAGTCCCTTTAAAGCACAGTCTATTGAGGATGCTAGGCTCAAACCAAGGCTTTTGCTGGCTACTGGGTGCTACAGCACTCCGAAAACAACAGCGGGAACTGTGTGCTCTGGAAAACTGCGGAAGCTTTTTCTCTAGGTTTATAATCTATAGTCCACTTTTCTACGCTACTTGTTGATAACTTCATCATTTTCTTTCTCTATGGCTTTTCTGGCCAGCTCAGCTAAAGCTGTCTTGCGCTCCCTTGCAATAGCTTCTGCTAGGTTGTTTTCTGCCTCAGGGATCAGCTCATTGCGAACTACCTTCTATAATTTACTTAACTTCTTGGCAGTTTTACTGTCGTCCAAAGTGGCCTCCCATAATAAATCACTAAATTCACGCTATCTCGTTAACTCGTAAACCGTATGGGGCTTAATAAAAGCTCCCTTAGCATATCCATAGGTCAAAAACTCTTGTAGATTCTCTATTCCTCTAACTTGCCGTTTTTGTAAAAAGACAGTAAATAAATAATATGTTGCTTGCCTTTCCATACCAAAATCGTCAGCGCTGTTTGCAGTTCATCAAGGTCTCGGCAACACGTTTCGGCCAGGTTCGCCTCTACGACACTTGGGGCACGGCGCGTCCAACTTGTCTGTTTGTCACCCTTGTCTTTTTTTTTTTTTTTTTCCTTTTTCTGCGCTTTCTGCCGTCTTGGCTGCTCTCAGGATCCGACTCGGTTCTTCACCTCCTCCGTGGCGCATCGCAGTATCACGTCGGGGTCACCAATTGTTGAAAGAAAAGTCACCATTTGAGGAGGATGAAGGAGAGACGTGCACATCTTAGGGGTTGATGATCATTGGTCTCTAATTTATTGATTAGGTTACACACTTTTATAATAGTGTTAATAAGCTCATACATATTCTGTAACTTAAGCATTCTATTCGTTAAGCTGAACATCAACTCTTCTTCATTCTTTCAGTTTTGCATTTTACTTTCTCACGCCTCTCTGACTCCTTGTTATCACATTTAGAGATGTCTAAGGACACAGTGTTTTCGCAGGTGCAAGAACTCAGATCAGAAGGCTAAACACAGTACTTTTCTAGTTTCTAATAACTAACATTCCCACATTTGACAATGCATTCTTCTTTGGCACCAGGCTAATGATAGAAAATTAAGACAGAGAAGAATTAAAATTCATCTGGGCTCTGGAAATCTTCCTTGGTTCATGCAAAGGGCTTTGTAGTCTTTTCTGACAGAAAAATTTAGATTGAAAGGTGTCATAGATAGTAGTTTGAAATTTGGATAAAATCCTGTTGCATTAAATCTGTATAAACCCACCTTGTAACTTACTAATTGCCTATATACTCTTCTGACTTGCGAAGTGTCATTGAGTTCAGAGTCTGGGCAACAGTATGTCAAAGAAATACCAGGGTATGTAATTTACAGATGTTTTTTATTTTCTGCTTTCAGTTGTTTGCCCAAAAGGAGCAATAGTTTTTTCTGATCAGCTTTTGAATACTTTCATGTTTATTTTACACTCCTAAGCTTCCTAACATCATAAGACTTCATTTTGGTAAATTGTCTTTTCAGTTCAATATGAAAAGGCAGACCACCAAGAGATCCCCTTGTTCTATCAATTAATCATTTGTTCAAGTTTTTAAACAGTAAGTCTATTGTTAAAAAGTAAGTCTATTGGCTATTTTAATTTGCAAAATTTTGTTTCCTGGTCACTGTTTTATAATGATTTTTTTTTGTTAAAGGGTTGATTAGTGTCCAACATTTTATTCTAATGAAGACAGTACTGCGCTGTAAAAAGCTTACAGCCGAAGAGATTGAAATCATCTATGGTCTCTGAAGAAGAATTCAGGAGGTACTAATGGCCATTCACTTTGGTAACTCCTTTGTTTTACATTATTTCCAAAAGTCAGATATGAAAATATTATGCAGAATTCTCCCAGAATTTTCATTATTTTTATATTCATATTTTAATTCATCTCCAAAATATATGTTACTTTGCTCAAAAAATCAGAAGAAACAGCAAAATTTTCTTACCTATAAATGTCTTCTGAGATAAGCTGAAATGCTTCCTAAAATAATAAAATGTTTTCCAGATTAAAGGCTTTCAAGTCATAACTTCTTCTTTCTTAATGTACAACCTTTCTTTGTGTAGAGCTCTAAGTCTGGCCGTTTTAAAAAGGTTATTTTAATTAGCTTAGCTCAATATGTCTTTCTCTCTTTTCTTTCTAATTAACTGCGTTTTCAAGGGTCTTTTTTCAATTCACACTTTTTATCAACAGTTATTTGAGACTCATTTCTGCATTTTGATACAAGATTTTAACAAGTTCCTAACTCTGATCGGTGCAATATCACTGCAGATATGTGATCTGTAGATGACAATCTCCCGGCTTTTGGGAACTGTCAGTCTGCCATCGCTGACTTTAATTTATGGTGAACTTATACTGCTAATGTGACATTTTAAATCCTAAAATAACTGCAAAAAATCAAACAGCTGTAAAGTTCTGAGAAAATTCTATGCACTTAGTTGTTATCAAACAAGTACTAGTATCATGGAATTAATTTCTATAGTTGTCATGCTGAAACAATGCTTTTCACGTAATTGTCTCTGGACGCAGAGCTCAGACATAGTTCTTCTTTCTTTGAACACACAATAAAAGAATATAATTTCAACCAATGTACGCAGTGGTGCATCTGCACATATAGGACAAAATTCTTTCACTGCCCTGTACACAAAGCTGGTGCATAATTTTTCATCTGCCTCAGTAACTAAATAGACCTCTCGTGTATTTTCAGTACATACTGTTTGACCTTGAAGCTCTCTACCTAAATAAGAAGACTTCAATAGGAAGTCTAATTAGTCAGTTGGAGCATCATGCAGCCATTCTAGTTTTCTAAGACCAGTTTTGACATTGAGTTAATATGTTTTTCTAGGAGAATCCTATTGTCTCTGGTCAAGAGTGAAATAACTTTTACATCTACCTATCTATCCACTATATAATAATGAAGAATCTTTCAACAATACAAAGTAGCTTAGGAGCCTAAGAGAAAAGACACAAAATTTGTGTGCAAAATATTATCTAAGATGAATTCTCTCAAGAAATGACATCTATCACCAGTTTCTGAACTAGAGCCTAAAATACACTCATTGAGGTTTGTTAATTGCAGAGTGCATATTTAAAAACAAATTTCATCACATATAATTACAAAAATCAGGAAAAAGGTCTATGTATGGAAATTTGCCTCTTTAGAGACATGAGAAATTGAATGTGTCATACTCAACAGGTCTTAATTTTGTTGTCTATAGAGAGATCTGAAATCTTTTGGATGTTGCAGTGATGAGTAACCTGAAAACAAAGTTGCTAAACTGATATCCATTTCTTATTGCAGATTTTTTTTCAGTTTGTTATATTTTTTACTTCAAAATATTTTTGAAAGTTAAGAGAAATATTTTTATACACAAGCTAAAATATGAAGAAAACTTGCTTTTGAATTTTTTGGGGTTTTTTAACTTTTCTCTGTTTGCTTTCTACAGTGTGGTCTCTTTTGCATGATTTTTGGGAAAACAGCTGGTTTGAACAGACCTTATGTTCAACATGAAAAAAAACCATTTTTATGGTATATTCAAAACCTTTTAAGTTTCTTCTGTATGAATAAAAAAAATTGAAAAATATATGAGCTGAATTGGAAAGCAAAATGTGAAATTCTTTTTGCTAGTCTTGCACACAGTATTAATGGCATTAAAGAAAACTCAGTTACTGATACTGATGAGATAGGCCTGCCAAAACTTTCGTCTACATTTCTATCTTATTGATCTACAGCTACTGCATGCAAATTTCTTCTGCTAAACAATAGCAAGTTAAAAAGTGCAAAAGGAATTGGACAGAGTTAAGGAGTGACAAGAGAAATAAGGTGAATACTGAAAAAGCTTAAAATTTCTTTGTTAGGGGTTGACCTTGGCTGGACACCCAGTGCCCACTGAGACTCTTGGTAACTCCTCTCCTCAGAGGGAAAAGGTGGAGGGAAAATAAGATGGAAAAAGCCTCAGGGGAGATGATAAGACAGTTTAATAAAGGAAAAGAAAAGGTTGAAGATGTGAAAACAAAGGAAAACAAAAGATTTTATTCTCTACTTCCCATCTACAGGGAATGTCTTGTCACTTCCTAGGAAGCAGGGTTTCAGCATGCATAATGGTTGCTCTGGAAGACAAGCACCATCATAAAAAATGCCCTGTCCACACCCCTGTTCCCCTCACCTGCATCCTCCTTTCTCCTTGTTGCTGGGCAGATGGCTTATGGTGTGGAATACCCCCTCTGGTCAGTTGGGATCAGCTGTCCTGGCTGTGTCCCCTCTCAAGACTTTGTCCACCCTCAGCCCACCAGTGAGAGGGGGTGTTGGAGAGAGAGCACAGATGCTGTGCTGAAGCCTGCTTGCGCTGACCCCGTGATCTCCAAGATCTCAAGGAGCTGTAAAATACAGTAGTGGTACTGTACAGAGAGGGATCCAAATGAGGTGAATTTTGTAGGTTATATTTTACTGCAGCCACTGAAAGTGTCAGTGATATAGTTTCTAAAGTGAAGGGCCCAAACTGTTTAACCCATTAGATTTGTTGGGATTTTGGCTCATTTTCCAGTCTGAAGTCTTTATCTGATTTTTATCAACATTTGTTTCCATTAAACTTGTCTATCAAATGTCTGTGATGAGGGACCTTTAGCACACTCAAGGGGTCATTCAATTACTTTCTAAATGATTGGTAACTCTGTCCAGGATGTTCTATGAGATCTTTCTGTGAAGCAACAACTTGAATGTATTTTTTATGAAACAATCATGGAAAAAAATTTAAAAATTATCTGTCAAGCATGAACCAGAAGATGGCTTCAACATTGTGCCTTATCCATAAACTGTGTTTTTTAAGGATATCACCAAATCCAGGGGCTTTTGATGGGAGGCAATATCTATTTTCTGTTTGCCAAGAATCTTAGAGACTCTTTCAGAGTACAGGAAAGTAGGTGCAGTTACAGTCCCCAATGTTTCTTAATCTTACAGTAATTTCCAGTAAACTAGAAATGTCATTGCAAGTATTAGTCACAGATTACCTTTCCTTCCAGTCAAAATTACTTAGTGAAGAACGTCCTCCCATCTTATTGATACTAGTGCCTTCCTACTAATTTAGCCTTACTAAAAAGACTCATAAGGATCTGCCCCATCCCATTTAAAATCTGGTTATCTAAGAAAAGCTCTTTTTGTACCTTGTTACCATATCATTTAGCTCTCTGACACATAAAAGTATTAAAACTGAGCCTTGAAAATATTCCAGTGCAGTTCACTTTGTAAGTAGTCTCTGACCAAATGTGTATGCTTTCAGGTGTATCTCAAAACAGATTTTACTCTCAGCAATTGCAAAAAATGTCTCCAATTTTTGTATTTTTTTAGATGAAATCAAATTTTTGCTCAGGAGAAAAACATTTAGAATGGAATTCAGTTTTTTCCTGCTTTAAGTAATGGGTGATGATTCCAGACTTCTGAAAAGATTCCAGAGATTGTTGGAAAGCTGGAAATATTATTAATAAAACAAGTGGCAAAACACATTTTCATCAAGACATCACTGCCCTTATAAAATGACCCTTTTATTCCTCTCAGTGATGGCATATTGTTTATAGGTTGAGTAAGAAATGAAGAAAGGAAAAAATATCTCCTGAAGCACTTTTTTCTTTTTTTTCTCAGATAAGGTTAAATAGGACTTATGTTTTTTTTTTGTCTGTTTTCATTTTTTTTCTCTCCTAAGAGCAAGGAAGTGAGCCTCATATAGGAGAGAGATTTCTGAACAGCTGTAAGGAAGATTCCATTTTAAGAAAGAGATAAATGACAAGGATCATTGTTGCCACTTCTGCTTTGCTGCTTCCCTCAAGGATGAATTTTGGCTACAAAACTGAATGTAGAGGATAGTGAGCAGTTTTATTGGCTTGGGAAGGGAGTGAAAGGCAGACTATTAATTTGTGATCTGCACCAAGCTCTTCTAAGGTAATTTTCCCCTGCTGACATATATTTTTCCTTTTTTTTTTCTACAAGTACTCGCATTTGCATTCTGGCTGATTGGCTGAAGTATAACCAAAATTTGAGAGTGTAATCAGCTCTATTCAGACAGATCCTGCTACCTGTGCATTGCTTGTTTCCTTCTATCTTCTTTGTATGTGCCTTGTTTCTTAATATCCTTTACAATATACATGCCGAGTAGCACTCAGGCTTGATTTACATGTACAATGTATTTGTGCACAGAGGAGCAATCACAGCAAGTTTATACACAACCCATCACTAATCTGTTCAGCACTGCATTCCCACGTTAGTGTGGAGACACATTGATTTTCCAGAATCACACAGGGCAAAATTCACTGCTTTTACAAGGGCTTAGCACAAGTTTTCTCCTCTGTAATATGTGACTAATATTATCCACTTAACATCAGGAGGCTGCAGCTCCGAAGCTCATTAGCATTTGTAAAATATATCAAAAACTTGAAGTGAAATATGTTATCTGCAGAAAAAACCCCCCTATTACAAACATATAAAAAAACCAATTAACCAAGTGAATTATCCTTTTTCATTAGGAATGGTGCTTCTCCTATTTCTGTATGTCTACCATCCTCACATTTTCTGAATGTTTCCTGATCTATGACATCTCCCATTCATTTTCTTGTCTAATTTTCCAGAGTCAAACTCAGAATGTTTTCCTCAAATCATCAAATAAAACTAAACTGAAGTGGGAAGTGGCTGTAGCTTTAAACTCACAGCAGGTATTAGGAGAATCATTAATTTTGTTTGGTAGCTGTTCTATCCTTCCCCTCCTCAAAAAAGAAATGTAACAAAACATCTGCCCCCACTGTGTTTTCTTCAAGCTTTGAGTCCAACTGAGAAACCTTAATCGTGATTAAAATCTTCTAAATTCTTTTGTCTACTAGAAATAGTGTAATTCCTTGTGTACCAATGCTACTTATTATTCCTTATACATTAAGATCTCTACATACTCACTTTGCTGTTTTAGATGCTTCTGTACTTTATAACTAATGCCAAGTTGCTAGCAAGCTGTCAGCCATATAAATTCCCTGATATATCCTAAGCTTCTCCATAAGTGATTTTTATTTTGGAAAAAAAGATCTTATAATCTTGTGAACCTTGGGGGGAGTATGTAAGGGATACTTAACAGGAAGAAAACTGTATTTTCATGAAGACTCTGAATATGAGGATAAACTTTTTTATTGTGCGGAGGACCACACACTGGAACAGGTTGCCCAGAGAGGCTGTGAAATCTCCCTCTGGAGATATTCAAGAACCATCTGAATGCAAAGCTGTGTAATGTGTTCAAGGAGGACCTTGCTTGAGCAGAGAGGATGGACCAAGTAACTTGCTATGGTCCTTTCCAACCTTACTCATTCTCTGATTCCATGATTCTGAGAATCTGTGATCATAGTTTCTTGATAGGAGACAGTACGCTTGCCCCAAGATTTACAATCTGATTTGCATAAACATTAATTATTTATTTTAAATAGTATTATCTATTTCAGAATATTTAAATACGTCTTTTTACCTGTTGTAATTTTTCACAAGACTTGATTGTTGCAATTTTGATGTGTGTTTGTGGAAGTGGTTGCCACAGTCTTGATCCATTAGGAATGGTGGTATGGTAGGCGATGAAGTACAAAGTTCAGTGGGTTAATATACGCTCAGCCTAGGTGGGAAACTCAGGTTCCTCTCAGGGAATGGGCAGTTCTGCACTGTCTGTTGCACCTTCTAGGACACAATTGACTCTCATGTCAGAGAAATTGAGCAGGTTATGCCCCATAGGAAGGGAGGAATATCTTCAGGCCTACATGTGAACATGTGAACATCCCAATATATCCCCCATGGGGAGTTTTCACACCTGAATCCATTGTGTAAGGAAGGATTTTGGCATAATGAAAAGCATTATCCCTCCTCGCAGGATCTGCTTCTTACTACTTCTGCAAATGGCTGATTGTTTTGAATCGTTAGCCAATAGTATTCCAGTGTCTCACAGCAAGAGAAGAACTAGCCATAACAAACTCTAACAACTCTAGGAGATTACCAAAATGAGTATTAGAAGATGGAATTTCAGACTGTCTCATAAAGGAATTCTGAAATTACATACATACATTATTATCTTTCTCAGGACACAGAATTCCTAATGCAGCATTTTGTCGAGTCTTAGACTTTCCCTAATGATGACTTTCCACTAAAAATTAAGAAGATAAAATGGCAAAATCAAGTTAAAATAATTTTGATTACTCAAATCCTAGGAAGTAGTCAGGCATTCAAGACCAGATATATTACTGAATGTAAATATGTCTGAATTTTTTTATCATTGAATATTTCTTAAAAGAAATCATATTTATATGTCAGAATTTGCTACCATTTCTCTGTTGCAATTTAGCCTTTAATAAAATAAATTAGGTCAGAATGTTCAAAACAGAGAACCTGATTTTTCTGATGTAGGAATTCAGTCACAAGCTGACATATTTCAGTGCTTGGACAAAAACCACTGAAAATCTCTGACTACTCCATCCTCATCTTCATTAAGAACTTTAAGATTGCAAGTCTGCAATTCTCATTAACAGTCACTTTACCTAACTGCTGCTATGCAGAATTCAATCTATAAACTCCAGCAACAATTCTGGATTAGTTTTTTAGTCTTCTTTTTTGTTATAAATGAAGAGATAAATGAACCTCCTTGAATGGGTCATGTCCCTCTTAGAAATGTCCATTTCTCTTGGTTCACATGTAGCAAGGAGATGCTCTGTACAAGCAGCTGATTTCGGTAGGCAGGATGTTTTCCTTCGCATATCACAGTCTCATCTGAGTTGCAAGGTCTGGGACAGCTTATGATTAAGCAATAAACTCTCATACACAAATGTAATATCAGATGCAAAGTTTAAACGCAGTTTCTATGATTTTTAATTTTGACAATATTTCTCAAATTAAATTGTACTATGAAGAAAAAATTAATTAAAAAAAAAGTTTATTAGATTTGTGTAACATTAGCGTTAATGTTCCCTTTCACCATATATTTAAGGACTTCTATAACAGACATAAATTCAAGAAAAAAATGGTCACCTCACAGGAAAAAAGGAAACACCTATAAAAAGTTTGTAATGAAATACTTTGCCCATCTTATATAATCAAGAGTTAGTAAAGGAGGCAATCTTGCATAACTGTTCAATGCCTTTTCCTATCATTGACTGAGGGGAGACCTCATTGCCATTTTCAACACCCACATGAGGGGAAGTGGAAGGGCAGACACTTGATCACTCAGTGACTGGACTCGACGAAACAGCAGGAAGTTGTGTCAGGTGAGGTTTAGGTTGGGTATTAGGAAAAGGTCTTTCACCCAGAGGGTGGCTGAGCATTGGAACAACTTCCCCAGTGAAGTGGTCACAGCACAAAGCCTGACAGACTTAAGACAATGCTTACATGGTGTGACTTTTGGAGTGGTCTTGTGTAGGGCGAGGAGTTGAACCTGGTGATCCTGATAGGTCCCTTCCACCTTCCAGCCTTCCAGCTAAGCATACCCTATAATTCTATGACTCTATGATTTTACTTTTTTTTTTTTTTTTTTTTTTTTTTTTTGCCAAACTTGAGCTATCTTCACGGAAATAACTCCTTACTAATTAGTAATTAGTTGGTGTGAGTTTCCAAATCAATGGCCATTCAAATATTTTATTTAAAAATTAACCTGAAAAAGCAGAGCTTTTATTTCCTTCAAAAAGAAACTGAAACACATAATTTTATTCTGATTTCAGTGACTCATTGGGGTTTAATTACTTTAGCTTCAGGACTGTCTCCTGTACTCCCTGGGTCTCACCCATTTGCTCTGAGTAGCAAATTGGAAATTACATGCAGTCTCAAAATGAAGTATAAACTCACCAAAAATTCTTGCCACCAGAAGAGAATAGAAAATAGAAGCATCACTCTCGTCCATATTCTGTACCATATGAGATCATGGTAAGATAGAAATCTAGGGGAAGAAGTAGGTGGGGTTTGGGGGAATTCAGAGTGATGGCATTTGTCTTCCCAATGCACCATTAAATGTGATGAAACCTTGCTATCCTGGGCATGGCTGAACACCTGCCTGCCCCTGGGAAGTGCTGAATGAACTCCTTGTTTGATTTGCTTGGATGAGCAACATTTGCTTTAGTTCTTAAACTGTCTTTATCTTGATCTATGGGCTTTCTCCCACTTCCCCTTCTGATTCTCTCCCCTATTCCACTGTATTTTCACCATAGTGCCACCAGTTGTGTGGGGTTTAGCTGCTGGCTAGGATTAAACCATGGCAGTAACCTAGAGCATCTCCATCTACCAGACACAAGTGGGCAACCATATCTTCTTGAAAGTGAGTGAGGTCACTCCATGTCATTGTTTGGTCATATTAACTGTAGAAAAGCTAAGACATTTGGTGTACATCTTGGAGTCTACATACATACATCTATACAAAAGTATCCCTATGTAGAACTGATTCCCATGTAAACTTTCCACAAAATATGTGATCCCACAAATTACGGACTGCAACAACTGCCCTAACTCACCTAATATCGATTACAGTTTTTCTAATAGTCACCTTCTTTGTACTTCATCTCATCTGAGTAGGTCAAACATTCTCAAACAGAATTATAGTGAAAAGGTTTTCTGAGGACTTTGGCAGACAGTGGATGCAATCACAAAATAAATTATTTCACCACCACAATGTCCAACAGAGCATGCCCAAAACACTGTGGTACTTATGAATTTGTAGTTTCTTCACAAAACCTGAACTGCTCTTTAATCTTCAATGAAATGTTTTTACTTTGTTAGGCAAAATTCTTCCAATTTTAATAATTTTTTTAAAATTCACAATCTATCCTGCAGTTCTGCCTTTGAAATTACCCGCGACAAGACGACAAGATTTTTCCTGTAGTTTGTCACAAAGGATTTAAATTATTGATGCATTGTATTTGAACTGTATTAATATTGGCTGAATTAGCACCCATTTTACTCAGAATGTCACTGGGCCTTCTACCTCAAGGGAAAAATAATGGCCAATTTTCTTTGAAAAAGACAAAAACTTCATATGTCTACAGAACAGTAATTAAGTGTAGTTTCAGAGTGTGGTTCTTTAAATATAAAGCTTGAAAGTTATCCAAAGAGCACTGTTAGGTTATATTACAATGACTATTTAATTATCCATTCTAAACACAAACACATCTATCACTATATGGAGGGAAAAATGCATAAAGACACTGAATCCTTGGCTCTAAGAATCAATAACAGTTTTACTCCTGACCTCATTAGGGACAAGATTTTCAGTGCAACACTTGTAAACAGTAGCAAAGGTACAGCATGGAGAAAAAAAAGATCTCCTGGCACCCTAAGAATAGCTACAAGCGGAGCAGCCATGTATCAATTTCCTGATAATAAGACATATATTTACCTTCCTCTTTCAATAACATCCCAGGCTTGATATTTTTGAACCTACATAGTTTTTAAAGCAAGATGGCAGCTTGGTTTGTGCTGGGTGAGATAAATTCTCTTGGGTAAGTATCTGAAATTAGAGTTTCCATTCATAAGCAAAGGGAAGCAACTACATAAAAAATATAGGAAAATAGAAGAGAAAGAGAAAATCTTATTTCCCATTTCTTTTTAAGCTTCTTGAACTTTCCAACCAGCTGTAGATGGCAGGTGTTTTGGGTCATGCTTCATTTCACACTAGTGAGTATGAGAGAAAATGGTTTATTTTCAGCAGTGCTAAGTGGCTGTGGAGCCAATTACTTCAATAGGCTCTCAGCAACCCTGTGAATCAGGCCAATTTTTTTAGGCTCAGTATCATCATCTTCACGTCTTGTCCAGTTCTCTAAAACTCTTCAGCTGAGCACACAGTGACCAAGAAAGGACAAAAAAAGCACACAATCCCCTCAAATAGTCTGTACAGTAATATGCTATAAGAAGGTATGCAGTATATTAAGAATATAGATATGATTGTAGTGTTGCTTCCCCCACATACGGCTCATTTAGCCACTTTTAATCTTTATTAGATATCTTTTCTGTGTTATAGCAATAAAAAAGCCATTTCAGCTAGGTGCCATTTTGAAAAGATTTTGCTGATACATTGTTTTTTAAGCTTGAAACTGATAGCTTCAGAGTTTTGCTTTTAAACGTAGATCCTGGAAAATAATAAGTAAAACCATGTGTCACAATAAGGAAATCCAAAAGTAAGATTCAAATGTAAATATATCCACACAACAGTTTTGATCTGTGCTATCTTGACAGTCTAAGGGACTCATTTCAAATCACCTGTATTTTGCAGTACAGGGACAGCCTACACTTAACTGGCATTAAGTCAAAATGCCTCTTCCCTGGAGCTTTAGTCTTTGGTTCTAACACACTTAATTGAAAGTGATCTAATGTCAGATGTTTGAGTGTTTGTTGTCAGCAAAACAAGTAATACACTGTACCACAGGGAATGAGATGAGTCTGGAGAGAAAAGTGAATGTGTTTCAACGTCATCATCAACTGGTACATGGAATAAAATATTTATTGTTCACTGCTATGGGTAGCTAAATAGGTGCTACATGTAAATTATCTATACTCTGATATTCTTTGCTAAAAGAAGTCATTTTCATGATATGATTTTTTGGTATGGATGTTTTGCTTTGCTTTTAATTGAATTATTTTTGCAAATGTATTTACACCTTTAAAAAATGCAAATAAACAGAGACATAGGCACAGACCTTGTGTGGTGGATGAGAAGCAATGATCACACCTAGAAAATTACAACCAGAAAACTTTGTTGGGAAATGAGTAAGTAATGTTGAGACCAAACTTAAGAGAGGTCAACAGCAAATGCATTTTCTTGACAACTTTTCAGGGTCATTCAAATTACTTATGATGTAGAAAGAAGAGGTTTAGATAATTTCTGAGGGCTGTCAGCCTTTCACCTGTCATCTTTTCATGTCTGACTTCCCTCAGCCATATTATCTTATATTTTGCCCTCTAAATTCTTGGGAAGCCAAAAGTCAAACAATCTATCTCTTGCTTATTAATTATGTTGATAGGATTTCAAGGTCAATATTCAAGACCTATCATTATTTTGTCCTAAATGACTTTCTGTTAGATCCTTTTTCTTTCTGAGGAAGAAATTATGGCATTATGAATTTGTCTTCCAATCTTCCAGTCCCTAAACACCCTATTCTTGGGTATTTGGATACATATTTAAGCACATAACTTGGTCATCTGTGTAAATAAAAAACATTTGAAGACTATACTTAAGCACATCACAACTATATTAAAGTAAAAATCTGAGATTGACATTAGCTGATGCATCTATAGAATGAATTAACTGTTTTCCTTATGCCTTTCTATCTAACAAGTCTCAAAACCAAAGTTTGAATTTCTAAAAAGAGTAAAAAAAATGAACAATTTAGGGGAAAAAGAAGAATAAAAAGCAAGAATAAGGAACTGAAATGCTTTGAGATTTATAACTTTAATGCATTTTTTCTTGTTGCTGTGGTTCTTTATTTCTCTTGTGGATAATTTTTAACAATAGAGGATGCCAAATTATTGGGAATGCAGATTTCTTTTGAACTAAAGTAATCAAAATCTCTAAAATATGAGAGCTATAACCTAAAGAGATGCCAACATTAGTAGATCAAAAGGCCTTTGAAGAATCACATGGGTAAAGTAGTGTAACATTATTTTGCCTATTCAGGGGATTAACTTGGCATAAATATATTTTATTCAGATAAATAATTAAATAATAAGTACTCACCATACCATCTTTTTTTTTTTTTTTCAGAGGAAAGCTGTCGACATGACATAGCTGCATTTTAACATCAAAACATTTCCTGGCCTAGAACAACACATCCTTCAGAGATCAAATGAGATGGAACATGCTGTTTCTCCTCTTGTGTTGGCAAACCTGCTCCTCCAAAGAGCACTGACCCTGTGAAAGAGTTCCTAAGGGGCAAATAGCCTGAATGCTTGCAGCAATGTGCAGAGGAATATGCTGCTACCCGTAATGTTTTCATTTCTTGGCCGCTCGGATCAGGGAGCTTCTGACTCTGGCCAGCCCAAGTTGGGTCCTGAGGGGTGCAGATTTTTTAGGGTGGCAGTCAGAGCTGACAGGCAGGCACATTGAGTTTGAGGAACTGCAGTGAGAACAACTGATATACTCTGTGTGGGCATCTAATATCCTGTCTTGGCTAGGAGAGCCGAGATTCTTCCACGCATCTGCATTTGCAGGCACAGACTTGGGTACAGACCTGGATGTGACTCAGGAGAAAGATGAGACTGACGCATTTATTGGCTAACAGTCAGTCATCCTGCAGCTCTTCATCTGGAAACAGAGTTGGGAACCCATTCTGCATGCAAGGTCGCCGTGATTTTGGCTGTCAAATACAGGAAGGATGCCTCCATTCGGAATGAATGATCTCATCTCTAGTGCTCAGTCCAAAGGACAAGGGACATTTCAGGTGATTTGTGATTGCATTATATTGACTGTGAGAGGTGCTTAGAAACATTCCAGTTATATTTTGATGGAGGAGATCACCTTCTCTCTTCTGGACATATTGTGCAGCTCTCTTTACTGTTGCCAAAAGGTTTTTGTTCATAAAAGGCAACAGCTGGACATCAATAATTTTTTTCTTCCTGCATGCATAGCCATAAAATGAGAGGGGCATTGAAGATTGGATCTGCACACATACAGAGAACCACTAGAGGCCATCATATATCTCTCTCTGTAAGCACTAATGAATTTCACTTTTAATGTGCAACATTAATACAGAGTTGTATTAATGTTATGCATTAACCTGTTATGTCCACAAAGGTAGAATGGCCACTGCTAGGATCTCAGAAATTGAAAGAATAAGAGAAAAGTGCAGGTTCCAATGGACATAGAAAAAGAATAATTTAAATTAAAAGAAAAAAAAATAGAGATGAGAAGGAGACAATTATAAAATATTTTTTTTAAGGAATTAAGTCTGGAAGCAATGTATATGGCTTTACTTTACCAACAGCTATAACAGAAGGAGAAGCAGTTTCCCTGCATAACAAGAGTGAAAGAGTCCACTGCAATTGCTTGTGAGCAGGTGGCTGCTGAAGAAGTGTTTTTCACACATTAACAGCAAAGCCAAGTGTCTGTGTGCATTTTGGTATCCAGGTAACATTACCAGAATAATTTCTTTCCCAGAACTAAGAACTAAACAGTATGGCTTTGACCTCCAAACGCGTTTGATGGCTCACAGCAGGCTTCTGGTTCTTTGCATCTATTACAACAAATTGCCTGGCATAATTTGTCACGTCTATTTGTTTCCCAAGGAAGACATATTAGGGTACAATTAAAATGAAAACTTAAATGTAAACAAGGAAGAGTATTTGTACTTTCTAATGAATTTATAAATCCTATCATATTGTAATCACACTCTGTCTTTCCATTTGGTCCCATTAAAGTCAGCATGACTGCATTTGACATCAGCAGGAAATTCATCCACCCCATTGCATTAGTACTTTTTCATCCATGGCTAATTTCTTATATCTGTATTACTGTAATGCATTGGAGTCGTCTTCTATGGACAGAGCTTCCACTGTGCCAGGCACAAACATGATTTAATAATTAAACTGTAAATATTGATATATTTGCCTGAGTTAGAAGTTCCTTCACCGATTGTGTAATTGCAATTCTCTAATACAATACAACCATGTCAGACTTATGCTTTGGAATCACCCTTTACTCCTGTGAAGCCCAATGTGGAATAGTACCTTCAGCTCTGAAACCCCAGCATGAGAAGGAGATCTGAACTGCCTGAGGAAGTCCAGGGGAGGACACAAAGATGATCAGAGGGCTGAAGCTCTGACCTCTCCTATGAAGACAGGCTGAGAGAGTTGGGGCTGTTCAGTCTGGAGAAGAGGCGCCAAGGAGACCTTAGAGCAGTCTTCAAGTACCTAAAGAAGGTTACAACAGAGCAGAAGAGGCACTTTTGACAAAGTCACATAGTGACAGAACAAGGGACAATGGCTTTAAACTGAAAGAAGGAAGGTTTAAATTAGTTAGAAAGAATTAGGGTGGTGAGACATTGGCATGGGTTTTCTAAAAAACTGGGGATGCCCCATCCCTGGAAGTCTTCAAGGTCAGGGTAGATGGTGCTTTGAGTGATGTAGTCTAGTGAAAGTTTTCCCTGCCCAGAGTATGAGGGTTGGAATTAGGTGATCTTTAAGGTCCCTGCCAACCCAAACCTTTCTATGAATTTATGATTTGTATTTATATGAGATACATAGAATTTATGTATTTATGGCTAGATACATAGAAGATTGTTATTAATGGTCAATGATGTTAAATTCAAGCAATTCTCAATATAGAGAAACAGGATCATGAATTTGCACAGTTATGCTAATGCAAGGGCATCTTCTTCCATTCAGTGTTAGCTCATGTCTCTGTCTGTCCATGAATCTATCAGTGCATCTGCTGTGTGATTACTGTGATATTTCCTTAAATACAACACTGAGATGTGTCTAACTGAACTATTTTGTCCTATTAGTGCTTGTATTGACTTGAACTAAAATTATTGCTTTACTTTTTAAAAAATAAATAAAAAATCCAAGAACAAATGTAGGTATAATGTACAGATTCTGGTTCTTTAACTTTTCAGAAGATTCACCCTGCTCCCATACTAACCATCTCTGAATCCACCTCAGAAATCCAGATTGTGGAGTCTGACTAATATCAGAGAGATATTTCTTATCACGCAGCTTCCAGTGACATTATTAGCACTACTGATACAAGTCACTTCTCAGTGTTGGAAGAGGGCACTGCTCTTCCAACTGCCAGAATATGTTAACAGTTCCTGTTCAAAATTTTTTTCAATGGCAAGGTTGCCATGTAGTTGCAGTAAGATTTTTTTTCTGAATTCCTTCTAAAGCAAATTTTAACTCATTTCATCCTTTTCAGATACACAGGAAAAGTAGTCTCTGGCAGACCAGAGTGCTTCTCAGTATCAGTGATTTGGTCTGAGACTGGCATCTTTCATGACTGGGTTGCTCAAAGCCTCATTCAAGCCGGTCATGCACACTTCCAGGCATGGGGAATCCACACATTCTCTGGGCAGCCTGTGCTGGTACCTCACAGTCTCATAGTGAAGATTTTTTTTTTTTTTCTTTAATCTAAATCTACTCTCTTTCAGTTTAAAGCCACTAGCTCATATGCAATCACTACATGCCCTTCTCAAAATTCCCTCTCTTATCTTTCTCACAGGCGCTCTTTAGGTTCTGGAAGATGCTAGAAGGTCTCCCCAGAGCCTTCTTTTCTCCTTGTGTTTACTGGCTGCTGAGTCAATTTTCCTACTGCTGCATACACTATCTACACTCGTATTAATCCTAGTTATGGCTCTGAAGAAACTCAGAGTTAATACTGATTCACAGTCAAATCTTTGACACACACACACACCTGCTCTGCTTGTTCCTTGCAGCGTCTACAGGGTACACCCACGTTTTTGGTCTCTATTTCCAATTCTTCCTCCTATCACTTCCTTTTGCAAAAATATTACTTCCATGGGAATGTGGGCTAGGAAAATCTAACCTTAAAATTAGTGCTTGCCACTCAGACAAGGAACAGATTTCTTATAAATTGTCTTCTGGATTTAGTGATATCAGCTTGAAAAGCAACTTCTACTTGCTCCTGCTTCTTATTGGAGGTTACTACAGCACCAGTCTGCATGATTAGTCACTTTCTACTCTGTTTCAATTAAAAATAAGTGAAGGGAGGAAAAAAAAAAAAAAAGAAAAATTAAAAGAAAGCCAACAGAGTCCAGAATTTAGCATTTAAATTTGCTGAGTAGTTTTAATTTCCTTTTAGTTACTGAGCTAGCAGACTGGAGAGGGTAGCAAGGTCTGCAAGGGGAACTGACCAGAAACCAGCAGGTGTGGGGGCCAGTAACCTCTTTAGTCACACATCTATACCAAGGAAAAAAATATTTGAAGTTCTTACTCAGCTTGTTTCAAGGACCTCAGTGCACTAATATAATTAAAAATGTGCTTTTTGGTGTTGTGCTCAGTCTCTCCATTTGCTGTCAAGTTTAAGCAAAGAAAATTATATCCTTCTGCACCATTACTGTACATGACTTGAACTATAAAAAAAAAAATTCAGTCCTATGCTTCCATAAAGTTAAAATGTATTAGGAATATATTTTGGTAGGTTTCTCTGATCCATTTGTCTTTTGTTTTGCTTAAAGAGTTATATTTACTTATATCTTTATTATATTTTTTATTCCTCACTGCTTCAGAGGCAGCAGAGAGTTGTTGTTGCTTTCTTCTGTGTTTTTCATTTAAAGTTCTGTATTTAGCTTTTTTTTTCTCCTTAAATTATTTCATATAACATCAATATACTTTGATTAAAAGTCCTTTAGGCTGCCCCTTGTGTGCACATTCTGCACTTGCTCTGTGTTGGTTTTTACTACCAGAGTCAATGATTGCTCCTTATTGTTCTCTATCCTGGTATTATTTTAATTAAGTTGACTTAAATGACAGGGTTCATTACTCACCCTAGAAGTTAAGGACCATGGGTGGAAGTCCTATTCACTGGATCTGTTCCAAGTCTCACTGCTCCAGGCTTCAGCAGCCTTGGTTTTAGTTGTTGGATTGTACATGGCCTAAACATGCTTGCAGAGTAAGCGATGCTGCCGCGCACCAAGCGAGCCCAGCGCTGGTGAGAGCAGCCTGTGGGGAGCATGAGGCATTTCAGCAGGGCCTGAACAGGCAGAAGGCTCAGGCCACAGCTGATGGGCATGTTTGGCGAAGGGCTCTGGGAGTAACTGGTGAGAAAGCTGCTTTCCTTTGTGCATTATCTCAGTGGCTTGGGAAATTTCTTAGGAAATCAAAGAGCAGCTATTTTAAGCCTATTTCAGTCTGAAGGCTTTCAGCTCATTATTCTTTCCTCCCATGAATATCTGTTCCATGCTTCAGGAGGACAATTTTGGTTTTCCAAAATTTGCAACCCATGTCACCTGCTTCACCTTACATAGAGATATTCTCAGTTTGATTTTACTGGGACAATGATGTTGCTTTTCATATTAAAAAAACAGATCACTATTCAAAGGAGTCACAAAACCTCCAATTTTTCTAGAACTGTCAGCCCATCAACCTGACTGTACACCTACTTTCTGTCAGTCTTTTATGCAAATGATTTTCCAGAGTTATTCAGAAAACAAAGCAGGCAAGAATACAGTGGTAAAAAGGACCTAATATTTTAGGATCTCTGATGAGGTATCAGTCCTGAGGTAGTCAAAGCTTTAGTCACAATCTAATATTAAATACTTTCAAGTTCCTCTAACAGTTTTGCCAGTTATAGTAGGTTGTTAATAAATCATCTTACCTCTTGACCCTTACAATATTATTATATTGCTTGAGCCCCAAAGTTCTGGTCTTATCCAGACTGTTGTGTTACCCTTGATATTGTAGTAGTACTTGAATTTATTCAGAGAAATACTCTTATGAAGTATTATTCTGTTCCTATGCTCCCTATTTACAGTCTATATCCCAAATACAAAAGGAAAAATACAGTCTCACAATCCCTGTTCCTGGGTTAGGGAACTTAAATCACAGAGTCTTGGAGTGATCCTCAGTGTCAGAGTGAGAGTCTGAGGCAAACCCAGTACTGAATACATGTCTGACTCCTGATCCAGTAATTTAATTATCAATTTAATAATTGATACAATGTAAAAAGGTAAACCGGACATGCCATTTAAGTATTCCCTTAAATCCAAATTATAATATTAAAGAAACTATTTTTAACATGGGAAACCATATCCCAACCCTCTTGTTTGCCATGTGAAAGACAGAAATGCATCACCTTTCATTGTTCTGCATCTCAAATGATCAGCAGTGGAGCAGTGTTGTTTCCTGTTGTGTTAAAGCTCACATGTTATCATTATAAAGACCCTTTTATATTAAGAATGGGGTTAATATGTCTAGAAAGGGCAGTTTTGTAGTTCTGGGAAGCTTTAAACATATGTCTTGTACAAGTGATCAACTGGCCACTGAACAATAATTCTTTATTCAGACATGGCTGTGAATTTTAACTGGTGTTAATGAAGTTATTCACATAGACGAAGTTAATGCCAGTAAACAACCTCCACTGACACAACAGGGAAGTTACATTGCACTGGGGGAGTATGGGAACAGAGTGTGGAAGGAAAGGATATTGCGCCACAGTGGTATATTGACTTCTGCAAAGAAGTAAAAAATGTTGAACTGTTTCTATTACATTTGTTTCTGAAGTGAAAGTAGCTGTCTTCCAGCAGTGACTACAGGCTTAATCTGAGATTGGTATCCTCATTACTAAACAAACACAGTGAGATGCTCTGCTCTGCAGAGCTCACAGGATACAGACAGACAATGGAAGTAGGATAACAAGAATATAAAGAAGTGAGGTAGGAAAATATCAAAGCAGAGGTTTGTAGAAACAACACCAGAATGTCCTTATGATTAAAAGTAAAGCTGTCACTGGCACTTTAAATGCCTCAGGTTCTTTGAATATTCCCATTACCGATTTTCAAACACATATCACTTTGGGATGATATTTTCTTGCTTTCTTTTTTTTTTTTTTTTCTCTCCATGTGTGTGCCTGTATCTAATTACTGCTTCAAATATTCTTCATAGTGTAGCAGGTTGGTATATCTATTCCATACATGGGTAAATGTGTCATAAAGAAAAAGGGATGAGCAGATAAATAAAGTACTTATGGGTTGGTTATAACTATGTCAAGCTTTTATGACAGCTTCTCACATAAATGTTTTTTAGCCTCTTGCAGTATAAACTGCCTTACAAGAAAATAAATATGTGACTATGCATAAGTTTATAACAATGCTTTACATGTCCTTATGCTATGGACTAAAATTCACAGATGACCTAGGCATTTAGATCCCACCTAATCTTCACTATCTAATCTCCACTATGTGATAGTCAAATGAAAACATAGTGTTCTCAAACTTCCGCTCTGTGACCACAAAGATTTACTGTCTATGAAAATCTACAGTGCCCAAGGCTTTTCCTGTCACTCCCTGACTGCTCCCAGCGCTGTACCTGCTCAGCAGTGTAGTTCCTTGCTTTCTGAATGTATTCAGCTGTACATGACACATTTTCCCCTGGGAAATAAAAGGTGTATTTGTCTGAAAACATACCTTAGACCAGTTCTGCAAGTCATGAAATCTAAAGAAACTCCACCCTACTCTTCAGTCCTCTTGAACAAAGTACCTTTTTGTGTTATATACATTATTTCTGCTTCTTGGATAGCAAATTTTTAAGTAAATATTTACTTTCAGCTCTAAAATTCTCCAAAGGTCTAACCTAAACTCACCATTTTTTTTCCAAAATACAACATAATTTTCATGAATAAAACATATTGCCATCACATTTAGGAAAAAAAATATAAAAACAAACCATATTTCTGCTGCTTTGGAGAGGAGTGAAATCCTATTCCTAATAAGAAGGAACACTGAGAATGACCCTATGGACTGACAAATTTCAGCTTCTGATATTGCAGTCAACTAAGTCACATAATCTCACTTGTTAAAAAAACTCAGTATGAGATGTCTGTTTTTCTCCACAATATCCACAATAAGGCTATTCAAAACTTTATTTTATGGATTGCTAAGAACATTTAACCAAACTGGTTTGCACTGGGCCCACTAAAAGACAGATATCTTTTTTGGGTCCATGATTTCTCCAAAATCCTGTCTAATGTGTTTAAAATACAGGATGTTGAGCTATCAGTTTGGTTCTGATGCATTTTTGTTTAAAAGAATTTCACTTACTGCTACAGTTATACCTGTCTACATTCTGTCTTGACGCATTTTAATGCCAGAATGTCAATTTGTCTTAAAGGAATGGGGAAAAACCCATGTTACTAAAACTGTTAATCTTCATTTCAAACACAATTTACAAGAAGACTGTCAGGTTTTATCTATTGAAGAAAGTAATTGAAAAAAGTATTGAAAGCCATTGAAGAAAGTATTGGAAATAAATAATCTGATCAATAACATGTTTCTCTGAGAGAAGGTTATCATCTGGTTGTTTATCTATACATTAAAATGAGCTTTAACAACCTGAAACAAGATTTCACAGTCCAGTCGCCAATATCTGCTCATTTCTCCTTTTCAGTGAGAGGACAGACATAGGTCTGATGATAGTATACTGCTTAGCATGCCAAGAAAATCTATTTTCTGAAAACCTGCTGAGAGATGAATGAATTATTTGCTAGACTTTCAAAGCAAAATGAATTAGCTGTGCTAGCTTAAAATGGTGTTGGTCAAAATAATTCATGGAGTTTATTCTCGTGAAGTGGAGCAAACTGTAACAATCTGTATCTGAGCCTGGTATTTATGATTTTCAGCAACTGTATGAACTTTCCCACTCTCGGTAAGCAAACACCCTGGGTGTCATGCAGTTCTGCAGGAGCTCTGCTATACAGCCAGTCATATGCATGCAGTGAAAAAGAAGGCTGATTAAGGAATAAGGTTTGCCCCTATTTATTTTGACACTCTTTTTGTTGGCACAGAGTAGGATAAAAAACACATGATGGATACACTGCAAAGAATGACTGTAAGTGCTTTAGCCATTCAGAGATACTCAACTAATCCCCTCCACTTCTTCAGAGTTATCTTTGTTTATTTCTACAAAGATCATGCATTTTTTAAGGATTAATGTGAGCTTGACAGGTTAAGCTTTAGTTTTAGTCAGGAAACAGCATGGAGTATATGGAAAAGGAAGACAGATATTTTTCTTTGTAGAGTTGGTTCAGCAGATTACTGGGCTTCTTCTCTTTTCCAGAGCACTCATTTTGAAAAGACTGCATAAGGACTCCAACAAGCTGCCTAAAAAAAGAGGCAGGAGAGGAATGCATATAAGAGGTTAAGCACAGTAAAGAAAATGAGAAGAAAATTAAAAGACAGTAAACAGAAGAATGTACCGAACATGTATGGTGATCTGTAGCATTGTTTTATATTGTCTAACAGCCAGACAATACCAAAAGATAATTATTTATCATGGAAGCTGGAGGGATGGCTGGGATCTGTGTAGTAAGATCTAGACCCATGTAAAATCCTATTTCAGATCACATATAGGTTAGATTGAAGTTTCCTGGAGGAGAATTGTTTAGAACTTTGTAAAGGCTGACTGCCTTGAGTAGATACTGAGCAGTCAGTAGCAGTATCCACAAGCTTGAGTGTAGGAATAAAACTGTTCTCTGCGTATATCAAGGCAAAGACCCATGTACTGACCCAAGAGACTAAGACATTATAGAGATGTAACTCTTCTGCTGGTTACTCTACTGTATTAGCAAATATGTGGTGTCCCCAGCTAAGCATAATTTCTAATCACCAGCTCAAGAAGTGTTTAATTGGGACTATCATCCATCCTTGATACATGAAGAAAAACTATGAGCATTGGTAGATGCTGGAGTTCTGCTTCACAAACAGTGATGACTGCTCTGTATCTTTTCCACCAGTTGCAGTGCATTTTATGTGTTCCAAAACATAAAATATTTTCACTAGTCATGTTAATGGAGGTTGGCTAGTTTACTCAGTGCACAGGCCAATACATTCAGGTAGAAGAGAAAAGACTGAATTTGTTTAGCTAGGAGGAGAAAACCTCTGTGAGGGCTATAATCTTCTTTCCCACAGAATCCTCATATCACTGAGACTCTGACTTCACAGTTTGAACCTTGTTGCGCAGCAGCAGTCAGCTTGTGGACAGGTACCAAGGCTCTGCACAGATGTCTGCTTTGACAAGCAGCCTAGTGCACACTGGGACTCTGGTCTCCCTAAATATCCAGACTGGCATCTGTTTGGAGAATGATTCATGTTTCTGACATATTAAAGTTTCCTCTTGCTGGAGATTAGGGCATACAGCTCTAGGCAAGAAGTCTTGGTGCACCTGCATGTTATACTCTGACTTGGAGCTGGGCACACACCCAGGGAAGAGGGAAATGTTTTTGAGTCAGGCGTCAAGGAAATTTTACCTAGAAATGACTATCAATAGGAAATAAAGATCCAAGGGAAACTAGGTATATGTCTGGAGCGACCTGCAGTGAAAAAGATCAAAGGAAGTGCCTTTTCCTCTCCACAGGAATGGTGCTCTGCTTCTTGCCATGACACACAGTCTCAGATAAACATTGCAAACAAGATCCAAGCAAGGAAAGACAAACTTGAGAGAGCAAGGCAGTCAAGTTGTCATTGAATTATGCAGGTTAATCAGTTAATATCTTTACAGAGAGCAGTTGTTCTGACTGAGGGAATCAAGTGCCACAGCAAACAAATAACAGCAACAACAGTGAATGTGAGAAGGAATGACAGGCAGCTGTCTAAAAAAAAATTTAAAAGGGGCAAATTTGAAAGCATAACTCTGGGAAAAGAGTTTCTCAATTGAACAGAGCAGGAGAGGGAGTTGTATCTGTGGGATAGTAAATGAGAGTCTCAATAGGTCTATGATATACAAATTTAGAAGAGAATATGGGATTTACTTGTGTTTGTATTTAACACACACAGTTCTTTCACCCAAGGATTTTGACCCAGAAATGACCTTAATGTGGAACTTAAGACTGTTAAAATTTGAACCATAAATATTTTTTGCAACATCTGGTGGATTTCTGTGGTAGCAGAATAAAAAATGAAACTTGCAGATGATAGTGTGGGCAGAGAACAAAAGTAATAGAGTATGCTTGGACATGAATCATAGAGTAAATGCATCAAAGAATCGTGGGATAGTTTGGGTTTGAAGGGACCTTAAAGATCATCTAGTTCCAACTCCTCTGCCATGGGCAAGGATACATTCCACCAGGCCAGGTTGCTCAAAGCCCCATCCAGCCTGGCCTTGAACATTCCCAGGAATGGGGCAGCCACAATATCTCTGGGCAACCTGCTTCACTGTCTCTCCACCCTCATAGTGAGGACTTCTTCCTAATATTTAATTTAAATCTTTCTTCTTTCACTTTAAAGACATTACCTCTTGTTCTGTCACTGCATGTCCTTTAAGTCTATCTCCAGCTTTCTTGGAGGCCCCTTTTAGGTACTGAAAGGCTGCTGTAAGGTTTCCCTGGAGCCTTCTTTTATCCAAGCTGAGTAACACCAACTGTCTCAGCCTCGCTTCATAAGAGAGGTGCTTCACCTCTCTGATCATCTTTGTGGCCTCCTCTGGGCTTGCTCTAACATGTCTATATCCATGTTGTGTTGTCCAGAGCTGGATGCAATCCTGGAGGTGAGGTCTCACAAGGGCAGAGGAGAGGGGCAGAATCACCTCCCTTGACCTGCTGTCCATGTTTTAGATTCAGCCCAGGATGTGACTGTCTTGTTGACAAAAAAATCATTGCGTACCTCAGCCTTCTCCATGTTCCAGGTAACCAGGAATCTTCCAAAGAGGACTCACATTTTCCCCAGCCTTCTTTTTATCACCAGTTTACTTATAGAAGCTTTTCTTAATGCTCTTGATAACTTTGGACAGGTTTAATTCTTTCAGAGCTTTGGTTTTATGCAGTGAGTTGACCCTGGCTGGATGCCAGATGCTCACCAAAGCTGCACTATCTCTCCCATCCACAGGTTGACAAGGGAGAGAAAATATAACAAAGGATTCATGGGTTGATATGAGGACTGGCTGACATCATTCACCAACTACTGTCACAGGCAAAACAGACTCAGCTTAGAGATATTGAGTTTATTACTAACAAATCAGAGAAGGATAATGAGATGTAAAATCTTAGAAGCACCTTTCCACTCATATATTTGGCTAAAAGGCCTGCAGCAGATTCTTGTTAATGTCACCTGCCCCTGCCTTTTCTTTGATTCTCATCTTGGTCAGTTCCTCCTCGGTCCCCAGGTAGACCTCCATGAATTCCAGGAAGTTATTGACATAAAGGATGACACTCCCTCCTCATCTTCCTTGCCTGTCCTTCCTAAAGAGTCTGTATCCTTCCATTCCAATGCTCCAGTCACAGGAGCCATTCTCCCCTGTGTGTGTAGTCACAGTCAATAAGGTCAGAGCCCTGTAGGAATGTGTGTGTCTGCAACTTCGATTGTTTACTCTCCATGTTACGTGTGTTTGCCGAGCAGCATTTATGTTGGCCTGCAGATGAAGCTGGGCTGGAGTGGCTGGAATCGCTTTGTGCTGCTCTTCAGATGCTTTCCTGCTTACCTGTGATCCCTTTACAGACTCTGAGCATCCCTTGTTGGCATGGGCATTACATTGGTAGGAGTAGAATGAGTTGAAGTTTCCCTCTCCTAGAAACTTGTTTAAAGCCCTCCTTGCTATCTCAGCAAGAAAATGCTCATCCCCTTCTTTGACTGACATTGGTCCCCACTAGACCAAGTTTCTCACTGTGAGTGCCATGGTCTTAGCAGCCAAACCCCTGGCTGTGGCACCAGGCCTGTGTGGGAATGCTAATTATTAGAAGCTGGAAAAGTACTGTGTTTAGCCTTCTGATCTGAGTTCTTGCACCTGCGAAAATACTGTGTCCTTGGACATCTCTAAATGTGATAACAAGGAGTCAGAGAGGCGTGGGAAAGTGGAATGCAAGACTGAAAGAATGAAGAAGAGTTGATATTTAGCTTAACGAATAGAATGCTTAGGTTACAGAATATGTATGAGCTTATTAACACTATTATAAAAGTATGTAACCTGATCAATAAATTGGAGACCAATGATCATCACCCCTAAGATGTGCACATCTCTCCTTCACCTCCTCAAATGGTGACCCTTCCTTAAATGGAGTTTTTCCTTAAATAGTGTATTTCTCCTTAAATGGTGACTTTTCCTTTAACAGGCCTGCAACCACTTGTTGATTCACCAGGTTCAACTGGCCCTTTCAAACACCTTCCCTTTAACCAGAAGGACTGATGAAGGGCTATCTCTGGTCCAGAGTACCTTACCACTGCTCCCAGGACTCTGTCACTCTTGATCCTGCTCATATTGCCCCTTGCTGTACTACTGGTGCCCACATGAAACAATTTTAAATGTTTAATATACTGGTATACATTGCATGGCATTGTACAAAGAAAGACAGTAAACTGGTTTACTTCTACTGACGTCAAACTAGCTTGAGGTCTTAAAGTCTACATGTTATACATTTTACACCAGCTGGAAATCTAGTCCAACATTTTTGCCACCACATTTTCCTGGGAGCATAGCTTTAGATTCAGACTCCTGAGTTGCATGCCCCCTCATTTGGATCAATTCCCTGGAAGGTGACCACAGCAGACACAGAACATTTTTGACAATAATTTTTTGATGTCATGCTTTACAGATGCCAGCGTCATTTAAAATAAACTCCAGCTGCAGCAAGCCCTTCAGCTGATTTCCCTAATGAACTGTGAACCTCCAAAGTTTTTCTACTGACCTTGTATGGAATATGCTTTTGGAAAGGAAAACAGTACCATTTAGAAGTGAAGCTCATTTACTAACTATGTGAACCGTCTGTCACTTACTGGCAGAGCTCAGATGGCTGTGACAGTGAGGACCAGGTCACACCAACATCCTTTCAAAGAGAAAGTGGGAGAGAACATATGGGAATTCAGAAAATAAAACACCTGAAGTGCTGAAAGTGTGTGATACGCTTGTTCATGAAAATTATGGTTGAGTGGTCCATTCAAGCTTTGGCATTAGGGATTTCAACTCTTGTGTCCTATTCTCTTTATGAACTCAATTACTTTAGGAAAGTCTATGAATGATGGTGTCCTTACAGTGAATACTGAGTATTTGTGATTAAATTAACCCCATTCAGAGACAACTTTTGGCAATATTACAGAAACCATACTGATGGTTGGCTTTTTATTAGTTGTAATAGAAGAAAACCAATAAACAAATCTGCAACAAACATTTCCCTAGGTATTTCAACACATCAGTAAGAATGAAGTGTGTGTTTCATGGTATTGTCGTGTTACAGCTGCAGGCTGAATATATCAAACTAGATAAAAACTGAATGGGAGAAACAAAACATACATCATTTAGCAGAGTTCTGCCTTACCTAATCATTTTTCAGCTCTCTATGAAACCAGTTTCTAACTTTTTTACACATTACAAGGCCATATCCATTTTAAGACACTCTGCCACCGTGACTTGTATCATAATAGGAACAACATGTTTTACAAGAAATGTCAATAAGAACAATAGGAATTTTCAAGGGATAAGATATTAATTAATAGGAACACCAATGTCAGACTTTGCTTCCTCTTGCAATAATCTTTTAATAACAAAGTACTGTTCTGTTACCTAATCCCATTTCCTTTTTTTCAAATGAATTTTCAAAGGCAATTAAAATACTGCCATTGGTGTATTCCTTTTCACCTCAATTTCTTGAGGCGCTTTTGTGTTTTACAGCATCTCCCTTTCCAAAGCATGAGAAGTGAATTTTAGGGATGCAGTAAGGTACTCCCAATCATAAGAAAAATACTCTTAACAAATGCCTTCACTGCCCCATTTTATTGTAAGCAGTTGGTTGCTTTATACTTTCATGTCATAAATGATTCATGGTTGGATGCACAAACAAAACAGTTTACTGAAACTAATCCCAGCAGTGTGCAGACCTATTTGTATTACTCTGGCAATGTTCGTTGCAGAAGCACAGTCAGTTGTAAACATAGCAGGAAAGGGATCTGTAACTAATTCTCATAATATTCACATATCACCAGGAGGAGTATCATTGTTAGTATGGAGGTCTGCAGCTGGAATCTTCTTCAGCTGACCAATTTTCCCATACTCCAGGAGAGGGATCTATCTCCTGTCAGTATCTGTACCACTATGCTGGAGGCAAAATGGTCTAAAAAACTAGGCTTATGTGTTGTTATCACTCTTGGTGGTCTGCTTAAGAATTAGTTGGTCACAGATCTTCTTCTAGAACATTTTTGGAAAGAGGTCTTAATTTATATCAGTGTTGCTGTTTTAGCCACTTTTCCATCAAGAGAAGGAATTTGTCCAAAATGGATGTCGGTTATGTATCAGCCCAAAAGTATTCTGCCTGCTTGTATCTTTACTGTAATGACATGCAAAGGTGGGATCATGCTCTTAATTTAAATAATTGATTTATTTAAAAATTACTGAAAAAAATTAGGTCATATGAACCTATAAACAAACAAAGGCAAATACTCAGAAAAGGTGTTCATTAAAAACAGTTTCTTCTAAAATTTTAGCAGAATACACTAAAGTACTGTTTAGTACTGAAAACATGGATTGATATGCACTATATTTCATAGTATCTGCAGTGTAAATGTGCATGAAATAAAATTAAAAGTAGAAAATAAGGAAAAAAAACCCCACTCTAAACCAAAATCCCCAAACAAAACAGAGTACAAATTTTCTCAGTCAGTTTCCATGGAGAATTTTTGTTTTAAAGGAAGGTTTCCATCTCCTTATAAAAGAAAAACATATTTTTGTCTGGGTTCCAGTTTGAGTGGCATAAAGGCAAAAGTTGGACTAAGTTTTACACTTTAGTCTCCAATGGTAAAAAACAAGGGTTCCTACATAATGAATGGAGAACAGCAGCTGTCTTTGAAAACCTCCAGAGGGAGGACCAGTTTATCTTAGCACCTAAATGTGAACAGACTGAAATTCAGACTTAGTTCCATAAACAACCAAGAGAGCTGGCTTGCAGCTTCTACATCTGTCACCCGTAGGACTTTTTAACCCAAAGTTATTTTGGAGTGAGACTCACAGAAAGACCTTGCTTCATAAATAGGTGGGAATGGTGGAAGCAGCCCAGTGATGACAGATGATACCTAACAGCTGCAAGAGACCTCTTAACTTTTTAAAGACTCACAAAGGAAGTTTTAAAATAAAAACTGAAAGAGAGGAAAAAAAACCCCTTCACAACAGCAAATACTCATGACAGTTGGCCTGAAATAAAAGAAAACAATACAATGCTTACAAAATTCATATTTGTCCTCTTTTTATAGACCTCTTAGTGATGCTCTTGTCATACATGCTGAGTGAGAAGCATTGGAAATATTATCACAGCATGGTCATTTAGATGATATTTTGAGCTTGATACTGAAATAGGTATGCTATTCTCTTAGAACAGGAGATATGACGAGAAGTGTCTCACTAACAGTTGTTAATGGGAATTCATTTTTATGTGTTTGCCTTAATTTTGCCCAGCATTTTCTTTCTATAGGTCTGTATTTTGTCCCTTGCTGTTTCTTCAAAAAATTGTCAAAAGTCTCTTATTTCAATTTTTAAAGCAAATTGTTTTTTAAATGTGTATTTTCCCCTGTGAGTTTTATACAAGGCAGATGCTGTGAGTGTTGTTAGATTGCAAATACCTTTTGTTTTTCAGAGTCTGTGCTCTGTGTTCAGAACTGCACGGTTTTTCTGATACTAATTTTGCACTAAGGCTAACAATGCATGGATAAAAAACACCTTTTAATGAAGAAAGAAATTTTAGTCAGTGTTCCTTTTAAAGTAGAATATAGCAAAAAGAACTGAAGGAAAAAACCTTCCTACTGTTCTTCAAACAAATATGAGCCTGACTCTGTTCTTTTATGTCTCATCTATAGTTTCATGCAAAATTGCCTTTCTCAGCAAATCTGGTTTAAGAAACTCAGAATGTCACCGCCTTCAGCCAATTATTCTTACCCCTGTGCAGCCCTTTGACACTGCTTAGTTATGCCAATACAGTTGATTCAGGACGCATATCATAAATTAAATGATCCAAGGTAGAAGTAAAAACCAAACCAAGGATCAGCGTAATCTGATTCTGCCACAGCCTGCAAGGGGTTTGGGGTGCTGCACGGGTACAGCTACTGCAGCATTGTTGGCTTGCTTTGAATGATTGCTTCAATTATAGGCATTCTTTGATGTTAAAATACTACTTTGAACATTTTTGTGGTGCCAGCAGTGACCCTGGCAGTTTGGCTTTTCCAATACATGTCTATTTCAGGAATTAGCTTCCATAAAAGAGAAAAATCTACCATGACAGTAAAATGGTCTCTGTTTGAGAAAATGTTTTGTTCCTTTGAAATATGTTTTACATTTCAGCAAAATTTCAATGGAACATTAAACCGAAGGAGATCCACTTAGATTGCAGAAGCTGTGCTGTCTTTATGCATGAGTGTCAAGCAATAAAGCACACACACCCCCTGTGCATTCTCTTGGTAGGGGGCCCATGGAAACTGCCGCTTTCAATTCTATCTAATGTTTACACGCTAGGCAGTCTTCCTGCAGATATTGAGGGTTGCTTGTTCCTAATGTTCAGGCATATAGACCAATCCATCACATGAAACTGTCAGTGACATTTCTACCCCTTTTCTTGGTTTTGTCATTAAAGTGAGGAAATAAACATGAGACCTCTGCTTTATCCCTTCAGTTTTCCTCTGTTAAAGGATTATTCATTCACTTCTATGTGTAAACCACGGATTACAATTGAATGCTGATGTATTCATTTTGTACCTAGAGTCTTACAATTTAACTGAACTGTATCTGAATTTACTATGCATTGTGACTTCAACATGCATTTGGACAAAGATTTTTCTTCAATCTATGTTTCCAAAAGTGTCCAAAACCGAATCTTCTTCTATTACTAGTATCAGGAAGATTACAATGATGAATGAAACCTTTTTTTTTCCCCTGCTCATTAGCCTAAATGAAAAAGGATCAAGGACATGGATTTCAGCTGTAAGTGGAACCTACTTTTAGACTACCCACTGTATGAAAAGATACCTATATGTTTCCTGTACTTCTAGATCACAGAAAGATACCTATATATTTCCCGTACTTTTAGACCACAGAATCACAAAATATTCTGAATTGGAAGAGACTTACAAGGATCATTGACTCCAACTCTTAAGTGAATGGCCCATTCAGGGATCAAACCCACAGTCTTGGTGTTATTACCACCATGCTCTAAAAGATCAGATGGACGTTTATAGCACATTAACATTTATACCTAAATGTTCCTGCAAAGCTGTCCAAGAAAGAATTCTTTGATAATAATAGATGGAGAAAAGCAAGATGCATATCTCATTCATTTTAAGGTAGGTAAAATCAAGTTTCAGAATGGATTTCAGCTAGAAAAGACCTCCTAAAATGAATGTAATTTGGAATAGATTCTGGAAGACATAGAAATATGATCTTCAGAGATGAAGTGTGGATTATAAACCACAAGTTGCTTAGACAAGAAGCCTAAGTTCTCTGCTTGATTAACCAAAAAGAAGTAGAGGCTGATAGGAAGATCTTTATTTTATTTTTCCAAAGATCTTGAGAGAGTTAGAGACTCAAGTTTTATGGGGAGGTTTAAAATCCTTTACTAAATCAATTGATAGAATTATAAATTCAAATAGAAAGGGGTCAGACAAACTTCAGATCTGGTCTAGCTCACTGCACAATCCTGAACATTTCACCTGGAAGTGGGAAGAGCAAGGTTTCAAGAATAATCTGCTATATAATTTTTGTGTGACCAGAATTGCAGGGAATAATTTACATTTTAATCCAACACAGGTTTATGTAGCATCATGGTGACTGTTTCATTCTCTGTTTTTCTTTTGTAATTTCTAATAATTTCCAAATAATGTATTTCTTACTATGCTGTCTGTTTTTCACTGAGCTGCATAAGAGCTTTTACCATAACAGATAATTTAAAAGCTCAAATTGTGTGCATGTTATTTTTTTTCCCTCCATTTATGTTGCTTTGAAGTAGTGATATTGAACTTGACTCATTCAGTTTTGTGAGATCTGTCTGCAAACCTTGGCAATTAATTTCATTTTTGAAAACAGTGAGTAATAATTTTATAATCAGAAAACTTTTCCATATCACCTTTCCACAGAGTATCTCTTCTGATGAACATCACAAGTCCTGATTCAAATCATTGAGACACATCAATGGCAGTATCCTTCCACTGTGGGAAAACTCTTTCTTGCCATCTTATCATAGATTTTTCCCTTTATTCAGAAATATGTCAGAAGGTTTTTCAAATCCAAAACCACTCTGCTGATTACATCAAAGTCATCTTCATGTTTATTGGTTCTTTAACAGACCCTAAAAGTTTTGTGAACCACAATTTCCCTCTACAAAAAAACCTGTTTTCTATCTTATTGCTCCAATGCACATTTATGTCTCTGCTAAATCTACCAAGAGTTTCTAGCAATTTGCAGACTACGGAAGTCAAATGTACAGACCTATAATTTCACATGTCTTCTTGAATGATAAATTTATTAATCTGGAGCTTTTGTCAAATTAAATTCCTTTACTAATGGTAATGTTAGTAATAAATTATATACTACAGTTAACAATTACACAATTTATTACTTGAGCTCCTTCAGAGCTTCCGAATGAATCACATATGGTACTGGAGATATTTTACTCTTTATTTTACTAATTTATTTTAAAACATCCTCCACTGACACTTCAGTCTGAGACTGTTTCAATGACTCACTTGTCATAGGAAAAGCTCCTTCTGATTTCCACACTGATGTAAAATATTCAGTCAGCTTTTCTGCTGTGGCCACATGTTTTCTGTTCTTGTAGCATCTCAATCTTCTCTCAACAGTACAGGAAAAAAAATGTTTGAAAAATCTGTGGGTCAAGATAAGGACAGGGAGACCAGCCATTGACTGTCACCATGGGCATAACACCATTTACTTTGGGGAAGTAAATTTAATTTATTTATCCAACAGAGCAGGATAATGAGAAATAAGAATATAAAATCACCTTCCACCTACATCCCCATTTCTTCCGAGGCTCATATTCACTGCTGACTCTTCTACCTTCATGCCCTGAGCAGTACTGTGGGACTGGGAAATGGGGCTAATGCTGCTCCTCATGGTCTTCCTCTGCTCCATTGTGGGGTCCTTCACATTGGAGACAGTCCTACATGAACTATTTTTCCTTTAGTCCCTTCCACAGGCTGCAGTTCTTCAGGAGCAAACTGCTTCAGCCTGGGTCTCTCGCTGGGAGAGAGACTTCACAGTTTCAGCCAGGACTCTGCTTCAGCAAAGGCTTCCCTTGGGGTCACAGCCTCCTTTGGTCTTCCACGTGCTGTGGCTGGGATTCTCCAGGGGCTGCTGGGGCTATTTGGTTATTTGCTCCACCATGAACCTCCATGGGCTGCCGGGGCACAGCTGCCTCACCATGGTCTGCACCATGGGCTTCAGGGGAATCTCTGCTTCAGCGCCTGTAACCTTCTGCCTCTCCTTCTGCGCTGACCCTGAGGTCAGCATGGATGTTCCTCTCACATATTCTCACTCCTCTCACACCTGCAGTGCAGTTTTTCTACCTTGTCTCAAACATGTTATCCCAGAGGTGTTGATGGCCTCCACTTTGGCCAGCAGTGGGCACTTTCTGGAGGTGTCTGAAATTGAATAGAGGGACAACCCCAGTATTTTTTTTTCTCATGGAGGCCACCTTTGTAGCCCTTTTGCTACCAAACTCTCACTTTAGAAACCAAATAATATATACATGTTTTAATACTAGTTTTACTTGTCTATGAGTTTATTCCTGTTTCATCATCCTTTTTTACTTTTAAATAAGCAGACCTTATGTTTTGGTTTCTTTTTATTTTCCTGGATACAAATTCTACTGGATAGAAATTTTACTTTTAAAGGATACTTTATTCATTTGTGATGTTCTCTGTACAGACTGTTATAATTCAGAAATTGGATCTTATGATGAATAGCTCCATGAAAATCTGAGCTCAGTGATCAGCAGTGGTCAAAATAAACTGAGTGTGAGTGATGCCTTAGGTTTTAGATTTTGTATTTTTTAGATTCTGTACTGCTTTGGTGTGTAGTTCTCAGCTTCATATTAGGGGATAGTAAGTTCTCTTCACAGAGTAGGTAGATGAAACAATTCCTTTCCTTGCTTGGGACCAAGACCAACCACCCAAATTTCAGGCCCAAGAGAATAAACAACGAAGAGACTGAAGAGAAAAAAATCCAAGAAGGATAGGACTTCATACCCTAAAGCCATAATTGGACAATTAGCTCCAATATGGTAATGGACCAGAACTTATAAAAGTGTGTCGCCCCATGACTGGTCATCCATTTTGTGACCATTTTGGGTTCATCTTGGATGTAGCCCTGCCTGGGTCTTGTGCTGCCTGAGGTGTATCAATTGAGGCCTTTTAATAAATACCTACTTTATTCTTTAACTTCCTCTAGTCTCTCTTCTAGGTCAGCCTTCACAAGGCATCATGAGGAACCATAAAGCAAATGGTAGAAAAGAAAATCAAGAACATAATCATATTGGTAGAAGAAGATCTTATCCCAAAATCTAAAAATGGATGTAACAACTGGAAGAGGTTCACAGAAAGCCACAAAGAATAATCAAATACATAGAATGTCAGTCAAGGGAACTCATAAATAGCCCTGGACAATTCAGTCTGAAAAGTGACAATTTAGAGGAGGCTTTGACAGAAATCTGTCCTATCATAAGGGAAAAGGAATAGATAAAAAGAGACAGATGGTTCGTTTTCTCTTCCAAAGTGAGAATGAGAGTATTGCATGCTGTTAGCAGGTGGAAGGTTCAAAGCAAAAAAAAAAAAAGGGAGGTAGTTGCCTACATATTATGTAGGTAAGTAAATCTCCCTCCTCAGGTCATTTTTCTTTCAGTATTCTTTAATTTATATAAAAAGACACTGCAAAGAGTATATGAACCACTTGTAAGCACACAATGATTTAATGGCTGGCTAGAGCACCCAATGGGGAGCAAAAATTACCATTCCTGTGTCTGCATGCATCATGATCCTCTCTGGATCAGCAGTCATATGATGGTGGGAAGTGTCAGTCAGCCCTGTTGTGCTCTGACATGGGTTGGTCTTTGGTGCTGCCAAAAAAGTAGATTTTATGCTTTTTCCACACATCTGAGTAGTTTCATGTCAGTATTTTTCTCCTGAATTTCTAAGTCGCTAATTTTTGCCTCTCACTTCAGTTTGTGTATTTTAGTTTTGTTACCCTGTAAAGTGTTAGCTTACTTATCCCCCGACATCTGAAAAACAGGTTACTCCAAAACCAAGCCAAACCTGAGTGTTAAGTTGGCAGCTGCATCTTCATGGGATACACTTAGAAAGAATTTTGCTCAGGATATTTTGGATGCTAAATATTTTCATGCATTGAAAAAGGAAGTGGACAAAAATATCACTTTAAGATATTAGATAGAAAAACCAGAGACCTGATTCTATTAAAGGTCTGTTTATGTTTCAAGAACTCCTGAGTAGAAAATCACTATGGACTTCAGAGAGCATTCACAGCATGCGTCATCATTTTGATCTTCCTTAGAAATCTGCTTGTCATCATTGATGGAAGTGGGACATGGGGCTTGGCCATCCTTTGGTCTGGCTCAGCACAGCTGCTTTTGTGCTCTGAAAACATTTACTCTGCCATAACTGTGTGGTCTGGATTTAACCCTTTGATATTTTTTAATACCTTTTTGCCAGAGGTTGCAAGTTTCTTTAGCAAAATGCTTTTAAGCAGTGTTGTCCCTATATATTATTTTTTTCATTTTTGTTCTTCTTAATTTGTTTTTACCATGATTTCTTGGAGGTCTTCTTTTTTTGAGAAATTTCTTCTATATGAAAAGGATGTACTATGGAGATGAAGGAAAACTTTTGAATCAGATTTTGAATGAGTGAAGTGTGAGACAAAGTACAGTATTTTAAGAGTGTGTCAGTTTCAGTGTAGATTTCATTTATATACTTCATTCATACTACAGCTACTTCATATTCTCCTCTTGGGTATTTCAAAATGCAGTCATTTTGGTATATCACTATTTAACTATTTAACGTAACTCCTTATTACAATTTCCCAGATAATGAGTAGTAATTCAAGCATCAAATTATGCTTCTGTTTTCATTCCTTGTAGTGACCTTAATGTTAGCATTTCTGAGGCACTTTCATGGACGCATGATGAAATAAAGAAAACCAAGTAATATATTCTTTAATTTAAGCATGACATTTCTGTTCACGTGAATTGGGATAATTGGTATGGTTAACTCATTTACTGTATTTAACCTTTGCTTTACTTTAAGCTCTGGAACTTTTCCCTAGCAGCCTGGTCTACTATGTCAGTGCTATATATTGTCTTGTTTCCGAAGGCGCATAAATGATTTGTTTTTCTATGCTTGTTATGTCCATATCCTCACTTCCAACCAGTCCCTTCAGAGCATTCATCTTACTTTATTGTTTTTCAGTATTTATGGACTTTTACTATGAGAAAAACACATTTTTCTTTGATCTAGTTGTCTATTTTTAGATCGAAATTTATGTGGTGAGAGGATTCTTTGATGTCTCTTATCTGAGGTTTATTGAATTATATCTTTATTTGGAGGCTGAAAGTTTTACTCTTAGAGGATGAACAATCTCAGACTGTTTTCTTTAATTCCCTTGTTAGATTCCCTCTAATATTTATAAAAACAAAACCAAATCAACAACTTCAACCATTTTACATTTTGAAGTTAAATATCAGTGCATATTCTGTATTGGCCTAGACAGAAATGATCCTGTTTTTATAGGACTGATATATTTCAAAGGTTTCTGAAAATCCCCTCACTGCCTCACATTATTTCTGCAAGCGTGTTTTAACACTGTTCCTTGTCTGCTTGTTTACCAAATCCTGTAAGCCTTCCAGAGAGTACTACTGTCAAGACTTTATGTCAATATTGAAAGAACAAATTTTGCATCCTTTCCCTCCCCTGCTAGTCGTGGGCATTTCATTGACAATGTAAAACAGGTAGAAACCTTTCGAGGTTCATTGCGTTCACATGCAACAGAGAGGTTATGGGCATTCAGAGCTGCCTGTGCTCAAGTGTTGAAAGGAATCTTAACTGTACATGTTGAAGAACTTCTAAAGAACACTGCTCCTGGTCTTCACTCCACACTACCCTAGGACAGACCTCCAAAGAGTAATTTTTTCCTTCCTGAGCTCAATAAATAAGGGGTAGGGGGACACAGTCAGATCTGACTAAAATCTCCATGCCTCTTGTGGGGCAATAGTGATGCCTCTCCCATCCAATTGCTCCCCATTTTTATACTGGGCATGACATTCTACGGTATGGAATTTGACTTTGGGCAGTTTGAGTCAACTGCTCTGGCTGTGCCTTCTCCAGATTCTTGTGCCCCTCCTCACTGACAGAGCTTGAAACACTGGAAAGTCCTTGGCTTAGGATAAGCAGAGATCAGCAACAACCGAAACATCAGTGTGTTTTCAACATTATTCTCCCACTGAGCCCAAAACACAATGCTGTGCTAGCTACTAAGAAGGAAATTAATTTTATCCCAGCCAAAACCAGGACACCCTCTCAGCATGGGGTTAAGAAAGCAGAAACACCTACAAGGACCCTGGGGGCTAGGCATGAGATAATGTCCTGCTTGGGTTGTTTAGTGTAAAATGAAGTGAGCTTGGCCACAGTTTAACCTTAAGGCACAGGCTGGAGGGAACAATTCTTTAACTGCCATTTATCTGCCATGTTAGAAATCTTACTAATCATGTTGATGTGGTAATTTTTTGTGCCAAAGGGGAGCATTGCTGGCAGAAAAAGCAGCCTCAACTAAACAAATGGAATGTAAATGCTCAAAAAACCCCCAAACCCATCGCTGGAAAGCTCTAATTGGGTAAATGCATTCTTCTTATTAACTGAGCATTTTCATTACACCTTTTATGGCTGTCATGCTTCATTATTCTTCATGTTTGGTAATGAATTTTATGGTATTGTCAAAGTGATACTGATCACTCCCTTGAAATGTTTTTAATTTAAAAATGTGCTGTGCTGTTCTATGAGAACATTGCTTCGGTGTCTAAGGCAACTGTCTTTTATTATGGGTCAGCTGGTGTGAATCCCATCGCTGGTAATGGAGAGAACTACATTAAGATAAAGGTGATTGTATGAAATCATTACCATTTATTAGAATAAAGATCATTCATTTTCCAAAGTTTACACTAGATGAATATGCATGCGCATCTAGTAGAAATCATGCCAGCTCAAATAATTTAAAGTGATTATACTTTTCCCTAGCAATTTTTGGTTAAACAAATGGAAATTGAACTTGAGATGAAATGTACTTGAGAGATTTTATACCTTAAAATCAGTCCTAGTGTTCTTTGATTTTAGTTTCAATGTCAATACTTTTATTTTAGAAATTACATTTACATGCTAAAAATTCATGGTTAATATGAATCCTGATTACATATTAATCTCAATCAGAAGATAATAAAAGTTATTCTTGATATAAATGACAACAATAAACTTAGGTAGTTATAGCATTACTCAAAAATTGAAACTGTGACCCATGGGAACATTTACTGTATTTCTAAAACACAAGTTTTAGATTGTGTCAAAGACACTGACATGTCAAAATGTGTTTTCATGTTGAACTGAAAAAAAAAATGAAAAACACCCATTTCTCTGATAAGTAAGTTTTATAACAAATTGTTTATTCTATTTAACTGGAAAATCTTGTTCTGTAAATATATATTAAAAATAGAATTTGAAAAGTCTGTTCTAGTTTTATCTCCTTTATTTCTTATTTTAGTCGATTCTTGTCAATAAATACATCATATCTTTTTCAGAACCATACAATTTACTGCTTAGTAGAATAAAAAGAAGCATGGAGGCCAAAGTATGTTCAACAATGGATGTAATGGGTTAAGGCTGGCCAGACACCCACCAAAGCCACTCTCTCATTTGTCTCCACAAAATGGGCAGAGGAGAGAAAATTTAAAGAAGGGTTTTTGAGTTAAGGACCAGGAGAGAGATCACTTATCAAATACCATCATGGGCAGAACAGGCTCAACTTAGAGATGTGAAGTGAATTTATTACTAAAAAAATTAGAGCAGGATAGTGAGAAGTAAAATAAACCCTTAAAACATCTTCCTCCCACCCTTTCCTCCTTCCAAGCTCCACCTCCCTGTCCAGCGGTGCAAGGAGACATGGAAAGGGGTTTATGGTAAGTCCATCATCTGAGGTTTTCTTCTGCTGCTCACGGAAAGGAGTCCTTCCTCTGCTGCACCATGGGGTCCCTCTTACAGGAGATAGTTCTCTGCAAACTTCTCCAATGTAGCTCCATCTCATGAGCAACAGCTCCCTGCAAACTGCAAACACTCTTCCATAAGGCGCAGTCCCTCAAGGACAGGCTGCTCCAGCGCTGGCCTCTCTCTTTGTGGGTCTCCCTTGGGGTCACAGCATCCTCTCAGGCATCCACCCACTCCAGCACGGACTCCTCCCTAGGCTGCAGGTGGATCTCTGCATCCCCATAGATCTCTGAGTGCTGCAGGGGTGCAGCTGCTTCACCATGGTCTTTACCAGGGGTGGAGATGAATCTCAGCTCTAGTGCCTGGAGTCCCTTCTCCCCCTCCTGCTTCAATGATCTTAAGTGTCTACAGACTTGTTCCTCTCACATGTTCTCACTCTGGTCTTTTCTGGTCACAATTAAAACTGTGGCACAGCATTTTTTTTCTTTTTTCTTAAATGTGTTATCACAGAGGTGTTACCACCATTTCTAATTGGCCCAGCCTTGGCCAGCATCACCGAGTCCATCTTTGGAGCCGCCAGGGAACTGGCCATCAGCTCTGCCAGACACTGAGGAAGCTTTCAGCACCTTCTGTCAGAAGCCACCCCTGAACCAACCCCCTAACTTCCAAACCCCGGCCATGCAAACCCAATACAGTGTCACTTTGCACTCTTATGTGTTCCAGCCTTTCACCATATCAAGTTGTAAATCCAACATCTCTTTGGGGCTATTGAGTGCACTGGAACACCAGCTACTGCACTCTCCTACTGAGCTCATAAATATTGGCATCAGATTTTCTCTCTTAGGGGGTGTGTTTCGGGGGTAGGTGGTGGTGTTGAGGTGTGAAATTTCTTTTAGCACAGATAACAAACAAAAAACTTATTTTCTGGGTACTTTTGGTCTTTCGTTATTTGATAGCATTTTGTCAAAAAATTGCTTTGCCCTACAGACTTATGTGAAAAATTCACCCTGACCAATGACTATATAAAGGTTAATCTAATGACTACATATATATTAAGCTAGTTGTGTGGAATTTCTTTACCGTGTGTGAATGGTTTAAGTACTTACAGAAAGGGACCAAACAACCTTAAGGATAAAACTTACTATAAATCCAAATGATCCAGTACAATTAAGGTAGTATTGAGGTTTCCATTAAGTAGAATATCTAAGTTCTCAGTGAAAATGGTCCAAAACGGGAATTTAAAAAATTGTCCTATGTTTTCACTGCAATATTACCATACTGCAATGTTATTATCACTGCAAAATTATTTAACTGAAATATTTCAGTTACTCAGAAAAGGGGAGGGAGGGAGAAGAAAAAAAAACATTGACATATATTCCATTCCATTAATTATAATGTAAATGGAAACTAATTTCACATGTGAATTTTTTGGTGAAGTTGGTGGTCCTTGTGCTCAATTCCTTTTTTTTTTCCTTTTTATAAATTTATCCTGAGCTGAAATTTCATGTCTTACATAAAGGATTTTTTTAATATCTACCATATTTTTATATTTGAAAGTGATAATCTACTTATATGTATGATATGTAAGTATATATAGTTTGGTTTATGGTTCACTTGGGAAATCTGTCACATTCTGAGGTTCATGGAGGGTCATTCTAAAAAGGCAGACTTTCTAAATAGTTTGACTGTCCTGAAAAAGTGTTATGCAGTTATCATACTTAGTAAATCAGATGGTTTGTATCAGTTCTTCTGAACTGCAACACCAGAAATAACTTGTTCTTTTTAGAAAGCATATCATGTGTCATATTTTCATATGGTGTTTGTAAGGAAATGAACATTCATTATAGTCAAACAATATTTTAAAATCCTGCCTCATGAAAAAGTGATTAAGAAGTTTAGCACAAGATCTGTTACTAATACGTTAAACTCACAAAAAAAAATTGTACATACAATCTCTAAAAATTAATTATCCTTTTTTTTTCAAACAGATAAAACATATTATCACTCCAAGTTCTATGGCATATTATGAATTTGATAGAGGCTGCATGTAAAGTGGAAGTTATGCAGTGTTGAAACAAATCTGTTACAGGCACTGGACGACAAGTGTAAGAAATTTGTTTCATGTTTTCAGCTCTGAAATAATAAAACCAGGGCTCTGTGAACTGGAGAAAACAAGGCCACACTCCCATAAGTAGACATATGGAGATATTTTTCATGTTAGTGTGAATTTCTGCATATATTTGGGGCAGAGCATTGTTAGGGGAGGTTTATAAATATCACTGTTGGGTTTGATGTCTCTCATTAGGAGTCAACAGATTAAGAACAATACCAGCTTCAGCTTTGCTACTAAATTTCTTATACCAAAACTGAAAGGAAGGCTTAGCTCCTTCAGTGAGTGTCCTGCCAGAAACCAAACTGTTCTTTAAGTCAGGTTCAATGTAGCTGCATGTATATTCTCTGTAAATAGTTTTGTTCAGCGGAAGTAATTCTTATGTTAACTGTAGGCAAGATAGAGCAGCAAATCAAAGAGAAATATTATATTTGGGGATTCAAATAACTTGTATCTGGAAAAAATTCTGTTTGTTGATGTTACTGTTGGAAATACACTCTTGTTTTATAAAACCTGGTTCCCTAGGGTCCCTCATATTTTACGTATGAGGGAAGAAATATTCAAGTGAATGCTTGTTTCTTCACTATATCACTCCGTGAAATAGCATAAATAAGTGCAGAAGTGAGAGGAAAGTCTTTTTGCCAGCAAAGGAAAATGGATGACAGAATAAATGGCAATTGAATGAAATTGTTCATTCTGCATTTGTCAGTGGTCCATACAAAAAAATGTGGACATGACTGGAGTGCATCTATAAAACGTATATAAGACTTTGTTTAATTAATTGCTCAAATTCTTTTCTCGAGCTGATATTCATAAGACTTTGGAGAATCTGTCTAAAGGCTTTAGCTCACAGTAATCATGAAAAGAAAACTCCAGCCACACTCAAAGGATCAGCTTATGTAGCTAATTACTACTTCTGAGGCTGGTACACAGTGGAGCTGGATTTGCTCTTTTACTCTCCAGGTCCAGCTTTAGTTTTGTAAGCATGGATGCTGGAGTCTGAGCACAGGCAAATGAAACAATGCTGGTATCTCAGTAAATCAATGATAGAAAAAGAACTGGTCTCAAAACTGGTAGAACAGATAAATAAAAGTGAGTTAATGAAAACACAAATGAAGTATGCAGATGTATCAGCAAATAGCACACACTTTCAAAGTAAACTTTTATATGCAGTCTTTGTCTTCTTTCAGTGGTATTGAACCCCATCGTTTTTTCATGTGTCACTTAATTCCTCTGCAATGTTTACCATCCCTTCAGAGTGGTCAAGACTATGAAACATGCCCCCCAACTTCCTGGATTTATTATCTGCATCTTCATTGCAACTGATGCATTCTGTCATCTGCCTTAGGAAGCTCAGCCATCCTGTACTTCACTTCATATACAGAGGTACCTTGCAGAGGGGTATTTTTCCAGTTAACATCTGTCCTAAGTTGTTGATCTCTGTCCTCTCTCTTTGTCCACAGCTGAGGAGCTCCAGAAAGAAGAGGTATGGCAGTGAGTTCCCTGATACAACCTGCTCTCCTTCCTAAGGGCCCTTCAGGTAGGAACAGGTTACCCATCTTCCCTTGGCTAACTGGGTGTAGATCTTTCCTGCTGTAATGAATTGGGATCTCCAAACTACCACATACTACTCTATGACCATGAGTAACCTACTCAATATAATTTTATTTATCTCCTGTGTTTGCTCATGTCTTTTGAAACTTTTACATCTTAAAGGTATCTCTCCTCTATGTTACTGTTCATTGTCCAGCACAATGGGGTCCTGATCTCTGGTGGAACCTCTATATACTATTTGGTTATAGATAATGAATAGAGCATATTTTCCACGCAAAGGTAATGAATGTAGAATACTGAGGCAGGCCCTTATTCTTCTTTAATTCTTATTATAGAGATTGAGAAGAAACAAAACATATTTTGCGTGGGATTGGAAAATAACATTTTTATCCTTAAACAACAGCAGAACCACAATCTGCTGTTTACACAGTGAAGAAGCAGAAGTCCATTCATTTTGTGCCTGGTTATCTGTACTCCTCTAAATTTCCTCACAACAAATTTTTCTGCCTTGGACTTTTTGCTTGTATTGTCTCTGGACAGTGGATGAACCTAACTGGTTTTAAGTGGTTTGGGAAGAATCTTATAAACATATAAAGTAATGTTGGAATGTTCTACATTCCAAGTAATGTTGGAATGTTCTACATAACTCTGCTTTTGTGACACCATAAATGAAGAGCAGTGTGCCTTGTGGCTGTAGAGCTGTCATGCAGTCATGCTGCTGAGCGCATTTTTATTCAAGAGACAAAATTGCTTGAACAGGTACCTAATTTCTTGTGCAGACTCTGATTCTCATCTCCACTCTCACCACTACATTGAGAAAGTGACTGTTATTCATGTAAGTCTTTACATACTTTTTAATATGTAATTTATAAGGAGAAGCAAATGAGACACAAAGCAAATGAGACACAAAGCAGACAACTGAATAGCAGAAAGTGATGCAGCTCTGTCTAGTCATGGGTGTTTGCTGGAATGTGCCATGTTTCTCATCCTCCCTTGTCCTTAATGTAAAAGGAAGACTGGGGCAAGAAGATCCTGGTGTACTGGGAAATGCAGCCAGGAGACTAAAAAGACTCAAGATTCAAAGCTCTTTGGATGTAGACTTCCTACCGAGTTTGACGGCAGACTAAACAGCTTTGAAGATTTTAGATCAACTGCCTCCATCAAATCCTTGTCAAACCAAGCTGAAGTAGCCCAATTACTAAATCATTTTCTGTCTGGCTTTCTGTATTTCTGTGGCTCTAAATAAAGAACAGACATTTCACCAGATGTCACCAATGTCAATTGCTTTTTGTTTGGAGCAATCCTAGGAACTAGAGGATGTGGCATGTAACTGGGAACATAGTCACAACTTCAGGAGGACACTGTAGCCCTGAAAATGCATTTTAGTAGAGATAATTCCTAAGCAACCCCAGGTTTCATGTCTTCTCCTTGATTTCTTGCATGGGAAGCCCTGTATAACACTTCACAAGGCAGTCTTCTGACTATGGCAATGGCATGCTTGCAGAATAGGTACACTCAGGCATACGTCTTCATAGCAACAGCACGCTTGCAGTAGAGAGGAGAATTTTTCTTATAGAGCAAATCTAATAATGAGAAAAACAGTAGCAGGTCCAGAAATTGCTCTGAGGGAAGTGTTTAATGAGTGGTGGAAGTTGTCTCCCTGCACACGTGCAGAACTGTATGGTGTTCTCAATTTACTGCACAAGGGCAACCTGAGTTTAAATTGTTAAACAATAAATTACAGTAAGCATATATCTAAGCCAAATTCTTGAATCATATAAAGTAGCCCCACTCTATTGATATGACTGGAGTTACCTTGTTTTCAACTACCAAAAAGATATACAAGCAATCTACATAATTTAGCAAATAAGCTGAGTGGGATTTACATTTTATTAATTGTTTCACAAAGTCTGTTAATCCCTAAATGAAACATAATGGCCATGACTTAGGTAATAAATAGCCTTATAAAGACATTGCCTAATAAACTAATTAGTCCTAGATAAACTAATAAATGAAATGGCCAAAATATGTGGAAAGAGATCCCCACTCCAAAGTATTGGATGACAAAATATGATAAAATGTGTAAGAGTATGTGTATGATAAAATGTATGCTCTTTTAGTTTGTTCATGCAAGTTTATAGTTCCTAGTGACATGTACCATTTAGGAATGGACTGGGACAATATGGCTTATAATAAATTGGTTATTAATTGAGATTAATAAAAGCTTACAGGTGAAAATAGGTGACTGGACAACATCTTTAGGAGGAGGGCAAAACCTGGCTTTCCAGTTGATTAAATTTCCTTTGAATTGGTCTCTTAATTCAACACTAGTAGATACTTTATCAATCAAAGTATTTTGCTTCACTCATGGAGTAAGCTGTGGTCCTTCTGTGTAATGATTTTCTTTTACTACCAAGGGAATACTGATCTCCCTAGAACCCATCACCACATAGGATCATCCCTTTCACAAAAAAAATTCAGAATTTCAGAGAAACAGAATGTCAGGTGTTGATCTTTCTAGAGCAAAGCATATTTATGACAAGCATAGTAGAAAACAAATGAAGAATTCCTGAGGCATTATGTGCTTTTAATAATATTGTATCAAAATCAAAATTTGCCACTTCATCCAGTATTTTAAAATGACAATGCAACTCATTGTGGCTATTTGAATATATAATTCAAAACTGAGTGACAGTGACTACTTTATAGGCAGCCATACGCAATATAAGTAAATCAAATGTACAAAAAAAAAAAAAAGAAAACCTATTAGTAAAATCCAGCATGGATGAATGAATACATTTTTGGTTGTTCTATTAGAAAAATGATGGTATTTGTTGAATTATAAAACAGTGACTTCCATATTCATTAAATAAGGAAGAAAAATGAAAAAACCCACAACTCTTGACATTAAAAGCATGCATCATATCCAGTGCTAAAATTAAAATATGTATTTATATACATACTTCAGGTTGCTCTGATATTTAAAGCTTTTAATTTAGCTAAAAAATTTAGAAGTGAGTTTTATGTACTCTTTGCTTTACTAGGATATATTTTAAAAATCTGTTTCATACAAGCTTTTTCTCTCTCTTGAGAGTAAAGATAAGTCAGGAAAAACATGCAAAATGAAGAATATCAGGTATTCTGACTCTTTGCTTTTCAATCTGCTACATGATGTTTAGTTGTTATTGTTTATAAAAATTGTATATTGAAATGCCATTGTGTTAACTGATTTAAAAGCACAGGTGCATAAAATATAGATCAATAAAAATAGAGTCTCCTTGTCCTCTCCTTAGCCTAAGGAGAAGTAATACAAACTGAATTACCTCTGCTCTTGGACTAACAGTTGCAAAAAATTATAAAATTAATTTGCATTAAACACTTCTGTTTCAGCAATGACAGGGTTTTATTTATTTGGTTACAAGGAGGCTAGAAATTGGAAACTTTGTTTTGAATATTTATATATGAACACATGTGATTTTATTTAAGCGTAGTTAATTATTTGCAGAATGGAATTTGTACTTTTATTAAATACTTCCCACCTAAAACACTCTATAACCTATACTATAAACTGAACAGCAGAATGCTTTAGGGTTGCCTGAAGATGAATGAAAAGCTATAACTAATCACTGAAAACCCAAAGCTGAAATTCTTTTGAAGTGAGGCATGTTTGTGATTTTTCCCTTTTACTTTTAAATAATAGCAAAATAATCCCTAATTTGAGATGTAATACTTTATTGACATTGCGGCATTTTCCTCATATCTCCATCTGAATGTGCAGTGGATTTTGTGTTTCAGGCAAGCTGAAGCAGAAAAACAACATCTGAAAAAATATGAAAGATCACAGTGTTATCATTTAAGATATAAAAGTGTTAGGATTGTAAATTGTCTCATTGCTGCCAGCACACACCAATGTGTGAATGTATCATGAAAGAAAACTATGCACACACTTGAATATCTTATATTGAAAAATATAATTTTAAAAGTTTTTAAATATAAAGCCTTATATTTTAATTATAAAAATTATAATTATAATTATAAAATTTTAATTATAAAATATAATTTTAAAGTTTTAATTTAAGGATCTCAGCTGTGAAAAATTAGAATAAAGGCTTGTTATATTAGTTTTGTTTTATAACAAAAAAAAATATTTCTTTTGCTTCAGGGGACAGAGCATTTATACACAAGGCAGCAAAGGGTTTGTACTGCCTTTCATTTATCCTCTTCAAACTAGAACCACCTATGTCCTCAGTATTTTGAAAGGTAGAAATAAAATCTTTAATATTGACAGTGAAGTATTGTAGACTTATCAGAATGCAAACCTTTGTCTTAAGTTTATAAGTGTCATAATTTGTGTAAGTAGCCTCGCACATTGTATGTCCAGTTCATTAGCTGCATACATTTTGTTTTTTTCTCATTCAAGAATTAATCTTACAACAGTACCCCAAAGATGGTGTAGCACTCAGAGTTTTATTTTCAGTCCTAAAAAATTTCTGTAACAAATAATAAAACCTTAATGCTGAGATGGAGTCACCCTCCCTCTGTCCTATCTCTTTGGATTCAGATATTGTTCCTGTCCCCATGGACCACTCTTGGATCCTTTGTTTGAGGGTAATGTTGTGTCAGAGTAATGATAGAGGCTGTAGGCATGAGGTATAGCAAGTGGTTTTATCTTGTGTACAGCAGAAGGGTTACATACCAGAGCTGAATGTAAGATGGATTTAATTAGAAGCCGGGGGGACTGAAGGTTTGTGACAGGAATAAATCAATGTTTTTGATCATTAGACCTTGTGCAGATTCTGCTGCTATAATGGAAAACTAGTACATGCTATTTCTTGCAAAACCCTTGACATAAATGTGATATATTTCTCTGACATGCTGTTGGACAAATTTTTTTGACTTTCACCGTCACCTTTTGATCTCACTTGAAATTATTACTAAGGTATGAAAAAAAATTATTTTTTTGGTTGCTACAGTAACATGTCCTATCCCAGGCATGTGCTACCACTTTATCAAATGCTCATGGCAACAGATAAATGTAAATCCACAAGGAAATAAGATGATAGTCATAGTACACTTAGATTGCTGGACCGTCTGTGCACTGTAGGGGTGATGGACCATGTCCTCAGTGGGAGCTAGGCTAATTTGTTTCAGGTGAAGATCTATTCCAGTCATTTAATTTGCCTCAACATAAACCCATGCTGTTTTTGAATGGCAGCTTCTGCCATTAATGTCAGTGAAGACATTGACATTGAGTTCATCTGGGGCTAGGACTGACATTTTGGCCATCGTTTGTGTACCATATTCTGTGGGATGTGTGTGTTAGACTTGGGGACAATAAGTTATGGATTATTTCTCTCTCTTAGAGATAGCTGTATTGGGACTGACCACATGCAAAAAAAAAAAGCCCTTTGTCTCTTTATTCTCTAATGCTAATTATGCAAAGTCAGATGCACTTTGAGAAACGAAATGGTTGTGTGTCTCAAACTGTGTCGCTATAAATACAACTGTGTGCTGGAAACAGCGTGTGAAGATCTGTGTCTGTGCCTGTGTGCTTTTCTCAGTGAGATGAGTCTGTTCTCCCACCTGGAGCAAATAGCAGATAATACAATTATAGAAACAGTTAACTCCTCACTACCCATGGGTGGAATATTTGTGCTGTCTATTATGTAGACCAAATGAGTGTTATGAGGATAGCGAAAATCTCCACTTACACTTGTTTAGATCAGAAGAATTAATACAAATGATGTTTTATTTCTGATAGAAGCTGCCTTTTGTGCTCACATACATGCCTGGTAGGCAAGATGTGAATGCACAACAAAATCCACAAAACAGAAAACCTTTAGGTCGGGAAGGCATTTGGAGGAAACAGGTTTCCCTTCCTTCTCTGTAGCGTTCACCCCATGATTATTACAGTATTCAACTCTTTTATGGAACAGAGTTATGGTTAACACATAAAAAGAACTTTTCCTGTACACTGCACTCTCTCAGTTGCAAGTAAGTTTAAGAATTTGTGTTTAAGGTGAAAGGTCCATCTGTACTCACAGAAAAACACACCCACTACTTCCCAATAAATATGATTGTGGCTTTATAAATTGCTTAATATCATCAGTCTATCTTCTAGATTATTTGAGTGAAGAGTATATGACTCTTTAGAGGGAAAAGCTTGCAACTGTTATGCAGTATCTTTTCAAATTCAGTGGTGGTGGCTTTTTAATAGTTTCAGTCTGACACTGACTTGGAGGAACAGATGATATTACTCCTCCATAGCATCTGCAAGACAGAAAACAATAATAATGAAACAAGGACTACTAAGCAAACCACCAAGTTACATGCACATGCAAATATTACTCAGCTATTAGGAATATTTTCAATGGAAATATTTAAAGTAAAGAACCTGAAAAATTAATTTTGTCCACATATTAATCTCATCTTTGACAATACAAGAGCTGCAAAAGGACAGCCATTTTATGCCAATAATTTTCAGTTGAACTATGATATTTTTTAGGTAAAGATATCACTCAGAACATACCTCTGTCTTTAGCCCCAGTTAAGAAACTGCTAGACCTGAGGTTTATCAACATAATGTTTAAAAATCCATTTATTTAATCCACTTTTTACTAAGGTAAAGCTATTTGATTACTTTTGGTGCGGGGATTCTGTTCTGCTTTGGTTTGGTTTTCTTCTCTCCAGCTGACTTCTTTAAATTCAGCATAGTTTTTTTCTGTAGGTACCTTCTTTTTTAATTTTTATGTGAATGAAAGAAACTCGACTTGGCAAATAGGTAACTTCTGCTACCGACTCACCTTCATTTCAATAAGATATTTGCCAAGAAGCAACACAAATCCTTTGGGCTTTGTGCCAGCTCTACCCCCAGACATTCACCTACATTCTGTTGAGATAATGGAAGTGTCCATAAGGAGACCACTTAATGTCATTGAACTGTTTGATGCATTAGAAAAACAGAAACACATATAAGCATGAAAGATTGAATCAAAATGTAAGGAGGCATGAACTTTAACCACTTTCCATTTGGCTTGTCTTGCACTTAACTCTGGCATTGTGGTTTTGGGCTACTATGGGAGACATGATATTGGATTTGAGTAGCAACATCAGTATGCTACTTTTAATGTTTCTGTGAAATCAAAGAATTTCTACTAGATATATATAGTCTCTCAGAAAATCAATAAGGAAAATTGCTAAAAAGTATGTTTCAGGTAATTTTTAGTAAAATCTTTAGTTCAAAAATTTATAGCATTTAACAAATTTAGGCCAGAATGCTTATTGGGAATTAAAACAAAATATAGCCTAATATGCATTTATCAGAGATCCAAAAAAAAAAAGAGCTGCCATTAAGGGCAAAATAAACAAACCATCTGATTTTCAATCCCTAGGGCTAGTACATTTTTTAGAAGTAATGAATGCCATGGAAGCAAAAGAGTCACACATAGAAAGGAAATGTAGTTCAGTAGTTAGGTTGCCTCAGATAAACTTTGTTTTCTGTGAAGTACATTTTCATAGCTCCTTTCTTGTCTAACAGCAGTTTTATATCATAGAAAATCCCCTGCCTTTGATAGTGTGATTCCAGGTTATGATCTCCCTGTAGTCTTGCACTGAACTATTTGACTATTGATTTAAAGACATGCTGGAGTGCCTGAGAAGAGCCAAGCATTCTGTGGAGGAAAGGGAACAAAGACCGGTCCTTCAGTACTCTCAAATGATAGAGGGCTAAGCAAGTCTGCTCCCAAGACAAGATCACATCCCACACGGTCACTAGTGCTCAGAAGAAATATTTTAATGCATTAAACTCTGCTATCCTTTGTCCATCACTTAAGCTCTTTTAGCTCATATTCATTTCTCTTAACTTTTTCCCTTTTTTCCTTCTTCTCCTTCTCCTCCTTCTTCTTCTTCTTCTCCTTCTCCTTCTCCTTCCCTTCTCCTTCTCCTTCTCCTTCTCCTTCTCCTTCTCCTTCTCCTTCTCCTTCTCCTTCTCCTTCTCCTTCTCCTTCTCCTTCTCCTTCTCCTTCTCCTTCTCCTTCTCCTTCTCCTTCTCCTTCTCCTTTTCACCTATTTTGTATCTATTTTCTGTTTTCTATTTTCTATTTTCTATTATTTTCTAATTTTTTCCCTATTCCTATTATTTTTCCTTTTATTTTTTTCCATTTCCTTTGTTTTTTCTAAATCCTAAAAGCCTAGGAAGAAAAAAAATTTCAAATGATTCTACAAATGTAAGTAAAAAAAAATATTTGGCGAGTCTTTAAATACTGTTCTATTTTCCCTTCTTTAAATCAGTTGATTCAAACAAAATAATTCAACTGACGCCTTGGTATTTCAAAAGGTCATTTCTGCACCTACTAAATCTATGATGCCATCTTATTTGACTTTTATACAAGAAACTCTGTGCCTTAAATCCTGCTGTCTTTTGGGAGGATGTCTCTGTAAACAACTGAAAAATGTTTCTTTTATCCTTTTCCAAATTCCTCCTTCACTTTATTACTCCAAGGAGTTCTTTGAAAACAAAGCAAAGTAAAAGCATAAGTCTCCTGATATGGCAAGATCAGCCACGTCTCACTGCTTTCTCTTTGTTCCTTGTCTGTCTACACTCATCTTTTGTTTCAGCTTCTATATTTAGATTGTGAGCTCTCTGAGACAGGGGCTGTCTTGTTTTGATCCATGTTCTGTGCCAAGTGTTAAAGCAGTGCAAATAAATAACACTAATGATGTGCTGCTCGAGTGTGTCAGGATACTGTAGTGCTGCACTCAGCTCATCTGCCCGGTGAGTCGGGAGATGTAGGTAGATGTGGTGACAGTGCCTGTCACTCTGTGTTGTTTCATCTTAGCAGCCATGGAATCTATCACGTTTCATATCAATTCACTAGTTCCCAGAACTTGTTCTGAGGGTTAAAAAAAATCTGTAATTCTTCTTAATGTGCTGTGGAGGTAAAAGCAGCTTGTAAACAGCATTATAAAATGTTCAGAGGTGGTAATTTTCTCTTTAACAATGTCAAGTTTTCAAAAAAACCTATTTTTTTGGAGGGAAAAAACCTACATTGGGAGAAACTTTGGGGCAGAAAAAATTATTTGGAATGGATTTAGCAATTTAGTTATGATCTTTTTCAAAGTAACTTTTACCTAATTTTTAAATATTCTTTCCTTTTAAAATTATGAAATTGTAGGAACATGTTTGAAAGAGAGGCAAAGAGTTGCAGGTAATACCTGCTAATTCATTTAATTTTACCAAAATGAATTTTAGAAAAATTATTCAGGTACTTGCATTTGATTCTATTTTGGAATTTTAAACATAACCATGCGAGGAGGAGATAATTCATCATTTGAAATTAAGAGTATTAATATAAAAATCATCATTTGCAACTCAAACTTTTGTTTTAATTCTCCCTACTACATCACTGACTATTTCCATACTATGGTCTGCATGATATTTTTAAAGGAAAAACCTATATATATATATATAAATATATTTTTTGTTCTGTGATTTTAACTTAATGTATCACTATTTTTACTTCATTATTTATATGCTTTATAAATTCATTCTTAAGACATAAGAAACTGTTATACCCTTTAGTTTCCTATGCTTCAGTTAATAACATATGTTATTTACTTCCAGTTCTTAGCATAACTATTTTCTTACAATTTTAGAAAATAAATGTTTTTTAAAATATATTCTCATACTTCCCTAGGTGTTCCCTAGTACATAAAAAATTATGTTAAGTTGCTGATAAATGGTATCTGTAGGGTCTTCCAGTCATTACCAAATTTTCTGTTGTTTTTAAAGAACTTCAGGATGCAAATTTACCTGAGAAAATTGCATATCGTGTCATCTACAAGAATGTTAGAATAGTGATTAATAGTGATTGTTTTCCAAAACATTTTCTCAATTTTTATGCCTAATTATTATATTATATGCATGTAGTTTATTTTATAACAGGTCAGAGTTCTTTTCTCTTTTTTTTTTTTTTTTTTTTTTTTTCGGTTGGTTATTTTGAGGTGGTGGGGGTCTTGGGAGGGAGAGAACAGAGAATTCAATATTTAAAACATTCTGTATAATTGCATCCTCTTACTTCATTCATTAATACTCCCATTTTCTTAATACCTCCTTAAAATTCTTTCTTGTCCAACGAAAGGACTGCCATAGAAAAGCAGGAAGAGATGTGGAAGTATTACAGAGGAGAGACAACAGAAACATCTCGTTCAGTGATTACAAGAAGGTTAGTTGTCAGACCCTCACACTATTATTTTTAATTACTATCTGTCTGAAAACTCAGTGAGAAATGGATATTTGTCAAATTTTAGCCCTGTTTCTTTGAGAATAATCTCTAAAATAGAACATCTTTATTCTTTGACAATAAACTTTGAAACCTGTTGCATACAGAATTTTAAAAAGAATGCTCAAAATAGTAGTTTATAAAGCCAATACAACTTTTGGTCCCTGTCTAATTACAACAGTAGATCTTCATAGGATTTCTAAATAGTTTAACAGGAAGCATTTATCAGCAATTTTTAACAATTCAAATCATACCCATTATTCTGTAGTCCCACACTGTCAGTAAATTTATGGTCTGCTCAGTTAGCAAGGCACTTTAAACCAAAACTGATCCTGTAGAATTATGCAAGAGAGGAATTTTCAGGTTGAGATTTATCACTACATAAAAAATATTTTTTTTGTAGAGAATTTAAAATTATCTAAAGAAAAACAGGAAATATTTTATTTATTTTAAAATATTATTTTCTGTCAGGGAAATGTTATACTCATTAAGTCTAGATTGAAGTTGACCTTTGAGATGAAGAAGAGACTTCTCTTACTTCATAGACTCACAGGACAATTTCCATTGGAGAACGCCTTTAAGATCATTGAGTCCAATGGTTAACCCAGCACTGCCAAGTCCACCATGTCCCCAGCTGCCACATCTACACATCTTTTGAACACTTCCAGGGATAGTGACTCCACCACTTCTCTGGGCATCCTCTTTCAGTGTTTGACAACCTTTTCAGTGAAGAAATTTTTCTGAATATCTAATCCAAACTTTCCCTGTACCTCCCATGCATATCAGATATCAGGTGAATGGTCAGGAAGGGAAGAAAGAGTTGAATGTGAGAACCTGTCTGGATGTTCTTTCTAAAAAATCTTGAACCATATGTTCATTACAATCTTTGTGAGTCAGAGACTGCTTTTCTCTGATCTGCTTTAGCTAACTTACCTTGCAGACATTCCTTTTTTATAAGCTTAGATTTATTTTTTATTCCTCTTCTGTCTCGGTAGAGATATCGCTTTACCGCCTTGGGTTTACAATGTCTCTTTGACAAATTGCCTGCAAGTTGGACAGTGAAGTGCTGAGCCTAAAATCACCATGTGAATCTAACACAAACAGGTTTGCCACTTTTTCTGAGGATGAATCCTGAGAGTGTCAGTGGATTGGAGACTCTTGCTTTACTGTCTGTTGTCTGTCAAATGCATTCTGGCAATAAGAGGCTTTGAGAGTGCTCTTGAAGCTCGGTAAGGGAGCACTCTGCAAACCTTTGAGGACTTTATCTTATTTGTGAGGTGTCATTGCTTGGCAATAGATAAACCCTGAAAGGTCTTGCCATTATCTTGGGATACCTATTGTTTGACATCCCTCCTCAAATCATTATGAAAAGTAGAAAAAAACATCACAGTAAAATTGAAAGTGATTTTACTTACTGAAATGAAAACTTTATGAAGTGATTTATTAGGAAAAATAAGAAGTGAAATGAGTAAGCATACTCTTAATTAGCTTAGTCTGATTTAAATTTAAGTCTGTTTTCACGTCTCAGAGCGAAGGCTCTGAAGCCTGGGAATTCTTCAAGTGATTTTCACAGATCACACAGCTATGACCCTGTCCTTTATAAAGGCCAATCCTTAGGCTTTGCTTTCCTCAAATAGGATCATAACTTGTAGTATACCTGCCAATCTTTTTCAGCTAGAAGTAAATTCATCTCTATCCACCTCCTATAATCCTACATCCTTACAATGGAGTCAATCAGAGAATCACTTCTGTGCTAGCAGAGTCCTGCCGTACACTGGATTTATCTTCATTAAAGAAGGATTTCTTTGTCTATCTCTGTGGGATCTGCTGGCTGGATGAGCTCAATTACATTTGGGGTCTAGGTGACTGCAAGCAGATCCAACCTTCAATGAGAGCAGAAAAATGGGGTTTGAGCCTGGATATGGAAAGATCATTTACTATCTTAAATGAAAAACATCCTTCTGAATGATTTAATCTTTGTTAATTGATGACATAAGTTAATGGCATGTGAACTTAAGTTCAAAACCAATTTATATAAAGTTATAGTGAATACAATGTACAATACATATGAGGAAAGTGTAATGAAAGCAAAAATGTAGAGTAACCCTAGATTTCAGCCCAGATACCCTTAGTTATTGAAAAGTCATTTATGTATACCAAGATCATTTTCAATGCTTATTCAAGAAGAGTGAGCTGTTTCCAAAGGATTTCTTTAAATTCTTTAGTAGCTATCAAGCTGAACAGAACTGCCTTCACTTGAGCCATTTACTAAGTAATGTTGGTCCTAGATATCTGAAGTTCAGTGAGGGGAAATGCTAAATCCTGCACCTACAACTGATTCCAGGCAACATTACACATTGGGATTCATGAGTGTGACTGTGAAATTGTATTTTATTAAATTAACAGATTAGTTATCTTGTTCATCATAAAATAGAGATAGGTTTATCAGATCATTATTAATCATTAAGGAAGGCCAGGTACAACAGCTATTAAGCTTATTTAGGAGTCACAACATATTTGAAATCTATATATTGGTGGAATTGATAGAGGGTAATGTTCCAGAAGGTACCAAATGGGAAATAAATAATATCCAGAAGTTAGATTGGGAGTTTTAATTGCTATTATTTTATTTTATTATTTTAATTTTTTATAATACTCCGTCAAATAATGTAACCTGTAGGCCTTCTTTCCTCCCCATATTTTGTTTAAAATCATTATCTAGGTACTACTAGTTGATGGATGAAAGATTACAAAGCTTTCCTGCACCAAAAAGAGGTTACAAAGTGTAAGAAAATTGATCAGTTTATATTCCTCCTTTTTTTCTGCCTTTATAACATTTTTAGTCATTTTAGTATTTCTCTATCCCTGAGAAAAGGCAGGGCAAACAGTCTGTGATTTAGTCTGTGGGGTAGATGTGATTCAGCTGAGCAAAGTCTGTCCTGAAAGAGAGTTGTGTCTAGGTAAAGATGAGAGAATGTTAAACAAACCTTGACCACTTCTCTAGTACAGATCGATCCAGCAAGCTTCACAGTAAAAACAAAAAAGGTATTAGTATGGCTCAAAGAATTTACAATCTGGTATTTCTCATGATAAGAAAGATGGTAGGAATAAAACCTGTAAAAACAAAGAGAACATGTCTCTCACACCCCATAGCTGCGTGAACCCCATCACAGTTGAGCTCCAAGGAGAGCAGAGACATTGGCATAAATAAACTATATTGCTTGTAGCCTGTAGGCATGACTAGCTGTAAGACAGAATTTCTACAAAGTACTGAGTTGTCTTGTAGAGAAGCACAACATTCCTGGATCTGTGCTTTTAGCTAATTTTCAAAACAATAATTCTTTCTGAGGAAGGGTCATTTCAGAGAACCTAATGCAGAATTTTTTCCTCAGCTTGAGTCATTAACTATCTGCTCTGTATTGCCCCTCACTCAAAGCATTAGATAGAGCTTTTTCTTGAACCTCAATAGATAACCAAAAGGCTTTGGATGATCTGACTTAGGATTCAACACCTTTCATACACCGTTGTGGCATCAAATACTTTTCTTAAAAAAAGGGAAAACCATGTAGGCCTTGTTTAAAAAAAATAGAAAAAGAATAATAGGACAAATCCACAGATGAAAAGTCAACATATAAGCCAAGATAAAAGGAGGAGATAGTAGTAAACATCTGTGTGGAAAACTGAGGGTTTGGTGATTAAAGGCCAGAGCATGCACACAGCAGGCACATAGTATAGGGATTTAGAGGGTAAAAAAACTAAGTAGTGGAATGGATTAAGAGGCCAAGGGCAAAAGCAAAATAGTAGTGCTGACTGCAAGAATAATGATTAGATCATGAATGCAGTTATGCTGTTGATTCTGTTACTTTTAAACCTGTGCATTTGAAACAGATTTGGCACATGCAATGTTGTGTTGTATGAAGTAAAAGGAAACACTTTGACTGATAAGGAGCTGAACCAGGGCCTCTGTTTTCTCTTATCCAGGGAACACAAAAGAAGGAAGAAGATCTTCTCCAGATAAGTTTATTTTATATTTTGTGTTTTCTTTTATAAAACATCTCAGAGAGATATGAGGTCTGAGAAAATACTTGGATATTTTTCATTTATGCGAGGCTCAATACTGAAGTTTTGAAAGATCTGTTTAGTTCCTACTAAAGTATTCAACTATACTTCCAAGAGAAAATACATGTGCACTTTTCCTGTTTCCCTGCTGCAGCAGGATGTGGTACGGGCATATGATAATTTATGAGGAGTTGCAGCAAGGCAGAAACTCTTAACACTAACAGTTGTACAAAAACAGTGCTATGAGTATGGCTAAAAACATAGAGAAGGTACTCACGGGCACTCAGAAAAGCTATCAAATACCTTTACCCTTGTTATCTCTATCCTTTTTTTTTTTTTAAATATAATTGTATAGGAATTGCAAGGTTTGAAAAGAAAGGCAGAAAAAGAATCTATGACTTTATGATACCAAAGCCTTCTACTGTAGCATACTTATAGCTCTTCATGTATATTCTAAACATTTACTAATATATTAAATAAGTTCATTGTGTTTATCCAGAAATAGTTATAGGCAACAGTCTTTTCAAGTAGCTATAAAAATTGCAGGCTAAATACAATTGTAGACAGAAAGCAAAAGCTGGGAGAAATAAATAAATAATGAAAAATATGAGGGATAACAAGGAGTTTTTAAGAATGCTTTGGTGAGTACCAGAAAAGCTACAGTCACTCTGGAGAAAGAAGGTTACACTCGTTAGAAATTATGTAAAAGAGAGCAGTCATGTGCCACAAAACCCCCAAAACTTACATTTCTTAAACGATAGGAGTCATAAAAACAATGATATGGAAAACAACACTATACAGTACTAATTTATGTCTATTAGAAACAATAATATGAGGACATACTTTCATAGACATCCCAGTAAAACAAGGTATAATTAAAGAAAAAAAGTTGTCTCGATATTGTATATAGAATTATCAGTTCATCATAAGGTTAGTTCACAGAGAAACCGTGATAATTCTAATATGTATTAAAGGGTTAAAGAACCAGTATAATTAATCTGGAAAAACTTGGAGGAAAATCTTTGGAGAAGTATGCTTGGTAGATAAAGCAAGTACAATTCACTTATTCTGTACAGATTTCTCTAATGCTTCTGACTAGATTCTGAAGAACATATTTATGAAGAAATTAGAATGATATAAGAACAGCCCATACAAATCCTGCAAAACAAAAAGTAGCTAATCCTGGGCTTTTACTACAGGAGTTACTGTCTATCTGGCAATCTTTTTTTAGGATTCAGTTCCTAGCATGTGCTTTGTACTGTTTTGGAGACTTGTAAAAATGCAATAAATCCTAACAGCATTTGCAGTGAATCTCACTGGTTTAATTAGTGAACCTTCTCTTTATGCAATAAAATGGTATAAAATAGTACAGATTCTTTTTTAATTTGGATTTTCACAACAGATTGAAAAAATCAGAATAAATGCAATTCTTGCAGAAAACCGTATTTTTTGCATCACTTTAGTAAAAATTATTATGAGGAGTTAAATACAGCTTAAGCTAAGTAAAGATTAGATATGTACTCCCAGATTTTGATTGAAATATGAAGAATATACATGTTTTTCAATCTATTTGTAGAGTACCAATCAAATAATAACTTTAAAAAATGTTGCTATTGCAAATCTTCAAATTATTTTAAGACTATTTAGGTAAACAGATTCTTTTCACATCAGCCAAGTTATTGCCTATTATGAGATAGGAAGGCAACAAGCTCAAAACAACACAACCAAAAAGTTATATTCGCATGCTTTATTTTCTGAGATAGATTTTATATATCTGAACCCAAAATATTTTTGTAGTATAATGGAACTTCCTAATTCGGCTGTAAATGTGTTTTCTTGAGCTCTAATGAAGCAGTTAATCAAGTCTGTTTACTCATCTACAGAACATATATTCTTTATATCATCATGTAGCTTTGTACACATAATTCCATGTATTCCACACTCACTGGAGAGTTACTGATTTAAACAAAGATAATTTTTTTAGGGTTTTTTTTTTTTTTGGTACTAGAGGAAATCCAAATTCACATGCCAGGAAGTGAGAAGTGAGTACTAAGTAGAGTTCCTGTATAAAAAAGAGCATTTAATTCCTTCATTCTTGATATACAAATTTGAAATCAACCTCTCCATTTATGTCACTACAATTGGATGTTTGAAAATCTATGTATCATTTCATTTTTTTCCAAAAAACATCACAAAATCAATTAATGGCAATTTCAAGCTGAGAAGTTGGTTTGGGATGAGAAATGGAGAGTCAAGAATTTTTTTTTCTGTGGATATAGTCACTTCCTGAGTATTGGTATCATTTTAATGCCCTCCGCCTCCTACAACATTTCCTTTGTGTCAAAGACAATGTTTTATATGTGAGCAGTTCACATACAATAGGGAGCACAACCAGTACAACTGACCCAGCTGACCAAAGGAATATCCCAGACCATATATCATCATGATATAAATTTGGGGAAGAAGAGGGGATGTTCTCAGTTCATTTGGAGTGATGGTGTGTCTACCTAAATCACCATTACACAATGCCCTGCTATGGTGCGGATGGCTCAACACCTGCCTGCCCATGGGAAGCAGTGAATGAATTCCTTGTTTTTCTTTGCTTGTGCATGTGGCTTTTGCTTTACCTATTAGGCTGTCTTTTTCTAAGCCTATGATTTTTCTTTTAGCCTTCTGATCCTGTTCCCATACCACTGAGGGGAAGAGTAGGAGGGGTAGTACAGAATTAGCTGGGGTTAAACCATGACAAAAAATACATAACTAAAGTTAGGACTTCTGCTCTAAAGGCAGTACACCCAAATGCACATGTGAGCATACCTAGAAGTACTTTGAAAGGTAATGACAAAGGGTACATAGTGCTACTGTTGGTAGTGCCTGTTGCAAGTGGGCAAGGGGTTTTTGGATGTTGGATGACACTACTTGGTGTAAAGTCATAGAATCATTTAGGTTGGGAAAAAAGTTTAAGATCATCAAGTCCAACTGTTAGCCTAACACTATCAACTCCATCCTTAAATACCCCAAAGTGCTGAAAAAATATTTTTTTAAATACCTCCAGATATGATGACACAGCCACTTCCAAATGCTTCAAAGCCCTCTTAAGAAATAAATTTTTAAGAATAGCCAATCTAAAAGTTTAATTTAACAAACTTAACAGAGATCACTTCCCCAAAAGAAAATCTCTACAAATATATTGTCTCTATTACAGTGCGAGCCTAAATGTGCAGCATGCTTTGCAATTCTTACTGTGTTACCAGTGAGCTCTTAATCTAATATGAAACAAAGCAGATAATTTGCAGATAGAACTGTTTCTATCACGCTTTCTGTTTTGAGGAGAAGGAAGATCCAGATTTATCTGTGCTCAATACTGACACTCTTGGTGACGGAACGCTCACAACTGATCAGTGGAAAAAAGGTGATAAAAAATTGGCTAATTTATTGTAATTTTAATCTTCTGAAGGATGTAACATGTTAATGCTTAAATACTCCTTGTGTACATATCTGGTTGACCACCTGGACAGTATTACCTAAGAGCCCTTCTTTTTAGACTGAGTTTGTAAAATTTGGCTGGGTATTCTTTTCTTGGAACTTCACCAATTATTACTATAAAGAATTATGATGCTAGTATAAATTAGTCACAGGATGCACAGTCTGTGCTCCAACACTGTCTGTCACCTCATGGCAAGCAGAGGAAAGGAGAAAAGGTAGTAGAGTCTCTGGCCATGGATGAAAACAGGCCTCTCCCCTCATCTGCCCCTCTGGTAAAATAAATAGCTTGTCTGGTTCTGAGGGCAAAATGGCAAATAAATGGGAGAAACTGACCTTGAGAGTATGTCAGAGACCCTGACACTAAAGTACGCTTTAGCAAGAAAAATCTATACTTTGAAAGGCTCTTGAAAAGTATTAATTTTATATACTAGAAGAAAATACTTCTACTGCTACCAATACTTCGCCAAACAGGTCTCTCATGATCTTTCACTTTTTCGTTGAAGGAATTTTTGATGAAAATCACAAAAAGGGAAGCTGATATTTTTCTCTCTGTTACATTTGCAGAGAAAATCACAGACTACAGTGCCTTGACATAAGCTACTGCCATTACTATTCTCTGACAGTAACAGCCACGGCAGAGTTAATCACTTGCTTGCAATTTAGAAATGCCTTTAGAGTAAAGCCAGTATGTCTCTATGTACTCTAGAGCCAGAACCTATGCCAGTATTAGCCATCTTTTTTCTACCTTCTCCCAGAAAAGATGTAGTTTGCCACCAGCCTTTAGAGGATATTGCAAGTAGGAAATGGATAGTGGGCACTGAGTAAAACTTGGTTTGTGTTTATTTCTTACTATCTGAGAACTTACTGAAGATTCCCAAAGCTAAAGAATAGCTGGAAGTTTTCCAAAATTATTCTCAGCTTCTCTTGGTCACAGTGTCAGAGAGGTCAAACCAATCAAGTCATTTTTAAGTCCCAGCTTATTTCTAACAGACAGAAAAATCACTCATGACTTGCTTCTGTGAACTGCAGGAGCACTGCCATCATTTATATGTAATTTTCTTGAGTATCATGGTGTTACTCTCAGTAGAAGGGTCCACTCTCCTAAACCACAGAAATAACTTTCTCTTCAATTTCAGCAGTTGTGTGACTATGTTTGGAGTTTTTGACCCCTTTAAGACTTGATCCCTTTTTAAGAATTCAATCTCTGATTTATGTCTGCATTCTCTGCAAATCATTCTAAATAATTTCTTTGGTGATCTGTCTCCTGAAGAGGAATTAGGCACCAAGGATTAAACATAGATGGGTCTCTGTCTTTACACTATGTCAGGTTCTGACGTCTAAATGAAAAAATGCTAGTGTTTAAAGTCTAATGTTGTTTTTTCCCAAAAATTGTATCATTATTTCTGCTCCTTTCTTTTGTGGAGCTCAGAGATACAATCAATTTCACTGCAGGCACCTACTAATATTACTACTTGATTAAAAAACAACAAAAAGCAACAACAAACCCAGACTCAACTCCAAACTAGAAATAGATAGAGGGACCCTGAAAGATTTTGTGGTGTATTTTCAGTCTTGTGTACACATGCATAACTACTTCAGGCCCATGGAGCTTAACATTTAAAGGGCCACAGTACTGAAGAAGCTTTACTCAAGAAAATTGTATTGACACCCTTGTTAGTTGATAGCTATTCTAAAAGGACAAGATACTCAAGAAGTTTAAATCAACATAACTTTCAATTTGGCTAAAGAAATCCTATAATAACTTGCATTAATGTGTATTTGGTTTTGTTTTGCTGTTGCTGTTAGTAACAGTTTTTGCATAAACAAGATAACACATTGTAAAAGGTAGTAAGCGCCACAGACCTGTCATGTATTCAATCCAGATCTTGCAAATCAAGACAGGGGAAAAAAACTGATGAATCCAGCTTCTATTTATCACTAAAGGTGGTCTCCATATCATCTAATGCTAATAATATAGCTGTCTAACTTTATCTGTCTAAAAGCTGTCAAGTCTGAGCTAGTCACCAAAGTTCCCTGTGTAGTAAATGGAGAGGAGTGGCTTCATCCACAAGGTGATCTCTGTCAGCCTAAGATAAATGTTTAAGGTAGAAAGATGGAATAAAGTAAGGTGGAAGAGAGGTGAGATGTATCAGTCTCTGGACAAATGTGTCTTCGTTTTCCTAAAGCATTAAAGGTCACGGAGCCAATCTGGCTAGACTTGACCCACAGGCAGATAATATCAGATGAGAGAAATCCTACCTGGCACTGTGGCACTTGAAAAATCATTTTACTTTCCTATGACTATTTGCGCATCCATAAAATGGGGTGTATAATATATCCCTATATCAAAAATATCCCGCAAAATTTGATTCATGGTAAGTCTTTATGACCCTTGAGTAAAATGCAGCATAGGAATTGTAGAGCATATTTCTCTAAGGGCAAAAAGTGCAAATTCAAGAAATTTCTATTATTACCCTTTTGTAAATACCTTGGTTTTGCATGCAGCATGCCGCCTTGAGCCTTGTCAACAGGTCTCAAAAAGCTGAAAACATAAAGAGAAAATGTGCACAGTTAAATGAGTTTGGTGATTGTCAAGCTATTTCTATTAGGCTGTAATAGGCTTGGTATCTAGGTCATGCTTTGCTCAGGAAAGAATGAGAAAGAGCTTTAAATGTACTTTTCATCTCAGCAGAATGACCCCATATGAATGCAAAATTGAGCCAGGGAAAGCTGTTAATCAGAGATTAAGCTCTAACAAATAAGTTTTTTGCCAATAATGTCTGTGGTCATCCTCTGAGATGTGTTCAATAGGATCATGTTTAGAATTAAAAGACAGTCTTTTCCTGTTCTATCTCTTTTAGGAGAATGCTGACACACCACAATTAGAAATTGTTAAGGCATTAGGGAAAAAAAATGGGCAAACTCAGAACTTCAGGCATCGCATCTTGTTCTCTGCTTGGGAAGTACTAATTTTGACTGGGTTTATGGAAGCTGTAAAGTGAGAAATGGTCCACAGGAAAAAGTGGTGAAATAAAGGAGAAATCTGGGTTCCTGACTGAAGTCTCAGTTCTTACCTAAATATTTGCCTATTTGCTTCAAAAGGAAAAGAAATAGGCTTCAGTTTTTCCATCTGTTATTAAATTATATATCACTACCTCGGACACAGAGAATGTACTATTCAAACCTCAAGAAATGAAGAGATGTTTTCTACTCAGTAGAAGGTAGGTGAGATAAAAAAAAGCTGTGGCTAGCCTGTGGTGCCGACCCAGCAAAGGTTGGACCAGTTGCAGCAGTGAAGCCTCTTGGTAATTCTTCCTTTCTGGGTCACATAAATCAGGTGACATTTGTTGAATGCACAGAGAATCTGCAGGAGGATGGATTCAGAGGGCATGTTGATTTTTAGCTTACTGGTTAATTCAAAGAGGCAGCCAGATCCAGCAGGTCAGAAAGACCAGTTTATACTGACATGCCTGGAGAGACACCAGTGCACTCAGCTATTAATCAGGCAGGAAGAATTGGTCTTTGTTAGTCCATGGAAAGGGCTGATCCCTGATGTTGTGAAGCTGCCATCCTATAGAATCTGTAGACACCTTCCTACTTACCTCTCAACCCCTTTTCCTTATAGGGAAATCAAGGTGTTAACTGTTAGAATCTCAACTACTACATTTCTAACTGTAGTTTTGCTTTTCTTATAGTGCATGGATTTAGCTCATGCGCTCTTGTCACACCTTGTCACAATTTCCTTGGTAAAACTGAGTCAAGATCACAGAGCTGCATGAAACCAGTGCTTGATCAAAGACAGCTGAACCCCTGGGTTGAGAAGTGTACTTTACCTGATCCTAATTAAAACTGAAATGACTGACTCTTACATATTTTTTTTTACCACAATCATGTATCTTAAAAGAAAGTGTAAGTATAGTGTGTATATCCCCATATCTGACTCATCATGCTTGAGAATTAATGAATTTCTTCCTGTGTGTCTTTCTAATTATTGCCTTGAGCTACTAAAAAGGGTTCCTAATGATGCATGAGTAGTACCTACATTATTCATTTACCAACCTGATGAAAAATTTCATGGGATACAGGAGACTAAACTGAATTCCTGAAAAGAAAGGCAATCAATATCATACAATCTGAACATTCTTCATATATGTGTACTGCAAATTTGGCCTGAAAGAAGGTAGATATTCTGGAATAGTCTTCCAGTAAGAAGGCAGGTTTTTTATAGCATGGGTCAATATATGATGTGTCTGTTTGTGTGAGCTTAGGTCTGCATAGATGTCCTAGGAGAATTCTTTCCAGTCCTACACTATATCTAAAAAAAAAAAATTACAAAATGAACAAAGTAATTACTCACTGAGGAATACATACAAACGTACATGTAAATGAGTAATAAAGTGCCTCATGTATATTGACCATAACAAGTCCTTTACTGCTTTTTGGAAAACTCCATTTAAAAGAGCACATTGATTTAGGACAGTATTTAAAGGTTTTTATTTTAGGCATGTGCTTCAGATGAGCTAACAGGTCAGTGCTGAAGGCTACACTGTGTATTTCAGTTAAGATTATTGATTTTTTTAGTATTTCCATAGGTTATTTTTCTGAAATGTAGGCATGAGAACATGTTACAAAATAATTTGCTGATTAATTTCAGTGCTTTGGAAAATTTGTGTACAAATTTTTACTTACTAAATCATCAGTATTATTTTATAGCTAAACTTGCAATTTCTCTTTAATGTTTCCAGAATATCTTTTTAGTAGTCATCTGAATGACAAGAGATCTGTTCTGATTATGCTTGAGGGATTCTTCGAGTTACTGTAATATAAGATATGAGACATGCAGATGTTCAGTCTTAACCCATGTCATCTGTGCCACAGTCAAAATGGTGCCAGTTCTGACACCATTATAATATGAGTCTTCAAACATTTTATTATTTGCTTTTACTGGCTGAAATGATGTTTACTTCATGCAACATGATTCTCAGCATTCATGAAGCGATCAGATATTACATATTCTCTGGAAGAATAAAAAGTTCTCAAAGAATAAATGCAACGGCTACATGTATGAGCAGTAGTCTGGTAGAATTCTGGTTTCTAGACAATGGTGCCTTGTAGCCTTCTAGCTTCCATCAGTCTGTTTACCTTCATCTCTGCCTTTCTGGGGCCAGCAGCAGCTGACTCCCTGTGGCACAAACAGGACCCTGCTTGGCACAGTGAACAAGGGCAAGGCAGAGGTCTGGGATGTCCTTGGCCCCTTGTCCATGGACCACGTCCCTGAGAGGAGAGTATTTGACTGGTTGTTCATTATGTTAAGATGGGTTTTTAATGGAAACCTTCAATTTACCTCTGCAAGATTGCTTGACTGATGTAATTTTAGTGCCCAGAGGCCTCTAATCTTGTAGAGTTGAGAAGCAGGTCTTTTTTGCTTCCCAGCAGCATAATTTTCTCTCATAATGTAGCCTTTTTTCTGCTAATACTGAATAGCTCCATTCTGTCTACCAATTTTTTCCTCGTATTGAATCACAAAGGGTAAACTGGAGTTCAGAGTTGCAGGTAAAATTGCAAAAAATTTAAAATTCCTTTTTAAGTTCATTGAAAAATTATCTTGATGAATCCAAAAGTAAAAGAGATAAATACTATGTATGATTTCTAAATATAGACTGTATGATGTGATAACTTATTTTTTGGAGAATCTACCTAAGCATAGGTCATTCTTTTTTACACTCTTCTCCTATTTGCTACTTTCCATGAGTGATAGTGTGAGCAGAAAAAGAGTAGGCATATTAAATAACACTTAGGATATTTCCTAGTTTATAGCTTCCTCTCCCAGAAAGCCTTAATCTCTGACACCAAAGTTAAGATCGTACACTGAATCACATTTATTAGAAATCTAAACAGGTTAAATAAGGTACCTACAGTGAAATAACAAAAATATCCCTTTTAATCTTCCAAGAATTAAAATTGATCATCCTATGGCATTGTCATGCAGGTTTTGGAGCAAATTTCCTTTATTAAATCAGAGGACTTGTAGAGAAGGAAGAGGTCAAAAAAAAATTGTCTTCTCTTATACAACAATACAATTCAGTGGTCCAACTCATGCAGATTTGTCAGTAATGATTTTAAACATTAGCCCTCTAATAGCAGATCAAATACTTGTGGCGTTAGAGCATTAAATGATGTATTACCACCTACCACTCTGGCCATTGATTAATATTAATCATCAGCATTTGAAATGTTCTTTCAGAGCACTGTTTGATCCAACCCAGCTGGAAATAAATGGAAAATGGCAAATAGTTGACTAAAGATTCCAAGATGGTGAATGAAGAACCATGAGGAAACTTTGTCATAAGGTTTCAGAGCTGGAATTTCTTCTTGCTGGTTTTCACTGCACTTGCCTTTTTTTTTTTTTCACAAGGAAAATCTGATTGAAGAGAGAGCTGCAAAATCTTTTGATGAGAAAAGAAAATGCTTTCCAGTGAGAAATCAATATGCATAACTTATCAAAAGTAGATTGAGAAGTGACTTAATTAAGGTGTGTAAAGATCTTCAGTGGAGGAAAATAGCAGACACTAATTGGCTCTTCAATCTTTTGGAAAAAAGATATTGCAAAAATGAAAACCATTGGAACTTAAAGCTAGAACAATTCAAATGAGAGAAACAACACAGATTTTTAACTTTTTAACTATGGCATAATCAGGCATTTGTAGGGATGAAGATAACGAAAAAACTGAAAGTGATGGATTTCTTTGTTTCTTTTGTCTTCAAACAAAACTACATACCTGTCTAGTAAACATGCTTTAGATAAACTAACATAAATAGACCTGGAACAATGGAACAGTAAAATATATGGTCTGTGGAAAATTCAGGTGATTAAAGCAGGTGATAGATTTGTTTCTGGTTTTAACTGATGGCAATGGCTGGCCAATTTCTGTGAATTTACACTTCCTTATAAAAAGCTGGGGCTCAGATAAATATAGTTACATTTGGACATTTGTGGCTGATTTTAATAAATCTTTCAGTCTGCATTGGAGTCTGTTCTTTGTTATTTTCTAGCACCCATAACACCCAATTTGGTTGGCTTATCAGTCAGACTATGCAACCAAGAAGAGAAAAAAGTTTTCTCTAATCTAGTTCATGCTTGCTGTGGTCCATGGGCTGGTTATCCCTTTCCCAGACTGCAGCACACAGGTTTCCCCAGGGTGCTTGTTCCCAGGTGGCTTTTGTGAAGGGCAGAGTCTCTTCTGGTATTAGTCCAGTCTAGGACTGCAAATGGCTCTAGAGACTTGAATTTCTCCAGCAAAGTGAAGTGTGCCATAAGACATAATTCCAGCTCACCATCATGTATTGATTTCTCTCCCTGCTTTCTTTTACCTGTTTATTATTGTTTCAGTGCATATTTCTCAGTTTTTGTTTCAAAAATGAGATTCTTCCATAAACCCCTGTATTTCTCTATACATGACCACTTTGACAGTAGCATTTACACATAAGGGCTAGGGCCCAGCAGGCTAGAGAGGATTATGGTTCAAAGAGAGATTGAAGATTGTAAACACAGGTCAAGTAACACAGATAAAGTGGGAACTGGGAGCACTGAGATCAGATGACAGGAAAATATTACACCTTCAGCTGGGTGTTCTAGATATCTATTTATCTTAGATTTTCAGTGACATTTTCAAAATATATAAGTAAGATAAGGATTTTCCCCCAAGTGGAGTTTTGTATATTATATTCACTGAAGCTCTGGCACTGCACTCAGAGAATTCATTCTTGTAGTCTGTCACTATGAAAATAATAAGACTTGGTATATTTTCAGATTGTGTTTCAGGAGGCACTGGAAACATTTTAAATTAATAATTTACAGCTTTGAGTCCATGATGTGTTACTCATTTCTTGTTCCTAATCTTTTTTACCTTGAGATCACAGGACTGTTGTTACCAACTACAGTGGGAATTGGGAACATTAGACCTTTCCCCATTTCTGTTTCTCAAATGTATTCCTGGTGATTGTTAACATATAAGCCAGGGAATGCCACTTGCAGTTAAACCTGAGAAATGTCCCTTTTCAGTGCAACGTCCCCTGGACATTTCTGAACTTTACAAGTGATAATTATTTGTTGTACTATGGATCTCACAGACCCACTCAGTTTGCAAGTAGGTTGAGGCCATCTGCATCTACATCCATCACTATATCCCAAAGCAAGATCTGCAGTGTCTGTCACTCCTTGCAGATGTGCTTCTAAAGTGATCTTAGAGACCTCCAGTGATATGGACTGCATAGCTGCTAGTGGCAGTCTGATGCTGTACTTTGCTGTCCTCACTTTTATAAAGTTTATTCATAAATCTATTCAATCTTCCTCATGGCAGTTTAAGCCCATTACTTTTTCTCCAATCCTCTCTGGAAATGGAGAACAAATTGTTCCTGCCCCTCTTCAGTAGCTTTTTAAGAGGTTAAATCTGTGCCACACCTGATTCAATGTTCTTTATTATCAGCTAAATAAGTCCAATTATTTTACTTTCCATATTTCTGACTCTCATTGCTCTTTTTTCTCCCAACCCCCTTCCCCAGCTTTAAGCACAAATACAAAACAATGAATACTATAATTCCATTACACAATGTAAAATACATTGCTACTCAGGTTATTCACCTTGTTAATATTTTCCTTGGCCTGACTGTGTTCTCATTATTATTTTTTGTTAAGTTACCTTGACAATATCCTTTTTTAGTTTCATTTCCTGGCTGAACACCTTGCTATTGAAAATTAAGCAGCAGGTTTCTCTTTTCTTTGTTTTAAAGTTCATAGTAGTTCACTTTATCTAAGTCTCACCTTGAGTGTGTAAGCTTAGTTTTCTTCTGGAGAATATTGATCGAAGTTACACAGCCCTTAAAACAATCAGTATTTTAAATGTTTCATTTTAAAGATGTCTCTTCTTTCATACATTTACATTTAAGTTGTAAGCAGAAGCCTTTTGAGATTTGGCCTGGAGGTTTTGAGTAACTCCTTTGAGGCTGGAAAGATAGATCTAGACATTTATAATGTTTAGCACCTCATGGATAGACAAAACCCATAGGTGAAATAAATTCCATTGATTCCGTGAAACAATACCAATTTTAGCTATTTGGGTTGCAGGGCAGCAGTCCACAGATTTTTATGGGATCATGACTTAAGTCATGCTCTTGAGAGATAAGATTTTGCATTCAGTTCTACAGGAAAATTAGAAATGGATTGTGGAAAAACGGGATAGGGACTCCATGTGGGCCATGAATCACAATGTGGTTTTGTACACAGAGCATTTAAGTGAAAAAAGGAGACTATGCTCTAGCAAGGAAGGTGTTCTAAGAATACATCAAAAGAGTTTGAACACCTTGTAGGGTGACTTGTTCATGGTGAGGCATTTATCAGAAACATTTCAGTCAGAAAATAGACCAAACTAACCTTCCTTTCCTTCTCCGCTGTTTTCTAAAAGTGCAGTAAAAAAAGGAATCTCTGGAAAGCTATTATTTTTTGCTCATTTGTGGGAGTAATCTAGCCTTTGATGCTTATCAGCCAGGGTATGAACACGGGACAGCTAAATATTAAACTTGCGTGATGCAAACCCTTTTGTGAATGTAGCTATTACTGCTGTCATGCTCATTTTCCAATACTCCTTTTAACAGCACTCAAGCTCTCTCACGGAGGAAGACATTGCTCTCAATTTAGTCTGCTTTTCTAAGCAATAAACAAGATTCATCTTGTTTGAAGACCTTATTATGGTTACCACTTTCCTTAGATTTGACAGGAATATTTCATTGAACACAAAGGTTCAATGAAACAAGTAGAGATTTAGATAGATGGCGAATGTCCATCCTATAATGCATGAATAATCAAAATTCCATGAGTCCTGCTGATTGTATGTAGCTCTGAATAAAACATTTCTGGAATGAGTTCATAATTGTATTTGTTGCAAATTTTGAGATAAAGTAAGTGAAAAGGTTGAATTAATTATTTAGATTGTTATCATGGTACTAGTATATGTTTTTAATCTGAAAAAAAATGCAAATCATTCTGAATGTTAGCATTTCTGGCACTTTGTTATAGTGGTTTCTGCTCCAGCACCTTGATTTTAAATTTCTATTGCAAGCATGAGTCAGGCTTCCATGGAACTTTCTTTGGCATTTACTGAAATAAGATTTTTATTCACTCATAGTCATAAACAACTAGGAAGACTGTGACTCATCATCAATGTCCTTCTACTTTCCTTCTCTTAGATGACGATTTCACAAAAATTGAAATAAATTCCTTAAAATCTACAAAATGTGCTATGGAAAAATTAATTTTAAAATCAATCAAGAGGCTTTAATGGCAAAGAATTATTTATGATGACTTAATATGTCATTATAACCACAACTGTGATGAATGGGAATTGTTAAGTTTTCTTTGAAAGAAGATTAATGTTAAATTAGAGTCACTTACAGGGATGGCTTCTGGGAGAAGCTGCCAGAAGCTTCTTCCGTGTCCAACAGGGCCAATCACAGCTGGATCCAAGATAGACCCACCACTGGTCAAGCCCAAGCCCATCAGACATGGTGGTAGGGCATCTGAGCTAACTTGTTTAAGAAGAGGAAAAAAAAAAAGCTGTCCTGCAGTAGCCATGGAGAGAGATGAGGATATGTGAGAGGAATATCCCTGCAGACCCAAGGTCAGCAGAGAAGGAGGGGCAGGAGGTGCTCCAGGCACCAGAGCTGAGATTCCTCTGCAGCCCATGGAGATCCATGGGGATGCAGAGACCAATGTGTGCCCCCTGGATAAAACCATGCTGGAGCTGGTAGCTTCCTGAGGGAAGCTGTAACTCCACGGGATGCCTGTGCTTCTGGCAGGATCTGTGGCCACAGGAGCCCATGCTGGAGCAATTTTGCTGTCAGGACTTGTGACCCCACAAAAGGGATCCATGCTGGGAAGGATTAGATTAGATACTATATTTTGGGGTGTTTTAGGTTTGATGTTAGAAAGAGATTCTCCAGCCAGTGGGTTGTTGGGCACCGGAACAGGCTCCCCAAGGAAGTGGTCACAACACCAGCCTGAAACAGTTCAAGAAGCGCTTGGACAACACTCTCAGGCACATGGTGTGACTCTTGGGGTGTTCTGTGCAGAACCAGGAGCTGGACTCAATGTTCCTGATGGGTTTCTTCCAACTCAGAATATTCTGTGGTTCTATGCTCCTGTAGGATTGTACCTTTGACTGGGACACAAATTGGAGCTGTTTGTGAAGAACTGCAGCTCATGGGAAGGACTCTCATTGAAGGACAGAGTGGAAGACTGTCTCCTGTGGGAGGGACCCCATGTTGGAGCAGGGGAAGAGTATGAGGAGTCCTTCCCCAGCAGGAAGGGGCAGTCAAAGACACTATGTGATGAACAGTCTACAGACAACATTCCCTGCTTCCCTGTACTGCTTCACGGGAGGATGTGGAGAAATATGAAGTTGAGCCCTGGAAGATTGGAGGGGTGATGGAAGTGTTTTTAAGAATTAGTTTTAATTTCTCATTAAACTACTCTGATTTGATTTGCAATAAATTAAGTTTATTTCCCAAACCTGAGTCTGTTTTTTTCATTATAGTAATTGCTGAGTGATCTCTCTCTGTCTTTATCTCAACCCATGATCCATTCATTTTCTCTTCCAAGCCCAGCTGAGGAGGGAAATGATAGAGCTGCTATGGCAGGCACCTGGCAGGCACCTGTTCCAGCCAGGAGCAGTCCACCACAGAGTACTGTGTCTTACAGCAGTTTATCACTGACCTGCTCTCTTCACTTGAAGCTTTTCCCTGTCTGCATAAGAAATGGAAGATATTTGTTCTGTAAAAAGTTCTGCAGTACATTATTTCTGCATGCATTGTTTGTGAAGTTTGGTCATTCCTCTTATACAGTCCCATTAACCACCTGTTAAATCTGGCCATCTATCAAGGAGTTATCCTTAATCTTTATCAGCTTCTTTTGTTGTTGTCTGTCATATCCAGAATCTTCTTGTGTCATATGCAGTAGTTCCCTACATCCTGTCCAACTAGGTTAATATTGGTCCTAGTTAGCAACATATTAATCTGTTTGCAGTCCTAAAACCTTGAAGAAAAAATTAAGGATTACAAAAATTATGTTAGAAATCAAAATGTGCAAAGTACATTTGTACATTCTTATATACTATTATTATATATACGATTTTTTAGAGAGCAGTAATGAAAACTTATTACATAAGTTTTCAAATGTTACCCTTCTATGCCAGGAGTGCTTGAAAACATCACTGAAGCTGTGGAGTATGTACTTTAATTAGAAAAGAGAATATCTTATGTGATTAAGGGTCTTTGGGACTAGGTGAAAGAATGGAACTTGACATTTTTAAGACTAGTGAGATACATGACCATAACACCTAGATCACATAGATACTCCGATGTCAGAAAATGAATTGTTAGAAGTGTTGACTGTCAGGAGACAGTGCTGCTCAATAGATTTGTGTGCCTAGGAGAAAGAAGTGACAGAAATGGCATATGGAGTAGGAACAGCAAGAAAATCCAAGACAACTAAATAAATGGTCATAGCATGAATCTGGGCTGAGGTTGAGAGAATTCCTTTGCAAGAAGCAATGTTTAAGAAACTGCTTTGTACTGTGTAAGGCAAGATTATTTTATTTATTGAGTCCATTCAAGGAAACAGGACCATTTATGTTTTCCCACACAGCTGAAAACTTGCAATGAAGAAGTCCATCATCACTGGGATTTTCTTTTTTTTATTTTTCATTATGGAAATTGTGCAAAGGATCCATATTCCTCATGGCTCCTTTGGTGAAATTAATGCCCACTATTTCTTGGAGTGCTGAATTAAAATATGAGGTTCTATTAGATGAGCTAATTTACTGATCTGCACTATTGTTAGCTAAGTCTTATCCTTGTTTTATAAGGATGATTATTGATTACTAAATGACCTTAATTTCAGTAAACAGCACAGAGAGTGAGTTAAATTGAATTATCAATAATTAATTGCTAAATGTTAGCATATGTTTTCATTGGTTTTGGCAGGGGTTTTAAATTCAGAAATTGGAAATGCTTCTGTAGTTTCTTCCAAGATAGTAATTATTATTATATTGTTATTAGTTTCCCTAGTAATTTCAAAGATAACAATTCATTTCATTATAACTGGCATTGTCTTTTCATCCTGTTTCTATCTTGTGACAGTCTGTGGTAGTCTTGTGACAACTTTGAGCATACTTTATAACCACCTGATCTCCTTGCCATTTCTAATCCAAAATGTTCATAAACATGGCAAAGTTACTAACAGGTGAGAAAAAATGTTATCAAGTCATTACAAGCTGGCACTGTTTAATTAATTTGGATAGTTTACATGGATAAAGTAGGGAGGATTTGTCTTAAATATTTAAAGAGCTTTATTGGTAGTTTTTGTGATGAGTTCTTCTAAGTTCCTGTGTTTCTTCCAGAGGTCAGTGCTTCCTCGTAAATAAGGAAGAATGGGAAAAACGTCTACGACTCTTCCCTTGTTCCTTGTGCAATGCTAAACCCAGTTACCTGACATTTTAAATGCAGCGGATTGAGCTTGGGTGGATAAGGACAGATTTGCATTCTATTCTGCCTCTGCTGCTGCAAGGAGGCTCAAGCAGGAAAGGAGAGCAGGAAAGGCAGCTCAGAGCTGTGAGAATGCTCAGACATGAAAGGCACATAAGGTCATCTGTCAATGGCCAGCAGATACACGTGAAGATTTATCTTCTCTCAGGAGAATGTATGCCGTAACAACAGGACTATCTCTTCTGTTTGTTGTGTCCAGCAGGTTGTAGAGTACCAGATATTTGTTATAAGTAATAAAATCCCACTGATCTCTTGGCTCCTCTATAATTAAAAACCTCAGCAAAGTTAGAATTTCTGTCTAACTTCTGTCACCAAAGTTTGTCGGGAGATGAAAAGGTTAGATGAATAGAAGACAAGCCAAAAGCAGAATATTCTGTCTTGGAAAGGCTGGAATATTTAATGTCTGAATTTATGAGATTAAATTCTCCAACTGGTTTTTTCAAATTGTATTCACCAACAAAAATTAGGGGCGAAGAAGGTGATGATGAAAATGAAGATATCTTACCTACTGCACTGAAGACTGTTGCTCCTATGGAAAAGATCTTTCAATGCTTCTTTTCTAGGTGTTTTGTCAGCAGAATGCTGAACAGTGGGATGCCAAAGAACTGTCTGTATAATTATACACTGCATTTAGATCAAGGACAGGCAGATGAGGACTTTCTTTACTGCTTTTAGTGGTACACAAAAGATATGACACTTCTCAGATCCTCCTAGTAGAATTTCTTTATACCACATGAAGTAGGTAGCTGTAGTGAATAATTTCCTTCTTCCATAAGCCCAATGTAATTCTTTTATGCTGTCTATTTATAATAGACAGCTAGTAAAATAAACAGGAATAGAATATGACTGAGTGAGAAAACTTAACTCCAATGAATTCAGCTCAGATATCATGAAGGTATCTGGCATTAAAACAAAAAAAAACAACATCAAATCTATGAAAAGAACAACTTAACAAAACAAAAAACCCAACGCAAACAAAAAGTAAAACAAGAAAAAAGGGAAAAAATAAAAGGCAAGAATCCTCTCTATGTGGAAGACCCATAGGCTTAGTCTAATGGGGAAAACAAGATGGAAGGACAAGATACCTAAATCTGTGCCTGGACTAGATTCTAATTCTCACTAATCTCAGAAAGGGATAATTGCCCCAGATCTTTCTCTCTCTTTCTTTATTAGGTAGGAATGTAAGAAGCAGCACACATTTTCTTCAGAGGACATTATTATTATTCTTCACATTATAGTTTTATCTATCCCATTCTAAAACTTATTGAAAAAAAAAGACTTTCCTATCTACTTCAATAGGTTTTAAGTCCATAAATATTAAAATTAATCTTCTTTTTTGGAAATTATTTCAAGTTAAATGCTATAACATGAGTTAGGGTAAGACAAGCAGCAATCACACTTTATAACACTGTAAATCTAACTATTATATAATTACACAGTTATTGTAGTTTGTGTAATTATTATGTATCTAAGTAATTAGTAGCAGTTCTTATAGCAGGGAGTTTAGTCCCATTTCTTGTACTTCTTTTTAATATAATTTTATTTCATAGTCCTACAAATCCATTTTACATGGATTATAGTTATATGATGCAGTTATTTATACTTCAATTGCAGTCATTTATGTACAGAACTTTGCAGTTAAGCTGATGCATTATTAATTACCTGGATGACAATACATAACTATCCCAATGTTATATACATGCTACACCAGTCTTAAAAGCCAACTACCTAACTCTAATGCTTTCTCTGAGTAATACAGTGCTTATTTACTACCTCAGAACTTCAATTCCAAATAAAGACAATACATTTCATTGTAGAGAAGGGTTTTTTTTCAGCAAAGCAAAGGGTGGCAGGCTTTTGCCCCACACAGGTAGGAGCTGAATGCCTCCTGTGTAATACCAATACAAATTAAATAACATAGAAGAATCAAAGACTTTGATTTGCCACCAGAGCTTGAAAACTCTTCTAGTGAACTTATAAATAGACTGTAGACATAGAAAAATAGTAACTGGCTTCTCTACATTTTTTGGTTAACAGTGGATAGGGTTTGCCTAAGATTTATCCAATTTGTTTAGGATAATGCCAGGTGTAGACTGCTATATGTACTCCTGGTGAAGTCTGGAACATAGATTTCCTTCAAAGTGTTTCAAATAGAGATGGCAGCTTACATACAGTATGTAATGCTTACATGCCAACAACTTTGGATGAAAAAAATCATTTGTCCCCCCCTTAAAACTTTAAAAGGATACTTTTGTCAAGATCTTAAAAATGGATGAGACTTGAGGCCCTTTTCTTTCTCATATATCAGATTGAATAGTGAGCACTATACTGATCCAGCAGTGTACACCTAGATCAGCAGTTCTGTATAGCTGATATCAATGTTACTAAGTGCTGGTGTTGTCTTTCACTGCCTGTGTTATTTTCTGTACATCACAATACCCTCGAATCTTCATGCTAAGAAGCTACATCTCTTACCACCCAGTCTCAGTCTGTCACTGTCCAAAAGCTGGCCACTTCTTGTCCAGAAGTGCGGAAAAAAAACCTCTTGCAATATTGAAGAGGAGCAACCGAAGACAAGGCACATCCTCACCTCTTGGCTCCCAGAAAATTGTTGAAGAGAAGTGTTTCTTCACATGCGCTGCTAGCAAAGATCTGAAGGCTTCAAGATTCCTCTGGGAGTAGGTATCAGTCCCCAAGGAAAATCAGATCAGCTCACTGTTCTTACTTGCAGTCACAAGTGCAGTCACTTGTGCTCTGCTGATATTTTAGTGATTCTTGTCCATAGCACTTAACAGTGGTTGCCACCTGGGGCAGGACAGCACATTCTGGTACACAAAGGACTCCACTAAGCACACCCACTGCCATGCAGACTGTTTGCATGGTTGCACACACCATTAAACCTACAAACAGGTTCTGCAGCAGCAGGATCCAGAGGTCTGTGTAAGGTGTTCAGGGTACTGAGTGATGCACAGAAGCTTCTGAGGGGAACCAAAAAAAATATTTTATGATACAATAACCTGAAGGATTAAACTCCTGTTTAGCCTATGGTTGAAGACATTCATTTTTCACCTTCCTTCAGTGTAGATGCAACAGACCCACCAGAATTATTTGGCAAAAGATGGCAACCTCTGCAGCCATCCTAAAAGAAGGAGGCTCCACGTCTTCAATTATTTGAAGAGAAAAAAGAAGGACAACTGGGTGCCCCAAGTGAAAGACATTTAGATCAAATGATAACAATTATATTGTACATACAGATATATTACCTACCTATCTGACTGTTAATGAATTCAATTAATTTCATCAGTTTGAGGGTTTTTTTGCCCACGACAGTAATTGATGAGAGATGTTTCCTTGTCCTTAGCTCAACCCATGAGCCTGTTATATTTTCTCTGCCCTGTCCAGCTGAGGACAGTGACAGAGCACCTCAGATAGGCTCCTGGTATCCAGCAGAGAACAAACCACGTCACTCTCACACATTCTCACTCCTCTCTCCAGATTCATTTGCTCTTCCATTTTTTTTCCTCTGCTTCTTAAATATGTTATCCCAAAGGCTTTACCACTGTTGCTATGCTGAGCCTTGGACAGTGGCAGGATTATCCTGGAGCCAGCTGAAATTGATTTTACCAGACATGGGGGAGCTTTCTGGCAGCTTCTCACAGAAACCATCCCTTTAACCTCATCCACCACCTCCCCCCCAAAAAAATTCTATATTTAAGCCATGAGTCAAATGAAAACATTAGAAGGTATGATTGCAACCTACAGTGCATTCTTTAACTACATGTATTTTCTCATTTAACTGACAGTGGAAATTATTGGTGAAGTATCATTTTAAAGAAAAACATAATGTCCTGTCAAATTAAACATGTTCACACAATGGATGCTTAATTTTGATTTGGCATGATAGCTGTGGTTGTCAGGAACTTGCCCTCTTGTTCAAGTTATGCCTTAACATTTTCTGAACCTCCTACTAGAGTCAAAGTTAAATTTACAGTCTTGACATTTTCCACTATCTTTAAATATCCCTGTGACTAGTTATTCAAACATTTTCATAGCAGCATTGTTCCCTTGTGTTTCTGAAGTTTTTAATGATCTTAAAGTTTGAGGTTCTGAAATAAAGCAAGGGATAATTTGAAGGAGGAAAAAAGTGTGATTATGACATCAAAATAACTTCTCAACTTTAGTGGGCTGAAGTACTAAGATAAAAATCTAAAATAGAGCATTATCATGTTCAGTCAGTGAGGAGAGGAAAGGTTGTGCATGTGTGGATGTGCGTATCAAATTGTTAACCAGATCTTCCATTTTATCAGGCCAAGCACAGGGAAAGTCAGAGATGGTCATTCTCCTTAATTTACAAAGAGAAGTTCAGTTCCATTAGTATGAAAGCCCACAGAGTTTGCCATATCTTGGTTGCTAGAGACACAGAAGAAAGCTGATGCATAAACAATTCACTCTTAACCTTTCTGCTCTCATGAATCTTCTAGGAAAAATTACCTGGTTATGACTTGAGTCGCCTTTTTGTGGTTGAAGTCCTTCCTCTCATTTACTACAGCTCTAACAGCATCTGTCTTTGGCTAATTCTCCCTGTGATAAAACTAGATAAAGTTACTATGATGTGAATTATGTCACTGGAGAAATTGCATCTGGAAATTGAGGTTTCTGCAGAGCTTTAAGCAATAGGGCTAGAACAAGTGGCTCCATGTCCCTTGAAAGACCACATTATTGTCCACAGCTTTCACACATGTAGATTATTACTTAGTGTAAGTTGCCTACAGTGTTTCCTCTCCAGGATATTCATATTACAAATTATTTTTCAAAGAATAACTAACATAACAAGATGAAGGAGAAATATAAAGGCGAGATGAAAAACATGAGAATGAGTTAATCTTTGGCACAATTTGACTCAAGATCACTAAGTCTACAAATTAATAACATGATTTTTCTTTATGCCAGTTGGGTGTAAAAGACCTATTTCTTCTCTCAGTAAACCTTATGTACAACTTTTAAGCACTACTAAATGGAGATACTCCATCATTATTCTTGTTGCTATGCACTTGAAAATTTTAGGGATTGTGATAGTAACTTGTGATGTATATGTTACCATGGTGATGACTTTCTTAATGAACAGAGTATGAAATTGGCTCATAACTCATACATTTAGCCTATAGATTGCAGGAGTTTTGTATGAAGCAGCATTCACACTTGCTGGAATGTATGATTAGTGTATTACATGAGGCTGACAGTGTATGCTCAAAGGTTCTTATTGTGGCAGCAGATGCTGATCTGCCAAGAATTAAATATCTTTTCCTGAACCAGAGCTTTCCACTTGCATATAAAAGATGGAACAGTTGGGCACAGCCAACTCATGTTACATGCAGAGAGGCTACATGCAGACTCCTTCAGGCCTGAAAGCAATATTGCTTTGTTTGCATGGCACCACACTAAAGATGATAAATTCCCTCTCAGTACAGTCACAGCACAGCCACTCAGCATCTTATGTACTACAGAAAAGAATTGCCCAAGGCAGGTCAGTGTCTTTAGCCCATTCACTGAGAGGGAACAATACCTGCAGGAAGAGCCAACTTGCTTAACAGCTGTCTAAAGGTTATGAAGACCTCCACAGTCATCCTAGAACTTCAGTAGAAATCAAAACTCTCCAGCTGAGCACCACTATGCAGGCACAAGGTACTGCCAATTCTCCCATGTACGTCCAATTCAAGCTCATAGTCCCTGCTCCTGCATGCTCTGAGGACAGGCTCAGAGCTAAGGAATCTGTTGGTGCACTTGGTGCACAAGCAAAATATTATCAATGTGCTGGTTTTGGCTGAGGTAAATTTTCTGCAGAAAAGATTTTAGGAAAGTTATCAAGTTCTGGTGCACATGGATGATGCTATCCCCGAAGTAAGAGTCTATCCTGCTTTGGTCTAAAGAACTAAGATGATTATATTCTTATCTCTGCAACTGTCTCCCACTCCACTTTTTGGTCCCCAGATTTCAATAAGGCAGTAGGCAATAGGTCCCACATATGTAAAAGTGAAAATTATGGTGGAGAACTATTTTAAGGAATTTGTCAAGGCATCACAAAGGCAGGGTTTAAATAGAGATTATAAAGCTACTCAGTCCTCTGGAAAAAGACTAAGAGAGAGTGATAGAATTGCCTGTGTAAAGAGTGACAAAGAACTAATAAATTTACATATAACTGGAAAAAATAAAGTGTGTTAAGTAATATTACATAAGGAAACTAGGTTTTTTTTAACAGACCAGATGGAGAACACTTTATTAATTTTCACTATAATTTGAAAATAATGTTGGAAATGGACAAGCAAATAAAAGATGACATATGAGGATCTAAGCACACCATTCTCACTTTACAATAACATCACTTCTTACACAACAACTAAAAGTAATTAGTATTTATCATTTGCAGACTTCAAAATGCTTTTCTATACACATGATTTGATGGGTTTCTTGAAGGTGTCAGAGATTGATTTTTTCTGGATCCTCAGACACAGATTCATGCATTAGGCTGTTGACAGAGCAGCAAAATAATCCTATGGATGTGCCTTGTGCAAAACACAAGGGAAAACATTTTCATGCCACATACCTTTTCTTCACTACGCCACAAAATACTTCTCTCAGTTATTGCTTCTTTGCTCCAATTTCATCCATTTTGCCCAGAAATCTGTCTTCTTTGTTTTTTGTTTTATAAGACCAGCTTTGAAAGGTTTTTTTCTGCAAGTCATACACGACATGTTTATCCAGAACATTATTACATTTTTTTGTAGTGTACATGAAATTGCAGTCACAATAAGCCTGTAAGAAAGCCCCTTCAAAATCCTTATTAATATCAGATAAAAGAATATTTTCTCAATTTTGAAAAGGTGAAGTAGAATTTTTAGAAAGCAGTAAGATTTAAATAATATTCATCAAGATGAATGCATCAAGAATTTCTATCCTTTTTTAATACCGAAATACAAGGTATCCTCAAGCTTTTAAATTACTTAGCACCTCTGAAAGTGGTAATTCTGTAATGAATATTGAGGGGATTACCTAGTCCTGTAGCATAGTATCTGAACATATTAACATTATGATTTCTATCACTTCCTCCCAGAACTGTTTCCTTTCCTTTGTAGTCTTGCTAAGATCTGATTTGGCCACCATCTTTGTGACACTGACAGTAGAACAGCTCCTTTAGATGCTTATGGACTTCACTGCCCTGAGCAGTAATAAAAACCCAAGCAGTAGCATTTGCAAAAGATAGATAAAGATGAATAACTAAACATGCTCTAGTCAGTCCACATGGCACCCCTGAAAACTTCCCCAGCATTTCTCAGAGAAGGCATCTAAGTAATTAGATCATACTTTTTCATTGAATTAATTTGGCAGGAGTGCTATTATTTTATTATAATTTTGGTAGAAATTAGATTCTATAGAAAGAAATTTTCATTCTAATATCTAATAATCCATATACTATAACTTTTGGTGATAGCATCTTTACCAGTGACATAAGACTTTGTATTCCTTCTGCTTAAAGCTCATATTCTGTTCCTCATAATTTTACCAGACTTGGACAAAAAAGACTAAGGTTCTTGTCTTAAATTTTTATATGTATTGCATACAAATACTGAGAAATATGATGGATGTAGTAAGGATACTGCCCATTGGAAGGTCACAGGGATTTGGTGGACAAGGGTGTTCCTGAGCAATGGCAGAAAGCAAATGTCATACCTATCTTCAAGCAGGGTAAGGAGAAATTAGGATCAAAGAAACTACAGACTGCTCAGCTTCGTATTCATGTCTGGAAAGGTGATGGAGTAAATTCTCCTGAAATGCTTTTCTAAGCATATTAAACAGGAATAGTCAGGCTGTATTTTAAAAGCAAGGATTATGCCTGAGCAATCCAATAACCTTCTATGATGTGACTGGCAAGATGAATGAAGTAAGACCAGTTATTCCTGTTTATCTTGGTTTAAGCAAAGCTTTCCACTCTTCCATCCATGACATTCTCCTAGACAATCTGATAAGCATGCAATCTATAAGGACAGTGAGATGGATTAGAAAAGTGTCTGAATAACTGGGTTCAAGAGGTTGGGACCAGTGGCACAGCTGGATGCAAGTCTTGTGTATAGCAGGGGATGATACTGGGAGAAATGCTCTTGAACATCTCAGAGCATACCCTCAAAGAAGTTCACAGACAACGTAAGCAGGGGAAAGTAGTTGCTGTATGAGATGGAAGAGCTGCCATCCAGATCATCCTTGACATAGACTGGAGAAGTGGGACAAAAGAAGCTTAATGAAGTTCAACATAGGAAAATCCCACCACCTTCCCCTGTGGAGTCATACCACCAGGTTATGTACAGGCTGACTGTACAGGGGGCTGACTGGAGGCAGCTTGGAGAAAAGGACCAGGAGGTCCTGTTTGCCCCACAGTGGCCATAACATAGCATTGAGCCCTTGCAGTAAAGTTTGCCCTAGATGACCCTTCTTTGAGCAGAGATGTGGAGTAAGTGACTTCCATGACTGTGAGGATGGAAATGTTCTTTTGTCCAGGAGAGCAGATGCAGAGGACTTCCCAATATGCAAACATGACAATGAGTGTCCACAGGGCAGTTGAAAATAGGCAAAACAACTGAAACTTGAGACACTCTGTATTCTTAGTGTAGTCTGCAATACTGCCTATTGACGTGAATGCAGAGTGCTTATAGCCTGGATCTTGCTCTCTATCTTTCTCAGGGGAATATTTGCTTTCCATTCTGCTTTTCGTTCCTGCAGTCACAGAGCAAAGTTGATGCACCTGATAAATTTACCATCTGCACAGTAAAATCACTCAGATTTCTTTGATGGGAACTGTGTAGCCTTGTACACATTAGAGATGTCTCAGATTTCCAACTGTCCTTTCACTGTGACGGAGTTTAATAGAGCTTCCCAAAATAACCTACTTACTAAATTTCTAACTTCCTGCAAATGTGGTTTCTTTAATTCTTATAACCTTGTCCTGCTGTACTGTGAAAAACAAACACTCTTGAATTATTTTAAGCTGAAAACATATTGGCCTCTAGTGCTCTAATCAAATTAAACAGAAGATCAAGTTAAGCAGTGATCAAATCAGCTGGTCCTGTTATTTGTGAAGCCAGATTAAATTCTGAATATCTACCCAGGCAGGTATCCTCTAGCTATGCAGGAACACTTTAGTTAAAAGCTCTGAAAATTGCATTTACTGCTGCCTTTTTTCATGATTTTATTGTGAGGAGTCATTTAGGATATAAAATAATTATTATCTCTACAACTGTCAGAATCAGGTGATTACTGGAAAATGTCATCTTTCTTAAAAAAAGGCAAACAAGTAATGTGCCAACATTTTTGTTTCCAAAATCCCCTAGACAGTGTGGATATCTGCAAAATATGGATCTGGTCAGTGAGAGGGAGAAAAACAAAAAGGAAGAAAAGACAAAATTTAATATTTTTAAGCTTTGTGTTTTTAGAAAAATAACTTCGTTATTTTGGAAACTTTATTTTCTTACATAGCAAGCACTTGAGGTTAACAAAGCTCAATTCAAGACACCACCAAATAAAAAAAAAGAGAGAAAAAGTTGAAATGAGATATTGAGAAACCAATTAGGTCAGTGCTCTATGGATCTTTTCTTTTACAGATCATGATTGATTGCACTCAGATTGAATTTCAGGAGGCAAACTGAACAAGGCTGCAGATAGAGCACTGTGTGCCTTGTGCTGCCTGGCATTCTAGCATTACCTGTATGGACAAGTAAACTAAGCAGTGATTTTTCTCTTTCACATATGATTTTTGTGCCTCTCTGATCTTCCATGTATACCAGTACACATGCTCTTTATTAAAATTCTTTGTCCTTATGGTACAGACAAAATTAAAAAAAACCAAAAGGAATATATTTAATTTTCAGGAGATTTCATGTATTTCAATTTTTTAAATTTCATGATTTAAGAAATCTTATTGGATGCAGATATTTTTGATTCTTTGTTCAATGGGGATACATTCGGTCTATGCATCAATGCAAAGCTATAAAAATACAAAATAGTGTAATAATACTGTGAAATTAGAACAGTAGATAATGCATATTACTGAGATAATACAAATTCTTTTAAATTAACTGTTTCTTAATTTTTTGGCAAAGTATGTGTATTTGTCATGTTCAAAAAAAATCACCTGAGTGGCTTGAGAATCTCTATGTGTTAAAAATCAAACTAAGGTAACTTCCCTTCCCACAGATTTGCCCTTTCTTTTCAAATGTCCAATATCTCAGGGGCATTATTGTAGATTTTCACATGCTGGTAAAACTAAACCTTTAGACATATTCCTCTAGCTGTTTGGAAAGCTGCAGGAAATATCTGTCTCAAGAACTAAGAAAGTTATCCTTTAAAAAAGAGAAAAGAAGTGGTCTTGTTTCTAGCTTTAGAGCCTTTAGGCTTTCTCTGTTTGTAGTCACTCTGTGCTTTGAATTTGTTCCAGTATTAGCCTCTCATTCTCTAAACATGTCTGGTCTCAAAAGAGGAAAAGTAGACTTTTTGTATAAATCCAGGAGCTCCGTTGTCAAAGGAGACTTAGCCTTCACTTTGAAATTGGCCTATTGAAAAAAATCTATACAAGAACCTAAAGCCAGGTGGTCTGAAGGAAACTTAATTTTTCAATAGTAGCAAAGTGGCAAACTGGGAAGATTACTACAAATGCTCATCTTAATCTAGTTGCAAATGCTATGATCTTTCACAATAAACAATCACAGTTTGGAAACAAAATCAAAAAAGTGTTATGGAAATGGACTATAAGGGACTTAGAGAAATCTATTTTTATTTACAGTAAAGTAAATTAGCATCTTGGGATCAAGAAATAAATATGATTACTGAAATGGGAGGCATACAGAATGGCTCATGTGAGAATACTCTTCTTTAATCGAAGCTGCATTGAATTGACACAAGAAAGCAGCAGAGAGGTGGGATTAAACTCCTAATTGTAATGAGTGCAGTAGTACACTTTGCTTTAGATGTGGGCAATCTATCCCTGCCCCCCAGGCATTTCCCTCACTTTAGGCATCTCTTTTCATCTGGAATACTCTAGTACACCTAGGACATCTGCAAATGTGACTCAGGACCTAGAAAAGCCTTATGCCTTGATGGAATGGACTCTGAGGGCCAGGGAGATATTGAATAGTATTTCAAATGACAATACCTGTATTTGGATAGGGAGCAGACAAAAAAAATCCTTTAAATAGTATCACTGTCTGAAGTCCATTGAACATTTTGAGCAGACCTCCTTCAGTTTTGATGGAAAAACAGATCTCCAGACCACAAGCAGTCAACAGAACTTATATTTTTGTCCGTTTCCTATTAAAACTTTTAATGTGTCACTGAGTAATATTTTCACTGTTTTAGGTTTGGTTAATACCCTTCTGACATTGTGTTTGCTGATAGCAGTAGTGTGGTTGTGCAGAAAAAGTGATGTATCTCATTTATTTTAATTGACTACTCAGAAAGTTTGGGAATTATTTTGACTTTAGCACTTTTTCCAAATCCAGGTATAGTAGTACCACTTAGATTTAGCTAATTAATCTTCATATCTTTCATTAGTCACAGCTTATTTTGAATCTAAACAATCTTCCAGTCTTTTCTTTAGTTTACTGGACCAGCATACTCTCTTTTGGGTCTGAGGAGTTGATGCAGAGCATCAGCTCTGTAGTGTGTAGCAGTGAAACAAGCTCCAGGTTCTGATGCCAGTGACACTAGAGCTGTTCTTGAAGAACATCAGGTGAGGGGGCCTGTCTGTTTTGGGCATGGCTTTGAAATGTACTTATTAAGGGAAATCAGCCAAGGGAGGGACTAAGAAAAAGAGAGCCTTAATCCTATTGATAAAGCGTCATCAAATCCCATTATTTCAAGGATTTAATGAGATAATCCCAGGCAGCCCTATTGAAGAGTTTTTCACCACCTAATGATAATGCTACCAGAAACTCCTTCCAGTGCTGTGACATTGTAGTTGTGTGTCAGCTCAGCTTCTTGCCTGCTCAAATTTACGGAAAGCTGTTTGTAAAAAGCACAACATTCTCTCACCCGCTGAATATATAACAGATGCAAAAATACACTTGAGGTTATATATACTAGAAGACTAAACTGTTCAATTTGACACATTTAGCTTGTTGGCAATGTGCTTTGTTTAAATTAAAAAGTAACACTTTGCTAAAAATGATGAAGTAGAATGCTGCATTGAAAGAAAGTATTAATCATAATTAGTGTAGTGATTTGCTCTTTATTAACACTGTTGCATCAGTAGCCTCAGGCCCAAATCCAGATTGCTGCCCCATTAGGGTAGACCAATGCATATTAAATTACTAGTGAATTAAAATGCACAACATTTGCTATACACCAACACCTAACAGAACTGTTCATTCTCCAGAGAAGCCAACTCTGCTTTTTTGTGTTTAGATGGTAAGGACCCTGGTGAATGACTGGGTTTTACTGTGTTGGAACAGCAGAGGAAGCCCCACCATCCATTAACAAGTCCAGAGAATTCTTGGTGCTGCCATTCTTGAGGTTTTGGTTTCACTGGTGGGAGAGGGCTCTGCCTGTGCTTGGTAATTTGTGACATCTACAAAGCCACGTGTTTGTGTGTTTTCAAGGGGCCGGTGCCTCTGGGGATGGTAGGAACATTTTGTTGTTTTTGAAAGAAGAGCCAGTCTTGGTGTACTCACAAGAGCAAACTGCAACAGAAAATGGTAAATAATATGTTTTGCTGTATATCAGGTGTTTTTTCCCTCATTTCACATTAATTATTTTGAAACATTGGCTACTCCTGCTGCATATTGCAGGGAATCCACAGCTAATTATCAGACCATTGTTTTTGTATGCCCTTTTGGTGGCTATAAATTAGTGCAAATCCTGCTGAGACACGGATTTTGCTCCTCAGAGGGTCTCAGAGTCACACCTGAGGTTTATTAGCTTAATGTCTCTTCACTTCATTTACTATATTTAAGTAGTTTTCAAAGGCTTTTGCAAAAGACTTAGGCTAACTTTGCTAATGCAGCTGTATGGGTCACCTCCACAGCTGCAGTGGGAAATTAGCACTGCTTGGGAGGAATGGATGAAAACACCTGGGTGACATTTCCTGAAAGTGCTGCTGGTTGTGGGAAGAGCAGGAATCCTTACGGCTGCAAAACTGTAAAAGCTTCCAATTAATAACAAACCAAAAAAACGAACTAACCAAACAAAAACCGAAGAAAATCCCCCAACCAACCAAAAACACCCCAAACAACCAAACTGAAACCAACCTCAGAAAAATATATTTGAAAAGCAGGATTTTTTAAAAAAAAAATTCATGTGAATCTATATCCAAGGCCCTATATGAAGTTAGGTAGGAAATTCCAAGAGAGTATGCCTGTGAGATTTCTATGCTTTCATTCTGCTTGAGAGATAAATAATATCAGCAGATTTTTATTCTCTCACAGGAAAATGAGGTGTTTCCATCTCAGTGTGAAACGAGAAACCTGTAGGTTAGACAAATGCTGCAATTCTGAGAAAAAATAAAACTAAACTTTTATTACCCCAAAACCTCTGGGAAAAAGCCGAAAGCAATCCTTTTCTCTAAAATGTTGCTTAAGTGGGAAGCATAGGAGAGTTCCTCTAATGTCTCAGAAAAAGCAGTATTTATCTCCTTTAAATGAAAACACGAATAGTATTCCTTGTTCTGCAGCTTAGTGATCAGAGTTCTACCCTGGGATTTTGCTCTTCTTCCTTGAAAAACAAACTGAAAATTCAAGGGGAAGATGCCTAATGTCTATCTCCTTTTTTCCTGGTTTATATTAAGGTTTTAACTTTTTGAGTGAAAGTGTGCTTCACTTTTCTCTTTCTTGGTTTTTGTAAACATCTGACAGGTGAAGTCTTCCATAAAAAAACATGATTCTGATTGAAGTGCAAAGGGCAAAATTGTAAGAGACCAAATACTTCACTGCTGCGGAACCATCTTTCCCAGATTGTTTGGAACACAGAGAAAGACAAGGTAAAGCATCTATAGGGCAATGTATCCAAATGTCTGTGAAAGCCTTGTCCATATGACATCAATGTTTTAAGCTTGTTGAAGTTCAGAATTTCTTTTCCACAGTGGCTCTTCATGTACTTAGAATAATATGTAACGACAAAGAACAAAACTCATCGTTATTGATTGGGAGGAAGAGAGTTAAGGAGATGGGGTTGAATCACTGTCAGTGTCAGAATGTCATCTCATAAAGAAGTCTGTGCTAGTTTGGTTCAGGTTATATAATGAAACGTGATTTCAAATAGAGAAGATTTCAAAATGATACCTGAAAAGATCTAACATTATGTTCCAAAATTGCCCAAATGTTCTATTGCCTCACCTGTGTTTTCAGGCCTAATTTTGTCAAAGTTGACATTCCACTTTAGAAATATTGATGTTGATGAAATGCCATTTTTGAATGACAAATGCTCAGAAATCTTTTAAGTGGTTTTACTGGGACTGTATCCCTGAGGTCCCAAGGTTCAGGAGAAATTAGAAGAGACTTCCCCAATAACTTGCACCAAGTACTTATGACCTTAAGGACTTACTACTGCACCCTTCATTTTCTGTGCACAGTTGTCCTAGTGAAGCCTTCTTCATCCCTGTAATTCATATATAATTTGTAAAGGAGGAGGAAGGGACTTTGCATCACAAGTGTGAATTTCTGGCATTCAGAGATGTGTGTCAACTTTATACTTGTAGAGATTCTTACAGCTAGTTGATTAATCAAAGCCTTCTGATGTTGAAAGCAGCCTAGAATCACTCTTTGGCAACACTTTGGAAGGTTAATCCTTCAGAAATTGTATCATCTCGGTTTCTGATGAGAATAAATGAATTTTTAAAGTAGTGCATTTTGATTAATTATATTATTTCAAAAAGAAGTGGAATTTGGTCTACAGAAGGGATATGAGACATTCAATTGAAAAAGTCATTGTGCCCTGCACAGTGGCTGACTTGCAAAATTCAGTGTATTGGGTCCATTGCTCCAGACTGCGCAGGCTTCTGGGGATTTTGATTCGCCTTTTTGTTGTTTATTGAGATGTCTTTGTCTTGACTCATGAGTTTGATCATTTCTGTTTTTCCTGTTCTCCTCCTCAGTATTGGTGGGGGGTGGAGTGAACATAGAGAGGGCTGTGGGGTGCTGAGCTGCTAGCTGGGCTTAGTGCACAAGAACTAAAGATTTCCTTTCATTTTTAAGTGCCAAAAGTTTATTTTATATCAGTCCTGCAAATTTAGCAACAAATCAATAAAGTATGTTTTAATTTCCTTTCCTATTAAAAAAAAAAAAACAACCAATAAAGCAGTTAAGCATCTCTGGGAATTTTGTGAAGAGTAAGAAAATGTTTTGTTTCAGAGGCCAGCCTTTGCTGTCATTATGCTGCATGCCAGAGAGGGACCGTGGTGGTCTCTGTTGAGGTTGAGTTCATGTGGGTAAGCAACCCACAGGGGCAAATGGATGGGGACTCCTCTAAGGGTTGTACAGCTTGTGCTGGTGTGGCTGAACTGAGGTTCTGCAGTGTGGTGCCAGCCAGGTGCTGGGGAGGGAGGCTGCTAGCTGTTACTGCAGGGCATTCTAGCAGAGCTCTGTGGCATAGCTGCAACCTAACCACTGCATGTCCTGTGGGAAAATCTGTTCACTGTTCACTGTTACACAAAGTGAAAGCACTCAGAGCTCAATCATCTTCTTCTTCAAAAGACATTGCAGTTGTTCTTAAGAGCAAATTTTATCTATCACAAAAACTGTAACCACAGATCAGCATAATTCTAGGGAAAATTAGCCATGAAGTTAAATTAACGAGAGTGCTGCTAAATATCATAATGCATTTTGTGTCACACCTTATAACATGTACTTTTATTCTTTCCATGAACAGACCCTGCTCATAAAACAAAAAATACCTTTATGAGTTTGAGTATTGTCAATAAAAAGTAGATTTTCATAATGAAACTGAATCAGAAAAAATAATAAATCCTTCCTATTCTTTTATCTCTTGTTGTTTATGTTTTTCATCTAAAATTCTAGAACAAAGTATTACCAAGAATAGGGCTCCTGTTCTCCTATTTTCTTACTTTTTACTCATAAAAATAATTAAATCATATGAGATAAAAAAATCAATTTTTGCAAAGCCAGCACACCCAAGTTTCAGTCAGCTGTATTGATATTGACTGAATACAAGAGGTGGAAACAGCGTCCATTTTATGCGTTTTAAACAGAGCTCAGAAAAGTAAAATGTTAATGTCATGTTCATTAGATAGAGAGAGTTGGGGCACGTAGATTCAAGGTCTCCAAAGGCATGTGTTGCAGTGTTTCTTTATTTATTTTTTTTTTCTTCTTACAGAACTTCTTGTAAGGACATCCAAGCCGACAAACTTTCAAAAGGTTTTATAAAAATTCTTGGCCAGATAGAGAAGTAAAATCTTAATAGAATTCCAGCAGATTATGATTTTTAAAACATCCTTTTCCAGATACAAGTTTATTTTCATTAGTTTGCAAATACTTGTCTTTGAACCAAATCTTCCTTTCTGTCCTCAATCAGCATTCAGCTCTTCTCAGAAAACAGAAGCCAAGGGTGACGTGTTCCTGCTACAGATAGCTGTACAAATTTTAGGTTTAACTATTTAAGATGTGTGTTATCAGAACATTGGTGAAACTTTTGTTTCACCAAAGTTTTTACAGCTTGTCTTACCTCTCAGGATGCTGAAGTCTAAACCCAGCAGTATTAGTAGGGATCTCAACTGATATAAATTCAGGCCTGATTTACGGGCTATCTACCTGAGAGGGTCCTTTGCTGGCTGTTGACCTGCTCCATACATAAACACCTAAGGGAGAGTTCACCTTTACTGCATCCCCAGAGGACAGGGGACCCTTCATGACACCATGAGGAGCACAGAGGTAGGAGCAGGGCAGGCCCTGTGTTTTAGAGGGAGAAACCACAAGGACACTTGCAGAGTGTGAGTGTGTCTTAAGTCGTTCCCAAATTCTCCATTTAAACACACAAGAAGTGAAATAGCACTCTGTTCTTGGTAATAAATTGTTTTTCTTTCTTTCCTTTTTTCTAAGCTACTGTGCCATTTAAATAATGAGTCTAGTTCAAGAAGGGCTTTCAGTGCTTTCAATGCTTTATGAAGAAATCTATTTCCCTAATTACTGAAACAGACACTTAAGAAAAAAAGAGTAGGTGACCATTTCTAGATATTCTGTCCATGCTTTTCAGAAACACACATACAGTATTGTATGGATTAGTGGTTGCATTTCATATGCTGAGACATGTAATTGACAACTGAGTCTTAATCTGACATCCATGTAAAGGAGTGGAAAGATGCCTCTTGCTTATCTACAGAGAAAAGGATACAGGTAATAAAACTATCACGTGTTTGTATATTTGACATCTGACAAGCATTTGAATTTTACTTCAGGGGTGTAGGCAGTGTTTCAGATAGATAGACATTATATTGTTTTCTAGAAAATATGTTGAATCCAAGTATTCATATTCTTTCATTTATTTCTTGATGAGTTTGTTTCTTTATTATGTTGACAGAAATTTTGAGAATTGGTATTAGGATATTATGAATTACATTACATTGCATTATATAGTGAAAAATTGCACATTCTGAGGAACAATGGTAGATGAGGACTTTGGAAGAGAAGCAGTCCTCCACCCCATTTTTGTCACTGAGTGTGATGTTATTAATCTTCTTGGTTGTTACTGTGGATGCTCAGCTCCCGTCTGGGAAGGCGAATGCAACACAAAATTACAAAGACAATTTTACATACACAAGTATTTGCACTTACTGAATACAGCAGGTATTTAAAAGAATGTTTATTATTTTAGTATCTGTGTTAGGAAAACAAACTACCTAAAAAGAAATATTAAATTTTGTGAGACTGACTCGATTTTATTATCTTGTAGCAAAACAGTAAACCATGTTTCCTATCGTTCGTGGGGATAGAGTCCACAGTCACTGCCTCATATCCGAGGATAAGGCTCCCTGTTCACAGCACAAACCTGGTGCTTCCATATTGCAGTTGTTGTTGTGCTTCACTCCTATGTAGAAAAATACAGTTTTGTATTGAACAGGCTTGTGAAAAACAGCTGGACACCTTGTTAGACACCTTTAGATCTGTGTCGTGGGTGTGACTACAGTAAATGCTCCCTCTGGGTTTGTTGTATAGCCAAATACAGAGGGCTGGGTTGAGGGGAATAGGACAGTAGCAAGAGCAATGAAAGCAACAAATTTTAGGCTCTCATTCTGGTGGAGATGTTCAGAACTAACCAAAGAAACAGCTCCCTAGTATTGCTCAATTCTATCATCTGCTGAAGGAGCATAAAATGACTCAGATGAAGACTAAAATTAGGCTAAATGAATCCCATCCTAATTTTTACAGGGAATTGGCATTTGGGGAATGCACAGACTTTTTAATTTTAATTAAAATACCATAATTAGGTTCTTGAAAATAATTTGCATTCTGCAAAATGTTTTTGAATTTGCCTCCTCCTTCCTATTTTGAGACTAAAGTCTGGATTTTTTTTGTCTTTCAAAAGTTGAATTTCACTTAGTACTGTAAATTATGGTTTCCTTCTTGTGCAACATCCTCCCATTGATAATTTTTTGAGTCTAGACTATGATGTCTCCTGAGATTGCTCAGACTGTGGTGGGGCTCCAGTATAGCTGATTGGTGCAGAGAATACTAAAGCTCTGCACTCTGTCAAGGGGCCCATTCACCACCCCCAAACAAAAGAGTAAAAATGAAAAATTAAAGTCTGTAATGCTTAAGTGAGCTAACATTTTAAGCAACATCTTAAGGGTGCACATATTTAAGTGGAGTAACATTTTAAGGGTGTACAGTAATATCTTATATTTTTCCTTACAAAAGAAATAAACAGTCCTAAAAATGTGGTAGTATGCAAAGTGGATTTCTCACATTTATTTGAGGAATATGAGTTCATAAACTTCTGTTTTAATTAGAGTGAGTCATAGGTTTTTAATTTTCTTTTGTGACAGAGATTTTTCATTCGATTTATAGACTTTATTCGTCTTTAATCCCAATTAGATAAGAAGCAACATCTCAGCATGGCATGAGTGATCTAGAATTATATTTGACAATAAAGTTTCTAAATTATAATTATGGTCTGAGAAATAATTTTAAACTACATTTTACAGGGTTTTTTTTTTAGTACAGGAAAATGATTCTCTTTTTTCTGAACTTTTAGATTATTTGACTTTATCAGAGGAACACAATTTACTCAATAGTTTCTCTGTACCTTAGAGACAATAATGCTCTCATCAATTCATTTCCTGGGTATCACAATGTTTGTGTGAAATATTTTTTTTCACGACAATCTTTATAGTATTAAATTTCAGCTCACTCTTCATATTCAGACCAGAACATCAGTGCTCACATATATAGCAACATTTTCCTATTTCTCATCCTAACTTGACTTCTGGATCACTCAGTTTTTCTATCGACGAGGGATTTAGGGGTTTTACCCCTGTTTCTGCAAATCAGTGTGTATCTGGGGACTAGTCTGAAAGAGATTGGAAGAATCATCAGAGAAAAGAGGAAGTCTGTTTATATTCCACGTACAGAGTAGCACCTAAGTGATTTTCCTCAGTGTGTCAAAGACTGCTAAAGAAATGTTAGACGTCTACAAACTGGAAAAGTTGGAAAATACTGAATCAATTAAAAAATAATTCTGATTCTCCAGAACTTACTCCACAGCTATGTTTATAGGCAATATTTATGTGCTCTTTGGGAATTAATGTGTTTTAACACATTTTTTTTAGTCTTGTAAAACAATAAATCCAATTCCCTCATGTCCTTATTTATGGGCTGTTGGTTTTTGCCTTTGGTTGGTTCTTTGGTTTTAAGTTTTTGGTTGTTTTTGGTTTTTTTTTTTTTTTTGGTTTGGTTTGCTTGTGTTTTGGGGAGAGATTTTTTTCATTTGTTGGTCTTGGTTTGGTCTGGGCATGGTAAAACTTTTTTTAGAGTTTTTTGTGGGTTTTTTGTCTGTTTGCTTGTTTGTTTGTTTTTAGCTATTGATCTGATTTAATGTTTCTGGAGCCTAAATGTGTATATTCTGATGAATAAAAGAAAATTAAGGAGCAGCTCCTAGACCAGATGCCAGGCAGAACTCTTTGGTTCATGTGTATGTTATGCCAGGGACAGCTCCTCTCTGGCAGGCTGGCTACATCTACAGACATACAGTAGCCCTTGGCACCTTCAGACTCAGGCAGTGCCCCTAAAATATAAAATGCAAAATTATTAGCATGTGTTGCAGTTGTGTTAGTGAGAATAATTTCAAGGTGCCTGAAATAATGCAAGGATTATATTGCAGTTTGCTAGAGGGAAGTTTTTATAGCATGAAAATGAGACTATGATTTCTGTGCACTGGCATATGGCATATGTGAGTACTCAAAGGTACGATACAAGTTTGGATAATATTTTAAGCCTAAGGAGAATTGTATCAGACAGACATTATGCAATTGTATACACACTGCCTTATGGAGACAGAATCTGTGTGGCATTATTCCCTGAACTGGAATGGAGATAACTTGTGGAAAACTTGTTGAAGTGTTTCAGGAAAGACATGGAGAGAGCTGACAGTTGAGCAGTCTGGAGAACTAAGTCTGACTTGTTTATAACAAGTTTTCCAAACTTGTTCCTGACTCTCTTACAGCAGGCAATGTAATGCATACTGAATATTCCAGATAAAATACTGTCTGTGATTGGTGGTTCATTTCTAGTATAGTTTGAAAAAAAATGACATTACTGGTGTTGTCAGGAATCTGTCTTTATGTTGACTTTGACACAATGGTGGTTCACCATTATTCTCCAATTGCCAAAAAATTTATCATTCCTTTCTATATCTCTCTCAAATTCCAGATAAATTAGAATTATCATTATGTATCAAAGCATCTTAATCACAGTGACATTCTAGAATTACTGACACTCACACAGCTATTTCCAGGGCATGTATTGTTTTCTGGTCCTTGAATGGACTTGGGATATGGGGAGTTACAAAGATTCTCTGGACCTTTCCTTCCTTCACTAAATCATATCTGTGGATTTTTGTTGAGATAAAACTAGTGCTGGAAGACTTCCCATTATGGCCAGATTTGCAAAGAACCCATTAAAGCTCGCCAAGCAAATGTGATCAGGTTTTCACTGGGAAAAAAAAAATGTATTGTGTATTCGCATCACTGAGCAGGGCATGTTTAATATGAATATTAGGATGCCAAGAAAAAAAAAAAAAGAGGAAAGAATTCACAATTTCAGCAGACATCAGGACTGCTGCAGCTGTTTAGGGGTGATACACGGGGCTAACTGCATTTAATTACTGAAATAGATTAAACAACTCTTTGCAAAGTTCACGTGTTCAACTGATGAGCTTCCACGTTATAGCTAAAATGTATTTTATTAATCTTGTAAAACAGGCCTAGTTATAGCTAGACAGACTCTTTGAACAGTATTTATAGTCACTGGAAGGCTCCCCTAGAAAATTATTCATTCCCTTGTGATTCTGTATCTCAGTCTAGAGGTTCCTGTCCCTCTCAACTAATTGTGGAAATAACTAAAAATAGCTAGCCTTCAGACCTGTCTAAATCAAGACAGTTCAAGACATATGTGCATGAACATATGATTAAATGATTATATTTCACTGTTTCACTGTTTTTCTGTATCATGTTTTCCTCTGTAAAATATATTTTGATCTTTTGGTGTGTTAACAATTCTTCCAAATTTACAATCATCAAGAGTCATCATTAAAATGCCAACTTTTTTTTCTGCCAAAAAAATCCACCACAAAAACCGTACCAAACTCCCAACTATATGTAGGTGGGGTTTTTTTTGTAACATCTGCAAACCTGTTGGAGTTGAAAAGAGTTGGCCCTGATTTGAAACTCTGGCACATACCGCTAGTGATTGGCCTCCAGCTGGAGTGGGTGCAACTGACCACCACTCTTTGATCCGGGAAGCTGAGCTACTTTTCATTTTGTCTCACTGACCACTTATCTAGACTAGACTTTATCCATTTGTTCATGAGGATTTGATGGGAGACAAAATGGGTGTCAAAATCTGAAGTGAACATGAACAGCAACACTAATCTGCTGAGCCAATGATTTCTTTGCAAAAGTTTACCAGGCTATTCAGGCATTCAATATAATATACATGATTTATATAACATGAAACCCCAATATATGCAATGGGTTTTCCTTTTGTACCAGATGTACCAGATTTTTTCCCTGTGTTCTTCAGCAGCAGCTCGATAGTTCTGGTCTTTTGCTGCTGATATTCTTGTTGAAACCTTGACAGATATAACTCCAAATGAGTTTTGGATTTTTTAACCACAAACTTATCCTTGGAGAAGGCAAGTTATTTTGCTTCCACCTCTCATAGTCTCACTTTTTTACCTATATTTGACTGTAGTTAATACATGCAAGACTCAATCCATGTTCACACAGGCAGACTTCTTGTCACCTTTACTTGATTGTCCCCATATTGGGATGGGCCATACACAAGCTTGGATAAAATGACTCTTGGAAATCAATCAGCTCTCCCAGACCCCTATACCTTGCTTCCTCTTTGGGATCACAAATGACACCATCTCTCTGGAGTCAAGAATTCCCCCAGCCTTCACATTCCAGACCAGTTCATCATCTGCTGTAATTGTGAGATCCAGGAAAGCAGCTCCTGTCATCTACTTCTCAACCACCTTTACCAGGAAAAATGCAGTCCAGAAACCTCCCATGTTGCTTGAGCTTTTTTGTGTTTTCCCTCTGTAGATATCAGGCTGGTTTCAGTTACCCATGAGGGCCAGGACTTCCAGCTGTCTGAAGAAAGCCAGACATTATTAGGCCCCTTTTTACTTATCAAGTCTTTCTCCAAAGTGCTATTGAATATAATTAACTTCTTTTTTTAATACCAGAACCAAAAATGAACTAAATGTTATTAAGGAATTAACTAGGACAGTTGTCAGTCTGAAATTATTCTTTCAAAATTTGGGAGAGATCTTATGTATTCTGTTAGGAAATTATTTACCACAGTTTCATATTAACATATAATGGCAGTTCTTTTGCAGGGAGTTTTTAAAAGCAGTAATAGCCTTATGTGCTTACAATAAAAAACAAAGCAAAACCAAACAACAATGCTGTGCTTCTTTTTTTTTTTTTAATTCATTCCTAAGTGCATCAGTGACATTCAGAAAGAATTATAACAAGATAATGACTAGAAAATGACCTTTCTAATGATTGCTGTTAAATTTTAAAAAATGATACATAGGCAATAAAGACTTTTAAAACCCTCTTCATTGTATAACTTGGTGAATGTGAATGAACATATAGGCCTCTTTAGGAAAGATCTTAGGAATGTGTGCTTTACCTGACAAGGAACAGAGCTAATTACTGCTAGAGTAATCAATAACCCCTACTAATGTGTTCAGTTGGCGACATAGATCAGATCAATAAAACCTGCCACATGCTTTTGTTTTAGGAAATGAAACCTTTTAGTTCTTAATTAAGGGAGAGACCTCACATCCTTAATGATGTTTGCAATGACTGTTGCCACAGAGGACAATAACAACTGTATCTGAGGTTTGCTCTAAAAGACTTTGACAGAGTATTTAGAGAGTTGAACCAAAACTGATCTAAATTTATTTAATTTATTTTAATGCAGAAAAACCAGGGGAAAATAATATTCAAGAAGAAGAAGTATTCTGATAAATTTCTGCGGTCATCAGAGGAAATAACGCTTCCATTACTGTAAAGTGTGTCTGGAATCTGGCAACAAAGACACAGCATAAACCATGCCAAAATGTTTTGTGTGCTACTGATTGTGGATCTTTAAATGGCCTCGGTAAAATGGAAGGTTTTTTTTGTTTCCTCTCTGTTGTTATTATTCTCATTTCTGTATGCTGGTGCATTTTCTACAAGGGAGTTATGCTAAGGGAAAGCTCATGTGGAGTGGACAGCAGGAGCAAACTAACAATAATGATGGAACTGAAAATGGCTCAGCTATTTACAGTTAATAAAAGGATAAACATATGGGAGGGAATGGATTACTTTAAATGTTTAATCAAAAAATCCTATTTTCATAATACATGAAAGATGTGAATGGGCTCATACACATGCATCTTGGTGATGGTGGTGTTGTCTTTTCCAACGCTAGTATGTTGGAAAACAACTCCCATCAAAGGTTTGTATAACTGGGGCTAACACTTTTATTTCCAACATAGTTTCTGTGATAAGATTAGCTGCAATGAAGTCTTAAAGGTTCAAAGAGGGTTTGAGAGAAACATATCTAAGCATATATAACCCTATCTCAGGGTTTAGATCTGCAAAGCACTAAACCTTCACAGAAATTGTCTGTAAGTTCACTTATCTAAGAAGGTTTGGGAATATGGAAGGGAATAAAAATGGAAGAAATTGAAGCGAGAATTGCTAAGCATTTGCATAGCAACCTAACAATGCCAAAGCTTACATTGCCACTAATCCTGCAAATGCAAATCTATATGCCTAATTTTACTCACACAAATGATTACTTGCAGGACCAAGCTCAAAGATCATCATTATTAACTGAGAAATACAAGAATCTAAAAGCATGATGATTGACACCCCTTTCATTTACGCAGTACTAAGATACGCACTAAATGTGCTGGAAGCAGTAGTATTACAGCAGCTTAAAACCAAGAATTTAAGTTTAGGCTAAGTATACCTACAGGAACAGTGTGATGTGAAGGAGATCAAAGTAGGCAAAGATATTACACTTCATGTACTTCCTCAAAGTAACTTTTTTAAAAAACATATTTAGCCAGTGCTTGGGAACAACACTTGCATAATGAATGCAAAATCCAGCCCGTATAAGGCCTAAGTTTTCTAGAGAAAATGTTTTTGGGTTATTTCGGTTTTATTTTTGATGGGTTTTGGTGTATGGGTTTTTTGGGTTTAATTGTGGGGGTTTTTTGGGAAGTTTAGGTTTTGGGTTTTGTTTGTTTTTTGTTTTCTTGGGTTGTTTTTGTTTTTTTTAAATTCCTGTCTGAAACCAGGACAGTGGCTTTGGTGGTTTTTTTTTGTTGTTATTGTTGTTGTTGTTTTGGTTGTTCTTTGTTTTTTGTTTTTTGTTTTTTTTTTTTTTTTTATCTTTCACTTGTTTTAAGCTAAAAGAAATTATAAATCAAAAAACTGCAACTAAAATTTCAATTTTCTGATTCCATATGTTGCAAGTTCACTTTCAGGAGATTAAGTTATTTTGGGAAAATACCTACCTGTACTTATTACTAAAAGAAGCACAGTGGACAGTTTCATAGCATTTCTTACCTATCTCTAGACAGCTATAAATTCAAACATCTAAAGTTGATTCAATAGCTGTAATGCAGGTATAAGCTGCTCTAAATTTTCCCTATCATATCTGGGACATCAGAATACAAGTGGTATCTGACAGAAGACCCAAGCTAAACCTTTTGCCTTTCTGGCTGAATACCACATGGATTGTCTACACCAGATGTTTGTAGGCAAATGAGCTGCCTCCTGTCCAATACTGAATTTTTATTGGCAGCAGATCAAGGGAGGTGAAATGAGCTGACTTAGACACCTCCTGAAGATGTCTATCATTGGGGCTTAAATGAAGCATTGAAGGAAAACAGTGCTCTCTTTCTGATGGCAAAATAAGTTCCTTGATGATTTGCCTAGGTCACGGATTTTGTTCTTTAAAAAAGGAGTTCTACCTGCTATGAAAGTAACAGCAGCTCTGTATGCTTTAATAATATGTTCTGTCTGAAGCTGCTGAGGACCTTGCTGCTAACATGAATGATAGCAAGACTGGTCATTTTATTCATATGAATTAAAGTCCTACAATACTATAATTATTCTCCCACACTATCTATTTTTGAACAAGGTGTTTCAAGTGTCAAATTCCTCATACCTCTGAGTATCTTTAGATGCTCATATAGTATACCATGGGCAAATAGAAAACAGCCTCTTCTAGAAGATTAAGCTGTATAAAATACAAGGTAACTTTCTGAGAAAATAAAGAGGGGGAAATAGCTCTAAGAGGCTCTATTTCAAGCAGATGAGGAAGCTTAGTAAAGAAATATGATCAAAGCAATGTACTATATGCCTGCCAGAAATAATAGGTACATATTGAAATTTCCACTTTTAACTTTGAGTATGGTTGCTTGAAAATTTACATATATCCATAGCTGTTGAACATTTTTCTTTCTACAGATTCCATGAAACAAGTTTTAACTCAATGGAAAATGCTAAAAAAATTCAAGAAAAGGGAAGAGAGGATGGCAGGGAGACTTTCAGGATTAACATGCAGTGCTGAATATTTAATTAGCCCAGGATAACAACAGGTAATTATGAAATCAAGCAAAGTTCTATTATGCATCATTTTATAATTCATGCGGGTGTGTCATAAAATTACAAGCATTTGTACTTTTAAAAAACTAACCATGTGTTTAATGCAAATGCAATCACACTAATGTGATTCACATTTTTAAAGTGCACATTGAGAGAGTGGGTAATAATGAGAGGCATTGTAAACAAAATCACTGGGAGATAGCTGTAACATAGCACTACTAAAGGGTGTTATTTATTGTGAAATTTGGAGCAGAGGAAAAAAATATTCCCATAATCAGCTCTTCATTTCCTGGTTTTAATTCTCAGGTATTTTAGGATTGCACTTTACTTTCGTTGTTCCTCTATTTGTTTGTGCTTCTGGCCTTGGCTGTGTAAGTCTGTGAGAAGGAGTAAGTGATCAGAGGGGGTGAGGATACATTCATACCATTTCACTTTAATTCAGCTGGTTAAATGGAAGGAGATAACCTCTTCCTCTGAACTGCCCCTGGCCAAAACTCTGACGACTCCAAGGGGAACCTCAGCTTATGTGGATAACATTATAGAACAGAGTTATATATGAAGTTATAATACATAGGAAATGAAAGGCACTTTTCTGTCTAAGGTTTATTATAACATCAATGTCTAAACCTAGATTATCATGGCTTCTAGTAGAACAGAAAATTTCCAAGATATTCACATAGGATGGGAAATATGATCTGGTGCTTGGCAGCTGGAGGGCATGGGGAATACTCCAGACCTTTTTGAAATACTACAGAACATCTGTGTTTAGACAGCTGAACCCTGCTGTGGATATCTCTGTTCGGGTAAATTGAATAGCTTTCAGTTCCTCACTAGTGATATTGAATAGAAGTAGATGAATTTGATGTCTGGTGCACTCATAGACCTAAATGCCTGGTACAAGAGAGACATGAACTTGCTGGAGCAAGTTCAATGAAAGGCCACAAAGCTGATGAAGGCCTTGAGCATTGCTTTTATAAGAAGAGGCTGACAGAGCTTGGGATGTTCAAACTGCAGAAGTGAAGGCTGAGAAGGATTGAGTCAATGTGTATAAATTCATGATGAGGGAATACAGAAGTGAAGCCAGAGTCCTCAGTAGTGCTCAATGAACTGGTTGCCCAGAAAGGCTGAGGAATCTCCTTTCTAGGAGATGTATAAAACCCAACTGACCTGGCCCTAGGCAGCCAGCTCTAGGTAACCCTGCTCTGAGTGGGGCATAGGAGCTCTGACTTGGGAGCTGCCTTTTCACATCAGCTGTTCTGTGATTCTCTTTTGGCGATATGTACAAGAAAGGAAGAGCTTTTGAAGGAAAAGATACTTAGAAATCCCTCAGCCGGGGAAGTAAGAGTTTCTAGTATCTGCATTTGTATCTGTATATATAAATACAACCACACAGACAACTAAACTGAAGTTCCTTCATTTGTACTTGCATGCATCCAATATCCAGAAGTACCTACAGTGTGGACACAGAAGTGTCTAATATGATGGCACATAACAGAGCCTTAAAAGCATAATAAAGTGTCACTGCAAGCCCTCTCTTCTCTCCAAAAAAGTACCATTTTGTTAAAAATATACCTTTGATGGCTTATAAATGTCCGTTGGTGAGAACATGGGGTTCCAATGAAGATTTTATACAGAATCCTAGGCCTCTACTCATAAGCAAAATATATCCAGAATAATTTTTTTGTAATTTCAACTATTTGCCCACAAAATGGTTATCAAGCTATTGTTCATGTCAGGGTTCTTCACAAAAGTAACAGAATTACAGAATCACAGAATGGGTAAGGTTGGAAATGACCACAGTGGGTTTATCTGGTCCAACCTTCCCGCTCAAGCAGGGCCATCCTAGAACTGATGGCACAGGCTGTATTCAAATGGTTCTTGAGTATCTCCAGAGAGGGACACTCCACAGCCTCTCTGGGCTAGTTGCACAGTCACCCACACTGTAAAGGAGCTCTTCCTCATGTTCAGGTGGAACTTCCTGTGCATCAGTTTCTGTTCATTGCCTCTTGTCCGATTGCTTGGCACCACTGAAAAGAGCCTGGCTCCATCCTGTAGGCACCCTCCCTTCAGATACCCAAAGGCATTCCTCTCAGTCATCTCTTCTTAAGGCTGAACTGTAGAAATGTGTCTCTACTGGATTTGCCTTTTTATGCTGTCCAGATTCCTTCAACATTATCTCAATGCTAATGCTCTCAAACACTACCTCAAGTCCTCAAAAAAAACCATAAGAATGCTATATTTATTCAGATTAGATCAAGGATGCTTTCAATTCAGTAGTCTGGGATCAACAGCAATAGAAAACTGCTGAGAAACTACAGATAAAGTGTATACGGTACTTTCTTTTAGTAGTATCTCATGATATCATTCATGGCCCATATTATTACTCATTACTCCATTATTTAGAGAAAACATGTTCTAAATGAGTTGTTAGAAATTATTTTATTAACAAAGCATATTTTCTCTTAATATCTGCAAGGGAAAGATCTTGCTAAATCTTGGCTTAAAAGCTTTCAGTGTGTTATTCTTGGAGCAATATAAACTTGCATCAATGACTCAGCTACAGATATATTGTCACTTCTTCCTAATGAGCTTGGGTTCAAAACATTTTTCTTTAGAGAGGAGTATGTGGAGCAGGTAGTAAAATTTAAAATGACAACATGGCTTTTCTCATTCAAAGACACTCTACAGACTCTCCACTTAAATACTTTGGCTTCAGTCCCATTTTCTTTAAGACGTTGTAAATAACTGAATGACAGGGAAAGAAAGTTAGTTTTATAGCTGCATCTCCAACTACAATTTTACTCAAAAAAATTTAAATTATATTTTTAAACTGATACCTTGTTTTTCAACTCAAGACATTTTATGAAGAGTAATTGGTGTTTTTCGTCTACACTATTGTAATCAAAACTCCTTCTAGAGCATGATCTCCCAGCATTAGTCTTAGAAAGGTTTTTTTTTAAATTTTATAGATGACTCATAAACTTTGAAAAATGGATCTTATAATGAAAATGCTGACATAACATTAACCATAGTAGCAAGAACAGTGCCCCAGTAATTTATTTACATGTTGCTTTTCAATTTCTTTGCATGGTATTGTTATCCTTTTTATGGCAAGTGTTATTTTTCAACAAGTTTCTGATTTGCTATTTTATTCTGCAATCTTTACTGTTGGCTGGGGTTTTCTTACAAATTAATTACACTCTTCAAGGAAATTGCTTAGACCAAGAAAACTGACACAATTTATTATTGTTTCTAAAGGGAAATCTTAATGTCTTCACTACAGTATGGGCTCAGACCTATTGTGGTTTTCTCTACAGTGATATGTACAATAACATAAATAATAATGTAATAATAATTCTTAAAAATCATCAGAAGACATCTTTTAAAGTCAGGAAGGATTGCTGATATAATATTCATCTCAGTTCCAAAGATTTAATACTGGTACAACTCCAGTTTCTGTGAATTTATTATATATTGTCCCACTTAGAAGAACTAAACTTATCTCTTTTAACTTATCTCTTTTATAATGGAATGAACTAAAATCTGAAGGAAATGAATATAATTCAACTGAATTATAAGCTCAATATTATAGGAAGAAGAAGACAAGGATTTAATTCAAAAGAGAATTATAAGAAAGAATGATGACACTCTCTTAGTTGTCGGTAAACTATCAAAGCACAGGTACAAGGAGATACTTCAAGACCTAATTCATGATCAAAACGGATGACTTAGCTGTCATCATAGAGACTGTGGGATATGCTGCACATCTGACACAGACACAGAAAAATACAATTTGTTCAGGGAGACAAGCAAGGGGAAAATGCAGGAAATGTGTTTTATATCAAAGGTGTAAATATTGGTTTAGATGCTACATGAGAATAGCCTTGATTGAAAATCTGTGACTAATGTTAAAATGAAAGAAGAAAAGGAAACTGCTATGACTGGGGATTTACTCTAAGCCTCCAAATGCATACAATGAGTAGAAACTCCAGAGAGAAATCTTTTTGTGACTAATAGAAGAAGAAGTGAAGTATCTTAATTAGTAATAAGGGGAATATTTAGCTATCAAGGGGGCCTGTTAAGAGCAGGGAAAATGAAAATGGATGGTTCAGGAAGATTTTTGAATTAGTTTAGAAGTTATTTTAAACTGAAGATAGAGACATAAATTAAACAAGCAAGCTCTTCCTTACCAATTCTATTAAAATGGGAAGCGACTCAAATGAAGGTATGAGTGATAATACTATGATATGATCCTTTAAAAATATCAGATAGAGAACAGCAAAGTAAGACGCAAGGGATTCTAAGGAAAATAACTCTCAGAGATTGGTAGGAAAAAAGTATATATAACATATGTGTGTGTGCGTGAATGTAAAGATGGGGGGAGAAATAATTTCAGAAGAGCTGATAAACTTTTTTAAAAGAAAACTTCAAAATTATTCCATTCAAATTATTCATTTCAGATGCTGGCTTAAGGGAAGCATCAATAGATTATCTCAGCTAAATCACTGTTATCTTTGCTGTCCTCAAATTCAAGCAGGAAAAGTACATAAAACGCTAACATGAACAATACTGAGAAGTATTAAGGGAAGCATTCACAGTGGGACTATAGGCCCTTGATGAGAAAAAGAGATGTAACCATAAAGGGATTTCTAAGAAAACTCCACTCTATCAGTACATTAATGATACCAGGAAAAAGAGGGTGTTCAGTCGTATAGAGTGGAGACAAATGTGATGTGCTAACAAATAAATGTGTTTGCAGCCTTGTTTGTAACACTCCTACTGGGAAGATTCAACCCACGATCCCAAATCCCACTGTGTACTTGGAGAAGCTTACATTCCACATGATCCTTCGCATTCATTTTACTTCGCAGTCTTGAGATGAGACCACAGATGGACTTCTCCAATGACATGCCATGAAGTTCAAACTGTGAAGTCTGTTTATTACATGGAGTGCTACCTCAAAATTAAGATTGCCAGTGTCCACTGCTCCATTATTAGCTAATTGTTTGACAGTCTTTTATTCCGCTAAAAACTAATACAGAAACTGATAGGGAAAAGAAATAGTTGCCAAACTTTCTACTCATGTGTCAGCTATATCAAGGTAAAAAGTATTCTGATTTATAACTCTGAAGGAGTATGAGGAGGATTTGATTTTTTTGTGGGTTAGTCAGTTTCTTTCCCCCAAATTCATCTTACCTCAGTGCTTCAGGTTTTTACAGAAAATGTCAACAATATCTATCTTATACAGTTTTGAAATCTTCTTACTTTATCTGTCCTATGGGTAACATTCAGAAGTTGAAGAAATTACAGTAAAAGTTACGTAAGGCAGGAAAGATGCAAGAAAAGCCTTGCAGCATTCCTCTGAAGTACATATTTTTTTACTCATATTGGCTGTCCACTCACTCTCTACTAGCAACTGTGCCAGGGGATGAATAAAGAAACACAGAAGAAAAATAGTCATCTTGACATGCAAGGGAGGATTTCAGAGACTCTGCAGCGACCAATGTCACTAATTATCTATGAGAGGGGATGATAGTATATATTACATGCATAAACTTGGTAATTGTATTTCATTCAGGCACTCGCAAGGCAGCTAGTGGAGGTGAGAGGTGTGTCTGGGTACATCAATCTGGAAGAGGCTGGAGGAAAACAATCTTTTCTACTATGTCCATATTATCTTAAAGGAGCAGTGACTGCCTTCTTCTCTTTGCTCCCCTCATTGACATGTAGTTCTGTACATCAGTGTGCTGTAGCTGACTCTGTGATGTTACAACTGGCCCCTGCCTGCTGCCTTTATTTATTTGTTTTATTACTCACCTTGTGCAGCAAGATCAAGGGAATGGAGCTCAGTATGAAGTGCAGGGGGAAGGGCACTTGGACTGCACAGGATTGACACATGGGATTTAAACCAAGGGGTAGGGAAAAGGGAGGGAGACAAGATATCTTGGGAAGAAGTAGGAAAATAGAAGTATAAGTAGATAGATGAGCCAGTTATGTGCAGCAGGCACTGGTTAGTGCATCTGCTTGGCTTTGCCCTGTTCTGATTATTACTATGGTCTCTTAGCTTCTCACTAAACCCCAGTTTCCTAAGCAATTTTTCCCAAATGGGGGTCTCCATCCTGTGTTGTACGTGTGTGTGTGGGGCTCCATGGTAGCCCTGGGGCTGAGACCAGGAGTCAGAACAGTCTCCTGTGTCCCATGGTGCCAGCGACAGGAATGAGCATGGCAATAACTGTTAGTGAAGGTTCTTCCAGGTAATTACAGAGAGTAGGTGATGTGGGCTGGGACGTAGGGGCAGGACGTGTGCCTCTGAAGCTGTGACCATAGGAGGAGGTGGCAAATGGAGGTGCCAGCCTAGGGGATCTGGAGTCGCAGGCCAGCTGCTGGAGACGAGAGTAGGATCTGGGGGCTGCACTGAGAGTTACTTTTTTTTGTGTGTGTGCATGCAAGGGTGTCTGTACTGGCAGCTAAACTGGACGTATGGCCTTGAGGGTTTGTAAGTCCATATGCCAGCAACTGGAGAGCTACTGGGGACAGCTCTTGGCTCTGACCGACCAGTCAGCATGGAGCTGCTGCAGCCTCCTCCCAGCAGGCTTCTGCATTTTGGAACCTCCTGTAGCATTTATATACCACAGAAGTTAATTATTTGGCCCCAAACCAAGAGCTATGTGCCAAGCTAAGAGAGCCTTACTTGGTTCTGCATTCCTGAAATTATTTTAGAGCATACAAACATTTATTGACAATATATAACAATATAGCCTTATTAAAATTAAGACTCAAGTTTATGTGTCTCCTTCTTTATCTGTTTGCATGTTATTTGCACAGACTGTAAACTTAAACTTACAACCTGACATTATTTAAAGAAAGGACTAATGATATAACAAGATTCTCCAGGGCATGGAAAGGTAAGAAGTTTTAGCAGTTCAGCTTGTAAATCTATTATAATGTACAGATAAAAACCCTAGAATCACTAATCCTTATTCTTCTCTCGGTCAATGGCTATTTTTGCCAGCATTAGGACCTTCTGTTTCTTTCTCTTCTCTCTTTTTTGATTTTCCCTCCTTAAGGGATGTTAAGCATAAAATAAATTGGTAAGGGAAGAAAAAAAAAAATTCATTCCCCTCCCCCTCTCCCCCAAATCCTTCCTCATTGTTTAAATAACCTTTAAAATGTTGCTATAGAAATTACTTTCCCATTGATAATAAAGAAAAATCATTGAATTCAGAAGATATTCTAATTTACTTTGTGAAAGTCAAATTCTATTGCAAATATTCTATTATATGCAGATCAAATGTAGTCTAAAATTAAATTTTTCACAGTGCAAGAAAATTTCCACTTAAAATACCCAAAAATCTAATGTCATAGGACTGTGTGCCATGCCTTAGAGATAAGCTATTTTTATTGCATGCCAGCACTTTTTCTGTCCTTCGAAAGCTCTGTAGGAAGAAAAGAACAAAGAAACACAAGTTTTAAGCACTTTGATTACATGTTTGGCATTTGATCTCTCAGATAAGTAAGAGTTTTATTCTTTCACGGGCTTTCTGAAAAATAGGATCCTGCCTTTGTTCCATGGGAGTCCACTGAAAAGAGTCTTATTGTACGTAAAAAAGAATTTTTTCCATAACTTATAATGGTGGTGTGCATATTGGGAGAAATATTTATGTATAGAAGACCAACACAAACTTTAGGGAAAATAACATCCTTTCTAACATTAAAGCAAAAAAAGAGCAAGAGAAATTCATCAGATGATTAAGCTGAGGAGGAAACAAAAGCAACAGAAACCAGATGACAATCCTGGTCCTTCAGTCTGCTGCTACTTGGTACGGGTCATTTTTCTTGATTCACAGTTGGAAAAGCAACCAGCATGGAGCCATTAGCTTAGGTAGATCCACTTTAATGTTATCTAGCATATTTATTGTTGTCTGCTTTGCTTGTTTGTGTGTAGTTCATCACAAAGACATAATTTCAAATAGACATTCATAATTTGTTTGCAGAATCTCATTTTTCAGCTGTGAATATATTTATCCTAGGGATTTTTTGGGACTGGGTTTAACCTAAGCAGGCAGTTAAGTACCATGCAGCTCTGCTCTCTCACTGCACCTCCACGGTGCAAGTGGGGAACAGAATCACAGAAAAGAGTAAAACTTATGGGTTGAGATAAGAACAGTTTAATAATTGAAACAAAGCAAAACAAAACGCACATGATGATGATGAGGCGAAGGATGATGATAAGGATGATAAATAGGAATAATTAATAATAAATATAATAAAAGCAAGGGAGAGAATAGAGCTGAGAGAAACAAGTGATCACAATACAATTCTTAACACCAGCTCAGCCTGTCTCCAAGTCATGATTGACCCCTGCAAGGTAATTCCCCCCAGTTTATATACTAGGTAGGATGTTCAGCAGTATGGAATAACAACTTAGCTACTCTTGCGTCACCTGTCTCAGCCATGCTTTCAGAGTTTCTTGTGCAGTTCCTTACTGGCAGACCGCAAGACACTGAAAAGTCCTTGACAGGACAAGCATGACTAAGCAACCACCAAAATATCACTCCGTTATTAACATTATTCTCCTACTGAATCTAAAACAGAGCAATGTACAGCTCCTAAGAATATAAATTTAAATTCTATCCCAGTTAAAACCAGGAGAGGGACTTACAAAACTTTATTTTTTTTCCTTCTGTGATTGCTTTCATAACTCATCAACATTTCACAGCATTAGGCTATTTTTATAATTGGCAGCTATACTTTCAAACGAAGTCAACTTTTGTCTGTCATGTAAAATCTAAAACATGCTATTAAGCAGTACAGTGTACACAATGTACACAGCAATACAATGAAAAGCTTGGCTGGTCATGTACTGCACTGTGATTAGTGAATGCTCTTAGGAACAGAGAGACCTGAAAAACCAAAAAAACCCAAAAAATATGGAAACATCGGTAAGAGTTTCTTGTCTGGACTTTTTCTGTTATTTTCAAACATTTCAGTGAGAAGAAAAGAAACCATGGAAGAAGAAGATACTGCACTGTGATTAGTGAATGCTCTTAGGAACAGAGACCTGAAAACCAAAAAAAACCAAAAAATATGGAAACATTTGGTAAGATGTCTGGACTTTTTCTGTTATTCTTCAACATTTCAGTGAGAAAGAAAAGAAACCTTGAAGAAGAAGAAAATTAGAATAATTATTTCATTTAAAGATATTTTCTTCCAATTTTTAGAGATAATTTCCTTATTGTTAACTTAAAATTTTAGGCTAGATTTCTGAAAATATCTTATTCTTTACTCTGTTTCACGGAAATCAAGGCATTGTTCAATAAGAATGAATTTATCACAAACTAGCCATGCTGGAGAAACCAAACCTCTAGGCAAAAAAACGTTTTCATACAAACCCATTCATTAAATGACTGTGAATAATGAAGAAACTAATAAAAATTGCTTTCTATTCACACGACAATTCAGTAACAGGCCTGGATTGACAAACTGCTTGTTACAAATAATTCACACCAGACAATGAATATGATCTCTCCAGCTGTATGTCTGTTTGGGATTAATAGAGGTTCTTTCAGACCCATTTTTTCTCCCTACATCATCTGTTTGTTATTGTTCTGTTTGTACAGTTTGCACAAAATAGCTCAGCTTGTGGTATATAGGCCAGCAATTAAACAACCCACTTAGCAGCTGTTAAAAAGGGTAATCGCCGAAAGGACACAGAGGAAGCAGCAAGGGTTTCCTTTCATAGAAATTGGGGTTGGTGAGCCCACAGGTGTCTAGGCTTGGTGGAAAAGAGGAACTGCAGGTAAAATCACTCACAGCACTGAGTGCCAGTGGGAATAGCAGTGGTTCTATTGCTGCCCTGGTTTGAACAGAGCAAACAGCAAAGCACAGCATCTTCTGTGATAGCAGTTTGTGAATGGATGGTTAAAGTTTTGTTGTTCCTTTTTCTGACTACTATCATGAAGACATTTTTAAAGCAGATGAAACAGGTTTTCTTTTTTTCCCATTAAAGCTGATTGCTCAAAACCAAAACAATGTTAATGGCGGGAAAAAAATGGAATTAAATGAATTAATTATTAAGTTTCAGAATTAAGTAATGTGATTTTTGTTACATTATTTACATATGGAATATATTTAATATGCTCTTTTTGGTGAAGTAATCTTGAAACACCAGAAATCAATAATGTGAACATATTTCAAATATATGCACATCTTCTCTTGGTCTGCAGCTATATATAGAAAAGAAATACGCCTCCTAATACGAATGAAATATGCTTTGTAATTAATGGGGAACTTACAAGGGCAGCAGTCGGAAACAGAAAATTTGGTTTTTATTGCCTGCTCATATCTCTTTGCAGCTTATTGAATGCGGTTCTAGAATAAATAATGTGAAGTGAATCATGGTGTGTCTAGAATGTACCTCAAATATCCTTCATGGCCCTTGTGCTGGTCACTTATGCTGAATACTTTGGAAACACATATTGATTTCATGTTTTCTCTATTTTAAAAAGCTTCTAGTTTTCTAATTAAAAAATGTAGCAGTAACTTGTACCTCCTTAAGAGCTGGATAAGGACTCTAGGCCTCCCATACTATTGAAAGACAGTTTTAACCCCATGCTCTTCAAGGGAATGTGCTAGCAGAAATAAAAAAAAAAGTTACTCCAGTAAAAATCTCCCTGTACTTCCTCTGTAATAAATCATGCACTCGCCAGATAATAGGTGCATTGGAAGGAAAAAAAATTGATAGTCTGCAAAGTGGTAAAGTACGGTGTTACTCAACTTTCCCTTCAAGATAATTTAAATCACTTAGTTAAAGGTCCAGGTAAATATCTGGACCGGAAGGCTGAGGATTATTGGCTCTGGTATGAGCTAACATCAAAAACAAGACAGAAGGTTTTTGTTTACACTGATAATTGCTTTTCTTTATTGCCTTTCTGTTAATCTGACACAGTTTGTGAATGCTGTTTGTGTGTACATGTAGTACAGTCAAGCAATAATTCCAGGAGCTATAACCTTTACATATAATTCATATTACCAAAGAAACATACAAAAACAAAAAGCCAAAACCCAATAAGTCTCAAACAAGAGTGAAGAATGTGAAGCAGCACAAATGGCTTGCAAGCTGAAATTCACAAATACTGAATGAAATTTAAATGCATGTGTTACAAGTCAATCACTTCCACTGTATGAATTTATACTATGACTATAGGTTTGCTTCGGTTAAAATGTTCTGCCTCAGTAGGAGAGAAATACAGAAGTTTAGCATGAATTCACTGTTTTGACTGTGAAAATGATGTGTCCAAGCATAATGCTTCTTTCTGCAATCCTAGTTCCCAGACATTACAAATCTATGCTGGGTCGTTTTGACCTCATACAACAAAGAGAAAGAATTACAGCTTTAATAATAACCAGCCTGCTGATCAAGAGACCTATACTTCTTTCAACAGCTCATACTCAAAAAAAGGTCTGAAACCTTGGTTTTGTCCCATATCATGTGTGCATACATCAGAATTAGGTACACATATAAACATATGAGATGGTGATTTCCAGAAGGAAACCCCTCGATGAATCTGCCTTGATAATTTGCTTTACAGATGACTCACACACACTATTACTGTTGCCTAATACTACCTACTAGTTTGATTATTAGAATAATCATCCTGAAAGGAGAGTGGGATTTGAAGTTTTTCTCTGTACAAGAAGGCTTAGATTTACAAATTTATCCCTTGGCAAAGGCTGGGGCCAGGTGAGTAGTTTGATGAGAGCTCTTCAGGGTTCACAGAACCCCTGAAGAACTTCCTTGGTCTAGAAATTTCATGCAACTCATTCACTTCCTCATAATTCTTCCCTGGCTCCTTCCAGCAAGGTTCAGTACTTTCAGCCTGCTGTCTCTCCACATTTCTCTGACTTCTTCAGGAACACAGTCCAGCAGATACACGCTCTCAGAGGTATCAACATAATATTATCTAGTAGGATGAAAACAACAACATTCCAACTTTTTCAGGAGCTGTCAGAACCAAAATATAAAGAACAGCTTTTCTGAAGCTCTTATTCATCACACAAGCATCTATTGTTCTAGTCAAATGCCTGATATTCCTATAGCTGTGGGTATTATAAATAATCTCAAAGGGAAACATGCCAAGGATTTTCCACTAAATAAACTGCCTGAAACCCCATGAACTTTCAAAAAGAAAAAATCCAGTAATCATCCGAGTTTTGAATAGAATACAGAATTGAGAAAAAGAAAAGGCAACTATTGTAGATCAATTTTCTCACTTGATTTTGGTTTTTTAAAGTGACCTCTCTTTTTTATGATCATTTAATGAAACTCAGATGTTTTACAGCACTGTTTGTGACATGTAAAGGCAAGAGACAACTTTCCAAAACTTTATCTATGTTTCACTCAACATCGTAAGTCCATTTCATTAAGAGCATTGAAATTCAAGCAGTTATCAGCAATTTGCATCCAAATGTTAGTTTTATGTTTTTAATTGTCATTGTTGGTTCTTCTTCCAAAGTACATCAAATTTCAGCCTACTAGAGCAGGATCAGTATCCAGTAGACTAACAGTAATGTGGACTTTCAACTTCTCTTAATGGCAAGGTAAAAATGAAACACGACACTGTTTAAATAATTTGTCTGGCAACCACAAACATAACAAAAGGGGGCCAAGTGCAAAGTACAAATAACTTCAGTGAAATGTCATATTTATCTATGGGGGATGACTACTGGTAAGAAATAAATGACTAGCTGAGAAATTAACTTTTCCATAAGAAACTTTAAGGTTTGGAAAAATTATCTTTTTTTTGGCTTATTGCTAAATCAAGAGTTTGTTAGAGACATAATTCAATTTTTCTCTAGACTAATCACTAAATAGGAAATATTTCAATACACCTTTATTTTCTTTTCCAAAATTTCATAGGCACAACATATGTAGAAAAAATGATGTTTCAGTTCAAATAATAAAAAGGTCATTAAACCCATGCTACCTGCTAGTGTATTACATTAAGCTTTGATTGGTGTTCTTAATCATGCCCTGTAGAAAAATAGAAATATATAAATCTAATTATCAACAGATGAAATGTGTCCTATAGAGATATATCTGCCTTGTATTACAAAAGCTTATTTTGGCATACCATGTGTAAAGGAGACAGTTACTCTGTGGTAAATATTGGAATTTCAGCTGATCATGAAACCCACCATGTTATTAAAGTTTAAATTCTCTACATCTTTTATATCATGGAACAAAACTGAAGGGAGTTTCCATATGGAGGGTGCCTGTGAGACACGAGACATGGATTTCTCTCTGTAACACCTTGTAGAAAGCAGTCCTGGACCAGATTGTGGTTGAGGCTCATTAATATTCTCTGCTGCTGAAGAGCAAGGGCAGCTGGCATTTTAGCAGAAATCATGTCAGCCACTTGACACTGTTCTGGCCTTGAGATGCATAAATCGGTTATTGCTGTCTTATTTCCATAGCAAGTGAGCAGATGTAGGATGGGATGGTTGGGGTATGCTTTCACTTGCTTTCAGCTGCCAGGCCTTCTAGCTCCAGGAATTTCTGTTGTCAAGCTACCTTTTCTTATTCTTGCACTTCCCTTGCAGTCATGTCAGTAATTTTATAAACAGATTGGAAAAAACAAGTTGTTACCCCGCATCTGTTTACTGATCTCCTTAATTCCCCAGTTCTTAGAATGTGAGATCTGAATGCAATACACTGTAGAAGTTCTTGTCATCGTGAAATGTGTCTGGAACCAAGATACCAAGCTGCAGTTTTAAAACATCTGTTTAAAGTTCCAAAATGTGCTTTAGACAGTGGAGAGAGAGCTGCTTTTCTGAAAAAGATGAGAACTTTGCTTTAATGGGGAAAGATTTTCAGGATACCTCCAAATCCTAAAACGCTTCATTTTTGTTCAATAAAAACAAATGCAGCCCAAGAAATTCGTAATAGCTCTGCACAAGTCTCTGAAGCAAGGTCTGTAGAAAGCCATTGAAAGTATTTTTGGTGCTCAGTTATAAAAATATATGCAGTGCCTCCTACCACTCTCATTGCACTAAAAACTTTATAGAATTATTAGTTTTATTCTTTTCCCATGAAGGATTTCTTCCTTTATTCTCCTCGCTTGTCTTGCATCTAGTCCATTCCTTACACTCTCCAAATCTAGGAGATGTTGGAAAGGTGTGGAGAAGGAATTAAATTCTTTTCTGCATAGAGCTCAATTAGAGCATATAATTTATTGCCACAAGATGTTATGAAGGCTGAAATACAACTGAGATAAAAAAGGGACTGGATCTGTGCACAAAGAATAGGTCTTTAGTGGCTGCTAAACATGATGCTAAGGATGTAACCTCTGGGTTGGAAAAGTCACTGAACAGTAATTATGGAAATTTGGGGGCTCTGTGAAGCACTGAACTGCTTCATGTAAACCTTATTCTATTCAGGGCTTTTTATTGGTTTGGTTTGGTTTGTTTTGTTTTTTCCTCATAGACTCTTTAGTAGGAATAAATGTCATTTCTTTATGACTCTGTATAAGAGCTCTCATTCTGCTTCAGGTATTTCCTGTGCTAGATACAACCTAGTTAATTTATAGCTGCAAGATCAAACTCTGAGTTAAAGAATGGAAAAAATAAAGGAATGCAATGCTGTCAGTATACTCTTTGCAGTATATTTTTGTTAAGCATGTCAGTAATTTTTTTCAGTCCATTCTTTTTGAAGTCCTTTGTGCATTAATCCAATTGTTAAGCTAATACAGAAAGAAAGAAATTTTGATTCTCTAATTATTATTTTCTGGTCAAAAAACATTTTAACTGCTGATACTTGGTTTTGTTTTACTGAAATTAAATGCAATAGAAATCTAACAGAAAACTCCTGAACAGACAAATTTGTTTGATTAGGGTTTTTTTACTCCAATAAGATTGGGTATTTTCCTAAATAATTTTTTTTATAAATGTAGGAAAGGAAGCACCTAGTTTGAGATATTTTGTGCTGGCATTTATTTCAAATTATTTTTCATTTAGGGTCTGAATAACCTTTAACTAATATTCATGTTGCTATTGCAAATATAAATATATTAATAGAACAAGTGTTTTGTGGTGATTTACACACAAAATAAATTTGTAACTAATTGCAAGCAAGAGAACATGATATCAAATCAGATCCTTATCGCAGACATCCTCTTTGAAATCCAGTGCTGTGCATTAATAATTGTTAAATTTAAATGCTTAATATGTTCAGATATATTTTAAGGATCAAGTGGCACCTTTTTATTTTTCCCCTGATTTTAGCCCAGTAGAATGAGATTCCTCCCACACACATGTGCTTGTAGTGGTGTATGCAGATGCACCTTATCAAAAACACTTCTGTAGAGTCTGAAATGAGACAGAAGGTCCACTAAACACTTACATAGAAGTGACCTAAAGAGACTGATGCTTTAACCATTGACTAATCTGAGTGGTGAGATGTCTAGATTTTTCAAAATAGTACCAAGTAGCCATCAGCTTTTCTCTTCATCCCTATTAGTCTGATCACCCTCTTCAAAAAGGATCATCCCAATGCTTCCTTTAGATCTCACTTGCTATTAATGCACTTTGAAAACTCTTCTTGTGTGACACAACAATGGTCAATTTCACTCTAATTGAGCTTTGACCTTCTGCATCTTCTTCCTGCATCTACAAAACAGATCTCTTCTTTTTAGAAAGCTTGACCTTGCTTACAGAGTTGATGCAATTTTTTTCCTCTTGATCTCAACAGGGAGTTTCATATTCAGTTAAGCTGGTCTTCTACCCTGCTTGCTTGACTTATTGTTTCTCCTGTTGGTCTATAATGTGGTTCTCAAATACTTACCGTCACTCTTGAACTCTTAAGCCTTCAAAAGCAGATTTTGGAGTACTCCGCTAAATAGCTTCTTGAACAGCTTAAGATTTCTCTCCTGAAGTCTAGGCTAACAACTCTGCTGTCCTTTTTTTTTCTTATTAGTGGCAGTAAACTGCAACAAATTGCCAATAGACATCAGGAGTCTCTCTCACTGGAGATATTCCGCATAGTCTAGACACAATTCTCTGCCATAAGCTCTAGGATGACCTTGCTTCAGCAGGGAGCTTGGACAGTGATCCCTTCCCACCTGACCAATTCTGTAATTTCACCGAAAATTTTAAATTTTACCATTTCATGATCACCATGGCCAAGGCAGTCATCTACCACCACCAGTCCCATGACTGGGTTTCAGATTCACCACTACCAAAACCAGTCCCATGACTGGGTTTCAGATTCACTACAACTAGTACAGTATAAGTTTAGATGTAATATCCTTTTGAGGAAAAAGTCTCTGAAACACTGATCATCAGGGTCTATCATAAATAAATATTCTTAGCATGCCTATTTCTTACACAGGACCAATTCCTTGTTTTCCTACCAGGATCCCATGCTGTATCAGCATCCATTTCTGTATCTATAGCACTAGAAGGTTCTCTCTGATGGGTTCCTGTTTAAAACTACTCCTGTTTTTATACCACAAGTGATCAATGTAAATAGCTTTATTGTAATATTTCTAGCAAAATTACATAACCTAAAATTAAGGTTATTCCAAGTTAGAAATGCAGTTCTGGGTGTAAATCAACCTTGCAATTTGACACAGAGACAGCAAACTAGCCTGAAGAGTGCAAATGTTCTACTGTGGTAGGTGAGCGCTTACTGAAGGTTAGGATACCCTGTTGAGAGAAGGTGTTTCAAATATTAACTAACTCACTAGGCTTGCTTTGGTCTTTGTATAACCTTCAGGTGCATTTTTCTTTACTCAGTATGCAGAGAGCTTTGCAGGAAAAAAAAAGAAAAATATGTCTTCTGTCCTATTATTCAATATTAATGCTTTCTATCTCATACTACCTGTATTCATAGATAAAAATCCTTTAAATACTGCCCATTCTACATTCTCAAACACAGTGGAAACAGACAGGCGTGCAAATTCAGCATCAGTAAATGGCTTGCCTGTTCAGGGTCAGAACACTTTTTTATTGTGCTGTTTCTGAATGACCTGAATGGAGTGCAGAGCTCAAAAGACCACCATATACTGCCAATATAGAAGAGAACTAGAAAATAAATATTTTCCAGCATTGTCAGCCAGTGTTTTGCCTGGTTCTTGCTAGGCTAGGAAGTGGAAAAGAAGTAAGGTGAAATCACCTGTCTCTACATCTTTTCTTCATTACTCTTTGATGTTTGTCAGGAAAAAACTGAGGTCTGTAGTCACTTCAATGCATTGTTCGCTGTATTTGTAGAATGGATTCAGGGGGTAGCCACTTTTAAGTAATTTGTGAAAATGTTTTTCCTTCAATATATTTCTCTGAGATTTCAAAGGATGATTTATTTTTTCTGAAGGAGTACTCACCAGGTCTAACTTCAGTGTTTAAGTACAGTAACTTCTGAGTCCTGCTGTCAAAGGAAAGAAAGAAGTTCCGCTTGCATGAAGCTGAGTTAGTTTCTAGCTTTAGCTCAACCTAGAAGCCTTTTTCTCTACTGACTGAAGAGAGAAACTGAAGCGACTCATCTGTTATCGTAGGGCTCTGATGGATGAGTGGTGAGAGCCTGCCTTAGAATGGTACACCCACCTCTCTATCTTGCTCTCACTTGATGGACTCTGGACCTGCTCATTAATCAATTTCTGGACCTCTCAGCTTCTTACAGTAAGATATCCCTGATACCACCTTTCCTCAAGACATCCTGCTATAAACTACAGCGGCTGATTGACGGGTGGAAATGGCTTAACTCAGATCAGTGGCCAGCCTCCATCTGTGTTCTGCCTTTGCTGCAGGGACATCTGAAATGGACATTAATCAAATCTTGTGTAAAAAGAGTTTATGGTGCAATTTTCGGAGGGAAAAAACCTAACTGAATTTAGCCTGCAATCAGGAGCTGGTTGACGAAGACCTCAGAAATCTCTGAAGTAATTAGTTAGAGTGAGTAGGACAGGGTAGCGGCTTCATTGGTTGTCTCAAGAAACAATATTCTTGATTGCCAAGAAAACTTTTAGCTACCTAAGACAAACATCTAATATCAGAAAGTGCAAAAAGCTTCTTTAATATCTCTCTAATAACTTTTTTTTCTGAGACTGCATGCACATGTACCATCAGTTCCTGTCATGATGTACACTTGTTCTACAGAAGCAACACTGAGCTCTTTGATTTCTTATGCAGAGGTTATGAAAGAGTTATGAGACAACCATGACAAGTCATAGCATGGCTAAAGGACTATTAATTTTTAAAACCTTGTGCTTTATATGCTTTCCTTCGGTACTTTTAAACCAAACATTCAATATCACAAACATACATTTGCATACCTGATAAATAACTTTCAAGTTTCTAATTTTAAATTTAATTAAGTAAGCCATGAAATGTGGTGACTTCCAGTTAATAACATTTTAATTTCAGTGGGTTTTTTTAATATCACCCAAAAACTTACAATGGGGAAAATCAAAGTTTTTCATCTGATGACCTGGCCTCAGAATCAAACTTTAAAACTTCATTATCTTTGTCTGAGGCTAAAATTATTTTTTCTGGGTAGTGTTTTACTCAAGCAAAGACTAATGAAAGAATATATTAAAATGATTATAAAACTAAAATACAAACAGGGAAAAATCTCATAAACATTATTTTGACCTTAGATGATTTTGTAGTACCTATACATGAAGAGGATTAAAATGGAGTTGCTTATGAACAAATGATTATGAGCTGTTAATTTAAAGGCAGAAATGTGAAACTGCCATTTTGATTTAATATTTTAAGAATGTGTTTTAAATGGATTCCATTAAGCCTTGTGCTCAGTCATCACTGAGCTGTACCACTTGTGCAGCTTGTTCTGTTTCTGTGAAATATTAAAGCAATTTGAAGACCCATTGTGCTGTGATTGATACTGATGTACATACATATGCTCATCTTGTAATGGTGGAATCACAGACAGGACTCTATTGAATAGAGAATTTAGAGGTAACAGCTTGTTTATTGGTCTGATATCAGGAACTGGTACTGAGATGAAGAGCCTATCAAAATATATGCCAATTTTTTTAAAAAAGCAAAAAAAAGGCCAATGTTTCAGAGAAGTGATGAGATTCATCTCACTTAGTAACTTCTCTCAAGAGCTCAGTTAGTCATTGATCCATCTTTTCTATGCCCTAGCCATCCAACATAATTTGTGTAAGCTGCTCATAGATGATGCGTGTTTCTTTTCTTTACCGTGGAAATAATCTAGATGACTAGATAAATTTGAAGTTTAAGTTTTTTCCCTTTTTTGGTGGTTACAGATAGATGATATAAATCCCACATTTCATTACATTAGATCTGAGAAATATTTGCTCTATCTAACTGTACCTGAGTTATTTACAAGTAATTTTTGACACAATAAAAGCTACTTGAAAAAGAAAGAGAAGTAAAAAAAAGCTATTATCTATCTCTTTCCTCAGTATGATGGGGTAAGTTTGAGTTTTTGCATTTTTTTATTTGGTGTTTCAGCTTCCTGAGTTTCTGAATGATTTAATTTGGTGTTGCTTACTTTACACTATTTCACTATTTAGCTATTAGTCAATGCTTTGGAAAAAATGCATATTGAAAGTATTGTGTACCTGAAGAAAGGATACAAACCAAATACTTTCATTCTATTGTTTCAATTTTAACTAGATCAAAATGTGAAATGACAAAACTAACAGCTATTTCTGAAATGACATATTCAAGCTGTCATTTCTTTATCATAACAGAAGGTGCTGTGGCCTCATTTTGGCTCCCACTACTGGATCCAGGCTTACTCAAAAATGTCGAACTTTCTCAGTGAGCTGTCAACAGTTTGCCCTAACATCTGGGCAGTATTCAGAAAACCATATTTTCTGTCAGTAAAACCTCTAGAAAATCAAGAGAAAAAAAGAAGAGAATGTTGAATGCTCCTAAAATATTTTTTCAGGCATTGAGCAAGTCCTATGATGAAAATGGTAAGTTTTATGTTCATCTTAATGTCAGAAGACATAACAACACATATTATCTACCAGGGGTCAGTAGCAAGATGGAACTGAAATTCCCAAAACACCTTTAACACTTTTTCTCTCATGTTCTCCAATAGATTTGTGCCCCTACAACTCAAATCAATATATAATTGCCTAAGGGAGAGTTAAAGCACTCAAGTCCACATGCAAGGAAACTGTTTACGAAATTGCCAGAAAAAAAATTCAGGTAGAAATTGAATGTAAATTACTTATCACTGGTGAAGAAGAGCCTACTGGAGTGTTCCTTCTGAACAGCTTTATAATGGAGCTTCATAAATGTGTATAGAGAACTATGTAATGTAACTCTGTCACTCTCCTAGATGGGGTATCTGCCTCAGTCCTTGTGTCATAAACATTTGAAGGTGTAGATTTGGGTCTAGTTCTAGAAGGAATGTGGTAACATGTTGGTTTGGATTTCTGCTGGTTTGTTTGGTGTTTCTTCCCTGTGAGTGTGTTTTCCTTTTTTGTTTTTGTTTTGTTTTTACAATTGGACTCAATGATCTTAAAAGTCTTTTCCAAACTCAGTGATTCCTTGATTGTAAACCACTTCAGGAAAGGAGATAGTGGCTGCTTCCTACTCTACCTATGCTACACTCAAAGAGGGGTGCATGTGCAGCCTCTCTCACTGCTGGGTGAAGGGTCTGGGCATCCAGGGCCTTGGAGACCTGAGGGGCCTCCCAGCATTAACAGTCTTGACTCTCAGGCTGCCACATCTGACCAGCTCTGTACCATCCATCAACAACAGTCAAAGGACAGTCTGCCTCTCCAGGGTTTATTGATCTGATCTTCATCCTTGCAGTGATAAAATTTAACTGCCTACACTACTAAGAAATCCTGACCTAGCTCTTCTCATATTAGCATTGAAAATATTCTTTAAAAATTCTTTGTGAATCATTCATTATACTACGCTAAAATAAATTATTGCCTTCCTTGTTCTGTTTTTGGAGTGAATTATATAATGTAATTGATTACTGAAGATGTATTTATATACTGGTTCTGGATATGGTGGAGTTAACTTTCCTCATAACAGCCCATAATAATAAACAAAAAATTACAAATGAACTGTTTTTATCTTAGCTCCTGAACTCTTCCATCATAGTTTCTTCCCGTGTCTCACTGAGAAGGGGGAGTGAGAAAGTCACTGGGTGGGGTTCTGACAGCCAGCCTAGGTCAACCTCCCTGGCTCTAGAGTTTAACAACTTCAGAAAACTTTCAAGTGACTTACAGCTGTTCCATGTGCTGCATACATTAAAAACTTGATGTACACCTCTCTTTCCTACCTGCTCTTATTTTAAATCTGTGTGAAAATTATATAATTTACTTTTCCGATTCATGCCCGCAAAAAAACCTACAGGTCATTATGAAAATTTTATAATTACAGAAAACCTGTTCTCCATGATTGCTGATAAAAGCACTGTTGGATGTCCATTCAGTAATTCAGAACCATCAATAAAAATAGACGTTTACAACAGAAAGAAGATAGATAAGTAGAGGGAACATTTAGCTATTACATTTCGGAAGACCAAGAGAGTCTACCATCTATGTCTTTATGAGGTTTCCTTGAATAGTTTTTAGCAAAAATGAAGACTGATTTTCCTTTAGATTCTTTGCTCACATTTTATACTTATTTTTATCAGATTTATGGTTATATATTTGATGACTTGTTTTATTTATGTTGCAAAAGATAATCATTATTCTGTGTTTTAAGACTTATAAATCAGTTTTAAATTAATAGAATAAAATTGTAAAGATGCATGTCTACTTAAATGTTTTTCAGTATTAAAAAAACTTGCTTAAAATCCCTAGAATCTCATAGGTACATCTAAAGAGGAATTGGGAACCTGAGGCAAAAACTGGGGGACTGAAAACTTCTATTTATCTGGAGGCGTCCAAAATACACAGAGACTCTGATTGACCCCTGGTCACCAATTAAGAAGTGATTCAGTTTGCAAATTAGTCTTTGGGCACTCAGGTAACTCAGGAAGACAGAAAATTTCACTTTTTCACATAGTACACTAGGTTAAGAGTAGCTCCTTACAAGTCACAATCAGCTTTAGCAGAGCTATTGTGTATGTTGGGCAGTTCATAATTATGCTTTAGTTAACATTCTGTTATTTTCTTTCTTTGACTGGATAGCAGTAACATTCGTATGTTCTTTATGGTAGGTGCAAAGCAGAGAAGAGCAATAATTTCGCATTACAGAGAAATGCTGCAAAGGTGGAGGAAATATTACCTTTAATTAATCTCTGGACTTCCACCACAGACTTCAACTGCAGTTGTCTTTGGAGGTCAAGCAGTAAAAGTCCGGCCTTCCCTCACACTGATAAAACTAACTCTTTCACTTTTAGTCTGCTGATGGCAGGTGTTAAGAAAAAACATTTACATTGCAAGTCTGAGTCCCCTTGTATTTTCCAGGGTATTTCATGTGAAGGGCTTTCACCCCTTTCTGCGCCATTGTTGCAACAAGTAAGAAACTTGTCAAGCTTCAGAGAACCTTGTAAAGCTTCTCTTTTCTTCCTCTGGCCCCCAACTAAGAGATGGACCTCAGCCACTGCGCTGCACCACAGGCTGCTGAAAGCCTCAGATGCAACTTTATCCTCACAGAGACCTTCAGCTGGGCACTACACTGGCCACTGGCAGCTGGAAAGGAGGCCTTCAGGAACAGGTCGCACCTCAACATCTCATTCCAGCTTCCTGTTTCCAGCAGGAGAGTGGGGTTCTTTTTTGAGTATTTAATCTGCTACCTATTTTCAATTTAACTGCAATCAGAAATGCGGGCACATTCTATTATCTTTCTCACAAACTGAGCACCTCTTAATTTTCTAACTTCAGTTTGTCAGAGAAGACGACCATCAGGAGTGAGGGGAAATGGCCAGCTAGAACCTTGCTGCAATTTGGTTTTACAGGGAAATATTTTGGAACAGGTTCTCTTGCAATGTTAGACTGGAAAATAAGATAGGAGGTAAACCCAAAGATTTTTAATATTGCTTTTCACAGTAAATCACATGTGCCATCTATTAACACACTTTTCAGTTGTTGCAATTCATGTAATTATGATTAATTTGTTGTATAAATTATTAATGTAGTAATCAGTTCACAATACTAAAAACAACTATTAACTCCTGTTTTTTATATTAAATCATCTACACAATAATTGATGTTTTCTGGGACTTACAATAACATGAAAATTTAATAATTTTTGAATTTTTTTCTAATTAATAATTGTTGTTATTTGGGAGGAATTTGAGATTTTACAGGACACGTTTTAGTTCATACTTTCATATTATTTGCTTTATTTTATTACTGGAGAATAAGATATCTGGTGATCTGAACTGGTTTCACACTGGATCAAGAAATTGGTTTAACAGACAAAACAAAAAGTCTTCAGAAAAAAAACCCAAAACAGATAATTGATTTTTTTAATGCATATGTGATACAAACTTCAATTGAAATCAGACGACAAATTGTGGTTTTCTTCTAGAAATAGATGACCAGACTTAGAGCTGCTTTGAAAACATGTGCATATATGTAAGAAAAATGTGATCCAATTTCAGCAATAAAATGTATTTTTCATCTGAGACTGTTGTGGAGTACAGTATGAAGCAGTAGCATAATCTGGACCCCCCAAAATAACCAATATCCTCTTTTAGTTGGAGCAAAAGGATCAGCAAGTGCTCCAACCACTGTGCTATTGTTCTGTTGGATTTTGTCACTTGACTCTTACTGACCCTAGTGGGATTTGCAAAGTTGGGATTTGGAAGGTAAGGATGTCTGACAATACTTTTTCTTTATCTCAGAATAAAAGCAAGTCTTCCTGATTCTCTTTACAGCATTGTAGAACATTACATAAAGAAGAATGCACATGGCAATTCTGCTAATTCCCTTCTTCTTTCAAACACCTTTCTGAACCACTTCTCAGACAATGTGATCTTGCAGCAAAGTGCCATTGCTTTTCTTATTTTCAGAATCATCCAAATATGCTTTGAGGAAAATTAAAAACCACAACAAAATAAAATTACAACCATGTTTTGTGGTATCTAGACTATAAATATGAAGACATTTTCATCTAAATGTCATGACTGCCCTTCACTAAGAAAATGTTGCGCTTAACATGGCAACACTTTATTTTATTCTAGCGTCTGAAAACAGAAAGCATATAGAAGAACACAATTTAAAGCTTTCAGTTTAATAAAGAGAAAAAAAGTTTTTACCCAGTAGCAATTTAAAGTATAAGAAAAATAGAGCTATGCACTTGCAGAGAAATACTTCCTGGGACTGACACCAGCAATTTCAAGGACAGGTTTGAGTTGAATATCAAAATTGTATATACTAGCATGGATTCAGGCTGTTAAAAATGAATATTGAGTTGTTAGTAAGTTTTTATGAATTTATTAGATTGTGCAGCTTGATACTATTTCCTCACATGCTCCTAGAAAAAGGTGTGAAGAGAAGTTTTACTACAGTGCTGACAATTTGTAGCAGATTTTGTGATAAAAATATCATCTCATTTACCAAGTACAAGTAGGATCTTAGAGATTATATTCATTAGTTCCTCTGCAATATTCAGGCCAGCCTGCTTAGTTCTCAATATATGCACATATCTTGTTGGCATTCAACAAAGATAGAAATTGCAATAGCAAGTTATGTCAGCAATTCCACATGCAGAATAAATCTAGAAGTTTATTCTTCTAATTGTTTTCCAATTCCAATATTCAGCTCTAAACCTAAGTGACTAAAATTACCTTTTCATGCTGTATGCCTGTTTCGACCTTTCAGCCAAGTATCTCTGATTCTCAATACTATAGATTTAAATGGGGGTCTCCATCCAGAAGAATCTTTATTTATTCCACCAGATGTAGGCAAAAAAGTGTACATCAAACTAGTGTAAACACAGAGGTTGCTTCCTTAGAATTTCTTTTATTTCATGCATTGTGTAGGAAGTTATTATTTCTACAATCCATGATCTATGGTATTTCATAACCAATTTCATCCAAATTTGATACAGTTTGTGCCACAAGGGAACATGACAGTATTTAAAATGGCCCATTTTACAAAGCAGTTGTTTCCACAAGAATTCCTGCAATGGGGCTTTCATTCTTCCATGGCTGTCATCTCTAATGGTTTTATTATAGCTTTTGTGGATATTTGGTGCTATTCCTTGAAAGTTTTAGGTCTTGAAATACATCATTATATATGACTTTTGACTTTCTTTTTAAAAGTTGAGCCTTAAGTATTCCAAATTAAAAGAGCAGTGAAGTGCATGGTGGGTGGATGATCAGATCCCTGATACTTCCCTGGGACAGTGAGTTCCCAAGTGCCACTTCACACTCTTGTCTTCCTTCTCCTTGTTTTTTATATATCACTCTTAATACCCCTTTCTAAAGCCATGGAGAACAAGGCAAAATCTAATGGAAGTAGTGGAGATGGATAAAGCTGATGGTATGTCAGATTCAAGCAATACTTCAGAAGAAAGAGCAATGAGAAACTGTACAATGATAATTGCAAAATAAGTTGGAATGTGTGCTGATACTAGGAGTCTGACAGATCTAAATCTGAACAAGAGGACAGCTTTAGCCAACACAGGATTTTGACAGGTTTTTAATGAAAATAATTTTGATAACTTTGTATCATTAAATCAATCATGATAGACTTGGTAGAGACAAAACATTATTTTTTAAAAGCATTTTTCAGTAAAAGAACCCTTTATTCTTCCAATAGAAGTTGGAACATCTGTTAGTAGATGTTGGCAATTACTTTACCAACCCTTTCCTGTCTTTCATCTTTAAAATTTAACATCTGGAACTTTTATATTATTCAGCTATTCAATATACTTATACATATTGTGAAACCTAGTGGTTGTTTAGCAGCAGAAGACAGAGAAGTGAGGAGAGGAGAGCTGAAAAAGTGGCCCTTTGCTCTAAAATGGAGATACATTATGGAAATCTAGAAATTTACTAGGCTTCTGGATTTGTTTTATAATCTGGCTAGAAATACAGAAAACAATTTTGCGCTTCACTGCAAATGACTAGAATAGTAAGAATTTCCAGACAAGCCAGAGTTAAGCAGAGAATCTAAAAGGAATATTAAGCAAGATTACTTTATGTCATGATCATTTCAACTTCCCTGGTCATGCTGAATACCATCAGACAGTTCTGTCTGTTCTCTGCAATTTTCAAGGGGTTATGTATAAAATTTCTTGGGATAGCTTGCCATAGCACAAATACTTATTTATAGGAAAAAACGCAATGCATTTTTATCTGAAACTGGAATTTGCAATGCCTTACATTGCATTTATGAAACATTGTACTGAGTGCTTGTGAATGATGCTATTATTTCTTGCAAGTGCATGAATTTTTTTTTTGAAGGCTGACGTTAGAAAGTTTTATTGTTATTTATGATTAGTAAAAGAATGAATATACTTAAACTGATTCCATCTAAGTATCTGACAGGTAATACTAACAAAAAACTTGAAACTGTCAATATAAAAATCATTATATAAATCTCTTTCTTTTGAAAGTAGCTTGGACAAACAGTAAATATAATTTTCCTGAAACTGAACCTGGTCTTTTGTGAAATAAATAGATTCATTGTAACAGAATGATATAGCAACTTAAATTTTACTTCAGAAGTATGTGAATCCCGTAGGTCTGAATTTAGCTGGTTCTTCAAGTCCCACAGGATATGAGGGTAGAAAACACTCCTTGTTTCTAACAGTATAAAAACTAGGGATCATGAAAAGACATCATCACTGAGCAGGTTGAAACAAGTGAACAAGAAATATATTTTTACCTGAATACTTACACTGTGGAAACTCTGCCAAGCAGCATTCCAGGTGTCAAAAGTGCAAAGCAGTTCAAAAAGCAATATGACAAAGTTGTGGAAGAGATACACATTGAGACTTTAGCAAACAAAAATATCTCTGGCTCTAGAAATCCCTAGACAGTCTGCTGAAAGCTGGGAGGACAGAGTGGAAAAAACACAGCATAAGCCTGTATCTTAAAGGCTTGCCTGGCTCTCACAGGCTCTGTCCTTTCAGCTGTCACTTCCTATTGTCAAAGACCATCCAGCAAACAGACCCTTGGTCTGGCTCAGCGTGCTCTTCCTTTTTCCTTGTATATTATGCAGCCCCCCAGAACCAAGTGAGTCTCTATTCACTCATTTGATCTAAAACATGCAGATTTGTTGACACAGATGTGTTTCATTTCCACAGTGGAGCTGATGAGCGGATTCTTGACTCATACAGATGGATGTGGGAGCTCTAAATTATTATCAAGTTAGTTAACCATTTGTTATCATTTGCTTATAAGTACAACAAAGAAACAGCTTAGCTAAGAGAGAAGCTATACTTAAAACTTGACTTTTGCTATCTAATGCACTGAGGATCTTAAGGCTTCTGTCATTACCGTCAGCAGAGAAATAATTTATAAATTACCATTAAATGACTGGTAGGCTCAGACTTGAGAGTGTACTAAAAAGACAGAAGATTTGAAGAAGATACGTACACTGAATGAAAGCTCTATTTACAGTGTCTCCTTTAGATTTGGGCATACCTTCTGACATGTCTTCTAGCTATTGAGACCTTTTTCCATAAATAAGACAGGCTGCCAGGGTATTCCAATGCTCTACACTGCAGCAAGTTATTTGTGTCTTTCTGAATCTACATGCTCCATTATTTCTTGTGCATGTACTTAAATTTGCTCCAAGGAAAATTTTGTCTCAAATTTCTTCTGCAGTAGTGCAATGAATTTAGGGAGCAGGAATTGATATTTAATAAGTAAATTTGTAAAATTAACTCACTTAGTCTATTTCTTGTAAGAATTATTCTTTATTTTTCCTTACAGAAACTGAATCTTAAATGTTGCCTTATTGTCTGCTTAAATCCACCACTGAAAAGTCTGTATGTTAAGAAACAATTTATATTTATCATTAGTTAATATGGCATGTGAGCCTTAATTTTTAACTAGTTAAATGTAATTGTTTTTATGTAAATGGTCATTTGCAAAGTCAAAGGTTGTAATTAATTGATGTGGAGATAACTAGTGTTCTTACAGATTTAAAGCAAAATCAGAAAACACAAGAGTCCAATGAAAATAGAATTTCCCATCTTGTCTGGGAAATCTTTCAATTAAAAATACTTTTTTGTCAAACATGAGTTTAAATGTTTTCTGTAGAGATTTTTGCTGGGTCTGGCTGGGATGGAATTAACTTCCCTCATAGCAGCCCACCCGTGTGGGAAAGGGGACTGAATAGAGCTGCTGAATAAGAGTTTAGCTTTTGGCAAAGTTTATCCAATACAATGTGGCTCAGTTTTATGATAGCTGCTCTCCTTTTTATCTAATTCACCAATAGTGATCAGCTGAAAATAAACTGATTTCTTTTTCTCACTCTCATCAATGTTCTTTTTATCTACTGCTTCATAGCTCTATTTAGATCCTATTAATTCTGCAGATCTTTGCCTTCTAATACTGCTTTAGCTGCTGCTCTATACAGTATGAGCAAAAGAAGCAAAGCCTGTGATACACACCTTGCAATGTTATACATAAATGAGATTTATCTCGGGAAAACAAATAGAAAACCCTAGAATAGCTATAACATATTGAAAAATATAATGAAAACAGCATGCCATGTTAAATTTTCAATACTTTAAAATAATTTTTTAAAGTATATGCTTTGTGCCTACTTACTTCCTTCTGCTTTCCTCTCTTTTTTTAATGGTAAATACAATAGAATGAAGAGTATCCACAATTCAGTTTTTTACTTAAATTTTTTAAGCTTGTTCAGATTTGAAATGGGTCTTAAGTCTTTACTTTCCATTGCTTTAAGCTAGCTCTTCAAACTGTAAATAAACATGCTCTAAAAAGAATAACTGAGTATCAAGTTTATCAGATGATCTTTCTTATTTCCCATGAATAAACAGAATGTGATATCAAGGAGTATTCCAGTCCCTCTTCCTGATAAATGTAAAAAGCCCCTCAAAAGCAAAAGCAAAACAAAAACCAACAAACAAAAACCCCCAAAACAAACAAACAAGTACCAAAATACAAACAACCTCCCCTTCCCCACCAAACCCCAAACTGTTATAAAAAGACTCAGTGAAAACATGCACAGTCTCTTGGGAAATAAAAAGACATCTGGAAAAATCTCCTTATGACATTAAAGCTCAGTGAAAATTACAGCATAGATGACACACTTGGTCCTGTTAATTAGATATGGCTCATTTCTGGAGATTTGGTTCTATGCCCTAAAGTTGCTTCCTCCTCACTGCTAAGGGGAGCCCAGGACAAGGAGCTCAGATATAAATACGTGCCCCGGGGAGACGAAGCCTGCTGCACACCCTGTATAAATACATTACCTTTGCAAATGCACCAGAATCTCATTGTTTTCATGGCGAGAAAATGCTAACTCGAAATTCATTTATTGCTTGTTTATATTCATTAATTCTAAGATGGTGTTCTCCCTGGGCACTATCTGGTGAAGAACTCTGATACTGTATATTAAGGAAGTCTTGGCTGTATCATTTGAGAATATCATAGTTCCTTGTGGAGGTTTTTTTTCCTCTAACATTATAATGTCAAAATACACCTATGCCAGGGCTCCAGAATGGTGACTTTGTTTCATTTTTTTTCTTCCAAACTAAGTTTGGACAAAGCAGATTATGCTTTATTGCTGTAATTGCTTAGGATTGAACTTGGTTTAGTAATTTGAAAAAACTATATAAGTTTGGTTTCTGACAACAGGTTAAGCAGAGATTGCACTAAAACAGTATTTGCAACTGTCAGTAGGAACTCATCTACTCAATATGACATTTTATTTATTTAAAAATATTGCAAAAGAAATATTTCTGCTTCTCAACCTTTCAGACTAGGTGAGTTAAATTTTTGACTACTAATCACAAGTAATTTAGCGTTATTATTCTAATAACATTTCGCTTATTGCTGTCTGTGGAGGAGGGGTAGAGATAGTGATTACAAAGCATTGCTCAGTTAACTTTTTTCCTACATAATTCTACATTCTAATAATTACATTGTAGTGGTTTTTCCATGCTCCAGCATAAAAACTGACGTTTTATACCTTGAGTTTCTGAATTATTTAAAAATAAATAAAATATGAGTTAAAAGGTTCTCACAGTGAGATTGGAGAGATGAAGTTGCAGAGTCATATTAAAAACACTATAATAAAACATATATTGTGACTGCTTGACAGGGAGGCAAGATTTTCATGTTTTAACAGGGGACATTGTTGTTCTGTCTTCCAGGCTCCATATGAAAGACCAGTGCCAAAATACACACAAAGCTTACCCCAAGATAGCACTACAGTGGAATCCTCAGGGAGTTTCATGATTCATTTTTCAATTGAGATGAGGTCTGAGAGAAGGCAGGCTGTGTAGAGGCTGCTGGAGCAGAAAGAAACAGCTGATCTACAGCTCAGAAGAGGGGGTGCAAGGACCAAGGCCCAGAAGAATGAGCAAACAAAATAAGGCAATAGCACGGGAAGGAACCTGGATAGGAAAGGCAGAAGCAGAGGACTACAGAGACAAAGCAAGGGCAAGAGAGCCTAGTGGCAGCAGCAATAGCACCAAGCCTGGATTGCTGGCAGGCATCCTTACTCGCCACCTTTCAACAACAAATATGTTGTTGAAAACTCTCAGTGCTGATTTGTATTCCAGTTTCTAGTAACTGCCCCATGTAGGGGTTACTAATGGTGCCAGGCCTTCCTGGAGTAGTTAGGTCATCTGGCAGCCTTCTGAATTGTTGTTCTGAAAGATTTGACTCTCAAAAAATCACAGCTCATCTCCAGAGGACAAGATTTCTTCTCCTTTTTTTTTTCTTTTTTTTTTCTGCCTCAGCAACAGTGGCTGTTTTTCATGTTTTTAAAAGCTAATTATAATTGATACATGTGGAGTGCTGCGATTGCAAGGTCAATTACTCAGAAGTTAGAAAAATGTCAGAATTAAGGTTGCCTATACAGCCTTAATTAGTCTGTCTTAGATGTAAGAATTACCATCTATAATTACATTAGCACATGCAATTTTTTTCTTAGCATTCTCTCCTCATTCAGTTCACAGACTGCCAATCAAGTTTTATAATGAAGGAGACTGTCAACTGTAGGATACTCATGCATTTTTTTTCCAGCAAATGAAGATAAACAGCTAATAAAGCAGGAACTATATGTAAGAAGATTTAATAATTGTGATTGCTGGATAGTTCCCAAAGAAACTGGACTTCATCACAGTGTTCCACTGTGATTCTGGACAAATCACATTCATGAAGTGTGGGCTTTTCATCTCTTCTGTGTCTGGTTGCTCTAATCTGGAGCTGGAGAATGGCAAAATACAACGTGATCATGCAGAGGCTGTTCTCATAATGCATAAATGTTGAGTGTCAAATTAGGGTTACATTTGAAACATTAATTCTGGTATTTATTAGTTTTGGAATACTCATCTGGAAATATTTTCATTAAGTTCTTCTTCTTCAGTGCTTTGCTTGTGTGTTTCTTAAAAGTTAAATATGACTGGGATATTCAGAACTTGGTGCCAATCTTGATTTTTGTGATCCTGACAAAAGAGCCTAGACTTGCAACATTTTGAAACATTACTATGCCTTTAACATTCTGACTGGGTTTAAGTCAGAGATGTGAACAGAGGTGGTTAATTCTAACATTTCCTTACCCTTCTTTCCTTTCTTTAATTCCTATATTTCCTTATCCTTCTTCCTTTCTGTAAAAATGCAAATTTATTGCCATAATAACAATAAAGTTAATGTAAATTGTCTAAATTATCTCAGTTAGTTTTAATTATCTAGCCATGAAAATCACAAAGTTTTAGAAATGCAGACGTGATAAATCAAATCTGACATGATTTATGTACAGTTGCTTTTACTGTGTGATGAAGAACCTTGGCTAATACATTCCAGACTAATTTCTCTTCATAATCAAATACCAATGCTTTTGTCTCACCAAAATAAACAGTTTGTGGGAAGGGGCAGTTTGTGTCCTGCATCGTGTCCCTCACCACTGGGGCATTTCTATGGAAAAATATTGCTGAGATGTGTTGAGATGTTTCACACAGTATCAACTCCTAAGGTTTTCTCTTGCTCTATCTTCTGGTTCCCTAATGTGCTCCTCTAAGAAGACACAAAACTTGTGATACTTGCATGACAGGATGTTGTTTCTCATGGTTTTCTGTAACACCAGTGGCTGGTGAATGCTCACCTTGGGCAGCCAGAACTCTCAGGAGAAAATCTGTGTGGATATCACCAGGGTGGAGGATTCCTGTACTGAAGAGGGTCCCACGGAGAGTCAGCTGAGTAACGACAATCACATCAATGTGGCTACATGTCATTCTACTTTATTAAGCAATTTTGGCATATTTATGCTTCTCTATTCTCTGTTTCGTGCCACTACTGCTTAATGCTCATTGGTTAAGCGGTTGTATTCACATACACATGTTATTTACTGATTGGTTGTCACGCTATAAGCGTTTGTAGCTAAGGTGTGCTAAATTAGCGGTTCTCATATTGTGTTTGGCATCCGGCTTCGTCCTTGCACGATGCTTATTCTCCCTTGTTGTATCTATTTGAGGACGGTAGGTCGTCTATCTTGTTCCAAGGACGGTACATGGTCTTCAAAGTAACTCTGTAATCTGCAGGCCAGGGCTGTCCAGTTCTTGTAAGAGTACAGCATGCCCTTGCTCTGCCAAGAATTCTTCTACATTGTACAGCTCTAGCTCTGGGTGCCTGAACAAGGGAGCACACAGCACCCATCTGCTTTGTCTTTCTGCTCAGCTCTCTTTTGGTAAGAATTGCCGTGAATTTCTGGCAACAGAGACAGGAACAGTACCTATAAAAGATTCAGAATCTGGGGTTAGAATGAAAAGATATTAGTAGTCATAACACAGTCCTTCCTCATTACAATAAATAGGGTTTTTTACACTGTTTTTTTATCAACTTATCTCAGAATACTTTACAAAAGATTTTTAAAACATATTTTCTTTAGTGGTTTGTCCAGTTTAGATTCAATGTTAGTGTTCACAAATATGCTACAATTTCAGTTTTCTTGGAAAGTCCCAACACATAGAAAATCAAGGAGTATCTGCTTGTCATATAAAACTTAATGATGAAACCATCAGAGGATAAGGATCAAGGCACACTGCATGTAGTATCTCTTTGATAATCTCTCTTGCCATGTTAAAATGACTGGAAAGCTAGCTTATGCAAAAAGAAGAAAAGGACTGAAAATAAAAAACCTCTGCAAAACTTTTTTCAAAATTAAACATCCTTTCTGTGGACAAAAACCAACCCTACATTTCTGAAATTAATTTGAAAAAATGAAACATATTTTTTTTTAAATTAGATAATGGTAACCATTAATATTATTAGTAAATATTCTGTGCTAAATAAAGTCATGCAGTCAAAATCATCTGAGACCATGTCAGACAAGTTTAATTATCAACATATTCTCTTGCCATTATGATGCACAGTGGTATTTTAACTAGAGTTCTATTCAGCAGTCAGGTTGGCTTTTACAGCTGTGGATATGGGAGTAAATTTTGTGTACAAGGATTTTGCTCATAGTGCAATAAACTTGTAGCCCAAAATAATTTTTTGATTCCTCTGACTTATTTTCTTCATATTAACCACAAGTGTAAAATGTTGACTGACTCTTTGGGTCAAAGATGAAAAGTGACTGTAGATTAGGAATTTTCCAATTAATTATTTTTAAAGAAGGGTAAATTGGAAGAAAGATTTAGTTTTGAGAGAAATTGAACTAGTTCTTCTTACATTTCAAAAATGTTGATAAATTCTTTGCAACACTTTCGAAGTTTCATTAAATTCAATTTCAGCTTTAAAAGCTATTTTTGCATAATTTATACATAAATTTACCAAATCATTAAAAATGAAATTAAATGTATTTTCAAGATAAAATTTTTCTGCTTCTGCTTCTCTCATGCTGTACCACTATCATTATATTAATATAGATAAAATTTAGATAAAATTTTCATTTTTTTTTAAAAAAAAGTAGGCTGCTAATGAGACAAAAGAAGATTTTACACACAGGTTTATTAAGCATGAATTTTGCCCTAGGCAAAATTTAGGCATGATCTATTTAATTGGCAAAATTAAATTAGATTTAGAACTCATGAATTATGCCTTCCAAAACCATTGCATTTTTTTTTTATGCTATGCCACAACAGTGCCACAGCAAGCAGCCATGGTATCAAGAGATGGGCTGTATCAGTCGTATTTCGCATTTCAGCTTAAACCATCTTAAAGTATCAGAATTCAGGAAGTATAAAACTTATGAAAATATTAAAGTATGTCATTATATCAATATAGCACAGTCAATTAAAATAACTACATGATCAGATCAAATGTAAATGTTTATGCTTGCATCAGAGTTCCTAGCTAAAATTTTGTGTTAATGCTGACAGATTTCCTTTCCTTTTAAGAGAAATTCCAACCCTTCTGTTTATTGAAAAGACATCAAACCAAGACAGGAGAAGCAAAAGTGCAGAAAAGAGTTTGTACCTACCTGTTTTCTGCTCAGTTTATCCTGTATAGAAAGTTCTTCCTGTTTCTTGATTGGAAACAGGGGTTTGAAACTTAATTCTCTGCGCAGTTGTTTTGCTCATTATTCTTAGAAAACTCCTTATCTCCTTTCTTTTATTTCCTTCTGTTTTTATATATGTCCATGTGGTTTAAAAGACAAAAGAAAAACTTTATATCTTGGTGGATATTGCACCAGTTGTGAGGAATATTTCCAGTCCATGCTTCAATTAGTGTGTAGGCAATTATGTTGTTATGTACAGACTAATAAAGACTGTAAGTTTATTATGTACCTGAACTAACTGCTCAACGTTTATGTTGCTTGCTTAGAAGCTTTTAGAAAACTAAATATGTGGTTTTTCATATAAAGGTGGATATGTTGATTTATCTATCATCTGTCATGGAAGCACCAGTGCTAAAAAAAAAAAATCTATTTCAATTTCAGTGTTATGTGAGTAGATCTTTCAGAGATGCTGCTAATAAAGAAAGAACTTTAATTGTCCTTTAAAATCAGTTTGATGAGGACCAAATAATCTCACTTAGGTTTTGTCTTAACAGTCAGTCTAAGATTATTGAAGGCAATCAGAGATTTAATTCATCAGAAGTAGGGATCTGAATTAACATCCTTTTATCACTAAAATTAAAGTGTCTTTTTTCCAGTAGGGTTTCAGCTTGTTATCTTCTTTCCTTTTCACATGGCCTAGTAGAAGCAGGTGGTCTGGCATTAATAAAACCGCCCTGGGGAAAATTCTGAAGAATCACTCCTTTAAATATGCCTCATTTTGTCTGCTTTACATATTCATTCTCAAAGATATCCTTTTACACATTGAGATCAATACATTAGAGAGTCTAATTCTTATTACCTACACAAATCACTCTTTTCATTAACATCATGCTTACATTAGCAATTATTAGCATATTACCATAATTACATCATTATTATAATTTAAACATGCAGATAATTTATTGCCCAAAACCAATTCTATTAAGCAACTCAGATGTTGAAAAATTTGTTCTAAATAGCATGCCTCTGTTCTTCTTTCTAGCCAACAAAGTTACTTTCTACTACAACCTACATGCTGAGCGTCGGGACAGCTTTCTCTAGTGCCATACCCCTTATTCAGTTTTCTCATATCAAACAGGGTGAAATTTTGTTCTACTAGGTGAATTTCTCTTGTGCTAGAAGACTTCTGACCTGTTTCCTTCTGGAGCAGATACATTCATCATACCAAAATCTTATGAGGAAAATGGTGTTGCCACCTTAGCTGTGGTGGCTCACCCAAAGAACAAAAGATCATATTAGGAAGAGGTATCATCAATCTGTAAAAAAGACGGGAAAATTGTGACTAGTAAAGGAGACTCCCTCTCTGTAGGAAAACTAGAAATGAGATCTTCAAATTCAGGATTATCATAGTCCCTGGAAAGAATATTAAGCCAATTTCTTTTTGAGTTCCGTTCCAAAAGCATGAAGGAAAAAGCATCCATCAGGAATAATTAAAATGGATTCAAAATGGGCCATTCATGCTCGTCCAATGTGAATGGCTAAAATGAAATTACTAGCTACATGTCCAGGTAAGAGTGGTGTAAAACACATTTACTGAAGATGTGTATATAATTGAATTTACTAAAGCTTTGAACATCTCCTCCATCCCCTCATTTGGAAGTTGAGGAAGTGGTAAGGAGATGGAAGATTTTCTGGTCAGCTGTATTCAAAGGGGAAAGCACATGCATTTCTAATCTGGCTTTCGTCCTCTGATGAAAGTTTCAATTAACAACTCCAGGGATGGAAACTTGACAGAAACCTTAAGTTCATCAAGCAGCAGTGCCAAATTCTGCACCTGGAGTGTAATAATTCTGTGGTATAGGATAGACTACTGGCAAGGAACAGCCATCATTAAAGGCTTCTGGGGATCATATAGATTTGTACCAGTTTGGGCCAGGATAGGGTCAATTTTCTTTACAGTAACAGGTATGGGGTTATATTTTGGAATTGTGCTTGGAATTGATAACACAGGGATGATTTAATCATTGCTGAGCAGAGCTTACCCAGAGCCAAGGCCTTTTCTGTTCTCACCGCACCCCTCCAGAGAAGAGAGTGGGGATGCACAAGTAGCTGAGATAGCTGACCCCAGCTGATCACAAGAATATTCTGTACCATACAGCATCATTATCAGAATAAAAAGCTGGGGGAAGAAGAAAAAAGTACAGGACCTCTCAAATGATCATGTCTGTCATCCCAAGTCACTGTCACGCGAGACAAAATTGTCCTGGATATGGCTGTAAACCTGCCTGCTGATAGCAAGTGGGGCATTAACTGCTTGTTTTGATTTACTTGTGTGCACAGCTTTTGCTTAACCTATTAAACTGTCTTTATCTCAGCCCATGAGCTTTCTCACTTTTACCTTGCTAACTGTGCTTCCTGTCCCAATGGTGGGGGAGAGTGAGTGAGTAGAGTGTGTGGTTAGCTGGGGTTAAACCACAACAAAATCCAGCACTACAGCAAAATTCCATTGCAAATATCAATATAGTTCTAATATATTTGTCTATATTAGAAGAAATATGCTACTATACGGAGAGAATTTATGAGTTATCAGTTGCTGACTCTGCTCAGGCCAAAACTGATCTACTGCAGCCAGCATTAGTCCTCTTTTTCAACACAAACGTGAAAAACCTGTTGGTGCACAAACAGACAGTAGAAATTACAGAAACTGGGTGCACAAGGGAGAAATAAAAAGAGGCTCAAGAAACTGAGCTTCATTAATCTGGTATAGAGGTGATGAAGAGGTGACCTAAGAGATGTCTGAAATAAATCTTTTTAACTGACACTTGAATGACAGTTATAAAAAAGATAAAATCAAATTATTTTTCTTAGTACCAAACAATAGAAAGATGGACAAAGGCCACAAAATCTGACTCGGTGGTTTATGTTGGGCATTCTGAAAAGCAAAATCCGTAGAGGAGCAGGGCAACACTGAGCCAGATTATTCAGAGAACTGATAGTATACTAAATGTTGGCAATCCCTATAACAGAAATTTTTACAAGACAGAGATAAAATTATTATTTTACTGATCACACCATCTCATATGTGTTTTACTCCTACTAGTAAAGAGATTGATGACCATTAGATAGTGAGATGACATTCTAAACTCCTAGGTAAATTTCTACAATTAGACATTGCTGTGGAGAATTGAAAAGAATATTTATCCTTTCAAAAGGGAAATACAAAATTCTACCCAAAAAATGTACTGTTTTAGAAAGCAAACATTCCTTCAGTGCAAGATACTTAACTATATATAATTTGGTTTGGTGCACTCAACTTTGGTTTATTGTAAAATGCCAGACTATTGAAAGGAGAAAGGAAAAATCTTCACAGCTTAAAGTTAAACAAAGAAAATAAAATTTTAAAACCCCAAACATTTAGACAAGGAATTTTTTTCATGCCTTTTTGATTTGCATTCAGTTGTTTGATTGTCTGTTTTCAGCACTAAGTGTAGAATATTTTGTCACTGATAATTGGAATGTAAACATAGGCTAGCCCCTTCATTTGTCAATTATGATTTCAATTAGTTGTATAGGAAGTCTTATTTTGTATTAAAAAAATGTCACAGAAAAATGAGAAATGCGTGCTCTGAATTAACGACAGTCCAGTCCTCAGATATTTCCAATTCAAATGTTTGTCAAGGTCATAAATCAGGTACATAAGATTGTGGCCTAATGAAGCAGGTTGCCACTATCTTCTATTTTTTGCCTCATCTGTGCAAAGCAAATAGTGCCCACTACATGTGTACTAGATTGGAAATATTAGCAGCACATTCTAAGATATCTGAGAAACTTCTCTTATGTCTTTTAGGCTCCATTTAATTGTTCAGCTATAATGGAAAGGATAATTTGGCATCACAGTCTTTAGGATACATACTTCCAACTAGAGTATCCCACTGGGATCAAGAAATAATATAGCAGCTTTTAATTAGGATATTTTGCATGAAATGTTTTGCATAGTTAACTTATATAAATAAGCCTTTATTACATAAACTATGGAAATCAGAGTATTAATTCAACAAATGCTTTAAAAATAATATTTTGAAGGACACATTTAGAAAAGCAAAATAAGCATATAAAACCTCAACATAAATATGTCTTCCTTTTCTTCCTTAAAAAAAAGAAAAAAATATGAAATTGTTCTATTTTCCATCTCCAGTATAGCCTGTAGCTGGATATCCCAAATCCAGCCCATTAAAACAATTGATATAATGAAACTGTGACACTGTCCTCTATGTCACACATTAAACCATAGGACAGAATAATTTAAAATAGATACTACAGTGATAGTATTTCTGAAGTTGAGGTGGTGAGAAGACAATAAAAAAGAATAATAAACCCCAAGAAAGAAAAGTGATGCAAATTTCTCCCCACCAACTGACTTAATGTGCAGCCAGTCTCCAAGCAGTTTTTCCCTGTCACCTCCCATGTCATTTTATTGCTAACCATGTTGACCTGTGGTATGCAATATCCCTTGAGCCCCTACAGCTGTCCTGGCTGTATCTCATCCCCACTCCTTGTGCTCCCCCCGCCTCCCCACTCGTGGTGTGGGGTGAGGAGCAGAAAAGACCTTGATGCTGTGCAAGCCTTGCTCAGCAGCCACTAAAACATCCCTGAATTAGCAACACTGTCCCCAGCACAGACCCAAAATTTAGCCCCACATTGGTAACTGTGAATAAATTAACTCTATCCTAGACAGAACCAGCACGTGGATATTGTCACATTCATATTCTGCATCCATTATTTCTTTTCCAGTAAAAGGAACCCTGAGAAATAGCACTATGCAGGAAACAATATTCTACAATGGGCTCGAGGTTGGATATCTAGGGACCAGAAACTGCAGGTATTGTTCAGCATATACTTGCAGAGCAAGTAGTAAGTTACTGAAAATCTGTTTTCCAATGGTCAAGAACTCTCTTTTATTATCTTCAAACTGTCTGTGTATGTGTAAATTGTCTATTCATAGTCACATTTCCATTTGTATTTGAGATTACTTGCTGTCTTTTCATGAGATAAGTACATGTATTCAATAAAAACTCCCTTTCATATGCAGCATGACCAGTAAAAGAAATTTGCTTTGTTGTACAAATTCCATTCTCACTTTCACATTTACATTGATGTGGAAACATTTCAGCTAAATCAGTATTTCAACTTCTACCTTATAACACTGTGACAAATTGTTATTTAGTTTTTTATATCCTTGCAAATCAAATCTTCAGAATATCCTAAAGGCATAAGAAAGGCCATTCCAGGTTGGGCCTGTGTCTCAGTGTTTTTGTCTCCAAGGTTTGTATGTGTAATACCAGATGCAGAAAATATGTACACCCACACATACACATATATATTTATGTGTACATATGTACACATTTATTTCCAGAATATTTTTATTCTGCTGTTTCTGTTCCCTGAAAACTTTCACTGGGTATGGTTTACATATGTATGTAGCATCACAGAACCATTAAGATTGGAAAACACCTTTGAAGTCATGGAGTTCAGCACTGCCAAATCCGCTACTAAGCCATATTCTGTAGAGCCTGTCTTTTAAATACATCCAGGGATGGGCACTCTACATCTTCAGTATTGGGCTTTTCACTATAAGAAAAACACTGAGGGTCTGGAGAATCTGGAATATTTTCAAAAAAGAGCATCAAAGCTGGTGAAGGGTCTGGAGCACAAGTCTTATGAGGAACAGCTGAGGGAGCTGGGGTGTTTATTCTGGAGAAAAGGAGGGTCTGGGCACACTTCCTCTCTCTCTTGTCAGCCAACTCCAGTCATAAAACTATGTTTACTATGTCATGTTTTTGTTCCATGTTTAACTGAATTCCAGCAGATAATATGTACACACCTAGAAATTCTCAAGTACAATGTGTTAGAAGTGTGCAGTGGAAGGATGATTAGATATCAAAAAAAAAAAAAAAAAAAAAAAAGAATTGGGGAATAAAAGCCGGTCCACCTAATCCTACAACACATTTCTATAATACAGAAGATTTGCTATTTTAAGAGGGTTGGTCTGCAGACAGAAAACTCTTTTCTTGTGAAAAGGTCATTGCATTTGATATATTTGAGTGGTGACATGAAGAAGCTCAGAGTATCAACGCAGCTCCCACAGCAAATTTCTTGTCTCTGTAGGACAGAGATAAAACTTTGTGTCTTTGGTTCGTAGAAATAAAAAATCAGACAAAGCATACACTGTGTTGCCAGAAAATCTAAGAAATACAATTTTCTTTTTATATAGTTATCTAAAATGTATCTAATGTAAATATTATAGTTGAAATCTAGACATACATAACCATTTGGGAACATGCTATGAGAGAAAATTACCCTATTTAATAGAGAGATCATGTATATACTTAGTTTTTCTGTATCTCATCTATGCATTAGATGTTTGGAAATGTAACAAATATCTATCATTCTAGACAGCTGTTATCAGTTATGACTCACAAAAATGTAATAACATCTGTGGATCTGCTTCATTTATTTAGAATTACAAATCCATAACTTAGATTTTGAGCTACTTTTTTTTTAATTCCTGTGTAGGTTAGGAACAACTACACTGAAGTAAAATGTTTTAATTCACACCTGGTTTAAATTATTGCAGTGAATCTACACCTGTTTAACAAAGATACATGTATGGTGGATTTGAATCCCTGTTACACAGGCGTGCTGGCAAGCTTCCAAGAAAGGTAATCATCATCTATAACGAAGTTATTATCATGGACTATAGTGCTAATGCTGTGACATTTCACAGTGTCACATTTGTTAGGCTGAGATATTTTCTCTCAGGACCCATATTTCTTGGCCAGTTGAGGAAGATCTTTGGAGGATATTACTTGTTTATGTGCCTTTGTTTTTAAGAAGTAACTGCCAAAGCTCAAATGAATAGTGCTGGTGCAGTTGGAACTTCTCTGTTGTAGCATGTGAAAGTTTAAAGATGAGTTTATAGAATGTCAAGTAATATTATCCACTACATGGGGATATGACCTGATGGGCAGAAATCACATCTTCTAAGTGTCATCCTGATACTCTGGAGACTGAGAGCCACTGCCCTACTCTGTGCTTGTAGTCATACAAAAATAGCTTCCACTCTGGATACAAAAAGACTACAGCTTGAAAGCTCAGGAAATTTCTAATACTTCTTGAATAGAAGATTCTTGAATAGAAGATTTTTGAATAGAAGATCTGATAATTCTTGAATAGAAGCATGAAGTTAAATGCTTTTCAATTCCTTCTGTTTGTTCTATTACACTAAACATAACTGTATTTGCTGGGTTAGTAGGAGGGGTATTATTTCAATAATGACTCGAGGCTGCTTTGGCAAAGACAACATCAACATCAAACTTCTAATTAAAGCCTCTGAGCTCAAAATTAAGGCATCTGACTTCAGACAACTTTCTGGTGGTGTTTGGGGGGGAAAACTGAGGGAGTGGGGTAAGGCATTGCTGTCACCCAGCTCCTGTCCTACATTCATCTGGTGGCATTATTTTAGCTGTACATTCTTCACCTACACATTCAAAAATGTAGTTCTATTCACACCAATGCCTAACCTTGGAGGCACTTCAAGCATGTAAAGGACTGCTGTCAACAGTGACATTTTCCAGGAAAGTGAAATTTGGCATCTGAGCAGGCCTGGCTTCTTCAGTTGTCCCCCTGGGGTCCATGATGTGGCTGTGAATCTGTCACTGTTATTCATTCCACACTTCTTGTAGCAAGCCTTGCTCACACCATATGTGACACTTGTACCACTGATTTTCCCTGCTTAGAGACTTTATCCCAGGAATAAGAGAACCAGCTCCATTCCTTCCTTTCTTTGAAGGAATTACAGGTAATCTCCATTCTGATATGACTTTTGTCACTTTTCTTTGAAGTTTCCCCGCTTAGAAGAAAATAGAACTGTCACACAACTGCTTTTTAAACAGTTTGAATTAAGAAGGATTTGGGTCAGCATGCCGTATTTTATCAGGGTTGGTTTTTTTAATTAGTTTTTAATTCTGCACATTAAATGGCACGAAAAAATTCTGCAAAGGCCTGAAAACCCACACCCCCTCTCTCTGCCTTCACCACCCACTGCCCCTGTGAGATCACCAGCACTGAGTCATACCAGAAGCTCACCTTCACTGGTGCTCAGCAGCAGATGTTCAGGGAATGAGTATTAAGAGCAGGATATGCACAGAGTAGTAATTTCCTTGCTTCTGTTCTTGCAGCTTCTGTCTCTCTCTGGTTCCCAGACCTCCTGAACTAAAGCCAGAGGCTGTAATCAGACCCCCATGTTTAGCAGGCCTTGGTGGAGTTTTCCTCCATTACCTTGCCTAATCAACTTTTGAAGCCACTTATACTCTTGGCAACCAAAACATGCTGTAGCCACAGGTTCAAACAATCCATTTAGGTATTGAATGACAAAGGTATTTCCTTTGAGCATTTATTAAAATTTTCTTTTACAAATTCAATGGATGTTCTCTCATTTCCATGTCATCAAAACCAAAATAAAATTACCCATTCCATATTACTTATGTTTTTACAGATCTCTGTTATAGCTCAGTCATCTCTTGTCTGACTTGAAGCGTCTCAATCAGTTTAATATTTTTGTAGACATGCTTTACATGCCTTTCAGCCGATCAGTGACACTAAGTTTCTTTTCATACGAGACAACTGGAGCACCACGATGTTTTCAAAATGTGAGTGTGCCAGTGATTTGCACAAATTTATAGAATTATAAACTTTTAATTTCTTTTTCAGTTCTGCTCATTGTCCTGTTCTTGACATTGTCTTTTGCACCACAGTTAGACCTTCATAAAGTTATTAACAATAATTTTAGTTTCTGTGATTTTTTTTTAATCTGGAAAGTTTATATGGACTTCAATGCATACAAAATTTAATATCTAATTAAATGAATACATTTCAATGGCACATATGAAATAAATTATTATAAAATGTTCGCATGAACTAAACTGAATTTGATGCATTGTATCTGTTTCATTTGTTTCCAACTCAGGTGAAATCATGCCACTCTTCAGAAGATACTTTTTTGCATGACCCTGGAGCAGACGCTAAGATAAATATACCCGCCTGGAACCTGGGAGAAATGTGTTGATGTCTGGAAGTAAACATTCTAGAGAATCTGGAGCCAATTCACTAGTGTTACAGAATTTTCTATGGAATCTTTACAGGCCACAGCATCAGGGGCATTCATCTTCGGAGATTTTCTCTGGGGAAAAATCCTTGACAACATCACCTGTAGCACTCCATGCCATGGCACCAGGAGGGGACACTGGATTATTTCTGATTTGTGGTGCAAGAATACTTCTCTCTAAAATGCTAGCACTGTTTCCTGTATTCTTGATATACCTTTGGAGGAGACATTTCTGGCCTAGTCATAATCTCTGCAAATGTCATAAACCAGATCAGGAATTCTACTGAGGACATGAACAACTTCATGGAGGCCTTGTGGAAAGATTTATTCCACTGTGTATTTTTCTTTCCATTAAATTTATCCTACTACTCTCTTTGTCTCTCACTCCCACGTTTCACATGCAATATTGGAAATATGCCAGTTCTGTGAGGGTTTGTTTTCCTCTTCCTGGCTGACACATATACTCAGTTTGAAAAGCAAACAGCACAAAAGGTAATTTTGGGATCAATATAAATAAAACTGACACTTTTCTGTTGGCAAGTGCTTTGTTATTTCTCTGGGTAAAAGCAGTAGTGGACAGGCTTGGAACATGGTGTGGCATTTGATGAATCACATCTGTGTTGATGTTCTCTTTGTCTTATTTATTTTAGTGCTAAGATTAAGATATAGATGTTCTATGTAATATGTTGCTCTTTGTATATAGATACAAAAGCATGACATAGTAAATCCATTTATCGTTCACTTCTGACTTTTAGGCCACATGGCCTCTTCCATTAATTCATCAACTTCAGACTTATTCTACTATTCCAAAAAAATGAAAAGTCACAATCTTCAAGGAGAAGGCAGCAGTCTAGTACCTCATTTTCTTCTCAGATGTAGAATTCTCTGCTTTATAAAGTACACTAGGTTTATGATGGAAAAGGTAGAGCGGAATATTAATTAATTTGTCCTGGTACAAAAATGTCATGCTTTTTAAGTAATGTAAAATTGCTGAGAAGACCTAGTTTTAGGCAGACAACACTGAATATTATGGAGAAGTTTTTTTTTTGTATTTTAAAGACGAAGGAAGATTGAGGGCATTCTGCTTATCCTTGAAGCTGGCAGTCCAAGATCCAAATTCAGTCTGAAACTCAAATCTGTGTGGCTGCCAAGCTGAAGCCAATGAACCCCATCTCTCAGTGGGACTGTGCTCTGTGTCACAATGTATGTGGATATATGTTCCTGATTTTCTGCTAACAGGGTGGATAGCAAGTCTGTGACCATGTCCATGTGAAAAATTCCCCATGCATTCTAAATGGATCAAGTACCAAAGAAAAACATAGAATAGTAGAGAGAGCAAGTTAAATAAAGGCTTAGTTATTGTAAATGAGAGCTATGTTATGATAAAGGAAAGAGGTGTTGCTACAAAATCTGGATTTTCAAGATCTCGAGAAGAAGGGAAAAACTACTTTTTGCAGTTGTACTTCTGCTAGTGATATAGAAAATCTGCATTTCCAATAATCAGCTCGGGACTGAGGAAGATGCTAGAGTCAAAAGCAGAAACACTGTAACATTCTTACCAAGAAATGTTAAATGTGTCTGCTTTTAGTTCACTTTTTGCCACCTAACTTCAAGGCAATTCACAGGGTGTTGATCACTTTAATGTTGCACAGCTGCTGTGAAACTTTACCTCCAAAAAAAGCATACTAGAAACACCAGGTTCCCCTAGGAGGCTGCTAAGATCATTCAGGCCCCAGACAGCAAGAAGGAATTAGCAGTTTTATGAGGATTCTCTTGAGCAGGCTATAACAGTTTCATTGACATTTATATCCAATTATTATTAGATATAAAGGGTATCTAAAATTTCTTCTTCTACCACTTAGTAGTATTTCTTGTTCACATCTCTACTCAGAGATTTTTCCTATGTTGTGCTCAAATTAAAAAAAAAAAAAGCCAAGATAATGAGGCAGCTTTGCTGGACAACTGTAAAAAAACCTCTATACATTAAATTCTTTCTCTGTGCCTAGTAGACCTTGACAGGGCCTAGCATTTCCTAGGCATCATTGTCTCCTCAGAGAGTAAACAATTTCTGGCATAAGTAGAATCCTAACTTTCCTATACACTAGTTGTATGAAGGGTATATGAAAAACCACGAAGTTGATGGAATCAAACAGGACTAAGGCATACAATGATGGATGTGTGGTGCTGTCCAAAAACAGCTAGACAAAAAGACAACAGCTCAAGCAGAAGCATAAACTCTGCACAGACAGGAAAAAGTTCACTGGCTAATGGTTTAATTTGGTAAAAGTTAAGTGGAAGACAAAAGCAGAATAAGCAGTTACACAAACACATGCATATTTATTCACAGCCACATTATGTACCTGCAGAGTTCAACAGGCTAATAAATAGCACGAATACATTCATTGTGAATCACTGATGGAATTTACTTGTTGTTTTGGTCATATGAATTACTAGCAGATACATCAGGGCTTCCATGATTTTTTTTTTTTTTGTTATTTAAAATAATTCACTGAATGTCTAGAACAAATAGTATTTTAGTGTACAGATTTTCATATTTATGAATATTCATGTATCACTTACTGTTTCTAGCTTATTTGGAAATTCAAATTTCATCTGTTTTTTGACATGTCAATATATCCCTACACCCTGTCTAATATTGGCAATACTTACAGTTGGATTTTTGGGGCAAATATTTGAGTTATTATTATATTCTGTGCATTATTATTCTGAAAGAACATGCTTAAAATTCTCTGGATGCTGTTGTCAGAATATATATTTGAATAATTTTCTCTTTTCCTTGTTCATTTACAGAAAATAAGTAGAAGTGCTCCAAGTAAAACTGGATGGAAACTTTCCCACCATATCTCTCTTCAGCAGTCTCATTCAAAGGTTATCAGCACATGCAGTACATTATGCTGTTTTTTTTTATTATGATTGTTTTAGAACTTTTATAACATAATTTATTTACTTAATTTTATTATATTAACATGTAGTTAAGAAACCAAAATGAATAATCAAGCTTCAATATATAAACTACATTTCTTCCCCTTGAAAGCATTTTCATTGAGCTTTTTCCATGTACCATTTCATACTTTAAATTAGTATTTTTATCTATTCACTCTACTCAATTCATCCAGTCCTTAAGAGCTTTAGGATCTATTCTTAAATTTTTGTCTCTTAAAATTTCTGGTAGTTATCCTTAATTCAACATTGATCACTGTACTGTGACTTTAGACTTTACTGATATGGGCAGAATAAAGAGAAGAAATAAAAACTCTTATATTTAAGTTTTCACCACACATCAGGGAAGAAGAGTTCTCAAAGTCATATATATTATTATAGGTGGGGAAAAGTAGATACAATTAATCTGCTATTAATCTACATGTTGTAGACATTTTATCAGAGGATAAAACTACACAAAGTAACACTTGGGAAGGCATGTCTCAGGCACTGTTGTCTAACAAACCTTGGGGAACATCACAGGGTTTCATGTTTGACTTTTCTATACCAAACATTTGCCTAAACCCCTTTTACCTTTTTTTGAAGTATTGCAGCATTATAAGTAAGAAAAACTAGAGAAACCAAGAGCTAGAATTCAGGAACAGGAATTTATTTTTGCAGAAGTGTAGTGGCCTCTTTGCAAATCTTCAAGGAAAGCTTAATGCAAGTATCACAGCAGGAAAAGTTGTATTTCAGAGAAGCTTCTGCCCTGGCTTTTGGTCTTATGCATTGAAAAAAGATGTGTTAATGAAAGGAAGATGAAATTCAAATTCAGGCCAAATGTAACTCAATTCTCCAGATGGATTCCCATGTCTAGATTTATTCTTTTAAAGCTTTCTGTCAGCAAGAACAAAACAGTTATTATGTAAAATATAATACATAACACAAAGAATAATATAAAATTAGTTCTACCCCCATCAGGCAGAAAGTCTACCTTGCTCAAAAGCCTGTCTCACACATATGTCTCCACATTTTAAAAAGCTATACATAATATTATGGATCATATATTATCAGCCATCAGCACAGCACTTGGATCCCTGACAGGTATAGAAGTCTTACAAATGGGGAACTCCCAAATGGTTAGGGCTGGGTCTTGTGACTGGAATAGTTTTTGGCCAAGAGGGTGCAATTGTCCCAAATCCCAAATGAGAACCACCTCTCTCCAGATACCATCTGTCTTCATATTAAAATTTAAGAGGACTTTTTGCAATTTATCCCAAAAACAACCACACTGATTGTCTTGTTGAGGTATGTTTGCATCTCTTCCGACAGTGCCATGCTCAGCTTAAGCACCGGCTCACAAAATACAAAAGTGGGTAATAGATTTTGCATCTTATAAATATTATTATGGTTGTACATGTTGTTTTATTTTTATATTTGTGTTTTCATAGACCTTTTCCTCTCATAGTTTTTTTACATTTATCTTCCTGTCATTAAGTCCACTTATCTTTACAGAAACAGTTGTTTACATTGGGGTTTTTTTTCCATTTTTTTTGTAAAATTATTCTTGGTATAAATGTTTTTAATTTTTCAATTATCATTGGTGTTGTTTTATAAATGTCTTTTGCATTTATGATTTCATTTACAGCAGTTCTGTTTCACATACCCCCACTTTTGAGGAATGACAGCTTATCAGGAGATCAAGGCTTCTTGTCCCTTCTTTTTGATACCAGAATCAAGTTAATGTTAGACTTATGCTTTTCTTTTTTTATCGCCTTGTCCTTTTCAGCCGCCTTCCTCCCTCATGTCATATTTTTTATTTTGGTACATTATTTATATTTTCTAAGCCAATAGCTCTTAAAATTGAGTAAGGGAAAAGGTAAAAAAAATTAACCCCAAAAGTTCCAGGTGTGTATTGTCAGAAAAAGTGTTTAAAAAGTATATATATAGGTATAAGTTACCAAATTAAAAGTTTTTTGTCTATATTGGCCTATTTTAAGACAGCTAACTACAAAGTCAAACCTGTGTAAACAGAATATATAAATAACAAACATTTTAAATTGTATTTAAGAAAAAATGGCCCTGAAAAGGATTGATTTTTTGTGGATAACTAGTTGTATCTCAGCTGCTGTGTTATACCATAGCTAAGAGAAAAACTGGCTATGGGCAGAATGATGTGACCTCCTGATGTTTCAGTCTAAATTTTGGCCAAATTAAAATAGTGTGGAGAAAATGAAATTTATTTATTTATTTACTTATTTATTTTTGAAAATAAATTCTCCAGGAAAGCAATCCTGTTCATCTGGAAAAGACTCTCAATAGCAGGTTTAGACTTGTTTAACCTTTCAAGAGTTTCAAAATTTAAATGCAAGCACTATTTTTTATTAATAATTATATCTTCCAATTTGAGCTGGTTTTCAAAATTAACCCCAAGTTCTGCATGGTTGCAACAGAAAGGAAATTAGACCCCTCAATAAACAAATTATTGCTCAGAAATTTTGTTCTGGTCTTTCCACAGACATTATAACCAAGAACATCTCCAATAACAGACCATTATATAATTAAAAAAAAAGAAAAAAAGAATAAAAGGAGGGATAATGATATCCACTAGATGGGAATTGTAACTAGGCAAATTAAATCTAGGAAATAACCTTCCTTTCCTCTTTTTCCCCTTTCCTTCTCTCCTTTCCTCAATTAAACATCAGAATAGTGAATCTCAAAAAAAAAACAGAGGTGCAGGAAGGTGCTCTGAGGTCTCCCCAGAACCTTGCTTTCTCCACGTTAAACACCCTCAACTCTCTTGGCTTGTCTTCACTGGAGAGGTGCTCCAGCCCTCCAATTGCCTTGGTGGCCTTGTCTTTATCTCGCTCCACCAGGGCTTTGTCCTTCTTATGTTGGGAACCCCAGATCTGGACCCAGAACTCCAGCTGGGGTCTCTCCAGGGCAGAGCAGAGGGGCAGAATCCCCTCTCTGCCCCTGCTGCCCACGCTGCTTTGGATGCAGCCCAGGACACACGTGGCTTTCTGGGCTCTGAGTGCCCATGGCTGGGTCATGTCCAGCCTCTCATCAACAGTTTGTTAGTTACTTACAGTGTAACTGCATGGAAGAAACACACAAAGGAAATAAAAATTAGATATAAAGCTAGAATGATATGCCTTGGAGAGAGAGATCAGAGATGCAAAAGGATAAGAGGGAACCTCTGACTGAGTGATGAGGTTCAGAGTGGGCCCTCTTGCTTTCAAAGCTCCTGATGGAACTTGGGGGTGGCTAGATCCAACCTTTATCTCAGACCTGTACAACACTGTGCACCTAACAGAATCAGGTATATGGATTTAATTAGTAGTAATTCAGCATTCTACCAGTTACTTATCAAGGATCTACTGTGATTAAGAGGTCTGCCTTTCCTGGGTAAAGAAGGATTTCCTAGTAAGGATTTCCAAGTAAAGAGTCTCAAAACTTGAGAGGCATCTGTGCTCAAGAGAATAGTCAGTTGGTAAGCAGTCCAGATGCAGTTTAGAGAGGACACAAATCAGGCTCATCCAAAGACTCATTAGTAGAAGGTCTTCCTGCCTCAAGAAGCAACTTTGAGAGGTGTCCCACCTCAAGAGGAGATCGTTACCGTATTAGCCACACTGCCTAGCAGGAAGGGCTCAAAGAAGGCTCACTTTGTCATATTTATGGAATAAAGTGGTTGGCTCACAGTCAAATTGCCTACAATGGGAAGGCGCGCATGATGCTCCCGGTACCCACAACTTTCTGTGTTTCTTGATAAATAATTCTTGAAAAGTACATGGTTGGTGTTCCCAGCTCACATGCATCAATGCCCACTGGGTCACACTTCTCCTTTGGAGGTTTCCTGGAGTAGAGTGACCCAGTGGGTATTGATGCATGTTTTCCCTGGCCTAGCTATGGCTCAGACCTATACTGACTTTGAAGCCTGCACCACGGAACTGCTGGTTGGGTTAGAGGACTGCATCTAGCACAAAATTTCACAAAATCATTAATTTCTCAGTCCTTTTTATACTGAAAGTAATGGAAATTTTATACTAATGACAATCTGTTCTGATTAATCATATCTTAGTTTTTATGACACATAACTTAAAAGCTTGTCTCGTCATATTTTGCAGCTTTCTCTCCTAAATATACTTTTGTTCTGCCTTTGCAGAATCTTACTGGCAGATGCTTTTTTTTTTTTTCCCAGAAAAAACCCTGCAAAATCCCAGAAAATCTCACCACAACTGTCAAATGGTACTCCAGCTGACATTAACATAACTGTATGTGGCAGAACATTGTGTAGGTAGAAATGGGACTGTGACACATATAAGTGCCCCTCTTCTAGAATGGACGATATCTACTCCAGTGAGTAGTGTAGAGCAGTCAGAACAGTTCCAAAGTTCTCTGAGGACTCAGTATTGATTCAATTTGAAATCAAACTAGCTCCTCTCTAGCAGAGTGCACTAAATGCCTGGTAGTTGTTTGATGTAGATATAATTCCATAGTGGTTGTTCTAGGTTAGCCTTATTATAAATAAGTCTAATTTATTAGCTCAAAGATTACTTGAAGATGTAAATTTTAACATTATAAATGAATACCATCAGGAGATTTCTTTCAAAAACATTATACTGCTCTGATCTAAAATTCTGTCATAAATGTACTCTGCAACATACCTTTTTTTTCCCTCCTACCCTTTTAGCAAAAGATTGGAAGTTCAGAGATCTGTTTCAAAGACTTAACTTCAGACTTCTTTCCTTTAAGAAACAAGCAAGCAATGCAATCCTCTGAAGCAACTTCAACCTGCTAGGATTTCCAAATTAGACCTGAAAAGAACACACCTTTCTCCCCTTTTGAGATATTAACAATGGCAGTGTTCAAGAGGGTAATAAGACAACTGCTTTTTTTCACTTGTTACTGCAGAATACAGCAGTGAAAGAGGCAGATTAATTGCATGCTCTGCACTTTCACAGCTCTTCCAGAAGCTGGTAGACATTTCCCTGTGAAATGTCAGTTAGAGATTCTTAAATTATCTCTATTTTTGTTTAATATGAAAAATTATTTTAATAGGCAGTATTAAAAGCTGGGAGTGTTCAGTACAAAGCAGTCTCTTGAGGCAGATCAAAATGATAGATTACTACAAGTGAAACCCTTTTACCCATCAAAACCAATTCCATGTATAAAAAAGTAAGCATAAAAAAGAGATAAAAAAGAAGTGTGAACCAAAAGCAACTCAAACTACCAAAAAGATAGATTAGGGGTATTTTACTTCCTTACAGATTGTGAGATATTTTTACATTTTCCTCATAGACACTTTCACCTCTTTATTTATAGTTGCCTTGATTCCAAATTTGACTGGAATTTTACCTCCTTTCTAAAAGAAACTCTTCTGGCTTTCTACCCTTTGGTCCTATCTTTAGTAAAGAATTTTCTGAAGCCATTGTGGTGTCTACTGTCAGAAGTATTTCTGCATTTATTTCAGAGCCGAACTGTACTGTATATGGTATATGCACTATATAATTTGTGTAACTTGCACCCATCTCCATAGTCCTGTTTTTTTCCAGGTGTCCCTCAAGTGTAAGCATGCATATTTCATAGCATAGAGGCAGTCAGTGTCTGAAACATGGTCATGTTCAACAGTGTGGCAGAGTGAGCAACAACTGCTCCCTGAGCTGTGTGATGGTGTCATGACAAGTGTACAGATGGTGGCATGATAGGATGGTCCTTATGCGACAATATTAGGCCCACTCCAGGAAATATGGGGCTTTAAAAATAACTGCACAAAGTGTTATCAGCAGAAGAACAAAACCTCCATAACCCTATATAAATCCCTGTAACACAAGGCTCCTGGTTCATTCCTCCTGTACTCCCTTCTTTCTCCCACTGTGAATTCAAAAACAAGGAGAGAGGAGAGTGATGCTTTCTGACAAGGCCACTTACAGAATTAAAAAATTTCAGAAGAGCTGAGGGAGCTCTGGAAATTGTCTAGTCCAGCCTATGCTGATGTGGGTCACATAGTACAGGGTGTTTAAGTCCATAACCAGCTGGATTTTGAGCTTTTAGATGGGGACTCCACATCCTACCTGCTGGAGTGTTTGACCATCCTCATAGTAATTTTTCTTTTTCTTTAAGTAGAATTTCCAGTTCTAGAATTTCAGTTTATGTCCAAATCATTGTCTAGGTTCTATTGATTACATTGATCAGCTTTACAGTGCCTGAAACAAGAGCTTAGATTGCACACAAAGACACCTACATATGAACATCTAAATGCAAATTCTAATCTTGAACTGATTACCATTTCATATATCTGTTATTTAAGATCTGTAAAGCTTAGGGGCATGAAACTAACAGCTTGAGAAAATCAAACAAGTAGGCAAACAAATATATGGCACAGTGCACAGGAGAACATATTAGCAATGGTTACTTAGCAATGTTACTTGTTAACTGCTTAAGTAGCAAACCCATATTAAGACTTAATTGGAACTTTAACTGGAAGACTGTCACGTTATTCACCAAAGCAAATGAAACGGGTTTATTACCAAAATTATGAATGTAAGGTAGTTTGTCAGAGCCCACTCTGAGAGATTTCCAGATGGTGTATTTCTTCAGGTAGTAAAAGAAACCATATGTTCACTGTCTAATCTGCTTTCTGCTTTAAACAAAAGAAAATAATAAAAGAATATAACATAATTAAAGGGAAAGGTCTTCACTTTCATCAGTTTTTATGCAATATAAGTATGTACATGAGTGCCAGGGACCCACCACATCCTTCTACTATGGACAAATGCAAATAAAACTGTGTTTCCCTTTGTATCTCTTGACAGTTTGAGTGATCAGGGACCCCAATGCCAGAAGAAGCCATTGGAGGCTATGTGGGTATTTCTGACAAGGCAGTAAGTTTTCAGACTAAGAGACATGAATTGGTGTATTGGGTTTTCATTTCCAAGCTTTGGTAGTGGAGGGCTAGAGGGGTGGCTTCTCTGAGAAGCTGCCAGAAGCTTCCTCCCTGTCCAGCAGAGAAAATGCCAATTAGAGATTATGGTAACATTCTGTGATAACAGATTTAAGAAGACAAAGAGAAAAAAATGATTGCACAGATGTGATAGGGGCCAGAGAAGAACATGGTGAGAGTATCTGAGAGGAACAGCTCTGCAGACATCAAGGTCAGTGCAGAAGGAGGGGCAGGAGGTGTTCCAGGTGCCAGAGCAGAGATTCCCCTGCAGGCCATGGTGCAGGCCACTGTCCAAATCTGTGCCCCGGCAGCACATGGAGGTCCATGGGGGAGCAGAGATCCACCTGCAGCTTCTGGAGGAGCTGGATCCCACACTGGAGCAGGTGGATGCCTGAAAGGAGACTGAGCCCATGGGAGGCCCCTGATGGAGCAGGGTCCTGGTAGAGACCTTCAGACCTGAGGAGAGAGGAGACCAGTGCTGCAGCTGTTTTTCTGATAGGACTTGTGATCCAATGGGGAAGCCATGCTGGAGTAGCCTGATCTTGAAAGACTGCACCCCATAAAAAAGTGACCCACATTGAAGCATTTCCTGGAGAACTGTTGCCATGGGATGGACTCATGTTGGAAAAGTTCATGGCAATTGTGTCCCATGAAGGAACTCCATGCTGGAGTAGGGGAAGGACTCCTCTCCCTAAGCAGCAGCAGAAGAAACAACGTACTATAAACTGATTTTAACTCCCTTTCCCCACCTCCCTGCACTGCCGGGGGTGAGGAGATAGAGCTGGGGAGGAGAAGGTGGTTGTGAGGTCTGTTTTTATTTCTCACTATCCTGCTCTGACTTTGTTAGTAATAAATCCAATAAGTATCTAATTTGAGCCTGTTTTCCCCAGTATTAAGCCAGTGATCTCTCCCAGTCCTTATCCCAGCTCATGAATCCTTCATTATGTTTTCTCTTCCCTGTCCAGCTGCAGAGGGGAGTGATAGAGAGGCTTTGGTGGGTGCCAGGCATCCAGCCAGGGTCAAGCCTCTACAATTGGGCTGTATCTTCATTGCTCAGGATTAGTTTCATTTAGAGTAGATTTTTCTCAGAGAGCTGCAGTGGTCCAAAATAATGTGAGGGAGAAAGATTATGATTAAGTATAATTGTCAATCAGGTCCTGATTTTACTCCTTGAAGCCTTTTTATTCAAAGATGTAGATTTTATGACCTTTTTTTTGCAGCTCAGTTGGTACTAAAGGAGCAGCAGTATGAACGAGAGTATGGTTCATTATCACCTTTAGAGGTGTTAGAATTTTTTTTGGACATAATGTAATCCACCAATATTAGAGATTCCCAAGCAGTCTCTGAGTGAGATACCAGGTCTCTGCAGAGATATTAGCTTGAGGAGTATAGTCATTTTAGAGCAGTGATTTGTCCATTCTAATTAGCCCTGCTTAAGCAAATGAATCCAGTAATTCAGTTATACTTCTTTTAATAGTGATACTTTGTTCAAATTATTCCATTCAGATTTCATTGCTGGTAACATTTTAGTAAAATATATGATGTATGTGGGGACAACTTCTCAGTAGGTTATAGTAAGTCTAAAACCAAAAATGGAGATTTTCCATGTGAAGTAAATCACTTTGCAAATGGTCATCAAAGAAAGCACCATTTTAAGCCCCAATTAGCACAAAATTTCACAGAAATGAGACCATACTTTGCATCCTGCAGAGATATAAAGCTCAGATCCATTCCAATTATAAAACACTATGATTGGTATCTTTGCAGCACAGCACACATCGATGATTATATCATAATGCTGTCACTAAGGACTGTTTACCCAATACAGACCAAACATCTGTCTCTTGTCCAAAAAACCCTATAAAACCTACTCCTTATAAACAAAAAAAAAAAAAAAGATTCCATAAATAATATTTTTAGATAACTTTTAATGCATAGGATTTAAGAGCCATGTATGAAACTCTACCTCAGTGACCAGATCCATTGTCAAATTCTATAGCTGATTCCAAAATGTGCTGGTGGCTTGTTCTGCTGAAGCTTGACCCATTTGTATTCATTTAACAGCAGCTGCCAAAGGGAAACCGCAGGTAATACAGTACAGCCATAAGCTGTAATTAACCTCCCATGGCAGTTCAGCAGACAGAGAGAGTCTTGTGTTTCATTCCTATTCTGTGCCACCGTCAAAGACCCTGTCCAAAATGACCTAGACACAGGAACATGTGATGAAAATGGTACCTAGAATCAGAATGTGCTATAAGCAGCCTGCTTGCTACTGCTATTGTAATGGGCCCCGAGGCACACCAAAAAGTCACTTGTCTTCTCAAAAGAAGACAAATGTGAGATTCTATTTAAATTCTTTTTGCTTCAGCTTCCATTTTGCCTTCAGTGATATCTTTTACAAAAGATAATTAGTGCCATGAATGAGCCATCTGCATCACTCATGTTGATTTTCTACTCCTGCTGGAGCTGAACCTTTAGCCTTTAGCTTAGCCATTTGGTGCCTGTGAGACTAGCCCTATGTCATGGTCATTGACAAAGATAAATAATGATGCCTTCCTGAAGTAAAGAGAAGCTATTAATAAAAGTAATGTGAAATGGGCTGATCTGAATGCTTCTCAATGGTAACATGCTTAAACAAAAGCTTTGTCTTCTATTAGCAGTAAAACTTCATCTATAACATCTCAAAAATAAAAAGAAAAAAACCCAGAAATAAATTATTTAAACATTACATAATCTGCTTCTATCTCTGCATAGACTTTAGCTACAGCATCCATGACAGGATGTGTAGCCAGATTAAGAGAATGCTGCTGAGTTTTTCATTATGTCAGTCAGGGTGCAAGCTTTATCTTTACTGACTTCAGAGAAAAATGCCAGCCAAATGAGAAGAGCTTTTCTTGTTGTCTGCCACTTTGATGAACCATATAGAAAAGGTTTCAAAACAACCCCTCTGCCAAGTCTGTTGTCAGTTCCCTTCTAATCAGAAGAGAGAAACATCAAAAACATCATTCAAAGATGATTCTGTATCAACATGCCTTGTCATCCAATAATTTTGCTCACTTACGTTAATACCTTTTAAAGGCTCCAAGATTTCAGATCCTGAAGTTTGTATCAGAAATTCTCCTGAAATCTTTAGTAGGATGGTCTGGTCTGTATATGCATTTTCTTTCCCAAACAGCCTGGATAATTAAATAGCTGTTAACCCCTCAGGGTCCAGTGCAACCTATAGTAGCTTCTTGATTTAACTGGAAACTTAACTGCACAATTGTCACTAGAGTTTGACACACAAAAATAAAAAAATTAAAAAATAAATCACACTGTTGCCTAATATTCTTTATTGGAAGAGAATAGCAATTGGATGGTTATAGAGATGTGTTGAGCTTTGTCACAATATTATCACAAAAGAGATTTTCTCAGTAGGAGAATAGAGCTTGGATGAAAAGAATGATGATAAATTTCTGATCACTGAGAAAAAAAAATCTTATGGTACCCGATGTTGAAGTTGTTCTTACACTGATGTTGTCTGACAGGCAATATCAACATCTAATCTTTTGTATTTAATAAAGAAGAAAGAAGATATTCATCCAACAATATTTTCAGTCATATTTATTTTTCAGATGTATTAAATCCATGTAAGTTGGTTACAGCTGCTGTTGGATCTGAAGTCAGTAGATCAGTGAACAGTTTAAGACACTTGACATTTGAGGCTGCCAGAGTGGTGTTCAACCCAATCAGTGGGTGCAGTCCGTCACCGCATGCAACACAGAAAGCCAAGACTTTGGGACTAGCACACATTCTGTCTCACCATGGCAAGCTACAGCAGTGGTTATTTTCCTGATAATAACATTCTTATGACTCCAAGGTGAACCACTCAGACCTTTACTGGAAAGCAGGTTTAAATTTCCATTCATATTTTCCTTTTATTTGTTTACTGTTTGCAGCTGCTGAAACATCATCTATCAGAAGAAGCATTCAAATGTGTTGTTTTTTAAGTCAAATTCAGTAGCACAAATTTCAGCTCTTGTATACAAACTGCAGTTTTGGGAGATCTAAGACACATTGAAACTGAAGCCTGCACTACTTAAATAAATACAGTGTCAAGATGTCTGGTTTAGGATATAAGTTAATAAAAGAACAAGGAAAGAAGTGCTGCCATTTCTGACAGTTCCAGCCCCAGCATCCTCATTAACAGAGCAGAAGATGATTTTTTTAAACACATTCATAATAATCTCTGAACTCCTCTCTGAAACTGAAACTGTTTTTGCTTCCTCTGTGGTTGACATTACCTTCCTGGATGTTTTGATGCCTCACAGTAGAGACTTTGTGATGTGCCTTGGGTTTAGGTTTATGTTTTTTGTGAAAGGCAAATCAAAATACGTAAAACAAAATCAAAGTGTCAGAACATCAGAAAGATATTACCTGATACTTTAATTAATGTGACAGTGTAGAGAGGGAACTAAAGTTTAGATTTTTTTTCCTTACTGAAGGCTAATTTAGTCCACATTATTTATTTATTTTATTTTGGAATCTTCAGAAAGCATGTCTTATGCAAAACATATAAACAACCAGGGAAACATCTGAGCAGATATTAAAAAAATTGTGTTCATTTTCCTGAGTACATAAAAACCTTAGCCTTTCTTCAAAATGTAATAGGGTACAAGGACAAATTCAGAGTTAAAGATTACTTAAGAAAGCTTGAAAAATTAGCCTGCTATTGTTGGAATTAAAGGGATGGCAAGTCTGTAGGACTGAAGCAACATTTCGACTAAAATGGGAAATGTCTCCAATATGTCCTAAGTAGAGTAGAATATGTTATTAAAATATATAACAATAAATGCATTGCACTAACACCTTATGAAAAGCCTGGAAATTTGGCAACTTTGTTTTATCCATCACTGAATCATACTAAAAAGAGGTAAATGAGATTTGTGTGTGTTCCTAAATCATCTCTCCATCAAATCCAGATAATTTTAAACAGATCATTGTCTAGTCCACTTTACAGTGACTCACACAATATGTAGTCCAAAAATAAGTCACAGAGACAGTTTCATTATATAGTAAATCATATGGGACTGGTTTAGGATATTTCATTCCACTGTAAAATAGAAATTCGGATACAATTCAATCCATAAACAGTTTTTCTCTACAAATTTTTTCATTATTTTCCTGTTTTGTTAAGAGAAAACTTATTGCCTCATCACTACTGCCTTTCATTACTCCTTCCTTTGTATTCTCTCCAAACTTAAAGTTATTGTATTTATGGTTATACCACTCATTAATGTAATTTAGTATTTCTGCATATTTTTTAGTTCAAACTGACCTTTAAATATGTTTCTGTCTTTGAATAATTTATTCTGCTCACTTTTAGAAGTTTAAAATCCTAAGGAAAATTATTTTGTGGGAAAAGATTTGTTCATTTAAGTTTTGGGAGAGCGTCCCACAAAAAAAAACAAACAAAGAAAAAAAATCGTACCACAAACCAACAAATAAACAAAAAAGTTAGAAAGAGCCTGGATTATTTTCTTTCAGATTTCCAGGCTTTGCAGATGGAAGTAAGATATGTAAATTTGCATAACATCTTTTGTTTATCTTCATATGGTTTGGATGATATTCCTCTTTTTGAGCTTTTTATACGACTTTGTAGCAATACTGGAAAAAAATTTTTCTAGTTCAAATCTTTCTTATACCAACAATTATTTATATTAATTTTATTATATTATATTATTATTATTCCATATATTTTTCAATACTAAAATTGTTCTTCAGAATCTCCAGCTAAAATTGGGTATATCTTTATACTTCCAGGTCTTTCCAGTTTTACTTTGGAGAAGCCTCTAAAACTAGTGGAACAGGAATTTTGAATTAATTTTATAAGATCTTCAAATCTTAAATACTTGTGTAAACCACATCATTATCATTACATATTTGATCAGTAACAAATGGCTGCTCACTGCTGCACATCTATTATTCTACAGATGCTTTGTATCATTGAGTACATAAACTCATTACATAATGATTCATGTTATTGATTATCTAAACCATGCAGTAATTGTCTAAATGGACAATCCAAGTTTCTTAAACAGGAAGATATTTTTTTTTTCTACTTCACTGAGCCTTGAAATGCTCATGACTAATTTGTGCAGATTGAAAAAACTTTGTACAGTTTTTTTCCTATTCCTTCCAACAGAAATTCCATCAGTGGTATTCCACAAGCCTTCATGTAGCTCTGGCAACATTTGACTCAGTAAGTCAACCAGAATTTACATGTGCTAAGGCTTATTTGTCACATACATAAGGCTTTATTTATTGAGGAGTTTGAGGGCTTGTTAGGGACCAGAAATGCATTGAGAGATATTTTGTTGACAAAACATACCCTGAGACACATAACATATTCAGGTTACCATATGCAGTCTTGGACAACCTGCTGGCAAATCAAAAGTGTGTTGGGGCTCTTGATGCAGCTAGAAGGAACTGATTCTAATACTGACAGCAATCCTTCCTTCCTTCCTTCCTTCCTTCCTTCCTTCCTTCCTTCCTTCCTTCCTTCCGCCACTTCCGCCACTTCCGCCACTTCCGCCACTTCCGCCACTTCCGCCACTTCCGCCACTTCCTTCCTTCCGCCACTTCCTTCCTTCCTCCCTTCCGTTTTAAACAACCCAACCCAGACTCCAAGTGGGAATGAGTTATAGAAGTTTTATTGGGAACAAAAAAAAAAAAAAAAATTCGCAAAGCAAAAGGAACAGCTCTGGGAGCATGGCCAAACACCAGAGGCTCATACACAAAACGATGCCTCCACCTTTTACACCCCTGGTATTGCATCATCATTATGCATATTTATTTAGATTTTACATAGTCTTGCCCCACGCCACTCTTTTCAGTGCCCACATATTTTTGTCACTTTGGTTGTCAGGATTATCATTGGATGAAATTCTGCTCCTTTGAGAGTTTTCTCTCACAGGTTTGGCTAGCTGTCCAATGTGAACTCATAAACCTTCATACAAAACCATCCTTGTGAAAACCAACCTCACAACTAGGCCATTGTAACAACATTAGCCACTTTGTAACATGTATCATTATCTTAACATTAACAAAATTATTAATATTTGATCAATAACATAATAATATAATATCAATCCATATAATACCCAGCAAAAGCCAATTTCCATTAACTTATTTCTCAATCTTCCTTCCTCTTTATTATACACACGGCATGTTTTTCCAGCTAGAGGTTGTACATTTTCAGTGATCAGTAACTGAATCGCGAAGTCCTCTGAAAGTCAAACTCCCTTAAACCTCACATTGTAAAAAGAGACATCAGATACCAAGTTTCTGTTACTTGATTCCCATAGTAAATTCTCACAACGAGTGTTCTTCATAACAAAACAAATAGGATCTATCCCTGATGTCCTGTAAAATTAAGGTGAGGAAAAGCAGTGTAATGCCTGTAGCCTTTTACTTACAATGGCCACCTGGTATTTATTGAGCCATAACAAGACAAAATCTGAACATAATGGAAGTTTGAGTACTACATGAAAACAGTGGGCAACACAATGCCTGAAATCGTATGCAACAAGACCAGTGAGTTCCCTAAAGGACTTGTCAAGTTCTATATTCTCAGATTAATATGTAGATTTTAATTGAATTTTGCTGTACAATTCCATTATCTCCTTAGCATAAAACTCAGCTTTGATAAAACTGTTTTCTCTCCTGTTTCTCTAGATCTGTGTATCTCAAAGGGGAGGGTTATTGAAATTTTTAAGTTGTTAAACTTTTGATAGACATCGAACTGTAGCAATTAAGCTTTTTGTTAAAAATCTAACTTTTCTGTTGTAGTACTTACACAAACGGTATTAAGTCTTTGCAATGATCATTCCAGAAAGATTAATGCCAGAGGGATAAGGTATGTGAAAGTCTAACTCAGATGGTAAAGCTTTTAATTGGTAATTACTGTAGTTTTTTATCATCATTATATGCTTTAAAACCTGTTGACTTTTAAATCATCTCTAGCTTTACTTCTTGCTTTGATACTTAGCCTGAGTCTGTCTCCTGACTTCTTAAGAGTTATTCCAAGGAGTTATTATAAAAATTATTCCTACTTTGACCTTTATTAAAACAATGTGATAATTGTATGTTTTTCTACAGTAAATCCTCATTTAAACCAGTGTCATCTGCAGCAATTAGGAAACAGCTCTTCACAGAGAGGGTTGGACACTTTAGTGTCCATCATATGCAATTTAACTTGGTGTGTCACTCACGTGAAAAGAGTTCACATTCTGCCTCCATTGAAGGGTGGAGGTTTGAAGCCTGGGCCACTCTGTCCGTACCTGAGCCATTCAACTACAGGGTGCTGTAGTGCTGCAGTGTTGCTTCTAGCAAACTTCTATCCCCTTTGTCCAGAAATCTGGAATTCTTAATCAAAATTTATATGTGCTATGCAATGGTCCAAATAAGGTGAAAAATAAGTCTTTTCCACAATTTTTAAATTTTTAATGGAAAACCAGTAGAAATTTGTATTAAATTTGTTCTGTCAAGAATAGGATTGAGGAGTGGCATGCAATTACAAAAAATAGTAAAATGATCTGTAAAACTGATTCCTAAATCAATAGATACAGTTTTTTGCCAGATTTACAACTGCAGAGGCAATTATGATACTTGTTGAGCATGTGGTTTACCGAAGGTAAGTGCAGAGAATAAAGAAGTTTGAGGGCCCAAAGTGAATCAGCCTTATGATTTAAAGAATTTATGATCCTGGTCTCTCATATTGATGAATGCTTTCTGCTTGCAAGAAAATACCTGAAGATAATAGTCAACTCCAAAATTATAATCATAAGTGCATAAACAAAAAGACAGGATTGAAATTGGTGGCATATGCTGGCATTATGTAGGTTGGACTTTGGTTGGTTGGTTGATTGTTTTTTTGGGTTTTTTTAACTCACTTTGGAGAAAGCCGTTATACAAATAACCATTTTTGTGATCAACCCCAAGAATGTTATATGGCTAATATTCCTATGCATACATGAACACGAAGAAAAATGTTTCTAGATCTGTATGGTGCACCACACAATAAAAATTGAGTCAAATGCTTGCTGAAGCCCACAAAGATTTTCATGCAATGGTTATTGGGCTGCGTTGAGCTTGTCAGTGTTAGAGATTTTCTACTTCTATAAAAGTTGAGCCACAATATGTGGGACACCATGGATGGTAGTGAGGAGGTGGAGGGTGACACCTGTGATCAGGTGAGTGAGGGGAGAATTGAGCAATCAGCTGCATGGTGCTTAATTTCCTTCTTAAATGTGGAAGCGGCTCAAACCATGAGAATTATACATTCTGTATTATATTTTGACTCAAGAAGTATTTCTTCCACATAAACTAGATGTTTACTCCCACAAACATGTTGCCAAATCAAAAAGTTTCCAGTAGAAATATTGCTGCTCTGACTGTCCCCTAGCAATAAGGAAGGAAATAATATACTGTTTTAAAACTTCTAATTATAGATTTCTTTTGCCCTTGAAAAAGCTGGCAGGCATTTTACTAGAAGTTATAGTGGCACTGTAAATGAGACAGCAAGGAGTCATACATGAATTATGGGTTTCAGAATAATTTTGAGAGCACAACGTGCTACGTTTGCTCCTTCACTGTCTTGCACCTTTTGTATCCATTTTCACCCTTGTATAGGAAAACTCGTATTAGTAACACTTTATATTCTCTGTACACAAGAGAAATAGGAAACAAAAAATTTTTGACTAAATTTTTATTTTAGTAAGTCTAAATTTGTTTTATTTTTATTTTTATAATGAACAAGGAAATCTAAAGTGAAGTCAAATTAAAATAGTTTTTCAGCTATTTCTACTTGATGAACAACTTATTGTGAATATAAAAACTGGTTTACTATCCTTATTATATGTTTTTTGTACCGAGAAAAGCTCCAGTTGAATGTTTCCTAAAAAGGTGTTATTTCACTAATCTTCTACTTCACTGGTCTTCTTGAATATATAGTACTAATATAGTACCAAGAAGAGAAATTTCATTTTTATCTTAGCCTGTGATTTTATTCTTTTGTGTGAGGATGAATAACGCTCTTGATTTTAACATGATGAGTGCAAAAGCCAACTCCAGGTGTACTCCAACTTACAAATTATTGTAGACATATAATATAATTGAAAAGCAGTTTGCATAGAGATCAAGAGTGGAGGACGTTTATTAGAATGAAGGTTGACAAAAATCAGCAGCGTACAACACCATTCCTTTCAAAACAAGAATTGCTTTTATACTGATTTGTGTCTTCATCACAAGCTACATTTACATGGCAAAAGTATTTAGGGTGCTAACATTCTTTGGTGTTTCTAAATTTTGTAGCTACAGGACATTACATTCGCAACAAATAATTTAGCCCCAGCTTGCATACAGTCTCACAGAGGGTTAGTCTCGTGCCAAAGATATAATACAAATTAATCTGCTCTTCCTGTGTCTTCTGTTTTCATGAAAGCTTTGTCACAGGCTGATTCTCATAGGTACTGTGCTTTTTGGAGTACTTTGTGATATTAGGTGAGTGCCAAAGGGAGTAGGTGTATTTCATGTGAGAAAACAGAGAGGTGGCATGGTAAACACACTGGAAGATCAAAGCAGTTTTCAATGCAGAGGGGAAAAAAAAACATTCTAATAGAAACGTGGGGGATTTACAAATAATGTATTAATAAAAGATTGAGATAAAGTAGCAAAGTAGAAGCAGGAATCAGCTGAAATCTCATGTTCTTCTTTTAGCAAACTCAAGAAGGAAAGCACATAAGGAGCACAGTTGAATCCATCACTGAAGAAAACACATAAAAAGAAAGCAGAGATTGTGGTAAAAAATAAAAAGTGAGATCATAGAAGACTAATATTATTCAATTCTGACCATTATGATGAGGTCCACTCTGAGATGCATTTAGTCAAAGATGCACACTGCCACAGTGCATCTTTGTCAGTGTTATTCCCTAATCCTTAAGTCACACAGGCTTTTTGATGATCACCTAAAAAGTGAAAAAAACTCAAAGCCCACAAAATCTGGGAATCAATGAGGATGCTGTAACATAAGGATTCTGTATAGAGTGCCGAGGTTGAAGACAAGATTATTTTTTTATTATCCATGTGTTGTGTCTCACGGCACACAGGTATGACAGAAAACAAGAGAAAATTATTTGAATGATTCAGTAGGCTCTACTTGTGTCTAGACCTGGTGCTGAATCTCAGAGCCATAACCTCAAACTCAGAGGCTGCACTAATTACTCATTGATCCAAATATTTTAAGAGTATGATGTTGTATGAACATCTGCAAATAAAGACCAAGATATCTTGTCAAGGACTTGTTTTTAACAATCCTGTAACTTCTGATTGTAATACAAGAAGACTAGTAATAATAAAGAGCTTCTTGAATCCCTATTGTAAAATACAGGTCTTTGTTATTTAGGAGAGGTTTTTTTCTGCTTATAAATCTTTTCAGGTCAGTATGTAAATACAAACTTCCTATTTCATTCAAAACATTTTATAGAATCACCTAAAAATTTCAGTAGTAATGGCTTTAAGTTTTCTTTTAGGGAACTGATAAAACCAGAAGTGGCTTAGGAGCAGATAGACAAATGGCAGAATTTATTACTTCACAAAGAGTTGAAAATTGTGTTCAAAAATATAACAACTATTAGAAGCATAGGGACAATCATCAAAGCAAAAACCTTGAAATGCAGTATCTCATATGTGATGATGGCTAATAATAGATGCATAGGTGAATGTGAAAAACCTAGCAAAAGCAAAAGCTTTTTACTGAAATGGTCTCCAGGACACCCATGAATTTTCAGACCATGAACTTTTTGAAGAAGTGGTGTATTTTCATGTATAATAGTGCTCAATGGAGCAGCTTCCTATTAATTTCTGTGAGCTTCAAATTGCTTACAGAAGCTTTTGGTGTCTCTTGAAATTCAAAGTAAGTTGCGCCAGACAGCTCCACTGCCAGTTTAATCTGATGCTCCCAAACGTTTATATTTGAAAAGACAGTGACAAATATTTCCCCATTCATAATCTCCATGTGATTTAGAATTTTGTATATCTCTGCTGCATCTCCTTGTCCATTTCCTCCCTGTATCAATTTAGCAGACTGAATAATATGATTCTTTTTAGTGGTTCCTTACTGTCTAAAACTAAATCATTCCTGTCACTTGTCTTCCTGCCTTTTCATTCTAAAACTACTATATCCTTTCCTTAATAGGGGAGTCAGATGTCTAAATATCTTTCAGAGGTGAGGGCCTTTGAATTGAATAGTGGGACAAGTTTTCTTTTCTCTAAAAAGAAACTCCAGAATCACCCCACTCTGTTCTTTTAATTCTTCTTAAGAATTCCTAGCATTTTTAGTTTTGTCTTGCTACTGATCATTAAGCTGACATTTTCATGAAATCGAGATCTCTTTCCTGAGTTCTCACTTGCTCACTTAGAGCCATGAATGTGTATGCAAAGTTTGGATTATTTTTTCCCTGAGGAAATTGTTTTAGATATACATACATTGAATTGTTCTGCGTAGATATTCAGCGACATTAAGAGACTTTTACACCACACTGCCTCTTTTCCCTGGAGTGTTTATGAATAGCACAGGCACCAGCACAAATCTCTGGATCTCTGTGAAACCTTTCTCCGTTAGTGACCACTCTCAACTGGGAAAATGGGAAAACAGACTATTACCTCTTACTTTTGTTTCTTTTCTTTTTTTTTTTTTTTAAGAAGCATTCCTTCATGCAATGGTCTCCCCTTTTATCTCATGATAGGTTACTTTCTTGAAAAATGGCTGGAGAGGAATCTTGTCAAATATCTTTTGGGAATCCAAGAAAACCAGATAGTTTTTGTCTGTGTGCTGACTCTCACAACAAGACTAATGAGTTTGTCGAGAATGATAGCTCCCTGCAAAGAGGGGGGAGACTCTTTCCTTTAATTTCACATTATCCTTTAATCTTGTTTTACAATCTCTTTTACCAATCAGAAAACTACAGACAAAATAGGTAATTGTTCACAGCTCTTGGGATTTGCCATGGACATCCTTAGCAAAAGTGGTAGGAGTAACTAACGAAGTCAAATCAGTCAATGGCGTCCTAGGAGCAAGTCAGCTGCCTGCCAATAGAAAAGATACAAAGTGTTTCTAGAAGGGGGAGTAAGTATCTAGCTTTATGTATAGACATCTACTATTGATACCTACTTTTAGGAGATGAAATCTGGAGCTGAATCTCACCCCTTAAGCTGTCAAAATCTAATATATTTGTCTAATGTCATTTCTAGGCTACTTTTGTAGTTTTCAAAAGGTTGTGAAGATCATGCAAGGTCTCTGGTGGCTGAAGAAAAGTCATCTACATCTCCAAAAAAGGTGTGAGGGAACCATGGAGCTATAGGTTGCTCAGCCCCAGCTGGGAAAATCAAGAAGTGGGTCCTCTCCACAACCCTTGTTGTAAACATAAAGATGGAGAAGGTAAATGGGAACAGTACACAGGGATTTAACCAGAAGTCTGGACTAAAGACTTACTGAAGTCCTTTCCAGTCTGAAGAGGTACACAATATTGTAATTCTGTGGTTGAAATCCTTCATTACACATAGTGAATTTATTCAGGGATTGTTGCAATGTCAATGAAATACATTTCAGAGATTTCTCCTATTGGAGCTAGATCACTGGAATATGATGCATCATAGCCTTACAGTGTCTAAGGTGTTCTAGAAGTTTTATAGTATAACAAAATTCCTGCCTTACAGGGCTGAAAAACAGGTAGAAAAAGATAAAGCACAATACATAAAAGAAACTGGGAAAAATGTGAAATATGTCAAGTTTGGTCATGTTTCCATCTAATATATACCACATTGTTATATCACAATCAAGGAAAATAAACAGACCACATATCTAATCTTTTAATGAATCCAATTTAATTTTGTTGAATTACTTATTTAATCCTCAGATTTGGCATGCAGCTGTAAAGCTAGATGACCAAGAAGGTTTTGTACTTTACAAAACTGGACACAAACAGATTACAGAAAATTTCAGTATGACAAATGGTTATGATATCTCCAAAAGAAATCAGTGCCATACATTTTTTTTCAGAATAATGTCATCCTAAGAAATAAGGATAAAAGAAACTAAGATAGAAGAAACACTAAGACCCTTGGTGATTTTTAGTCATCATAATGAGCCTTGATAATGGTAACTTTTCTTTCAGGAGAGGTAGTCAGAGTACTAAGGGATAATACAGTATCTACATACTTGCTGAAGGAAAATATTTTTGTAGTAGATACGTGTTCAATTCAACATTAGAATTTCTAAGTGTCACACATAAACATGGCATTCCATTGAAAAGTGGTGAGCTATGGCAATATCTCAGCAATATGTTTAAATTAAATATAATTTGTGAAAGGAAAAGTTTTCTAATCTCGCCTACTTACACTCTGACAGATAATATAAGATTTTTCTAATTAAATATATGTGAGACAAGCAGACAACATCCATTTCATCTAGTCACCTTAAATATTCAGTGGGAGTTACCAAAAATCCCTAGGGAATTGTTATTCTGAGGGGAAGCAGGCAAATTACAGACTGACAAAATTATTTACAGAAGCTTTTTGGTTTCTTCTCCCATCCTGTGTCGGAAGACAGTACATCTGAACTGTTCTAGTCTGATGCCTGTCTAATCTGCGTTTACCTTCATTATGTGGATTTTATAGCACCCATTGCTTAGAGCTCACCTCTACTCACAGAGGGAAAAAAATGCTAAAAACTTTATTCGGCTGAAATTTTAGATGTTAATTTCTCATGCTGTTTTAAAAAGACACATAGAAGAAGAAACCTTCATGGGTCCACAGATGGAAGATTTAATTCCACAAATGGTTAATTCTCAACATGTCTGTCAGTGGCAAATTCTCAGCACGTCCTTCCTCGCTTGAAGAAAACTTGTCTGTCAGCATTACCAACTTTTTCTTTTTCTTAGTTCTGTAGAGGTCACAGTTTTATTTGCTGATCTGTCCTGGTCCATAATATTATGCATGTTTTGTAGCATGTTCTGCTAAAACTTGTCATTCTACTTCCTGAAGTCTGCTGCAATTAGAAGGAGAACTAAGAAATCATCTCTGATGTCTCTCAGTGCTGTTTATCGATCCTTTCCAAGATGGGAGATGGGCACTGTCTCTCTCCTTCCCATGTTCACTGATTTATTTCAAGATTTCACTTACAATGAAAATTTATAATTAATAAAACATTGGCTATTATAGAACTTATGGCATTTGAATCCATCTTCAAAATGTTAAATAAGTACTACATCTTTCTAAATATTTTTTTCCAATTTGTCTATTATCACTCCGTTGTAATATGGTCATCTCTGTTGCAATTTCCCATATAAATCGAGCCATACAAATCAGTAGAAAAATGCTTATCAGATTTTAAATCAGAATTCCAAGCTCTTGATTTTCTATGTCAGTTACTACTTCAAGGAGGTCTGACAATATACTTTGATATCTGTCAAGATATTTATTCAATTATCAGCTTGCTACTTAAATGCTTACAGATTACTCAGTACTTTCCCTGATATATTTATAAGATCCAGAATTATTATGTATATGGTTCTCTTCACAAAGATTTACTTTGCAAGGCAAATACACTCATCTATGCTCTCTGGTCTTGTGGGAATTCTTAAAGATAATTGCTAATGGGCTAGAAATTGATTGGTACATTTTTTGAGTACTTTAGTGTGGTCTCTTAGAACCTGTGGCCTGTGCACTATTGGAGGTCTGCAAGACACCAGATAGTAGTTACTTATTTATTTGTGAGGCAAAATAAGCTTCAAAACAGAAGAGCATGGGAAAGAAGACAATTCATCCAGCCGCAAAGTTTCTATTAAAGGCTTAATAGAAAAAGGTTTTATTAAAGGCCATTAAAGGCTTACCCCCACCTCAACCAAAAAAAAAAACCAACCAACCCAAAACCCAAAAAAAAAAAAAAAAAAGAGTGCATAAATAAAATCGATAAGAAGCAAGAGATAAATATCCACACCATAGTGGCAATATGTGTTATGAATGTTTTTTCAGAAATATTGGAAGGGATAAGGTGGGGCCAGAAATATCTTCCCACTATGCCTGGTAGTATTGGTAACAGTAACTTACAGGACTGAAAACCATAGCTGAGGGAGTTTACTGATACTAAAACCAAGTTGCTGGTGGATGACTTCACATTGTTTGCTCAGCACAGTGAATCACTTAATCTGATTCAACACAAGAAATTTAAACAAAGGAATTTTGAAATGAAACAGCAGTTGACAATGGTACATTTCCAGAGCTTTAACATTGTAGGGCAAAGAATCTACAACATAAAAAACATTAAAAATCTGTCAGTCATTTATTCATCTGCCAGCTCTCTTCATGGTGCATGGTGGGATTAGATAATTTTCCTTTCAGAGATAAATATATATCTGCAGGTAATTATGTTGACAGAGGAAAATGTACAAGAAGGTAAGATATAGAGCCAAGTGCCACTGTTCTCCTGTCTGCTTCCTTGGCCAGAATTCTAATTTAAGCAGAGGAATAAAAAATAAATGCATACTAACAGTCAGCTGAGAGAGAGCAGAGGAAACCAAGGAAAGCAGTTTCATTTTATTTCCTTTGTTCTTATTAATAATATATTTGCATCAAGGAGAATCAAGACTTCTTAAGAATTTGTGTTTAATCCCTCTATACTCTTTCTCCAAATATCTGTAAAACATCTTTCATCAGATTTCTGCTTATATGAAATACATGAATAGCTAATTTAGTTGTCAGTGGGATAATTTCATTATTTTTGCTCTTCTGCCCCTTTTCTCAGCTATTTAAGGATCTAGAAAAAAAAAAAAACCCACCCAAACATTTTTAAAGTGGTCTCATGTTGTATTTGGGAAGGATTATGAATTACATAACACAAAACCTGAAATGCCATCAGCATATTGACCAGCCTGAAGTGAGAATTGATGTTATGCACTCCAACTGCTATAAAAAGTATAGTTTTGATATATTTAACGGCAAAAGCTAAAATAACTCTGATTAACTGATGTCTAAATTTCCCATAGTGTATTGTTATTTAAATAGCAATTTTCCAAATAAAGGCATCAACAATTTTGTTTAAGAACATATCTAGGACATGGATATGTTATTAACAAAACATGTGGGTTTTGATGATCTGTATCCTGTGTAGAGTTGAAGATTCTGTTTCAGTACCTCTACAGGTATGCTGACTTACACAGGTAATTCTGGTTTAATAAACAGCTAAGAATTAGGTGACTTGAACAATTTAATGCTAGTTTACTTTTACATAATGGCTTGGATGTTAGATGAAGATGAAAATCCAGTCAGGTTTCTCTTTAGCTGGAGAAAGTTCAGACTGAAAATATTACAAAAGGGTGAACTAATAACTCCGACATACATTTAGATATCAAAGAAAAGCTACAGCACCTATAGCACTTTTCACTGTGAAGCAAATATATGTTTCATTGAAGAAAAGGAGAAAAAATTATGCAGTGTGAACTTATACTAGTTTTACCACTCAGCAAGGAAAAGAGTGTTTACTTCCTGAAGTTTGTATTTTATATTTAATAGGCCTCTTGACCACTTCAATACCACAATCAGTCTGAGGGACAAATCAAAGAGAGCTCAGGCTTTCTGAACAGATAAGAACAGATAAGATGTGTTTTTTTAATTAGAGTTGAGAGAAGACTGGATGCCTCTTCTACCTCTTCAATGAAGAGAAAAGTTACTTTGCTTCAGACGGGTATTATTTGTTGCACTTAACTTTAGGCAGCAAAAAAAAGGGACAATATCACAAATTGTATTCATGGCATTATAGTAAAATCAAACATGGAAAGATACTGTGGAAAAACAGTGAAATTGCCACAGGCTCTGATCATATAAAGAGTGCTGAGCAGGAATAACAGTGCAGCCATGCAGAATATTTACTTGGAGTACTTGGCAAGGATGAGGTAACTGCTCTTTCCCAAAAATCAAGAAATCCCAAAATATTTCCACTGAATATCACTTTTTTTTTTCTTTTTTTTTTTTTCTTTTTTTTTTTTTTCTTTTTATTCCTGGAGTGCCAAGATCAAGTGCCTTCCAACATGAGAAAAAAATGACTTAAAAAGAGGCACTATTTCATCTCACTTCCTTGTCCTTTCCCTGAAATTGAGACTAATTTCTTTCAAAGCACACAGATCTGGTGCTCAGATTTCTGGGACAGAATTTTCCTTTTTTGTGTGTGTATGTTGATGATCTTGCATAGTAGGGAGCTAGTCAGTGTTTTGGATCCTACAGCCTTAGTTCTTTACAAATTTTTCCGCATAGTTGGATGCCTATCCTTATTTCTTTGCCATATGCCAAGAGCAGTAAGAGCATAATTTTTCTAGACCCTACAGGCAAAGAAAGCCAGAAATGACTGACAACTTGTCATAAAATACATCATACTGGAGAATGAAGATGTAAAAACCCATAGACCTTACCAAAGAGAAGTAGTAATACATACCTTGAAAAAACTTCATTTGGAAAGTTGATTTTATAATAGTATTTAATTCCAGCAAATCTTCTGAGGAATGAAATGAACAATAAAATGATTAATCATGGTCTACAGTTGGCTTTTCCAAGAATTATTTCCATAGTACTGTGCTGATATGAGGGAAAACAAACACAATTACCACCATTTTATGCGTGTTTATTTGAAAGATTCAGAATTCTAAAGTAGTTACATGGCTCTCTCTTCAATGTGTAAATTAATTCCTTATGTCTTGTAAAGTCTAATGTTACTAAGTGATGATGAAACAAAAACCACTATGTTCAAACAGTGGTCTTTTACTAATTAGCAAGTACATCTATTAAAAAACTCCCCTCACCCAAAATGAACAGCTTGTTTCATTAACTAAAATTTTCATGTCTAACTTTTCCTGAGATCTAGAATATTATATGCTAAAATTGGATTTTTAAGTGATGTTCCCCTGTTGAGGGCAGTCTCTACACACAGAAATTGATTAGAAAGTTTCATTTCGGTGAGATAGATATTGTTTGTGCATCTGGTCCAATTGACTAGGACCTGACTGAATCTTCATTCTACTAGAAAACATGTATGATGATTCAAGATGCATGTTTCATATTAAATTACCAACTGTGCAACATTTATTCAACAAGAAGAAAAATGTCAAGATTTCTTTTTTTGTCATTAAATGCTGCTTATATTTCTGATAACTCCATTCTCAATATACAGACAAAAGAGAAATAAACCATGAAAACAAATTATATAGACACCAACAGGACAGATTTTTTTTACACAATAATATTTATAACTTGTTTAGTGTTTGGAAACAAGTAATGATGAGGTATGTGTTACATGTACATTAGGTAATGGTATACTGAAGCACTCACACAACTGCTCATATTTAGATTATCACATGATAAGCTAGGCAAAAGATATTTGATGGAAACTGACAAAGAGGGAAATATATAACTAGCCTGTGGAATTCATTGCTACCTCCTTTTACTCATCCCATGAGTTAAAACGTTACACAGAAGTGTATTGAGGATCAGTGATGCAATATTCTCATACTTCTTCATATACAGTTAGAATTTGCCTGAGCTTGGAAAAAACCCCATAATTTATTTTGAAATTATTTTAGAAGAAATTCTTATATTCAGATTGGAGGGGAACTTCTGACTGTCTATGAAATTTCCAACACCTGACTACTGTTGCAAAATAAACTGTCTGAATCCTTAGAACTCTTTCATCACTGAAAAAGGATGTGGTGAAACCAAACTGAACTGTGCAAGACAACTGCATGTCTATGGGCTGAAAGGATTTCACTTTACAGTATGAGCCAGATTGAACTCTAAAAACTGGTGCGAAGAAACTTTTCTTGACTGTGTCAACCAGAATAAACCATTATCATGATACAGATTTTTCTCAAAATTTATGGAATGTACAAAGTTACCTTTTTGTAACTTCACACCTTCATTCATCTGACACAGCTAAAAGGAAGGTTCTTCTTCCCCTATATTATCAGCTGCTCTTTATTATATTTAGTCCCAATGGACTCCTTCTACAGTAAAATATTATTCATCAAATAGTGTCTAGCCAAAAGTGACTATTTCCCTTCCCTTGAAAAAGCTTTTCCAGGCCAGTGTTGCAGTATATATGTCAATGAATAAATTCATTTCATCTTCATTATCATTAGTCTAGTATCTTTCAAGAATAATAAATTCACTCAGTAAAAACAAAAGTGATATTCTTGGTGACATCACAAGGATCTCAAGGCTGCTTCTTAAAATTGACATATTTCAGCAAAATGTTTATAATTTTTATATTGTTGAAGAACATTCTTCACTTTCTGTCTTTGAACTTATCTGGAAGGCAAGAATTTTAATGCAGTTGTACAGAAAACACAAATAAACGTATCAAGTCAACAAGAAATATTTCACAATTTCTTAATTTCTTTTTCTTGGTAATTATAAGCACAGAAACAAAACAGAGGTATAGACACAAGATTTACTGGTTATTATTCTTCAACAACAAATTATACTTGATTTGCATTCTCTTTATTTTAAACAAAAAAATTCTTTCTGGTTTACAAAGATTCTGTAACACAAGCTCAGTCACAATACGACTTATATTTACACATAAGAAGAGATTTTAAAAGTAATTTTTCTACTTGATTGCCAATATTTTATGACATCTTCTCATGATTTCCAGATCTGAAACATGGAATAGGCTGATTAATTTAAAGCCATAAGTTCTTAAACTAAAATAAGAACCTATAAATAGCTAAAATTACAGTTCATGGAAGTTTAGAAATAACTTCAAAGTTTAAGGATTAACGAACTCTAGTTGTTTAAGCTTTCAGTTCTAGATCACTGATTTTTAACTTAGTTTAATTGTTTCCAGTGCCTCAAAGTTGTTACCATTTGAAGTCTCCTTGGCAGTTCAACTGAAGCCATCTGTTGGACACATATTTCTACAGAAAATTTGTTCACATAAAGAAAATCTGTCCAATGGAAAGAAACCTTGTTTCTTCAACTAAGGCCATGTAATAAAATAGCATGAAAATCATCAAGGTATTGTTTATCTTGATGAGATTAAATCCATCAAAGTGTTCATAGACGGAGGAAAGGAAAGAAGTAAGATGGAGGAAAAGAAGAGGAAATATTCCACAAAACACAGTTTACAGCTTCAGAAAGAAACCTACCCAGAATAATTTTAGCAATATAAGATTTTTACCAAAACATATGGAAGTACTATATTTGAAGCTACAATAAAGTATTTTTACATATCCTGATTTACTTAGCCCACTCAGATGTTTTCTGGAATGTCTCCAGTAGCACATTGTAGGCTAATAGCAGAGATATTCTGGGTTTTGTTACTGATATTGCTATAAAAAATAAAGCTTATTTTCTTCCTGGATTTGGAAGGCTTACCCTCTGAAAGACACCTCTGGCAAATCTTCCATCCCTAGAACATTAACTTAGAGCGAAAAAAGCCATGCCTTGCTACTTCCCACACTATGAAGTGTTAATGAAAAGCCTGCAGAGCTCTTATGCTTAAGGCCAGTTCCAAATTGCTCAGTGGTTTCCAAGCAGCTTCCTGGTATTACCGTGATTAGATTTAGGAATATTGAATTAATGTGAGTCTCCTTTGCTGGTTGTGTGCTTCATGCAGAACAGAGATTTTAGGGGACACTAACCTCATAAGAAAGAAAAAAGAAAGAAAGGAAGAAAGAAAGAAGGGAAGAAAGAAAGAAAGAAAGAAAGAAAGAAAGAAAGAAAGAAAGAAAGAAAGAAAGAAAGAAAGAAAGAAAGAAAGAAAGAAAGAAAGAAAGAAAGAAAGAAAGAAAGAAAGAAAGAAAGAAAGAAAGAAAGAAAGAAAGAAAGAAAGTGAAAGAAAGAAAAAAAGAAATAAAGAGAAAAAAGGAAAAAGGAGCAAACTTTTTTAAACCTTGTTTTCTCAGTGGAATGAAGGTAGGAGGATTCTTTATTCTATTCTGCACAAATTCTTAACAGAATTTGCAGTAATTCAAAGTTATTCACCAGCACAATTTTAATCCTTCTCATTTCCTTCCTGTGAGTCCTGTTCCTTACCACAGTTATTTCATCAGGATATAGGTTTGACTTAAACCTCCTTTGTGTCCATTCTTGGTTTGTAGAAGAAGGGATGATGTATTTAATTATTATACTCATTCAATCACACTTTTCTTCAGGTAGATACCATTAATTCTTTGAATCAGAAACTATTGCTGTCCTTATTCTTAAAATCCCCACTTTCTGCTATGGACTATCAGAGAGTCTTCATTTGATCCTTTAAAGCCTCTTTATTGAGCTGAAAAAAGGCAAAAATCTGAGAAATAAGGCTGGAACATTTCCACATTTGCAATAAAATACTAGATACTGGAGAAGAAAGAGAAGAATCTCAACTTTGAGTCAGAAATTAAAATTACTAGCCAGCTCTTCCTTTCAGATGCTTTGAAATAACAGAAGAAAAGAGTCCATGAATAAGATCTTGTATTCTTACTCATTTTCTGTGGTGGCTATTCTAAATTGTATCCATACTACATTTGTTAGTTTCATGGGATATAGCACAAAAATTAACAAATTTCTGCAACAAAGATTAATTTCTAAACTCATAAAATATTCCTCTGTTGTGTTCTTTTTCATTTAGCATATTGGATCTATGTGCTTTTTAAATTACAGTTTACTTTTCTGAGTACAGGGGAATCTGATGAACAAATGGTTAAGGATTTCCTCTATGGAGTGACAGTGCATTTTTACTGAGAATCACAGTTCCACATAGATCAGTTTTGTTTAATTCATGATATTTTTCCAGCAGAGGCTCTGACAACACAGCCTCATGCTCGGCCAATTTATGTCTGGGTATTCTTTACATTCAGCTAGCATTCACCTCCAATCAAGATCAGAATCTCTTTTCTCTGGAATCAAACTTTTGATGCAACAGAGCTCTGCAATTGTTGACCTTGAGTTACTGACACCAGATAACAACATAACAAATCTACTTTTTCCATTTTCTTCATTTCAGTGGTTCTACTGTTATCCTCATCTGAATCTTCACAGAAAAAAAAGAAATGCCACAAGATGCTGCTTCTCTCTTATTAAAATACACTGGTTTCAGTAGGTTTTGATGAAGTTATGCCATGTAGATATCATTTCTGCTGCCTACCCCAGAGAGAGATACTTAAACAACTGTTGCTAACATGTTATTGGCCAATGACTAGTTAAATTAATATTTTGTTGTTAAATCAATCCATTCAATAACAGCGCTTTACAACTGTTTTGAAAAAGAGCATGCTGCAAGAAAGAGGAATAAGTTCATTTCAGATTGGAGTCTTTGCAGCAGTTAAGCTAAGTTTTGGGGTTATTCAGACTCAGTAAAAAGCAGAGAGCACATTTGTTATCTAATCCAGGTGTGATCTTCGGGTATGTTGCAGGTTTGAAGTCCATGACGCTTTCGCTTGGACCTGCATGTAAAGATAAAGTGATTTAGGAAGGCAATCTTAGTTGTGCTCTTAGTTTATATTGAAAGTCTATACAATGCCAAGTGAAATATTACACCACGTGTGCTAAACTTTCTGAATTTCCAGTTTTGAACTATAGAAATTCTGAAATGAAACCTTCCAGAACACAGGCCAGATTTCAAACCAGTTTGGTAGCTATGGTTCATTTCTGGAAGAGCCATAATGAGCCTTATATTTATAGTAAGAGTCCAACAGAATAGAAAATTGAGCTTCAATCTCCTGCAAAGCCAGAAAATATACTTAGCGCCATGCAGTTACTCTCTGTGAGTGTAATAGATAATAGTGCACTTTAAAGTGTGCACAGACAGCTGTGTGAGCAAAAATCTGCCATTAAACTCTGACACCTCCCCTAGAAATTCAGAACTTCATTAAAATATGTCTAATAGCCATTATTCATCCCTCTCTAAGGGATACTAGCTTTCATGCAGTGCAGAGGTATTGAAGATAGAACTTCAACACCAGACAAGAAATTAGATGTGTACAGACAGATCACCTAGCTGCTCATTTATTCTTTAATTGATTTGAGTTAAATAGATATTTTTTAAGGGATCTAGTAACTGAGGGAAGTATTCTGAGCCTATAGAAGGACCTGGAATTTTATCTTTCTTCCTATACTCTCATCCCAGATGAGTAGAAACAGTAATGGGCATAGTTTTGATCTAGTGCATTATATCCATGCAGGCTTGTAATTTTGCATCTAGATATTAGTCTTATACACATAATAATTTGGCAAACCACATGATATAGAATCACCACAGGGGTTAAAGTAAGAGTGTCCTATGTTGTCTACTTATCCAGCACATTTGGGGAATCAAAATAAGAAGTTGAAGAACACACTCTAATAAGGAATTAATTTAGCCTTATGATGATACTAAAGGGTAGCAATAGCTATTCTGAATCAATGCTACTTATTATTTTACATTTACATTTTCTTAATTGTAGTTTCTATTTTTTTCATATCACTAGGATTTTTTCCAAATGCTGACCTGTCCTATCAAAGCAAGGATAATGCTATACAATTTTATTTTAAAACAGAATACAGCCTTCTAATGTAGATTTTACAAAATGTTTAAAGTCAGCAGTCTTAGAAAATTTCATTGTCTAATGGTTTCCCTTCCGTATGCAGACAGCCATCTAACTGTGCCATCAAAAATTTATTGACAGATAGATTTATGAAACTTAACCTTGATGAAAATTCCTTAAATTTCACAGTAATATGAATTAAGATTAATTCTGTAGCTCATAAATTAAATTCACTCAGACTACTTTTCCTATGGTATATGTATATGGTGAAATTTGAGTTCAGAAAAAAAACTGTGGTAGTGGTATCATCCTTTCACTTATACAGCAAAGAAATCAGAAAATTTTCTTTCCTTTCAACAAAGTTTTTCAAAGTGAAGATATATGACATAGTGAAAAGTTATGTCCACAAGAATTTATTGCTATTATCCAAGTAGTGATATTGCTAAGTCCTTTTCACAGATTTTCCTTTAACAGATGGAATTCAAAATGATCCCTATTACTCATCTGAGTGGATGGGCCCTTTCATCCACACATGGGTGCATTGCATATCTAAGCTGGGCTCTGGCTCCTTAATTTACAGTACTGGTATTTTTTACCAACTGCATATGGAAGGAGAAACGTGTATGACACACAAAGTAAAACAAATGATTTTTTTTGTTTGTGCGTGAAACTGGGTCTGATAGTCAGAAAAAAACTGAAGGAAGAAAATTGTTTAATAACATCCTTGCTTTCTGTGGTACTTTAACTAGGAATTCCCTGGAGTAAGGCTTGTGATCATTTAACATTGAATCACTGGGCAATACCTGAGGATGACTTGTCAGCAGCAGGCAATATAACGCAACACAACTGGACAATTATGTAAAGGGTGAAGTACATCAAGCAAAATAAAAAAGGGCCATTTCAAGCTTCAGCACAAGGTGTGTTCCATATATCCTTTTCCTGTTGTGCAAAGACTGGTTTTAGAAGATATTTGGGGAAGTTTTTTTGACGTAATTTGTACTTTTTTAATACCTTCAATCATTATAATATAAAATAAAAAGTCCTTTGTTAAAGTTTGTGTTGGAATTCCAATGAGCTTCATGACAGATATCCAAAACCTTTTAATTGCTCACCATAAAACTATGTTCCTAAGCTTGTGACAAAAGTAATCAGATACAAAACCACTTTAATAAGTTTTTTCTAATTGTTCAATTAAAAAAACTACACCAGCTTAAATATATCTCTGTTGAAAAGTGTTATTTCTCATGAGCTGGAGCAATGCTATGTTCCTAGACTGAACTAATCTGCAAATACCCTGAGAAAAGTGCACTCAAGATGAAATCAGGTTATCTCACAGGTAAAGAGATATGTCCTCTGGTTTTTTGATAGTGTAATTATCCATGTTGAGGGCGTGTTCATCCCTGCTTGTTTACCAGATTTCCTCCTATTGTTGCCGTTTTGGTCTGGATTTACCAGGGAATTAATAGGGAAGCTACCATGGTTTAGATACAATGTGAGTGTTTACCCCAGCATCATATGCTAGGCTAGATGATTAAGAGAATCCAGGTATCCTGAATCCATACTACACTGCATCCTTTACAGCCATGGTAGCCTTGATGGTCTAATCATAAGGGAAATCTCTCTGGGAAAAAATATGTCTATAAACCTAGAATATTCTCAAACACAACATCTGAACATACCTAAGGCCAGATTCTCGAAAAGGTATATATACCAGTGAACTGACTAATCTTCTAAGTGGTAAAAACCAGACATCTTAAACCAGACAGGTCAGGATCTTCTAGACAGCTGAACTATTGGTACAGTCCCCGGTGTTGCCTTGGCCCACTCTTTTATGAAGTGGCCAGACACAATTTGGAGCCTGCAACAGGAAGTGTGAAGGCAAACACCTATTTTAGCTCTGTGGGCACAGGTTATGTTGAACCAGGTAGCCTCAATATCAAGTCACAATTCTGATTTTGTGTGCCATAGTAACCACATCAGGTTGACTACTACTCATTTCCTAAATTTATATTTATACATCTATTTAACAGACATAAATTTTTACAGGAAACTATGTTTCTGTAGATTCTAGCTAAAGTTTGACCTATTTTCACTGATTTTCAGAAACAAATAAATAAGTTTAGGGCAAACTGATCCAATACACGGTTACTAAATTGCTGAGCTAAAGAGACTGCCCATGTGTAAACTCTTTGCCTTAAGTCAATATATCATATTGGATAATATCCATAATTTGGATCAATTTTAGCCTCTGTTTTTGTGAGTTAATGTTGTAAGTTAACTTCCTTGTATTTTTATTAAGCTAAGATTAAAAATACAGATGGTCAAAAGGGATCTGCTGAGGAATCATTACTTTTCTTCGCTGAAGGTCTCTTGAAAATATGTCTTAGTGATCTGTCTTAATGTTATTCTCAAAAGATTTTGGATTTTCTCTGACTGAGTCATCAGTTATTGGTGGTACTGCATGTGTCTGCTACAGAAATTTTTAGAATCATAAATCGGTTCCATTAAAGAATTCTGGTTGATTACATCTGTCTCTGTTTTTATGGTAAAGACGGGCAGAGAATGTGATTAAGTAGTACAATTACTAATAACAAAGCTTCTATAGGCAAAAAATAATGTAGATTTTGCAAAGATAACTAAATGTTTTACTTAGTCATATTTAGTCACATTAAATTCAAACATATTGAACATAACGAGAAATCAAAATTTCAATCAACAGAAATCACTATTATGTAATTTTCTGATGGTTTAATTTAAAAAAATATATGTATGAACTGATTTTCATAATTCTGAGGTTGTTTTCTAGTCAGATAATAACAATTTTATAGCGATTTCTTCTTATAACATAAGAAGAAACTTATGTTATAGCATAACACTTAGTTTTACACCTAGCACTTTAAATTACCCTGGTTATTCTTTCATTATCCTTCTCCATGTGTGTTACTGCTCATTCACTCAACAATCTCATCTTTAATATTTATCTCCCATTATCCATTTGTATCTTGTTTCCCTTCTTTATTATATTTTTTTTTCCAAACTGACCAGTACAACTAGAGAACAATTTGTACTCTAATCAGGCAAATTAAGTACTGAGTCTGCTGGTGCTCAGGAGCATGAAAAACCAGTCACGAGTGAATGGAACTAGTAGATATGAAGACGTATGTCACTAGTTCCATTCAGAATTAAACAAAATTTTTACTGCAGAACTACTGAGCATTGTTGTAGGGAGCCCTATTCTATATATATACTTCATATATATATATATATATGTTTCATATATAAATATATGAATGTGTATGCACACATACTCTAAATCTTAGAGCTTTCAACTTTTTTTTGTTTTTAAACTTTTCCAAAACAAATAAGACAGCTGAAGACTGAGACAAGTGTACCAGTTTTCTTAATGTAGGATTTCTGCTTCAAAATTGTTCACTTGTTAAAGCAATTTAATTTATGTCAATGTTATCTCATGGGGTAGATATACAGAAGCACATATTTTGCTTTGCTCATTGTTGTAGCTGGTTGTGTCTACCTCTTACTTTGCTGCCCAACTTGTTCTGTGCTTCTGGTTTCACCATGAAAAGATATTAATTTTAGAACATGCTGACAGTTATTTGCAGCCTTGCAGTCACTGTTTAGAGCAACTCTTGACATAGCCTTTTCTCAAAGCAGAATATTGCAAGGAGGCTGGCATTTAAATGTAACACCCGGGGGCTGGTTTTGGAATATGGACATAATCAGTGCAATTAACAGCATATATAAATTGTTAGTACGTTTTTTTATATTTTATTACGCCATGGAGTTCTGCTCACTTAGACCATTTAGAGAGAATTTTCAGCTCAGAAAAGTTCATGTAAGGTTCCCAGTTAAGGATAGTTTAATACATAGAAAATAAATCCCTAAATGGAAAAATTTGATGTCAAAAATATATGTCTATACTAAAATAACCATTATCCCTAGGGTAATATGAAATTAAAATACAATGCTAATTTTCCTGTTCTTTTTTCTTTCTTGAATTCCTTGTGTTTATGACATTCCTAATTTGTTGTGACGTGCATCAATCCTGAAACATTTCTACACAGGGTACTTACATGATGACTGTTTACCTAGTATTTAAAAAGGCACCATGCATTAAGTTTCATGGCATACCTCTGAATCACAAGATGTTAATACTCCTGTATAAAATAAATGTGTGTGGTGGTGGGGTTGGGGAAGTAAAGGCAAGAGATAAAAGGTCTGTAAATAAATAGGATATAAACTCACAGTTACCTGATAAACCAAAGGGTCTTTCTTTTTATTACTCACAAACTAAAGTGATGCTTTATCACAATTTTATATTGAATATCCCGCAATAAAACCACAGAGTGAAAAGGTGCAACTAGCTATACATTGTGATTAAAAAAAATTAACAGGTTCAGTTATGATAGTAATATTACATTTATAACACTCCATTGTGCAATCAGTAGCTCATAACACAGTACCATCCCCAAGCTAAAGTATTTGTACTCTAGTGTATTAGGTGTGGATGGCAAGGTATTGGTAGCAGGGGGCTACAGGGGTGACTTCTGTGAGGTGAGTGGGAAGGTTCCCCTATGCCTGACACAGCCAATATCAGCCAGCTGCAAGACAGACCCACCACTGTCCAACACTGAACACATCAGCGATGGTGGTAACATTTCTGGGATAATGGAGCCAGGAAGGGAAAAAAAAACCTGCTGCACAACAGCAGCTGAAGAGAGGATTGAGAATATGCACCCTGTTGAAGGGACCCACGCTGGAGCAGTTTGTGAATAATTGTGGCCCCTGGAGAGGGCTGACATTTGAAGAGTTTGTGGTAGACTGTCTCCTATGGTAGGGAACTCATCTTGACCATGGCTGCCATTCCCTGTTGCTGCTGGCAGGGTGGAGGTAAAGAAAGCAGGACTGAAATTGAGCCTGGGAAGAAGGGAGGGGCGGGTGGGAAGGTTTTTTAAGAATTAGTTTTATTTCTCATTATCCTATTTTGATTTGGTTGGTAATATATCTGGCTAATTTCTCCAAACTGAAACTGTTTTGCCCATGAGAGTAACTGGTGAGTGATCTCTTCCTGTCCTTGTCTCATCCTCGTGTGCGGGACTGAAGCACATATTCTCTTAGGAGAGGCTGGGGAGAATTATTCAATTATTCAGCTTGGAGCAGAGATGACTTCTTGGGATACTAGCTGCAGCTCCTAGTGACCACAGAGAAGTTGAAGTTGCTCAAGTTGGAGGTGTTCAAGACTCAACTGGATAAAGCTTTAAGAAGCTTGGTCTGGCCGTATAGGTGACCCTACTGTGAGCAAAATATTCTTTGGACTGGAGACATCCTGATGTTCCTTCTGGCCCAAGTTACTCATTCTGATGCAATAGTTCCATTTTTTGAAAAACTTGCATGCACTAGAAATTTGATTGAGTAGTGTTTGATGAATGCAAAATGAATTTACTTTTTCAGTTAAGAATCCAGATGCTTGGCATCACAAAGTGTTATATATCATATAATTGTATTTTATTTATTCAGTCTGAAAATGCCCTCAGTAAATATAACAAAACCAAACATTCACAGAGCTTAGATAATGAATCATGAATAAGTGAAACAGACAGATCACAGTAATACACATAAATAAACTCCCATGAATGTTGTGGAAACTATCTAATAACAACTAAATTTACAGAAATTTGAATCAATTTTAAAATAATTTCCAACAAGCCTGAAGTCTAGATTAATTAGGTGATTTATTAATTAGAATATTTGATTAGTCTTTCTATATACAAGTTGTGTATGGTAAACAGTTCAAGTTCACATGTGCAAGTGAAATGTCATATTTCTGCTGTGGATGATTTGTATTCACCTGAAACTCCTTTAGAACAGGAGTTGCTATGAAAACAGATTGCTATGCCTTGTCAACTTTTATTGCATTTTTAATTGCTGCCTAAAGTTGCAGAGTAACACTCATCTCTATTTTATTACTAAATCTACATCATCTGACATGAAAATCTTGTCTAGGAATGGTTTAGATATTCCAGGAACACAAAAAACTTACTTTTTCTTTTCCAAATTACTGGTTGCTTGCTAACAGAAAAAAGTTATCCAGCACAAGTTGTTTACTTTTCTTATAAGGCAGAACCGTGTTGAATGTTCAAACATTTTATCGTTTCAGCTTTTCTTATTGGCAAATAATATGTATCTGTTTAACTGTTCCACATCAGAAAAGTACCATCAGAATGTAACCCTTGGAGAAGTAATAATGAAAATAATTGTCCTTTTAACCATGAAAACAGTCAGCCCAAAACCTAAGTACTAATAGAGAGAAAAGATCCGCCAGTTTCTAATTCTCTAACTACTTCTACCTAGGCAAATATTTTCTCTATTTGAAATAATTCGAAAGAATTTATGCTGTCCTCTGCTTTTCCAGATAACATCTAAAATATATGCAGTCACAGCCTGAGCCTGTATCTAAATCAACTTCTAATTCCGAATATTTTTTAACCTTTCCTAGTCTCTGAAGTTTACATAGTTATTAATTTATTTTCATTTTTCTATATTATTAATTTTTTATTTCAGTTTTTAAATTTATTTGGCCTTATTTCGCTAGTGACATTCTGCAGGGCTCCATCTTAGGCCCTGTGCTCTTCAATATCTTCATAAACAATTTTGATGCAAGACTTAAAAGGACCACTAAGTGGGCTGATGACACTAAATTGTGAGGAGTAGTTGACTCCCCCAAAGGCAAAGAGGTCCTGCAGAGAGAGGTTGAGAAGCTAGGGGGCTGGGCAACCACCAGTCATACAAAGGAAACAAAGGAAAGGTCTGGATTCTGCACCTGGGATGGGGAAGCTCTGGACGGACAGACAGACTGGGGAATGAGATGCTGCAGAGCAGTGCTGCAGAGAGGGACCTGGGGGTCCTGGTCTGTGGCAAGTTGAACCTGAGCCAGCAGTGCCCTGGCAGCCAGGAGGGCCAACCCTGTGCTGGGGGACATCAGGGACAGCATGGCCAGCTGGGCAAGGGAGGGGATTGTCCTGCTCTGCTCTGCACTGGGGCAGCCTCACCTCCAGGGCTGGGGGCAGTTCTGGGTGCCACAGTATAAAAAAGTTATAGAGCTATTACAAAATGTGTCCAAGGCAGGGCTATGAGGATGGTGAAGGGCCTTGAGGGGAACCTGTATGAGGAGTGGCTGAGGGCACTTGGTCTGTTCATCCTGAAGGACACTGAGGGGAGATCTCACTGCAGTCTGCAGCTTCCTTGTGAGCGAAAGCAGAGGGGCAGGCACTGATCTCTTCTCTGCGGTGCCCAGCGACAGGACCTGAAGGAATGGCCTGAAGTTGTGTCAAGGGAGGTTTATGTTAGATATTAGAAAATGGTTCCTGTTCCTGAGGGTGGTTAGGCTCCCCAGGGAAGTGGTCACAGCACCAAACCTGACAGAGTTCCAGAAGCATTTGAACAGTGCTTTGTTTGGAAAATGTCCGGAGGGATGAAAATTGAACCCAGCAATCATTATGGATGTCTTCCAAACAAGGATATTTTGTGGTTCTGTGATTCTGAGGTAAAAACAATGAGATAATGACTCAGAAATCAACATTGCATTACAGAGATCACTAATGAAACATCTACTCTCATCTATAAAATGTGTACTTTAAGCAAGACCCAAAGACCTGGTTAATACAGGCTATTCAAATTGACTCTTAACAGTCAATACTGCCTGGAGAATTAAATGTTATTCACCACAGAAAAGTAAATGTGAAAACTAAAAATAACAATGTAGAATATTTATTAACTGTTCTTGGGATTGGTTGACTGGTTTGGGGATTTTGGGGACTTAGGGGAGGCTAGGGGGTCTTTGGATGTTTTGGGGTGTTTGATCATTTAGTGGTTTGGTTTTGTTTGTGAACTTTTTTTCCATTCAGAATGAGAAATGGCCAATAACATATGACTTTTTAGAAAATTGAGGAATCCCTGATTGTGATTAAGCAGTTCTAATATGAAAACTGATTTAGCATAAACTAAGGAAAATGCCAGTAGCCTGCTATCCAAGGAGATATAAATCTCTTTTCAGGCAACTGAGTTAATGGATAAGGAACATGAACAGGAATTCTGGTTATTTCTGTATTATATTGAACAGAGTGTATCTCAAGATTCTCATTATGACAAAAGCCTCTATCCTGAAGATATTCAGCATATACTGATGAAAATCTGAGATGTTTACTTTTAAAAAGAATGTTATGTTCAAGAGCAACTGAATGTGGATACTCTCAGAGACAGGAACTGATCAAGTTTGCCTCTTTCAAAGATCTAGGCAGTTTTATAAAGACCAGACAGCTGTCAAAGCATGCCTATGTCCTCTTCTGGCTATTTTGAAAGAAAATGGTATCTGAAAAAACATTTTATGAAGATTTCAAATGTATACCTTCATTAAGATGTGGACAACAGCTGGAAAATCAAAACTCTAAAGGAGATAAAGGGTCAGATTCTGGAACCCCATTAGTTCAATGAGAACTAAGATTATATTTTGCCTAAGCTGGAACGTTATTATGTTTTTGCTGGTTCCAGAGAACTCTAGAAATCTACAGAGGTTTATGTTATAAATGTTTGTAAGATATGAAGTTTGCTGGATTTGACAGCACTTGCATAGCAGCTTTCGCAATCAGAAGTTTCAAATTCACAACATAAGATTCTAAATAATTTTTACTTTGTCAGAGAAACCTTTTTTTTTTTTTAATCAAACATGATGCCCTAAATATGTAGAAAAGCCCATATAAAGTTCTGTGAGAACATATCACTAATAGAGGCAAATGAAGAGAACAGACAATCTTCCCAGAAATATATCCTATAGAAAAGGTGAATCAAGACCAATTTAACAGTGTACTAAAAATGGACCCTATTACTCTACAGTTGGTCAGTAGCAAATGGTCCAAAGATACATAAATTCTTCTTTTCACTGTAGTAGCAATTGATCCCAGGACATCCCAGGGCATTTAAAACTAAGTTTATGGAAATATACATTAAATCAATGACCTATGATAACTCAATTATCCTGACACAGTCTACCAGAAAAAGAGTAAAATTTTCCATTATCAGCCAGTAGGAAGCGGAAACCATTTTTAGATAGGCCTTGGCTTACTTGCTTCCCCCCCCCCCCCCCCCCCCCCCCCTATTTTTGCTGTGGGAAATAATGAAAAGCTAAAGGCTACCAGGGTTCTGTGCTGGTAGGAACACATAATTTACTGCCAGTTTTTGAATGAGTCTGAATACGTGTGAAGAGGTGTTAATGTTGATAAATATGTTTTGCAAGTAATCTAACAGAAAATATTTTCTAGTGTGCATCATGATCATTAACAGAAAAGTCACATTTCGCATATGTGCCTTCTCTTGCATTTGCAGAGCACCACAACTTTATCTTGGTGACTCTGGTCAGCAAGCTGAGTGAATCTGATTTCCATTTCAATTCACAGACAATTACACATTTGTTTCATTTGCTGCTAAATAGCACACCAGCACATTATGTTATTGTGCACCACTCACTGATATGATAATCATCTTCAAACCACTGTAACTGTTAAAAACACAGTATTAAGTGTAAGCACAACTTTTAAAAGCAATCATCAAAGGAGAAATGTGCAAAATCATACCATTTAGCAAGGGTTCATAATAAATGAATGAAAATTCTGCAATAAGCATCTTGTTTTTGAAAGGCTAAATTACAGCCAGCTTTCTAAAAGCAGGAGCAACTTGTTCCAGTGTTATGTGCAGAAAGAGGGATCATGGCAGCCTTTGGCATCTTTCCATTACAAATGATGCTCAGTGTACAGGTCAGTTTATAGTATGCTAATAAGATGTACTATAATAAATCCCTTCTTGTCACAGGGGAAAATGAAGTAAAGTGGAAGCCAACAGTGCTTTCAGTTCTTGAAGATATGGAACTAAAGCCAAGGAAGGACAGAAGCCTTTCCCTGTGTCTCATCAGGCTCTCTTTAGTCTTTCTCATTTGAAATCTATAAAGCTGAGATAAATGTGTAGTCTCTCTCTGATACACTGCAAAGTATTCATAGATCACAGCAAGCAGAGATTTTACAGGAGGCAGACACAGGGAGTTCATGAAAATTACTAAACAACCCATCCAAACAACTGCTCAGATAGCTGGAATCATTTGTCTTTTCCAAAGGACTTCATTTCAAAGGGAAAAGTAGTCCTATTTCGTACTAGTAAAAATTGAGTTACAGGAGTATTTTTTGGTGTAAATCTCAAATAGTTTTTCAACAGCCAATTAAAAAAACCCTGTTCCTCAACATCATCTTCCTTGAGAATAATATCATTCACAGAACAAAATATCTGTAGAGGAATAAACGCACTTTTCATCACTATACTATATGATTTCTAATCTAAGATAAATTGCTCAATGCAAAAGAAAATTAAAGCAACTTTTTCCTCTTTCTTATAACCTTGATAAGGAGAAATACTCATCAATCATTAAGTCAACTGCCCAAAGAACGCCTATCCTAACACCAGCCTATGGAGACAACTTCATTGTGAATAGGCAATTGCCTCCAGGCTGCCTGCTAAAAACTGTTCTGAAATTACAAGGGAAAAAAAAAAAAGTGCTTGTAAAATCTCTCTCTTCTATTTTTGGTATTACGCAATATTCATTTTGAAATATGGAAATCATATTTAGCCACTGAATCCTTACTAAAGTATGCAAGCTTCTTTTCACCATCTGTTACATTGTACCCACAACTGTAATCTAAACCTATATTCAGCATCATTGTCATTATCGTCCGAAATTAAAAATAAATGCATTTTGCATTGAAAGTAAATATTTTTGAAAGTGTGCACAGAGTCCTCTTTTCCCAATTTAATGAGCATATTTCCACTTTCAGTTTTCCTAACCTGGCACAATACCTCAGCATCTCCTCTAGCACTATAATTTGTTCTACGGATTAGTCATAAAATGTTTTTTCTTCTTGTTCCTTGCTTTCAAGTAATCTGATTTCCCTTTTTTTGATTTTTTTTAACTTATAGGAATATATCAAAGTAATAATTTTGCATGCATTTATGTGATTCAATCTGACATTAAATGAATTTTTAAAAATTTTATTAAAGATTTAAGTTCAAAGAGGACTCTTTTGTTTTATTCATTTCTATGCCAGCTGGGTATTGTGGTTTAAATGACAGATCCTCTGTAACTAATCTGATGTAAGAAGTGGCTGCTACGTCTACAAAGATCCCGTAAACTTCTCAGGTTGACAACAGGCAGTGGCCATGCTAAGATCTGAAACTGTACAGGAGAAGAGATGTAATCTCGACCAGGAAGTAGGGGTGATAGGCAGGAAATCATGCCTAAAAACAGGCAGGAAAAGATATATTATACCACACCAAGTGGCATACAGGAAATAAAGCATGTTTTCTGACTCATGATTTCTTTTGCTCTGTACTCTCTTCTTAATCATCATCATCACATTGAATCAAAATCAGTGACTCAAGAATTAATCAGACCATTATTCACAATGTTTATGATTTTCTCCTGCATACAGCATTTTATCATATTATAAGGATTTTCCAAACTCTTTCTGATTTTATTCTTCTGTGCAGAGATAACTGTCACAAATAGCAATTCCCCTTAGGATTTACTGGAGTATTACTTGCAGGCATTGTGAATGTTACAGAAGAAATCTAAATGCAGTCTTTGAAATATAACAGAAACTACAGTCAGGATTCATTCTAGTTAAGTTCTTTCATTCATTTTATTGTATTTGTAGGCATTGTTATCTTTAATAATTTTCTTCAGCTTTTAGTCCTTGTAAGTTTGTTTTTTTTAATGTCCTTAAACTTTAATATTCTGATTTGTGAATTCACTTAGCTTTGAAATTGAAAATGTTTTTCACAGAAAATAAATAATAAAGAATATCCAATTGTATAATTTTAATACTTACATTTCCAGATTTTCATCTGAATTTCCTATATTTCATTTCCTATACTACAGTAATAATAATTTTCTGCACTGCAACAGTGAACTTTAATTTAATTACCATCAAGTGCTGATCACCGTAGTATTTAAGACCCTTGCATTCTCCTAGGAGCTTTTCTCTGCAGTTGCCATGATGTGCTTCAACAGTTTGAAAGTTTTTATACATAAATGAGCATTTTCTGTTCTCATCCTGCCTTAGAAATAAATACACTTATTATAATCATTATTTTACCTTTACAAGTAAGTTAATTGCAATCATTGTTTGAAATCCTAGCTTGCTGTGTTTTTGTGATGAATTTAGCACAAAAAAACCCCTTCTGCACACATAAATCACTTGGAGGTGCTCATCCTCCATAGCTAGTCCAGGACTTTATGGTAGTAAACAATTTAAACAGAAATGTCAAAAGAAAACCCATAAAGAATTGGACTGATACCTGCAGCTATGTGAAAAGTCATTTGCAGATGACACAAAACTAGGAGGAGTGTCTGTCACCAGCTGCTTGTGTTGCCATTCAGTGACACCACAACAGGATGGCAAATTTCACAGGGAGGATTCTTGTGAAATTCAAAAAAAGGGAAATGTCAAGCTCTGCATCTAGGGAGGAATAATTCCCATGCACCAGGTAGGACTGTGGGATGCATCTGCAGAAAAGGACCTGAGCGAACTGGTGTACAATCAAGTTGACTATAAACCAGCAAAGTGCTCTTATTACAAAGTAGCCTCCTGGATTCCATTAGGAAAAGTTGACAGATGATCAAGGGATGTGATCTCTGTCCTCTGCTCAGCCCTGCTGAGACACATTTGGAGTGCCGTGTCCAGCGCTGAAACACAAAAACATTGAAAGGCTTGAAGCACCATTGCCATGAGAGAGGCTGATAAAGAACAGATTGTTCAGTCTGGAGAGGAGAAGGCTTTTGTTACTGGGAGGGGGCATCTCCCTGGTGTGTGCAAACAGCTGATGGATATAGTAAAGAATATTAAGCCAGTTCACAGGACAAGAGACAAGGGGCACAAACTGAAATACAGAAAAACACTGGAAAACACAATCATCAGAGAGATGTACCCAAGTCAGATCATGTGCCTGAGAGGGTTGTTCACCAAGGTTTGAAGGAACTTAGTCCCCTCAGGCACCTAATGGTGACAAAAATCAGGGATTGAGACACATTCTCCAAGAGTAAAGAATCGAGAAAGTGTGTTTTCTGCTTAAAAGAAACTTTAGATCCAGACCCATTTCAATGAACACCCTGATAAATCTATAGTTTCTATAAAAATACATTGATACTACATTAAATCAGGATCAGAGGACTGGAACACTTCTCTTATGAGGACATGCTGAGAGAGCTGGGGTTGTTCAGCCAAGAGAAGAGAAGGTTTCAGGGAGACCTTAGAGCAGCCTTCCAGTACTTTAAACAGGCCAAGCGGTAACGCGGGACTGTGTATCAGGGAGTGCAGCGACAGGACAAGAAGTAGCAGCTTTAACCTGAAAGAGGGTAGATTTAAATTAGTTGTTATGCAGAAATTCACTCAAAGGGTAGAAAGGCACTGGAGCAAGTTGCCCACTGGAACAAGATGCCTCATCACTGAAAGGGTTCAAGGCTGCATGGAGCCCTGAAAAACCTGGTCTAGTGGCATCCCTGCTGATGTCAGGGGCTTTGGAAACAGATGATCTTTAAGGACCCTTTGAACACAAACTCTTCCATGATTCTATGCTTATATTATATTCAGAATATTATCTTAAGGATTATATTCACACAAAATTGTCACCTTAAGTATGAAAGTGATGTTTGAAAGTCAAGACTAGTAAAAACATTTATAAGTTGTTATGCGAGAAATAGATTGTTTAGGACCTGATCCATTTCACTTATTTCCAATGTTTACTTTAGCTTCAGGTGAATCACCCCCTAAAATATTCATTTCTCACCACAGACTATAAAGTGAGACTCAATAACAAGCCCAGATACAGGTGCCAACATCATAAATATCGGAAAAAATATCTATTAAAAAAATGTTCCCTCTTTTTGATATATTCATAATGTATACAGCACAGAATCAGGATCCTTAGTGAAACTTACAGAGAAAAAACACTGCATACAGCAATCATTGCTTAATGTTTCACTTAGGAGAAAAAAAAGGAATCTGGACAACTTCCAAAATTATACATCTGTTCCTTTTAATTTACTGCTCAGAGGAATGAGTTCACCAAAAAACACGGGGAAATTAATATATTTATTGTTAATTGATGTCCTCTCTATCTAAAACATTTAAATTATCCTTTCTGATAGAGAAAACCTCTGGCTATGCTTTTAGTGCTAGGAAATATGGCCAAAACATTGCATGCTTGAGCCAGAAAAACATTGACACAAATGGAAATTCTCCCAGTGCTTCTGATGCATTAATTTAGAGTTCCAGTGTGGATCCAATGGGGAAGAACAGGATATAATTACACAGACAAAGTTATGTATGATTTATTCCAATTACCTCATTTTTGGTTGGTTTGGAGTATTGTGGAGTAGTAAAATAAGTGAGAAAATGGGTGTGATCATTCCTTTTGGATCTGAAAAGGCAGAAAAGAAAAACAAAAAGTCAAAATAACTTTATAAATAATATTTTGACATAAGCATAACCTCAGACAGCAAAAAGCTATATGCTACACCTATAATTAATTAGTGCAAAAATAGAAATAATAATGGAGAAGGAGAAGGAGAAGAAGAAGAAGGACTGTGCACACTGCATTTACAGTAGGACTGATGCTGATGCTAAACATGTCCAAACATTTGATTGAAGCAACCTGCATTGGTGGTAAGCTGAAGTTGATGTGATGAGGTTGATAAGGTTGCCACCAAAGAAATACGACTCATTTTGCTTGGATACAATTTATATTGCTATTGCTACTCTATCAAACAATACAAGATTAGTTTGTTTCCTGAGCTGAACATATTCTGTTTTTTTTCCTCAAAAAATCTCGAGGTTCTTTGGAAATATGATGTCATTCATCACAAAATCTGCATTGGTTAGAAGCTGATTTTTTTCTTTTTGACTTCTGGGGAATTAATTAAAAATTATGTAATCACCACTCACTCTGACTGCAAAAATTGTCAGGCAAGACTTTTTCATTGTTTAGACTGTTTTAAGAAGTACACTTCAGAATAATGCCCAGTTTATTTTCAACATTTCAAATCTGGTTTAGGATAGGGAGTTTGCTGGATGTTCAGGTCCTAGCCCTTGAAGTGTCCTTCCAATACTTACTTTCCAATACGATTCAAATTTCTTACTGTTTATGTCTTAAAATAGTTCCCTTCTTTTCTTCATTTGCTAGAATCAGTGTTTTTAACTTCTGTATTGATAATCATCATGATTTAATTATTACCTGCTGTTGCTATATGTGCTTGTGCCTAATTTATCTGGGGCATTTCATAGATTAAAAATACTCCTTGTTCTTTTTAGCAGATTATTTCTACTTAATATAATTTATATGTAACTATGATAAACAAACATTTATTAAGCAAAGTTAGCAGGATGACAGGGGTGGGATATGCAGCCTCTTAAATGTATCTGATGTGGTTTTCTACCACAGCTCTCATTTAGTAGAAAATTAATCATGTGTGGTCATTTCAACAAGCAGGTATTATAGCAGACACCAAGTCAGTCTCAGCTTGTTTAGTATTCAGGATAAGGAAGTGAGGTTCCAGCTGGGATTAGGGAATTAATGAAACAGCCCGTGTTTGACTGGGGTAGCTGACTATCCGTCTAAGTAGGAGTGACCCACATATAATAACCTGTAAGTGCCCAGTGCATTCAGCCCCAGGGAAGACCAGCAAGGATAACTGCACTGATATCTCAAAATAATGTTTGAAAGACAGAGCAAGTGGAGGGAGAGAAAAGAGCAAAGCTGTGCTTCTTTTGAAAACAGAAGTTAAACACCAGAAAAAAAAAAAAAACAAAAAAAACCACATTGAAAAGACAGATTGTTCCCAGAGGAAAAGGTGTTGAAATTACAAAAAAACTAAACCCAAACTGAACAAACAAAACGAAACACCCTCCCTCCCAAAAAAAAAAAAAAAAAAAAACAAAAAAACACCCAAAAAAAATGGGCAGAAATCTGGAGAAACTTCTATCCCAACAAAGTGCTGGGGGACTCAAGGCTATGTAGGTTTTATGTTTTTGGGCCACCTGCAGAACTATGCTGCTGGTTACAAAAAACAAGGGGCTTGTTTCCAGACCATTCACCTAAAGGGGTGCTAAGTTTTTCACTGAGGACAAGACAGTCTTATATATTGATTTGCAGGCTATCCAGTCTTTACAGATGTCTAATTAGACCCCTGAGTTTAGGTGATACTTAATAAATGTATTCTTCATCTTGAAGTCTGCCCCATCTTGAGAGGAGGAGATGAACAGAGGATGCAACTGAGATACCAAAATAGCTCTCCCAGCAAAGTATAAATGTTACAGGGGTGCACACATCTTTGGGGGAATAAATACCTCAAACATTTTTAAGGAATTTGGGAAGTGAAGAGTGTTTTCTGCCAAACTTCCAGGAGCCTGAACAGGAGAGAGTGCTGTGCAATGCCAAGTTCAGCTAAAGGATTCTCTGGCATCTACAGACCAATATTTTTTTCTGTATTTTAAGATAGTCAATAGGCCTCTTATTGTTCTGAATAAACCTACAGCATAACACTATTGTCCTTTTCTCTCAGACTGAAAATCTTTAGCTGCAGTTGAGATGTCATGGCAATATTTCCCATTTGTATCATAAAGAGATCTCTACTGTCATATTATGTAACTTGTTAATTAGAAAAAGGATTTCACATTGTGTTATGATGAGAAGGAGGAAATCTTTCCAGCAGTAAACTGTGCTATCATCAGTGCACTGTAGTACCCAGTGAGTATGGTAGATGTGAGCATGCATCTACTGATTTCCAAAATTTTTCATGTGATAAAAGTTTGATCTTAGGATTCCAAGTTTGAGAAACCAGTAAGATTAGCACAGTAGAACCTTTTGGAAATCTTCTATTCATACAAAATACAGAAAATATTAATAATTTTTAATATATTTTCCAATTTATTTTGTTTGTCTTTTTTAAATGGTGTTCTTACTTTTGAGAAAGTAGATTTGAGTTATTCTTCAGTAGACACATGGTTGTTGTATGACATATGACAATGCTACATAACTGCTAATACAGTCAGTGTGGGAAGAACTTTTAAGATGCATATCACTTCTGATAGAGAGGATAAAATACTACTAATATCATCTCAGGAAGATAAAGGTAAATTACTTGGTGGATGACTCAGAAATAGTGCAGGCTTATAAAAAAAGAACACCTAAAAGTCTTTCCAGATCCTTTACTTAGTTCTTATCCATAAAAAAAATCAAACACTTCAGTAAAAATCAGCAGCAAATTAAATATTTTTCTAGGTGAGAGAAGGGGGAGTAATGAAGCTAATTAATTAAATAAAAGGTTGATCTAACTAAAAACGGACATGTTTGTCCAGCCATGGACATGTTCTACTTAAACAATGTCAAATATCTGATAGCAAAATAATGAAAAGTAGTTTTAATTTTTTTTTCTACTTATTTCCTGTGAGCACCAGTTTTAAATTCTGGGAATACAAACAGTGGCTGAATTATGGTATGAAATGAAATTAATTTTGTAGGATCAGCTGCATCTAAGAAAATAGTGTATGACTCAAACCTTTATGGTTTAAGTCAACAAAACTGACAGGCCCTGTTCACAAAGTCCTTAATATGAAACTCCCTTCAGTAAAGGTTATTTATTGGACATCAGGGTCAGAGGAAAATTGTAAAAATACAACTAGTCCTTTGACCTTTGTTAGCTCAAACACATTCACTTTTCTATAAAATGATCATTCCTGCTGAGTGACTTAGCAATATCAGCACATCATTGTGTCAGGTAGAATAACTGAAGGTTCCCATTCCCTGTGGCAGTGGACATCGAGTGCTTACTGCTACTGTCACAGAAAGCTAATGAGGACATGGAACTGTGGGTCCCCCTTATACTGTGACCCACAGAACTACATTTCTTTGTCTGTACACATGAGATTTCCTTGCCTTTGGTGTTTTACCCATACATCTCTTGAGTCAAGACACCTTTTAAACACAAAGTAAAAAGGGAAAGCAACTACACTGAGCTCTAGTTGATATCTAGTTGACCAGATTTATATTTTGACATACAAGAGTAGGTGGGTTTTCAGGTGTGCTCCAGAAGCAGTGCTTTCTGCATACACATGAACCACTGAAAATAGCTCCAGACCTTCTTTAATTAAGAAAACTACATGACAATTAACAGAGTACATTAAATGAGACTAGAACTGTGTTGTGTCCCTAAGCCTCACAAACGTGCCATGCCAGATGAGCTCATGATGCAGCTGCAGCAGCTCATGCTGGCAGACATGCTGATATAGATTGCCAATGCATTCCCTCACCTAAAGTGCAGATAGAACAAATACTTCCAATTTAAAGGAAAAACACTTTTTTGAAAACTCCTGATGTCTTTAAGAGAAGGGAACTCAGGAGAAACAGTTTATTTCAGAGGCACCAGGAGGATTGCATCCCTAGAACTTGTCTCTAGAAACTGCTGACAAGCTCAGGGGAGCAATTACTTCCAACAGTGTTTGTGAGACAAGAAAGCTTCTGCAGAAGAAAGCACAGGTGTAGTAATCAGAGGCCGCAGTGAAGCCTCTGCAGCAGAACTTTTGATAAAGCTCATTCTTTTCATGGTTCCTCTTCAAGACTCCCGTGTTTGGACGTGTATTTAAATAATTGTTGGCAGCCAGACACATACTATTGCCAAGTGAAACACAGACTAACAGACAAGAAGTGTTGCACAGTCACTTATCTCTTGACACTTTAGCTCTACCTTTATAAAGGTATACTTGACCACAGAAATCAGAAATTTGATTTTGATAAGACTAACATTAACCTTGAGAAAGTAATTGGAAAGTTATCCTTCTAGCTCTATAGTGTTAGTTTCAGAATGGAGAAGACTGAGTAACACCAGAAAAACAAGAAAACACATAAACACTTATGTCAAATATTATTAAAATTGTTTAGAAGAGGGAAAGAAGATGCTTAAGATTACTTTCAGAGTCTGATTTATTTGCTTCAAAAATTAATCAAGGCCCATACTCTTCCCATAGGGCATATTGACACTATAGATTTTCACTTGTGCATCTCCCTTATAGAATAAAGTGTTCTCTGAATTGCATCTATATATCAGCTGTCCTTTTTTTACTTCATTGGTGTTCAGTTAAAAGGAGAACTTAATTCAACGTCTACATGAGGGAGCAATGTGTCCAGTCCAACTCTTATGTTCAAAAAATTTCCATGTTCAAATGAAAAATTTCTATCCTGTGAGGTTTTCATAGGTTTGCTGGCAAAGTCAGGGCTGATCTGATAGTGTTGGTGGCAGCTGTGGCAGGTTAACCTTGACAGGCTGCCCGACACCCTCTCAGTTGTTCTGTCACTACACCTTCTCAACAGGAAAAGGCGAGAAAATACAGTAAACAAACTCATGATTTGTGATAAATGTGATTTAATAAAAGAAAAAAACTGTGTACGAAAACCAAATATGAAAAGGAATTTATCCACCAGTTCCTATTGGCAAGCAGATGTGCGGACACTTCCTAGGGAGCAGGGCCTCAGTATTTGTAAGGACTACTTTGGAAGACAAATGTCATAACACGATGTGATATGGTCTGCAGTGTCCCCTTGATCAGTTTGGATCAGTGTCCCCTTCCAGTCTCACACTCACTTCCAGCCAACTGGCCTTTTGTTGTGGAGAGGCAGCCTTGATGCTGAGCAAGCAGCAAAACATGATGTCATATCAATACTGTTCTAGCAAATGCACAAATTTAAAGCATAGCACAATATGGACCACTGTGATGACAGTAACTCCACAACAGCTGGACTCAGTGCAGGAGTTTGTCTCTGAATTGGCAGCTGGGCCAAATTACCTCCAGAGGTCAATATTTCCATAATTCTAGCATTCCATTCCCTCACCCTAAATTCTTTTACTATATGCAATCAAACTGGTTGTAATGATTGACTTTTACCCTTTTATTACTGCATGAAGGTCATAAAATTGCTAAATATTCTCCTCTCTTATTGAGAGGAGAAATCTCTTCTTTGTTTGAGAAAATCTCTTATTTGCTGTTTCATTTACAGACTTGTGCAACTGCGAAGACTATAAGCTGAAATAATGAACATAAACTGCACCATAATAATTGTGAGTCACCTTCAAATATCAAAACCCATTTGACAGTATCCAGGTCAGCAGACAATTTTAACCAAAATACAATCATACATTGACTGCTATCTTGCTTTGTAACCTGACAATACTTTGGCCTAAATTTCTGTCTCTATTTCTTCAACATGCCTTGGGGGACACTATCTCAGTTTTATCTTTGCAGAGGAAATGAGAAAACTGACTTTATTTGTCTTATGGCTCATGGAATTAAAAAAGAAAAGAAAAGAAAAACCAAAAAAACCTGCTCATCCCCTGACTTGCAGAAAAATCATTCCTTTTAGTTTAAGACAAATAGGCTTTTAGGAATTGCACACCATAATGCTCATGAAGGAAAAAATAAATCTGAAAGACTTCTGAAGCTTTTTAAATCATTACTGCCACATTGTCATCACCTTTTCATTTTCTATTCAAGTCACTCCTCAGTTGGTGAAACACTAGAAATTGCATGACCCATTTCTTATACAGTTGGAAAACCCAGTTAGTGTTTTCTTTCTTCAGATTCATTTCACTGAAGCTGTCTGAATTCTTCTAGACAATGAATGTCACTGCAGTTAGATTTGCATCCAGGAAACCTAGGAGATAAAAAGTCATTTGTGACAGAAATCCAAACTTATGTTTACTGATGGCAAAATAACATTTAAAGATATTATGTAGAACCATCACATTCAGTTTTGAAAAATAAAGGGTTTCAGTCATTTCCTGAAACGTGCTTTCCAAAATTAGACGAGGTGTTTTTTGCAACTCAAAAATTGTATATTTTCACCTTTTTTTCCATCTTCTCAAATAATTTCTAGGACACTGGCCCAGCAGAAGCTTTCTATTGATATGTCCCTGCAGGGGAACAGAACTCCTCAACTTCTTTCAAGAGTGTAAGAGCCTCCTGAGCCATCATGTTGCTGTATATATTCATGATGTAGGAAGTCAAGGATGAGGACAGCTGTTTTCAACTTGTTTTCATCTGTAATCTGATCTGTGAGGCAGAGATGGCCTCCCTGCTTTTTTCAATTCTAAACTTCATTGAGAGAAATATGTAGGGTTTTACCTCCTCTACAGCCCCGGGGAGTGAGTATCGATGTGTGGAAGATACAAAACGGAAATAGATTGTTATTTCCTTTCCCTGCAAAGAAAAGAAAGTCAAGGACTCTTTGAGACGGCCTTGATAGCAGAAACTGAATTCTACATTATCAAATTATTTTTCTTTCATTCTTTAAATAAACTCTTTTTTTTTTCTTTAACCAAATAACTAATATAAATTTTAACCAAATTTAACAGTTACAGAGCTCACAAGTGTTACTTAAATGAAGTTTGGGTAAAGGATAGTGTATTAACAACCAGAGAAAAGCAACTTATTCAGTATTAAACATCAATTTCATACTTAAGGTGTGAATTTGCAAGTAATGGTTTGGCTGACTTAGTCACTCATGCATGTATTTTTTTATCTTTGAGAGATTCTTTGCTTTTGCATTTTGATTTTTTTTCAAATGCTCTTTACTTTCCTAATCAGGGAAAAAATCTTGACTTCAGACTATAAAAGGTACTAAATAGAAAGGAAACCCTATTTAGTGAACTACAAAAACTTCTCCCAGAAAAAAAAAAAGGAAACCAAACTTGAATTTAGTTCTGGGCAACAAAATTTGTCTGCAGCTGAACTACCTACAAGTATTCTTACCCCCTCTTTGAAGAGCTAGTCATGACAGTTAGTCAATTATGTCTTGCTTATTATTTAAATAGTTGAATGTTTCTCTTCCATGTAGCTTGACATGACCTTGTTTTGTGGAAACGTTTGTGAAATGGCTTTTCACAAGTAGCTTTTCCATGATCTCTCCTGTACACTTTATGCCACTACTCTTCCTTACTAACATCATGGCTGAGCAAATGCATGGTCCCTGAATATTTGGTACATTTCAGAAGTAATATTAGGAAGAGCACTGGCAGGTGTTTTTCACCTGAATTCTAGAGTCAGATTTTAGGAATTTGTTCAGGCTTTGAGAATAAAATGCTCTCAGTATTGGATGATACTTGGTGACTAGGATTGACACTACAAGTCATGATGGTCTCTACAGTAAATTTAAACATATTATATATCCATCAGGAACTTGTGGGGCTTGACTGCTGGCTGAGGCTAAACCAAGACAGACTCAAGTAGCTGAGTGAAATGTTTGGTTTTGGGAATAATACAATAAGTCCACATTAAAAATGTTCCCTAAGTGTGGAATTTTAACTCAGTAAAACTGGGGGAGAAGCATTTCAATTTTCATTTAGGATTAAAAACAATGTTAAAAAAATTATAGTTTTATATGTATATACAACTACTTAAGCATTTGTATTTATACCTTTGTTTAGGAAACAGACACACTCTTTCCCATATTTCTCCTGTTCTGATTTATTTTTAGTCTCATTGTCCTTGTCCATTTGGTCAGTGAATCTATTCTAAAATTGTTCTCAGATTCAATCTCCTTGCTTTCGCAGATATTCTTCTTAATTACTGAATATACTTCCAGGTTATTTACATCCTTCTCCAGATGGGTCTGAATGTTTCATTCTCTCTCTCACTGCTTAAATATATTGTCTTAACCATTTTTTTCTCTTTCTCTTCTCCACTCCCCCCACCTCCTTTCTTTACTGTCAATTTTAATCTGTATTTTGAGTCCAGGAAAGATTTCCCCAGAGTAGCAGCAAAAATGGTATTATGAATATTCATAGATTGCTATGATCTTGGAGTTTTAAAATAGAACTGACTACTGTCATAGCAATTCTTATTCTTCCTGTTATAAAATATTCAGTCTTGCCTATAGTTGATCTTCAATATCTAGGGCACTGGGCCTTTTTTTTTGTGCAACACTTTTTCAAGTCTAACTTATTAATTACTACACATCATACCAAGACATTGTAATTTAGCACTTTAATAGACTTTTTCCTCTTTGAGCTAGATAATATTCTAGGGGAAAAAATATGGAAGCTATTTGGTCTGCTTGTGGGTGAAAATTGGAATGGTCATTCACTGCATAATCCACATGGGTGTTTTTTGCCCAATAATTTCTATCACCTTTATTAATCAGAGCCAACTTTTCTCAAAATCTTTCTGTCTTTTGAAACTTTCTAAAATGCAGTCTGGGGAAAATGCTCCGTTATTTTCCATAATTTCAATTTCTAAAAAGAGAAACCAACTTTCATATTTGAAATAGTGTATTAAACTATAGAGGTCACATGTTGCTCCTTAAAGAACCCTGAAAGCCAATTCCTCTTTTTTCTTCCTTCTTCCTCACTCATCAACTGTTATGATTTATGCAGTATGAGTACTGGAACACTTTTATTAATACAAATTCACGTCTCTCACCCAAAAAGACAACAGGAAGATGGACCATAAATGAATAAACATATTTCAAGTGAGTAAATAACACTGAAATATTGTGCTTAATGTAACACAAAGGAACATGGCACAACTACTGTCTAGCTGTTTTTACAGTCTGGCCTTCCTACAAGTATTGGAAACTTTTTTTTAGAGTCTTCTCACAATGCTTTTTAAAGGACTCTTTTCCCCATTCCTAAATATGAATTCAGTTCCCTACTCCTGTGTCATGTACTATTTGAGATTTCTTTCACTTCTTTAAATCTAAAACTCTAGTAATGTAACATCCACCATAATGGACAACAAAATTCAGTTGAAGGGGAAACTGTGTTATAACACTTGTTAGATGCAGCATTTATTTATTTCTCTAGAAAAGTTTGGATTTATATAACTGTGACTTTTTTGCCAAAAATATTTTTACCTGTATCTGTGACCAGTTTTGCTTCTGGGACTTTGATTTGTCTATAAGTCATACAGAGTGTAGTAACTTGCAGTTCAGATATGGCAAGTAAAGACATTTCAAGTACCTAATTTAGCAGATAGAAATACCTTTTCAATTTAAGTTGCACTAGGGGGAGAAGGACTGTCCTAGAAAACAAAGTAATGAGCCCAAGGTAGAAAGGGTTATTGAAGTCATTGGGATGAATAGTGTCTGCAAGAGAAATGGAAGCACAAACACAGAGATCTGTGATGCTAATAAATAAGCAATGTGTAGAGTGTTATTTTATAACAGAAAATAATGCTGATATACAAAGATTAAACGTTTGCTGCTGCATTGTGCTCACACTAATCAACATGGCCATACAGAATTCCTCTAGGAAAGCCAGAGACAAATGCCAATGAAAGTTATAATATTTCTAAACTGATAAATAGTAATTTGGACTGAAAATAATTTATAGCTACAGTTAGCAGGTCTACTTGTTAGTCTTTTCAGTCCCTGATTGCTACTTGGACACCAGCCCATTGACTATAACTCTTTAGATGCAGCCATGCAGACAAGGTGTTATCCAATTAACAGTCCGCTTTTCAAACCTATATCTCTCCAATTTAGGGGCAAGAATGTTCTGGGGGACCATATCAAAAGCCGATCAGAAGTATAGATACACAACACATATGGCTATCTCTATGTCTCTGACTTCTGTATGTTTCAACATCTCTTCCAAGAACACCTGTTCCACGATCTTACAGAGGTGAGGCTGATTGGTCAGTAGCTCTCAGTGTTCATCCTATTTTCCTTTCTAAAAATGGACACATTTCTAACCACTAGAGACTACTGCTTTTGAGGTGTGATGAAGAGCAGTTTGGCAGCTGAATGAGTCAATTCCCTCAGGATCATGGGATAAATATTATCTCAGGTTCCATGGACACACATGTATATATTCAGGTTTCTTATGTGGTGTCTAACTTGATCTTCACTTATGATGGAAAGGACTTCACTCCCTCTTCCCTGACTTAAGTTTTAGGGGGGCTTAAGAGATGTGAGAAGAGTGATTACCATTGAAAACTGAGGCAAAAGTGCTGAGCATATCAGCCTTTTTGATATCTGTTGTCACTGATTCTTCTGGTGATGTAAGGTAGTTAGGAAATACATTTCACTCTGCAAAGAATAAAATTTCAGATACCATGGAAAGTTACAAACATTGAATTTTCTTATTAATTGAATTTATCTGATTTAGAAGGCTTTTTCCAGCATTTTTATATAGTTGGGAGGAAAGGGTTAAAACGTGGAAACTTGGTGGGGAGAAGAAAAGACCTTGCAGCTGGGAATGATAAAAATGTCAGTGGGAGAAAACTCCATTTATTATGCCTAGTGCTGCTCTTCCTCTGCCTGAATTCTTGTGAAGAGATAACTCACTCTCAGACACATGTGGAAGCCTTTTGTTACAGTGAGGCACGTGAGCCCCTGCCCTTACTGTCAGCTAGGATGAACTGAGCCAAATGGAGCCTGTGTGCCTGTGTGTTGTTAGTGAGGCAATGAAATAAATCTACTCTGTGCATTTTGGCTGTGGTTTGATGGTTGCCCTTGGTTGCCTGTATGTATTGACTCACAACACATATGTACACAAAAAATGTTTTATTTTATTCTACAGACTTTTTATTTGATAACCATTTACTTTTTTTGCTCAAAAAGCACACTTATTCAAGGTGGTAGATTGCCTGTTTTTATACTTTACTTTGTCTTACATGAATGTATCATAGAATTTGTAGAATCATAGAATAATGGAATAACAGAATGGTTTGGGTTGGAAGAGACCTCCAAGATAATCCAGTTCCAAACCTCCCATGCCATGACCAGGGGCACTATTCACTAGACTCTCTCAGCCTCTCCTTTGGAGAGGAGCTCCAGTCCGCTGATCATCTTCTTGGCCCTCCTCTGGACACACTCCAATAGGTTCACATCTTTCTTGCAGTGGGGAGCCAAGAGCTGGATGCAGCACTCCAGCTGGGGTCTCACAAGAGCTGAGTAGAAGGAGAGAACCACCTCTCTCAATCTGCTGCCCATGCTGCTTTTGTTGCAGCCAAGACACAGCCAGCTTTCTGGGCTGCAAGCACACATTGCTAGGTCATGTTGAGTTTCTTGTCAACCAACACTCTCAGATCTTTCTCCTCAGGGGTGCTTTCAATTCATTCTCGCTCTGGCCTGTATTTGGGCTTGGGATTGCCCTGCCCTAGGTGCATAACCTTGCATTTGGCCTTATTGAACATCATGACCTATACAGACCCACATCTCCAGCCTGTCAAGGTCCCCCTGGATTTCATCCCTTCCCTCCAGCCTGTCAACTGCACCACACAGCTTGGCAAGTTGTTGAGGGTGCACTTGATCCCTCTGTCCATGTCTCTGACAAAGATGCTGCACAGAACTGGCCCCAGCACCAATCAATCCCTGCCGAGCTCTCTGCTCGTGACTCACTGATCTCTCTTTGGATGTCAAATCATTGACCATAGATTTTTGAGTGGAGCCATCCAGTCTATTCCTTATCCACTGAGTGGTCCATCTTTCAAATCCATGTCTTTCTAGTTTAGATACAAGGATGTCTTGCAGCACAATTCAGATGCTTTGCACATGTCTAGGTAGGTAATATCAGTTGCTCTTCCCTTACCCACCAAAACCTTAATCCCTTTTCAGAAGGCCGCCAAATTTATCAAGCATGACTTACCCTTAATGAAGCCATGTTGGCTGTCACCAGCCACCTCCTTTTTTTCCATGTGCCTCAGCATAGATTCCAGGAGGATCTGCTTCATGATCTTGCCAGGCAAAGAGATGAGACTGATTGGCCTGTTCCAGCCCTCAAACCTCTGCAACCCCACAGACATAACTGCTGCAGGAATCTTTGGGACATTGAAGATCTCCCAACCAAGTAGGAGGGAGTAACTGTTCCTCTCTCAGCTATTCTTACAGGGAATATAAAAAGAAAGCTTATGAGTGCTTCTTATTTGCTTGTAAATATTCAATTTAAACACCCTTGCCAGCAACCAGAAACCTGGATGTTTTCAAAGAGAAATGTGTTAGAAAATACATATTTATAAAACTGAATAATGAGAGTGGCAAGTGCTAGTGATGGGGTAAATCATAAGAGACTGAGGTTTTTTTTCTAAAGCTTTGGCAGTAATTTCTGGAGAACTGACTGATCACAATCCAGGTAACATCACAGTGGGTGCAATTGTACTGTTGTCCTACATCCATTTCTACCTACTTGCATAAAGGGCTTTCACGTAAACAGATGTTAAGAAACATAAAACTAGATTGATTTGAGTGCTATGATCTTAACTGGTATAAGTTGTCTTTGCAAATAATAATCCTGGTAAATCAACCCAAAAAGACGCTACATGGTTATGACTCTAAACAGCATTTAGGTGTTTTACTTTAAAAGTTTTACTTTGAAACTAAAACTTTACATAGAGAATGTTCTAAAAGCTGCAATCATAGCTAGAAGCTTTCTCAAGCAGAAGTACAAAAGGCTGTGGTTTAGCTCCTAAGTTTCAGTTTGTTGTTGTTTGGGCTTTGGGATTTTTTTATTGCATTTGTAGAGAGAATTATTCAATATTTTAATTTTCAACTCTCAGGGTTGTTTACATCTTGACATACCTTAGGCATAAAGAAATGCTCTGCAATGTACTGAAAAGCAGTATCCTTGAATTTCAATCAGAAAGAACAAGTATCAATACCTTAGATTACAGGCTTTGTTTTGCTAAAATGGAATTTTAATTAGGCAGGGATAAAAGCATGTAATTTCCTATGAGAAGTCTTATCCATAAACACCATTTTTTTAAGCTGTAATATTCACTTCCATACTAGCTGTTTAGGAGCTCTTCTTATGACTCTGAAACATCAACTTCACATATACAGAACATCAAAATCCTTGCTTGCTTCAGGTGGATTTTTCTGTTATCACTGCTCCCAGAGTGGCCTGTTAAGCTGGATAAATATGCTATCTTTTTTCCAGAACATAATAGAGTTGTTAAAGGCTATGCATAAAAATTACTATCTACAAATCATCCATTTTTTGCAAAGCACATGAAGAAGAAAAGACATCAACAGCATTTGCAAGTAATTAAAGTGGTTTGTGATTTTTTTTTTTCCCACTAAAATACACTGTGTTTTCTGGTTGGTAACTATGTCTGCAATGGCAATGTACTGCTTACACATCTGTAATGCTGTTTGCTATAATTCTCTTCTTTCTTATTCTGCTGTATCCAGTTAGGATTGTCAGAAAATGTTTAACAAATATTCTAATAAAGTCCATTCCTTTTTCTGAAAATGCTGAATTTATTTATTCTGTATACATACATTTTTTTCAGTCTTCTCTTTCTTCCAATGCCTAGTTGAATAGATGGTATTCACTGAAACAAATTCACCTTGGAATGAGTCTAAATATTTCATAAGCTTGATTTAATTGCTGTCATTTCCAATAGCTGCTCTACTCAGGGGACATCCTTTTTATAGGAATCCTACTGGATTTTTTTACTATCAATAAAAATTTTTTTAGACATCATTAAGTTATATTTTAAGGGTGAATGAACCTCTAGAGTTTTCCTCCTGATGGCTGTTAATTTTAAATATCCAATATTTATTTTTCTTTCAAGTCTTAGATTCACTTCAGGCTTAATAAAACAAACAATGGTAAAGGAATATGTGGACCTTTAATAGTTTTTATTAGTGTGTTAATCACCATTGTGCAGATAATCTGCTATAAATAATTTTATTTTTCCAGGCATTTTTCAAACATGTCAAAATGAGAGAAAAATAACATTTGAAAAGATTCCACAACTTAATATTAAAAATCATGCCATAGTATCATTAGATTACTTCTTTCTGTTTGTTATTTGGTTTAATAATATTATAAACTCTTTACCAATATGAAGATTAAAAATGCATTCACTTACTCTATTTCACATTTGTGACATATAATCTTGTAAGATTTTTCAATCAGAAAATAGCAAATGCTATTAAAAGTTGCAATTAAGTCTAAGATTCTATACCCCCTTCAGAAATTATTAAATCAAATATCACTTCTAGTCTTTCCTTGCTTTCCCTGTGTATGTGTATCTATGCTTGTGTTCAGATAATACATTGAGTCATAAACATGTAGTCATAAACTTGCCCAGCCACATGAAATGACAGCATGCTTGTTCACAGCCTTAACAATATGGAGAACATACATGATTGGCCAAAAAGTAAGTACATGAACTAGCACTTTAGGAAGAGCATTAAACCTACTGTGGCTTAGAAAAAGGAAGAATGACCACAGGGAAAAGGAAAGGTAAAGGTAAGGAGCACATTTAAAGATCCCAGTTGTTTTTCCTCTGAAATAGTTCTCTTTCAACAGTGTAGGGATAGCTCTAAACACATCATGTGTCCTATGAAAAAGCACAGCACTGTAACAAATGTCAGTGGATGTGTTCATCAGGGAAATCAAAAGGATGCCTGATGGGTAATACAAGAATCACATGATCTGAATGATTGAAGTTCCCTGCAGTTATACCCATGTTTTGTTGTGTCTAGTCCTTTTCTGTAAAACCAGGGCAAATGTCTTTTTTTGTTAAAATGGGTCTGAAAAATACTGGGCCAAAACTTATTAATAAGACAGCTGGTGGCTCTCTTTGCTGCAGCAAGTTGTGTAGCCCAACAAAGTTGTGTTTGTAGAGACAAACATTCTCAATGGGGATGTGATGTCTGCACTATGTGCCTTGTATAAGAGTTTAGTTTGGATGGCTTTAACTGTGCTTGGCTGAGTTGAACTGACCACCCTTTAGCAGCTGAAATGCATTAAGTATGCTCCTAAAGTGAACCTTTTGATTTTGTCAGAAAGAATCTAATTTGTAGTCCAAAACACCTGTAGTTTTCATGAAATAGAATTGTCTTGTGGACTTATCTCTCAAGGTTAGTTTTAACATCTAGCAGAAGTTGTGAATTTCAAAAGCAGTTCACATGCACATGTATAATTTCTCCATTTCCCCCCCTTTATGCTCTGAGAAAATATTTAAAACATTTTAGAATAGTATAACAATTCTCACAGGCATATATGGTTTGCCATGTAAAAGTACAAACCAGCATTTTTTTCAAACATACAGATAAATTCTCTGTGCCAGACATTCAACAAATAATTCTTGTGTCCATTAAAAATATTTTTAATAGGTTTTGCTTCAAGTCACACCTGGAATTCCAGGAAATTATATAGAGTGATAAAAAGTAGTAGAAATACATTTTATGTGAGATGGATTCATGTTGTAGAAGTTCATGGAGAACTGTCTCCTGTGAGAGGGACATTATGGTGCAGCAGGGGAAGGACTCCTCTCGCTGAGCAGCAGAAGAAACAATGAGTGATGAACTGATGATAATACCCATTCCCTGTCTCCTGGCACATCTGGGGGAGAAGGCCCTCCTTCCCCTGGAAAGGGGTTTTTAAGGTGTTATTTTTCTTCTCATTATCCTGCTCTGACCTTTTTAGTAATAAATTCAATTAATATTTCTAATTTGAGCCTGTTTTGGCCATGATAATATTTGATCAGGGATCTCTCTCTGTCCTTACCTCAACTCATGCACCCTGAGTTATGTTTGCTCTCTTTTGTCCAGCTGTGGAGAAGAGCAAGAGATTGCTTTTGACAGGTGCCTGACATCCAGACAGTGTCAACCCGCTACAATTACATATTCCCAGAGGTTTTTAGGTTGAGCACCACGTTACACTGTGTCTTAGGAATGAGATACAAGGTTTCTTCCAATCACCAGTTTGGCCAGAATTTTTCTGCCTCTAAACTTCCCTATGGGAACAAACCCGAATCCTTATTTGTTTGTTCCTGTTTTCTGAAAACCAATGCATACACAGATACAACAAAACCAATCAAATGTTTACCTTAGTTACTGTGAAGGTCTGTCAAAGTATTTGTATAGTGAAGCTTGTCTTGTTGTGTTGCTTAGTTTTGTGCATTAATGCCAGTTGTTCTATTTTCTCTATCACAGAAGTAATTTGATGGTTTTTTTGGTTTTGTTAGTTGGTTTTTAGTCTATATTTGTCATTAATGTGGCCAGTTTTTTACTTCACAGCTTTATTATGGTTTTATCTAACCTCCAGTTTCAGAATAGCCACAGAAGTATTTACAATAAAGAAAAAGATACCTTATAAATTTAAGGGAGGACACATATCAGCAGAAGCATAGCAAAAAGAGAGAAGACCCAGATTCAAGCGCTTGGACAATGGGGTTTGGACATTGGGGTTTATTCTTGGCATACTTCTCTGTGAAAATTTATTGATTAAGATTATTTTTGAAGAGGTATGAAATTCCCAAGAAGCTGATTTGCAATTTCATTAGCAATACAGTCAATGGTATGACAAAAAAGACAATTATATTTGTGAGCTAAAATCCATACAGACAATAATTATCTTTGAAACATATTATACCATTCAGAGTCAGTGTTCAATGTGATTCATATTCATGAGGGTATGAGGAGACAGGTTAAACAGATCCGGGATTAGATCAATTTATACAATTGGAAAAAAACCCCAGGTAACTTCCTATGTTCACATGCTTGTAGTCCGCTTTGAAATAGAAGCATTGACTTTTGAGTGGACATAAACATTTAGGATAGCTGCTCCAAGTGTAATATGCTGCTTTGCTACAGAATATTTGTGTAGAAGGGATGATAGACAGTTATAAGGCAGGGGATGACAGTAAAACAGATGAAAGACATGTTAAGTTTATATACAAGAGAGAAACAGGCATAAACTGGCTCTGCTTGCAGTGCTGCTGGGTTGAGACAAGTAAAACAAAGAGAAGTTCCTATATCCTGAGTCCATGACTGACAATGCTCAATAGATTTGTGCAGTTGGAGAGGAACTTTGAAGCTGTCCCTTAAGAATCGGGATTGTGAGATCTTGGTAAGTAGTTGTCTTGTGAAAAATTTGCCCACTTAGGGTTAATTATTTGGTTGATGTTTTATGATGGGTCTGTTTGAGCTTACTTCAGTGTATTGTAGTTGGTCAGCTTCACATATATTGGTGTGCCTGAAGGGAATCCATTTTACTCTCGGGGTCTGCCATTTGAAAAACAGTATTGAAGACCTGAAAATGTCTTTCAAGGCATGAATGTAATTTCTTTACTAATTTTTAGTCTTTGTTTTAGGTTGTGGTGATACGTGATTACTAGCAACTTACCATCACCGACATTTTGCTTTTTGTATTAGATTTCCATATATTTCTTTTGGAGGTCACTCAAAGATACAATCTGGAAATAGTTTGGTGGTGCAGTTTCTTTTACTCAGATGAGCTGGGTATATCTAGCAAATCTTTAATGGCCTGGCTGTATATCACAGACTTTTTATGTGTTTTTCAGGTGTTTACTGACTTTCCTGATCTGTGAGATATGTAACAGTTTGTAGTAGCAACTGTAGTTTATCATCTGATGCTGCCTCTGGTGTCTGAATTAATAGCAAGGAAGCTGCAGCTGGGGTTGATGCAGGAGCATGTCAGAACTGAAAGATGGAGAGATGGTAGATATGGAATTTGTGATAAAAATTGGTAAGTCAAGGTTAACACAGATGTTACTCTTGTCATCTATGTTTGTTAGCTACACTAAAATATAGTTGTTTAGATTCAGTTCCTTTAAACAGCTAATGAAACTATGCAGTATGAACTACTTATTTGAACTATCTTGGCAGTAGTAGCAGTGTAGTCTGTTCAAAGTGTCATTTATTTGACATAATTTTTTCCTGTGGATAAGAAGGTAGATAGGTAGATAGATAAGTAGATGCTGTATAGTTTCTCACTGTTCAAATTGAAATTCCAAGCAGTTGTTCTTAGTTGTTGCTGTGTTACTCATGGGATGGACCAAATTAGTAATCACACTAGTTTTTCTTCTCCTCAAAGAAATGGGACATTTTACCACTTGTGTAATAAAATTTACTTCTACTTTTCATAAATTTCCAGTTCTCCATTTGATACAGTTCTGGCATGAGAATGTTTCAAGCTATCAAGAATTGTGAATCCAATGTGGAAATTGCTCCTCTTTCACAATGTAAGTCATTTCACCAAAATCAGCGTCACTAATTGTGTTCCTAAAGTTAAACATGTGCTTTGGCAGTCAGATCTGAGACCAATACAAAGGCTTAAAACATCACTAGCAGCAACAGGGCTTTGCTGAATAATTTCATGGAATAGAACAAAGAATTTGGGATTATATTAATAATTTTTTTTTACTTAGAGCAAACACTTCTCCCATTAAAGGGGACACCAATGTCTCAGAGTCTAGAAACCTCACACTTGCAGCCATAATAATGAGAACTACATCTAAGGCTGCTTCATTTCTCTCCTTATATTAGTGAGTTCTGTATTTGCTGGTTCTGTAGCATGTACTCTTCACACATTTAGAGAACAAATGTAACAAAGTAGGGCAACCATGATATGATTATGAAAAATATTAGGAAAAAAATAAATTAATTATATTTATTTATTTATGTATATCTCAGTGAGAGACGAAAAGAGAATAATGCATTTGTAGAATGCCAACAGAGTGTAGGTGACAAAGCAGTTGCATGAATATGCAATCACTATTCAGAGCAAGAAAGGATGTCAAAAACACTATTAGTACTAATAGTTTTGTAACTGGCCTCCAATAGAAAACTCTTTCACCTCCAGGCTGAAAGGGTCAAAGTAATTCTAGATCCCAGGCTGCAATAAACGTCTATTTTACATCAACTAATATCTCTCCTGCATTAGGAACTGTTATACCACTGAAGGATTTGTCCTTTGAATAAAACATTAAATCAAAGTCTTTTCTGCTCTGTAGGCATTATGGATAACATGACATGACTAATAGGAGAGTAATAATGATTTGAAATCTCTAAAGACTACTGACTTGATGTTTATCAAATATACATAGTGGATAATGAAAGCAGTTTATAAAGACATGAGCATAAAAAATCTAATTCACAAAAAAGCAGTGGGACTTCTCAGGGACACATATCCCACCCTACTTCAAACACAGACCCAAACAGTAGTGAAGATATGGGCTAAACCAGGGAATTTCTAAAGCACCTAAGTGACTTTTTATATTCCCTGTGGTTTTTTGACTTTAAAAAAATGGTATTTTTATGACTATTTAAGTATTTCTATCGAGGAGAAGGAGGTAAAAAAAAGTTGAAAGCAGATTTTAGAAACACAAAAAGAGATTAAATCAGTCATTTTTCTTGTCAATCTAGCACATAAACAGAAATGGAATGATCTTTCTGTGTTCCCCTGTCTTATGGAATGCCCTGTGTATTCATATACATTCCAAAGCTGTAGTTCATTAAGCATATTTTCTTTTTTCAAAATTAAATATTGAAATTGCGAATGAAGTTACATGTATTGGCTATTATGATTGTGTGAAATGCTGTGGAAATTTTAGTAGGTTATAAAAATGGACCCCACAAATAAAGTTGCTACTTACCAGTTTTTAGTGGGGAACGGATTTCAATCTTAAACCCTAATTAATATTCAGACATGACAAGAGTTTGTGACACAGCTTGAAGTCATCTACATCACTGGATTAGGGGACTACATCATTTAAGTGGATCAACTGGTTGTTCAAATAGACTTTATTGAGTTAATCAATAAAGATACTGTCTTCCTGAATAAGCTAGACCAGGGGTTCTTGACCATTTAGCCCAGCCCCGCTGTTTCTAATTGACTTTTGAACACTTACAAGGTTGGAGGATCTACCACCTCACTGAGTAACCTGTTCTCATGCTCCATTACCCTTACAGCAAAAAAGTGTTTCCTTCTGGTCAGATAGAACCTCCTGTGCTTCGGTTTATGCCCATTGCCTCTAGTCCTGTCACTGGGCATCAGGGAAAAGAGCCTGTCTCCAAGCATTTTGAACCCTTCTTTCAAGTGTTTATGTACACTGATAAGATCCTCCACAAGCCCTCTTTTCTCTAGGCTAAACAGGCCCAGGCCTTTCAGTCCTTCCTTACAGGAGGAAACCCCCTTCATCATCTTCATGGCCCTTTTATTCTCCCAGTCTATCCATGTGTCTGGCCCTGAGGAGCCCAGAGCTGGACACAGTCCTTCAGCTGTGGCTTGCCTAGTGCTGAGCAGAGGGGAAGGATCACTTCCCTCTGCTGGCTAAGCTTTGTCTAATGCTACCCAGGGCATCACTGACCTTCTTTGCAACAGGAGCTTATTATTGGTTCATGTTCAACTCAGTGTCAACCAGGAAACTCAGGCATTTTCTGACAAACTTCTTCTCAACTGGGGGGTAGTCAGCATATGTTGGTGCCTGAGTGTGTTCCTCTTCTTACATTTCTCCTTGTTGAACCTCAGATGGATCCTGTCAGCCCATTTCTCCAGCTTGTAGAGGCCCCTCCAAGGACCACTCCTCCTGCTTGCGTGTCATTTGCAAAGTTGCTGAGGGTACGGTCTGCCCCATGATACAAATGACTAATGAAGCTATTAAAAAGGACTGGGCCCAGCAGAGACTTCTAGAGCTACACCACCAGTTTCTGGCCTCTAACTAGATTTTTTGAAGTCTTTAACCACCCTCTGGTCCTGGTCATTCAGACAATTTTTAATAAATATGTTCAAACTATGCATATATGCATTAAGTTTGAAAGAAATATTTTCTAGAAATATTCCCCTCTTTCCTGAAGTCTTTAAATTGGATTATAAAAAAAGACTTTGTAATTATCAGGTCAGTAGAGAAAAAAAATATATGATTGCCTGACAACCTTTGTGTATTGAATAATTAGAAAATGAAATGAGAAATTGTGGGAACAGAGATATTCTACCAGTGTAATATTCATATTTATCTAGTGGAGTAAAAAGAGACTGATAGGAAGACATCTCATAACTTTTTCCTTTCTGATAGATAAAAGCATCTATCAAAAGAAAAAAAAAATGGAGAGAACAGTGAAAAAATAAAACTGTTTTAAATATAAAATCTTCTTTTGCCAAGCTGGATTGCATCATCTGCAAACTCATTCCCACTGAATTTTAGTCATGATTGGTTTCAATACAAATCATTAGCAATACAGATTTAGAAGCACTTATCCAAATACTAGTGCTAGACAGCCTATTCTAAGCTTTTGAAGACAACAGCATGTATTCAAGACCATGGCTTTTCTGGTCAAAAAGGATGAACAGCGAAGAACATATGTCAGGAACAGTAAATGCTAAATGACTGTGGAGAGGATCTGCCACTGGTTGAAAACAATAAAAATGTACAGCGTAAGTCTCCCACAGAAATCTTGATATAACAGATGTAACTGTGAAACAGAAAAGCAAGTAAATGCCTAATGAAAATATATAAAAACAATGGAGGAAAACAAACAAAGGATCAAAGCCCAGATCTTTAGGTTATATGGTTTAACCCCAGCTTGCAAATAAGCGCCATGCAGGCACTCGTTCTCTCCTGGGGTGGAGAAGATATTTGGAAGGGTAAAAGTGATTAAACTTTTGGACTGAGATAAATACAGCTTCATAGGTAAAGAAAAAACTGTATGCACAAGCGAAGGAAAACAAGGAATTCATTCACCACTTCCCATGGACAGACAGGCATTCAGCCATCCCTAGGAAAGCAAGGCTCCATCATGCATAATGGTGGCTTGGGAAGACAAGCTCCACACCCTGAAAATCCTCCCCTTTCTCCTTTCTCCCCCGGGTTCATATGCTGACCATGACGCCCTATGGTGTGGAGTATCCTTTTGGACCAGCAGTCCCAGCTGTGTCCCTTCCCAACCTCTTGTGCACTTTCAGCCTCCTATTAGTTGGGGTGGCATGTAGAGCAGAAAAGACTGCGCAAGAACAGCTCAGCAGTTAGGAAAACATCCCTGTGCTTTCAACATTGTTTCCAGCACAAATCCAAAACACAGCACCACACCAGCTACTGAGAAGAAAATTAACTCTGCCTTTATTAGAGATGGGAGTGTGTTCACTGTACAACAAATTAGTGTTTTAATTTCCTCACAAATTAATATCATTTGTACACACTGAAACCACTCTTCACAATAAGCCATCAAATGATAAATTACAGTCATGTGGCTGCCTGCACCAATGCTGCTGATTTGGGCTAGTTTTTCACAGATTTTCTATCCAAGACTTATGAAGAACAAAAGCACAGAACAGCATATGTCCTCAGTAATTACTTTGAAACAAACATAGTGGGATGTTTCATACTAATTCTCAGTGATATCAGATTTATTTTGGATTTTCTTTGTTCCTGTTTTCTTTCTTTTTTTCTTCACATTATAAAAAACCCTTTGAGCAGAATTAACTTACTCTGTAATATGCTATTGGAAGTAATGGCAGAGACTGATGTAAGAACCTATTTGATATCTTTATTTCTAATCATTCTTGCAATATGGCTTCTAGTAATGCAAGTCTTTCTTCTGCTTTTCATTTTCAAACAAATTCCTAGAGGTAAAGACACCTGGGATCTGTAAACATTTTTTGCATAACTAGAAGTAGTGTAATATGATCTTGCACCAAATCTGAATCTGTACATTTCATCTTGCAAATATTAATATCAGAAGCGTTTTGAATTCTACCAGCCCATATGTTGTCCTCAGTTTTTTACTAACCTTATTTTTTTCTTGAGACCTTTAAGTTTTGCTTTTGCTGCTATTTTTCCTCCCTCAGTGGCCAATTTCTTCCCAGAGATTTTGCCATTTTTTTTCCAGATTCAATAAGACTTATTTGAGACAATGATAATGTTCTCTGGATGAAATATGCAATTTCTTTCTTTTTCCAGGTCAAGTGTAGTTTTTTTTCTGTGAAGAAGAAAAGAAATTATGTTGTAGAGATTTAACCTGAACAGATTTTATATATAATTTCAGAAAGATGGAGGGAGTTTTTAAGAATGGGACATTATTTTTTCAGACCAACAGACTGAAAGGTGAAACTGAGGCACTGAGGCAGTGAAAACAGTATTTTAACTCCTGAAATATCAAACTGATGCAGCAGATTATCACAAACACACAGGAACATATTTTATTTTAGGGATATGTAGATATATTTTGACTCCAGTTAAAATTTGAAAGTATATAATCTACCATGAACTTGTCCTATCTTTTCCTATTGTTCAAGTTCTAATTTGATTTAATCCTAACGAACACTAAACAATCACAAGTAATGCAGCAGAAATAAAGGTTTTAAAGAATATGTGGATTTTTGAAAATTGAGGACTTAACTAGTATGAGAAACAGAGAGCAAATTACAAGTTTTAAAGCAGGGACCATTATGTAACATATCAAGTCTAATTATTCATTCTCAACTGTAAAGAAAAAAAATGAAGAAATTGCTTTTATGTAACAAATAGATTGTATAGTGTCACTGTTCTTCATGTTTAAGCCAGTCAAACTCAAATGACAATTAAACCACAATTCAGAGTGACTAAGTATTAAAAGACACAGACAAAGATGGATTAAATGCAAAGGTTAGAAACAAGAAAAATAGAAAGCTAATCTCAGTTTTATTTACCTACTTCTTAAATCGTATGGACTATATTTCATTTTAGATTTACTCTAAGTGATTGTTTCCAGCATAATGATTTATGGATGGTTTGCTAAGTTTGAAGCCAAATTTAAAATTCTAAAACTTCATAAGCCAAATTTAAGATGTTAAAATTTCATAAAATGCTAAAAGTTCATAAGCTGAACCCTCATTTCAGTTTTTGAGTGTTCAAACTTAAAGGGGACTGTTAGTGATTGCAAACTGCTAATAATATAATTAAGTTCATGTGTGACAAGTAAAACTAAACTGCAATATCTCATCATAATATTGTTCTGTAATTTATGATACATGAAATGGAGAGGGATTGCTATAGAATCACAGAATAATTTAGGTTGGGAAAGGTCTCTAAGGTCATTGAGTAATTTATATTGATGTAATGATACTTTACTGAAAATTGCATATATGTTTAGCTTCGTGAAACATTAACATGTGGCTCTCTTTCAGAATGTAAAATTATTTAAATCATTGCATAAATAATACCAATTATTCAGGAAACAATAGGACAGTAGAGCTAATCTACTTCTTTTACAAATTAATCTAAAAATAATTCATCTGTTCTCAGTGAGATCTACTATGCAGAAGAACGTTTTGTTGCTTTTGATTATTGCTTAAATCCTGCCCAGCCATCAGTTGGGGTTGCACAATCACATTAGTGTTACATAGTGCATATAGATCTTTCTGGTTGCCATTGTATTTCCCATGAGGTTTCACAGCTACAGTCCACTTCCTAGTTACCACTGCCTAAGTCACAAAAGACATTTCCTTTTTTTTTAAGGAGAGAAAGAACCTTACTAAGACAAAAGGAATTATTAAATAGCAACTTTTTTTTTTAATTACAAAGTACTAACATCTTATTTTTCAATCCTAATTAGCATTTTCATTTGACAGACCTTGTATATCATTAAGCTGATAAACAACATATGAAGAATACATTTTTTAATGTTGGCAAAGGACTCCTAGACTGATCCCAATATTAATACTCTACACTGAAATAATTTGAATTTTGTTTTCCACCTACACCATTATATTTTGTTTTGGGTTACAAAACTGATCCATGAGTGTGGTCTGCAGAGCATAACTAAGATTTTGTATTAATTTTTCCCATGTTGCTAACTGTAACTGTTGCTGTGTTTGAACTAAACCTTATTTTTCATTAGTTTCCTTATAAGTGAAATTGGGACCAGTGTCCATTTTATGGATTATAATTCGTGTTGAAAAACGTACCAGGATGGCTATACATAGGTCAGCAGATAGTCTGCCTTTGTTTCTATGTGCAGCAAACAACACTGAAAATTGAAGAGCTGCTGAATACTAATCTGAAGAATGAAGAGAAACAGAATAAGTGCAAATGCAAAGGATTTCTCCTCTTTATGTAACACACTAGAAGAGCAGTAAACTTGTTTGCTGCCATAAATATACAACACTGTTATTTTAAACTTCATACATAATAATTAAATATAATCAGAAGACTCAGTACAATTCAAACAGGAATTAACACTGGGCTGAATGGAGATTGTCTTTCATGCAACCAATTACGAACTGGTATATTCCAGGAGCAAAAAAGAAGAGGTGTGTGTTGATTGCTGACAGAGTTTGAATAAAAGATGGGTAAAATAGTATAGACAAAGTGAGGAGAAGTCTGGACAGCTGCCTAAATTATAAGATCCAACTGAACTAAAAATTAACTTTTTCTAAACTAATAGGAAATCTAATATCAAATTATATGATCTCATCTGTATGTCCAGCCATCTTTTCCACTTGTCATTGTTAAACAATATTTCATCTGTCCAGAATAAGACTTAATTTACAGAAACATCCAATTTTTCCTACTTTCAGTCAGTCAAGCACTTGGCTAAATTACAATCAAGATAATGAGAAGTCCACAGCTTACTCAAGTCTCTAACAAATCAGGGCATGATTCACCTCATCTGACTTTAGACACCTACAAAGCATTTATTCATCTGATCTATTTTAAGCAAGTACTTTGCAAAGAGATAAACTCCTCCTTTGATATGTTCTTTTCCCCAATTAAACCATAAAAGTTTATTTCCAGTCAGTCTATGAAGGTCATAACTCATTCAGACATAGAAATTCACGTTATAGACTTTGCATTTGGCCATGTGAATCCCAGCCAGGTGTCTGATCCCGTTTTAGTTCATGGAATCCTTGAGTCTGCCAAATTATGAGTCAGTATTTGACCCAAGTAACCTATTGCACAGAACCTAGAAAAACAATATCTGTATTTTTGGGAAAAGTATCTTTGACTCAGCTAAGATTTAATGTTTCAATGTACCTATTATTACTGAAGAATTTAATTTTTCTGAATTCTTGGGAGAAAGATATTTGTCAAGTAAAATATTTGGCTTGATATGAGACAAATATTCAATGGAATATCAGGTTTGGAACTGGGTACGTCAGTGATTTAACATTAAAAAACAAAACAACTAATGATGAAACTTAAGTAAACAATATAGAAATATGTAAATACAATCTAAAAAATTCCCCAACCAAATAAAACCCAATGTAGTGTCATGGATACTGTCCTGCACTCTTCTACAAAATCTGGTTTATTTTAAAAGGTATTTCATTATACTAAATAAATAACTGCCACTACTACTGAAGCCACCGGCTCAGATTTGAAGATTTGTGAGACTTAATTAGCAAAATGTGGAAAATCTGGAAGTCCAAGGCAATAGAGAACTCAAATGACACTGGGTCAAGATAAAACAGCTGAACTTCATTTCATGAGGACAGCATAAGAAGAGCGTGGGACTCAGTCTAGAACTAAATCTAGAGTAGAACACAAGGAGAAGACATGCAGATGGTCTGTTTTGAAGGTGTGGATATTATTTTGTGAAGCCAGCCAGAATGCATTTTCTACTTTAAGACACTTTGCAAAGCAGAGGTGGAAAGTAGTAATGGAGCAGCCGTAAGTACACTTTTCTTTCCCTCCAGATTGACAACAGGACTAATGTCTCTAATGAGGATTGATCACATTTCCCAAGGCTTGTAAAATTGCAATTGTAATTGTCACAAGAGTTGGAGAAAGCTCATTTTCACTTGGCAGGCACTTCTCCAGTGAAGAAATGTCACTGCTTCCACTCTAGTTAAGTAAAGATTTTTTTTTTCTTCTCATTTTTTACATTTCTACTTTTAAACTACTTAAAGAAGAAATTCTTCGCATTTTCTTCATATTTTTGTACATCAAGCATTGACACTCTTCCTTTAAATGATTTACTGCCTAAATATACAGTAACTTAGATTACAGTAGGAAGTCAAAAATCCATTTTTTTTCAGCAATTGAAAAAGTACATAAGAATGGCTAAAAAAGGTAACAGTTAAAAAGAAGGATTAAGTCTGAAAAAATGAATCAAAATTAATTACTTATACCATAAGAGCCATATTAGTGTCACTAAACTTGATGTATCATGAGACATCAACATAATTTTCCACAAATCAGGCAACTCCTCAATAAAAAGAAGTAAAAATTTTATAAGATTGGATGAATTCTGATGATAAGACACTGTTACTAAAAAGACTTTTACAGTCAGGACTGGGAGGATACACAGAAAATAATAATACTGATTGGTGCTAGGAAAGTTCTCTTTTTAATACATGAATCCAACAAAAAGCCCGAGTTTTTTACTTCTTCATCAAGATACAAAAATGTAATAGATACAGTTTCATGAAACAAAAAAAAATCAGGAGTGATATATAATGTCTTAGTCAGTATCTGTTTGAAAAAATAAAAATACTTTTCCTCTCTCTTATTTTTATATGTCCCTTGTGGTTTCCTGTTCTTTATCAGCCAGAAAATATTGGTTTGAGTAATATTCAACAGGCCACCTAAGGCTGCTTTTGCTTAAAACACTGCCATTGAAACATGGATTTAATTCACTTTTTGAGTGGTGACAGAGGAGGTTCTGAAAGAGAGGAACAGCAGGGAATTTGTTTGGCAGAGGTAAAATATCATGGTTGAAAAGAACAATGGAGTCTGAGGAACTACAAAGGTAAAGGAAGCTGAGGGGGGTCTCTGAGGGATCTGAAAGACACAGCAGCATTTTCCAAGACTAAAGGGGTTAGGGGCAGTTGTGGGACAGTAACTGGGGGCAGTAAGAAAAACTTGGAAGGAGACAGGTGGAAGCTGATGATGGATAATTTTTTTTCTGACTGATACAAAAAATGTTAATGCTTTGATTTTATTTCTTTAGTTTTCAATTATAAGCAGTTTTAGAATAGTCAGTTAAACTAATTGGGCCAAGATCCAGAAACATGCTTAGGGCCACAACTTAGCCAGGCTCTTAAGCATATGAAGAACCTCAACTTTATGTGAATATTCAAGGGCTTATGGCTTTATATATTTAAGTCCAGTGATAAAATATATTTTAAGTGATGTAAACAGAACTATTAATATATATTTTTAACCTTGAAAGAAACCTACTTCCTCTAGCTATAGCTCCAGGCCAATTTAATTATGTCTCCTAGGAAGCATGGTTTAGTCTGATTGCCAGAACTAGATCTCAAACCTCTCTAACATGTTGCAGTATCAGATGTGGAAGAAACTTGCCTTTCCCATGTTTCTTTTGTTCTCAGGATAAAGAATGGCATCTTCTGTGAGGGTTAGCAGCTAGAGACTGCATCTCACTGTATTGACCTGTCCTGCAGAATGTGGAATGCCTCCCTACATATTTCAAAGTCTCTTTACTTAGGGGAGAGAATGTTCCACACTGCGTAGTACCTGTACAGCATTGTAAACCCCCTGGCGAGTATAATCATGTTATTGTTATCATTATCACATATTTACAGCTGCTGAAGCCTTCATTATTTTTCCATACATCTATATGCAGCCAGTCATTTGGTTCAGCTGCTTACTTGATACCAAATCAGCACTAAAAAAGGCATCCTTTTGTGTCTCTGCTTTCAAAGGTGTTGCTTAAACATAACACAGAGGCGGCTGCTGGGCTTAGCAAAAGTAGGAAGAATTAAAAACACCATCTGCACCCCAATAAGTGTGTTCCATAAACATAAAAATATGTCATGAATGAAGATGGGAGAGAGAATGTTCAGATCTTGAAGAAAAAAAGATAAATAGGTCATAGTTTAAATGCACTCATTTGAGTAAGGAAATAACTCTGGAAATTTCAGCTACCCGTAAAGGAATGCAGATACAGGCAACACCTGTTCTATGGAAGTTATTTACCATATTAAAAACCCCAAATAACAAAACCAAAAAAGGCCCATATATAAAATAATTGCATGTCCATGTAAAAATTTTAGATTTGAATACAAAATCTCTAGGGAAGAAAATAATGAATATGCTGCATAGGTACATGAATTCAATAACTGAGTGGTTTGGAGTATTTGGGTTTGGTTGATTGGTTGATTTCTTGGGGTTTTTGTTTGTTTGTTTTTGCTTTTTTGTTTTGATTTGGTTTTGGTTTTATTTTTATTTTCAAAAAGGCTTGGTTAAATATATAGAATATACCAAAGCCCCAAACCTGTATCTAAATCCTAAGAAACATAGTTCTGTATTTCTAGCTATTTATAAACAGTTTTGAGAACTGAGTAATAATGATTATAACAGTTTAAAAGAAACTGCAGGGACATATTGGTAACATATAAACCAATAAATTTATTTTTTTTATGGTAAAAATCTTGAGGACAAGTTTAAATGATCAGCTGGGGAAATATTAAGAATAAATGTACTTTAATTAAGCTCTGCATTTCAGCTCTTAAGAAAATGGTAATCTTCTAATCTTATTTAAAATCTGTGAATTTATCATTGGATTTCCAATAGTGAAATCTGGAAAATGGAAGGGCTAGGAGGAGGCATTAGGTAAAAATTCTTAGAGTCAGGAAATATTTTATAACAGACTTTAGAAGGACTTTCAAATTCCAGTGGAAACCCACCTAGTGTGCTATTTTTTTTTTTTTTGTAAGGCAGAGGTTCCTATCTTATGCCAGTTTTCCAGCTAATGGCAGCTTAGCTAAAAAATGAAAGTGCAAACTATTTCCCCTGCATAAAGAAAGCATTCTTTCCTGAAACATCAGAAGGCAAAACAGTGAGGTTGAATTTGAACCTGTTTATTCAACTTTTCTCCCATAACCTAAATGATAAAAGACTCTATTAATTCTTCAAAGAGCAGAATGAAAGAATCCAGATATATTGAGCTGCAAGCAACAAAACATACCCTGCTTCATGATTTATCTCATATTCTTTGCAATTTACTTCTAAAATTTGAAAATGAGAACAGTCCAAAGGGATTATATATGTACTTATATATAATATATACATATATATAATATATATATTTTATATATAAGTATATATATAAGTATATATGTATACTTATATATATCAGAATAAACACATATTTACTTTACAAGAAGAGGGAGTAAGATGACTTTTAAGATTTATAATTGTACTTGCTTTAGAACACTGTAAATTAAGCCTGTAAAGTAATCAATGATATTGTTCAAATTCTATAAAGTGAAAGTATGTTTATAAGTCTTTCTAGGATTATGAAAAACTCTTACACTGACGTGCAAAATTCTGAAAACAAACTTGATTGCGATTTTAATCATCCCACTTCTGTGTATCTTCAGACATCAGAAAATCATGGCACCAGGTAGGTTGAAAGGGTCCTCCAGAGGCCATGTAGTCCAATAACTGCTCAGAACAGGTCTGCCTGAAGCAACTTGCTCAGATCCTTCTTCTGAATAATTGCAAGAGTGGAGGTTCCTGTGAAACCTCTGTCAGTGACAAACTATACTCACAACAAAACCTTTTTTCCATATATCAAATCAGTTTCCAAATTATCAGCTTGGGTTCATTGCCTTCCCTATCATTGAGAACAGTGCACTTAGAAGAATCCTCTACATCCCCTTGTCAAGTAACCTCTTTACTTTTCTTCTTAAGGCTGAAGAAAATAATTTCTGTCAACCACTTCTTATAATTCAATCTCTCCCAACAATCTTGGCAGCCCTCTCTGTACAGGACTTGTTGGTCATTGCCTTGATAAGGGAAGTCAGAGTTTAGCAAGGCCAGATTGATGCAACATGGACTAGATAAGTGTATGACAAGGCAGCTGTTTATAGGGTGGCCATGAGCCATATTGTTCTGCTGACAAACAGTGACTCATGACATCACAAGAATGTGATTTTCATGAAAATTGTGCCAGCATCAGAAAAGTGTTCTTATCTCTTTCTAGACATGCCACAGTTCTGCCTATGTAGAAATTTCCTCGGTGTTAGGGAGGAGGCCTGCCTGTGTCAGGGGTAGGCACTGCAGCTATGCCTGCAGAGACAGATGGAGCTCCAGGTGTAAGATAAAGGACCAGACGTCTGCCTGGCTCAGAGCTGTGCTTCTCTGCAGGACAGACAGAGATGTCCATTGACTCCTGATGTTCATAGAGAGGACGCAGTGGCTTTCTGCAGCTGGGTATGGATGCATGCTCTGACAATAAGCAATGGATCACTAGTTCTGTGTGTCAAAGGACAGTGTCTATGACAAAAGAAGGATCACTTAATGTGTCTGCTGGGTTTCCAGAGCAGTAGAACAGATTTATCAGAGAAGCTGCAGAGTGTCTATCTCCTCTGAATCAGCAAGGGCCTCAGCAACCTGTCCCAGCTGACACTCTTTTGCACAGGGGTGATTTAATAAACCACATTTGAGATCCCTTGTAACATCATCTGTTCTGTAGTTCTGTGACTCTATTTGGTTACCTTGGACATATCTCCATGATAGAGATTTGGGTTTTTTTTCCATACACGGTGAATAAACTTCTAATACTTTAAATATTTGTGTCATAGTGAAAGGCACGTCTTGCACGTATTTATCACATTAGAGCTACAAAGAAGTGTATTTCAGGGCAGGAAAAAAGGCTTGAGGAAGAAACCAGAACCAGTGTATGCTGGTGCCATGGAATTGACAAAGCCAAAAATTAAGCTCTTTCTGTTTAGAGAATAGAATTTTTTAAAAAATGGCTGTATGAGTGCCTGTATTACACCTCTGGCTTTGCCTGAAATAGTGATGATATTGCAGGTATTTGATTCTGTGCTATGATTATTGCACAGATGAGACAATAATGCAATCACATTGATTCAATGATAGGAGAGAAGCCCTAATTATTTTCCTGACCATCATGGAAGTTTATTGTAGAAATTTAAAATGGCTATTTGACAGATTGTTTTCTGCATGCTGTGATACAAGAGGAGTTCTGGCTATTTTAAAAATAGGACTTAAGTTCTGATTATGTCAAAAATGTGGACAGTTGTCATGGAGTTATCAGAACTGAAGGAGGAGTGCTAATCAGACCAGAGCAAAAACATTAATGTGAAAAGATTATGATTGCCTGACACAAAAATAGAACCTTCATATGACCATGAAACTGAAAACAGTGAAAGGTTAATACCTCAAGAATATGCTAGTTCCCTTCAGTTCTACAAATGATTACAGAACAGGCAGAACTTTAGTTTTCTATCCTCTTAGAATATGGTAAGTCTGTACTGTGCAGACATTAGGTCTAATTTATTACAGCTGTGCAATGGAAGACATTAGGTGCTAGCTAATAGTAGTAAAAAATCAAGTCCTATTATATATTCAGAAATGCATAGATTTTGCTGAATGCAAGGCACTGCTAATAACTTTAACCTGATTATGTGATTAGGATACATACTGAGGAACTAGCCAATTAAAGTAACCAGGCAGAAAAATTCATTATAAGGTATGTAAAAGGCAAATTTGATATATAAAAATAGCAGTTTATAATTTTTATAATCGTAGGTTTTCTTTTTGCATTTTGGTTATTGGATTTTCAGAGATAAGGGGATACAGTTCACTATTTATAGGAAATATGGAGATATTTGATATTACCAAAAAGGAAAAGAACCCCACCTGAAAAAGTCAAATATAGTTACCTAATGACAAATTCGACCCTGGAACAATATCCATGGCCAGACCAGGACTTTCAGAGAAAGACTGTTGATCAGTCAGTACTAATGCAAACTGGGAAACAATGACCCAGAGTTGACAACCCTGTGAAACCCACCAGTGACGGTAGAGAACATCTGCTTGGAGAAAGAAAATATATTATTAAAAACTGCTGACAAGTACTGTTAAACCATTATTGATGCGCCATTTCTAAATATCAAGTTATATTCCATTACTACTTCTTTTGGTTTTGACTTAGTCTATGCCTTAACTATCCACTGTGGATTTATTTTTGTTAACCAGGGATATGGAAAAAATTTTATTTAAACATTTCAGCTATTAATTTATTGCCAGAAGTTGTTTAAACATTCTGAAATTACAAGATTAGCCTAAAGAGTAGTTCTGGTAGCAGTGACTGTAACCAGAAAACTTCATCATGAGAGTATTTATTAAAAAAATCAAGACCAATCATAATAATTTTAGCTCATAAAGATTTTTCTTGTCTAACAAAGATGTGTATCTAAACTATGTGATATTAAGAAGTTGTCAGAGCATTTAAAATCTGAAGAAATATAATGTTGCAATATTTTTCAAAGCAGTGCATGAATGGTCTCAGAGGCTTCTTAACATCGTGGTTAGAGGCTATGTACAAACCCAAGTGGTCCATCCTCTTCACTGAAGAACAAAAAAAAATTAGGAAACTTTTGCCTGTGCAGAGAGACTAAGACTGTATAAAGTTGTTTCATCCTGTTGATATTTTGGCAAATTTGAAGTGCTGGAAAATATACATGGATCAAGATGACTGTATTAGAAATTAATTCCATGTTTTCCTGAAGTTCAGATGAATGGTTAGTAATTTTCTGCTTTCTGTAGGGACCAGAGAACACACATTTGTTTCTTATCATTAAGTAGAAGAGTCAGTGAATGAGAAGTACAAGAAATAAATGCACAATTATTATCTACAATTTATCTGAAATACTACATTGAATCAGAAAATTGCAGTATGTGGAATACTGATTTCAGAGCCACACAATCCCAGAATAACAGAAAAGCTGAAATTGTAAAGGATCTCCAGAAGTCATCTGGTCCAACTCCCCAGCTACAGCAGGGTCACCTAGAGCCGGTTGTCCAGGACTGTATCCAGAAGCTTTTGAATGTCTCCAAAGAGGAGGACTGCACAACTGTGACACCTGTGCCAGTGCTCAGTTACTCTCACAATAAAAAAGATGTTTTCAGATGATCAGAGACAATCTCCCGTGTTTCAGGTGGTGCCCATTGGCTCTGGTCCTGTCACAGAGAACCACTAAAACAACCCTGGCTCCATCCTCCATAACAAGACCCTCATTTCCTTGAGAAATGAACCCACATTTGTTTGGGCTTCCTTTTGTCATCCCTATTCTTCTTTTTATATTTGACACCCTTTAACAGGTTCAGTTCCATTCAGACTTTATCTCAGGATTCAACCCTCTAATCCTAGACAGAGCTTCCATGCACTCTAACTTCCCTCTCACATAATAAGCAAATATGTCTCCTTGTATTCCTTTTCTGTCCTTCTTAAAGAGCTTGTATCCCTTAATTGAAACACTCCAGTAATGGGAACCATCCTGCAAAGTCTCCAAGATCCCAACATGAAAAAGCCCTGCTTTCTTTATTTCCCATGCTGCCTGAATTAGTATACAAGCACTTCAGTGAACCATCCCACTCTGAGTTCCTGGAAAGGGTTGGGACATCTCCCCAGAATGGTGTCTTTGAGGCACTTCCTTGCTGATGTGCAAAGTGCTTACTTGTCATGGCACCCCATGCCCTTTACCCATTGACCCTGTCCATAGGTCTCTTGCAGTGCTGCTAGCTGTTCTTGCCTTCTCTCATCATTCTTAGTTTAAGTTGCAAGCTCTTCCTACCCAGCAGTGGACATAAATATCCATGCATAATATAGTTACAAATAAAGAGGCAGAATATTTGTAGTTAGAATACCTGATAGCTGGATACTTGAAGAGATGAAATATTATGAATCCAATGTGAAAAAGTGATGGTGTGATTTTTACAAACTTTCCTGTTACATATCACTATAGTTCCTGCAGCATATTTTAATTCAAATGAGGTATTTAAGACATATCTCAACAATTCCAATTGAATAACATAAATAAATTCTCTTATATTCATTCAGAGAGTATTTTCTCTGAAAATTATATGGTTGTATGCTTCAGTTCTACAAATTTTCTTTGAATCATGAAGCAGGGATCAAAACTAGTAAAACAGAACAATAACAAACCTGGCATTTTGTCTCAGTTAATTTGCAAACTTTCCAGGATCCAACACAGACTGAGAGTCAGCTCATGTAATTCTAGGCATTCACTGGTCTTCAAGATAAAGGCCTCTTTCTAACATACAGCAATTTTAAGGATTTTAAGAACGGTTAAAAAAGGAAAAAATAAACAAACCAAAAACATATCACTACCCTATTTGGGCCTTTTTTTGGCTGCCACTTATAAGTTTTAAGCAGCTTCCAATCTCTGCCAAATTCAGAACATATATATGGCATTCAGAACTCAGCTGTATGCCTGTCCTTTAAAAAATGACATAATAATAGTTTACAGCAATCTTGGTTGTGCAGGAGCTGAAGCCATTCCATTTCCAATAACCTTTGCAGCTCCCCAATCTCCCTTTGATTAATTACTGAATTAATGACTAAAAGTATCTTCTACTAAATAAATTCAAAGTAGTGTTCACCTCTACCTACCTCTACCAAAATATCATGTAGCAGCAAAAAGAGTTGGAAAGAGAAGCAAAAAGTCACAATTAACAGGAGAAAATATTCTTGACAAACAATTAGTGTGGCTATCTTTAAAATCTCTATGATCTTTTTCCAATTTGCACATAGCTTAAGACTATTTTCCAACCACATTGCCCAAAAAGGTATGTTCTGTAACTTTGTAAACAACTACTTACACCTTCTTTCAGTGCCTACTCATGGGACATCTTTTCTCAGGTTTTGTGTTGCTGAAATGGCTCCCAAGTTACTAAAAAGTCTTTTTTCCCATACCCATGCTAGAATGAGAAGTTGGGATTCCTCAGCTCTGGTTTTCAAGGTTGTTTATTTTCTCTTATCTAATACATTCTTTTTCTGACCCACAGAAGTCTGTCCAGCAGGTCAGGTTGAGGCACACTGGCCACCCTCGGCCACAGTACTATGTGTACTTTACAATAATTTACAATAATTTCCCAATACCTATCACCGTCTGTCTCTACCCTAAACCAGTCCAGAAGTGTCACCATCACAGCAGAAGATGGAGGACAAGAAGAAGAAGAAGAAAGACAGGACACACCCAGATTCCTCCATCTTGCCTCTTGAACCCCCATTCTAAATCCCCAAAATTCTACTTTTTCACCCTGTGATAAATTCATTATTATTCTATTCAAACCCTTGTGGCTTGTAACAAAGTTGGCAATTGTTTCCATGGGTTAAAATTGAAGGCACAGGTGTCTTTGACTATGTGCCAAGCTCTGTGAGCCCCCTGCCCAGGTCTCAAGTCCTCCAGGGCAGTCAGAGGAACGTCATGTCTTCTGACAGGCTTTGTTCCAAGCTCTCCAAGTCAACTAAATTGAGCAGCATTTCAGCCCAAACTGCATCTCAAACCAAGAGTTTCAACACCAGCTCATCACTGATTCTCCCCTGCTCATTGCAGATGTTATAGCAAACCTCATGGGAATCACACAGCAGAGCACTGATCATCCAGACCACAATAGTTCTGTCATTCCACACCAGTGAAGCTTGAGAAATCCCACAGCATGTGAGCATCTAGGCAAACATCAAGCTGTTTTCCAAGAGTGCACATGTAATTCTGAAACGGTGCTGAGGGCCATTGTCATGGGTGCACAAACATTGAATCTGGCCAGCAAAGTCAGAGTCTCTGACCTGGTCAGTAAGCCTCCTTGCCCATGAGACATTGATGTCTTTCAACCACTGTGACAATAGTCTCCCTTTCAATATTTCAACTCAAACTGGGAGTACAGCTAACACTCAGAGTAATTAAAAAAGGCATCCTAATTGCTCTGTCTCACCCTCAACCAGACAGAATCACCATACTAGGATAAACAGTAGATTGTCTAAGATAAAGAAACAGAGGAGAAAATGTTAGTCACTTTAGTAGGCTATATATTCAGGCATAACAACTTTTTGAGTACACAGGTTTCATTTTGCATTCTTCCCATCCTAGAATTGACCACACATACTTCTTGTTACAATTAGTGGATCTCAACCTATAAATACCCTACACTTTTATTTTTTTGGTCATTTAAATCTCTCCTGTAGTATTGATGCATTTATTGGAGGAGTGTAATTCTGCTATAGAAGTTGCAAACTTTGTCTATCCAATATTTTATCTCTTTTATTCTGCTAGAATATCTTTAAATTTATAGCGTCCAAAAGCTATTCCTTAAAAAATGTTCACTTCAAGTCCCTTGCTAGTACATGAGTGTGTTCATTACAATAGCTTTAAAAAGAACTGCTGTGGGGTTTTGCTACTGAACGTGAGTGACCTTACCTTAAGAACAGGGTAATGTATTACAAGCAAGTAGAAGCATTCATATTTCAGTGGCTAAAAGAACCAGATCCAAAATACAAGGGAAATTAAAAATAGCTTATGATATATGTGTACTGCTTCACTGCTGGTCACCTTTTGTACGAATATAATCTCCATATGATTAAATCAAATCCACATTGGTCTAAAATCTACATAAATGGCTTAAAAAACCACCAGTTACTGAAAAAGGCTATTTCCTTTTACACAGTTCTTTATTTCAGACTGGTTAATGCCATTGTAAGAAGCAGTACTTAGATAATTTTTATTTGTAAGTAATTTATATATGCAACCTGTTAGAAGTAAAACTTTCTGATGATGCCCATAAAA